>JAKCOX010000026.1:9032507-10232507 GCA_022605575.1 Laterallus jamaicensis coturniculus
CCTTCATAGCTGAAACAATTTTAAGTTGGATCTTGTGGATTGTCAGGTTAAGCTATGCTGTGTAGTGGCTTCTGTAACAGAATTGCATCTTGGAACTGTTTTCATGGTCTGTGGGGAGGTGCAGCATAAATTTCCCCAAAAAGCCATAGGTAAACAAGTGAACAGCTTTATTTTTACAATGCATGCTTTAAGAATTGCCACTGCAGGGACCTGCTTCCCAAAAACATGGTGAGGTTTGCTGCCAACAGGACTTGGAGCAAATCCATGCTGTGGTGAGCAGCTAAGTGTCACCTTGTATTGGAACCAGCAAGAGAGGAATAAACTCTCAAGTACCATCTGATCTTGCTAGTGAGATGATGATCATTTCAATGGTGTGTCTCCCTGGTAGGGAGGAGCTGGCCAGGTGCTCTTTGTCTGCACTGAAGGAGTGTAAGGGAACACGGGTGTTCTTCAGCTTCCACTTGCAGAGCAAAGCTTCGATAGACCAGTCAGCACTGAGGGGAGGAAACACCAGTGGGTGAGAACAAAGCTTAACTTGTGTGGTAATGCCAGGAGACTTCTCACCAAAGTTAAAATCACTGAGTCTGTAAGGGGTTTTCTGGTTAATGTGTGGTTCTTGGGTTACTTTCTGGTTCAGTTGCTTTAGTCTGATAGCCCATGGATTGGTTAATAGCAGCCTGATTCCCAGGAGCCTCTCTGCCATCAGCACAGTGGTGCCTCTGAGAGGTTCCTGATTCCCAGGAGCCTCTCTGCCATCAGCACAGTGGTGCCTCAGAGGTTAACACTGACTTAACTGCTCAGGCATTAAAAGTTGAGTCTTAAATATGCACAAGAGTTTACCTTCGGACTTGATAAGTAGTCCAGAATTCAGCATGGGGGTTCTTTTCCAACAAGAAGTATACTGTAGTTAAAATATCTTCAAAGTCTGTGTAGGGGGGAGAGGAAAAGAGTCTTGGGTTAGTCTGTGGATTCAGTGTGGGTAAAGGTGCCTGGTGATATGAAAGGGCAGTTAAACTCTAGCTTGGTATGAGGTGTGAGCAGTCAGCTACCCCCTCTGCTTCCCAGTCCCCCCTCCAGGCTATTCGTGGCTGGTTAACGCTGGAATTAGACCCTGAGGGTAGGAGCACCTCTCCCTGCAAAGGAGATCGCCACCTGCCCCCCTGGCAGCGTTCCCTGCAGTTTGTCACGGCATTAACATACCTTTGGGGTCAAAAAAGACATCTGACCCTAAAATAATGTCTACGGGAGCCAGAGAGAGCAGCCCCGGCGATACCCTCCCCCAGGTGAGCCCCACCACGGGGACGTGGGGCAGGCGGTTGGCCAGGCAGCTCCTCCGGCAGTTGTGCAGGCACTGGGGCAGCTCCTCGCTGTCCGACAGCGTCACCTCGGCCCCGCACTTGGCTGCCACCACCCCGGGGAGACTCACCCCGGCCCCGACCTGCAACCACAACGTGCGGGTGAGGGGGGGCGAGTCCCCGCGGGTGAGGGAGGCGGGGGGGGAGGTGTCTGTGCTAAGGGTACCTCCAGCACTCTCTTCCCGGGCAGGCTCCTCCGGTGCACCCAGAGGTACTGCGCCAGCACCACGGCGCAGGGCCACGTGTACATGCCGTACTGCGAGTCCAGCACCTGAAACACACCGGCCGCGGCGCTGGCAACAAGGGCCCCGCTCCGCCGCCCCGGCGGGCCGCCCCGCCGCGCCGTCCCGCCCCCGGGAGGTACCTCGGGGATGCGCAGCGTCAGCGCCGCCGGCCCCTCCGTGAAGCGGTACCGCCGCACGCCTCTCCGCCGCGGCTCCCCCATGGCCACGCCCCCCGCCCAATCGCGGACCGCCACGTGTACTGCCGAGCCGCGCGGACCAATCAGCGTCTTCTTCCGGAGTGGCGTCACACAGAGCGCCGCCGCAGGGCGCGCTGATGGCGGCGGGCCGGTAGCTCAGCGCCCCGCGGCGGGAGGCCTCTCTCCAGCGTGGCGGTGAAACCGGGCCGCCCCCTCCTGTGCCGTTGTCGCGGAGGAAGCGGGCGGGCTCGGCCCCGTGAGGGGCGCCGCGCAGTCCCGGACGAACCAGCTGACGCGCGGGCGGTTCGCCGCCCTTAGGGCCGCGGCGGGAGCGGAGCGCGGGCCCGCCGGGGGAAAGGGCGAGGCGGCGGGGCGCTCCCGGGGCCGCCCTCCTGTCGAGCAGCCGCGGGAACGCACCGCCGAGGGCACCCTCCGCCCGCTCTCCCTTCCCGCGGCCCGCCGCGCTCTCCTTCCCAACATGGCGGCCGCACCGCGCCTCTTCTCCTCCTCAGCCAATCAGCGGCGGCGCCTTAGGCGAGGCGTGGCGGAAGACGGCGACTCAACCAGCCAATGGGAGGGCGGAGGGGGCGGGGCCGAGGCGACAGCGGCGGCAAGGGGGTGAAATTTCTCGAAGGTGCGGCCGGGCCGGGCGCGGAGCGGGGCCTGGGCAGCGCGGGGCAGCGCGGGGCAGCGGGGGGGGGGGCGGCCCCAGCGCCGCCGCTATGAACCATAAGAGCAAGAAGCGGATCCGTGAGGCGAAGCGCAGCGCCCGGCCCGAGCTGAAGGACTCGCTGGACTGGACCCGACACAACTACTGCGAGAGCTTCTCCCTCAGCCCCGCCGCCTGCAAGGTGCGCGGCCTCGGGGCGGCGGGGCCTGAGGGGGCGCGGGGCGGGGGGCTGGCCTGAGGGGGGCTGGCCTGAGGGGGGCTGGCCTGAGGGGGGCTGGCCTGAGGGGGGCTGGGGGCGGCCTGAGGGGAGGGCTGGCCTGGGGAGGGCTGGGGGCGGCCTGAGGGGACCTGGGGCTGGCCTGAGGGGAGGGCTGGCCTGGCCTGACGGGACCTGGGGGCGGCCTGGCCTGACGGGACCTGGGGGCGGCCTGGCCTGACGGGACCTGGGGGCGGCCTGGCCTGAGGGGACCTGGGGGCGGCCTGAGCGGGGCTGGGGCCCAGCCCTTCCTTGAGGCTGCTCCAGAGCTGGAGAGGGCTCCCTGGGCTACCGCTGCGTTGACCCAGCTGAGGGAGGTGGGGCCGGTGGGGGTGTGGGGAGGCTCAGCAGCACCCGCGGCCTTTTCCTCCCTCCTTCCTCCCCTCCACGTGGCGAGGGCAGGGCCCCGCGGGGGCGGGATGGGTACCCGCCGTGCCTGGACGCCCACGGAGTTCCCATGCCCCTTCCCCGGGGTCTGAAATGCAGCAGGATCCTGGGGCGGCCTGTTCTCGGTGGGGATGAGTGCCAAAGGGCTGCGGGCTGCCGGCGGTGCTGATGGGCGCACGGAGCGAGGCGTGAGAAGCAGGACTGCAGCCTCAGGGAGCTTAAAATAACACGCAGGCGGCTTGGTAGCGTGATGGTGCATGGAGGAGCGAAGGATGGGCGTGAAGCTCCTCTGTGCTCACTCCAGGATGCCCTGGGATGTGTTCTGTATTCCTCCCTTGGTTTCACAGGATAACGTGGAGAGGGCAGACGCGCTCCAGCTAACGGTGGAGGAATTTGTTGAGCGGTATGAGAAGCCTTACAAGCCTGTGGTGCTGCTGAACGCTCAGGTGGGCTGGTCTGCCCAGGAGAAGTGGACGCTGGAACGGCTGAAACGCAAGTACAGGAACCAGAAGTTCAAGTGTGGGGAGGACAACGACGGTTACTCTGTGAAGATGAAGATGAAGTACTACATAGAGTACATGGAGACCACCCGTGATGACAGCCCCCTCTACATCTTTGACAGCAGCTACGGGGAGCATCCCAAGCGCAGGAAACTCCTGGAGGACTACAAAGTACCCAAATTCTTCACTGATGATCTCTTCCAGTATGCAGGGGAGAAACGAAGGCCTCCTTACAGGTACAGTGCAGTGACAGTGAGATAAAGCCAGGCATTTCCCATCTCATTGCCTGGCCCTAGGGAGGGGGGGGATTGTGCCCCTGGGCTGGGCACTGGGGAGGCTGCACCTGAGTGCTGGGTCCAGTTCTGGGCTCCTCACCATCAGAAGGACACTGAGGTCCTGGAGCGAGTCCAGAGAAGGGCAACCAGGCTGGGGAAGGGGCTGGAGGGCAAATCCTCTGAGGAGCAGCTGAGGGAGCTGGGGGTGTTGAGGCTGGAGAAGAGGAGGCTGAGGGGAGACCTTCTCCCCACCTCCCCTGCCCTGCCAGGAGGGTGCAGAGAGGTGGGGGATGGTCTCTGCAGCCAGGGGACAGGAGATGGGACAAGGGGCAATGGGCTCAAGCTGCCCCAGGGCAGGGGCAGCTCAGATGGGAGGGGAAAGTTCTTCCCTGGCAGAGTTGTGGGGCTGTTGCACAGGCTGCCCAGGGGAGGGGCTGAGTCCCCAGCCCTGGGGGTGTTTAACAGAGGGGAGATGAGGTGCTCAGAGATCTGGTTTAGCTTAGGATGGGAATGGTTGGACTTGATGATCTTTAAAGGTCTTTTCCAGCCTGGTGATTCTGTGTATGATTGTCTTACACAAACCAGAGCAATAGCTTTATGTCTGTTCTTTTGCAGTGAGCTTACATCTGTGACCCAGAGAGAAGGAAGGGCAAACCTTTCTCACAATTTCTGGTCCTGCCACCAGCATTGCAGTGGTTTATGGTTTCTTTTGGAGTCACTCTACCACACTTTTTAGATGTAAAGCTACCAGAAGTTATCAAGATTAATTTGTTGCCATGTGTACCTCCTGGCTTTCAAATTTTAAGTCCCTCAGGACTAGCTCTCCCCTGTTTTGCACCAGTGGCTTATGTGCTGTGAGAATCTTGTTTAATTATGAGCCAGCCCTTTTAAGGGAATGATCTTCTGCTAGATTAGTGGGAAGCATGGAGACTCCTTCTTAGCTCCCCTTCAGATGATTCTGAGTGAGAATAGTGATTCAAATCTCTGTAGGCTTTTCAGCTCCTGTTTGTTGGGGCTTTTTCCCCATCTGGAAGAGGACTGAAACAACACACTTCATTCCTGAAATCCATTGCAACAACAGCCTTTTATTTGGGCTGTTAGATCCAAAAGGGATTTCCACCTACAGGAACATAACACTTCATAGCAGCATCAGCATAAGCTGAATGCTGCCAAGTAATTGAAGTCTTAGAGTATAATTGTCAGATAATGCCTTGCCCTTTGAGTGATGGGAGGCTGTGATAAGGGTTTCTTTAATCAAGTAAACCAAGGAATGAATAACAGCTCTCTTCTCTGCCTCTTCCACGTGTCTGTAGCCCAGCTGTGCTTTTGCAGGAGCAAAGTGTGAAACTAATTCCATTAAACACTGAAGTAGGTGTTCACACAGTGTTACAACAGACCCTTTTTATACTTCTCTTAGAAGGGCATAACAATGCTGTGATCAAATGCAAAAGCACATGGGGGGTACTAGTTTCTAGTAGAAATTGAATACAATTCCAGAACTGGGAGTCATTTTTCCAGGTTATAGCCAAATGACAGGGTTGTGGCTTGATAAACATCTTTCCCTCCTGCCCTCCCCACCTACAGGTACATGCTGAGCTCCTTGCTTGTGATCTTGGTATTTGCCCTTCTTGTACTTTGCTCTGGAAAAAAAATGTGGGTTTGTTTGAGGCTGTTATCTTCTTTTCTTTCCAGAGATGAGTGATGCAAGAGAGCACCCAAATGCCTCTGTGAGTTAAGGGCTTCATCTGGCTACAAGAATGGTTGAAGACTACTTAGTAGTTTTAAGAGCATCATCAAAAATCCAGCTAGAAGTGGTGCTTTCTAGTCCTACAATCAGAATATGGACTGTACAGCTTGACCTCTAGACTGAGAGCTGACCTTAAGTTAAGACTTGTGCTGTTCAGAGCATCTTTATGGGAGTTGTTCTTTTCCCAAATAAGGGCAGTCATTTTTGGAGGCTGTTCCCTGAGAGCAGCTATTTTAATTTGGAGAGTGAGTGAGGGTTTTTTAGCTTTAGAAATTCTAATTTCCAGGGTGTAAAGTTTTTAAGGGGCTGGTTTGGTGTCTAGCAGGAAATGGTGATGCTCATTGTAAACTGAGTGCCTGGAGGAAGGTGCTGGTGCATGATAGTGTTGCTCAGAAGGGGCTTTAATCTGCATGTGTAGATTCAGGTTGTAGTCAGGAAAATGGCATTGAGCAGTGCATCTGTGTGTCTACCAGGCACATCTTTGTGTTGGGTTTCTTCTGACTTCTTAGTAAAAGCTCTGACTGCACTTGTGGCTCAGTGAGCTTGCCAAGGCTGGTATGACTCTGAAGAGGTGATAGAAGAGACAAACAGCTGCTCTCCTACATTGTTACAACACCTTTATGAGGTAGGAAGAGCACAGCTTGACAATCAAACCTCCTGCTGGTGTCAACCAATGCTCCTTGGCTTCATTTGCACCTGCACTGGAAAGAGGACATGGAGAGGCTGCCCACTTCCAGTACTTTCTGAACCTTTGAACTCCTGTTCCTCCTGTCAGCCACATGATGCTCGTGTTGGTGCTTTGGTTTCTATCCTCTCTGCTGCCCATTAAACACTTGGGGCTGGTTTTCCTCCTGACACCTGGTACTGTCACCTCACCCTGCCTTCCCTGTGTGGTAGATCTTACTGCTCTGGGTGAGTGAAGGTGCTGCTGCCAGTAAAGGTGTACAGCAAAGAAAGTTCTCCATGGGGAGAAGTAACCCCTGCAGATGGGGGATGAGAATGTGTGTGCTGGATCTGGAGAATGAGCTCCACCTAGTTAAACCCTGGAGTGAAAAGCCTGTTGTAAATGAACAGAAGGGGAAGAGGGAGGCTGGGGTTGTGTAACTCTGCTCTGTCCCTTACTTAAAGTGCTTCTGGTTTGTTCTGCCTTGTCCTGCAGCTGTGTGGATTTTAGAAAAACATAGGGTTAGGAGAGCCCTCCTACACAGCATGACTCCTAACACAGGCTGTTACAACCTGCTCACATTCACAAGCCTTGAACTAAGGAGATGCTTTATGGCTTAACAGCCCACAACTGTTTTAAGAAGCCGCCTTCACTTTCTTGTCCCAGAATCATTCCTGTCCTGGTTCACATTGGTTTTTAGGTTAAACCATTGTAACTTCTGCTGTAGTGTAAGTTTAACAGCCTGGAGAAGATAGAGAAACTGCACCACCTTGGGTTTTAACTGAATCATAGGATCCCAGACTGGGATGGGTTGGGAGGGACCCCAAGGGTCACAGAGCTCCAACCCCCTGCCACAGGCAGGGACACCAACCTCAGGCCTGGAGCTACACAAGGTTGCCCAGGGCCCCATCCAACCTGGCCTTGAACACCCCCAGGGACGGGGCACCCACCCCCTCTCTGGGCAGCCTGTTCCAGCCCCTCACCACTCTCTCTGCACAGAACTTCCCCCTAATATCTAGTTAACTGTATGTACAGTGAACAGCTGACATTTTCTGTCTGGTAAGAATTAAAACACAGCTCCTTGCTTGCTTTCTGGCTAAAGGCTCTTCCCCCTCCCTCCATGCAGGTGGTTTGTGATGGGCCCACCACGCTCTGGCACAGGAATACACATCGACCCCTTGGGAACCAGTGCCTGGAACGCCTTAGTCCAGGGACACAAGCGCTGGTGCCTGTTCCCCACCAGCACGCCCAGAGAGCTGATCAAAGTGACAAGAGAAGAGGGAGGGAACCAGCAGGACGAGGCCATCACTTGGTTCAACGTCATCTATCCCAGGACACAGCTCCCAACCTGGCCCCCTGAGTTCAAACCCCTGGAAATCTTACAGAAGCCAGGAGAGACAGTGTTTGTGCCAGGTAGGTGTGACTCCCTCAGGAAGGGGCTCTGGGAGAGAAAAACCCATCTTTTTAATGCATACAGCAGAGAGAGGGGGAATTCAGCTTGTTTACATGGCTCATCTCTTGTGAGAGAGACTATGAGCCCTTTCAGAAGGGCTGTGTATTGCAGGGCTCTCCTTGGGGCCATTCAGTTACTCCCTGAGTGTCCTGAAACATGTGGCCAGTAACACAGCAGGTGGTACAGATGTCAAAACAAATGGGACCTCAGTTGCTGCGTCACAGAAACATGATCCTGAACTAAACTGCAGCAATAGGAAACTATTGAGGCATAAAATAATAGTGATTAGTAGCTTCTTAGGCAAAAACAGTGGAGCTTACACTATAGCAAGGTCATAATTGAATGTTGCAGCCTGGGTAGCCTGACTGCATATGCCTTTTCCTTAGCTGTGGGAAAAGAAACACTGAAAGGCACTGACTCTTTCCACCCACCTCCCTGTGGTTGAGCTCCATCTTGCATTTGAGATCAAAAGCTAAAGAAAGATCTGGTAAAGATGCCCTTCTCTTTGAGCAGCTGCACCTTGTTGTGCCCATTACAGCTGGGAGGTGAGGTGGTTAGTGGGTAAAGCTGGAGAGTCCATTCTAACCTCTAAATCCTGCATCATTTCTGTGCAGCATCACCCATACCTTCTGTCCGTGCTGCTTGTCTTTAGCATACAGCTGACTTGATGTTTGAAGAGTGCCTTGTGATTGCCTTGGCATTTATTAGTGACTCCTCAGCGTACCTTCTGTTAAGGTTTTGTAGCTGTCAGGTTCCATTAAACTGTTGCTTCAGTCTTTTTAGGAGGTTACAAGTGGGCTGTTAAGAACACTGCTGTCTATTTTTATCTTGTGTGGGGAAACAATTTTCCATCTATTTTTAAATGCAAGGTTAGTCTGTAGTCAGAAGTACCTTACAGAACCAGCATGGAAAACACTCTCCAGCTGAACAGGGTCTCTGGTCTGAATTACAACAGCTCTTGCTGTTAAATAAGCCATCAGTAGCCAGAGTGTTGCTGTCAGGTCAGATCTTCAGTCCTGTTTATGAGCTGGATAATGTGGTCAGAGTGCTGAGCAGCCTTCTGGAGTGCATGCTGCAGTGGACTGAGGGGAGATGATGTCGTGTCAAACTCTCCTGGCTTTGGGAGATAAGGTCCAGTTTCCATCTGTGCTACAGGAGGAGTGTTCGTGGCTGTTCTTGCAGGTGCTGTCTGCTGTGTAGGCAGCAGCAGTCACCGGTGGTGTGTTCCTAGGTGGCTGGTGGCACGTGGTTCTCAACCTCGACACGACCATCGCCATCACCCAGAACTTCGCCAGCTGCACCAACTTCCCTGTGGTGTGGCACAAGACGGTGAGAGGGAGACCCAAACTGTCCCGCAAGTGGTACAGGTAAGGGATTGAGTCAGAACATCACAGGCTGCTCTGGCTTGGGAGGGACCCCAAGGGTCACAGAGCTCCAACCCCCTGCCACAGGCAGGGACACCAACCTCAGGCCTGGAGCTACACAAGGTTGCCCAGGGCCCCATCCAACCTGGCCTTGAACACCCCCAGGGACGGGGCACCCACCCCCTCTCTGGGCAGCCTGTCCCAGCCCCTCACCACTCTCTCTGCACAGAACTTCCCCCCAATCTCTCCTCTAACCCTTCCATCCTCCAGCTTCACTCCATCCCCCTTGTCCTGCCAGTCTCTGCCCTTGAACAAGCTGATTCCCCTCCTGTTCCTCTGCTCCCTTCAGGGACTGGCAGGCTGCAATGAGGTCCCCCCACAGCCTTCTCTTCTCCAGGCTGACCCAGCCCAGCTCCCTCAGCCTCTCAGTAGCATTCTTTTCAAATTCTCTATTTAAAGCAAAACCCAGGAATTACCCTGTTACTATTCAATGGTTCACCCTGAAATTTCAACTGTCTTTAGGATCCTAAAGCAGGAACACCCTGACCTGGCAGCTTTGGCTGATTCAGTTGACCTGCAGGAATCTACTGGTATTGCTTCCGATAGTTCTAGTGATTCTTCCAGCTCCTCAAGCTCCAGCTCCTCAGACTCTGATTCAGAGGTAATGCTCTTTACCATGGTTCACATCCCAATTGTGTTGGGGTTTTTTCCATACCTGATCACTTGTCCTCATCCTAATCTTCATGTCTTACAGAAGAAATTAACAGAAAGAGGGGGGTTGGACCCTATGATCTCTCAAGGTCCCTTCCAGCCCCTAAAATTCTGTGATTCTGTGAAAGCAACTCAACAAATCCATGTGGTGGAGGAGCCCCTGGTTCTGTTTGCTAAAGCCTCTCTCTGTGTTGCAAAGTTAATTTGGTTTGATCTGTGTTTATATTATATATAAATCTGTCCCTCATTTGGCTTGTGTGAAATGCTGGCACAGTGAGTGTGTTAAAAATGGGGTGGAACAAGATGGGAGGGAACAAGATTGAAATGGGGGCTGTCACTTATGGCAAGGGGCTCTCCTAGGCACCTCTGTGCCCCAAGCCAGCTTAGTGGTGGGATCTAAGAACATTCCTCTTCATCCTCTTTAAACACTTGATTTAAAACACGTTTCCTGCCTCTAAAATAGCATGTTCCTTCAATATTGCTTCCTCAGCGTTGCTGAGGTAACTCCTACAGTGAATTCCACAGCACAAACACTTCACTGGGTTGCTCTTGAGCTCTGCTTTCATGTCTTGTGCTTCAGTGTGACTCTGGATCCGAAACAGAGGGGATGATGCACAGGAGGAAGAAGAGGAGGACGTGCAGCATGGTGGGGAACGGGGACACCACCTCCCAGGACGACTGTGTGAGCAAAGAGCGCAGCTCCTCCAGGTGACCCCATGGCAACTGCTGGGTTGTGACCAAGCAAAACACAGCACAAGGGAGAGCTGGCAGAGTTAACACAGGCCTGTTCCTCAGGACAGAGGGGTGGAGAGCAAGGAGTCCCTTAAAGATTGTAAAGCAGTTGGCCAGTGATGGTCTCTTCCCTCCATGAATTATTTAATAAAGAGTTTTATTACTTTTTCTACTTGTCTCTCTTAATAGAGAAAGGAATCTTTTATCAGTGGGAGAGGTGGGATATGTCAACTGTTCTCTTCAGAGAGCACAGATGAGCAGTAATTAAAGATGAGGAATGATCAGGCAAGACACAGCTTTTGATGCCTTGTTGTCCAGACAGAAAACCTTCAGGTAGTTGTACATTTCTCTTACAGTTGCCTGGACTACTTCAGTTTGCCCCACTGTGTTACCTGCCAAAGGCAAAACTAATCCTAAATCCCAGATGTCTGTGTTTGCCTATTCAAAAAACAAGGGGGGTGCAGGGGGAAGGCAAGTTTCTACTGGTCTGGAGGGAGGGAACAGTAATATTTCAGAACAAGAATAGATCCTGCTTAGGGTAGAATTCCCAAGGAAGGAAGTGCTCTGGACTTGCCAGGTTAAAAACAGTGAAACACTGGGAAAACTGGGAGTATCCTGCAGGGAGGAGCTCACTCAGCAAAGGCTTGCCAGAATTGTTAAGCAGACTCCTTGCAGTGTGGTTAACTGCTGGTGCTGTGTTAGCTGCCTGCCTGCACTGGGGTGCAGTCTGATTCCTGAGCTGTTGAATGCTCCAGGTGTGGTGTGAACAGGAGTGCTGTGGTGGCTTCCTGTGGGGAGGCTTTAACCATTTGTTCCTGACACTCTGAAATCCCATTTCAGCAGCTGGTTGTGACTTCAGACAGGGAATGAGCAGCAGGAGAGAACAAACCTTAAAGCAGATGCTGCTCAAACCAAACCCAGCCCAAACCTGTGACAATGCAGAGCACCCATGCAGATCTGTCCCTCTGAAAACCAGTTTGCACTCCAAATGTTGAAATGAATTCCTTTTTAATACTAAAAATCAGCAAGCTGCCTGGAGCATTTGCTTGCCAGGTTTCACTGTTCCTCCTCCTGGATGTTGTTTCGCTCTGAGGCTGGGTGGGTGCTCTGATCCAGCCCTGTGATGGATTAGTTGGTAGGGAGAGTTGGGGACACAGGCGTGTACAGTTCTGTGGGGAGAACCAGCCTACAATTAACCTGCATGCTGCAATCTTGCATCCTGGTGTGAGGGTTGGTGGCAGAGTTGCTGACAGGCAGTTGTGCCTTTTCTTTTGACAGGATTAGGGAATCTTGTGGAGGCCGCAGCTACCCCTGAGAGGTGACACCACCCCCCCCAGAGGCAGCTGCCCATGGAAGCTCTGCTAGCAGCCAGCCAGCTCTGTTCTACCCCCTCCTTCTGCTTCTGTTCCTCACGGTCCTCTTGTCACTCCTCCTCGACCCAGAGCTCCATCTTCATCGTGTGCTGTGGAAGGTTGGCTCCTCACTAACTCCTGGGGGAGTTCCCTGACTCTACCTTGTTATTGTGCAATGCTCTGTCCCCCCTGCTCCCCAAGTGAGTGCACTAACCACCCAGCTGTGGGTGAGGACATGCCAAGTATTTAATGGTTCTGGCAAGGAAGGTGACGGTCAGTTTTTAAAGAACCCTTTGAAACCAGCAGGTTAACCTTACAGACCTGCCTTGCTTTGACACTGTCATATGTTTACATGTTGTCCTGTACACTTGAGGAAAGGAACACCAGCCCTTGGGGCCTGTCTGAGCATCCAGCAGATCTCAACACCAGGATTTCAGGAAGGGAAAGTGCTGGGAATGCTCCAAAACACTGAAGCTCAAGCAGCACCAACCTGAAGCCTCTTTCGTGGTCTTCACCTACCACCTAAGGTGCCACACCTGAACCAACAGCAGCCTGTTTGCTCTGTGTCTGTCCTGATGGCTGGGAACAGAGATGCACAAGCACCTTGTGATAGGAAGCTGGATGGAGCAGGAGGATCCTGGAACTTCTGGAGTGGCAAAAACTGGGGAGAGGGGAAAGTCAGCACTTGCCAGTGGTCACAGCCCTCTTGGTGCCCGTGTGATGCTTGGCAGGAGGCAACAGCAGACAAAGTCTGACTCTCAGTGACAGCAACAGTTGCTGGGCTTCAAACACCAAGCAGATACAGGGCTGTGGGCTTGTTACATACCTGAACAGCTCCTCTGTGAGGTTATGGGCTCAGAAGCTTCTGGAACTTGAGGTGCCAATTTTAAAGGACTGGGAGGGGGATGTATTGTTGTTTCATGCTTCTTTTTTTAAATGCAGTGTGTTGCTTAAGTCTGTGTAGGTGCATTTGTATTATGCCCAGCAAAGCTCTCATCCCCAAGGGATCTGTTGGAGCTGCTGGGGCTGTTTTAGCAGGGGGTTGTGCAGAGAGGTCAGCCTGGCTGAGGGTGTGCGGTGAGGAAACATCCTTCTCTCCCTGAGCAGTGCAGCCTGCTGGGTTGGGGAGGGGGGATGTTTCCTGGGGTGCTGTCCTGAGACCCAGAAGGTGAGTGTTAGGTCTCACTTCAACCATTCCTCTTTGGGAGAGGAAATTCCAAAGCAGAAGCAGTGTGTGTGAGGTAACCATGCAATAACACCCAGGCACTGGTAGCAGAATTAAAGTGCAGATTGGCAGCCTTAACTGTGACTTCCTTATGCCTGTTGGGTCTGATGGATCGTTGCTTGTCTGGGTTTTCTGATCTTTATTTTTAACCTTTTTCTCTTCCTATTTAAACACTCTCTCCTCAGAGACTGGGCCATATATCCTGTTGTACAAGGGAATCCTAAATACCTTTGTTGGGATCTCTGTTCATCTCCTGTGCCAGTCCCTTTGTGTTGGAGCAGCAGGGTGGTGGAAAGAAAATGGAGAGAAGGGTTTTTGGTACACTCCTCAGCTGTCCAGACTCCTGACTTTCCTGCTAGCCAGGCATAAGTCAGCATGTTCTCTCTGCAGGCTGCTGCAGGTTCTTCCAGAAGATAACTTCCTTTTAAGAAAACCTCAAACTCCTGGCATTTCTGGCCAAGGTTGCCTTCCTCCTGCCAGCCTGCACAGTGTGTGTGTGTGTCTTCTCAGCCAGAGCAGGGTGCAGCTGCTGCCTTCTGAAAGAACGTGGGGGCCTGGTGAGGCAAAGGCTTTTGAGGTCTCTGTCACCATGAGAGGAGCCCTTAGGGAGCTGTCTGCTGCCCTCTTGGGTGGCTTGATGGTTTGTATGTCCTGAAGGTGGCTGAGGCTGTAGCTTGCTGTCACATTTGGCGTGCACAGTTCACTTTTGCAGTCTTAAAATCCTACATGGGCATGAAAGCTCTGCCAGGAAAGCTGCACCTCTGCCCCCAGCAGCACAGTGGGGAAGATCCAGAGTGCAGAGCCTTCCTCTGTGCCTGTGGGCTCTGCTGTGGTGGGAAACAGAAGTGTTTGGGGTTTGAAGCCTGTGTTTGCTCAACATCCCTGGCAGGAAGCAGTGTGTGACTGCAGGCATGGTGATCCCAGCAAGGGATGCCGCTGGATGGCACTGCTATGAAACAAAGCTGTCTCTGGGAATTGGGATGCCTGGGATCTCTGGTTCTTCCACTTCACAGGCTCTTGCCTCAGCCACAGTGCTGAGCTTCTCCCTTTGTTGCAGTAGAGGAGGAAATCCCTACCTCACAGGGCTCTTGTGAGGCTGAGATGCAATTCTTGTCCAAGATCCCACCAAAAGCCATCCAGGTGTCCTGAGCAACCTGAGCCTCCCTGACCTGTCCTTAGCTTTTCGTAGCCAAAAGCACTGGGGCTGTTGTTCAGCTCTGCTGGCCACATGGTGCTCTCTGGTGGCCCTCCCAGAGCTGCTGTGTGGCACATCAGTTGGAGCAGAACAAGGCTGCTTTGTTTTCACTGTGAGTGTCTCATGGCCAGCTCTAAACAGGGGATTCTGCTAGATTGGGGGGGGGGGGGTAATGTTAAATAGGACTAAACCAGATGATCTCTCATCAGGGAGTGAGCTCCCCTGGCCTTACAGGCAGGAGGGGAGCTGGTGCCTCCCAGACCCTTGTCCCAGGCTGGGTGGATGGGGAATTAAGAACTGAGCACCCCCCCCTTGTGCCTGGCTTGTGAGAGGCTGACAGGGGAGCGTGGGCTTCATGCCCTCCCCTCCCCAGGCTTGTGCTTCAGGGGGCATCTGCCTCCCTCGCTCCCACCCTGGTGCTGCAGAGCCCCTGGATGTAGCAGGATGTGGGGTGCTGCTGGGCCCCTCGTCCCCCCCAGCACAGCTCTGCCTCAGCCCGCTGGTGCTGTGTGGGCTGCCCTGTACCCAGGGGCTGTGTTTGGGCTTCCCAGTCACACTGTGTGTGCTGGTGTCACCGCCCTGCCTGCTCTGGTGGAAGGGGAAGGGAGTTGTGAGCTCTGGCTGTGTCCAGTAACCCACACTGGAGCGAGCACCCCCGTTGTGAGCAACAGGCGATGGCAGCACCTGTTCTCCTCACAAGTGCTGTGGGAGCAGGTGACACTGAGGAAGCTCTGGCAGTCCTTCCTCCCCTCCCAGGGACACAGGCTCTGCTTTGTCTGCTCAGTTACATGAAGCCTCTCCAAGGGCTTAGAAGAAAAGACAGCCACCTCTCACCGTTACCCCAGACCCTTCTCCTCCCAGCTCCCCAGCCATCGTGGGGCAGGAAGCCACGCTGCTGGCTGAATCCAATCTGCAATGCCTGCCTGGGGTTAGTGTAACAGGAGGCTCTTGGCACCCCCCTTGCAAAGGGGGGGGAAGGAAAGAGCTGACCTGGTGTGTTGACAGTCACACTGTCAGCCCCCAGCCCTGCCGCTGCCTGTAGTTGCTTTTCTCACCCTGTCCAGCAGAGCTGGGATACTCTTGGTCTTGTTTTGGATGATTGTGTGTTTGCTTTTTATTTTAAATAAAATCAATTATTTTGCATTACTCTGTTGGCTAGTTCCTTTTTTATAGATTGGGGCCTGAGAAACAGGATTAATTGGGGTGCAACCCCTTTTTCCTGGAGTGCTGGGGAACCCACATGGTTGGGGAGGTGGTTTGGGGGGGGGGGGGTGTTTCTCCTGCTCTTTCTCCCATGGGATTAGTATGTCTGGGGAGGGGGAGCTGGAACCTGCTGGGGCTGTGGTGGCTTTGGGTGTAGGTTTGTGTCAGTAGCTTTGTTACTGGACTGCAATTAGTGCTTGCCCCTTCCCTGCCCCCCTGGGCTGTGTTACAAGGAGCTTTGTGGTGCCTCTCTCTTGCCACCCCAATTCCCCAGAGCAGGTTTCTGCTCAGCTCCTGGGTGAGACTCAGGCTGGGCACCCAGCAGAGAGCTGACCTGCCCCCTGGATCTGGGGGTCTGAGGGGAGATTCCTCTCCTTGGGGGCAGCTCTGTGTGTTTGAGGCTGCCTTGTACCGAGCTCAGCTGTGCTACTGGGCTTTGCTGAGATGGAGTATCCATGGGATCCTGGGCTCCATCAGCAGAGGGGTGGCAGCAGGGACAGGGAGGGGATTGTCCCTCTCTGCTCTGCCCTCCCCAGCTGGATCCTGTGTCCAGAGCTGGGGCCCAACACAAGAAAGATGTGGGGCTGTTGGAGAGGGGTCAGAGGAGCTACGGAGATGCTCAGAGGGCTGGAGCAGCTCCCCTCTAGAGAGAGGCTGAGGGAGCTGGGCTGGGTCAGCCTGGGCTGTGGGGGGACCTCACTGGGTGTTTTAAGGCTGATTCGGGACTAAACCAGGGTCTCCTCTCTTTTTGGAGGGGGCTGAGTCGCCACCCCTGGGTGTGTTTAGCAGATGGGGAGATGAGGGGCTCAGGGCCATGGTTTGGCACAGCACAGGAGGGGTTGGAGTTGAGCTTGCAGCTCAGTTCCAAGCTGTGCTTGGGTTGGGATGAGAGGGGTGCTGGAACCCGCTTGCTTCAGCCCTTCGGGTGGGAGGGGTGCAGCTGGGGGAGCAGAGGAGCTGGGTGCAGCCTGGTCAGGGGGTGCTCCTGGTGCCACAGCCCTGCTGCTCGGTGCCTTACCCCCGGGGCCGGGGGGCTGGGTGGCACCAGGCTCTGGGGAGCCCACCCAGCTTTGCTGCCGGCGTTCCCGCGGTGGGGTCCCTGCAGCCCCCTGAATCCCCCTTTGCTGGGGCAGCTCTTCAGCTGTTACCAGCCCTTTGCCCCCCCGCCCCCTCCTGCTCCCAGCTGAGCCCTGGGCGAGCTGGTTCTGTGCTGGGCCGGAGCCCCGGGCGAGCTGGTTCCGTGCCGCCCCGTCCCTGGGCGCAGGCGGCGCAGGGCTGGGCGCCTCCCAAGAGAGGGCAGCGTCTCTCTCGCCTGCCCTGCTCCGGGCTGGTGTCCCCCCCGCGACTGCAGCCGGCGGGGAGAGCCGTACCCAGGCAGGATTGCCCCCCCAGACCCCTCTGCCAGCAGTTCCAGGGCAGAGGCTGGCGGGCAGGAGGGGGCAGGGGGGGGCAGGAGCGGGCAGGAGGGGGCAGGAGGGGGCTGGAGGGGGCGAGGGGGGCAGGTGGGGGCAGGAGGGGGCTGGAGGGGGCAGGAGGGGGCAGGTGGGGGCAGGTGGGGGAAGGTGGGGGCAGGAGGGGGCAGGAGGGGGCAAGAGGGGGCAGGTGGGGGCAGGAGGGGGGCAGGGTGGGGGCAGGAGGGGGGCAGGAGGGGGCAGGAGGGGCAGGTGGGGGCAGGTGGGGGCAGGAGGGGGCAGGAGCGGGCAGGAGGGGGCAGGAGGGGGCAGGAGGGGCAGGTGGGGGCAGGAGGGGCAGGTGGGGGCAGGAGGGGGCAGGTGGGGGCAGGAGGGGGCAGGAGGGGGCAGGTGGGGGCAGGAGGGGGGCAGGAGGGGGGCAGGAGGGGGCAGGTGGGGGCAGGGGGGGGCAGGTGGGGGCAGGAGGGGGCAGGAGGGGGCGGGGGGGGGGCAGGTGGGGGCAGGAGGGGGGCTGGAGGGGGCAGGAGGGGGCAGGTGGGGGCAGGTGGGGGAAGGTGGGGGCAGGAGGGGGCAGGAGGGGGCAAGAGGGGGCAGGTGGGGGCAGGTGGGGGCAGGTGGGGGAAGGTGGGGGCAGGAGGGGGCAAGAGGGGGCAGGTGCGGGCAGGAGGGGGCAGGTGGGGGCAGGAGGGGGCAGGAGGGGGCAGGAGGGGCAGGTGGGGGCAGGAGGGGGCAGGAGGGGGCAGGAGGGGGGCAGGAGGAGCAGGTGGGGGCAGGTGGGGGCAGGAGCGGGCAGGAGGGGGCAGGAGCGGGCAGGAGGGGGCAGGAGGGGGCAGGAGGGGCAGGTGGGGGCAGGAGCGGGCAGGAGGGGGGCAGGAGCGGGCAGGAGGGGGCAGGAGGGGGCAGGTGGGGGCAGAAGGGGGCAGGGGGGGGCAGGAGGGGGCAGGAGCGGGCAGGAGGGGGCAGGAGGGGGCAGGCATCCCTGGCTGGGCTGGGACCCTGCCCCAGCCCGGGCGGCTGCGTGACGGGGCTGGAGCTGTTGCTCCTGGGCTGTGAGGCGCTGGGGGAGCCCTGCAGACACCCCCCGTCCCTCCCCACGGGAGCCTTGCCGCATCGGGGCAAGTTCAGTCCGTCCGGCTGCCTTGGGAGAGCTGTGGCTGGGACAAGAGGGTGTCACACGGGACCTGCCGAGCCGGGTTTCTGCTTGGGGCATCGTGCTTGGGTCACAGTGTGCAGGGGAGCCCCGCTCCCACCCTGGCTCTGGGTGGGGGCAGCTGAGCCCTGCTGCCCAGCCTGCCCCCACCCCCCATTTCTGCCTGGAGCTGGCTGGGTCAGAGCTGCTGTCCCTGCAGATGTGTCCTTGATGCTCTTGGCTGTTGCTCTCAAGACCAGGGGGTTGTTTTTCAGAGCTGTCTGAGCCTGGCAGTTCTCACAACTCCTACAGCTTGTGCCAGCGCCCCGACAGCTGCGGGTCCAAAGGCAGGAGCTGCTCACAGCGGTCTGGCTGGAGCTCCTGTCCGCTGCCCCCATCAGTCAGCCCCCTCCCAGAAGATGCCATGAGGACCAGCACCTCGTAGAGGTGGTGATAAATTCCACTTGGGATGGCCCTGAAGGGCTGAGTCTCTGCTCAGGGCAGGCCCCATGCTGCTGTGCTCCTGCTGGGCAAACACCCTCTAACAGGCTCCCAACCTGTGGAAGGATGTGCAGTGCCAGGGAGAAGGGGCAGGAGCTGTCCTGGGTGTCAGCAGCAATCCAGGGTGTGAGGCCACAACACCCCGAGTCACCCCACTAACAGCCCCAGCAGCTGGTCCCTGTCAGTCTCACCCAGAATTCCTCTTTGTCCCCAGATACATCAGTCTGCCTGAGCATGGGAGCAGAGGCCCCATCCCAGGAGTTGCCCACCCTGCTGGAGCTGTGAGCAATCCCCAGGGCTGGGGGGAAGGCTCTGAATGCAGGAGCTGCCCTGGGATGGGGGTGATGCCTCCCTGGCTGCTGCAGGGGGGGCAGCTCAGCTCAGGAGGTAACTCCAAACCAGGAGAAATACCAACACACCCAGCTAACTGCTGGATCCCAAACACCCAGCGATGGACCCAGGGCTGTGCCAGGCTCTAACCAAAGATCACCTCACCCTGCCCTAAACCCTGAGGCTCTTAGTTCCTCCTGCCCCAGAAGGGTCTTGCAGAACCTGCCAGAGAGAGACCCTCAGTCTGGCTGTACTGCAGACCTGCTGGAGCAGCATCCCTCAGCCTTTGCCACTGCTTCCACCTAGCAAATGAAACTTTGGGATGCTGGTAGCTTCACCAGGAGTGGGTTTGGGCAGGAAGGGAGAAGAAAGCACCCAAAATGCATCAAAACCCGGTGCTGAACCAGACAGTGCTGTGACACTGCCGTGCCTGGGTGTCCTCCTGAGCTCTAGGGCAGCTCTGAGGAGCAGGCTGAGGAAATGCAGAGCTGTGCAGAGAAGGGAAGTTAAGTCCCAGGCTGGTTGTTACTAAGAATACAGTGATCCATATGCTAACGATTGCCAGCCTGATAGGATTACCAATAAAGACAAACCCCAGGGAGGATCACAGCTTCACTTCCTTCCTCCCACCCTGGGGATTTAGTCCTGTCTTTGTTCAGGTGCTGGTTTTAGCTGGTCCATAACAAATCTCTGCTGATGGAGAGATCTCCAAAGCCTTTTTCCTTGGAGGGAACTTCGGGGGTGGATTCCCATGTCTGCTCCACTCAGACCCAGCTGGGGGCAAGCTCCATCCCTGCTGGTTTTGCCCTGGCAGGAATAGCTTAAGGCCTTCTAATTTCAGCCTGCTCTGTTCAAGGTTGGGGTAATCCTCCCAGCCCTTGGGAGGCAGGAGGTCCCTGGAGACAGAGTCTGGGAGGACCTGACACCCCCTTGGCCCCTCTCCTTGTGATGGCTTTTGGGTGCATCCCGGGTTTTCTGGGGACATCCTTCCCTCAGTGAGGTGCCTGGGGGAGGCTCTCGGAGCCCAGCTCCCCTCAGCACCCGTTTCTCTGTGGGTGCACCAGGGGTTTATGGCACAAAGGCCCCTGCTATGCCTGGCAGCTCCTGGGGAAGGCAGAGTGAGGCCCTGAAGCTTGGCATAGACCCACTGCCAGGTGCTCCTCACCAGGGAGAGTCAGCTCAGCCATCCAGTGCCCTGCCAGCTTCAGCCCTCCCCAGCCAAGGGCCAACAAGGTGCAAATGCTCCTTCAGCATCACACTGTGCTGGGGACAGCTGAGCCCCACCCTGCACAGCACCCCGGGGCCAGCTGACCCCCCCAACCCTGGGCCAACTGACCCCCCAACCTGCACAGCACCCTGGGGCCAGCTGAGCCCCAAACCCTGGGCCAGCTGACCCCCAACCTCCACAGCACCCCGGGGCCAGCTGACCCCCCAACCTGCACAGCACCCTGGGGCCAGCTGACCCCCAAACCCTGAGGCCAGCTGACCCCCAACCTGCACAGCACCCCGGGGCCAGATGACCCCCCAACCTGCACAGCACCCTGGGGCCAGCTGACCCCCAAACCCTGGGCCAGCTGAGCCCCAACCTGCACAGCACCCCGGGGCCAGATGACCCCCCAACCTGCACAGCACCCTGGGGCCAGCTGACCCCCAACCTCCACAGCACCCCGGGGCCAGCTGAGCCCCCCAACCTCCACAGCACCCTGGGGCCAGCTGACACCCCCAACCCGGGGCCAGCTGAGCCCCCAACCGTGGGACCAGCTGAGCCCCCAGCCTGCACAGCACCCCGGGGCCAGCTGACCCCCCACCCCATGCAGAGCTCCCCACAACCCTGCTGAGCTCACCAGGCTGGGGGTGCCTGTGTGCCCCCACCGAGCATCCCAGCGCACAGAGACCTCCCCAGATCCCAGAGGGATGAAGCCAGGGTGTGCGCAGGGCGCTTTGGGAACGGCTTTAGGGATACAGGACAGTGTCCAGTGACAGGTCCCCCAGTCTGGGGACAGGCACTCACGCCGGGCTCCTTGCACGCAGCTTCCTCCGCCTGTCCCCCCTCCCCAAATCCCTACCCCCCCTCCCCCGGGATGCCAGCGGGTGCGCATCCCCGGGCGGGGAATGGCTGTGGGTGCTGAGAGCGGGGCGGGGGGGCTCGGGAGGGGGGGCCAGCCGGTGCTGTGGGCAGGGCCCAGGCAGATGACGCCGGGTAAAGCCGGCTGAGAGCCTGCCCAGCCCCGCGCAGGCCGGGCGGGCTGGCCGCGCACCCTCCGCGGCCGCGCAGTCGGGTCGGGCGGGCGGCGGCAGCAGCGCAGGATGGAGGTGGCCCTGGACCTGTACCTGGCCGTCCCGCTGCTCTGCACCGTCCTGGCTCTCATCCTCGCCTCCGTCTTCGTGCGGCTGCGGGGAGGAGGAGGAGGAGGAGGAGGAGGAGGAGGGGAACGAGCGGCCGAGCAGCCCCGGCAGCCGGCAGCGGCTGAGCCGGCCCGGGAAGGCGGCTCCGGGGGCGAAGCGGCGGCGCCGGAGGGACCGGGACCGGCGGCGCCGGGCGACGAAGGGAGCCGTGTGCCGGTGGAGGAGGTCGGGGCGGGCGAGGAGACGAAGGAAGCGGTCAGCGAGCAGCGGGAGGCGGCGGCGGAGCCGGGCCCTGCGGCCGAGCCCGGCCCCGCGGCGGCCGAGAGCATCCCCCGGCCCGCCGAGCCCCGGCAGCGGGAGGACGCGGGGAGCCAGGTAAGGTCCTTGCGGAGCCGCTCCCCCTCCCCTGGGGCCGCCGGGCTCCCCGCAGCCCCTTCGCGGGGCTCAGTTTCCCTCCGCAGCGGGGGGGACATCCCGGCAGGAGCCGGGGTTGCCCCGGGGTGGGGACGAGCCCGTTGCCCCCCGGGGGCGGCAGCGCGGAGGGGGGCGTGGGGGGCGTGTTTGGGGCCCCGTCCGCCCCCCTCCGAAGAAGCGAGCTGCTGAGGCTTTAAAGGAGGAGGAGCGGCGGTCGGATAGCCCCCCCCCCCCCCCCCGCCTGCGCACCCAGCCCCGGGAGCCTTTCCTTCTTCCCAAGGGATAATCCAGGCGCTGGGGTGCGTTCCCCTGCCTGCACCCCCTTAACGTGGGTGCCTCGCAGCCTCCCCTGGCAGCACAGCCGCCTCAGCACCCCCCTGCCCAGGGAAGGGCCTCCCGATCCCCCCCCCCCCCATCCCCAGCGGGATGCTGGCCCCAGGCTCTGACCCCTGGCTGAACTGGGGGGGCTGGAGGGGGGGCAGCGATGCCTATAAATGCCCAATAAATCCTCCTCCAGCACCGGATCTTGTTTAAAAATAAAAGGGTGACCCAGCCCCTGGGCAAAGGGCTGGTTCTGCCCCAGCCTGGCGGGGGTGGGGCGCGGTAGCACCCCGGGGTGCTGGGTTCAGGGTGCTGGTGGGACAGCAGCGAGGTGGGGGGGGTGAGTAATGGGGTGTGGGGGGGTGCTCATCGATCCGGGGGCGCTGGGTGCATGGCCTGGTGCGGGCAGCGTGCTCCAGCTGGGGAGCACAGCCCGGGGGCCCAGGCGCCTGCTGACTATTCTTAGCAGCATTTGTAATCCACAGCGAGGGATTCCAGGCTGCTGGGCAGCCCCCCCCCTCGGGAAGCACGGCCACTGACTCACTGGATGGCCTTGGGCGAGTCCCAGGGCGTTGCACACCCTCCCCACCTCACCCCCCCCCACCCCCGTACCCCGATGCTCTGCGTCACCATGGGGTGAGCCCTGACCCTGGGGTGGGGGTCTGACCCCCCCCCGTGCTCCTCCTCACCCCCCCTGTGTCACTTCTGAGCCTCAGAGCTCTCTTCCCAGCCCTCCTTGGCCACGGGTGCAGCTCCTGAGCAGCCCCCTCCCTCATCCCAGCATCCTGGAAGCCGTGTCTGTCCCTCTGCCCTGGGATTTATGGGTGTCTTTGGGTGCCAGGGTCTTTCCCGAGCAGGAGAGGCCCTGGACTGCTGTTAGCTGGCTGGGCTAGCTCTGCAGTGGAGCTGGCCACCCAGCCAGAGCTGCTGTGGGGCCCAGGGTGCAGCCAGCACCCTGTGATGAAGTGCAGCACCCTGATGGGACAGAGGGCTGTATCCAGAGCTGCCAGCGCTCTCACGGATTCCTCTGCTGTCTCACTGGCATGAGGCTCCTCAGGAATGTCCCTCCTCCCCTCTGGCTGCTCTTCAGCCCCCGTTGCCCTGACCAGGCGCTGCTGCTGTGATGTTTGTCGCCTTCAGAGGCGGGCTTGGCTCCTTTATCCTGCGGGGGCGCAGCCTGGTAGCTGGGGTTGCACCCCCAGGAGGAGGCACGGAGGGTCTCCCGTCCTCCAGAAGCCCAGCTGGGCTCTGTGGGACCAGGGTCGCTGCTGTGCTGCCCTTGGCTCCTCTCTTGCAGCACAGCCAAGGGGACGCTGGTGCTGAGCAGGGTCCTGGCCAGCTGCTCCTCCTGGGAACGGCTGCGGGGCTGTAGGAGCACGGCAGCACGAGTGGCAGCATCTCTTTGGGAAGGATGGGGACCGGGTGTTGGCTGTGGGCGGTGGGAAGGGGGGAGGGATGCTTCTCCCTGCTGAGCAAGTGTTTGGGAGCGCTGGTCTGCGTGTGACCTGCCAGCAGGGCACAGGCTGCCTGGCTGGGACTGGCTGTCCCAGCCTCGCAGGGGTTGGACCCGGGGATCTCTGGGGGTCCTGTTTCCAGCAGGGGAGCAGCATCCGCGCTGCTGCTGTAGGGGAGGGAGGGGGGGCAATCCTCCAGGCAGAGCAGGGCAGACCCATCCCCACCTCTGCAGGGTCTCTGCTGGGTTCCCTGCTTCTGCTCCCCCAGTCTCCTCCTCCTCCTCCTCTTCCTGTGCTGCTGCAGCCCAGAGCCCCGCGGCTGTCCAGGGTCGGGACTGGCCTCGGGCAGCGCTGCGGGTGGAAACGTGCCCCATCAAACCCATCTTGGCTCGGCTGAGTGCTGCGGTGCCCCGATGTGACTCAGCAGACCAGGCTCCCAGGCACCATCCAGCCCTGAGCTCCCGGGAGGCTGCTGCCTGCTCCCGGCTCCTCGGTACCTCAGCAAGCAGAGAGCTGCTCTCTCCCTTTATTTATTCAAGTTTCCTTTTCATTTCCCCCCCCTCCTGTGTGCTCAGCACGTCCTGAGCCAGGCTGGGCTGCAGGGACTCCACCAGCATGCTGCTGGGTGACCCTGCTCAGGGAGAGCAGCCTCGGGGTGTTGGGTGGCTGGCCCTGTGCACCCCTCTGCCTCCAGCCTGGTTTCCCTTCTCTCTGCCTCTGGAAACCCATATCTGCTGCCCATGCAAGATCCTCCAGCCAGGGTGGCCTGTGGTGTGTGACCAGCTGGTAAAATCCATGTGGGTCGAGGTTTCCTGGCCCCTGTCTGGGGAACAGGCTGCTGCAGCATCCTGCCTACAGCTGTGAAATGAAGCGGTGGCAGAGCAGGGAGAGGAGCCCAGGAGCCCCTGTTTCCATTACCTGCCAGCAGCGTGGTTCCCCTTGTCTCTGCTGGCTCCCATCGCTGGGAGAAAAGGTTCATTAGTGTGTCAGTGCCTGTTCTCATCCCCATCCCCAGCTCGTTAAGGGCAGCGCTGTCAAAGCCATCCCCTAACGAGGTGCTGCTGGGTGGGAGCTGTGGCAGTGCTGGGGATGCCCAGCCTCCTTCCTGCAAGAAACGGGCAGAAAACATCAACTCTCCAAGGAGGATTTCTGCTGGGAGAGGGGCCGGTGGCAGAGCTGGGGCAGGGTTGTCCCAGTCCCACTGGGATGCTGGCCTGGCCCCGTGCTCTGGAGCTGGGGAGGGTGAGCAGGCAGTGCCCAGCTCTCTGCTGGGTGGTTTGCCAAGGGTTAATCACAGCTGGTGGCTTCTGAGTGACAGAGGGGACAGATCTGGAGGTGACTTGGCAAGGGGGGAGGATGGCTTTGTATTTGGAGGTGCCCAACTCGTCCTGGCCAGGGAGACGTGTGTGTTGAGGGCAGCGTGCTGTGCTGTGCTGTCACCCAGACAGGAAAGGCACAAGGGGGATGGCACCTTTCCCCTGTGCCCCCCCCTCCCATCTGTGGGGGCTCCCAGCACCCTGGCACACACCAAGGCAGCACGAACCCCCAGCTCCCAGCAGGGACCCTCTTTACAATGAAAGAAGTCAGCACCTCCTCCCTCCTGCCTGCCTTCCCTGCGCTGGAGGGCAGAGGGTGTCTAATTAAGTCTGCCTTTAATTGGCAGCTGTGCAGGCTGCCTGTGCTGCTGCAGGGCTGGAGCAGGAGCTGTGCTGGGGAGGGGTGGGTGATGTGTGACCCCTCTGGAGCCTGGCACAGGCCCTTGCCCATGGCACAGGCCCTTGCCAGTGGCGTGCAGGGCTCTCCCACTACACCCATAACTGCCTGGATGCCCCTGGCTCTCACCAGCACAGTCTGTGCTGACATCAACCTCATGGTCTCTGGAAAGCAAGGCAGGATGCTGGGCACACCCTGGGAGCCTGTCCTGCCTCCCCCAATCCCAGCTGTGGGGCTGGAGCTGGGATGGGATGCGTGGGGCACGGTCACCCTGGGCTTTGCATGTGTCCCCCGCAGTGGCTCGGGGAGGTCAGGCTGCTGCTTGGTGCCTCCTGGGCTGGGTACAGCCCTGGAGCCTGCCCAGAGCCAGGGCACTGCTGGAGCAGGGGCCAGGATGACTGTGCCTTTGGAAACACCCACCCATGAGAGCGGCTGCTGGGTGAGGCTGTGAGGTGAGAGCCAGCTCTCTGTGCCCAGCTCCCTGCCCAGGGATGGCATCTGGCCCGGCTGTGGGAGCCAGAGACATCCCAGCCTTGGTGCTGGGGGTGTTTGCATGCCAGAGGCCAGAGCACAAAGCAGGAGAGCGCTGGGTGGGCACTGCTGGGCACGTCTCACCCCACTGTGGGATGTGCCATGGCTTTGGGGCAGGGTGGTCCTAAAGCTCTGGCCTTTCCTTGCCCACAGCACCCACGGGGGGCTAGTGGGAGCAGGTGCTCCCTGCGCTCCAGGGTGGGGGGCTCAGACCTCTGTACAAGGCACATTCCCCCCCACAAGCCCCCCAGGGCTGGCAGGACCATCACCTGGAGCAGGGAAACCACTCTCCTTCCATAGCAGCTGCTCCTCAGGCTGGCAGGGGGATGGGGAGCCCCAGCAGTGGGGTGCAGGGGAGCTGCCAACGTAGCAGCTGCTTTGCTTTGCTCAACTCTGCCTGGATTATTATTTATTCTTCTTATAAAGGCCCCTTCCTTCCCCTCTCCCTCCTGGCTTTTCTCTGGCTGGCTCCTGTCTGCTTTCTCTCCCTCTTGCAGTGTCTTGCATCAGGCTTGGAGCAGACAGCGCAGCCATAAATGGCAACACTCAGTGCCTGGGGTTTCATCCAAGACAACGTTCTCCCCTGGGGGGTTTTTTCAACCTGGGATCTTGCCTTTTCCTGGAGCTGGAGGGGGGCACCCATCTGTCCCCATCCTGCCCATGGATGGCTGTCCCTCTGGCTGAGGAAAGGGAGAGGGGCACACCGTGGGCTCCCCAAGTCCCTCTGGAGAAGAGAAACCTGCTGCTCAGAGGGGTTTGTGCTGGGGGGATGGAGGAAGCAGGGAGGGGATGGCCAGAAATGAGCTGAGAGCCAGATGATGCTGCGATGGGGACCTGGCCTCTGGCCTCAGCAGGGCTGGGAGAGGGGTCATGGGGCAGCAGAGCCTCAGGGGAGAGAGCTGGGGGGACAACACACACCCCCTGCAGCTGGGCTGCTTTTCCCTTGGGGCTGATGTGACTGCTTGCTGCCTGTGCCCAGAGTGTCCCTGGAGGCCTTGTCCTGGCTCCTGGTTCAGGCCAAAGCCCCCGGTGCTGCAGCCAGCCTCACGTGGGGGTCTTAGCTGGGGGAGCTGGAGGGCAGAGACCTGTTTGTGAAGCTCCAACAGATGCTTCAGCTGGGGAGCCCAGTGCTGCCCAAAGCTGGGGCGGGTGTATCCCCCGGGGCGGGTGTATGGCCAGGCCGGGTGTATCCCCCAGGCAGGTGTATGGCTGGGTGTATCCCTGGGGTGGGTGTATCGCCCAGGGTGGGTGTATCCCCGGGACAGGTGTATCCCCAGGGCGGGTGTATCCCCAGAGCAGGTGTATCACCCCGCTGGTGTTGAAGGGAAAGGCTTGCTGGCTGTTAACCCTGCTGTGGTGGGCACACAGCTTCCCAAAGCCCCCCAAGCTCTGTGGAGGTGTCATTCCAGCCTCAGAGGGCTCAGGGTGCGCTGCAGAGCAGGCTGGGCCCTTCCCACCCCCAGGCAGGCGCAGGCAGGGGCTGTGAGGCCCCGGGGCCAGGCAGCTGCTGCTGAACACATCCCCTGCAGCAATGCCATCCCTGTCTGCCACAGCAGCTGGGCAGGGCAGCCCGTGCCAGGCCTCCTCCAGATGCTCTGGGATAACACAGGCCCCTGCAGTGCTTCCACTTGCCCTGGGGTTTCTTGTTCCTTCAGGGAAGCTTTCCTGCTGGGCACACAGACGTGGGGAGATGCTGGGTCATGGGCTGGGGACTGGAGCACTCTGGTCCTTGCTGCTCCAGCAGCTCCTGCTGCAGTCTGGCCCTGGTCCGTGCTTCCCTCACTCCCCACTGCTCCAAAGGGCCTCCATGTCTTGCCCCCAGGCTGTGCTTCATGTTGAAGGGCCATGCCCTGGGTGCCATAGTGTCCTCTCCTCTCCAGTGGCTGAGTCTCTGAGTGTTCCAACACCTTGCCCCTCTGTTTTTGGGCTGCAGGACACTGTGCTGCTCTTGTGGGACATCCCCAGGACAGCAGCACCCACCGGCCATGGGGAGGCTGAGGAGTCTTCAAACTTGGATGCAGGGATGCTCCAAGCAGGGAGGGATCTCTCCTCTCCCTCTCCTCTCCCTCTCCTCTGCCTCTCCTCTGCCTCTCCTCTGCCTCTCCTCTGCCTCTCCTCTGCCTCTCCTCTGCCTCTCCTCTGCCTCTCCTCTCCCTCTCCTCTCCCTCTCCTCTGCCTCTCCTCTCCCGATAATGGGTTTCCAAGCTGGCTGCTCCCAGTCTGGCACTGGTATTTCCCTGCAAGGCCAAGGGACTGGATGTCCCTGCTCCCTGCCCACACATATCCTGCCCCGTGGCCGCCCTCCCACGCAGCAGGGAAGGGTTCACCCAAAAAGCATTGGGGCTGGGGGAGGGCAGGGGAAGGGAGGTCTTGCAAGGGGGGTTGGGGCTGTTCTTTCCTCAGAGCTGGTGTGGGGCTCACAGGGCAGGGAAGCCCCAGCTCCCTGGTTGCAGCGTGGGGATGTGGGGGGGTTCAGGGGGCTGTCACCTGGTGATGGAGAGGCCAGCTGGCAGAGCAGGCCCTGCATGCGTTACCCAACCGAGCACACTGCGTTGCTCCTGCTGCATCAGCATCCTGGGCAGCTGCCTCCAGCCCTGCCAGGACACCCAGGCAGCTGAGCCCAGTGCCAGCCGAGCTGCTCCCCCTCACTGACAGCTCCTTGCAAGGGTCCCAGTCCCGTGGGATGGGGCAGCTCCCGAGCTCCAAACCCTGGCTCCAGGCTGGGCCCCGCTGCTCTCCGGTGCTCCAGCAGCCCTGCCATGGCTCAGCTCAGGCACGGGGACAAGGTGTGCTGCAGCACTGGCTGGGGATGTGGCTGGGTGTGCTGGGGCTGGGTGGTGAAGGGCAGGAGGGCTCAGGGCTGTTGGTGCTCAAAGAATCATAGAATGGCCTGGGTTGGAAGGGACCCCAAGGGTCACAGAGCTCCAACCCCCTGCCACAGGCAGGGACACCAACCTCAGGCCTGGAGCTACACAAGGTTGCCCAGGGCCCCATCCAACCTGGCCTTGAACACCCCCAGGGACGGGGCACCCACCCCCTCTCTGTGTAGCCTGTCCCAGCAAAGCTTCTCCCTCTTCCCAGATTCCACCTTTGGGTGCCTCGCCTGGGTCCGGCCTCGGGCACACGGGACAAGCAGAGGGTGGATGTGACCATGAAGCACTTTCCAGCCAGGCAGAGGTGAGTGGGTGTCCCTGCATGGGTGGGGTGTGGGGCTGGGGTAGCAGCACCCAGGGAGGGGGCAAGGCCTGCCTGCTGCGCTCCCTTGGGGGGCTGGGGGGGCTTTTAATGCCTCAGTCCATTTAAAGCAGAGGCAACCAGTGCTCCAGGGGCAAAGGAGCTTCTTGGATGTGTGGGGAGCCATGCCTGGGTGGGGGGTCAGTGAGAGGGGTCCCACAGCACCTTGTCCTCACAGCTGCTTCGTTCCCAGCTCCTCCAGGAGGAAGATCTGGACTCTGAAAATGAGAAGCTGTTGGTGAGAGAGCCAGAGGATGAGGATGGTGAGTGCTGAGCAAGGAGCACCCTGGGGGGAGGATACAGATGGGATGGAGGGGCTGAAGCCCTGAGGGGTGTGGGGGGACACACTGTCCTGCCTGGAGCCAGTCTCCTTCCTCTGGAACACAAAAGGGGTGCCTGCCCTGGCAGCAGCCCCTGCTTGCTTCTCCAGATGCCCTTGGGCTCCCTGCCATGGGGTAGCTTTGTTATGAAGCTGCCCCAAAAGCTGCTTCCTCACATCCAGGACAATCTCTGGGGGCTTTAGCCAGAGCTGTGTTTAACTCATTAGCCAATTAGTTGATTGGAAAATGATTAATTGACTAAATGGGGTGACAACTGCTGTGCTGTAAGAAAATGAAGCAGATGGTGCCAAGCAAGGGGATGCATCCCAAGGGGACTGTGTTCTCCTGAGCAGCCCTGGAGATGCTGGGGTGTCCCAGGACCCCCTGCCTGGGGTGGCTGTGGGCAGGAGACCTTGGGGTGTTCCCCCTTCTTGCCCCACTTTCTGCTTGCCCTTTTTAAGGTGCTGTGTGGCAATCCCCTGGCTTGGGAGGATTACCCCTAATGCCACAGAGAATCGAATTTTAATCCCAGTGCTGTGCCTGTGAGGTGGGGGGGAAACCCCCTTTTGGAGACAGGGATTCCCAAAAAGATGCTTATCCCACCCCCTTAGGCTCCCTGACAGCACTGATGATGGGCAGGGAGAGGATGTTACCATCCCTTGAGGAATGGTGGATGTATCCTGCTAAAGGGATGCTCAGTAATGCTGCTCTGCTTTGGTTCTGCCCCATTCCAGGGATGTTCCAGCACTGCTGTGCCTCACCCCAAAAGCAGCTGTGGCTCAGGATTAATGATGGGTGCCTGGCTGTTGGTTCTGATCCAATTCAAGCTACTGAGCTGCTGGCTGGCAAGCCCATGAGCAGCCATTCCCCTTGGGAATGGCACGGCCCCGTGCCATTCCCAAGGGGAATGGCTGCTCATGGGATGCTGGCAGGAGGGAGGCAGGTTTTTAGGGTGCTGGAGCAAGCAGAGGTGCACTTGAGGGGCTGCTGTCACCCCTCAGAAGTAGGTCACCTCATATTACTGTAGCAGTTTTGCTGCCCACATTAAACCCCAGCCTCCCCCTTTTTCCCTGTTTCCTGAAGTTTTGGTTTCAGGCTCCAAAGAAAGTTCCAGAGCTCAGAAACCATCTTCAACCTCAACACATAGGCAGGGAGATGGGTTGTCTTCCTCACCTCCCTCTTCCCTTTACTCCAGCCTGGCAAGGTGGGATTTAAACTGCCCTTTTTGGGACAGGCAGAATCCCAAATCTCAATGTATTTGGCACAAAACCACGTGAGGGAAATGATCTGAATTGTCCTTGAAGCCAGGCAAGCTGCACAGAGGTAACAGAGCTGCAGCAGGGTGAGGAACAGGATGTTACACCCTCCTCATTATTTTTACTCCTTCTTAATATCTCCCAGAGCAGCAGCCAGCTGAGTTTTCATTCCATGCACTTGCATAGCCACCCAAAGGGCTGATAAGCCACCACGTTGCTGCTTGTTTCCAGCTGCTGGACTTGTCTGTCTGTCTCTTAGGAGGGTTTTCCCACCAAGGGAAGTGGGATATTCCAGAGCCCTGGGACAGGCTGCCCAGGGGGGTGTGGAGTCTCCTTCTCTGGGGATAGAATCATAGAATCCCAGCCTGGTCTGGGTTGGAAGGGACCCCAAGGGTCACAGAGCTCCAACCCCCTGCCACAGGCAGGGACACCAACCTCAGGCCTGGAGCTACACAAGGTTGCCCAGGGCCCCATCCAACCTGGCCTGGAACACCCCCAGACACGGGGCACCCACCCCCTCTCTGGGCAGCCTGTTCCAGCCCCTCACCACTCTCTCTGCACAGAACTTCCCCCTAATCTCTCCTCTCACCCTTCCCTCCTCCAGCTTCACTCCATCCCCCTTGTCCTGCCAGTCTCTGCCCTTGAACAAGCTGATTCCCCTCCTGTTCCTCTGCTCCCTTCAGGGACTGGCAGGCTGCAATGAGGTCCCCCCACAGCCTTCTCTTCTCCAGGCTGACCCAGCCCAGCTCCCTCAGCCTCTCTCCAGAGGGGAGATGCTCCAGCCCCCTGAGCATCTCCGTGGCTCCTCTGACCCCTCTCCAACAGCCCCACATCTTCACTCCATCCCCCCTGTCCTGCCAGTATTCCAGCCCCATCTGGACACCAACCTGTCCTAGGGACCCTGCTTTGGCAGGGGGGTTGGACTCGATGAGCTCTGGAGGGCCCTTCCAACCCCAGCAAGTCTGGGATCCTGGGATCCTGGGATATGGCCAAGCTGAATATGGGGGCTGCAGGACCAGAGCACCAGGGTGCTGCTTCTCTTTGGACACTTGTGAAGATGCTGGGAAAGGGTTTGTCTGGTTGATCCCCTGGGAGCCCCCAGTTGGTGTTTTGGGAGTAGAGGAACACTGTGGATGGGTAACTGTGCAGTAATCCACCAGGACTTCCCAGGGAAGATCAAGGGTGTGGGGGTGTAAAGGGGGGAGGCAGCGTGGATCCCCACAGGGAAGAAGAAGTTTGTGCCTCATCCCCAGCCTGTCCCCAGGCTGTGGGCACACTCCCTATCGAAGCAGCAGTCACCTGGGTGCTGTACCTGCCCACACAGTCCAGCACAGCTTGTTCTTGAGATCTCAGGTTTCCCCCATCCACACACTGAGGCTCTGACTTGCCTCCTGTGGGGGGGTCCCTGACCTCTGGGAACCCTCTGGGAGCCCTCTGGGAGAGCTCTGGGAGAGCTCTGGCAGCAGATGAGCGTGTGCCTGAGCTTGGAGAAATTGCTAACTCAAGCAGGACACAGGGAGAGAATCCTTAGGGGTGGTACTGAGTGGGAAGATATAGAGGGAAGCTGCTGATACTGGATCCTTCTGGGTGGGAGGAAGGGAGGAGAGGGGCTGTGGGGTGTTCTTCATTTGGGTGGGGTGACTGTGGTGCCTGCAACAGCAGTGGAGAGGTTTGGAAGGGGCTTCCTTGGTGGCTGGAGGACTGGGGATGGGTCCATAGGTTATGTACGAGCTGGGGTGCTGTCTCCTGCTACAGGAGTCAGGGGGGTTTCACCACTCTGGGGTCTCACTGGTGCTGGGAGGTGTCACCCTGGTGTCCTGGTTTGTGGGTAACGTACCATACAACAACATCTTCCTTTTGGGGAGCCCTCTGAAGGATCCCCAGGGCTCTGAGGGTCAGTGGAAGCAGCAGATGTTTCTGGGGGGATGTGGAAACAGTACTGCTGGGGGTGAAGCAGCAGAGTCCTGCAGTCCTTGGGAGATAAGGGCTTGCAGATAAGCAGCCCACGGACAGGCAGTAAAGGCAGCTACCCAAAGCAGCCGCTCTTCCCAGGCTGCCCTTTGCATTGACCTCCACTCCTGTTGTTTCCTCCCCTCTGCAGGAAGATAAAGCAGGGGAGAGGTTTTGTAAAAGCAAACAGTGCTCCAACCAAATCCGATTGGAGAAGGATTGGCTTTGGCTCAGGCTCTGTGAGCTTCAGAGCTCTAATTAGCACAGGGCTGAGGCTGGAGAGCCGGCTGGAGGAGACCTCAGTTCCCTGGGCAGCTCGGTGGGCTGGTGCTGGAGAGACCCAGCCCCAGCTCTGTCAGTGCTCCTGGGCTGCCTTGGCTCAACTCTGGGCTTTGCAGTGTGTCAGCTCCTGGTTCTTCCCCCCCCAAGCTTTGTGAGGGGCTGCAGGAGAGCTGCTGGGCTGGGTAGCCTGAGATGGTGCTCATGGCACCATCTGGGAACCCCCAGCACGGGAAAGGGCCCCTGGACAAGGAGAGGGAGGAGGAGGAATGCTGGTCTGGAGAATGCTGTGAGCTAATCAGGGCAGGATTAGCATGTCTTCATAAGCCAAGACAGGCCTGCAAGGCTTTGGCTCCAGAGAGAGCAGTAGCATCTGGTTCCCGTGCCGGAGGATTTACTTGCATCTGCTTCCAAGCTGGCAGCAGTCCTCACGGCCAGGAGTCCCACAGCCCTCTGCCCAGCGAGGCCTTGGGCTTCCACCAGAGTCCACACACCCTTCCCAACACCACCCAGGCTTCCTGCAGTCGGGACCTGCCTGGCAGTACCTTTTGGGGTGGTGGTAGTGTTGGGGTGGGTGCGTGGCTCAGCGAGAAGCTCAGGCTGAAGAGCCCACTGCCCTTGCTCCCAGGAGGCCCCTGGCTCACACCATCTCTCTCTGCTTCTCCCTCTCCTGCTCTCCAGCTGCAGAGGAGACGTTCTCTTTTAAATACAGTCCTGGAAAGCTGAGGGGAAACCAGTACAAATCCATGATGACCAAAGAAGAACTCGAGGAAGAACAAAGGTAAGCTGGGTTTCCTTTCTCTTCCTGACCAGAGCCATGAGAGTGGGATCCTCCTGAAGCAAGCTAGCTGTGTTCAGACCTCTCTCCACCCCAAAAAAACCCTACCTTGGTAGCCTTGGGTTCCACAGCTCATTGCACCATGGTCCAGACCTCTCCCACCCAGGAAGACATGAGAACAGATGAAGTCAGACTGATTTAGGAGGTGAAGATGCTGTGGCCCTATATACCCTCGGAGCTGTTCAAGCTCCTTCTCTGGATGCTTAGACCAGATTTCCCAGCTGATGCAAACCAGTGTAGATCCCAGTGGTATACCATGCTGATTCACACCTGTTGAGGACCTGGTCTGAAGCTCCTTCCCCTCCCTTTGCTCTGTGGGTGGCCTCCAAGCTGAGGACATGGGCATAGCTCAGAAATCCTGGAGCCAAGGGAGTGGAGCTTTAAAGCTCACTGGGACAAGGCTGGCAGTGTCCATACCTAGGGCTGGCTCCTCAGCTGTCAGTGAGGGTGGGGATGTACCATGTGGTGGCCCTGGTAGAGAAGAAGAATTGTCCATTTCACACTTTGTGCTAAAGCTTCCCCCTGAGCTTGAGGCAAGGAAGAGCCCATCCCATCACCAAGCCCAAGGTTCCTAGCTCAAGGTTTCCAAGGCTGTATAAGGAAATCAAACCCAACTGCAGGGCCCCATCCAAAGCCAGCCTGTGCTGTCAGTGTGAAGCCTCTGCCCCTGTGAGGAGGGACTCCTTCAGCCCAGGGGCAGCCAGAGCCCACACTAAGCCTGAGACACCCAACTCTGCAGCCAGGGGCTTTGCCCAACAAGCAAACTCAGTGGCAGGCTGCTCCCCAGCAGATGTGTGCAGCTCACACCCCTTCTGTCTTGGGCAAGCTGTGAGGAACTCATTTCCCAGTGCTGGCTCAAGGCAAGCCTGGGAGATGTCCTCCTGCTGTCCCAAGGGCTGTGGGACTCGATTCCCTACCCAGTGGTGTGTAACTCCTGGGGTGATGTGGGGGAATTTGTCTCTCCTTGGCTGTGATGCTGTGGGTTTGGGTACCACCTCAACTGGCTTGGTGTGAAGGCCTGACACTGATTGAGTGGCCAGCTGAGCTCAGCAGGGAAGGCAAGGCTGGAGGGGTTGCACCTTGCCTCTGGGTCAGACATGATCCTGCTGAGAAGCCTGGCCTGGAAGGCTCTGGGTACCATCTCCATGTTGCTGGTGGCTGGGCTGGCCAGGCTTTCTCTCCTTGGCATGAGCAGGGTGCTGTGGTACATGGTGTAAACCCAGAGACCTGCCCAAGGGCTGGCACTGATACCTCCCTAGAACAAGTGGGGACACTCCAGGGGTCTGCACAGGCTGGCTGAGCCTGCAGCCATTCTCCCCACATCAAATCAGACCCTCCCAGTGATAACAGATGTCCTCCCTTTCTCCCATTGCTTCTGGGCTCCCCACTTGTCCTCAGATCTTGGGCTTCACGTGCTTACAGCACTGCAAGGAGCAAAGATCCCCAAGGGTTGGGGTGTCAGCATGAGGAATGACCTCTGGTTTCCTCTGGCACTGGGTTGGTTCTGCACTGGTGGCATCAGGACAGATGTTTTCTGTCTCCCTTTCCTTGTACTGTTCTGTGCCTGAAGCCCCCAGCCCTAAACCACTGAGCAGGTCTGTTAGTGTCACCCTGATTGGACTCAGGGATGGGGGGTGGCATGAACTGAGAGAATGTGAGTGAAACCCATGGGGCTCAGTGGGAATTGCTTCTCAGGACCCTGCTAAGCACTGAGACAAAGCTCTACCTGCAGCAGGCAAATCCCAAGCCTCTGCACCAGCAGCTCCATCCGAACCAGAGGAGCTATTGCAGCTCAGGTTCAGGGCCAGGAGTTCTGTTAGGGCCTTCAGCTGGTTCCTCTGAGGCAACAGATGTTCCTGCTGTCACCTGGCCCAGGGATGTTGCCTACAGACAGCAGCAGGACAGGGGCTTTGTCCTCAGGGTGGTAGAACCAGCTCTGGGGGTGGTGGACAGGGGGAACATGGGATCTCCTGGGCATTGCTGCTCACATCAGGACAGTGTACTGGGACTGATGGGCAGTGCCTGGGTGTTGGGTACCCTTGGAAGCTCTCAGCAGCCATTGGCAGAGGTGTTTTCCCTCCTGCTCCTTTATTTTCTCCTCTTGCATATTTGTGGTGTTTGTTTCCTGAAGGCAGCTTTGTGAATGATTCCTGTCTTGCTCTGTTGCTGGCTGACTTCATCCCCCTGCCCCCCCCCCAAAAAAAAAACCCCCTTCACTGAGACATCAGCAGCTTTTCCTTTCAGGCCTCACAGGTGGTGTAAGGAGGCAGGGTGAGCTCCCTGCCAGGTAAGCTCCCAGCCCAGCTGAGCACACCAGTTCAGCCCAGTCCTGCACCCCCAGCAGTCCCATCCCTCTCCCCAGCTCCACGTGCCCTGACCACGCTGCTGATCTGCTGTGACCCAGGTTTGCCCCCTTTATGTTGCAGGATTGAGCTGACCTCTGATCTCACATCTCTGTAGCAAGTACCTTAGGTCCTGGGCCACAAACATTCTTGCAAATCCTTTTGGTAAGGACACTCTGTTTCTTAGAGGTAGTGGTACCACTGGTAACACCTGCTCACGCCTTGGGTTTGGGGCTTGGGGCTTTTCCTTTGGGTTTTGGGGTCTCATTTTCTGGGGGAGGGTTTGTTTCTGAGCTGGACTTGACTGCCTGTCCCACCTCCCACCCCACCTCCCACCCTTCCCTCCTCATAACAGATGAATGAGTGCACTCCCCTCTGCATCTCGCTTTCCATCAGTGCTCCAGGGGGGATGGGGGCTCTCATGTTTGGATGCTCACCTCTTCTGGCTTGGATGGCTCAAGTTGGGCATCCCACAGCCACTTCTGGCTCCTGATTTGGAAAAATAGGGCTGCTGAGTGACTGGGTAGCTAATCCTAAGGGGTGCAGCCAAAGCTGGGACCAGGGGTGCAGCCAAAGCTGGGACCAGGGGTGCAGCCAAAGCAGGGACCAGGGGTGCAGCCAAAGCTGGGACCAGGGGTGCAGCCAAAGCAGGGACCAGGGGCGCAGCCAAAGCAGGGACCAGGGGCGCAGCCAAAGCAGGGACCAGGGGTGCAGCCAAAGCAGGGACCAGGGGTGCAGCCAAAGCAGGGACCAGGGGTGCAGCCAAAGCTGGGACCAGGGGTGCAGCCAAAGCTGGGACCAGGGGTGCAGCCAAAGCAGGGACCAGGGGTGCAGCCAAAGCAGGGACCAGGGGTACAGCCAAAGCTGGGACCAGCTTAGTCTTCTCCTGACCCTCTCTCCCAGACCCCCCTCAGGCTACTTGGAGATCTGTAATCCACAAGTCTTAATTTGAGGACCTCCAATTTTGGAATGAGTTGCTTTTTTCTAGGAAAAGCTACAAGACTTCAGGCAGGAGAGGACAGACATGCAGTAGGTGGGGTTATTTAACCAAAATCCCACTTCTGCTCGAGCATGCATCACTCCAGAAGCTGTGGTTGTCTTGCCTACCATTCACTGGAGCCTTGTGGCTTCCAACCAGTGCTAAATCTGGACTAAAAGGGGAAGGAATGTGACCTTTGCTGAGTGATGCAACTTCCTGCTTCTCCTTCCTTCAGTCTTTAAAAAAACAGAGGGACAGCAAGGGGGGAGGACAGTAAATCTAGTTGAGAAACACATCTGCTTGGGTGGTGGCTTGTGCTTGATCACACCTGGTGGGTCACCAGTGCTTCTACAACAGAAGCACATGGTGTTTGCTTCCCTGAGGGAGAAAAAATAGTCCAGGCAGGAAGGGGAAGTGTGCAGGGGAAGGATACAGCCCTCAGCCAAATCCTCCTCCTCTGCACCTGAGGCTGTTGGTCATCTGGTACCAGCTGTAGCTGCCATGGTGTAGGTTTGTCACTTGTCCCTGTTCAGACAGGGCTGAGGTGTGTAGCCATGGGACATGGCCCATGAGGGCTGGCTGTTAGCTGCTGTCCTGGCTGGGACATCATGCAGATGAGGGACATCATGCTGGGCACCTCCTGCAGATGGGGGAGGAGGAGGAAGGGCTCCCCAGTGTTCTGGTTGAGTCTCAGTTGGCCTCAGTGATGCTGAGGGGTTGAGCTGTCTGTGCTCTGTCCTGGATGCTCCTCACTAGGTGTGTTGGCTGGAGAAAGGAGAGTGGACCCCATGTGTTGGTCTGTGGAAAGGTCTCTCCTCTCTGCCCTCTCTTGTTTCTGGAGTTTAGGAAGAGGTGGGGATGGAGAAGCTGTCCCATGGGGTCTCAGCTGGAGCATCCATGCAGCCCCCTGTGTGGGGTCTGAGTGAATGGCACCAAGCTGCTCAGACACTCCACTGTGTGCTGGTGCACTCAGGGATGGAGCAGGTCACTCTCCAGACCACGGTCCAGCCTCTGTAAGACTGAGAAGGTAGGGATGGCTCCCCACTTTCCTTGGCAAATGGGCTCAGTTCCCACAGCCAGGTAACCCATCCCAGGAGGAAGTTCTCTTCCTGCCTCCCAGTCCTCTCATCTCCTGTCCAGGAGGTGGGTTGAGGAGACACTGCACCAATCCAGGCTTATCCCTAGGATATTCACACAAGGGGAAGGGGATAGCTCTGAGTGTCACCACTTCATGGGGGCAATTTAGCAATGGAAACCTTTCTCCTCCCCAGCTGGGTTCTGAGTCCCTCTTGGTGGTGAGACACTCAGTAATGCCTGGGTTTGGACCTTGGAGTTTCAGCAGAGATGCCCTGGGGGGACCCTGGCTGTAGGGAATGGCAGAGGAGAGACCTTCCCCTGCTCTGCCAGGCACCCCAGACCAGAGCAGGGCTGCAGCTGTGGTGTGAGAGGGAAGCTGAAGCTTGAATGAGACAGTGCTCGTGGGGACAGCTCTGGAGTGGAGCACACCAGGGCAGGAAGCAGCTGCAGGGGTTTAATGCCTCTGCTAACAGACCTTGGCCTATTTTGAACATCTCCATTGCTGGCCCTCCAAAAATAAGTGGGGAGCCTGGGCTGGGGGAGGCTGCATTTCAGGAGAGCTCTCCATCCATCGGCATCTGTCCCTGTCCACCCCCTGCATTGCCATCACGTAGCCCTGGCTCGCTTGCTTGCTTCCCCCCTCTGCATATCATGGGATGTGGGCCTCTCTCCTCCCTTCTCTCCCACTACCCTTCACCCCCAGCCCAGCAGCTTTGCTGTCCTGCCCTGTCCTGCCCCAGCCTGCCCCGTCCCGCATGGCGCCGCTTTTGGATGCGGGAAGCTGGTAAGTCTGGGTTTTCTTTGGGGGTTTCTTGTTTGTTTGCTTTTCATCTTCTGCAGCACGATAGTCATCCTGGGCTGAGGGAGGAGCAGGAGCAGCAAGGGGCAGCAAAGCTGAGGGCTGTGGGACTCCTCAGGCCAGGCTGGGGATGGCGGTGACATGGGCAAGGCTGCTTTCAGCATGAGGCATGTGTCCTTCTCACCTGCCTCTTGTAGGAAGGGGGCACGCTGTGTTTGGGGGGCCCTGCTGAGCTCCCCCTGCTCTGCTGCTCCTTCCAAAGGTGCCAGATTCCACCTAGTACAAGGAGGGAGTCTCCTTGTGCCCCAGCTCTGGTCCCTGCCTCCACCACATCCCCAGGGAAGATGTCCTCTGACCTAAGAGATGTTGGTGGAGTTGAGCTCTGGCCCAATTTATAGAGCATCTGATTGAGTCCTGAGTTCCCAGCAGCTTTAAAAACTGAGCAACTCAGGATGCCTCCCTCAGAAACCCCAGGAAGGGGAGGCCAGGAAGCTCCTTCTGCCTCCTCCTCTCCCATCCCAGAGAGGAAACTTTGGCAAGTTCCCCCCAGCCTTTGTAGGGTGAGTCCCCGACCAGGGGTGAGATTTCAGACCAGCCAGCGACTCTGCTTTGAGCTCCTGGGATTTTTATGTTGGCTCAGGTCCTGAATTGTCCCAGCTTGTGGCTGCTTCTCCATGTCTCCCTCTCCCAGTGCTCACAATTTGTCTTCATCTGCTTCTGCTTAATCCTGCGCAGCACGAGCAGCTTGCTAACCCCCTGGGAGCCTGGCTCTGCCTCCCCTGCTGCTGCCCCCCAGCCAGGGGACACTGAGGGCTGTGGGGAGCTGGGGGCATCACACCAGCCTGGATCCAAACTGGTAGACAGCGAGCTGGAGCCCAAACACTGAGTGATGGAGGAAGGTGCAAGTTGGCCCATGTGTGGCCATCCCCACTGCTGTGGTGGTGGCTGGGGGGGTCAGGACAGTCGCAGGGGCATGGCCACACAACTAAAGGAGGTGATGGTGGCCTCTGAGCTGGACTGGCTGGGAGGTTGAGCCACCTTCCTGGCTCTGCTATGGCTGGAAAACATGGGAGGCTTCTGTCTTGAAGCAGCATTGGGCAAGGTCTGCTCAGGGGGAGACACGATCCCCAAGCCCACCGACTCCTTGCCTTGGCTAAAGGCAACAGGACTTGTGCTCCCTGGTTGTGTGCAGGCTCTGGCAGCCTATGTTCCTGCTGATCCTGAGGAGCAAAGCAGGTAGTTCCAGAGCTTGGGTGTACTTTTCAGCTCTTCTGTCCTGCTGGAGGAATTCCAGTCGCTCCCTTTGGTGCCTTTCCCACTCTTCTGAGCACCGACTGTCTCTCCCTGCTCTGCATTTGTCCCCACTACAACCAGTTTTACCTGTTGGCTGAAGCAACTGGCCCACGCTTTTGGGACCACCAGGAAAACTTAGATTTAGTGTGCTGTTCCTCATTCTTCCTGCAGTACCTTCTCCCTGGCCAAGACTGTGTTATGGTCACTACCAGAAATGAGATGGCAGCTGTCCCCAAGGGTAGAGAAATGGGAGGTGATGGGACCACCCAGCTCTGAGACTGCAGGGAACTGCTTGGGGAAAGATGGACCCAGCACCCAGGGCATTTCATCACTGCTCTCAACCCAAAAGGGTCAGTCCAAGCCTGCCTGGAGCCAGGTTGCTATCTGCCCTCCTTGCCAGGCTTGCAGACCAGAGGACTCGTGTTCCTGAGAAGCCAAACGCCTGCCCCTCTGCCAGGGGAAGGAGCTGGGGATGCTCTGCACTTCTGACAATCAGCTTTCTGAGCAAAACTATTCCTGAAAGGGGCACAAGCAATTACCAGAGGTGGTTACAGCAGGATATTCTGGGATCTCCTTAGAGTGGGTCAGGACCCCTTTGGAAAGCTAGAGTCTATGGATGGGCTACAGGATTCCCTGACCTGCTGGGATTTTGCACACATGAGGGACAAACACACATGGGAAGAGCAGCATCCCCTGTTTGTCAGTGCTGGGATGCCCTTGGATCTCAAAGACAAATAGCCACACTCTTTTGCCACAGCTAAGATGTTGGAGTGAAGGGAATGCTTCTGTGGCTGCCAGAAGGACACCCAGTTTCCATGCTTCAGAAGGAAGCATAGCCTTTTCAAACCTTCAGTACCTGAGCCTCTGTTGCAATGAAGGTCCTGGTCTTGTCTGAGCTGCTGCTCTCCAGCTGTTCCTTGCACAGAACTGTGTCCAGCTGACAACTCATTCGAGTCGCTGGCTTGACCCTCAGCTTGGTCCTGATCAGAGATGGTTGGATACTCTATATCTGAAGAGAGGATGTGAGCTTCCAGCAAAAGAAGACCCTGACCTGGTTTAACTGATGTGCTGCTGGGGGAAAGCACACCCATCAGGCTGATTTCATCATCCAAGGAGAATGGAAAGGAGGGAAGAGCCACAGATAAGCAGTGGCTCTCAGCTCTCAGCCTCCAGCCCAAGCTGATTAAGTCTTTCAGGCTCCCTGGCAGCAATGCCAGAGATTCTCAGCCTGGAGGGGGCTATATGGCCCCCATGAACTGCCCATGCTCTTTAGTCTATCCCCCCTCACAGCTTGCTCCAGGAGCAGTAAGGAGTATCCCTGTCGTGCAGGTGGGGGATTTATGGCTCTGACAGACATCCTCCAGGAAGTTCATGCTTGGCTTAAGATCTTCTCACCCCAGCTGTTGGCCTGGGTCTGTCCTGGAGGTGAGTATCCCTGTGAGGGGCTGCAGCTGAGCCTCATCCAGGCTCCCTGACACCCTCCATCCCTCACAGTGGAGAGGACCTCTCCTTCTGGGGCCCCGTGGCAAGAAGCTTATGCCCTGGCGCGTGAGATCTGATTAGGCCTGCATGACTTGAGCAGGATGATCCGATCCTCAGCCCTGTGAAGCTCACAGGGCGATTATCCACCCCAGAGAACTTCCTTTCTTTGTCCTAATGGGCCAGGCACCGAGCCACTGAGTAACCCCAGTCCCACGTGATGCTTCACCCTGCATCTTCCATCCAGGATGTGGATGGCTGGCCGTGCTTGGGAGGCTGCTGGAGGAGGCAACCTTTTGCAGAAGAGGAAAAGAAGAAATCAGGCTGTAACTTCACAGAATGCCAGGGGTTGGAAGGGACCTTGAAAGATCATCTAGTCCAACCCCCAACTCGCCTTCATGCCCTGGCTGGCAGGAGTAGGGGACTTTCAAGGGGGCTTCAGGTGTTGTGGACAGTGAACCCTACTGAATTCAGGAGGAATGAGGCTGGGCTGCATCTGTGTGTGTCTGGGAGCGCCCAGGAAATGTGTGTTGTAGCTTCTCTCCATCTCAGTGCAGGTGTCTGTGTCCATGGGCAGCTGCCCAGCCTGCTGTCACCCCATCGTGGATGGCTGGGATGGGAGAGATGCTGGGGCAGTGAGGGCAGTGTGTCTGAAAGGCTCAAGCTGAGAACAAGGCACCATGGTTTTTAGCCCTGGCTCAGCTGACGATGTGCTGCAGGACCTGGATGTCCCCACCCATAGAACACATCTAATCATCTCACTTTCCTTCCCTGGGACATCAGCAGAACCCTTGTGACCTTCAGTGTGTCTTGGGGGGGTGGGGGTTTTGGCTGCCTTCCCATGAACAAACACATCTTCAGGAAGATTGAGAAGGATCAACCTATCCAGGAGCACTGCCCTGTGAAACCAGCACTTGGTCCTGGCTCGTCTGGCTGCAGGTAGGAGGAGGAATCTGGGCTGGACAAGGGTGCCAGCAGCTCATGGAGTCCCTGCACAGGACAGTGAGACAGTAACCCTGGAGCTAACGAAGGCTTCCAAGTAGTTGGCTTCTTCCAGCTCTTATCCGTAGGTCAGAAGGGTTGTGCCTTAGCTTTGGTTCCAGAGGAGAGGATTTACACTTCTCATTGGGTTTCAACTATCTTGCTGCAGTTGATGAAGCAAAGTTCCTCCTCCTCGGAGGCGTGAGGTTTGCAAACAGTGGCATGTCCTGTCCTGAGGTGGGAAGGTGCCTTGCCTTCCCACACACACACTGAGTTCTCCCTCTGCTCGTTTGTGTGACTAGTAATGAACCAACCTGAGGGGTGAAATGACTGAAATGATTTCTCTTCTCTCCCTGTTTCTCTTTGCAGAACTGAAGACTATATGAAGTTGTCCCTAGCCTCCTCCTAAAGGCATCCCTTGGCATCTTTAAAGGCTTGAGAGAAAAATACCAAAACCAACCAAACACATCCATAAGAGAAATCCATAAACCCTCAAAACTCGGGATCCCCTCTTGGTCTGAAGTTGAGCTCTTCAAAAAACTCCTGTGGCATCAAGCTTGAGGAGATCCTGTTGTGTGGCTCCATGGACTGGGGCAGGGCCCAGGCAAAGATTTGAGTTGTGTTTGAGGGACTGGGATATCCTTGGAGATGAACCTTCCTCCCTCTCCCCCAAACAGAACCCAAACATGCAGTGAGTCTATTAGTTACCACGTATTAGGCCTGCCATGAAATCTGCATTGGTCCTTCACTGGGGTGGGCAAAGAGTAGCTCTCCTCCCACACCAACCTGGACTATCCAGTTGTTTCTTCCTGGGGCCAAACTCCTCTTTATTGCTGGGGAGGGGGGTGGGAACTGCCTGGGATTTCAGGTGCTGTACAGCACTGCTTCGTTCTGCGGGGTGGAGGGACAAGGTGGGGTCCAAGTGAGGGATGGCAGATGGTAGCTGGGCTGACTCCAATCTTGCTGCTGTGGTTATTTTAGCAGAGACCTGGTTCTGTAGGTAGACAGAATGACTCGAGAAGTGATGCAAATGTATAGTTTAGCTGTTCTGCTTGTGGTGGATGTTTAGGAGACCATACTCTTAGGCTGCTGTTAATATCTGGATTCTCACTTTTCCCGATGCTGGTTCCCAAGCAGAGAGACCCAAGGAGGAGGTAGCTATGGCATCAGGGGTTCCCTCTGGCTCAGGATGAGATTGTGGGGGTCCTGGCTAAGACACCCTCCCCATTTCTCTGCCTGCTTGCTGTTCCAGTGCCCTCTTCTCTTGCTAGCCCTGTGACTTGTCCACCAGAGCCAGAGATCAGCGTTGCTCCTCAGCTCTGTCGCATACAGAAGATGAATTTGGCTGGGCATGTATACCTGCTTCAGACATAAGAGGTTTCACATCAACCCCAGCTGGTTTGCACGAGTGAGGAGAGGGCCTTGTCCTCTAAGGATGTTGTAGAAACACCAGGCTGGGTAGGGATGTGTCCTCCAACGTTTCTCTCTCTTGCTGCAGGACAAAACTGCCTCTTGGCTAACGCTGCAAACATATCAGAGACCCAGCAGGCTGCTTTTTCCCTTCCTTTTTTTTGTTGTTCCACCCCCTCTTTTGAATTCCTATGCAGACAATACTTGAAACCTTGTACACAGTTGTCCTTTCCAGCGCCTGGGGTTGGCAAACGCTTCACAAAAGGGCTGATTTCCAGAAGAGCAGGAGGCTGCAGCTTTAGGAGAGGCTGGGCTGCTCCTTCCCAGCCGACAACTGCAAGCGTGCTTAGTGGTTTGCATACGAATTTAGGCACAGCTGGACCCTCAGCTTCAACATCCCGCTGGTACAGCTGCTGTGTCCCCTTGGGGCTGGCTGGCTGACTGACTCTGTGTCCCGAGCACCCAACTATGCAAAGAATGCCTTATATACATTGTGTTTAAGTTACATGGCAATATGTACATCGAGCAAAGTCTATAGTCGAGTCCAGATCTTTGGCTAGTGGCAGCGAGTCAGACTATTTCTTCAACTCCCAATGGCTGTCTGGGTGTTTTTTACTTTTGTTTTGTTCTTGTCTGTTTGTTTTGTATCCAATGGTGGCTCTTACACAAGGGACTGTCATTCTAGTGGCTTGAATCTGTAAAAATTGCCTTTGTTTGGTCCAATAAACCTTTGAATAGTTTATTTGGTTGGTGCTCGTTCTCCCTGAGTCTTGCAACGTCTTCCTCAAGAGATTGGTGGTGAAAAGCTGGTTTTTAGGGTAGAGTTACTGTCCTCCTCTGCCTTTTACCCCACAAATGACACTGCTGGCTTCCTTTATTAACAAGAGAGTCAGACCGGTGGTGAAAGTCAGGGATTGTCCCTTATTTCTGCTGGAGCAATGCAATGTTTGTTGCAGGAGGATCCTGGTCTTGTGTGGCAATTAGCAACGCTCCCAAACACAGAGCTCTGCCCAGGATATCACCTCCTCTGAAAGGGGATGCCTAGCAGTCCCTGAAACATGGATCTCCCTTAACATACCCATGGCTCACTGCCCCAAACCTTTGGTTAATCGTTAAAGTCTTGGACTGAAATGTCTTAGAAGAGCCTAAGGGAGTTAAGGGAGTTAAGTATGCAAATTCAATTGCCTATCAAGAAGAATTAGGCTGCTTTGAAAATCCGTAATTAATCTATTCTGTCAGCAATGAGTAAAATCCTGTTTGACCTCCTGAATCGATGTAGTTTTGAGGACAGCACTTGTGGGAAGGGAAGATTTTTACTTGTGCATGGGGTAGGTTTGGTCTGAAATCATAAAAAAAATACCATCTGGAGCAGGACAAAGTTGGTTTACAAGGTCACCTTTGATAGGAGAAGCTCCTTTTTGTAATCAGTTTCATGTTTTTGATGCCTTAATCTTCCTTCCCAGGCTCTTTTCTCTCTTTTTGTTTTGCTCACCCTGTGTTGGGGGTTCTACAGCACAGAGAAGGAACAGCTCCTTTTTATTTCTGCTTTTTAAATGCACAGTCACGGTATGTAGAGGTGAGAGGCGAGCCAGAACGCATCGACATGGTGCTGTAAAAAAAACATAGAGTGAATATTGGGTGTGATTTGGGAGGTTTGGAGACACAGAAATGGATCTTTGGGGAGGTTTCAGTTGTGTCTGTGTCTGAGGAATAATGAGTGAGGGATGCAGAGCTGTGGGGAGCCCTCCTAGCTGGCATGCATTTCAGACACGCGAGGCAAAGCCGTGTATTGAATTCCTCCACACCAGCCTGGAAATGTGCTCTCTGGTGCCCAGCAGTGATCTAAAATCAAATATTGATCTCTTAACGACCCTGCTTCCCTTCCTCTCATCTGGAAAGGGCAGCTGGATGCTATTCATGTGAGCACAAAAAAATTACAGGAGAGACAGACAAATCCAGGCGCTTGTCAGCCCGTGGCCAGAGCTTTTGTAACCCAAACATACCACATTGTTACCAGGATACGTTTGGCCTTAGGACAATTCCTTTTTAATTGCAATAATAATAATACAAAAAAAAATCAAATACATAAAGAAAACAAGCTTTCTTTTGCCAGGATCTACATTTTTTTCCTGGTCTGCCTGCTGTGGCGGCGCTCAGAGGACAGCCTGCTGTTCCTGCTTCTGCTGAGGCCTAGCTCAGGAGAGGGGAAATGTGGAGCCTCACTGTAGGAGCTCAGCAAGTAAAGCTTGGTTTTGCTTGTCAATGGGTATTTCTACCCCTCCTGTGACTGGAATCAGAGAATCATAGAATGGCATGGGTTGGAAGGGACCCCAAGGATCACAGAGTTCCAAACCCCCTGCCACAGGCAGGGCCATAAATGGTTGCTAGCTGATCCACACAGGACTTGCAGGAAAACTACCCCAGGTTAACTAACGGTGTACGTTTAAATGGATTAATTACAGTGTACTGAAGTCCTGTGCAGAAAGCTGGCTGTAATGGGGACACGGGACTCTTGATGGGATGACCATGTGGGAGTAAAAGCCAGAGTCAGTCTTTCTAGCCTGGGGAGTTCTGAAGATGCTAAACAAGCAGGAGGAGCAATCGTGGCAGATCTGTGCTCTGAGCTGCTGGGCTGTGGCTGAAATCTGAACCCACAGTCACACAGGGGTAAAATAAGCCTTGAAGCAATAGAAATTGCTTCTCCCTTGGTACAGCTGTAAAGCACCACAGCATCATTAGTTCTTTTAATCTCCCACAGGAGAGTCGGGGATGAGATGTGTGAGGCAATGTTGCAGTCTGAACCCCAGCGGGTAGGAGCCCGGCAGTGAGAATGAACCAGCCCCGACCAGAGCTGAGGTGCATATTAATTTGGCCCTAAAAGAGCATTTTATAGACAGTCACATCAGTTCATGAGCTACTTGTGAACAAATGCCACGCCAGTGCTGCCCACCCTTCTGTATCCCTGAGCGACAATCAGCAGATGTATGAACAATGTAAGCCCTCCTCTAAAGCTTCCTCAGATAAATCCCTGTGTCAGATACCAGTCTCTGTGCTGCAGGATGTACAACAGTGGTTAACTGTTTCAGGTCAGGGAACAATCAGCATCTCATCTCTTACGGGGAGAAGGGTGTTAATCATCTAATATGGGACTTTTTAGGGATGGAAGTTTGAGCTAGGTGATCAACTGGTGAGCCTCTGCCCACACAGGGAACACCTCAGTGCTGGACTGGCTACATGAGTCCATCTCACCAAGTGACACTGGCAAACAAGCCCTCAAATCAAACCAAAATTCTAGCTGTGATCTTGCCTTCCAGTGGCTGATTAAAGTCATGTCCACACTGGGAGGTATTCTGGCCCTCTGGTTTTCAGGTAGGGTATGACTTAAAGTGTAGTGGCTATTCCTGAGTCACTCTGTACATACTCTCATTACACCACAAAAGGCCACTGTGCTGGTGAAGCTTAATCCAGTTTCATTATGGAGTCTGCTGAACTAGGACATGTTGGTCTTACAAAATTCCATATGTCAAGTTATCTTGAAACTTGGAGCATAGATAAGTCCTAAGAAACTCCCAAGCTGGTTTTAAAGCAGCCTGGTTTAACTCCCTATTTTAAGAACTGCAGAGAGACGTGCAGGATGATTGGATAGATGGGAAGGTGGAGGAAGGAGAACCTGAAGTTATCTGTTTCTTCTCTCACATGGGCAGATTTCCTGCAGTCAGTAGGGCTTGTACAATGACCTGTGTTTGGCTTCACGTTTCGTTTCACCCTGGTATTCATGTTCAAAGTGCCTTCTGGGGACTGGCTATTCCTACTTCTCCTTTTCTTCTTGACAGGGTTCAGAGAGAGCAGCTGGCTGCCATCTTCAGGCTCATGAAGGAAAAAAGTGACACATTTGGAGAGATGTCTGAAGGAGACATGAAGGAGCAGCTTAGACTGTATGATATATAACCATGCAGCCAGTGGAGGCTATGCCCAAAAGTCATCTTGACCCTTTTTATGCAGCACACTGAAGGCTGTAGTGCTATAAACATGTTTTGGTAGTTATTTCACAGTCACAGTTTGTTTTGCAAACACATATAGACCTGCCATACATATTTGGAAAGACCTGTAGTTTCTCACCCTTTTCATCATTTTTCTCTGAGCTGTCATGAGATTTTCATCTCATGCAGAGATTTTTACCTCTTTCTGGCTGGGTCATATGTCTCAGTCATACAAAGCAGTTAAATTCACTATTTTTTCTCTTTTTTCTGGCCATGCTTTAGAAAAATGAACCTTCAAGCCTAGTCTATCAGTTAGATATCTGAAGAAAGCCAAAGACGATCAATGTAAAATGGATGAAAATAAAAAGAATCATAGAATAACTCAGCTTGGAAGGGACCTAAGGAGGTCTGTAGTCCAACCTCCTGCTCAAAGCACCATCAGCTGTGAGACCAAGCCAGTTTACTCAGGGCTTTATCCTGTCAGGTCTTGAAAACCTCCAAAGATGGAGACTGCACAAGCTCTTCTGGCAGAGAGGCTTCCAGTCCTACAGTCAGAAAACAGATAGCCAAAGCCAAGGCATTAGTGCTCTGATTAGAGGTGAGTTGCTGGTCTTATCTCCTTGGAAAGAATGCTTCATCCTCCTTCATGCTGGCTTTTGGAACCAAATCCAAGTCGGTTCCGGCTGACCCCGCTGAGCTCGTCTTCACGCCTGAGAACAGAGCAGCTAACTCCAGCCTGGAAACACAAACATCTCTTCACCTCTTGACACTGGTAAAAGCAGTACAGAAAGGCAGCTGGGATTTTTTACAAGAATGATTGTGTCTGATTCAGATCCTGTTCTCTTGATGTAAAAATTAGCTGGGAAATTACATACTTAGGAAATCAATGAATTGATCAAGTATTTTGAATGGTCTTAACCAACCCTTGGTGGTTTGGCTAAAGTAAATCAATGGGCATTCCTAATTTTCACTGAGTGGCTTCTGGTGTGCTTCTGTCTCCTATGAAATCCTGTTACATACTTGATTATCAGGAAGGATTTTCTCAGTTTTAATAACTGCTGACAAAGGGAGGCAACATTTTCTCACCCAGTTTTAGGGAATGATCTCTTAAAAGATTAGGCTTGCTTTATTTTGTGCAATCCTTTTGGGTCTGGGAAACCAAATATGTCATTATTTGGCCACTGTTTCCCACTACAGTAGAATCTGTAACACCATAGTCTTTGATTTTTAAGAATCATTTTATCCTCTAGTTGTTTTCACAATAGGTGAAGTAATAAGTATAATGAGATCAAGTTGGTTTTGCTACCAGTTGTGACTTAATCTAAATTTAATGTCTGAAAATGACCCCTTATTCAACATGAAGGAATTAGGTGGGAAAAGGAGTCTTGTGATGTGAAACAAGCTAGCTTGCTGTGTCACTGGGCCACAGTTTTCTTTGTCAAGCTATGGGAAATGTAGATTCAGGATATGGGACTTCTCCCTAGTTCAAAACCGAAAGCAGGATCTTTTCCAAAGCTGCTCTTGAAAGCAAGCAAACAAGATTTAATGTTCATTTGATTTTTAGTCTTGTAACTTTACATTTCCAAAAGATTTTTATTTTTCTTCTTTGACATTTGGGCCTTCTCTCAACAGGAACATTTCCAGGCAGGAGGAAGGGGGGAGGGATGAGGAAAGAATTTCCCCAAACTCCTCTGCTTCACTTATCCCATCAATCATAACACAGAATAAGGAAGAGCAGGTGGCATTAGACCTGCCCTGTCCACACCTCTGAGCAGCATCACCAAACTGTTGAGACATTAAGATGCTGTTGCTGACAGGACAGTGGTAAAAGACCTGTCATTTACTAGGCCCAAGTTTAAGAAAGAAATTAAGCTAAGTAAAGAAGCCTTTGCCCAAGACATGAAGCAAAGGCATGTCAAGGTGTTAACCCCATGGGTTCATAAGGTAGGTTTTCTCTGGTGTGGTGCAAGGCTGTGATGAAGAGGAGCCTGCCAGACGTGGGACAGCAGCGGCGAGGTGATGTTCAGAGGTCGCCTCTGAGGCTGCAGGCAGCTGCTGGGCCCTGCAGCCACCGGGCACGTCCCGCCTTGGCCAGCCAGCTTCTCATTTCCTTTTGCCTCTGGACTCATCAATATTTATACAGGAAATTTCTCCAGTTGCTGTGGCAGGATCTCCCCTTCTGGGTTCTGGCCTTTGAACAGCAGCTGCTTTTCCTTGCCCTCCTGTGGGGCTGGAGGGTACAAGAGTGGTCATACGAACACACTGTGGGCAGGGGGGACACTGTGAGCTGTGGAGGGGACACTGTGAGCCTGGGGTGACACACTGTGAGCATTGGGGGACACACTGTGAGCCTAGGGGGATATACTGTGAGCATTGGGGGACACACTGAGCATTGGGGGACACACTGAGCCTGGGGGGACACACTGTGAGCATTGGGGGAGACACACTGTGAGCCTAGGGGGACAGACTGTGAGCATTGGGGTCACACTGTGAGCCTAGGGGGACACACTGTGAGCCTAGGGGGACACACTGTGAGTCTTGGGGACACACTGTGAGTCTAGGGGGACGCACTGTGAGCCTAGGGGGACACACTGTGAGTCTTGGGGACACACTGTGAGCCTAGGGGGACACACTGTGAGCCTGGGGGACACACTGTGAGTCTAGGGGGACACACTGTGAGCCTAGGGGGACACACTGTGAGTCTTGGGGACACACTGTGAGCACTGGGGGACACACTGTGAGTCTAGGGGGACACACTGTGAGCCTTGGGGACATACTGTGAGCCTAGGGGGATATTCTGTGAGCATTGGGGGACACACTGTGAGCGTTGGGGGGGTGACACCGTGAGAGCTGGGGACACACACTGTGAGGGCCGTTGGGGGCATCCTGTCAGCCATGTGGGGGTACACATTGTGAGCCATGGGGGGGGGGCGCTGGGAGGGCCGTGGGGGGACCCTTCTCCCCTCTGAGAAGCTCTGGGGACACAGCCCCCGGGGGGAGGATGCCGAACCGGCGCAGCCCTTTGTGACATGGAGGCCGGGCTCGGCAGGGTCCGGGCTCTCCCCCAGGATCGCTCCTGCGGTTGGGGGCACCTCCTGCCCCTGGGCTGCCACGGACGCGCCGGGATGGCGACGGGGCGGGCGAGTGGGCCCGCTGCCATGGCACCCAGCCACGCGCTGCCGCAGAGCGCTCGCCATTGGGCACGCGGACGGGACTGGCTTGACCCCAACCGGCCGCCGTAAGGCCGGCAGGGGAGGGGACGGGACTGCCGGGGAAAGAGTGAAACCGCCGCTATCACGCAGCGCGCATGCGCCGAGCGCCAAGCGCTACAGGTGCCATAGCGCCGCCGCCTAGGGCAGAGTGCGCATGCGTGGGGTGGTGGCGGCCGGGGCTGCTTCCGGCCTCCAGCAAGATGGCGGCGGCGGTGTCCGCCTCAGGGGGCTGCTGCTGGCGGGGCGATGCGGGCCTGGCGCCTGAGCTCCGCCTCATCGCCGGGAAGGCTCTCCGGGAATGCGTGGCGGCGCTCCTGGCCGCTCGGAAGGGCCCGTTGCGCTGCCGCCGGTGCCTGTGAGGTGTGCTGCCGTGTGGGGCAGGCGGGAGGGGCTCACGGCGCACCCGCCGCCCCTTCACCAGCCCGCCGGGCTCGGGCTCCCTCAGGCGTCCGCATCAACCCCCCGGGAAACGCCTCCGGTGTCCGGGCAGACCCAGCGTCCAGCCGAGTGGCCAGGGTGCGCCTTTGAGTGCGCTTGGGTTAGGGGTGCTGTGACCTACTCTAGGTGGTGCTGCTCTGGCAGGGTGAGATGGGCTTTGGAGGACCCTGCTTGGGTCACCTTGGGCTGGATGGGCTTTGGAGGGCCCGCCCAGCCCCTAGCATCCTGGGATTCTCTGATAAGCCGGGGTGACTTATAAGCAGGAGGGGATTCAACTTTTTAAAAGGGCAGACAGTGGCAGGACAAGGGGGATGGAGTGAAGCTGGAGGAGGGAAGGGTTAGATTGGATATTAGGGGCAAGTTCTTTGCAGAGAGAGTGGTGAGGGGCTGGAACAGGCTGCCCAGAGAGGGGGTGGGTGCCCCGTGTCTGGGGGTGTTCAAGGCCAGGTTGGATGGGGCCCTGGGCAACCTTGTGTAGCTCCAGGCCTGAGGTTGGTGTCCCTGCCTGTGGCAGGGGGTTGGAGCTCTGTGACCCTTGGGGTCCCTCCCAACTGAGCCCATTCTATGATTCTATGACCACGGTTTAAGCTGCTCCTCAGTGAATCCATGTTCAGTGGGGGTCTTGAGATCTACCTGTGCAGGTACCTAGGGAAATAAATCTGTCTAACAGTGACCAGATTGGTGTGCTGTGTGCTCAGCAAGAACAGTTCATGCTTCATCTATGCCAAGTCGTTTTCTAGCTGGGTTTCTTTCTGATGTGCTTACACAGGTAGGTTCATGGCATCCCACTAAGCATGCTTCAGTGTAATCTGGTATTATGACTCTTGATCCTGCGGATCAGGAAAAGATTGTATTCTCTTGATCTAATCTTGGGTAGATCAGAGAATGAGAGCATTTTGTTCTGTGCCCTTAGCGTTCTTGGATGTGTTTCATTTCTCATTCAAGCTTATCTAGTTCTTTGAGCACTAAACAGATCCAGGTTTTAAAAAATAAGCAGAATGATTTAGTTAAGGAGCTTTAGTAGGTGGGGAAGGTGAAGGCAGGAGAAACAGAAAGCAGAATTTCCCCTCCTTTGGCTCTGTAGGTAGCTTTGATAGGGATTTCAGGTTTGGAGACTTTCTCTGCAGATCTTTTAAATGAGCTTTTTTGCATAAGGTTGCCTCTGAAATTAGTAAACCTTACACCCTGTGATGTGATGGCATCTGCTTTGCACTCTAGAAGTGCTGTAAATTATGTAAATTGGGCTTGGCCAGGTGCACCAGTGGAGTAGCCAACCATAGGAGGAACCTTATGGAGAGAGGCTGAGGGAGCTGGGCTGGGTCAGCCTGGAGAAGAGAAGGCTGTGGGGGGACCTCACTGCAGCCTGCCAGTCCCTGAAGGGAGCAGAGGAACAGGAGGGGAATCAGCTTGTTCAAGGGCAGAGACTGGCAGGACAAGGGGGATGGAGTGAAGCTGGAGGAGGGAAGGGTGAGAGGAGAGATTGGGGGGAAGTTCTGTGCAGAGAGAGTGGTGAGGGGCTGGAACAGGCTGCCCAGAGAGGGGGTGGGTGCCCCGTGTCTGGGGGTGTTCAAGGCCAGGTTGGATGGGGCCCTGGGCAACCTTGTGTAGCTCCAGGCCTGAGGTTGGTGTCCCTGCCTGTGGCAGGGGGTTGGAGCTCTGTGACTCTTGGGGTCCCTTCCAACACAGGCCAGGCTGGGATTCTATGATTCTAGGAACCAGTGACCTTGCCCAGTGTATGGGATAGTGGAGAGGTGTGTCTCTGCTGTCCTTCCCTTGGAAGGGAATGGGAGTAGTTAGAGATGGCAATGAGTGTGGCCCCATGCCCACCATAAACCCTCTGCTTTTTCATCGAGTTGTTGTTACCATCTCCTGTTGCCTTCTGTGCTGTTGAGGGGAGCTATGGGGTTTTTACAAACTATGTGAAATACTTTGAATAAATTCCTCTGGGGCATTTCTTGCCTTGATTCCAAGGCCAAAGTCCTCATTAATACCCACTGGAGGAGAACAAGTAGGAGTTTCCAGATGAGCTTTGGGATTACCATAACACTAAAAAACCCCACATTCCTGATTCTTCACATTTTCTTTCCCCCAGTCCCTCCTGTCTCTTAATCACTGTATCCAGGCTACGTGCATGTAACAAGGGATGAAACCCTCAGCCTATGAATTTATATTAGAATGGATTTATTCCCACAAGAGTGATGGGAGCAAAGTTCAAAAAGGCTGTTGCAGGTAACAATCCATCTCAGAGAACATTGTTTCCTCTGAAGAGTGAAACACCCAGTTCTCAAACTGGCAGTAGCTGGTGCCTGCAAGGAATTTATGTAGCAAACAAGCAGTGAGTATGTGGCAGAAGGGCCTCATTTTCAGAAGGCAGCTTCAGCTTTTTATTACCACCCACATTTTTGTTATTAAATCACATTTTGATAGGAGGACTACATGGAAAGGGGCCAAAGAGACAAATGCCTGTAATCCCCTTGATATTGTAGCCTTTTCCACCAGTGTTTCACTGGAAGTTTTCTGATCAACACAACCTGGTGGTGGGAAATGTGCAGCAGTGGCTCTTTCCTCCTGTTGGTGGCAAGTGAATGGTTCTGCTTTCTTCTCCTTTCTCCATAACTGAAGCTTTTCTCACAAAAAGGTGAGGTTTTGGAGGGGCTTGGATGTGTTCCAGGAGTGTGACCTTGGGAGTCCTCTCTAAATGTCAAGTGAAGCAGCAGAGATGCTGATCTGAGTTTTAGGAGGTGAGCTAGGGTGTAAGAATTCCTAAGGATAAGCTCAGGAGATGGGGATGGAATGCTAGAGCCATGGGATGGAATCTGGCTTTCTGCTGGGCTGAGAACAGAACAAAACCCTGTGATGCTGGGCTCTGGGTCTCTTTGACTGTACTGTGCATCAAACCCATCTGAAGCCCAGCCAGCAACTCTGCCATAGCCATGGGATGCTCCTTCTAAAGGGGGAAATCTCTTGTCTGAAATGCTTTCCTCATTTCCCAAGTAGGTCAGGAATGCAGGCGTTGGGATCTGGATGTGGAGTGAGTCATGGTGGGATCAGCTGTTGGGAATGCTGTGTACTGCTCACATTTCTCAACCCCTAGATTCCCTTGGGAACAATGACAAAGAGGAGGTACTGCAGAGTTTGTCTCACCTTCCTTTGTGTCAGAGCAAAGGGGCTCATGGATTTGGGGTTCTGGGAGAGGGCAGGAGCAAACCTGCTGTGGGGATTGAGGCTGTTCTCAGGCGTTAAGCTGGGTTCCATGGGGTGCTGCTATAGGAAGAGATGAAACAGCCAACCAGCATCATCCAGGGGAATCAGAAGCAGCCCCAGCACATCTCCAAACTTGGCAGTGCAGGGGAGGCTGCGTGCCTTCTCCATGTGTCACACCTGGAGTCCCTGCAGCACGCCTGGCTGGGGACTTGGTCCCAGGCCTGACACCCCAGGGTGAGGTACCAGGAGCCCATTCCTCTGCAGGGTCCAGTTTGGCTCCTCTTCAGTGGGTCAAAGATTCCAGCCCTGGCACAAGGGAAGGTAACACTTGGAAGGAGACAGTGCTGTGGAATTCCCTGCTGGCAGAGCTGCCTGTGGTGCTTTTTGAAGCCGTTTTTACGGCTCTCCTGGAACAGCTAACGTTTCCTGACCCCAGGCCAATGCAAACACAGCCCTGAAGTAATGCTCACGTTTGGAAGGAAGTTCTCAGGCTGTTTCCTGTAGGTGAAGTGAGGCGGTGAGAGGGGACTGCGTACCCGCTGGATGGTGCTGTTGCTTTGTACGAGCAGCAGGGAGGCCCTGCGCAGCTCCGGCTGAAGGCTTCCAGTCCTGCTTGGCTTCAGAAGGATGTGCACGGTCCTTTTCTCCTTAGCAAACCTCCCAACAAGCCCTGCACATTGATCCCTCCCCCGTTATCCAGCATTCCCGAGACTGCCTAAACTTAGCTAATGGCTACAGGTGGGAAAACTCCTTTTTTTCTGAGCAATCTCTCCTGAGCAGCACCAGGATTTTTGCAACATGCAGGAGTTAAGAGTTTCTCACTACTTCTGACATCCTGGCCTGTGTGGCCAGAAGGGCTGGGAGGGAGCCTCACACCTATTGATCTCTGAACTTTCTGTTTGGTTTGGCTTTTGTTAAAAGATCTCTTCTCTCTGTGTGTTTATGTACTTCACTTTTGATCAGCCAGGGTAGCTGTTGTCAGTTCCTTTTCCACAGTCTTTGATTTATTTGTTTTTCCACGGGGGGGATGTGAAGCTATTGGATGAGTTTCACAGGGTGTTACCTGCATGGCAGCAATAGAAAGACCAGTGGAAACTGGGTAAAGAAAATAGAAACTCAGCTTTTCTCTGGATTATATCAAAATTTTCACACCCACACACTTCAATCAACTTTACAGTGGTGAAGTTTGAATTCTGGCACAAGCAAGACAACTTTCTTTCAGACAGTGCTGCATGGAGACTGGGTATTGCTGGTTCTTTCTCCTGCCTGGGCTGTGTTCCTCTGGCCTGCTGGAGAGGATGTCTGTGTCTCTGTCCTTGTGGCAGGGTACAGCTGTCTGACATGAGTGAAGAAGGGGGAGTATCACCATGTCTGAACCCAGCGACCTTGAGAGGAGCAGAGGCATTCTGAGAATTTGTTTTTAGGGGGAGAGCTTTATCTTTCAGCTATTTGCAAGCTGTCCATGAACACCCAAGAGTGTTAGGCCTCAGTCCCTTGTTTTGTCTGTAGACCATGACAGGTTTAACAGCTCTACCATTGCACTACTCAGCTGACAGGGCTGTGGGTGGGTTGATGAGAAGGTTCCCTGGAATGTCCTAAGGAAGTTGCCCACTGTCCTGCACGTCCCTTTTGGTTTTTAAAACCTCCTGCCAGCACAGTTGAGGTGGGAAATGTTCTGTTTGGCTGTTTGGTCTCACCTGCCCTTCAGGCAGCTGGAAGATGCAGCAGTTCTTTGTGCTGCCCCTGAGATCTGCAAGGAACTCATCCCAGGCTGTCATTATCCCCTCTATCTCTTCTCATAGATGAACATCCACACTGGAGAGCAGTACCAGGGGAGAATGTGACCCAGGATGGACCTTCCTGCAGCAGAGAGGAATCCCTGTGTGATACAAAGCCATGAGAAGGAAAACCCTACATCAGTGACTCCCCAACCTGCATGTTCACCTTGAAGAAGTGCCTCCTGGGAAGCTTCTCCCACTCTCTACTCACAGTTGTAGCTGTGAAGATCCTGCTACCTGTGGTGTTGGCAAGTGATCTCCAGTTCCCAACCCTTGTTAGCAAGTGATTTCCTGTTTAGAGGACAGCCCAAAATCTGTGATGGTCCCTCTCCTCATGCACTTTGTCATCTCACCTGCAGCTCAGCAGAGATGCTGCAGGTTTATGAGAAGCCAGTGAATCCCTGCTGGGCTCTCTGTGAAGCTTCTCCACTGCTCACACTGGTGGGAACTGGCATCTTTATCACTGCAGAAGCGTGGGTGCAGAGGCAGAGAACATGCTGGACCTGCATCCTGCCCTTTAGCCTGGCTTCCACTGCCTGTTCCTAGGCTCCTTCATGACAAAGGTCTGTCTGTGCAGCTGATCAGTGCTGCCTGTCTGGGTGGGATCTCCTGGAGCTGTGGGACCACCACCTGCTCCCTCTGGGCCCCACCATCCTTTTTGCCAGCTCTTCCCACGGCCTTTTGTGGCAAATGATTCAGTCAAGGTGCCTTGTCCTTGTTTGCAAGTGGATATCCTGTACCCAGGAGTGATCTGCATCACACCTGACAGCTGCCTAATGCCTGTACTGACAAACAGTACAGCGATGAGATCCCATTTCACCTTTCTCTCACAAGAGGTGAAGCAGACACCCTCTTGCTCACTGGGTTAAAATATGGGGGGCTTCATCCTGCTCTCTGCAGTCACAGCAACCCCTTGACCACCCCCAGCTGCAAGGAAGTGACTCTTCCAGTGTTGGGAGGGTGGGGGCACACACATGCAGCTGCTTGGGGCTGGGTGGTGGGAGCCCAAGACTGATCTACCACCTTGTCCTGAGGCACGAGAACAAAGGAGTGGTGGTAACAGCAGCGTTCTGTCCCCCCAACACTGGGGGTCATCAGCACTCAGTGGGATAGCAGCCCTGTGATCCAAGACCCCCTTGTACAAACCTTTCTCTGTCTAAATAAGTCTACAGAGGGCAGGACACTCTGCATTAGCTGCCTGTGTAGTAGTCTTGATTCTTTGTCCTTTCTGAGCACAAAATAGCCATGTGTGCAGCTAGTTTTGGAGAAGGGGGTGGCTGGGGTGCTGAGTGTGTGCTCCTTGGGTCAGTTAGCTCCTTATTGACAGGTGTGTCATTAACTTAGCATTGACAGGGGTGTTATTTGAAGTGGTGGTTTGGTGCATGTAGGGATGGTGTAAGGACAGCCTGCTGTTTGCAGTTCTGCCCATCTCTTCTTTGGGCATCAATTCAGCTTGCTAATTGCAGTGTTGAAACAAAATCTGGTCACCTGCACCCTGAGTCAAACCAGGTTCATAAAACCAGGGACCAAGGGTTGGTTTGGCCTGCAGGAAAACCCTGGTAATCTTGGTGATCACTGAGCCTGTCTTGATTTGGGCATTTTGGGTGCAGTTAGCAGAGCAGGCAGGTTAGAACAGGTACCTGTGACTGAGCATATCAAACCCAGAGGCTCTGGCACAACCCTTAAGATGCCACTTTTGTTGACCCTCCATACCAGTGGTGCACTTCAGAGTTCACAGCAGATGAACTTATGCCTGGGGTATGCACAGTGAACAGCCTTTGCAGTGAGGCATGCACTATTTATGCGTAAAAGGAACTACAATCTCCTGGTTTACTCAGAGTTGTAAGGCCAGACCTTGTCAGATGCTGATAGGAAGAGAAGTGAGAGGCTGGTTGAGTCTGGTGTCCTACAGGGAACAGGAAACAACCCAAGGCACTGGCTTTCTAGAAAAGCTATCTTGCAATTCTGCTGCCATCCCTGGGTGATAAAGTGTTCTACAGGATACCAGAGAACCCAAAGGGCAACCACATGACAAGGCAGGAGATTTATTTTTTCCTGGGTCGATTAGATAGCAAGTGAAGTTCCACAGGGAAAGTACCACCTCCTCCTCTTAGAAAGAGACAGTGTGTGTTTTGTAGATGAGAGTTAAAAAGATGTTTTGTGGATCTGAGATAAAGCTAATTCCCAAATCAAGCTGTGCTTTAGGGAGGACTGGAACTTCCATCCATTAAACACAGCAGTTATCTCACTCTGTTTATGGGGCACTTGACATCTCCCAATGTTTTTAATAGACAGACCTTGTGAAGAGCAGTGAAATGCTTTGGCAGCAGCAACACAAATGGCCTGCTTTAGTCTCATGAGCTGCTGGGGCGTTGTGGCTTCAGCCATCTGAGGGCACACTGGTGGAGCCTGAAAGCTGAAAACAAAGACATCGGTGTAGCTCTGGAGAGAAGCAGGTCGGTGGGCTCTGCCCTGGGGAAATCCTCATGTGATTAACTGCTCTGGCTCCTTTCTCTTTGTTTCAGGGCCCTCTGTCTGTGTGGTGCCAGAGCATGGCTCCTCGTGCTCCTCTCAGCAATGCCTGCCTTTCAGCAGCAACTGAAGGAAACACAGTAAGGTAATTGACTAGTGTTTTAGGGTAAATACTATGACCTTTTTGAACCCAGGGGCTTGTCATTTGCTCTGTGGTTCCTAAGCACTTTACCATATGATTTCACAGAATAGTCCCTCTACTTAAACCACCAGCAGAGTCATTTTCCACAGCCTTTATTTTCCTAAGGGATTCCTACCTTCCTCTTGATTGTTTTGTGCGTTTACTCTTAAGATATTCATTATTTTAGTTAACTGGGCCTGTGTTTACTTACAGTTGCAGTACCAAAGGGGTAAATATGAAGTCAAACATTGACCAAGCTGAATGGTGGGGTGGAGCAAAGGGGGTTCCCTTGATGACAGTCAGTGGAGTGTGATATGGTGGTGATTGCTTAGGGAGAGGGAGGGAAACCTCAAGTGGTGATAGATGAGTCCCAACTGTCACCTGCTTGGAGTCACAGGCTGGTTTAGGGATCATTGAACCTTGGAGCTGCCTGAGATGACTTTTCAAGATGTCTCTTCCAGCCTCTGTTGCTGTGGCTCTGCAGTGTAGCTCGTACCTGTGAATGGGTAATGACTCAGTGAGTGCAAAGAGGCCACTACAAAGAGGAGAGCTGCAAGGGCAGGGTGAGCATAAGGGCTGGACTCCACCTGAGTGTGGCACCTTCCTGTTAACACAACTTGGACTGTTCTGCAGACCTCCTCACTCTCATCTAGGAACTCCAAGTGAGGACACAAGGCTTGAGGTACAAGCTGCAGAGCTAGGAACAAACCCACTCAGTGTGTAACCTGCCTGACTTCTCCATCCAAGCTCTTCACTGGAGGCATAACCAGCCTTAGGAAGCCCAGCTCATGGGAAGGGATGAATAAAGTCACTGAGCAGCATTATTAGAAACAGACCAGCTGATTCTCCTGGCCCCAGCTGAGTCTGCAACAGGAGTGTTCTTCCTGGAGATCTGAGGCCTGTGAGACAACCCCCAACTGAAGGGATGCTAATCAGCTCCCAGGGAACCAGGAGAGAAGGGCATGCCCTTCCTGAGCACCAGGATCTGACATTTCCAATAGAATAGCACAGTGTGCTGCTCTCCTGCCCAGCAATTACTTTGCCTGGGGGGTTCCCAGTATGAAGTTGATAGATGTTGTGCAACTGGGGTGGCAGAGAATTCCTTTCTTTCCATGGCTGGCCAAAGCCTCTGTCAGGCTACTAGGAAAAGCATGGACATAGTGTATAGTGCAGGGAACTTCTAGGTGTCCAAATAAAGCAGGAAAAGAGCTGTTAAATAGAAGCCCATAAAGAAAAGAGAGAGAAGGGAAGAGATTGATGTTACTTCCAGCAGTAAATCCACCCTGCTTCTCACAGGACCCTGTGGCTCTGCTACTCATACAGTTAGAGATGTGACTGTGCTTCTCTGATGCATCTGTCAGGTACTGTGAGACCACTGTTTTCCCAGTGTAAGTCAGGAACACAATGATTTACACCAGGCAGGGAGCAGGCTCACATCTTGCATTCCTCTAGCACTTTCCACCCCAAAGGATGCCAAGTGGCACATTTGTCCTGCCAGATGTCAGGAGGTTTCTGATGTTTGGTCAGTGGGAAGATTATGGGAAAGACTTTTAGGAAAGAAATATTTCACTTCTCTTAAATGAATAGAGCCTTGCAGAGATGTGCTTCTCTAAGTCATATCTGTGCAGGGCCTGAGCTATGCTGCCAGGTGTGAGGTGCTGAGATAACATGCCTGTGTTTTTTGCTAGGGACAGAGGGAGGGATACAGACTGTGTGACTGGTTTCTCTCTCTTGAGCAATGGTTTAGATGCTCCTGCTCTTGGCAAGCTGTCAGGGACAGGAGCTGGAGAGGTTACTTGTTCTGATGGGGGTCAAGGGGAGGAGCTAGCCATGAGTTTAATAAATTACCTCCTCACCTGCCCTGCTCCTTGGGGAAGCAGCTCTCTGAGAGATTCCTAGTCAAGGAACAGAATGTTTTCTTCCTTTCCATCAAATAGATTTTAAAGGGTGTCAGGTTTGTCTCTGTCAGCTCTCTGGTGACATGCTAGGCTTCCTACTGGGACAGCACAGACAAAAGGCTGCTGGAGGAGGCATTTGGATGAGGGAGCCCTGGTTCTTCCCAGCCTGTGTAACTCCAGCTGATGTTTCCAGCCATTGTTGCTGAAAGTGTATTTTTCTCTTGGTTTTTTTTTAATATTTATTTATTTGTTAATTCTCTCCAATGAAGTGGCTCATCCATCTTCTCAGCTTTGTGTGTCTGGGAAAAGAATGCTGGGACCAGAGCCATCCCAGTGCTGTGCCCTAAGTGGGATGGGTGAGTGGTGAAGAGCTCATGGAGCAGAAGAGCCCTGTGGTGCAAGGCTTGCTCTGCTTCACTCACTGCAGAGAGGTTTACACCTATAGCTGTGTCCATAGGGGACACACTCAGTAGCTGAGAAGCCATTGTGTTTGCAGGAGGAACTAAAGTTCCAGTGACCAGAGGCTGGAAGATGGGCAAATTCAGAGCATTTCTGCCCCATGTCCCAGTGATTGCTCCAGGCAGGGACTTTCTGTGGTGTGTGGGAGGTGGCTGGAGGAGCCTGTCTATGTTCTCATGTGCTGTGGGGGAAATTCTCCAGCTTGGAGCCATACCATGTGCTGTTACAGCATGGATCCAAGGCAGTTTCTTTACTGGGGCATTACTGGGTGGGGCTGGATACCAAGCAGACAAAACAGCACTAATAAAATGAAAAAAAGAATCCCCAACAAACCACAAAACTTCCTGTGCTCTGCAGCTCTGCTGTGTGGACATGGAGATGGGTGCCAGAGTTCCACCCTGAAAGCTTCTGTCTCTTTCCCTCCTGGGGCATTTCAACCCATGGAGAGCACACGGAGATCTTGTGGGCACAGAGTTGGTACTTGCCTGCTGCACACCCAGACCTGTAGCCCACCCTTCCAGAACTGCCTGGAGCTAATGAGGGCTGCCCAGGAATACAGCAGCAGCTTGGCTGATCCCTTTCTCAGTGCCTGTGGCTGCTCAGCAGATTACATTTGATCCCAGGTTCAGTTTGAGCAACAGGGAAATGTTTTGCTTGGGAATGTTTCCCAGGATTATACCTGGGACTAGCAACCTCCCTTGTGTTTCTTTAGGGGCTTCTCAAACCTGTGTTACTGTTTCTTTTTCCTCTCCTAGGCTCTCAGACACAGCTAATTCTTGCACCTAAATGCAGAGAGAGTAACTTGTCAGGAAGTACAGCCAATAAAGGAATGCTGAGCTTTGTGCAGGGAATCCTTGCAGGTTTTTGCTGGGATGGTGTGGAGAGGTACAAGGTGGCTGGGAAATCTGCTGACTTGGCTTTCTTGGAACTTAGAACAGACCTCTTGAGTCCCCTGTGTATTCAGTATCTGGTGAGTGCTAGCTGCTGAGGTTTGGGGTATTGTCAGCAAAAGCTTTTTTGTGTCTGAGCTGAATTTTTGGTAAGAGCTGTGCAGCAGCAGCCTGTGTGGTGAGAGGCAGTACAGGCATCTCCCCTCAGACTGTCAGGGTTAATATTTAACAGCTACCCAGGAGTTAAAATAGCCCTTTACTCTGGCACGTAAAGCTCCATCGCTGGTACAGGTGGGTGGTTCTCTGGCTGTGCTGTTCCCCTCTGCTAATCTTCTGGAGGACTGATGGGGAGATGTGTTCTGAGCTGCCAGAGCTTGCTGCCCAGGCAGACCCACTGGTCTTCATGAAGAGGGGAGGACAAGGTAGTGTTTCGTTGACCTTGGGATGGGAAGACAGATGGTTGGGTCAATAAGAAGTGACATATCCCAGGTGTGAACATGTTCCTGGCTCAGATGAAGTGCTCATGATGCTCATGGCCCTGCAGCCCCCTAGAGATGCAGCAGGGATTCCTGCCCCTTGGAGCATTTTGTGTGCCAGTGGTGTCAGTGCAGCTGTACTGTGCAGGACTCAAAGGGCAGCAGTGCAGAGGGTAAGGTGTCTGTCTGTGATGGCATGACTCACAGATATGATACACTTTATTTGGGTGTTACATGGAATAAAAATTCAGATAGATTAGATGCTCCCTTGAAACCAGTTGCATTTCAAGGGGCTGTGCTGGGGAGGGTCTCCACAGTGTTCTAGTTCTTTTGAATTCTACAACTAGCCACAGTCTCAAGTCCATCCAGGTCCTGTTTGAGTGATGAGCTGAGATCACAGAGCGCTCAGCAATCTCTGAGAAATGATGGGATGCTTCAAAAGCCAGAAGTAAAAGCCCAGTCCTAGCTTTGGTACCAGAGGCAGCTTAACTGAGAGCTCAAGAAGAGCAGCACAGTGTGTATTGCTGCTCTCTCTACAAGCAGCTCAGAGTGCTGAAGTGGCACACTTTTCATTGAGCTTGGGAACCTGAGCTGCAGGCAGGCCTGTGTAACAAGTTTGTCAGCAACTTGGGGGTTAGATTGGGATGGAGTTGGCACCTTTCAGACAAGTGAAATGCTGGGTTAAAGTTTTTCCAGTTGCCCTAAAGACAGGCAGCTTTATTAGAGAGGGAGGGGACTGTCTGAGGCTGAGCCCTGCCCTGTAATGCTTTGCCCAAGCACTAACCTGCCTTTCAACACAAACTCCTCTGCTCTGTGGTGGATTTGCAAGGACCCTTACTTTGACTTGTTTCAAAGCAATCACAGTGTACAATGGATGTGATTCTAGCCATCACCTTTTGGGGACAGGAATTGCTTCTGCACTGGAGCTACAAGCAACCCCTGCATGAAGATGATGATAGAGAATCTAGGATTCTATGATCTGTTTGTGGTTATGTCCAGAATCTTACCTGAGCCCTTGGGCAGATGGTGGTCTGAAAGCTGATTTCTGGGACTGGAACTATGGCTGCTTCCATAATTTAAGCATTCCTAGTTGCTCCCACCAGCTTAGAGGGCAAGGGTTTCCTTTTCACATTAAGGGAAGAATAGGGATCATCTACTGTTTGCAGTAAGAGGTGTTTCTCTCCCTGCTTTGTGTTGCAGTAAGCTCAGGGTGACAGACTGGAACAGTGCAAAGCTGCTGTCTTGTCTAAGCTACTGGAGTGTCTGGGAGTGTTGGGAGAGAGGGTGTGCACTCTCTAGGGAAATAGGAGAGACCTGCCCACTCATTCAACACACCTTTGGAAAGCACTGCCTAGAGAGCACCTCTGGGCAGCAGCAGCAGAGCTTCTGTCACCCTCAGGCATCTCACCATGTGGTTTCTCAGGAGAAGGATTCCTAAAATCCCCAGAGTTGTCATTTGGCTCCTTGTCTTAACACACCTTTGCATCTTCATTGCTAATTACACCTCACTGTTTGGCTTGGTGAAGACAAAGATTTTCGGGTAAGAGACCTGCTTCCTTGGGATACAGACTGGATGGTGCTTGTGCTCCCTGTCTCTCTCCCTCTGTGTCTTTTCACCCTCAAACTTCCCCTTCTGATCTGAGATCACCCCTTTGCTGAGCAGACCCCAGAGTGTGGTGTTGGGCAGTTAAATCCTTGCTTCTGCTGGGTCACTGGTTTCCAGTGCTCCCTTGTGTAGCTCTGCTTTACTAATACCACATTAATGGTATTTACTAATTTACTAATACCATACTAATTTGCTAAAACCATAGTAAATACATACCATAGTAAAATACATTTACTAATACCATATTAATGGTATTTACTAATTTACTAATACCATAGTAAATACATACCATAGTAAAATACATTTACTGATACCATATTGATGGTATTTACTAATTTGCTAATACCATACTAATTTGCTAATACCATACTAATTTGCTAATACCATACTAATTTACTAACACCATACTAATTTGCTAATACCATAGTAAATACATACCATGTATTTTACCATAGTAAAATACATTTACTAATACCATTTTAATGGCATTTACTAATTTGCTAATACCATACTAATTTACTAATACCATAATAAAATACATTTACTAATACCATATTGATGGTATTTACTAATTTACTAATACCATAGTAATTTACTAATACCATGGTAAATACATGCCATGTATTTTACCATAGTAAAATACATTTACTAATACCATACTAATACTGTTTCCATATGTTGGCACCACATAGTAGTTGCTTTTCTGGTGGCTCCCAGAAGGCTCTCAGGCAGCCCTAGTCCAGATTGCACAGCTAGACATTGAATTTGGTGGGTTACCTTCACATTTACAGTGAGTTCAGGGTCTGATTCTTCATACCAGTGTGCTGCATACACACATTGGGAGCTCAGTGTCGTGCAGACATGATCTGTACATGTTATTTTTTAATATAAATGGTCCAGTAAACCTTATAAGAAATAACTCCAGGGGTGTGGAGGGAATTGAAGTGTAAAATGTCTGCAGCCTTGCTGGAAGCACTGTTCCTTGCATGAGCACAGCACATTCCTGAGCCTTCCCTACTACAAGTGTGGCTCACTTAGGTGTTGGTGCTGTGCCTAGGGAGCAGAGCTCCCCAGCCCTCCCACCAGCCCTCAGGTAGTCCCAGCTCTCCTGCTGAGCTCATCCTGGTGGGGTTAGTTTTCAGCAGGACCTTCCAGGGCTGATGCTGTGTGGGCAGGCAGGAGGGGTGAGGCTGGGAGCACCCACCTCTCTTCTGGAGGTGCCACGAGTTTAGCTCCAGTGACTTGAGACCTTAAGGGACTGCTATCAATTTGGAGAGGTCAGAACCTGCACAAGGGGGGTGGGCAATGTGTGAAGAGAGGAGGTGTGGAGGAGTGAACTGAGTTGGATTGTGGAGCCCACCAGTAGCAAAGCTGGGACAAGAACTGGCTCTCCATGCCTAGCTGCTTGTCTCTCTTTTTGCCACTGAAGTAAAACACAACCAGGCACCAGCTTTCTGTGGTTATCTGTGTGTCAGTTCTATTTCAGGACCTTTATTTGCATTTTCCTGGCTTTCTCCTCTATTTGTCCTAGGGCTTTGTAAATGGAGAGGAAAATGATGGTAAATATCATTGAGCTTCTGCAGTTGTTTGCCAGCTGGACTCCAGAGCCTGAAATTTCCTGAGCTGCTTTGACCATTTGTCTGGATTTCAGATGCTGGTTGGGAGAGCAGGGTCCTGTGTGGGCACAAGTGGCTGGCCATGTGGACCTGACTGCAGGGAGCCAGGGTTTGGATGTGAGGAGCCCTTGGTTTTACATTTTCATCTCTGTATGTTTGGCAAGTTATTTGAGATGGAAGTGGAATAGAGCTGGGCTGGAATCTATATAGTACCCACAGAGTCTGGGCTGTGGGGTGGCTTGTCCCACAGTCCTGTTCCAATTCATTCTCTGCAGTTTCATTTCAAAACTCCTTAAAAACCTTAAACACACCACAGAAAACCATCCAAAGTTTTAGGATCTGCCCAAGTTACCTCACCAAGCTTCTTTACTTTGAGCCTATAGATAAAACCTGCCCTTTTGTTGAGCAGTAACACAGGTTCCTCATGCAGCTCAATGAAACAAGTGCTGCATAGTGTTGAAACTGGCTAATGATTAGAGAGGAGATAGGGGAGTAGCTGATACACTGTGTACCACAGCCTCCTCGTCTGAGAAGCAGCATTGGAAGGCTTCAAGCATTTATCTGATACAAAATTATTTTTAAAAGCCTCTTTAGTTGATAATTCCCTAATCACTTTGCTGACTGCTGTGCCATTCTGATGCTTCAGCAGGACTTGACCTGTTCCCTACAGGCTGCTGTTTGCAGAGGTGCTTGTTCCCCCATGCATCACCTCAGAAGCAATCCATGGTGCTCTGAAACAAGGGTGTTGTGCAAAGGGGTGACTGTGAGTGTGCAAGCAGACTGCCACAGCTCTGCTGGGCTATCCTGAAAAGCTTTGCTCTACAGAAAAGCTCAGCTGCAGCCATTTTTCACCTTCCTTTTTTCCTGTCCCACCCTCCAGCTAGGAGTAGATAAGATTGAATATTTAGGACCAAACTCCCCCACTTCTGCCTTGGTTTGTTCTTTTTTTTCCTCTGGGTTTCAGCCCAGGCTTGTTGCAGGTGGCTCTTCTGCTGTTGGCAGCTGGATCCTCCTCTGACACCCTTGTGCCTCCCTGTGCCTCTGAACCAGCCAACAGGGCAATATGATAGGGCACTGCTGAAAACACTGAGATTTTTATGGGTTTAAGGTTCAGGGTGTATTTTAAGAGCTTCAAACTGCCTCTCTTAAGACACCTACCTGGCAAGTGCTGTGTGATGCCATTGTGTTAGCTGGCTAAAGGGAAAGAGGAGAGGAAAGTGATTCTTGTGTTCCCAAGTGCTGCATGGTAAAGGGGTGAGATTTACTTATTACTAGCTCTCCCTTACTGAATTCTAGGAGATCTTCATGCTCCTCTTCCCCCTTCAGCAGCCAAGGCAATGGCAGCACAGGCACTTGGTTCTGCTGGCAGAGAAGGTGGAGAGCCAGATGGCTGCCTCCATGGTGTGTGTGTGCTGTGTCCTGAACTCAGCACCTCCAAAACCAGTCCTGCAGTGCTCTGGGGACACTGCCAGGGATCCTGCCCAGTTCAAGGCAAGGCTCTTCTGTACTGGTTCCAGTTAGAGCCAGCATGGATGTTTCATGAGTGGAGTGCTGCAGTGTAGCCTCCAGGACTTGCTTTGTGGGGAGATGAGTGGCATGCAGGGCAGTGTGGTGTGGAAGTTGAGTAACTCCTTGCTGAGGTTGGAAATGATTCCATACAGCATCCTGCAGAACCTCAGCAGCAGTTGCCAAGGCAAATCCTCTGAGAGTGGTGGTTGTAGGCAGCACTTGCTCTGGAGCACAGAGCAGAGCTCAGAGTGGAGGGCACTCAAACCAGGCTGGAAGGTGCTTGTGAAGTGGAAAGTGTGTGTGATGTGTCTCCTTCTCCTTTGATTATATTCAGGCAACTGCACGTTTTCCACCATGCCCCACACCTGCTACAAACCCCCCAAGAGCAACAGGGTTTGAACTCCTTTGCTAAAGGTGACTCCAGGAGCTTTGCAAACACCACTTTGGGGAGTGACATTGCCAAGCTTCAACAAGATACAGCTGAGAGGACACCAAGACCAGAGGGGAAGGAGGAGCAGAAGAAAATGATGGAACCACTTGCCAGGGTGGAGGAAGCCAAGAAGAATATGACTATGAAACAACCTCCAGGGTTGGAGACAATCAAGAAGACAACAGTGAAATCAGCCCCTAGGGAGCAGGGAAACAAGGAGGAAGCCCTGAAGCCAGCCACAGGAGGGGAAGAAGCCAAGGAAAAGGGAACAGTGAAACCACTTTCCAGAGCAGAGGGAGCCAAGGAGAAGGCAACGGTGAAACCATCCTCTGGGGTGAAGGGAGCTCAGGAAAACAAGATATCCAAAGACCAAAGCAAGCTGAAAGAGCCTCCTGCATCAGGGAAGACTGCAAAACCTGTTCCTCAGGCTGCTGCAGTGACAGAAAAGAAGCAGTTGAAGGCTGCTGACTTCAAGTCTGAACCACAGTGGGATTTTGAGGACAAGTACCTGCTGGACAAGTCATCTCCACCATGGGTAGGTGTGATGGCCATGTGTGTTCACTAGACTTAATGTTGACCTCCTTGTCTGCTGTCCCCTGAGGATGTGTGCCCTTTGCAGGGGAGGGGGATCTCCAAGCTGATAGGTGAACTCCCTGCTACATGCAGATACTGCTGGGACCCAGAGAGGGAGGTGACAGTGACTCAGTTACCCTGGGCAGCCCTCCACCATGCTCCAGCATGGGAACTTACTGCAATTCCAGTAAGTTCCTTTGGAAGTCATTCTAAGCAGCCCTTTCTGGAGCTGGGGTGCATCAGAAGCTGGTGAAAATACCTCTAGATATGCTGCCAGATGTGCTGTTCTAGATGTGCTGCCAGGTGTCCCCTCTCTTAGGTGCTTTGATATATTGCATAGAGAACTTTGGTGCACAGTGCAGCGAGTGTTCCCTGTGGCACAGCACCCTAAGGCCTGCTGGGTCACACCTAGTGTTGTGATGCCAGTGGGCAGGTGCCTGGCACTAATTGCAGTCATAGAGTGATAGCTGGGTGCAGTGAGCAGGGGCATCTTCACTAGAACAGGTCACTCAGAGCCCTATCAAGCCTGACCTTTGAATGTCTACAGGGGTGGGGCTGCCAACACCTCTCTGGGCAGCCTGTGCCAGTGACCCACCACCCTCAGAGGGAAGAACTTTCTCCTAAGATCCAGCCTAAATCTTCCCTTCTCTAGTTTCAAACCACCTATCACTCCATGCCCTCAGGAACAGCTCTTCCCCAGCTTTCTTATAGGCACCTTTCAGGGACTGGAAGGCTGCTATAAGGTCATCATACAACATCCCATTTCCCCTCTTTATCTCTTGGGAAACTGGACATGATGTTCCTGTGAAGACTCAGGTTCACAATCCCAGCTTTGCCTCTGAAAACAAGGGGGGTGATGGTGAGGGAGCAGCAGTAGGAATGCCTCCCTGTGCCTGTTCACCCAAAGCTGTGCTGGCAGCAGTGATGCTTGTGCTGAGCTGGGCTGAGAAGAGTGGTGCTGGCAGTGATGGGAAGGAAGGGTTTGTTGGTTGCTTATACTAAACCCAAGGTCAGCAGGAAGAGGTTCAGATGAGGATGGAGAGGTGTTTACCTGCCTGCTTTGGGGACTGCAGGGTGGGGACAGACCCACCTTCAATGTTTTCTGTCAGTGAAAGCTCAGCTATGTGTTTATGTGCCCCAGTGGGGAAATGATGGTTAAAAAGTAACTTTTTTTTAACTGTTCTTGTGGTTTATTATCAACAAGAGGAGAGTCCATTGCAGCTGCTGTCAATTCACCCTCTCCACACCCATAGTGAGCTGGCAGATGCTTTACCCCTGGTGAGCAGGGTGACTCTGATGATGCCAGCCTGATGGGTCACTGTCCAGGCTTTTCTTGCTGAGCACTGAACCTTCATCACAGCAGACTAAATACTTGGTAACAGCTCTGGCCTTCCACAAGTCTTGCTTTGTTCACTGGAGTTAAGCAGGTATTCTGGTGGAGGTGAAGACGAGAACCTCAGATGACACAGTTGTACCTCCCGAGACAGTAGCACTGGCAGAGCCACAGCTTCAAAGGTTGCTTTGAGATCCTCTTTGTTTGGAGTGGTGTTCTGCAGGCTGGTTCTCATCCTCTCCCCTGCCTGTGTCAGTCATACTGCTGATGTCACCTTCCAAAACTGCAAGTCTGGTGCCTACCACCTCCCACCTCCCATCAGGTGGGTTTCTTGGGACAGCCATGGGATGAACCCTCTTTTTCCTTTCTGGTTTGCACTAAACTCTTCTCCAGACCATGGTTGTGACTGTTGCTTGTAGCTGTGAGGGTCTAGAACTAATTTAAAATTAGATTTGAGCACTTCCTAATTACTTGGGTCCAGGAACGGGAACTTTGGGGAAATTGTACACTGTTACAAAGTTCTCAGCAAGCAGATGAGGCCCACTGTGCTGCACAGTATCATCTCTGTCCCCCATCTTCTGCTGGTAACTCTTTATAAAGCTTACCCAGAGAGGTTTCCTCCAGCACCCCTATTCTGGGAGGCTTGGACAAGCAGGTAACCCTCTCTAGAGTGAGGCAGGTCTTTACAGGAGGGTGTCAGTGGCCTGAGCACACTGCTCAGGGAGGAGGGATGGGTGCAGGCAGGTGAGCAGAGAGGTTGGAAGCGCCTGTTCCAGCTTGGTGATCTTAGGTGAGCCATTTGCCTCTAAAATCAGTGTCACAGTCTTCCACCACGGCCATGGGTTGTTTTGGAGGCACTAGAGGAAGGTAGATACTGCTCCAGGGGGTGGTCAGGGCTGCAGGCACCATGTTGTTCTGCTCAGACCTCTCAGCAAAGCAGAGACTACTCATGAAAGATGTCATCTCATTCCTCAGCCCCTGGGGTGCCTGGGAGCAGAGGGAGATAACTGGGCCAATAAAAGGACCTGGGAGGAGTTTTATTGGTTTCATGGGTTTTTTTGGAGTTCTTTCTCCCTTGGGATATTTGGATGCTGTTCCCTGTTGGCAGCACAAGCCCTTCTTTGCTGGCAGGGTGTGCTCTTTGGTCTGGCATCCAGCTGCTGGAGGGGAACAGCTGACCCCAAAGGTATCTGAAGATCTCTGCCTGTTAAATGTGGAACTCAGCCATTAAATGCCTGAGCTCAGCCTAACTGAGTCACAGCACAAGGGTCCCAGTGTGACCCAGGCTGTGCTACAGGATGTGCATCCTTCTTCCCAGGCTGCTCAGGGTCTTGAGGCACCCAGAACACAAACAGGAGTGGGCAAATTACATGGCTGGAAGCGTGCTTGTTATCTGGGGCAGGACTTTACTGTCCTGCCCAGAGTTACCACCTGTAGGCACAGGGGGTTATGTCACCGAGGTGCTGTTCATCAGCTGTCACGTGCTGCTCTCATCTGATGAGCTGCAGAGCACGTGCAGCCACCTCAGAAGTGCAGAGCAGGAGGTGGCAGAGACAATGGTTCCCAGCCTGAAGCTGAGAGCATCCTCCACTGTAACTGGGGCTGCAGAGCATCTGGATGTGTGGGACAGCAGAGACAGTAGGGAAAAACCCATCTTCAGAAGGGAAGAGAGGAGGAAAATGCACACAGGAGGGGCTTTGGTGAAGGTGTGGATCCAGGCACTGCATGTTGGGTCCCACTCCCAAACCTGATCTCTGATTCTGCAGAGAGAGGGAGTGACTAGAAGCATTCCCTCCTACAAGGCCAGACTTTCCCCTACTTCCTCTGGTACTGATCCAGTCTAGCTGTGGAGGAGCGAGAAGTAGCACATCTTGGCCAGTACAAAGTACAGCTTGAGCAGGAAGGAAACGTCCCTGTGTCTGGATGTGAAATGTGCCACAAATGACATGATGCCAACATGAAACCCTCCACAGTGTTCTTGTTCTGCTCCTGTTGTGACAGGCAGAACGAGGGCTGTCTCATCAGGCTGTGACCAGATGTCACCCTCACCCGCAGCAGAGAGCCCAGCTCAGCTGCAGAGCACCCAGCAAGGCCCTGGCAAGGCAGTCTGGTCATTGCTGGGGGTTTGAGCTGGACATGCAGGTCCACTTGGTCTCCTGTTTTGCCTTGCAGTTGGTACTTGAGCAGGTATTTGGGGAAGATTAGAGTCTTTGGGGAAGCAAGAGCCCAACTTGACCCAGTGCAGTGGGGTTGCCTCCTACACACGCAGCCTAACTCCTGCCAGCTGCAGTGAGACCCCTCTTGTGAGAGACTGTAAGTTGGCTTCTATTCCCTTCTCAGCCATGTGCTTCTCTGTGCTTCATTTATGACACTGAACAAGTTGTTGGCAAACTCTCTCTTATCTTGCATGATAAGGGTGAGCTGGTTGCGTGTTCCTCAGCGGGTTGGTTGACGTGCGCTCTTGCCGGAGCCCAAGTTACAGGCTCAACTTGGATCAACAACATGATCAGTGCTGAGCTTGTTTATTCAGACACACACACAGCTTATATAAGTCTCTGTATCAGTAGAGGAGTTCCATCCCACTGCTATTGGTTCCATGCTCTGTTCACATGCTGTACAGGTGCCTCACTATTGCTCACAATTGGTTAAAGCTCCACAGTCACAGCATTCCTTATAAGGCAGCTGTTAACATTCCTGCACTTTCCTATCTGCCTCTCACAGGCTTCTGCTCTCTGTTCCTGCATTCCAGTCCTGCCTTGACATGTCTTTGCTCGACCCCCAGGCCTGGTTATATGGGGGTCAAGACACAGGGCAGTAAATCTGGACGGGCCATGAGCCCACTCCTCTCAAGACACATTGGCACACACTCTGAGGCCAGGTTCTTGTGAGGTGCATTGCTGACAGGGGCTGCTGGCCTTAGCTGATGTGCTTAGGTCAGACTTACTACAGATATTAATTTGCAAAAAATTAATGAGGCTCAAAGCTGGGGAAATGTGTGAGCATCACAGGCATCTTGTCCTGAGGTGAAAAGTCTGAGACCTGGAGACACTGCTGTGGAGATTGATTGCCCAGACACCAGCAGAGTGCAGACCAGAGACCTTTATTAATACACACACACACAAGCTTTATATACTTTTGCAGGTTGTTCACATGCTCTCAGTAGCTCACTGATAGGGTACTGCCTGCTGTTCATGCACCTCAAGATTTAAGCTGGTAAATTCCTTCCTCTGATCCCACACCCCTACAAAGATCACCTCTCAGTGTCAGCATCCTGGAATTTCTCTCAGCATCAGCATCCTTGAGGTTGTTACTTCTACCCCTTGAGAATAACTCCAGCCAATGTTCCTTCACAGATAATACTGTCAATACTGGCAGTTCCCACACCCTGCCCTTCTTGTGGGTGCCTTTCCATGAGGTAGTTATTGATGTAGTTCTGAAATTGTGCCTAAAGGTGTTTGGGATGCTGAGGGGAACGGATGAGGTACCACAGGAGCTTCTATGCTTCTCTGTGTTACCCCCACATGCAGGCACACAAGCACTGGCACTCAGGCTTATCAGCTCCCTGCTAATCAGCCCTTATTGTTTTCTTTGTGTTTTTCAAGACCTGCCCTGAATCACTGAAGGCCAAAGCTGCCAAGTCTGAGTGGCTGCGAGATCTTTTCCTCCCCAACATCACCATCTTCACAGACCAGAGATACTTCAATGAGAGTGAATGGAACCGCCTGGAGCACTTTGCACCTCCCTTTGGCTTCATGGAGCTGAACCATTCCTGTGAGTCTCATGTTGGGATGGAACAAACTCCCTGCTTAGCCTGAGGAGCTAGAGGTTTGCAGCATCTCCCTGTCAGAGGCACCGGGCTAGGTGGATCTCATGGTGGAAACTGGTGGTTTCCCTGTGTCCACCCCGAAGGCTCTTGATGCTAACTCTCCACCACGTTCACTTCACAGTGGTGAAGGAGGTCATGTCCCTGCTGCCCCCAAAGCCCCACCAGCAGCTGCTGCTGGCCGACCGCAACAGCAGCACACCAACGTGCATCAGCTGTGCTGTGGTGGGGAATGGAGGGATACTGAACAACTCGGGGATGGGCCAGGAGATTGACTCCCACGACTACATCTTCCGGTAAGGCAGGCTTCCTTCCACCTCTTCTGGCTAGCAGGTGATCGTGGCTGGATAACTTCACCTCTTCTAGTACTGCAGTGCCTCCCAAGTGCCAGAATGGCTGGTGGCAGGAGGGCATGAAAAACCAAAAGGGAGTTGGGAAGTCCCTAAACACCCAGGAAGAGCCTGGGATCACTGATGAGATGTAAAGAGTCATCTCCAGACCCAGAGGGAAGTGGCTTGTCCTGCAGACCAAGAGGTGCATCTCAGAATGGGCTTAATCTTCCCTTCTCCAGATTAACACTGTCCTTTTCCTCTTGTGAAGGGGCATGCAAGTGTTTTCAGTGATCATCTGCTAACTCTGCTCCTCTGCTTGATTTCCTTGGCCAGGGTGAGCGGTGCTGTAATCAAAGGCTATGAAAAAGATGTGGGAACCAAAACCTCCTTTTACGGATTCACAGCCTACTCCCTGGTGTCCTCTCTCCAGATCCTGGGAGGCAGAGGGTTCAGCAGCATCCCACGGGGAGATGTAAGTCAAGCCCATGCTCTATGCATGCCCAGCTTTGATGAGATGCTGTGCTAATGCTGTAGCCTTGCCCTTCATGAGGAAACCTGCCTTGGAGTGCCGTGGCAAGCTGTGCCTGTCCTACCCAGCCATTTGGCATGTAGAAGTAGCTGCACATCAGATGTTACCCCCTTCTGTGGGATAGTTAAAAACTGCAGACCAAAGATGTGTGTCCTGGAAGCTCAGTAAGCCTAGAGGCCTGCTTGCTGTTTGTTTTTTAAGAGATATCTGTGTTTTGTGCTGTTCATTAACACTCTTTTTCTCAGCACATCAGATACATTCACTTCCTGGAGGGAGCTAGAGACTATGAGTGGCTAAAAGCTCTCCTGCTCAACAAGGACATCCGCAAAGGATTCTTGAACGACTATGGGTAAAGCTGGCCCTACCTCTGCTCTGCCCTCATCCTTTCCACAGCATGCAGCCCTGCTGAAGTGCAGGCCAGGGTGAAATCAGGTTAAAGCCTCTCTCCCCTTGCAGATATATCTGGAAAAATATTTCCTCCCCCTCTCTTTTCACTGCTGTAACCAATACACCTCCTTCTCAGAAGTAGCCTATTTCAGTGATACATGGCTAGAGCTCCAAGAAAGCTTTGTGGTCCTTTGGGATAAACATGTGCTGGTGTCTGGCCTGGTGTCTCTCCATGGTGGGCTACTCATGGATGAAGGCCTGCTTTCACCAGTTCTCTGTACACACGTGGGCTTCTGATGTTCCTGTCTCTTGTCACCTCTCCTCCCTGCAATGCACACAGGTTTTGGAGGCTTTGCCTGGGAAAACCCTTCAGAATTACTTAGCAGGGTTTGTGGTTCTTCTCTTATCACCAAGTTCTTCTCTTATCACCAAGTGCATCAGGGCTGCTGCTTTTCAGCTCTGTGGAAATGGAGCAGCCTGTCCTGAGTCTCCTCATTCCTGTCCTCAGGCACAAGCCCCGGGACAGATTCGGTCAAGATTTTGCAGTGGACAAATACATGGTGATTCACCCTGATTTCCTCAGATACATGAAAAACAGGTGAGCTGGGATTTGTTTATGTGCTCTAAGGGGCTTATTTTTTTCTGGCCAGCACCAGCTCTGTCTCTGGGCTCTCTCCTCCTGGCTTGCTCCCAGTTCAGCCACACCACCAGGCTGGGGTAAGCTGTGCTGGTGTGCTGTCAGGGAAAATGCCCTGGGGTGCTGCAGCAGGGTGTTAGTGGTGGGTAGAACCTCACCACCTGCAAGCTGGAGAAGTCACAGCCCTTGGACAGTCTGACTTGGTGCAGCCAAAAGACATCCTGGGCAAGTGGTGACTTTAGGTATGGGAAGGGGGAGCTGTGGTTCGGGCCCAGCCTTTCATAGACTCACTGAGGTCAGAGAAAGCCCGCCACTAAAGCATGTCCCTTAGCACTACATCTGCACCTATTCTAAATCCCTCCAGGGACAGTGACTCCACCACTACCCTGAGCAGCCTGTTCCAGTGTTTGACAACCCTTTTGGGGAAGAAATTTTCCCTATATCCAGTCTAAACTGTCCCTAGTGCAAGTCGAGGCCTTTGCCTCTCTAATCCTTTCCACAAGCCTGCTGGACACTGACTATAGGCTCTGCCAACCGTGGGCCACACGTGACCAGGAGGTGTATGAAGCTCATGTTGTGCTCTGCTTTAGCTGCCTTTACCCTTCAGTCTCCTTGAGCTCTGCCTTCCCTGAGACAAGGCAAACGTGGTGCCAGATGGCTTGTACCTCCCTGCTTGTTCTGCTGTCTCCCTGCTGACTTGAGTCCTTTCCAAGGCTGAGAGGGCTCCAATGCTATTTTTTCCTGGTGGGGACTCCTGCCTTCTGAACAACTGCTGCCACAAAACACTGCAGCTCCTCCCAGGTTTTGTGACACACCCCCCCCTTACACCTTCCCCACATCTCCTTTCAATCCTCAATGTGGATGGGGAAGAGGAGATACCAGGGAGCTTCAAAGCCACTTCTGCACTGCCAGGCAAAGGACAGATTAAGGGTAGGCTTTAATGTAAAGGGCTTAACTCCTAGTGCTGGGCTTAGCTTGTTAGGGATGGAGGATGCTGGGCTGGCCTTGTGCTTTACTGAGCACACAGCAGTGCCCACACGTGTGGCCATGCTCCTGGCTTCTCTGAAGTGGCCATGAGCTGCTGCAAGGTGGGCAGATCCCCCACGAGCCATAGGGGGTGAGGTGTGCCCAGCCTGAACACAACAACCCAGCAGCTCTGAGTGTTCTTCTGTCCCACTGCAGGTTTTTAAAATCAGAGACCCTGCGGAAGCCCTACTGGCGCCTGTACAGACCCACCACAGGGGCCTTCCTGCTCCTCACAGCTCTCCACCTCTGCGACAGGGTAGGTGCCTGCTGGCTCCTCCACACAGCATTGCCTGGAAGGGGGGGTGGTAACAGGGCACAGCTAGGCTGGCTCTAACCCTGCCTACCATCTGCACTGAGGGGGTTCTGGGTTCTTGTCAGCCACCACAGAGCAGGCTGAAGATGAGAAACAGCTCTAGGATAGTTTGGGGAGAGGTTGGGAAACATGCTGTGGCCTGAGATCCTTTCTGCCTCCCAGGCTCTCTGGAGCTAGTGCTCATAGTCAGGTCACTCAGAGGGGCCCTGACTAGCATCCCTGTCCTGTGCTCCCTCCCCATTTGGGAACTGGGTCCTGTATTTCACTTTAGCTCCCTCTGCCCTTGGTACCTGTCCCCCCTGAGCCCTCCATCCTCCCCAGGTGAGTGCCTATGGCTACATCACAGAGGGTCACCAGAAGTACTCTGATCACTACTATGACAAGGACTGGAAGCGCCTGATTTTCTACACTAACCACGACTTCAACCTGGAGAAGAAGGTGTGGAAAAGGCTTCATGATGAGAATATCATGAAGCTTTACCAGAGAACCTGACTGTGTGCCAAGGGCTATTGCCTGGGAAATCTCCCCTCTACCTCGCTGCCAACAGCCAAGCCAAGGTTAGCTCTGGACTTCCAGGCACATTTCATCCTCACAAAGATATTTTCCTCCTTTGTTTACTCACAATGTTTCTACAAATACTACAGAAGAGCAAGAAACTGCAATATGACAACAAAGAAGTCCCATGGGGCTGTGCTGCAGGCCTGTTGCTGATGGTTGTAGGCACTGGTGTTGGGAGAGAAGAACCCAGGATGGATCTGGGTGGCATATGGTCCAGTGTCCTGCAGGTTCATGTGGGTTTTCTTTCTTTGCAAAGAGATGCTCCTCAGGCTGGGCCTCCTACTGTTCTGGGTAGATCCTCTCTGTTAGTGGCACCCATCTTGGAGTTGGGTGTATTCTCTGAACAAGCCCCCTCTGCAGCCAGGGAATGGAGGTGGATGTAGATCCTATCTCAGGTTGACTTACTTCCTGGAGGTGCTGCTGTCCCTCTGCTCCCTGCAGATAACAGGGATGGACTAGACACTTCCAAGGGACTAATTTGAGGGAGGATGTGTCACACTTCTTCTTCCCAGCACAGCCTCTGAAGGACCACCACCATCAGCTCAAGCATGCCAGACTCTTGCTCTGGGGCTCCAGGACATGTGAATATTAATGTCACAGTGCTGGAGTGTGAGCTGGGCTTTGGTCTGCTTGGCTCTCAGCTCTGACATGAGGCTTGTGCTTGCTCTATTGCCAGAGGAGGTCCTCTGAGTCCTGGGATTGATGCTGTTTGTCACCACTGGGATTGATGCTGTGTGTCACCACTGGTGGCTGGAGTTGCCTGTCCCCCATCACGCTGAGTGGGACCTGGTTGCAGCCAGAAAGCCTGTAACATATTTGCCTTCTGAAAGGGGTCTTGCAAGCAAAATAAATGGCCCTACTTTGACCCAGCTGGGTTTTTGCTGCAGCCTTGTGGGTAATGGTTATTTACTGTGCATCCAAAGCAGCTGTCTGAAGGCTGAGCCAGTGGATGATGAAGCCAGGGAAGGGCAGGACTGAGTGTCAGTGAGACTACCTCCATCTCCAGGTGCTCTGCAGCTTGTGTGGGGCACCTGAGTATCCCCCACTTGCTCACCTTGCTGTCTGGTAGCCAAACAGCTCCCCAAAGAAACAAGGGAACACCTGGAGAGTTTGTCCTTGTCCCAGCAACTGCTGTCCAGGGATATCAGATGCTGGAGACAAACAAGGGGCTGGCAAGTCACCCTGTGACACCATGCAGGCAAAAAGCCACTTCCAGTGTCCAGGCAGGTCCTGAGCATCTCCCTGAGCTCATCAGGCTCTGGACTGGTGCCCAGCTGCACACTGACTGGTCCCAGTGGACCTGCTCTGGCTGTGAGTGATGTTCCTTCTGTGCAGCTTGTTTCTGGGGGGCAGTAGCATCTCCAGGGCCCCCCTGGCCTCCTTCCTTTGGCCCTTTCCTCTGGTGCTGTGGAGAGGCTGAGCAGTTCCTGGTGTCTCACTGAGCCTGTTTGCACAGGACAACCCCCCACCTTGAGAATCTAAGTGAAGAGCTTATCTGGGAGAGGGTGTAGCCCACACAGTGTCTGTGGGGAGCAGGGGGGTACCCAAAATGTGCTGGGCCTCCCTGGGCAGCACCCTGTGAACACCAGCCCCATGGGGAGCCACGGGCTGGGGAGCAGAGCAGAAACCCTTCCTGAGCACCAAACAGCCTCCTCAGCAAGGGGCTGCCTGATGAAAACTCATCACCCTCAGAGCCAGCTGAGGACAAACTCCTGCACCCAGGAGCTCTGGACCCCGCTGGGTGTCTCAGCCCGTGGCTGTGGCTGTGCATGGCTGGTGTCCCCTGTCCCCAGGCCCTGCAGACTCTCTTGGCCAGGCTCTTGGGAGGCAGCTTTGTTCCCTGCCCCAGCGCTGGGCTGTACCAAATTGCTGTGGGTTGCTTAGTGACCAGCTCCTCACGGTATTCTTCCTGCTTGAATAGGGCTTTTCTCTTCCTGAGAAGTTGGAAGAAGTTTCTCTTGGACCCTTCCCTTCCCCCTCCTCCTCTTTTGTTTCCCTCTGCTCTGGGAAGTGAGATGGGGCTGAGTCCCTGTGGAGTGAGAGGGGACTGTGGTGGGCAAGGAGGCCTCAGGGATGGGCTGGCAGCTCCCACACTTCCCTCCAGCTTCCAGCTCTTCTGTGTGGCTGAGGCTTCCCAGAGTCAAGGGAAGGAGACTTCCCAAGAGGCATTCCCCCCCAGCAGAGCCAGTTCCCTCCAGGCTTCCTTCTCAGCTGGTTTGATGTTATCAGGAATAACCTTGGCTGGAGAAGGGCCTGTGCTCTGGTCTGGAGTTTCCCAGCAAGCTCAAAACCAGGCAAGTCCCTCTGACCTGGTGGTTGTCTTCAGCTCCTGGCTTTGCTCCTGTCCCTGAGGCCTCCTGGCCCTGCCTGGGATGGCTGAGCTGCAGCACACCCAGTGACACACCTCAGGCATCACAAGCCCAGCCTGTCACCACAGCCGCTTGACAGGGGGGCATCGGGTCCAGAGTGGCCGTGGGAAGTCCAGGGGGTCTGGAGGTGGCACTGCCCAGCCAGCTCCTGGCCTGGCACACACCAGAGCACCAGAACCTGCAGTGGGCAGCCACAGCCGGGGCAGCCACAGCCGGGGCATCCACATCTGGAGCATCCACACCTGGGGCAGCCACTGCTGGAGCAGCCACATCTGGAGCAGCCACATCTGGGGCAGCCACATCTGGAGCAGCCACATCTGGGGCAGCCACATCTGGGGCATCCACATCTGGAGCAGCCACATCTGGGGCAGCCACTGCTGGAGCAGCCCTGGGCCCAGCCGGGGTTCCAGGCTTGGGGGGTGTCCCAGGCACAAGGTGGCAGTGCCGGAGCAGCCCCAGCCTCACCAGCACACCGCACCGTGGCGCAGGGCCACCCCAAATGCCCCCCAGGTGCTCGCAGCCAGCAGCATTGTCCCAGTGCCAGCAGGTGGCAGCTCCAGTTCAGGGAGCTGGCAGCTCCGTGTGGCACTGGCCGTGCCCCACGCCGGGCACAGCCCGCAGCTGCCCGCGCTGCACCGGACTCTTGCCCCCCCTGTGTCCTCTGCTGCCTAACAGCCTGTAAGATGTACAGCCTGGCAGCTCCCTGGGGTGTGTAGGGACAGGTGTAGCCGTGGTGTGTCCCTGTGAGTGCTGCCCTTGCCGCTGTGGTGTGTGTGAAGGTGCAGCATGGCACAGCACCCGAGGGACGGGCACTGAGAGGTGCCTCGGGCACAGCGACTCCTCTTCATGCTCGGGCACTCTACCCAGCGCCCAGCAGCATCTTTCCCCACTGCCAGCTGGGAGCTCTGGGGTCTGCTGGCTTTGAGAGGGGTCTGATTTGGGGAAGGGGTGCACAGCCATGCTTCAGCTCATCCAGACACCCCCAACACGTCAGCCCTGCGAAGCTGTGGGTGAGTACTGCGGGCTGTTGTACAGCCGTGCCCAGCTCCTCCCTGACCTCCCCAGAAGTGAACAGCCTCTAGATACTCCTTGCCATGCTGCAGGAAACAAATCCTTTGTCACCTGGGAGCTCTCGTGGTGTCACCTTCCTGGCAGGGCTGTGAGACTCTGTTTGGTTTCCACCTCTTCCCTGGCAGAAGCAGGGCCCGTGTGCTGCTGCATGTTTGCTGGCACGTAGCTCCTCAGCTGGCACTGAGGCAGATGGGGACTCACTGGGCCTGGGGAATGGGGATGAACCTTGCTACATGCACCCTGGTGCTGAGCTCACCCTGTCCCTGCTCCTGCCCAGCTCTCCAGACACTTGGGCTGCCCAGGAGCAGGGGTGAGGTGGGCCCTGCACTGCGTCCTGGGGCGCAGGGTGCCTGCTGGCATGGGCAGCTAAGACTGAACCCAGCCAGGTGCCAGAGGGAGCTTGTGCCACACACAGCTCCCAGGCAGACTTGTGCCATGGTGGCACATCTGGGTTGTCACTCCCTGTCTCTCCTCTTCCCAGGCAAGAGCTGGGCATCACATCTCCTTCCCAGCATGGAGCAGGAGCTCCCTGTGGCTGCATCGCTCTGGAGCAGCTGTAGCCAGCTGGGCACTGTGGGAGTGGAGCAGAGGCATGTTCCTGCTCCAGGTCAGCACAAGAACCCCTGTGCTGGTGACTTAGGGATGCTCTTTATGGCCCCCAGTTGCAGAGAGGTTTGGGGCAAGGGGCTCACCCTCCTCACCTCCACCCTGTGGACCTTCTCCTTTGTTGGGGATGTGGCAGCAGGGAAATCCAGTTGGACCAGAAAAACTATTGATAACAGGGGAGGGAGAACAAGATAAAGGAGCAGCCCATGGCTTTGTTGTGCAAAAAACACCAGGTGACTTCCTTCCAGCACCTCCCCTGCTGCAAGCCCTTGTCTCCAGGGGCTGGGGCAGGCAAACAGCTCCCTGGGGGGGTGCAGCAGCCCCTGCTTCCCATGCCAGGGGCTGTGATGGTCCCTGCTCCTCAGCCAGGCTGAGCAGCAGCACTCTCCGTGCTGGGGGGGGGGGGGCTTCCTCAGCTGGGCCTGACCCAGCCCTTGGGGTGGTCAGAAAGACCCATGCAGTGTCCTGAGGAGATCCCAAGGCTCCCTCTGTCCTTCCCCTGGCTGGTGCCCACCCCTGCTCAGATGATGTCCCCTCCCCCTGGCTTTGTGCTTTGGGGACAGCCTGGCCCTTGGGTGGCCCTGAGGCTGTCCTGTTACAGGTTACCCTGCTGAGGACAGGGCAGGATCAGTCCACGTGTGCTCTGCCATGTGCAGAGCCAGCCCAAAAGAGCAAAGCAGCACTTTGCCTTGTCACCCCAACTTCTCCAAGGTGTTTCCCATCCCTGCACCATTCCAGGGCCTATCCCAGCACCTCTGAGGCTGCCCTAGGCACAGCAGAGAGGGGCTGATGGCCTTGGGGCTGGCTGCTCAGCTTATCTCAGCCCTGGTCAGCAGTCCAGGGCTGACCAAGGGCTCTGCTGTGCGCAGCCACCTCTGCTCAGAGCCAGGCTGGGCCCCAGCAGAGCCAGGGGCAGAGCCAGGGGCCAAAGCCAGGGGCAGAGCCAGGGGAGCCAGGGGGCAAAGCCAGGGGGCAAAGCCAGGGGCACAGCCAGGGGGCAAAGCCAGGGGCACAGCCAGGGGACAAAGCCAGGGGACAAAGCCAGGGGAAGCCACATGCTGCCACCACAGGAGAGGTCAGGACCTGCCAGCTCAGCCCACGGCTGGTGCCCCCAACCTCCTGCTTTTGGGAGGAGCAGGAGGGGACTAAAGGGCCCGTGACCCCCGTGGGCCACATCCTGCCAGAGCAACACAGAGATGGGGTGCCTCAGCTCAGCCTCAGTGTCCCCCAGGCCCTTCCCCTGCCTGGGCCTGGGGCTGTGCAGGGCAGGGAGGCTGCTCCCAGCTGGAGGTGCCTCAGGAGGATGCTGAGCACAGCCCTGAGCACAGCCCTGAGCACAGCCCTGAGCACAGCCCCGAGCTCCTCTGGCCCCAGGGCTGAGTGCTGCCACCACGCTGCTGTCATACAGCACTGGGGTCCCTGCATCCAGGCACCCTCTGTGCTGCCACTTCCCTGCTCACATCCCGGCTCTGGCTGCTGTACCACTCCAGGATGCCCAGAGAGCATCCCCAGCACCGCCCGGGTGCGGGCAGGGGCTTTGCCTGACCCCTCTTCCACCGGCACCTGGCGTGAGGAGGTTTGGCCAAGGTGCTCTCACTGCCCTCCCCACCCCACCCCTGTGCATCAGCCACCCCGGACATCTGCTGAGGGATCATTATGGGATGGCCCTGCCTCCATGGGCAGCCATATGGCCCTACATTCCCCACACATTCCCAGCTCCAGGCTTGGAATTACAGGGCCATTGTCAATGAGCAGATTTTTGGTGCTCTCTTCACTACCCCTCCGCCCTGTGCTTCAACAAATGGGGATATATAAACCCTCCAGGAGATTTTTGGAGGTCTCTTCCTCCCAGCCAGCCAGTTCATCACAGCAAAGAGGACAACACTTTCCTCCCCCCACCTGTGGCCAGCAGCCAGCTGGTGCAAAACGTCCTTGTTCTGCTCCCTCTCACCCTGTGCAGGGCTTGGGGTTGGTTTCCAAGGAGTAATCACTGGAATAAAAAGCCCAGGCTAAAAATGATACTTGCTGGGTTTGGTTGTAATTTCTTTTGTGTTCTTTTCCTAATCTCTGTTTGGCAGCTCTCATCCTAAAAGGTTTTCACACTTGTTTAACGTCTAAATTAAGCAGCATCACTTAATTTCAGGGCATGGGCCAAGCTGCTTTGCAGCACAACACAAGTGGAACAGATGAAGAGCTGTGCATCTCATTTTCACCCTTGGAAAAAAAAAAACCCCACAAAAAAAACCCCCACCAGCAGAAAACCACTGTGAAACAGAGGGCTGGGAGCACTGGGAAGGGAGCAGCTCCTCCCTCCTCGGTGCAAATGACCCAGGGTTCATGTAAAGGGGCCAAAAAATGTGTCCCATGGCAAATTCCTGACTTTGCCCAGGGTTCCTCTGGATGGTCAGTGCCACCTCCAGGGCCCAGCTCTGCTGGGACACTGGGTAATAATTAGCTGTGACCAACAAAGGGCCAAGTCAGAGCACTTGAGTGGGTGGAAGGGAAGCGAATCCCTGGGGTCTGAGCAAACAGGGGGGACCCCTCAGTCACAGAGGGGGTGGGCGAGCTCCAGGCCAGGGCATCTGTGAGCAGGACCCCAGACTCTTGTGTCCCCCCCCCGACACTGGGGGCTGGGTGCAGGCTTCGCTGAGAGAGGCAGAAGGGATCAGTCTTCATCTGCGCTTCCCTGAGCTGCCCTTTGCCCCTTGGGTGGGGATTAACTCCTCCTTCCTGCCCCTTCTTCCTCGTTCAGCTCCAGCTTGGCTTAGACCCCAGTGTCACCCAGGCAGTGGTGGTCTGTCCTGTCCCTCAGACACCCCATGTCCCCCCATGTCCCTCCTTCCCTCACACACCCCATGTCCCCCTGTGTCCCCCCTACCCTCAGACACCCCTTGTCCCTCCTGTGTTTCTCCTTCCCTCAGACACCCCATGTCCCCCCCATGTTCCCCCTTCCCTCAGACACCCCATGTCCCCCCCATGTCCCTCCTGTGTCCCTCCTTCCCTCCAACACCCCATGTCCCCTCTGTGTCCCCCCTTCCCTCAGACACCCCGTGTCCCTCCTGTGTTCCCTGAGGGAATCAGACACCTGGTGCCAGCTAAGCCTGCCTGCCCCAGCTCCCCAGCTCCCCAGTTCCCCATCTCCTGCACCACAGCAGCACTCACTCCCTGTAAGTTTTCCCTCGGATCAGCCTGCCCACCAGCCCCTCACAGTGACCCCAAGTCCAGTGGCCACTCGTGCAGAGGGACGAGGCCACCAGTGCCAGCCCCGTGTCCCAGACCTGCTCCTGTGTCTGCACCAGGGCATTGCCACCCATGGGACCTGGGCATTTGGGGGGTGCCAGCACGGTGCCAGCCCTGCCCAGCCAAAATTCCCAGCAGACCAAGGCTGGTAGCTGGGGGTTCCTGTGCCCCCAGGCAAACAGGGGCTGCAGGGAACATCCTGTGAGAGGATGGTCATGCTGCTCTCCTGTTAAATGGGCTGGAGGGGAGGTGGGGTGGGTGGCTCTGGGGGGGACAAGAAGGGATGGGGAGAAGCAGCTGTGAATACACCAGACTGGGGGTGCACTGATGGGGGAGGGACTTGGCCCCCAGTTTCTGGGTCTGAGTCACAGGAGCTGGTATTTGGGGAGGGGCAGGAGGTGGGTGACACTTGGCCCAACACATGGTGGGTGCTGGGCGAGCTGTGGGTGCAGCGCTGAGGGTCTGAATGCAGCAGGGCTCACTGTGCTGCTGCTCCCCAAGATGGCTGGGCTCCTAAAAATCCAACCTTCCCCCCCCAAAATCACTGGGGACCAAGGGAAAAGGCTGTTCCCCTTGCTGAACCCGATCCCCTGCTGAAGGAGCCCTTGGGTACGCGTGGCCCTTTGTTCGCAGGGCTGGGCCCTTTGTTCAGAGGAGTTTAACTACAGAAACCGAAGCAACCCAACCACTTCCCCTCCGAAAATGTCACAGCGCTTAATTTGGATCCCCTTCCCCCTCCCACAACCCCCCCGGGCTGTGTTTTGTTGCCCCTCAGCCCAAAGCCCTGAGGTTCTGCCTGCTGCCCAGCCAGGGTGTGAGGGGTTATCTGTCAGGGCAGGGTGTGGGCAGCACCTTGACACCCTGTATCCCCCCCCCAGCACCCCCCTTTCTCCCCTTTCACACCACGTTAGCCCCCAGGGCAGCGGCTCTGCTCGGTGTGGGTAGGAGCTGGGGGCTGCGGGGGGCTGCGGGGGGCTGCGGGGGGCTTCGCCTCCGAGCCGGGGGCTTCTCATCAGTTTGTCATGAAGAGCAGCCAGCTCCAGCCCCGTGGGGTCACTGGGATGCTGGTGGGGGGTCACCGGGTGCTGGGGGGGGGTCACCGGGTGCTGGTGGGGGGTGTCACAGGGTGTTGGGGGGGTCACAGGGTTCTGGGGGGTGTCACAGGGTGTTGGGGGGTGTCACAGGGTGTTGGTGTGAGCTCGGTGTGCTCAGGAAACCAGCGGCGAGAGCGTGTTTCAGCTGGGCAAGAAAGTTACAGAGAAGGGGCTCTTGGGGGACAGGGGAGGGGGTCCTAGGGGCACTGGGGAGGGGGTTCTCAGGGCACAGGGAAGGGGTTCTTGGGGGACAGACAAGGGGGTTCTTGGGGCACAGAAATGGGGTTCTCAGGGCACAGAGAAGGGGTTCTTGGGGGGACAGACAAGGGGGTTCTCAGGGCACAGTGAAGGGGGTTCTTGGCGCACAGAGAAGGGGGTTCTCAGGGGACAGACAAGGGGGTTCTTGGGGCTGTGTGAGCTGTGGGTGGATGGCGTGGAAAGGAAGAAGAAGAAGAAGAAGAAGAAGAAGAAGAAGAAAAAGCTCTAAACCAACCAACCAACCAACCAACCAACCAACCAACCAACCAACCCACCCCCTCCCCTCCCTTCCCTTCCCCACCCCCCCACCCCAGCAGCTCGTTTCCCTTCTGGGCTGAGTAAATGTTTAACCCCCGGCTGGGAGAAAAAAAAAAAGCAGCTGAAAAGTGCTTTTTTTCCTCCGCAAGTCTGAACCAGTCCGCCCAGTGCCTCCTCCCCCCGCCCGCACCCTCCCTCCCGCCGCTCCGCAGGGATAGCCCAGCCGGCTCCAAGGTGCAGCGGGGCACCGGGGGCAGGACGGGCTCGGCACCGAGCCCTGTGCGCACCCACCGGGCCGGGAAGTTGGCAGGGGGCTCTCCCCGGGCGGCGGCGGGACGGTCCCGGTCCCGGTGCGGGTCCTGGTGCGGGTCTCGGTGCGGGTCCCACGCTCCCGCTCCCCTGCGCCGCTCCGGCTGTTGGGGTGCCCGGGATGGGGTCCCCGCACTGGAAGCGGCTCTGCCTGCTGTTCCTGGTGGGTTTAACATCCTCCCTCCTCCTCTACGGGCACTACTACGCCGCGGTGGAGGCGCCCACCGACCAGAGGATCACAGCCAGGTAAGGGGGGGGGAAGGGGAGGGGGTGGGGGTCGTGCAGGGATGTGCAACTCCAGCGTGGGGTTCCAGGCGCTGGGAAGGGGAGCTGGGAGCTGGCACCCAGCGCAGGGTGTCCCAGCCGTGCCCATGGGTACTGGATGGTTTGAGAAGCGTGCTTGCAGCGGGCTCTGCCCGTTGCCCCCCCCCTTCCTCCTCCTCCTCCTCCTCCTCCTCCTCCTCCTCCTCCTCCTCCTCCTCCTCCTCCTCCTCCTCCCTCCCGGGGTGTCCTGGGTGCCCAGAGCGGGACCCCAGGGCCGGGAGGGGAGTTTCAGGGATCCCCTCGTGGGTTCAGCCCATCAACTTGCAAATAAAGCCCTGCTGGGGCCGGGGCCAGCTGAGGGGGCTCAGCCCCGGCAGGAGCAACCCCCCCCCCTTCAGCAACCCCCCTCAGCTCCCTGAGCCCCGTGTGCGGGATGACCCGGGGCCGGAGCCAGCCGGTTGCCCCGGGGCGGGGGGTGAGAGGGGAGTTTGCCCCCCCTGGAGCCGCGCTGATCCCCCAGCCACAGGGGCAGGGCTGCCCCACCCCCCTCGGATCCCCGGGGCCCCCCCAGTTCCTCCCCGCAACTTCCCGGGGCTGCAGCTGCATCTCCCAAACCCGGCAGCGATTTGCATCTCCCTCTGTGCGGTCCCCTCTGCTCCCCCCCCCCGCGTCCTCCGCCTTCCTGAGCACCCCCTAACCCCCCAGCCAGAGGGGTGCGGGTGCTGGGCCCCCCGGGGGTGCTGGGCGGGCAGGGGCTGAGGGAGCCAGCCCAGCGCCAGCACCAGCCACCCTCTGGTAAGGAGCCGAGCGCGGTGCCTGTCCCTCACCCCAGGCTGGGTGCTGCGGGATGCCAGAGCCCAGTGCTGCCCGGGGCTCCAGGATGCTGTGGGGACCAGAGCGGGTCCTGAGCCCGGAGATTAGTGCTGGGAGATGCTGGGATGCAGCTGGTTGGGCTGCCCTGGGGGTTGGATGCTCCTCCTCCTGTCCCGCCCAGGGCAGGGGAGCACAAGTGTCCCCAGCAGCCGGGGCAGAGCCTGGTGGGTTCCACCCGTGGCCATGCTGGGGGAGCAGTGCTGCTGGGGCAGGTCGTGGCGGCTCCCTGGAGCAGCTCCCACAAAGAGCTTGGTGCCCAGGAGAGGGGAAACTGAGGCACACAAGGGCAGCAGAACACACAGGAGCAGGGAATGGAGAGCTGGGTCCTGGGGCCATCCGGGGTGTGGAGGAGATGCATGAGGTGGGAGTGGGTACCCCCACCACGGCAGATGTAACTGGGTGAGCCCTGCCTGGACCAGCCCCAGCACTGGGTGCCCCCGTTGCACAGCCACCCTCACTCCTGCTGTGCCACCCACAGTCAGCCCGTGGCTGATGGGAGCCCCAGGATGGGGTAGAGGGGAGCTGACCTGAGCTCCAAACTTCTCCTGCAGTTCTCCTCTTGGCTTTAACCCAGCTGCCAAAGCCAGAGCCCAACCAGTGAGCCCAGTTCCCAGCACTGGGATGCGGGGCTGAGCCCAGGGTGATGCTGGGACAGGAGGTGGGCTGATGGGCTGCACGCTGCCTGCTCTGCCTGCTGCAGGGGCAGGAGGGGGCTGGGGGGCTCACCTGTGGGTGCAAGTGGCCAGGGCCACGTTTTGGCAGGGAGGTTGGTGGGAGTGGTGTCTCCATCCAGACTTGTGGAGGGATGAAGGGGGGTGGGAGGAAGATGACCCCTCTGATGGACTGCCAGCATGGAACCACCTGAGGGTCAGCTATTGCCCCAGGGGGGCAACGCTGAGCCCCCCTCCAGTTCGGCACAAAGCTGGTGGCAGCAGTGAGGACCCTACAGAGCTGGGTGAAATGCCCCTGTCCCTGCGGAGAGCCACCCACCCTGCCCTCTGTAGGGACCTGAATCCACCAGGTTTGGCTGGCCCCATCCTGCTCCCTCCCTGGCTACCTCTCTGAGCCCCCCCCCCAGGGAGCTGCTGGGACCGTTTGTGGCTTTATAACTGGGGCAGAAGGGATGAACAGGGAGCTGTGGGCAGCCTGACCTGGCTCCGTGCCGGGGGAGGATGCTGTCTGGAGCTGGGGCCTTCGGGGTGGGATGGAGCGGACGCCTGGTCACGTTGCTGCTTCGGCTCCCTCAAATGGCTCTGCGGGGCCCTGGGAGTGTTTGCTGAAGATAAGACCAGACTGTGTGCTCACAACACTCATACCTGGTGTTATCTTCAGGAAACGGGGGGGTGGCCATGGACCAGAGACGTCATATTTCTGAATGCCACGATGGTGAGGGAGCACAGCCAGGCTCGGGGTGAGAGAACACAGCCAGGCTCGGGGTGAGGGAGCACAGCCAGGCTCAGCCAGCCCCGCTGCGCCAGCCCCTGCCCGGGCAGCCCTGGGCCACTCCTTCCCCAGAGCCACATTGTGCATCAGCCGGTCCAGGGGAGGGTTGTCATCTTCTGAGTCAACCAAGCATCACGAGATGCTTCACCACATCCTGGTGGGGTGACGTCAAAGCGTTTGGCTCCCCAATGTGCTGCTGAGCTGCAGCCTGGCAGGGCAGGGGGGCTCAGCTGCCCCGTACCCACCCGGGCAGGGTTTGGGCTGCTGTGATGCTGGGGAGATGGCTCCAGCACTGGCACCCGGGATGGGAGCACTGGGAGGTGCTGGGGAGATGGCTCCAGCGCTGGCACCCAGGATGGGAGCACTGGGAGGTGCTGGGGAGATGGCTCCAGCGCTGGCACCCAGGATGGGAGCACTGGGAGGTGCTGGTGCAGGGATTGGATTTATGAGGTCAGCACAAGTCCTGGAGGAAGTGATGAGCAAGAGCCATGCGTGGGTAGTGAAGGTGGGTCCCAAGAGCCAGGCTGCCTGTGCTCACCCCCCGAGCGTGGCTGGGAATGAGCCCCCCACGCTGCCATGGGTCCCCCCCACAGCATCCCCAGTAACTCAGAAAGTACCCCAGCACCCTGGGATGAGTCAGGGAAGGGAAGGGGAAGGATTTGTGCCAAGAAACAGGCTTGGGAGCTCGTGGAGGGCTGTGTGGGGGCAGCAGGACCTGGGCACGGTGTGAGAGCAGTGGCCTTGGGGGGTTGGCTGCGGGCGGATGAAGGGTGGGTGGCCGCCCCGGGGGCTTTGCGGGCAGGGGGTTGCTGCCGTGGGGAGGTTGGTGCTTTGCAGGAGCTGGCTCTGGAGCTGGGGGGGTTCTTCAGCCCCTGGTCTGGTGTCTGGGTGCTGGTGGTGTCTCAAAGCTCCTGCTTGTGAGGCACATGGGCTGCGGATCTCCTGCCTCACGCGTGGGAGGGAGCGAGCAGGCCTGGGGGGAGCGCTGGCCTTCCCCCAGCCCCTCGCCCAGCTGCCTGCCCGGGGGGGCTTCACCCTGAGCAGGCCGTGCCGCCTGTGCCCACCGGAGAGGGGCTGATAGAGCAGCTTGGGGCATAACCACAGGGTGTTGGACAGCCTCTGAGGGCCCAGCTGGGGCCTCACTGGGCACAGACCCTGCCCGGGCAGGCGAGGGGCACGGGCACAGGCCAGGGCTGCGCCAGGGAGCTCAGCTCCGGGCTGGAAGCAGGTGTTCTCAGCAGTGGGGGCTCTGTGGGGTGCCAGCTCCAGCTGGGGACCAGGCAGGTTCCATGGGACCCCGAGACAAGACGTCCTGACTTGATTTTAAGAAGCAGCCTGCTCTTGGGCAGTGCTCAGGCCCTGCATGGTGGGACGGACCCCTCAGGAGCTGGCGGTGCTGGCCCAGAGCTGGGCCCAACGCCTGCTCAGCCCTGGCTCCCCGTCTGTGCCTCAGGGGGGGACACTCCAGACCCAGTGCCAGCACCCAGGCGGGTGAGGGAGGCACCAGGCTGTCCCCCCACCCCCTTCCCTTGTCACGGTGTACCCCCAGGGTGGCATGGAGTGGGGTTTGGGTGGCAAACAGGTCTGGAGCTGCTGCCAACGGGGCTGTTGGTGCAGCTGGTGTCCTCAGGGGATGTTGTGGATGGAAACCCAATGCCTGCAGCATCGCGCCGGCGGGGGCCAGGGGGGAGGCAGAGCTCCGCTCCCCACCTGCCTCTACCTGTCCCCAGGCTCCCAAGCCCAGATCCTGGAACAAGGGGGCCCTTGTCTGCTCCACAATACCCCCCTTCTGGCCTGGGCACCTGCCGGCTGGGCTGGAGGCGGCGCCGGGGGGCTCTGAAGGGCCCTTCTGTGTGGGGATGAATGGGAGCCTGTTCCCCTCCGGTGGGCTCCCACCTCCCACTCACCAGGCTGAGACCCTCCTCGCCCCCAGCCCTGTGCCCACCCCCCCCAACCCTGGGAAGCTGGGTCTGCTCTGCCTGGCCTCCACGGGTCACCCCGAGATGCTCAGGGCACAGAGCCCCTCCACCTCCATCCCCAGGGGTCAGGGCATGGCCCAAATGGGCCCGTGGGGAAAGGGGTCCTGTACACCCCAAGACCCTCCAGGTCCCAGTTGCTGATTGCTTCTCCAGTGCAGCAACCAAACACATCCTTTTAGTCTCTGTGGCGCATCCCAGTCCCAGCCCCCTCCTGCTTGGGCTTGGGAAGGGTGGGATGGTGGGAAGAGCCTGGGGGAGTGGTATCTTAGCAGGGTCCCCCCGAGGCTGCAGGCTGGGCTGGGTGCAGTCTTTAGTACGTGAGGGTCCTGGAGGTAGAACCCACCAGGAGATGGTGGGTGCTTTTGGCACAACCCCAGGGATTTGCAGATGGGGCTGGGATGGGCACAGGCCAAGGGCAGCTGGGTGGAAGTGATGTGGTCCTGCCCTGTGGCTCTCAGGGGTGCGTGGTGGGAGGGGAGGTGTCAGGGTGCAATGACTCAGTGTCAGCCTCCTTGGCTGAGCCTCCACTGGCTTCTTCTCCCAGCCTGCTGCAGCCAGAGCCGCTGGGCCTGGCTCTGTCGGGGACATCACACCAAGCTGGGAGCCACACAGAGACCCGGGATGGTGATGCTGAGAGGTAAGGGGGGGAGGCGTGTGTGCTGGGCCTGGCACAAGCTGGGAGCTGGCTGCCTGGTGCCCAAGTGATGGATCTTTAACCCTGCCCTGTGCTGGTGCCTTTCCAGTGGGAAGCCCGACAGGCCTGAGGAGCAGGAGGAGCCCAAGCCCAGCAGAAAGCAGGTAATGGTGGCACAGCACCCCACTGTCCCTCCCTGAGGGATTTTGTTGGTTCAAGGTCTGTGTGGGGCAATTGAGGAGGAGAAGCATCTCCTGGAAGAGGTTGGTTTGGTTTAGGAGTGGTTTTTTTGTGGGTATAAGAGTTGGGCATTGAAGTTTTGCAGCTGGGGAAACTGAGGCACGAGGCAGTGCCCTGCCCAGGGTGACCCAGCAGAACGTGGGAAGGATGAGGAGCATTTCTGTCCCTGGGCTTGTCCTCTCCTCTGTGCCTGCTGAGGAGGGATGTTGGAGGGAAGGTGGACCCAAGCTGGAGACTTAACTGAGATCCTCCTCCCTCCCAGCCCAGCGCCTGCCTCCGCTCGGTGATGGGCAGAGCAAAGGCAGACCCCAAATTTGGGGAGATCTTCCACTTCGACACCCCAGTGCTGATGTGGGACCAGCACTTCACCCCAGAGACCTGGGACAGGCTGAAGATGAGACACGTCCCCTACGGCTGGCAAGGCTTGTCCCGTGCAGGTACAGCACCCAGCTGGGCTGGGGACGGCGGCGGGTGGGGCGAGGGGGGGAAGGGGGGTTTGGGGTGGCTTGAGGGGCCCGGGGAGCTCAGCAGAAGGGACTGAAGATGTGGGGCAGGCAGAGACACCCTGCAGAGGAGCCAGGGACCTTGATCCGGCCCCCCCAAGCGCGGGGTGGAGGGAACAGCTCTGCCAACACCACTCGTTGCATCTTGTGACATTTCCCCAGATAAAAGCCCCAGTGTGAGCAGGATTATTAACTGGGGCCAGAGGAGCCCGGACAACCCTCTCCATTGTGTGGCTGGAGATTGTTCCCCTTCCTACCCCAAACCCACTCTCTGTTCTCCCCGGCACCCTCCAGCTTCCACCCCCGGGCTGGGAAGTGCTGGGGACAATGCTGGGAGTGAACTGGTGGCAGCTCCAAAGAGATATTGTCCCAGAGGGGCTGTGGCTGGTGTGGGCAGGAGCGTGCTCAGGGCTGGAGATGTCCAGATGCATCTCCATGCCTCACACAGCCCCCTTGGCTACTGTTCGGAGCGCGCCGCAGTACCTGGGGGTGCCTGGGAGAGGATAGCGTCCCCCATCCCACCCCAAACCTGCATGAGGATGGTGGGAGCTTTCTGGTGTGCTGCTCCTGGATGTGCTCTGGGGAGGCTGAGCTGACACACAGAGGCTGAGCTGACACACAGAGGCTGAGCTGACACACAGAGGCTGAGCTGACACACAGAGGTTGAGCTGAGTACACCTTTTCCCGGCTGACGGGCCGAATTCTGCTCTGTTCCAGTGGTGGGCAGCACCCTCCAGCTCCTCAACACCTCGGCCAACAGGCACCTCTTCGACAGGGACACCTTCCCCCGGGGCTGTGTCCGCTGCGCTGTGGTGGGCAACGGCGGCATCCTCAACGGCTCGCGGCAGGGCAAGGCCATCGACGGTCACGACCTGGTCTTCAGGTGGGGACGGGGCTCGGGCAGGATGGGACCACCGGTGCTGGGAGGTGGGTGGCCCTAGACACACGTCCTGCCCTTCTCCTGCAGGCTGAACGGTGCTGTGATCAAAGGCTTCGAGGAGGATGTTGGGACCAAGATCTCCTTCTACGGCTTCACGGTGAACACCATGAAGAACTCCCTCATCGCCTACGAGGAATACGGCTTCACCCAGATACCCCAGGCCAAGGTGAGAACCCTGCTGGGGAGGTGACCCCAAACTGGGTCACCCTGAGCCTGGGCTTGCCCCCAAAACCTTCCCCCCACCCACATCTGTGTCCCTGCTGCAGGACCTGAGGTACATCTTCATCCCCTCGGATACCCGTGACTACGTGATGCTCAAGTCGGCCATCCAGGGCAGCCCGGTTCCAGAAGGCTCAGACAAGGGGGACAAGTAAGTAGCCCCCCAGTTCCCCCCCCAGCACCTCTGGGGATGCACTAGAGGCACAGCACCCCACACCCATCCCTGCTGGGACAAACCCCGGGAGCCCCAGGGCTCTGGTGACCTGTCCCCTGCCCTTCTCACCCCACCACAGGCCACAGAAGTATTTTGGACCAGAGGCGTCTGCAGAGAAGTTCAAGCTGCTGCACCCTGATTTCTTGCAGTACCTTACAGCCAGGTGAGGATGAGGAGCACAGCTGCTGACTGGCTCTGCTCTGGGCTGGGCTCAGCTCACCACTGCTCTCCAGCACAGACCGGTGGCTGCCCAGTATCAAAGCCTAGACCCAGTCCTCCCCAGACACTGGAGCCACCTCTCTGGCTCCCTGCAGAGGGGTTTGTGCCTCCCATTCCCAGGAGCACAGGTCATGTCCTGGCTGGCAGGGCGATTCCCACAGCCTCACCTCTTGCCCCATCTCCCACTTCCCAAAATAAATCCAGTTCTGCCTAGTCTGGGGGGCAGAGGGGGAGAGCCCAAGGGAGTGTCCTTCCTGGAAGCAGGAGCTGGGGTGACTTCAGAGAGCTGGGAGGTGCCTTTCCACCACCTGCAGTGACGGGGCTGAGCAGCCATCAGAGAGCCCACACGAGTTGTGCTTCCCTCCGTGCCGCTGCCTTACCGGGCACCTTACCGGGCACCGGCATCGCCAAGCGCGCGGTGGGGGTTGGACAGGCACCGGGTGCTGCTGGGTCTGGGGGCTGTGGGGCCGTGCCAGTGGTGAGCCCCCCGTGACCCACCCCGTCCCCCGGCAGGTTCCTGCGGTCGGAGCTGCTGAACACGCAGTACAGCTCGCTCTACATGCCCAGCACCGGCGCCCTCATGCTCCTCACTGCGCTCCACACCTGCGACCAGGTAAGGGGCCACCCCTCCCCATGGGCACAAAGGACCCCCCCATGGGCATGAGGGACCCCCCCCTCGGCTGCTGGGGGCTCGTGACTAGCTGCTCTAAGGTGGTGGGGACCAGCCGTGCTGGTGGCTGTCCTACACGTGCCACCCCTGGTCCTGGTGCGTGGGTGGTGGTGTGTGGAGCACCTTACACTGAGCCCTAACCCTGTTACCTTACACTGAGCCCCAACCCCATTCTCCATTGAGCCCCTTAAACTGACCACAAACCCTGTTGCCTTACACTGAACCCCAACCCCATTCTCCATCGAGCCCCTCACGCTGAACCCCAACCCCATTCTCCATTGAGCCCCTTACACTGAGCCCAACCCTGTTGCCTTACACTGAGCCCCAACCCTGTTCTCCATCGAGCCCCTCATGCTGAGCCCCAACCCTGTTCTCCACCTGTCTGTGCCACAGGTCAGTGCCTACGGGTTCATCACCTCCAACTACGAGCAGTTCTCAGATCACTACTACGAGCTGGAGAAGAAGCCGCTGGTGTTCTACGCCAACCACGACATGCTGCTGGAGGCGGCGCTGTGGAGGAGCCTGCACCGAGCGGGGATCATCACTCTCTACCAGCGGTGAGGATGAGTGGTGGCCCATGGGGGCAAGCCCAAGGACTCCTGTGGCTTCTCCTTTCCTGAAGGCCACCTTCTCCTCCCTGAGGGCTCTCCACAGCTGGGCTGGCCAGCCCAAGGAGCAGACCCTCTGCACCACAGCTGGTGGTGATGGTAAGAAGGGGCAAGCTGAAGCCAGCACTGAGAAATGTTCCCTCTGGCATCTCTGGCAACTTGTTTCATGGCTCAACCTGATCAAGTGTGGCCTTTGGAGCACCCAGAAGCTGCGAGCTTCCAGTCCCACAACCCTGGCTGGGAAGCACAGGAGGAGCGGGGTGATGCTGGAAGATGCTGGAGCCACATAAGCGTGGCAGCCTCTGGCTGAAAGACACCCTTAACCTGTCACCCACCAGCTCAAATGCTTGTTACTGCGGTGGGACTGTGACAGGAGTGATGAACCCTGGGGCTGGAGAGCTGGAGATGAGATCATCCATCGGAGGGGGAGGTGGTGTGTTTGGAGAACACCTCCCTCCCAGACTGCAGATAGCCAGCTCTGGCTGCAACACGTCCTGCTTTCCAGAGGGATCCATTTGCCTCCATGAGGAGCAGGACAGCCAGTGGCATGGCTGCCCTCTCCTGTGACACATGCACAGTGTTGCCTGGTGCTTTTCCCCTTCTCGGGGTCACAGTGTTTCCAAGCAAGGGAGGATGTGAGAAGCCATCAGCCAGGAGTAGGGATAACAGCTCAGCTGGGGCTGCAGACACTCAGCCGGCCTGGGAGCAGCCTGGAGACAGGAGCTGGTCTCAGCCCACGTGTGTGCCAGGGGCTGTGGGGGTTTCCCTGCACAGGGACCACGTGGTGCTCTCTGAGGCCCAGTGCCAGGTGGGTTAGGGAACCTCCCAAAAACACCCAAGGGAGACAAAGGTCTGGGCCCTCCAGCTGTCCTGCGAGGCAGCTCTGCTGGGGTGCCACTGGTGGGGGCTGGAGGGGTAAGGGGGGTGTAACTCGGTGTAACCCTCCCCCCCTCATCTAAATACAGACTTTTTCTTTTATGCCTGTTTATGTTGTTTTGGGGAATGGTGTGGGGGGGTGAGATTCCTACCTTCAGCCAGGGAATGGCCATGGAGGCTGGGACAGGAGCAGGGCTGGTGGGGAGGTGCCCAGGGCTGTGCTGGATCTGTGGGAGCCGCTCAGAGCCCCCCAGGATGGAACCTGCTGTAGGTCAGCTGGGGAGGAGTGATCCATGGGAGAGATGAGGAGGGAGCTGGGCTGTGAGCCAGGGAACCTCCAAGCTCCCCCAGGCAGGCTGCTCTCAGCCAGCAGATTGGGCTGCAGGCCCGTTGGAGATGTAATCTCCAGCCTGGAGCCCATCTCCTGTGCCCAGGTCTCAACTGAACCTTTGTTCACTCCACAGCAGCCCTACCAGGGCACGAGGCAGCCTGTTAGGCCTGTTTGCTATTCCCGAGCACTCAGCAAAACCTCCTTCAGGACAGGAACAAACCTGATCCCTACATCTCCCTACCAGAACAGCACCAAAACCTCCTGGAACCGGCTCTGGCCCTGCCTGGGCACAGCCCACACAGGGCTGCTGGCACCAGCAGCGCCCTGACGCACGGGGCAAACGAGGCTTTAAAGAGGAGCAGAGCATCCTGCCAGGAACAGCATCCAGCTCCTGGGCAGAGCTGTTTGTGCACGTCAGGAGCTGCACTGCACACCCTCCGTTTGGGGAAGGGTTTTCTAGCCAAGGGTGTAGCCAAGGAGTTAAACACACTCAGAGCTTACCAAAGAACCTGGGGCTCAACTGCTGCCTCTCACTTCTCCCTCACCCCTGTGCTTCCAAGTGGACACCAAGCAGCATTCCTGTCCCCAGCCTTAGCTTACCCCTAGGTCACCACTGATCGCTGCTCCTCACCTCACAGCCCCTGCAGACCCTGAAGTCTTTCAGGATTGGGGAGGGAGAGGTTTTGCTATGATGGGTAAGATCACAGCTGCTTCCATTTCACAAAGCATTTTAAGCCCAAACCCTTTCTATACCTCCCCCAAACCCTTTCCATTAGTGTAGAGAACCTTTAAAAAAAGAAATAGCCAAACAAAACACAACTTCAGCTCCCAAGATTTTCCACAGCTTTGTTTTATTCTGGAACAGAAGACATCATGGAAAGCAAGGAACCACTTTTTCCTCCAGCCAGCAGCAGATCAGGTCCTAGTGAGAGAGGACAGTGTCAGAGCAAAGCAAATCTCAGCTGAAAACTCCCTGATTTGCACCATTTCATCTTCTCTGGTGTTACTGGGCACATACCAAAGCAGCAGTTGTAGCAACCATGGAGCAACGAGGAGCCTGTGGCTACACACAGGTATCTGGTGTACACCCATCAATGGCTGTAAGCAAGATCCACTCCAACTGTCTCCAGCTCTGCAGGGATGACACCACAAAGCAAGGCTGAAACAGCTTTCCTAACAAGTTTGTACTGAAACAATTCCTGCCCCTCTCTGTGCTCTGAGCACCGAGCAGCTTTTACTTTCCCTGCTTATCACTGAGCTGCCTCTTCCCTCTTCCTCCCTTATTCCTTGGAAGCCAAGAGCCCCACGTGCTCTTCCCAGTGCCTGCTCCAACTTGGAACACAGCTGTATTGACAGAGCACCCACCCTCACTGTCAGCTTGTCCATTCCCTCCTCTTTTGCACACCAACCTTGGGTCCTTACGGAAGTCAGCTGTCAGCAAGCCTGCTGGGCTCAGCCTGTCAGTGAACGTTATTGATCTTCTGCAAACAAACACAAATTCTGTTAAATAAAGCATGAAATTATTTAGCAGAAGGCAGCTGTCAGCTACCTGGAGACAAAGTGCTGTTACGGTGTGTGTACTCAGTGACTGTACATCGGGCGAGATAAAACCACCTTGCTTATCTGACCTTCAACCCGCCGCTGTGCCTCACTGTTTGGATAAGGAGCTTAAAAGCCCTTCAACAGACCTAAACTGTGCTATGACAACAGCACTGGGGCTGATATTCCCTGTAGAGAGCCTTGCTGGGGGCTGTGCAACAGCCTGTGTGTACAGGACAGGAGCTGTGCTGCAGGCACACACCGCAAGGGCAGGAGGAAAGGGGACAGCCTGGCGCTGTGAGGGGTGGGAGACCCACTGTGGGGGTATCTGTGAGCCTCAGTGGACACTTGTTTCTCCCTCACAGCTGAGTTGTCAGACAGGGATAACAGCACATCACAGGCTCAGCTTCTCCCCTGCCTGGGGTTAAATAAACCCCTCAAGTTCAGCCACGACACCCCAACGCTGCCGCACTGACGAGCAGGGTTCTTGCTCGTGACTGGTATATCCAAGATTATGGAATTCTGCTCAGCCACGCTGCTACAGGCAGGATAACAGACTCAGGACAAGCAGCATGGGATACTGCAGCATTCCCTTACCAGCTCGAAGCCCAGCTTAGCCACTGCCCTCTTGCCAAAGCTGTCTTTGGGAGGAGGTAAAACCCCAGGGTTCTGCAGGGATCACAGAGGGTTAGGAGTTGGAAGGGACCCTGGAAGCTCATCAAAAACCACCCCCCTGAGCAGAGCAGGAACCCCCAGACTAAATCAGACAGGAGAAGACTTCCTCCTGAAACTAAGTTGCACTGAGCAATTAGCAACAGCATTTCAAAGGAAGGTTTTTTCCTTCACTCATTTCATCTCCACCCGCTCCAACCACAAGCAGCACTGGGTTGCAGAGCAAGAACTGGAGAGGAAGTCTTCTTATCAGAGGTGATTTATGTCTTGCAAGCTTAGCACAACTGAAACCTGTCCCTCAGGGAGCAAGGAGCGTCTTTGCCAGTGAGCTGCCTCACTGTGGACGCTAATTAAATCCTTGCTTAGGAAAGAAAAACTTCACCAGCTTCTCCTCATCATACTGAAACATCTCAATCCACCTCCCTGCCTGTGCACAAGAAGAATCCGTTCACCCAGGCTGTAAACTGCCTATGGGTTTATCCTGAGAAGGATTCTTCAGGGTGTTTCCTTTCCAAGATGACCCTTTGGTCTATGTGAACTGAGCTCCCCAACCCCAGCCACCTGAGGCAAGTTTGAAACTGTCCCAGTGCACCTCCAGGTAGGCAAACACAACAATTACTCTGTCACTAGGTCTATTTCTGTTACAAATACAGTTCTGAGATGAGCTGTGTCAAGTGTCTCCATAATGGGCTGTCACCCAATCCCTCCTACTTCTGAATCCCTGCTGCTCTTGCTCATCTTTGCCCATGCTGACAAGCAGGTGCTCTGCTGGGCACCAACAACAGTAAAACTCCCATTCATTGTGTTGCCTTTCAACTTGCTCTCTGCAGCAGCAAAGGGCTGCACACTCAGGTGGCAGCAGCAACAAAGCTACAGCCTTGATTAGCCTAATTATGTTAATCAAGCCACAGGGCTTTTATATCTCTTCCCCAGCAGGCCCAGAAGGCTATCACCTGACACTGCAGAATGGATCTTGCCTCCACGGCTCAGCACCAGGTGAAAACCTGGCTAAAGAGGGATGCTGTTTCTCACCATTGTGCAGGTTTCCTGTCAGTCCAGCGAAGGAATCAGCTTCCTGGGTCGGTGAGTGTTCTGACCCTTGTCTGGCCCCACGCCGTGCTCTGAAACGGGGAAAGGGACAGTCAGTCTGCGAACAGAGCGTTCTGGTGGTACCCTTCTGCCTTTAGCGCCGAGCCTCAGAGTCACGCTTCCACAGGGATTCGCTTCAGCCAGGGATAACACTCTCATCACCAGCTCAGCTTCCCCAGCAGCCACCCCGGGACCGCGCAGGGCCGCCTCCGCGCCTGGCGTGTCCCTCCGCCGGGCACCGACAGCCCTGCCGGGCCCGGCTCCCGTCGCCAGCCTCTCTCCGCGCTGGGTAAGGCGGGCTGGGCCCGGTGGCCCCCGCGGCTGGCAGGGGGTTGTTGGAGCCCAGGCCCGGCGCAGCGCTGGCGGCCCCGCCGGCTGTCAAACACCCCCAGGGGCGCACAATCGGTACAAGCGCCGTCAAACCCTGAGAGCCGAGCAGCGCCCGGGCCAGGCCGCGGGGCCTGGAGCCCCCCGCCGCGGGGAGAGGGCCGGAGCCCCATCCAGACGGCGAGCGGGAGCCGCGGGGCCTAGTGCAGCCCGGCCTCGCCTCCCGCCATACACTGGGGGGGGGGGGGGGGGCACCATTACGCCCCCGCAGGCAGACATCGAGGCGCCGCCGCACCCCTACAGCCGGCCAAGGCAGCGCGCCAGAGCGCCCCGCTCCCCTCCCCGCTGCCCCCGTGTCCCTCGGGGCCGCCGCGCCCGCGGATGGCTGCCGATGGCTGCCCGCCTCACTCACCGCCGCCACCACAGCCGCCATGCTGCCCCGGCGCGGCCGTGGAGAGGGCGGGAGCGCGGGCTGCGCGCGCCCGCGTCCCCCCGCCTGGGCTGGCGAGAGGCGCGGGGGCTGATGGGAAGTGTAGTCCCACCGGGCGGGGGGGGGGGGTCAGCTCAGCCCCTCCGCAGGGCCCGGGGGGGGGGTAGGGTTGGGCCCGGTGGGTGATGGGGACGGGGTGGCTGTGCCAGGGCGGTGCTCTCGCTCCCTCCTATGTGTGCCAGCGTGGGGCAGCAAGGGCAAGGCCACAGCCATGGGGGTGAGGGGTGTCTGGCCGCCCTTCCAGGGGCTGTTGCTCTGGCCTCTGCCGAGGGCTCAGCAGGGAGCTTGGTGGTGGTGGCCCGGGTCTGCCTCGGGGTAGCAGCACGGGAGCTCAGAGCTTTTGCATCCTTGTTAGGTGCATCTCGCGGTTCTTCGTGTGCCCCGATCACCAGGGAGACAAGTGTGATGGCACTTGGCATGCCGAGTGTTTCCAAAAGGCTGGAACAAGTCTCAGCTCCTGTAGGAAGGGGCACGCTTCAAAACCACTCGTTATCTGGGGACTAGGGGTGGTCAGTGACCGGTTAGTGAACCCACGTGCCATGCTTTGAGTGTGTGATGGTTCCGGAGCGTGTAGCCATTGTCCTTGGCTCTCAAAACCTGCCCAGACATCTGCAGGATCTCATTTAGCTCAGGAACAATAGGAATGTGTAAACAGAACCTAAGGGAGGAAAAGTAGGAAGAGCTGATAGCTGCTTCCTTGCCCAAAAGCTTTATCCACCCTCTTGGGTAAAGCTCTAGTGGCTGCAAGTGGAAAGCTGACAAACCTGAGGCTGAAAGCAGAGAGTACAGGTGAAAGCCCTGGATTTAACCTGTGTCACCCCTGAAATGTTTGGGAAGTGGGGGGTCTGACTCAAAGATGTACTTGTGGAAGGTTTCCTGGTTGTGCACAGCAATACCAAGAGTGACCTTCCTACATTGGCATGGTATGACGTGACCAAGAGTGACCTTCCTATGCTGGTGTTGTACGATGTGACCATCTCATCTGTTGCCTGACCTGGCTGCTGGGACTGCTGAGTCTGTGGAAACACCACTGTGTGTGATCTGAAAGAGCTGGAGGGAAGTGCTGCCAAAGAGCTTAGTGTCTCTGCTCCTGGATCCCCTCTGATGGCTCTGCGCCACTGCCCACACCGGCTGTCCCTGTGCTCTGGGAGGCCCTTCTCCAGGCAAGGCAGTCAAGTTCCCAGGAAAAGGCAGCATGACTCCGTGTTTATTTTTAGTGCCTGGATCCTCCTGGCCTTATTCCTATTTAGAACCCAATTGATTTATTTTTTCCCAGAGCCTTGGTTTAACCTGACTCCTGAGCCCTCTGCTCTCTATGTTGTCCTCTCTTAAAAAGCCAACAGGCTGCAAGAGGCTGTTTTTTTGGATTGGGGGTTAGGTTTCTTTCTCATCTTTATAGTGGTGTGAGAAGGCTGGAAAGAGATGACAATATGCTTGTTAAGATAACACCCTGCTTCCAACACGAGTGGCTGGGTACAAGGTCTTCCCCAGCCTTCTGCGCCCTGTGCTGGCTGCAGAAGGCCTAGCAGGCTGCTCTGGCAGGTTGGGCCCAGAGGAAGCCCTGTGAGGAGTCCTGTGCTTGGGCCTGATGAGATGGAAGAGTTTCATCATCCTCCTGCCCTGCAGGAGCCTGTTGCTGGGGTGTTCCACATGCTGAGGAGGCAGACAATGATACGAAGTGGCAGTGATTAACACAACTCTCCTTGGCGGCCTTTGCTCTGTGGCGATGTGGCTGGCAATCCGCTCACTGCTCACTCCCCTCTTCAGCCAAAAAGGGGAGAAAATAGGTCTTAGGAGGCTTAGGACCTGAGATAAGGACAGAGGGATCGCTCTCCAATTAGTGCAACGGGCAAAACAGACTCAGCACAGAATAAAGGAAAGTGATTTATTACTACTACAACTAATACACCCGGTGAACTGGAATGAGATAAGAAGCGGCCAGGTCTTAAAGCACCTTCCCCCCACCCCTCCCTTCTTTCTCCTCTATGTGATTCCCAGAGGCGCTATGACCAGCTCTGATAGGCCCAGTCTCGAATTTGGCCTTGAATTGACCAATGTTTTCAAAATATGGGGCTTGCAGAAAGCTGTAACTGCGGCTTACAAAAGCCTCCGAAGCAGCACAGCCACACAAAACTGCAACAACTTCCCAAATAAACAAATCCATAAAAGCCCAGAACTAGAATTAGGCCTCTAAATCCCCAAGGAACATGACTTTGAGTTGTTGTTTGTTTGGGTTTTTTTAAAATCAAATCAAATGGCTTGGGCAGAGTTCAGGCCCTGGAAGGAGGGGGGATGTAGGCTCTGATGTGCTGAGGCATTTGCCACCGTCTTGGTTCTGGGGTGGAAGAGTAACTGCCTGCTTGTCCTAAAAACCATGAAGGGTTAGCTCTGCAGGTACCAAGTAATGAACTGACTCCACAATTAAAAGCTCAGGAGAATGGCAGGAGCTAATTGTGCAGTAGGTTGGCTGTAATTATTCATCGTTGCGGTGCATTGGTAAAGTTTCCATGCAGAACTTAGGGGCAGAACAAAGACCCTGGGTAAGGAGAGCTGATCTCACCCCATTCCCACAGTCCCCTCTATCCCTGCAGCTTCACCCGTGTGGGGCTTCAGTTTTCCCGGCTCTTCCCTTTAGAGGGCGACCGTGTCCCACACATCTTCGTCGGGCAGCCTTCTCCCGGGAGCTGCAGTACATCCCAAAGCCTCCCAGAGGTCAGCAGAACATGGTGGCTCTCCTGAGGAGCCTGGGAACCTCCCGAGGGATGCGAAGGAGGGAAGTTACAGCCTGGTCTGAGCAGTTCTGGTTGAATGCGTTCTCGGTCCTCGGGCAGTTGCAATGATGCTCCCAAAGGCAGTGTGGGCATCGTTTGGATTGATTTCCTGTGGCAAGTCTCCATCAGGTACAGTCTTTTCATGCTCCTGTCTTTGAAAGGTTGAGCAGATAAGGAAAGCTGTTGAAGATGTCCATGTGCTTTTTACTTGTGAAGGCTTTGGAGCTTCCCAGCAGAGGATGTGGAGGGGGATTGCTTCCTCTGGCAAATCCCATGCTACGTTAAGCCCCCATCTATCTGCTTTCTCAAGGCGCTTCAGTATCTGTCCTGCAAAGCCACAGCCCTTCAAAGAAGCCTGAGCTCTGCTGTGAGGTATTTGATTATCTGTAGAGCAGATAACAGGAGACTGGATGGAATATGTGACAGAGAAGGGAAAGGCAGAAAGATAAACAGGAATCAATGACAGAACCTCTCCAGCTTCAGCTGGGCTTTGATCCCACGCTCAAATTGAAGGACAAGGTCTCCTCTCAATTTCCCACCCACTTCCCCTCTTGGCTGCCTGTGAGTCTCTCCAGGGAGAAACTCTCTGTGCTTACTGACAGCAATTTGATTTCCTCTTGATTTCCCCCTCTGCCTGTCCTGGTCCCACCCTGCAGCCAGGGTTCCACAAAGCATCCGTTCGCTGCGAGCCGCCCTGCTGCGGTTCTCATCTCCGACATATGGCTGGGGGAAGCAACCAGGGGACTGGAACGCATTAAAAAGCGAGTCCCCCATTGCTAGCTGCGTCTGGCAGGCACCAACCCCCTGCATGGCTTGAGCGTGCGAAGCACGAGGAGGTGCTGAGGTGCAGGGGGGTGGCTGGATTGATGTTTGGCTCCCTTAGGTGCACTGTGTGCACTGCAGAGCGCACAGACCAATCCCTTGGGGTATGGCTGGGGGCTGCTTGCTGGTATTTCAGGTTCCAGACTTCTGAGAGAAAAGGTCTGTAGGTTAAAAGGTTTAAAAGAAAAAAAAAAAAAAAAAAAGCCTTCCATAAAGTCCCAAATCCTGGTGTCTACTGCTCCAAATCAGTCCTGAGCAATAGGAGAAAGGCCTTTGGAGCTCAGTGGCAGGCAAGCAGCATCGCTCCACAGAGGGCAAGGCACGCTGCAAACAAAACGTCCTTCCCTTCTCAGCAGCAAAGCTCTTAAGCCTCCATTTAATGTTACAGACACGCTTAAACCCGCTGCTCCTCAGCATGTCCTGTGTGCTTACAGAGAATTTCAGCAGGCTCAGGATTGCTGTGCTGTAACTGGAGCCTGTCTAAAGGCTGAACGTCGTTTGCTGCATATCAAGGCTTTAATCTGCACAGGATACCTGTGCAGTGAAGAGATGGCTTTTCTGGGAGCATGGTGGTATCTGTGGGCAGGGAAACTGAATGGATTCCTGCAGGTGGAGAACAGAAAAGGTTTGTTTCCCTTTCTTTTCCTGAGTGATGAAGAAATGGCACCTCCCAGCCACGCAGCCCTGGCCCAGCACTGCTTCCCTCAGCTGTTCCTCCCACTTCTTCCCCTTTTCCTCAGCAGAGTTTTGGGCACAGTGCAACAAGCCTAGTCTGGAAGTGCTGTGTCTTCAAGTGTGACAGGGAACAGAGCTTGTGGAGATCACATCAGGGGAATGCAGACAAGGTGATGGACTGACTTGATCTCGTCAGGCCTGATGTCCCAGCTCAGTGAAGTGACCATCTTGTCAGAGCTCACCAGATTGCATTCACAGCTTCGCTCCTCGGAGGAGCCCATCAGAACAGAGAGCTCACACAAATTGTTCTGATGGCAGTGCATGCATGGATAAATCCTGGGGCCAGACATATGCACTTGTTGAACAATAGCAGTAGGAATCCAGCTTCTTCATGGATGAATATGTTTAATTAAAATATATATCCTCAGAGCATACCCAGAGATGGAATGTGTGTACAGCTACACGAACACACTCAAAGGCAGCAGGGAAAAACAGAAGTAAGATTTCCATCACAGAAGGTCTGAAGGCCAAGCTAGATAAAAAAAACCAACCAGGAACTGAGAGCTGACCTTGCTTTGGGCAAAGAGATGGACCCTCTCTATTTTCTGTGGCAGCCTGAGAGATTAGAGGTGCTGTAAGCAGAAAGGGAGTGAACTGGTATAAAAACATCTCAGTGGCACTAATGAGGAACTTCTCAGGTCTCCTTTTATCACAAATGGTACTTCTGTTTGCCTGGATTGCCCAGCCAACCCCATCTGCACTGATATAATACTTAATCTGTTGAGTTCAGATAGAAGAAATATGCTAGGCATGCATGGGGCCAGCAAGCGTGTTCTTGCAAGCAATTAGCATAAGCTGCACTGAGGTCAAGTGGTAGTGTCAGAGCACAAGAGAAATCACCCCTGTTGTCTTCCTGCTCAGGGTTGAAAAGGGGGAATTGCAAGTGCTGTGTCTCTGAGTCGCCTCTTGCTTCCCCTTGTTTATGCCAGAGGAAGCAGGTAATTGTTTCCAGGTACTTTTAGGAATAGTATCTCTGCTGCTTTCCTTGCTTAGTGGGAAAGGAGATGTTTAAATGATGAAAGGTCCCATTATTTCGGGACCTGTTAGGTCACCTTTCTTGCCCCTAGGCAGGAAAAGCAGGCCAAGTGCCTAGCTGGTTTGACCAAGTTCAAAGGAGTAAACTGAGGCCTCAGGAAATCACAGAGGGCAGCAGGGTAAGGGCCTCTAGTCACTCCTCCTGCTGCCTTCCACAGAGATCTGCTGAGGCAGAAGGTGGCCTGCTGCAGGGTGTCAGACCAAGGGCCGTCCCCATGAGTGTCCTGTGCCCAAAATGGGTGCCTAAGAAAGCGCAAGAGCGGGGTGACTACAGGTGGTACATCTCCCAGCACCCCACCAGCCACCGGCCCCTTGAGGGGTGTGAACTTCAAGAGCCAGGAGTCAGTTCAGTGCCTCTATTACCAGGTTTTCCCAGGAATGGAGATTTTGGTGGCCTTCTCTTCCATCCACTTGCCCAGTTCCGCTGTGAACCCGTAGCAGCCGCTCCCTCCTGGGGGGAGGACTCACACAGGTCAGCCTGTGCTGAGAGAGGGACCAGTTTCCTTCCATTTGCCCTGTACCTGGCTCCTGTGAGTTCTGTTTGGTGGCCCCAAGTTCTTGTACAGGAAGAGATCGTGAATGGTCCTTCCTACCCACCCTGCCTGTGCTGGCAGAACTTATGGATCTACTTATCCTTGGCTTCTCTTCAGGCTCCCAAGCCCCAGCGTAGATCAAAGAACGAGGGCAGCATTGTTTTAAACCACTAGTTTCCTACAGAATGCGATCTATCCACTTGCAGATGGCTTTTATGGTCTCTGAAGCATCTCATGGATTAGCCCACCGTCGACTGTATAAACATTTTCTCCATCCCACATCCTGCTTCCACAGCGTGGCTCATACTTGCTTCTCTGTCCTTTCCCTCAATCCAAACATCCTGCACAAAGCCTCCAAGCTCTTCTCAGCAGCCTTCCTCACTCCTTTCCTCCCCCCAATCTTTCCCAGGCTGCAAATAACAGTCAGCCCAATACAACCCCCAAATCTTGGGGACCTGCCTTCGCGAGCTAACTACCGGCACGCAGGCTGGTGCTTTGCTTGTTGAGCTGGTGCTTCTGCTGTCACATGAAGGTCTCTCTGCCTTCAGCTCTCTCTCCCCCTGCACATTTTGTGCGCTCTCCCTTCTCCCCTCAGCTGTCATCTGGAGCAGCCTGGCTGCTGGAGGAGGTGGGCGGGAGAACATGCACCGCAGGAGATGGCTGATCTTCCCAAGCACTTGTGCTCAGGGATAGGGGAACTCAGCTGCAGTGGCATCCTCCTCCACCTTTCCCTGCTGTGTCAGGGGGACAAAGCCCCCCAGCCCCCCAGGTGTGTGAGCTCTGAGGCTGGGGGAGCGCTGCTGTGGGGCTGGAGGGGACCGTGTGGTGGGAGCTGGATGTGCACCCCTTTATCTAGCAAACCAGGGGCTCCCCTTGCTGGCTGTCCTGCCTGGAGCCTGCAGACAGGGAGCTGAGTCACCCCCTTTCCTGGTGGGGGTTAACTGAGGTTTGGGGGGCTGTCATGGGGGTTCCTTTTGCCAGAGGAGCTGTGGGGCATGCACAGTGGGGCAGGAGTAAACACAGCACCTGATCTACCAGAAGTTGCATGAGAAGTGCTGCTGAGTTGGAGCAGCTGGCAAAAAGGTGAAAACAACCTCCTCCCCCCCCAAATCATTCTTTAAACAGTATAAAGGTCTCTGTAAATGTTTAAAACAACAACATGGGAGGGAGGGGAAGGAGGAAAGACAAACAAGTTTGCTGTTTCAGCTTCACAGAAACAGATCTTAATTTTTGGCAGGGCTCTATTCATCCAGAGGATCCAGCTGCCAACACGCTTTGGGAGGCTCCAAATTCATAATTGCTTCCCTAACATCTTCCTCCAAGAGGCTGCAGTTTGGCACAGGCACCACCTTTGATGTCTGTGTTTGGCCAGCACCTTGTGCCGTAGGATCCCAGTTCATGGCCAGGGCATCTGTACTGGGAGTCAGTGGTTAGGAGCGCTCCTGACAGTGTTTTCCTTTCCCAGACCTAAGGTTCACCATGGTCAAAGCTCAGCAGGAGCCAGGGAGCTCAAAGGAGTGAGGTGGTGTGGGCTGGTGGGCTGCTGGGGTACCTTGCCTGCATGTGAGCTGGGCAGGAATCAGAAGCCCCTCTTCATATAATCATAGAATCCCAGCCTGGTCTGGGTTGGAAGGGACCCCAAGGGTCACAGAGCTCCAACCCCCTGCCACAGGCAGGGACACCAACCTCAGGCCTGGAGCTACACAAGGTTGCCCAGGGCCCCATCCAACCTGGCCTGGAACACCCCCAGGGATGGGGCACCCACCCCCTCTGCCCTTTAACAAGCTGATTCCCCTCCTGTTCCTCTGCTCCCTTCAGGGACTGGCAGGCTGCAATGAGGTCCCCCCACAGCCTTCTCTTCTCCAGGCTGACCCAGCCCAGCTCCCTCAGCCTCTCTCCAGAGGGGAGCTGCTCCAGCCCTCTGAGCATCTCCGTGGCTCCTCTGACCCCTCTCCAACAGCCCCACATCTTTCTTGTGTTGGGCCCCAGCTCTGGACACAGGATCTAGCTGGGGCCTCAGGAGGGCAGAGCAGAGAGGGACAATCCCCTCCCTGTCCCTCCTGCCCCCCCTCTGCTGATGGAGCCCAGGATCCCATCACCATTCTGAGCTGCAAGAGCCACTGCTGCTCATGGGGAGTTTCTCATCCACCATGACACCCATGTCCTTCTCAGCAGGGCTGCTCTCAAGCAGCTTGCCCCTGAGCACCTCAGGGATGAGGGCTCCCAGTTCCTAGCCCTCTGCCCCTCCGTTCCCATCTGCCTCTGTCGCACTGCCAGCACCCGGTGCGTCAGGGCAGCAGAGACCCTGTGTAACTCCTCCTCAGATCCACAGCTGGCAATGTGACTCCCACTAATTCAGCTTTTTGCTGTTGGAGATCTGGAGCTGTATCCTGGTTTGGCTCCAGGCTGAGAGGGATTTAATCAGAAGCCCTGGGTAGTGCAGTGGATGCTCTCCAGCCTCCCCACGGATCCATCTGATGCTCTGGGTCACCGATCTCAAGCCCTGAAGCATCTGCCCTGGAGCAGGATCATTATCTGTGAGGGGTCTGAGGGGCAGGGGGCCATCCTTCCCAGCACAGGGGAGGCTTTTGGCTGGGAAAATGAGGGTGCATCCATGAAGAGGACATATGAGAACAAGGTCCCTGGGGAGCAGGGGAGAACTGTCCTCCCCATCAACCTGCCTGAGGTCTCAGCTGGTCACCAGCTCCATTAGGGCTCATTTCTGCCCAGTCCCACCTGCTCTGTTCCTGCCCAGCCAGGGAAAGCCCTTGCTTGTGGTCCTGTCCAATCTGGTGTTTAGCCTGGTCTCCTTCTGGCCCAATCCTGCTCAGCACCATGGCAGGTTGTGGGGTATACATCACCCCAGCACGCCCAGCTGGGAGGCTGCTCTGTGCTGTGAGGTGTTGCTGCTCTGAGTTGCTCTGGCTGGCGTGTGCAGGCTGCATTGCTATAGAAATGGGCTCTGATCTGCTGTGCTTCCTCTAGAATCGTGTTCCTGCTTCAGCTGCTCAGTCTGGGAGCAGTGCCGGTCCATCATCTGAAGATGCTGTTTCCAGAGAAGCTTGACTCCCTGTTGGGTGGGTTAAGAGACTGACCTTGCTGCTGCTGACTTGTGTGGCTGTACCTCTGTGGGGATGTAGGGGGGAAGATGTATGCAGTGGTCCCTCACACAGCCACCCCCAGCCCAGCTGTTGGTACTGCTGTTGTGTCCTGATCCAAAGCAGAAAGGCTGAGCTCAGCTAGGCTGGCTTGGCTCTTGAGGGGGGTTCCTTCTGTTGCCTGGGGCTTCCTGGGGTTTGGTGAGGGGAAAACCCTGCCATTGCTCCCAACAAAAGCCTGAAGAGTGTTGTGGGGGACTGGCCTGCTTATGTCCTGTCCTGCCTCTGAAGGCCTGCTGTAGTCAAATCAGTGACTGCCCACAGACAGCACCAGGGGTGTTGGGGTCCCCTTTGTGCTTCCAACTTCAGCTGGCTCCTGTGAAGAACCTACACTGGGAGAAAAGAGACTGCCAGTGTGAAACCTCCCTCCCCTGCAGCAGATGGTGTTTGCAGCAGTGGACCTGGCTTGTGTTGTTAGAACAGAACGGCCTGGGCTAGCCAAGAAACAGGAGAAGCTGCAGACTGGTGTTCCTGAGGCAGGCTGGCTCTGGAACCCTGGCCTGGAACCCTGGGTCACAACTGAACTCTTGCTTTTTCAAGGATCAGACTTTTCTGCTGTCTTCACCTTACAAGTTCAAGTGCTGCCATGATGTCCCTGTGGCCAGTAGCTCTGGTCACCCTGCAGCATTCACCACAACCTCCTGGCACTCTCCAGGACTGAGGATGTGATGTGTGTTGTGATGTGTGCTGCAATGTGAACTTGATGTGACCTTCTCAGAAAACCTAAACACATTTTAACTGGGGTTAGCCTGGTGTCACTGCCTTAGGCTTTAGCAGATCAGAGCTCTGTCTGTCCTGGCTGTGAACTCAGCAAGTTTCTTGCCTAAAAATCCTTATGGCTGGGGGAACAGTGTCCTTGTCTGAGTGAACCAGAGCTGCTGATGGAGCTGGTTCAGGCATGTCCTGTTAGAAATGATGCACTGAGAAGGTGAAGCTGAGCCTCCCTCAGGCCCCTTGCTGGCAGGCTGAGACTGCTGAACACTCACTGGAATGGGTATGCTCAAGATAAACCTCTGTCTCAGGCTGAAAAATGTCTTTACGTTGCCTGGAAGCTACCTTCTGCATCCTGACTGAGGGTGTAACCTGGTTACCAGTAAAAACCAGCTCTTGTCTGGTAACCAGTAAAAACCAGCCCTCCAAGAAGCTGTAACCAGTATTTCTGACTGTAGTCCTGCTGTCACATTCAAGATGTGAGCAACCACAGAGCAAGTGGTTCCTTCAGCTGGAAGCAAGCTGGTCCCAGCTCTCCAGGGAGTCTTTCCTCAATTTCCCTCTGGCTATCTGACTGCCTCCCTGTTCCAGTAGTGCTGCCACTCTGGAAGCAGGGCTGGAGCTCTGCCTGAGTGCAGCAGCTACCTGAGCTGCTTGGCTCCTTACTCCTCCCAGTAACCAGAGATGTGTCGACCTCAAGTCCTGCTGAGCCACAGCAATCTGAGAAGAGACCCATGGGCACGGCAGAGACACTGCTGCAGGTTCTGTCCTGCCCTTGGCTAATGCTTGGGGGAGATAACAAGGGGTTATATACGTGTCAGCTCTGCTGTTCAAGCATGCAGCAATCCCATGGGCATCGACACCTCCACCTGAGCCAGCTCAGCCCTGCGGGCATCCCTCCTCGCCAGTCTGACTGGTGGCACCAGGCTTTCTCACAGCTCTGGGGAGCAAAGCTCAGCCCTGAGGAGCTTCAGAAGCTCTTTCACAGCAAGCCATGCGTGAACTCAGCGTGTCCTGTCTCAGCACCAGCTACCTGACTCGGAGGAGGCACAACAGGCCTGGACAGGTAGGAGGACACTGGGCACAGTTGGGTTGAGATGCTGGGGAGGGGGTGTTCAGGCAGAGCACACTCTTTCCCACAGCATTTTGCCCTCAGCTAAAGAAGAGATCCCCCTTTAGCTCCTCTCTCACTGAAAGCTTTCTGACTGGTACCGTATGGATACTATCACGATGTTCATCAGTCTCTGTCGGAGCCCCGGAGGGGAGGGGATGGAGTGGGCCAGGGTTTGCAGCAGCTGAGCTCTGGTGGTTTCTCCCCTGGGCTTTCAAGAAGTTTTGTTCCACCCCTGAGAAGTGCCAGGCGTCAGGGGAAGATTTGTTTCTTGGCAGCTGTTCCCCGTTTTGCTCTAGAAAACAGATGCCGCGCGAGGAATGCACCGTGACTCCAGTTCCTCTGGGCTGCTCAGGTCACATAGCAGCAACGGGGGGAAATTTGGTGGGCAGGAGACCAGCACTGCTCAGTAGAGAGAGCAAACAGGAGGACAGGGCCTTTTTCCTTTCCCTTCCACCCTCCTCTGAGCCAAAAAGCAGGAGCCGAGCAGCGCAAGGGAGGGGAGGAAGCTGAGGGTTAGCAGGCTGCCTGCCTCCCAGCACAGGGCTCTGCCTGTACCTGCTCAGGGGAGGAAGCTGAGGGTTAGCAGGCTGCCTGCCTCCCAGCACAGGGCTCTGCCTGTACCTGCTCCAGGGAGCTCTGGCATGGCCAGCCTCATTGCTTCCCTGGTGGCATCCCATCCATCTCCTTGGAGAAGAGGCCACGCTCCCTCCGTTTGTTTTGTGGCAGGCTCAGGAAGCTTTCAGGACGGGAGGTTTAAATGAGGGAGGGGTGTGACAAGTGGTGACAGTTTGGGAAAAGCAGGAGCAGCAAAAGGTTTTGGTGCTGTCAGAGAATGTGACAGGCAAGTTCACAGCCCCCGCAGGCCTCTGACTCCTTGTTTGCATCTGTCAGGCAGGGCAAGCAATCCTGAGCGGTGACAGGGTCACAGGAGGTGACCCTGGGGCAGGCAGGGCAGCACTAGTGATGCTGAGAGCGAAGCAGAAAGCCTAGGCAGGAGGTGGGGGTGCTGCAGGGGCTAGGAAAGCTGGGCACCTCTTTTTTTAGGGGGTGAAGCATCTGGAAACTCATCTTTTCCAGTGTGCTCAGCTCTATCCACTGCACCCTGAGGTTGCTCTCTGGGCATCTCTTGCTGAGGGGCTGCCAGGGCTGATCTCTGGGATGGGAGAGTGGAAGGTGAGAGGTGAAGGCAGCCTGAAGTCTGCACCCCTGAAGCCTGCACCCCTGAATCCCATCCTGGCTGGAGGTCCTGAGTCAGCCCAGCGAGCCCAGGGTGGGTCAGGAGCACAGCATGGACACAGCCCTGATGCTCTGGCACTTCAACCCCACTGCAAAGTGGGTCACCCCATCAGAACAGCCCTTGCCTTGTTCTCAGACTAAAAGCAGGGGCTGTGAGAGAAACCAAATTGCAGCTGGACTCTCTAACCTCCCACCAGTGTCTGCATTAACTGTCAAGACAGTGACTTCCTTGATACTGGGCATTTTTTTCCTGTGCAGGCATCCAGCTAATCAATTAAGTTTCCCAGCAGCTTCCTTCAGCATTCAGGCTTGGAGGGTGGAAGGGATTTGTTATTCTAGGCACTGTTGGAGAGGCATGAACTGTACTAAAAGCAAATTGGTTGTGCTTTCTGAGCACTGACACTCTTCACTCACAGCTTGGCTTCCTGGTCCTCCTCCCTCAACCTTCTCCCTGCTCTTCTCAGCACCTCAGGGTGCAGCTCAGGACCTGCCAGCTCACATGTCCATGCTGCACCCTGCTGCAGAGGGGCTGGGGTTGGTCCAGGTGGGGTCTTCATACCACAGGTCACTTTGCCTGTAGAAGGGCTTCATGCTCCTCTCCTGCTGCAGTCGTGGGGACATGGTGGGGCAGCTTGGGTTGTCCTTTAGCTTAGCCCTCTGCTAAAGGAATATTCACTCTTAATGCTGTTTTTGTCTCCCTTTCCCCTTTTCCCATCTTGTTTTCTTCCTTTGTGTTTGCTCCCTGCCCTGCCCAGGCGTGGTCCTCCCCATATGGGAGGGAGATGGGATGGGATGGGATGGATTCCCATCCATCCCTCTGACCTTGGGCTTCGTGGTGCTGAGCAACCAAGAGGAAAGATCCGGAAGGGTGGAGGCACCAAGAAATTTGGGGTGATCTCCAGAAGATTTATGGATGGTTGAGGGGAACCATGTCTCCTGCCAGCTCAGCTACACCCTGGCTCTCCTCTAGTAGGAATGGGGATGTTTTTTATATGTGTTTAGCAATAGGATGGCTTAAGCTGCAGGATTGCTGGAGTCAGGAGGACCACAGAGGTTTGCCTGGAGCTCAGCCAGCTATGCAAAACTCCTTCCTCAGGCTTGGGCCCATCAGGATCCATGCACACATCCTCCCAGGCCAAGGAAAACTTGGCCTGAGCAGAGCTGCTGTTGTGCTGTTGGCTGGGCCGATGGGTAGCGATGGCCACAGCGTGAGTCCAGCCTGCTCTGATGGCCAGCAAGGTCTGTTCCCTTAGGTGACACCTTGGTGTCACCTGCTCAAAGGCTTCCCTGAGGGCTGGCTTGTTGCCCCACTGGGTCATCCTGCTTCAGGATCTCAGCAGAGAAGATAGGGAGCAACTGGGTGGAAAAAATGATCTCTGCTTCCAGATGGTTAGGGGAATCCACTTTTTAAAGGGCAGAGTCTGGCAGGACAAGGGGGATGGAGTGAAGCTGGAGGAGGGAAGGGTTAGATTGGATCTTAGGGGGAAGTTCTTTGCAGAGAGAGTGGTGAGGGGCTGGGACAGGCTGCCCAGAGAGGGGGTGGGTGCCCCGTGTCTGGAGGTGTTCAAGGCCAGGTTGGATGGGGCCCTGGGCAACCTTGTGTAGCTCCAGGCCTGAGGTTGGTGTCCCTGCCTGTGGCAGGGGGTTGGAGCTCTGTGACCCTTGGGGTCCCTTCCAACCCAGACCAGTCTATGATTCTATGGCTATCTTTATTAGCAAGAGGATTTCAGTCACCTCTCGTCCTCCTCTCTACATCAAGGTAAGAATTCCATAGATAAAAGGTTAGATGGATTCCGTAGGATAAATCCCATAGATGTTCTCCTCAGGAAGGAATTTGGTGTGTCAGGAAAGAGACCCCAGGCTGCCTGCTCCCAGTCTCCTTTCCAAGCAGTTACACAATACTACTCTGGGGTTAATAACCTGAAAACATCTGGGAATAATCAAAACTATTTAGGCTCTGGGAAAACATGGCTGGAGAAAGCTTGAAGGAAGCAACTTGAAAGCTCAGCATTGTTTAAAAACAGCCTGGAAGCTCTGGAAATGCAAACTAGGGTAACATCTACAAAGAGTGAGGAAGTATCAAGAGAAGGGTTTGATATCCTCTGAGGAGCAGAGAGGAGCCAGAAGAATCGCAGCGCCTGAGCCTCTGCTGAGCTGCAGGCATTAAAAATGACTTTGGAACAAACAGATCTGCCTTTCCTGTGGTTTCCCCTGGCCAGGGAGCAGAGGGACAGCCCAGGGCTCTGTCTGAAGCCAGCCCAGGGAGTGGAAGTGGGATGTCGTGGCAGATAATCCCCATCAGCCCGGTAATGCGCAGCCTGCAGCGAGCGGTACCTGCCAGGACTGGCTCTGGGAGGGTGCAGCGTGTGCAGTGGGGGGGTCAGGGCCAAACTGCAGCCCTGGCAGGCAGCCACCAGCCAGAGCACAGCTGTGGCAGGGAGGGATGTGTCCCCCAGGCCTGGCTGTCCCAGCAGCAGGATGCATGCCTGCGGTGGGCAACGGCAGCGCCGCGGGAAGGAGATCAGGATGGATCGTGGCTCCTGGATGGATCGTGGCTCCTGAGGTGCCCTCCCCACGGAGGATGACAGTGCCCTGCTGCCACGAGGAGCATGCTCAGGCCTTCTCTTCCATGGCAGCTCCAGTGACCACAGGACAGTCTCTGAGGCTAGTGGGTAACCCCATGCTGGTGGCTGGGAATGCTCTGTGAGGGTGTCTGGCTGGCAAGAGGGCTTCATGTGCTGCTCCACGTGCTTGCAGCACTGACCCTTTCCTTTTGTGGGAGCCTGGGGGGGCTGCATCCCTGGGGTGATGCAGAGAAAGGCCCCAGAGCCAGCTCTTCCTGGTGGAAATCCCCTCTTCTAGCATCACTGGGGAGGCAAGCCTGCTGCTGGGAAGTCACTCTTCTGCTGGTTTATAGGGACTTTAATCGTGGAGGGCCTCTCTCAGTGCTTCCCGTTCCCTCTTCTACCACTTTACACCACTTCCTACTTCTGCCCTTGGCTGGGCTGCAAGCCCCCAGCACCTCCAAGATGGGAAAGCAGCCTAGGAATGAGGAGGGTGGGCACACTGGAGGCAGGACAATGGGAAAACCAGCCAGCACAGGAGCCATGGAAACGGTTAAAGATTTGGGGAGTCCAGATCTGCCCCATCTTCCATGACAATCTGGCCTCCCCAGCACCCTCGTAAATGAGAAACCACATCAGCCTCACACTCTATTATTGCTATGGAGCATTAGAGTCTCTCATTTAGGATAAACATTCTCATCTCCAGCAGAGCATGAATAACATTAAATGAGATAGTTAAAATGTTTCAGGCCAATTATAGCCCTGGTGTAACTTCAGCAGAGTTACACCAGGGATTAATTTGATCCAGAGAGCTCTGCCTCCTGTTCTGAACTGGGATTCCAGTGTGGGTAATTACATCCTGCCTCTCTGCACTTCCTCTGGAGTTTTAATTGGGTTGAATGGACCAAATCCGCAGCAAGTGTAAATCAATGTAATTGAGCTCTCTCCAGAGAAGGAACCCTGCTGATTTACACCCTCAAATCTGGGCCAGCCTTCTCCCTTCCCTCTCTCCAAAAGGCTCCAGCTGCCTGGGGGCTGCAGGCTGCCCAGCACAGGGTGGGATGGGCTGAGGCTGACTTAAGGAAACAGCCCCAACCCAGCACCAGCATCCCTGTGAAGGAATCAACTTGTGATCTTCAGAAAGGCTCCATGGATCCTAACAGAGGGCTGAGAGCTCTGCCCCACTGCATTGGAGAAGGTTGGCTCTTCTCTGGGGTGCAGGCAGCCTGGTGTGGGTGCTCAGCAGCCTGCACCCTGCTGTACACTCTGCTGGTAAACCTGCCCCCCCGATGGCATGCCAGGGGGACTGGTCCTTGCCTCCCAGCCTGGACCACAGACCAGGCTCCCTGTGCACTGAGACAGGCAGCTGGGCTGTCTCTCTCTTCCACTTCCCAGCTCGTTCAGTAAATCAGCATTAATGAGGGACATTTGACCCTCTCTTTCCCTGAGCAGCCTCAAGAAGCATTTTTGTTCCATGAGATAGTTAAGAAACTTGAAGCGATTTCCTCCCCCTGCTTCTCCTGTAGTTTTTGGTTGGCTTTATTTTTCGGTGGTTTGTTGTTTGGGGTTTTATTTTGAGAACAAGAAAAGCTGTAGGACACACACAACTTTCTGGATGCCTCAGGAGTGAGGGCAGAGGACAGCCAGCAGTGTCTGATAGGAAGGGGATGGAGCAGACAGACCAGCTGAGATAGGATGACCCCAGCCCTAGCCCACTTGGTCTGTCAGAGCAACCACATGTGCAACCTAGACAGGAGGGTCCATGCTGGGAAAGCACACTGGCTGGCTGTAATTAGGAATTTAATTGTGAGGGGTTATCGCATTGAGTCGGAGCCTATGCAGAGCCATACGTACTCCATAGCCAACTGCATACAGGGGCAACACTAGAGGGAAGAGAGCTGGGAACGCTCTCCCTCTCAGATTTCCAGGACTTTCAGCTGCTGTGTGGTCCCTTTCCCTTCTCACAGAGAGATGATGAAAACAGACAGGCAGATAAATCCCAGGGGACCTGGGCTCAGCAAGGCCCTGCAGCTTCACCCCCTCCTCCATGCTGGTGGGACTGCTGGTCCCACACCACCTCCACCACCCCCCTGGCTGGGTGTAGCCCACTTAGTGTTTCATTTCCTTTTTGATTCTTCCCAAAGCGTATTTTAGCAGGGACAGAGAGGGAAGGAAGAAGAGCAAGAGATGTCACAATCCTTCCTTCCTCCTCCCAACAAATCACAGAATCACCGAATTGTAGGGGCTGGAAGGGACCTCGAGAGATCATGGGGTCCAACCCCCCAAATGGCATCTTCCCTTGGTGGGACTTGTGGGCACCCCACACCCACCCCAGCTGGACCACTACCAGCGAGACCATGATGTCATCGGCCTCCTGGCCCCAAGGAGACCATGGGCATCCCACCCCTCAGAGAGCTGCCAGTGACGCCGCACCCGGCCCGTGAGGTCTGTCACTACCAGTTGTGTGTTTCTCATCAAGCAGAGGGTTGTTTTGGCCAGCTGAGGAGCCACAGTTAACGAGGTTCAACGAATTCCCGCTCCCACCCACCACGGGCCTTCTGGGATCATCCCAAATCTCAGCGCAGACAGCAAACACCTCATCATGGCCAGCAAGCCCAGCGCAGCCGCTCGCTGCAGGCAGGCCTGCCCGCTCTGAGCTCAGCTGCTGGCTGAGGCCGATTGAGTAAATAAAGCAGGTTTCTCATGAAATCCACCCTCTCAGAGGTCCCAAGCGCAGAGCTGGCCTTTCCACAGCTCAGGAAGCCTTTATCCCCCAAATCTCCAACACCCCCCAGCAGCTGGTTCAGCAGCTGCCGGGTGCTCCCCCAGGTTGGCGGTGCAGCGGGCCTGTTCCCGGCAGGGCCAGGACATTTCGGGCGCCATTTCCTGCAGGCCCCACGTTGTCATTTCTGGGATGTTTGTCTGTGTGCTAGTCCAGATGGGGAGAAAGGTCAGGTTTATTGATGGTAAGGCCCAGAGTGTAGTCTGGGATGACTGTGCCTGGGCTGAGCCTGCAATCGGGGCTCCAGTTGGCTGCCCTGAGTGGCTCACACCAGGCTCTGCTCTTACCCTTTGGGGCTATCGTAGCTCCAGCATGTACACATCTTCCTCAGAGCCCTCTCCAACCCCTTTCTGACCTTGCCTGAGTACAGATCCTCCCTATTGCTTATTGCTGCCCACCCAGAGCTGAACAGCCTCATCCCCGATGCCTCAGCTGCAGCTAAGCCCCTGACCTTTATTCTCCCATAAATCAATACATGAAAGCCATGCTACAGCAATCCCAGCGTGTTAGGGGAGCCCAGGCAATTTATACCATCTGAGGTGCTGATCCTGCTTTTGAGGCTTCAATCCTGATAAGCTTTTGTCTTTGCAACCCCAGATCTCTCCTGTGCTGCCTTCAGTGATGGTGTATTCATCCCCTGACCCACCCCCCCGGCTCTTCCAGGCATTACTGACACTCCATCGTGCTCTTAATCCACTATAATTATAATGGATGCCTCATCCCTGGAGGTGTTCAAGGCCAGGTTGGATGGGGCCCTGGGCAACCTTGTGTAGCTCCAGGCCTGAGGTTGGTGTCCCTGCCTGTGGCAGGGGGTTGGAGCTCTGTGACCCTTGGGGTCCCTTCCAACCCAGCCCAGTCTGGGATTCTATGATTCTATAAAACAAAGGCAGCTCCAGGTAAACCAGCAGTTTTATTCTTCCCAATCAAAATATTTCCTTTACCAAAAAGAAAACAAAAAAAATGTTTAAAGTTTAATGCTTAATTAAAAAGCTTTGGGGATGGGGGAGAGGAAAAATCTATTGGGAAAACTCCATAGGCATTTGTGAAATTGAGGAGAAACAAGCTGCTGGGAGCTCCTGCCTGTGTGCCTGGTCTTACCTTGGTGGTGGAGAGGTGACCATACAGCCCCAGGGTGGGGAGGAGGTGCTGGTGTCAGCCCTGAATATCCCAAGCAGGAGCTGTATCCTGGGCTGCTTCTTCCACCATCACTGAGCAGCTTTTCTCCTTTCCCCATCACTGTGTCCTGCTCGTGGCTGCCAGCAGCAGTGGGCTCTCAGAAAGGAGCCAACAGCCTGGTCTGGGTGTGAAGGGGCTGTTTGGCACCAAAAAGTCATGCCAGCTGTGGTGAGACCAGCACAATGGAGCCAGATTCTGCTTGGTAACCACTTCATTCACCATAAAAGCAAAGACCTGCCTCCTCCTGCCTTCAGTGTGTCAGTGAAAGCTTTGGGAGCTGCCCTTTCAGTTCGGGTGAAGCTGCTGTTTGCCAGCCCACCAATGACCCATCAATAAACACCGACAGACTTTTCCCATCAGAACATTTATTTTCCCAACAGGACCTCATGTTCTCAACCAAACAAAACCTTGCACAAGAAACCCTCTGCCTCTGGCAGCAAACTGGGATATTTTTCTTTATTCTAGAACCAAATTTTTGTGGCTAAATAGAGCCAAAAATACATCTTCCCCCCCCCCTCCCCAACTCCTACCAGACACGAGACGTCGCTGGATGCTGAAAGCAACTCTTCCCCACCACAAACAGGCCCAGTAAACCCAGCACGAGACTGGTGCTTAGTAGAAACAGATGTGCCTCTAATGCTGTCATCTACAGCGAGCTGTGCCTGCAAACTCATCCTTTATTAATGTATTTAGAGACAGGGGGAAGCTGCAGAGGGCGTGGGAACCCCACTGCTGGGAGCAGGATGTCTGAGTCCCCCCTTTGCAGAGGGCATCGCCGTGGGGCTGCTGGACACCCCCCAGGCTCAGCTTTAAAGACAGGTGAGTTTCTTTGCTGCTCCAGCAGTTAACTGAGTACCTGGTCTCCCCCCTCCCCGGGCTGTGGGAGGGGAGCTGGGGTGCTGTGGGTCCCTTAGTGTGCGGGTTGGCATCGTGGGTTGTTTGGCCAGAGGTTCCGGCGTGTGCTGAGGCTGGGGTGTGCTGGGTGCAGGGCACAGGGGAGCTGCAGGAGGAGAGGAAGGCATGGTTAATCTGTTGCTGGGAGCTGGGATGGAGGAGGTGATGAGTTTTGGGGGATCTGCTGAAGGGAGGGCAGGCTGTGTCCCTGAGCTGCCCACAGACATTCAGCAGTGCCAGCCCCAGACAGCCCCAGCCTCAGTTCCTACCAGAACCCCATCATGTGCCCCAGCCCGGGCCAGCATCCCCCCACCATCAACACCTGAGGTCTCCTCCTGGGGACAGAGGTGTGGGTTGTCCCACCTTTGCAGATGGACAGCCTGGAGCCAGCTCTCCCTTCCTGGGATCACTGTGCAGGGGACAAAGCCCCATGAATCCCAAATCCCCACATCATGGGCACCACACACCCACCCCAGCTGGACCACTACCAGCTCCACTGCCTTTTCCAGCCCCATGAGATGCTCTGCAGGGGACGGGGGGCTGCAGAGGAAGGGCTGGATGTGCTCTCACCTGGGAACTGAGCTGCTATTGAAAGCAACAGAAGAATGGGCTTTCCCCTTCCAAAGTGGCCGTTTCAGCCTCTGATTTCCTCCCTTCAGAGCGAGCCACTTTTCTAGAGCCTTCACAGCCTCACCAGCAGGCAGGGACCCACAAACCCTGGGTGAAACAGGAAGAATCACCATTAAAATGCCTGAGGGGTCTGTGAGCAGGGTGGAAAGGCAAAGCTCAGGCTTTTTAGCCCATGCTAGGACTTTCTTTCCATGATTTCCCAAAGCTGCATCTCTCCCAGATAACTGGTACATCTCACCTGGCTTTCACTCCGCAGCGGCGTTACGTGGTGGGAGGGTCAGAGCCTGTCTCTCTCCTGGCCTCTTCCTCTCCCTCAGGATGCCTGGGGACAGAGGAGATGGGGTGAGCTGTGGAGAGCAGTGCCTTCTAAAGGAAAGCAGTTAATTGCTGCAAGAAAGGGTGGCTCTGCATTGAGGGTGCTGAGCCCTTGGTAACAACAAACCCCTCCATCCCCCCATATTCCTCCCCCCAAAGTGGCATGCAGCAGGCATGTTCCCCCCTGAACATCCCTTTACAGAGGGCCAAGCACCTCAGCTCAAGTTCCCTGAGGAATTATCACAGCTCAGTTTAGCCTGGAATATGCTGATTTTATCCCACAATTCTTGATTTCTTCTTTGCCAGGAAAGAAAGAAGTCATGCAGGCCCTCCATCACTCACTCTCTCCAACCAGCTGGCCCTTTGTCATGGCCCATCCTTCCCCTGGGCTTTGGAACTGGGGCAGCCATGGTTGCTTCCCCCTGGAATTCATAGAAAGCAGATGCAGCCCCTGGGTGCTTTGGAGTGGCCCAGCTTCACCTTTCCACCACAAATCCCAGCCAGCCCAGTGCAGGGTGGTTGGAGGAGAAGGTGATGCCCAAGCACAACCCTCCAAGGGGGCAGGGGCTCTACCAGCAACGCTTCCCTGCATCCCTCTGCCCCGCCAGTCCTCATGGTTTGGCATCTTCACTCCCTGGCAGGGACTGAATGCTTTAGAACCTCTATTCCCTGCTGAATTTGGCTGAAAGAAGCCACCTGGGGGAGCAGCCACATGTGTGTGTGTGTGTGTGTGTGTGTGTGTGCAGATGCACAGGGCACCATCACACATCACTTATGGCTGGTGGAAACCAGGTAAGGGAGGGAGCAGCTGCATCCTGTGAGAGCTTTGCTCTGCTTTGAGTATTGCTTTGAGTATTGTTTGAGTATTATTTGAGTATTGTTTGAGTATTACTCCCTGCCTGGCTGCACCTGATGGTGAAAAGGAATTTGTGTTCGATGGGCTGGGGACCAGGTCTTGGGACAGCGCTCGCCTCATCCTACAGAACCGGGCTGAAACAGGACCAGGAACCTCCTCAAGCTGCTGAAGGAGACCGGAGAGGTGAGTAAAACCCATCCCCACCTCCAGATAACCCATCTGGCTTTTCCACTCCTGCAGCACAGCTCCTTTCCAGTGCTAGAATTTGGGGTCACTTTCAATAACTCCCTCAGAAATCCGGCGAAGAAGACGGAGACGCTCTCTGAGTCACTGGCATGTTGTTACCAAGGACACTAAGGTTCCCGATTTTGAAGAAGAGATTAATTACATTCTACAAATAGACATTTTATCTGCATTGAAGAGCAGCAAGAGCTAGTCCTTTTAGCGTGGCTCATTATGTGTCAGCAGGTAGTATTGTGACAGATGTAGGAATGCAGCCGTATTGTCACTCCAGTTTAATCATCAGAAAGCTGTCTTCCCTGGGTCAGCTCCTGGGGAGGATTGGTAATATTTACATAGCACTTGGGCTGCCTTCTTTATTGCCAGAGTCTGTATTCGCTCGTCAGGCTCTCATTATGCATGTGCCAGTATTAATTGCATTTAGAAATGAGATTCTAAAGGAGAAGTGAGAGCTATTTAGACCTCCATTCAGCTTGAAAGACAGCAGCCTTCTATGTGACAGCTCTCGAGATGTTCTTGTGCTCGGCTCTCTCTCCAGCTGAAAAGCAGGTGTTGGGAGAGAGTTGGTGTCGGAGCCACTGTATCAGCACTGCCTTTTGTGCATGCCCAGACATTTATATAACCAGCAGGATAATGACTCCGCAGAAGTGGCACAGAATTGACCCTTGTGTGGCTGGATTTGAGCACAGCAAGGTAGAGAGGGGATCTGCTGCGTTGCTGTACAGATGTAAAGGGGGAAAGTGATGCTAAGCTCTGCCTCCCCTGGAAAAGGGAGGGGGGGTGTGTTGTCTTGCTGGTGGGTTTGGGGGGTTATTTATCGCCTCAGCTCTGCCTGCAGCACTTTGGAGCTGTGTTTGTGGCCTTGCTGATGTATTTAAAGTGGTACAGAAATTCAGCTGACACTTGTCTGTGCTTGCCTGCTGTGCGCTGATTGCTCCAGCCCGGAGATGCAGAGCTGTGTGCCTCTGCTGCCAGTTGCCAGCCGTGCCTGGGTGGTGGAAATGAGGAGATCACGTCCTGCTTCTCAGAGGGGACTAAGCTGGAAGGTTAAATCCAGATGATGCCAAGCTGCCAGCTCTGTTTTCTCCAGCCTGAGGTGCAGACGGTCTGTTCTTGCCCTGCAGTGTGGTGTGTAGGGTGCAACCAGGGTGTCCTTGTGGGAGGAGAGACTGGCCCAAGCACCAAACACTCCCAGTCCTAGGACAATAACCCCTCCAGCACCTGGGGATTCATGTCCAGCCTGTTGTGAGGGGGCTGGAAAAGCAGCAGGAAGGACAAATCCATGTATCACTTCCCAAAGTCTCCCTTGCTTTGCCATGGTCCAGCTCTGCCCCACCAAGCTCCTGACCTGATCCCACTCCAAGAGCTCTCCATGGAGGATGTCTCCCTGACCTGATCCCTCTCCAAGAGCTCTCCGTGGAGGATGTCTCCCTGACCTGATCCCTCTCCAAGAGCTCTCCATGGAGGATGTCTCCCCTCACAGACCTGCTCTTCCCAGCAGGTTCCTTTGTGTGCTCCCATACTCCCTGGGGTGCTCACTCCCCTGCACTAGACCAGCACCCAGACCAAACCCCACGCTCAGGATCAGCTCCATCTCTCCCATCCCAAACCCATGCGTCGCCGAGCAGCTCCTGCTGGGAAGGGACTGGAGGGGAAGCACGTGAGAAAGGCAAACAGAGCAGGCATCCTTAACCAGCCCTGGCCCCCAGCCAGGACCTTCTCACTAAATATTGCCTCAAAGAAAGAACAAATCCCTGCTTGTTGAGGAAACCCGAGCACTGAAGCCCCAGGAGTCCCCTTGACCTTCCTGTGCCTTGATGGGGACATTAGGCCAGCGTTTCACTCTGCTTTCACGCCCAGCAAGGGCGGGGGGGGGACAGCAGACCTCACAGTTGGGCTGTTAGGAGGAAAACCTCCAAACTTCTCCTTTCGAGTGGGTAGCAGCCAGCTCCAGGAGGAACCCACACCCCACATGCCTGCAGCTGAGCCCCCCAGCCCTGAGAGTGTGGGCCAAGGACAACCCGTGCTGTCCCTGGCAGCCCCAAGGCTTATAAATAGAAGACAGGACGTGAAGGAGGTCAAGTGAGCAGAGGATTTCACATAATCTGATCTTCCCTGTGCTGCTCATTTGTGTCCTTCGCCCAGGACGCACGTTCTGCCTCGCACACGGGGACGTCAGAGCCAGAGGGATGGATGTTCCTGAGCTGAGGCAGCTTCATCCCATGCAACATGTGGGCTCCCATCTTTTTCTTCACTGTGAGCTGTTTTTTTGGGGTGCTTTTCATCCAGGTGTCATCCAGACTAGTGAACATATGGAAAATCCTGGTGAGGGGGGTCCCCCAGCACCTTCCCAGCCTGAGCCTGGTCATCTAACTCACCAAAATCCAGTTGGATCAAAGCTGGATTGGGGCTGTGGTGCCTTGGGTCTGTTCACAGCCTGGAGGATGCTGCCTGCCCTCCATCAGAAGCCCCAGTTCCCTCTCCCTTGGTCACCTGTACCACTTCTCCCCAGCCCCTGGCTGGCAGTGCTATTTTCCTCTTGCTTCTGCTCCTTCTCTTTTCCAAAACACAAAAGGCTGGAGATAAATTCTCTCCTGACATAAAACTGTCAGTGGAACTGCTCTGATTTATGCCAGTGCTGGGCAGGGTGAGCAGATGAATGTCCAAAATAGAGCAAGTAGAAAACCTGTTAATAGCCACTGGTCTTTAATGGTGAGAGCAATTCATCACCAGAAGAACTAATCTAGCAGCATCCAGCTTCTCCCTGGGCTGCTGTCTGTGCATCAGGACCTGTCTGAGAGCTGTGGTGGGGCTTGGAGGAAGCTTCTCCTGTGCGTCCAGCTGTGAGGCTCCTTTGTGCTGCCCCAGGCCCCACACCATGCTGGATTGCCATGAGGGCAGAGCTGCTGCTGCCTGCACCAGGCATGCTCCTAGCCCATGCTGCACTCATGGTGATGGTGGCAGTCGAATGTGAGGTCTGACCAAGCTGCAGCACCCCAGTTTAGCAGTGATGGAAGGTGCTGAGCCTGCCATGAGTGGATGTAGCCAGGGCAGTCCCTGTGTCCTTCCCAGCCCCCAGCTTTTTTAACTCCAGGATCCATCCTACATCCTCCTGCAAGGTTTTGTGCTTCCCTACAGTTTGCTCCTCACAGGAAGGACACAGTGACTGAGGCACAAACCAGTCCTGCAGCCCTCTCCTGCACCTGCTTGCTCCAAACGGGGTGCTGAGCTGCCCATGCACCCCTATCCCAGCCACCCTGAAGGCAGCTCAGACCTGCTCCCATGGGCAGGGCTGGTGCTGTGGCTGGATCTGCCTGCCCCAGGGCTCTTGGGATGCCCACGTGCTGCCAGGGCTGGTGCCATCTCACCAGGAGACCTGTCCTCCTGCCACAGACCCGTCCTGGGCTGCACTGCCCGCTCACCCTGCAGCTTCCCAAGGGATGGACCAACTCTGCTGGCCACCCCAGCCACCCCCATACCCCTGCCCGGAGACAGCCTCCACCTCTGCATCAAGCATTCATTAGCTCAAGCACTTAATGAGTCTTTAATTCAGCCAGTGCTGCAGGTAGGAAGGGGAGAGCCAGGCACACGCAGGCCGGGAGATGCTTTCCCTGCTTCAAGTCTTGTTTCTCCCTCCCCTGACTTAATTGGCTCATTAAGTGCCAATTTGACCTCCCCACGTTCAGATGTCTCCAGTCTCTGCTGGTAAATAGATTTGTGTGTCTCCAGCAGGAAGCTCCTTGAGCTGAGCCTGGCGTTGGAGCAGGGCAAGCGAGGGCGATGCCATGGCCCTGCCTCGAGCGTGGCAGGGCCATGGCACCCAACCAAAGCCAAGGGAGCACTGAGTGGGAACAACCCCTCCCCCCCACACCCCCAAAAATCGTAGAACCACAGAATCATAGGGGTTGGAAGGGACCTTGAGGGATGATCGGGTCCAACCCCAAAGACACAGTGAGCTGCAGGCAGAGGAGGCCGCAGCCGCTGGTGCCGTGCCCGTGGCGTGGATGCACCACACAGGAGGTGACCTGGCACTCTGGTGGCAGCTTTGTCATCACCTTGATGTGGGACTGCAGCAAGTCCCTTCCCATCTGCCCCCTGCCATTGCCTTGGAGCTGGGGTGCAAGCGTGTGTGGCAGCGTGGGCACAGAGCACAGCACGACAGGCCCCCGGCTTATAGGGTGGTGGCCACCAGCTCTTCTGAGGGCCAACCTCAGAACCTGATGTTCTCAAGCATCCTCAGCATCCTCATCCAACTTCCCAGCACCCCGGGACGGAGCGAGACCTCCCCAGGGTTATTTTGTGCTCAGTGAAGGTTTTCCAGCTGGGCACTGCGGGGTGACATGGCCAGCCCAGCAGTGTCCCCACGGCCAAGAGCACTGCTCAGTGTCCTCCCCAGCTGAGGGGTGAAGACAGGCAGCCAGGCTGCTTGTCTGGATAGATGGTGGAATGCTGAACTGTCCCAGTTGGGAAACACCTTGACCAGTGCATGTAAAAGCATCCCAGGAGTTCAGTCCTGTCCCTTTGCCCAGACCAATCCTCCATTCCCTCCTTGCTCCTGCTGGTGCAACAGGGAGGAAGAGTCAGGCTGCCTCTCCTGGTGTCACCCAGAGGAAACCAAGTATCTCCAAGGACGTGGCTTAGGTTGAGCAGCGATTTCCCCCACCCCAGGCCCACCCCTCGCCCTCCCATCCCCATCCCCAGGGCCCCAAGGGATGGGAGAGGACGTACGGTTCAACTTTGTTGAAGAAGCGGCGCCGCAGCATCACGACCAAGGTGCCGAGCAGCAGGACCGTGGTGCACATGGCGCTTCCTCCATCACCACGCAGCGCCGACGGGCCGCGTCCCTCCCAGAGGCACCGCTCGGCCAGGGGCTCTCACCTCTGCCTGTCACCCCTGGCTGGCGGGCACCTCTCCCCAGCAGTCACCTGAAGGCTCTCAGGGCGGGTTTTAGGAGGAATTAGGGCGGGATCAGATGTAATTAAGAGGCAACAAATAAGGACGCTCTCCTCTGACCCTCGGAGGGGAGGGAGCTGAGTGGCTGGGCTGTGATTCCTCGAGCACTTAATTGGTTTTGGCGTGCAGCTCCCACCCCAGCTGGCCCCCAGCCCAGCACCCCAACCAGGCAGGCACCGGGCTGACTTGGGATGGACCATGGACATGTGATGGATCAAGCTAGTTCCCACCCCATAGCTCCCCCAGCCCATCTTCCTGCCCCACCAGCCCCATAACCACCAGGCCTGGGAGCTCCCCTCTGCTCCCCTCCTTTCCCATGAGCCTTCCCCCTGCTCCTCCAGCTCCTGCATCCCTCCTCCTGCCAGACCTGCCTCAACCCACTCCCCCCTTCCCTGCTCTGGTAATCTGACAGGCTCAGACCTGCCTGTAATTCCCCACGGACACGTCTCATCCAGCTGATCCCCAGACCTTGTCTGCATCCCCCCCTCACCCGCACTGGGCTTGTTTCCCTCCTCCTCTGCGCTCTCCCATCTCCTGGCAGCACACACACCTCTCCCCTAGTGACAGCTCTGGCTCCAGGGTCTCCCCCAGACCTCAATCCCCTTTCCAGGGTCTCACCAGGGAAGCCTTTCCCTCCCTTGTAAGCTCTTTAGGTGTCCCCACACAGGGGCAGTGAAATGCCCCTGCCCAGCCCAGCCCTTTGAGAACAATGGGGAAGAGACCTCTGTGAGTGTGCATGTGTACACCTGGGGATGCACACTCACTGGGCTTAATGGTGTGGGAAGGTCCTGACCCGGAGCAGACCCCTGGAGCACGCAGGGAGCTGTGGGCACGGGCTCCCTGGGAAGCAGGGGGTTGGGTTTTGTCACTGGGGACCCTGGGTGAACCCTCTCTGCTGCCCACACCTCCAACCCTGCCTGCACCCCACCGACACCACCAGGTCTGAGCTGCAGGGACCCTTGGGCATCACCAGACTGGGGATGTGTCTCCCTTTGGGGACATGCCCCAGGGCTGCACACAGCGCTGGGGGTTTTCCCTCACACACTGTGCCCCAGCTCTGCTCCTGCCCTGGGGAGCAAGCTGGGAATTGATGTGGGATGGACTCTGGCTGGAGCAGGACAGCTGAGAAAACCCCAAGCTGCACATTCCAGTAACCCAGCTGGAAAACAGCTTCCCCCTGCAAAAGGATTTTGAAAGCAGAACCGGATCCAGTCAACCTCCATCAGCCCAGGTTCAACCCCTGGCTGGGGCTGAGAGAGAAAGCAAAGCTGAGCTTTCCAGGAGGCCTGGCTTTCCATCCCAGCCAGCCTGGGCCAGGCGTGGCCCTGAGTGCAGCCATGGCAGGGGCCTGGTTAATCCCTTCTCAGTGGACATGACCTCCCAAAATGCTCCAAACCTTAAAAACAAGCCCCATCAGCACGTGAAATGTCGGTGAAGCCAAAGCCCTCTGAGCCCATCCAAGTAAACAGTCCCTGGCCCTGAACCTGGGGGTCGGACAGGGGCAGAGGGGACAGATCCGACCTCGCTGCTGGCGCCGGAGGGATGGGAAGCCTTTGGGAAGGCAGTGGAAGAGACATCCCAAGTGTCTTCTCCAGCCAGATGGAAAAGAGAGTGAACAATTCCTTCCCAAGTGGAAGGCAGGACAGAGGGTGTGGGGCTGCCTTACACAAGGAGCTGGGGAGCACGTGGGGTGGCCGAGTCCAACGCCCCGGCCAGCCCCGCTGGAGCACGCTGAGCTCCCAGGAGCAGGTTTTGGTACGCTGTGGAGCTGATGAAGCCAAAAAAACAGCGGCTGCTGGCAGAGCCAGAGCCCAAGAGGCTGGAAGGACCTTCTTTTCCCTGGCAATAGGCAGCGTGGCTTTCGTAATCCCTGGGAAGACGCTTCTCCCCGCGCTGAGGCCTAGCCGGGCTGACGCCATGATGATCCCTGCTCTCGTGCCCCAGACGCTGGCTGAGGCCCTGAGAAAGAGCAGCCACAGGAGCTTCATGGGCTTGTTTATGACTGTATGGTCCTTCCTAACCAGAGGAGCATAACTTGGGCCCCTCCACCCTGCCTCCATGAGCTCCCTGGCTGCTCCCTATGTGCTGAAGGGCGCCCGGGGCAAGGTGCTTCCTTGACATTGGGTGACCTCAGCGGCTGAGACCGGCCCAGTGTGGGAGCGGGATCGCTTCCAAACACACTTGATTGACGCCAGGAGATGCTCGGTTCAAAGGCAAGGTAATGTGAGCAGATTAGTTAATGCTTCTTGCCCTAGCCCTTGAGAGCAGGGTTGGAACGGCGAGGCAGACTTAATGGGTTTTGAAGGCTTTGCTCTTTAAGATATGAATCAATGAAGCTGGACGGGGAGCATGGATAATGTGATCGGAATAAGAAACAGGGCTTGTCTTTGAACCAGAGCGAGGTCCCTGACGGTGTTTACTTCATGTCCTGGCACTAAATGCAAGATGACATGAATATATTAGCTTGCTGGCTTTCCTGAGCAACTCCCGCCACGCTCAGACCAGCTTCAGGAAGGAAAAGAGCAGCAAAGAGAATCCGTTTGGAAGTGCTGACTTGTTTCCCAATACCCCTGTCATCCTCGCTTACCACTGAAGGGTCAGGCTGTGACAGGGGCTGTGCTCTGGGGGGGCTGGGGGGCTGGTTCCTGCCAGGGGGAGCTCAGCACAGGGGGCAAAGGGGAAGGTGGTGGCCACCGGAGGCTGTTCAGGGTCCAAGGAAGTTCAGCAGCCAGCTGATGCCTTGCTGGATGTGTCACCTGCTTCCCGAGCGAGCGCCTCTTGCTTCATCCCTCCGGCTTGCATCACAAGGTTTCAGTTTCCTCAAATCCCAGGCTGGGACTGGGGGGAGGTTTTGCAACAGTTCCCAGACCAGGACCAGGTTGGTCTGAGGTGGGAAATGCTTTCCAGGGTTGCCTCAGCAGCTTCTGGCACTGCCCTGCCCAGCCCTGCTCCCAGGGCCTCCCCACCCCTCTCCAGTTTTTTCCCCCTGGGTTTCCCAATCCTCAGGGGTTTTTAGCTTGTGTGGGCTGGTAGGGGATTTTTGGGGGTGGAGGCGGAAAGCTGAGACAAAGTTTAAGGCAGCCACAGGCAGGCTGTGCTGTCCCTGTCCCCTCTGCTGCCAAGGGTCCTGCCTGGGTGCCTCAGGAGGAAGGCAGCCCCGAATCCAAGCAGCCCAGACGGGTCCAGGTTCAGTGACTGGCTGGGGCTGAGAGAGACGGCAAAGCTGTCCCTGGGAGGCCTGGATTTCCATCCCATCCAGCCAGGCATGTCCCCAAGGGCAGACATGGCAGGGGCCTGGCACCTGGTTAATCCCCCCTCAGTGGACATGTCCTCCCAAAGTGCTCCCAACCCCAAAACGAGTCCCCACCAGCATGTGACATGTCAGTGAAGCCAAAGCCCTCTAAACCCACCCTTGGGTGCTGCTGGGGGTCCTGCCTGCTCTCTTCCCAGGCATCACCCTGGCACTGCTGCCCTGCCAGTCCCCAAGCTGGCACCTCCAGCATCCCACACCATCCTGCTCCTACACGTGGGGGTGCTGAGCTGGAGGCCGGGGTGACCCCAGGGTTTGGGGTCCCCTCTGGGAGCTGGGGTCCTGTGTGGGGGGGGGTTGCTTTGGCGGTACCACAGACCTGAGAGGCACAGAGCTGCCTCTGCCAGACTTGGGCAGGGGGCAGAACCCCATTTCCATGGCGGAAGGAGAGCCGGCAGCGGTTTGGTTGGGTCTAAACACATTCCCCACCAGCTCCAGCAGCACAGCTGGTCTGGTTTCAATCAGCAGAGGAATGTCTGCTGCTGGCTCTGTGCTGCACAAGCAGCCTGGGTTTCACTTCCCCAGGGCTGGGGAGGGGGGAGGACAGGGGGAACAGCAGCTCCCCACCCTGCCTCCTCCCTCACCCAGCTCTTCCCTGTTGGACCTGGAACTGGGGGAACCCCAATGTCTTGATACTAATGAGTAAATTAGTGACTGAGCGTGCCAGCAGCACAGACGATGGCTGTGGGGTTAAACCAGGAGCCCACAGCATCCCCCACGGGATGGAGAAGTGGGAAGATGCAACCTCAGCTGGGTCTGGGGAGGAAAAGGGGGGGGGGTCCTATTGTCTGTAGCCCCTTTTTAATCCCCTGGCATGTCATCCTCCAGCCTGTTCCTGCTGTGATGGCTGCTGGCAGAGAGCTGGAGCATGGGGATTGTGCACAGGTCTCCTGGGATCGGAGAAGCTGGGGGAAGGAAACCTGCAGTAAGTACAGAGCATTTATAGAGGCTTTAGGCTAAACCCTTCCCTTCCAGGGTGCCCAGCTGGAGCAGGCACTGCAGAGCCTTTTCCTAAACCCTGTTACCCCTTTTCAGGTCAGGACCACCCCTTTCTAGCCCAGGTTGGGGCCAGGGCTGGGCTTGGAAGGGTGAGAGGGAGGTAATGGGGGGTGAGCCAGGCTGCCGACCAGGGTCTTTGTTTAAGCAATACCCAGGGTGATGAGTCCACCATCTCCAGGTGAGATAAGGCAGCAGCCCAGAGCAGCTCTGGGAGGAGGATGAGGGAGGAACACCCAGGCTGGCACACACATGTGCCCTGCAATAGCCCTTGGCCACGTCGGTGGCAGCAAAAATGATGACGAGCTCTATCAGCATCTTCCACCTTGTCCAGCTCAGAGGGAAAAGGGGGGGTCAGGGCTGCTCTTCTGGGTGTCTTGGGCTTTGCCACACTGAAGCCTTCAGCCTTATTTCACTTAAATCCCAGGACTGCTCCTGTTCTGGCCAGGTTAGTGTCTGGAGAACTGGTCCTCACTGGCATCCCAGCACCATGCCAATGCCAAGGGGTCCTGCAGCTCCTTCTCAAAGCACTCCCTGAGGCTGCTCCTGGGGTCTCTTCACCCCCAACTAGTGCTGTTTGTCAGAAGGTCACTGGGAGCTTTGCAGGGGACACATGAAGTCACCCACTTTCCTCCAGGAACCGAGTAAGGAGGCCGTCCCCACGCAGGAGGGAAGGTGGGATCAGCCCCACGGGTCTGGATGTGGGGTTTCTGCCTTCGCCCCAGAGGCGCTGGAGGAGTCAAGGGTGGGGCTCTGCCATCATCCACATCCCACACGCCGTGGAGATGAAGCCTCAGTCTTTTTGCCTTCACCTCCCACTCGGGAGGATCGGGAGCCAAGTACATTTCTCATTGCACCCAGTGAGCAGGGAGGGGGAGAGGCACTGGGGGAGGGCACGGGGGGGTGTGGGAGAAGCCATTGGCAGGTGGGCAGAGACCCCCAGAGGAGCCCCCATCTTCACCCCCTGCAGCCACGCACACAGGAGGTGGCTCCATCAGGCTCTTGATCTCTCCTGACCCTGTGGAAGGAGCAGCCTGGGGCTGGGCAGGGCTGGCACTGTGCTGGGGAGAGTCCATGGGAAGGAGGTGGAAAACAGGAGGTGATCAACTGGAAGAGGGCAAAGGATCAGGGTGCTGAGATGAATTGGGAACTGGGAGAGGTGGAGTGATTTCTTCCCTAGGGATTGCACAGGCTGATCCCATCTCATCCCTGCCACTGGCCATGGGGACCACATCCTCTGTTCCCTGTTCCCAGCCCATGGTGCTGTGGCATTGCTGAGCTCCCCTCTGAGCAAGCACCAGCCCCAGGGCAGCTTGGGCTGGGCAGGGTGAGCAAACACCATCCCAACCCTGGGGCTCTTGAGTCACCAAAGGGACCTGGGTGGGGGGTCACCCAGGTCGCTAGGGCGCCATACAGGCTGTCAGGGTGTTGCAGGGTGTTGCTGCCTGCCTGGCAGTGCATCCCTCAGCCAGGACTTTGAAGCAACAGTGTCAACACAGCATCTTTCTCCTTCTGGAACAAGTCTCCTCTGAACCCTGAGCCCTCCAGAGAGCGATAGTCCTGGGGAGCCGTGGAAACGGGCTGCTGGTGTGACAGCGTGTGCCTGCGCTCCTGCCCCTGATGGGTGTCCCACCTTGGGGACCAGACGTGGGAAGTTCAGGGCTGTTGGGGTTCATTTGGGGTTCTGAGGCAGAGGAACATCGCTGCTGTGTTAGCACCCTGCTTGTGGAGCAGGGGTGGCACATGGGAGCAGGGCTGGGGTCCTGTGGGGGCTGGATGGGCCGTGCCCAAAGAAGGGGGCAGAGACCTTGGAAAAGCTGGCTGATTTCTCATTTCCTTTCCCAAGAGTTTCTAACATTCCCCTAGTCCTAAAGGAAGACTCAGAGCCAAGGTCCTTTGACCCCAGCACCAGGAAGCAAGGTGAAGCACCCGCTGCAGCCAGGCTCGGACCAGGCTGTGAGCCCAGGCTAAGGCACAAGGTCTGGAAGCTTCCAAGAGATCCTTTCTTTAAACACACAGTGAGCAATAACCAATGCTTCATATTTGTCAGGATTTGGGGGGGTTTTTCCCCTTTTTGGCAGCACTTGTGCTGTGTTGCAGCTTTGCTCTGGTTTTTAAGCTGGGTCTAAGTGCAGGTGCCTCTTCCCTGGTGTTTCTAAGGGAGGGTGATAAGCTTGGCTGTGCCATGCTGGGTCTGGAGGGGTTCCTCTGCTGCGTGGTGGTCACCTGGGACATTGGAGGTAATATCTGAGCTTGAGCTCACAATGCTAATCCCAGGGATGGGAGGCAAATCCCAACTTTAAGCTGGCTGCTTGAGGAGGGTGCTGGGGTGGGTGCTATCAGGGGCTGGAACGATGGAAAGGGTGGGCTGTGCTGCTGTGTTTGCACACCGGTGGGGTTGGCAGCTCCCAGGTGAGCTGAGCTTTGCTTCCCCAAGCCTAGGGCTTCATGGATTTGTGGGGTTCCCAGTCTGTCCCAGTGGGGCACCCACGGTGGGGAACCTGTGGGCAGCATCTCTGCCAGCTCCCGTTCCATCTGTGAGAGCAAATTCACTGACACTGCAGGTTTGGTGCTGCTGGAGGGAAGAAACACAGCAAAAATCCCCAGCTCCAGCCCCCACAGGGGCTCAACACCCCCCTCCCCACAGCCCCCACCTGCCCAGGTGTCAGAGCTGTGCCCTCAGCCTGTCTGTCTGTCTGCCTGCCCTGTGAGGGTGCGCTGCAGGAGGCGGCTGTGCACACCAGGCTGCTCCTCTTGCCTCTGATCCCCCCGGGGGTTGCTGGTTGTGACACGTCTGTGTGATGTTCTCCTGCTCTCTGTGCCAGCAGGTTTCACAGGCTGGATTTTCCGGGAGCTGGAAATGGGGTTTGGGGTAAAACCCACCCAAAAGCAGCGCTCCAAGGCAGTGGGGAGCCTGATGTGGGGGTGCTCCTGTGTCCCTCCTCCCTGCTGAGATGCCAGCAGGAGTGATGCTGTTGGACAACAACTCTGGAGCCCCTTCACCCCTGGGTCCTGCCTGGGAAGGGAGAGCAAAGTCTCCTCATTAAAGAAGTCCCTGTGGGACTGACCAGGAGGGATGTCCTTGGGGTGGCAGAGAGATGCTTGGGGGGGGGTGGGAGAGGGGGGTGTCAGTCCCTCGTGCTCCCCCCTCACCCCAACTCCCCGTGCAGCCCAAGAACTGGGGGTGAGTGAGGGTCTGTCCCTGACACAAGCCACGGGGGAGGTGAGGCAGGGCTCAGTGCAGCCAGGGGTTGGGATAACTTCATCTCAGCACTTCGGATCCCGAATTTCCTCTGAGCTGTTTACAAAGGCTGGGAATGAAAAAAAAACCAACCCCAACCAAACCCAACTTCCAGCCCTAACCCGCCCCCACTCTCCCCCTCACCCCTCCCTCCCTATCCCCCCCTCCCCTCCTCCTCCAGCACCGTCCTGATGTTGCCCAGAACATCCCCCTCATCCCTCCCTTTTTTTGGGGAGAGAGGGGGGAAAAAAACCAAACCCCAACCACCACCACCAAACCAGGGAAGGAGGGAGGAGTGGGAAGAGAGGAGGAGAGAGGGAGAAAGTGAGCTCACGTTCTCACATTGGCAAAGAGGCTGGTCTTGAGATGCCTTTGAATATTTTACTTTTAGGCAGTTCCCCATCAGTCAGCCGCGCACACCCGAGCCGAGCTGAAGCTACCCAACAGCCATGGACAGCGCTCTGAGGGCTGACATCTAACTGCATGCACCATTCCCCTTGGGATATTTGCCTTTTATTTCTTTAGATTAGAGAGATATATCTATATTTCAGAGCAGGCTGAGAGGCAGCCACGCTCTCTCTCTCTCTCACACACACACACACACATACACAGGCATCCACATCCTCCCCTCAGCACAGCCGCCAGCGCCCGCCGAGCAAACACCTTGTCTCTCCTGGCAGGATATATCCCACCTCCCCCCCTCCTCTTTTCTCCTCAGCTCACACACATCTCTTTATCTCCTCCTGGCTTCCCGGAGGATCACGCCGGCTGGTTTTTATGGAGAAAGTCCAGGGAGAAATGGAGATTGAGAGATGGGAAAGAAGTGAAGAGATTTCAGAGGCGGAGAGAAAGGTTATCCAAGAGACATGGAGCAGAGTGTACGCAAACTGCGAGGACGTTGGGGTCTCCATACTCATCAGGTATTTAAAACAAACCCCCCCTCCCTCCCCAAAACAACAACAACAACAAAAAAAGCCACCCCCAAAAAAGGGAAGGGGGGGGGGGGGGGGAAAGTGGTGAATCCAACTAAATCTCTTTATAGCTGGGGAAGAGGCAGAACAATATATATAACTGAAGCGAGATGAATGACAGCGAGTGGGGAGCTGGCTGGGTGCATTCGCCAGCGGGGAGCAGGGAGGGTTTCACAGCACTCCTCTTGATTTCCACACCTTGGAGCTGGGTGGGGGGAGCAGGGGGAGGGAGGAGGGAGCCTTGCTGGGGACTTTGGGGGAAGCTGCTTGCATCGCAAAGGTCACCTTAACCCGCGGACGGAGCTGGAGGGGGTGGTGGGGCTTGGATGGAGTGTGTGTGGGGGGTGGGGGAGAGGAGAGGAGAGCAGTGCTGTGCTCTGCTTGCTGGGTTTGGGAGGTGGGGGGGGGGTTGGATTTGCTTTACGCCCCCCCAGTTAGCTGTGTGAGGATGGCATGGGTACGGAGCAGGCTGGCGGGTGAAATAATGCAAGTTGGGAGCCAAGATACAACCCAAGCAGGTGTGTCTCCCAGGGCACCATCTGTCCCTCCGGCGGCAGCGTCGGCGGGAAGGAGAGCGCTGAAGTTGGTGGTGGAAGGGGGGTGTGGGGGGGGCACGGGTGGGAGAAGGGGGCAGTGTTGGGGGTGCATGGTACCCAGACACCCCCAGGGAGCAGGGTGAGGAGCATCGCGGCTCAGCAGCCCCGTGTGTGTGCGCTGGGAGCCAAGGGGGGAGATGCTTGGGGAGGGGTGGTGGAGGCAGGTGGGTGATCCTTGTGTTGGCCAGGGTGCCACCCTTGTACCCCAGGAAGGGAATCCCACAGGGTCCCACAGGCACCAGGAGTTTGGGGTGTGAGTGGGGTGCAGGCTGTGTGCCTTGGTTAGGAGGGGAGGGGGGCAGGCGGGATGCCCACGCCGACCTGTTGCCATGCAGCAGCGATGCTCTCAGGAGACACAGAGCTCCCCCCACCCATCGTGGGCACCCTCAGCACAGGGGTCTCCCTGACCATGTTCCCACCCAGAGCCAAGCCCAGGCACCCCAGGTAGGGCAGAGGAGACGGGGTTGTGTCCTTCCCAGCTCGCTCCTGCAGCGGGGGCTGGGGGTGCTCAGAGAACCCCTCGGGTGAATGGGCTGTTCATAATTAATTAATAATTCCCCAAAAGTTCTCCAAGAGGCTGAGACCCAGCACCCTGAGCCCACAGGGTCTGCAGAGAGCACAGAGGCTCCCTGGCCATGCAGTGCCTGCTCCCTGCCAGGCTTGCTGCCAGCACTGCAATGGGGTTTTCCTAGCGAGACCCCTCGGCAGAGAGTCCGGAATGACATTTGAGTCCCCTCTCCACCTCCTGCCCAAACATTTCCTTCTCCCAGAGCCAGCTAACAGCTGAGCCTGCTCCCCCTACAGCCCCCCTGCTCCCCTACAGCCCCCCTGCTCCCCCACAGCCCCCCTGCTCTGGTAGCCAGCTGAGTTGGGTGGGAGGGGTGTCTGCCCCGCAGCTGGGGTCCACCCAAGCCACCTGGGCTGGGTTTGAAGCCCACACAGGGGCTGGGGGATGCAAAATTCCACCTTCTCCCCATCCCATGGGCACGGGGCTCAGCCAGCAGCCAGCTCCCTGCCCGACACCCGTGTCACACCACAGCCACATCCCTGAGCACAGCTGGGTGCCCCCGCAGCACAGCTGGGGACCCACAGCAGTGCCAGGGGGGGGTTGACCCAGGGTAGCTCATTGTTTGGGTGTCCCTGTGGGCTGGAGTGGGGCTCTGAGCAGGGATGGGGATGAGGGGCAGTGAGGGGTGGCAGTGGGGACCGTGTGGCCGAGCTGTGGTCCCAGCTCAAACTTTCCCAGGAGAAGTTTCTGGTCTGGTTTCTTGGTGTGGGATTTTCCCTGTGGCACCACGCTTCCCCCCTCCCCACCGTACCTCGAGCTGCTCCTCGGGTGACCCCCAGCTCCTCAGCAGCCTTCCCATGCCCTAGCACATCCCAGTGAAACCCACCACCCACCCACCTCCTCCTCCAGAGCATCCCTGGGATGCTCACAGCGAGGGCTGGGCTCTTCCCAGGATGACAACGGAATCTGGGAGAGCCTCTGTCCCCTCCAGCAGCACACCTGCCCACATCCCCATGCCATGACTCCACTGGCCGGGCCACCCCCCCCAGCACCCAACCCCATCCCCAAAAAGGCCTTGGTGCTGGTACCCAGCTCTGACAACCTCCAGCTCCCCGGGGCAGCGTGTGGCGGGTGAGAGCCCAGCAGCCCTGCCCGGGGCTGGGAGCAGCCACCGCTCTCCCGGCTGCGTTTCCCAGCTGGCATCAGCCAGGGAGGGAGAAGAGGGAGAAGAGGGAGAAGTGGGTCATGCGTGGAGGCCGCCGGGAGCCCAGGCAGGGCGGGCGGGCGGCAGCCGCTGCCCAAGACATGATTCAGCAGCTCCGGAGGTCAGGGCTGGGCAGGGGGTGAGGGTGGGGGAGTGGGGGGGCCAGGGGGATGTGGGAGCTGACCCACCCGCTGCTTTTTGGTGCACATGGAACATGCTGGGGGGGGGGGGGGCAGAGCTGCCCCACCGGCCTCTGTGCTTTGCCAGGACACTCAGCACCTTGCGAGGGAAACTGAGGCAGGAGGGGATGTGCACAAGGGTGGCTGGGGAAGGGGGGGGTAGGGGTGCAGAGCTCCCCTTTGGTGCATCACACACACACACAGAGGGGAAAGCACCTGGTAAAGCTGTGACCAGCTGTATTTCTGCTGGAGGGGCTGCAGCTGGGGTGCTGCCTGTGTGGTGGGGGGTCTCTCCATGCTTTCCTGCTCCCCTGACCCCTCAGAGCCACCTAGGGCAGGTTGTTCCTTTCTCCCTGCCAGGGGAACCCCCCTGGCAGCTGGGGGGCAGCAGCACCTCTGGATAGCAAGGGTTGAAACCAGCCTGGGGCCTGATCCTGCACCCCCAGGGCAGAGGGGGAGTGATGCCCAGCCAAAAGGCACCCGTGGGGAGGGCTGCAGCGCTGGCATCCCACAGGGGCCCAGCCTGGCTCCCTCTGCCCCTTCTTCAGCCTCTGCCCAGCAGCTTCCTCCACCACCCCCAGCCTTTCCATGCTTTGCAGGTGGGGAAACTGAGGCAGCACGGGCCTGGTCATCAGGTTCCCAGCCCTCATGGCAGCTGCTGGTGCTGGAAGCTGCAGCACATCCCTTCGGACCTGCCTGCAGCGCGGTGGGGTCCTGACCTCGCGGGGCCCCTGTGCTCCCCGGGGGCATAAACACGAATGATGGAGACTCCTGGCTGAGCAGCCACCGGATCATGGGAATCTGTGCTGTGTGCTTCGAACTCTGCTGCTAATTGACAATTTCCTCGGCGGGGGAGCTTCGCTCTGCTGGCTCCTCCGGAGGGAGCACAGGCTGCTCTCCACGCTCATCTTCCTCCTCCGGAGCTCAGGGGCGTCTGCAGGCTGCTTCTCACAGCAGCTGCCTTAACCCTTGCTGGGGCTGGGGCCGGGCTGGAGCCAGACCCCCAGCCTGCACACCTGGGGCTGGGGGTCTCTCCCGAGCAGGCAGGCTGGCCAGCATGGCTGCAGCTCACCTGCCGCCTCGCTGTGCCCCCAGGGCTCCTTGCCGTGCCTCAGTTTCCCCTCTGTAATTCAGCCATCAGACCTTTCTGACAAACACCCCCCTGGTGAGCTCACAGGGTGTGCGAGGGGAGCCTGGGTGTGTGACTGGGTGTACAAGGGGAGCCTGGGTGTGCAAGGTGGGGCCTGGGCTTGCAAGGGGGACCTGGGTGTGCAAGGGGAGCCTGGGCGTGCAAGGGGAGCCTAGGTGTGCAAGGGGGGGGCCTGAGCTTGCAAGGGGGGGCCTGGTTGTGCAAAGGGAACCTGGGTGTGCAAGGGGAGCCTGAGTATGTGACTGGGTGTGCAAGGGGAGACCGGGCGTGCAAGGGGAGCCTGGGTGTGTGAACGGAGCCTGGGTGTGCAAGAGGAGCCTGGGTGTGCAAGGGGAGCCTGGGTGTGTGACTGGGTGTGCAAGGGGAGCCTGGGTGTGTGACTGGGTGTGCAAGGGGAGCCCGGGCGTGCAACTGGGTGTGCAAGGGGTGCCCGGGTGTGTGCCTGGGTGTGCAAGGGGAGCCCCTTTGCACCCACAGCCGTCTCTGCACGTGCTGGTACCAGCCCCGAAAGCCCCGTGGCAGGGGCCGAGTCCCTGCTCTGCTGCCTGCCTGCTCGGGGGTGCAGGGCTGTACCCCCAGGTGAGGCTGGGTGAGCGCCCCTCTGACGCTTCCAGCCCTGGTTCTGGCAGGGATGTGTCAGGCCAGCCCATGCCAGGCGCTGGGCAGGGCTGGGGAGCAGCGGTGCTGGCCAGCTGAGCAGCGATTCTGCTGGAGCTCAGCACTGGAGCTGCTGGTAACGCTGGGCTGGGGCTGCTGGAAATGGGCAGGGGCCCGCTGCAGAGGGGGCACAGTGGGGGACACCAGCAGAAACGGGGTTTGGCTGGCTGGCTGGCGCAGGGATCACATCCCTGTGGATCTGGGTTACCTGCTCTGCACCCAGCTGGGGATTATCTTCTGCCCCCAACTCCCCCCCCCCCGGGAAGCCAGGACACCCAGCCAGCCCCAGCAGGCTCCATCCTTCCCGGGGCTCTGCCTGGGAGGCAGCAGCATCACTGCCCACCGCGCCTCCTGAGCCTTGGCAGAGCTGCAGGGGGTGTGGGGAGATGCTGGGGGGGTGGAAGGGATGATGTGCCTGTCCTGGCATGCTGCTGGCACCCAGGAGGCAGGGGCATGGGCAGGGATGTGGGCAGGGATGTGGGCAGGGATGCAGGCAGGGACATGAGCAGGGATGCAGGCAGGGATGTGGTCAGGGATACAGGCAGAGACGTGGGCAGGGATGCAGGCAGGGATGCAGGCAGGGATGCAGGCAGGGATGGAGGCAGGGATGCAGGCAGGGATGCAGATAGGGATGCAGGCAGGGACATGGGCAGGGATGCAGACAGGGATGCGGGCAGGGATGGAGGCAGGGATGGAGGCAGGGATGCAGGCAGGGATGCAGGCAGGGACATGAGCAGGGATGCAGGCAGGGATGTGGTCAGGGATACAGGCAGAGACGTGAGCAGGGATGCAGGCAGGGATGCAGGCAGGGATGCAGGCAGGGATGGAGGCAGGGATGCAGGCAGGGATGCAGACAGGGATGCAGGCAGGGACATGGGCAGGGATGCAGACAGGGATGCGGGCAGGGATGGAGGCAGGGATGCAGGCAGGGATGCAGGCAGGGATGCAGGCAGGGACAGCAGTTTAGCAGAGGTGAGGAGCAGGGACACATATGTGGAGGATGAGGATGATGCTGTGGAGGATGAGGATGATGCTGTGGAGGAAGGCACTGATTGAAGGGCTCTGCTTGCACTTGTAGGAAACTGGTGGCACCCAGGAGAGCCCCTTTGGTGGCATTAATTGATGTATCTGCTGACAACTGCCCTTCCCTCCAGCCTAAAGGTTCATCTGCTCAGCCAGGAGGATTTGGGCTGAACCCAGGTCCGTGGTGGGGACCCCAGCAGCAGTGAGGTGTGAGCTGTGCACCCACGAGCAAGCAGGGTGCCACCCCAGGGGCTGCTACCTTGCACCCAAAGGTACCTGGCTGCATGTTTGCTGCTGGGTCCTGCCCCAGCCCTGCCAGGGGGCTGGGTCCCCTGGGGCTCTGCACTGCCCAGGGTGTCACAGCCTCTCAGCACAGCTCAGGGTTGTGCTGGATGCTGCTCCTGAGGCTTCACAGCGGGATGTGGGCTTCAGTGGGAGGAAGGCCAGCTACACCTCTTCTCCCTCAGGTGGCAAAATTGAATTTGGCAGCAGAATCTGGACCAGGATCTCAGTCCTTTTCCCTCCTGTGCCAGAGCTAGAGGTGCTGCCCACCCCCAGCCTGTGAGCCCCTGGGGAGAGGTCACAGCCAGAGCTGTGCTGTGGGTGCAAGCAGGCACCATCCTCTTCCTCCTATTAGATTGGCCTTTTTCTGTCTTGCCAAGCACTGGCATCCACAGAGCTGAGCCCTCCCTCACCTCTGCAGGGAGGCAGCACCCAGGCAGCACCCAGCACCCCTACCCCAGCCTGGAAGGGGTTGATAGACTACAGGTGGTCTGGGAGGAGGAGGAGGAGGAGTGAGGCAGGCCCCAGCACAATAAATAGCAGCACCACACACCACCTGTTATCAGCTGCTTTGTGGGCACCCAGTGGGAAGGAGAGGTTTGGAAAGGGACACAGAGAGGCTCCAGCCTGTGTTAGAGAGAGCCTCTCCCACGTAGAGGGATGAGGTGAGAGAAAGCATGAAGGCATGGGTGAGAAAATCTAGCAACAATGAGAGTAGTGGTGCTGGCTGGGGGCTTGGCTGGAGCCTCCCAGCAGCTTCCAGGGCTCACCAGCCTCTTCTGCTCACAGCATGTGGAGAGCATCAAGGGTTTGGAGCTCAGGGAGACCAGGTGAGCACCACCCTTCCCCCTTGGAAAGGCAGGAGGTGGCTGGGGGTGAAGGTTTGCTCCATGGGGGGTTTGCTCTGTGGGGTCTGGGGAGAGGGATGGAGGTGGGAAGAGAAGTGGTGTCTCTGCTCCTGAAGAGAAAACAGGTTCCCAGGGACTGCAGTGGGTTTGCACCTTAATTATTTCCTTTGGCTCTGCTACTGGGAGCAGTTGGGCCCTTAAAGTTGTTAAAAGGGCTGGAGAGAGGGGAAGAGCAGCCCTGGCATCCTGTCCAGATGCAGCTTCCAGAGGACAAATGAGTGGGTGCAGAGTGGAATGGCTGAAGGAGAAATTGAATGAGCTGGGTGTGCAGGCATCTGCTTTCCATCAATCATCCTTCTGGGGGATGCACAATGCTAAATATCATCTTTTTAATCACTCTGACAGAGGAAAAGAGCCCAAAAAACCCCATACACACATACCATGAGCCAACAGAATTCCAGAGCAGGAGATGTTTGAGCTCTCCAAACACTCTGTAGATGGAAAATCCCCAAGTGACACCTCTCCTAACACACCATTGTTAGACTTGGTTTATTTCTTCCTTCTTTCTTTCTTTCCCCTCCTTGCCTTTCCTCTGGTTATATTTAACCTTTGTGTGAAATTAATCTTCTCTGTTTATTAACAAGTGAGTGAGCCTCCTTCCCTCCCCCCCCCTTGGCTTGCTCTGGGCCAGGAGTTGAGCCCTTGCTGCAAGGATCTGCCTCCTTCCTCCAGCCCTGGGGAGGGGTCCTGCCCAAGGAGGGGTGGCTGCAGCCATGGGTTTGCTCTTCAGCTTGAAGCAAAGGGGGGTCCAGGCTCCCCTGTTTCAGTTCTCCATCCATGAAAGGATGTGGGGTTGTGTATGTGAGCTGGGGGGGGGGTGTCACTGGTTTTACATCCCCCCCACCAGCGCTGCTGCTGTCCCTCTTGCTGGTCTCTTAGGGAAGGTGCTGGGGTGGCACCTTTGGGGGCTGCTAGATGGGGGTAAGTTGGGAACTGAGTGGTTTTGGCTCTTCCACTGGTGTTGTCTTGCTCAGGCTGGGGAGTTTTGGGGCTTTAATCAGCCTTTGCCCCTGTGGAGCTGGGCAGGAGCAGCACAGAAGTGAGGGGCATGCTGTGGCAGAGGTGCCACAGCCTCTGCTCCTGCTCCCCACCAGTGGCTCTGCTCATCCCTCCTCTCACCAGGGGGATGCTGCCATTCCTGGTGATGCAGGGGCTGGTCCCCCCTCACTGTACCCCTTCTGCTCTTCAGGGAGCTGCTGAGGCTTTGGGATTTGGAGGTTTCTCAGCTGGCAGCCCCCATCCCCCCCACTGGGGTGCTGTGTGGGCAGCAGGTCCCTCTCCCAGCAGTACCCCCCATTCCCAGTGCCTGGAGGGGGGTTGATGCCTGCCAGGGTGCTCCCTGGGGTGGCAAAGCCCTGACCCCTCAGTGGAGGGCTCAGAGCTCAAGGGCTGGGGGGGCTGCAGGGAGGGGTTGGGGGGTGGAATGATGCTGTGACCAGGTGGAAAAGATGGTCCCATTAAAGCAGGGAGAAGGGGAGATGCCTGGGGCAGAGTCCTGGACACTGGGATGGCACTGCCTGCGTGACCCTGGCCAGGGCACCAGTGTCTCCCTCTCCATCCATCCTCTGACCCCTCTGGGCTGGAGCGTGTGGCCTGAGCATCCCTGTGGCAACAGGGCTGGAGGCAGCTGGGCCTGGGGGAGGGATTTCTCCTGGCAGGGACCAGATGTGTCAGGAGGAGCTTTGCTGGGCTGGGGGGGCTGTGCAACAGCCAGGGGAGTTCTGTCACTGGTCCCCTCTGGGTTTTCAAAGTAACACCTTATCCAGTCCCTCTCCACCTTCCTTCCTCCCCCACCCTTTCCCTCTTCACACCTCCAAACCCTATTTTGGGCCTCCTGATGAATCCCAGATGCCTGGGGGAAGCAGCAGAAGCAGTGGGTGCACTCCAGGAGCTGCCACTTCCTTGGCAATGCCCCTGAGCTGCCCTGAGCCAAAGGGAGGGGGAAGGAAGGGCTGGGGAGGGGGAAGGGGCATCATGAACTGGTAAATGAGCCTGCTCCTCAATACTGCAGCTACTCATGGGGTGGGGAAGAGGATCTGGCCTGATGCTGGAGGGAGGGATGCTTGGGAGAAGGGGTGGGATGGTTTGGGATCATGCTTGGGCTGGGGGTTTACAGGTGCGTGGGAGAGAGGAGGAGGAGGCAGCTGTGTATCTGCCTGGAGCTGGGGGCAAAGGGGGTGATGGGGACAGCCCTGGGGGCATCTCCTGAGCATCCTGGCAAAGGGGGGCTGGGAGGAGGCAGGGCAAGCCCCATCAGGGGGAGGGATGTGCTGCTGGGGGAGAAGATGCTGCTGTTCTCCCCTGTGTAAATTGGGGGAAGGGGCTGGTTAAGGTGACCTGAGTGTCAGGGCTGAGAAGGACCAGCGGTGGTGCTGGCATGGGTGGCCCTGGACCTGGACCTCAGCATCACCTTGTGCCCTTCAAACCCCCTGCAGCTCCTCGGGGAGCTCAGCCTGTCAGCTACAACCACAGCTCCAGCTTCATCCCAGGGAGCGGAGGGTCCTTGGCCCCTGGGGAAGGGGTAGAGGGTTGGGGGGGGGGGGCTGGGAGGGGTGCAGGCTGGGTATCTGGGGTGTCCCTGTGCTGGGGAAATGGCTCCTGGCAGAGATGAGCAGCAATGTGTGCTCAGGGCTGAGATCTTGCTGTGAAGCAGTGGGGCTGAGCCCTGAAAGTGAGGAGCCTCCTGGGCAGGGGGCTGGGTTGGGTGGCAGTGCAGGAAGAAACCCCAGGCAGGGGGTGAGGGGCGGGCTGGAGGCTGGGGTGAGGCTGGGGAGGAGTGGGGGCTGGAGGCTGGGGTGAGGGGCGGGCTGGAGGCTGGGGTGAGGCTGGGGAGGAGGGGGGGGCTGGAGGCTGGGGTGAGGGCAGGCTGGAGGCTGGGGTGAGGCTGGGGAGGAGGGGGGGGCTGGAGGCTGGGGTGAGGCTGGGGAGGAGGGGGGGGCTGGAGGCTGGGGAGGAGGGGGCAGGCTGGAGGCTGGGGAGGAGGGGTCAGGCTGGAGGCTGGGGTGAGGCTAGGGAGGAGGGGGCGGGCTGGAGGCTGAGGTGAGGGGCAGGCTGGAGGCTGGGGTGAGGCTGGGGTGAGGGGCAGGCTGGAGGCTGGGGTGAGGGGCAGTGTCCCTGCTCTCCTCCAGCTCTGAGGCAGCACTGGTGTGTTGATGTGTGGGCAGGTACGGAGCCTGGGCAGCTCTTTGGGCAGCAAGAGCTGAGCCCTGCCTCTGCTTTGCAGCTGAACAGCCAGCTGCAGCCACCTTGGAGCGGATGGGGGGACAGCTGGGGACAAAGACATGAACCTGCTGAGTTTTGGGCAGCTGCTTGCTGTGGCCCCCAGGGAATTCAGTGGGGGCACCAGCCCTGGCTGGGCCGGAGGGGACGATGCTGCCCAGCATCTCCATCCCCCCACACCTGAACCTCTCAGCCTGCTCCCACCCTCCTGACGGCGTTGGGTGTCTCTTCCTTCTCCAAAGGTTTTTTGTCAACTTCCCATCAGCCAAGCAGTACTTCAGCCAGTTCAAGCACATGGAGGACCCTCTGGAGATGGAGAGGAGCTTGCAGCTGCGGAAGCACGCTCGCAGGGTCATGGGTGCCATCAACACTGTGGTGGAGAACCTCAACGACGCCGACAAGGTCTCCTCTGTCCTGGCCCTGGTGGGCAAGGCCCATGCCCTCAAGCACAAAGTGGAGCCCATCTACTTTAAGGTAAAGGATGGGAGCAAAAAGTAATCCTAATAATAAAGAATAAGATAATAAGTGATAAAATAGAATAGATACTAGTATAAGAATATAATATACTATAATGAAATACTATAAGATAGAATATTCTAGAATATAGAGTACTCTAATAGAATAGAAAATACTCTAATAGAATATAAAATGCTCTAATAATTTAACATAGAATACTCTAATAGAATACTCTAATAATATCTAATAGAATACTCTAATAATATCTAATAGAATACTCTAATAATATCTAATAGAATACTCTAATAATATCTAATAGAATACTCTAATAATATCTAATAGAATACTCTAATAATATCTAATAGAATACTCTAATAATATCTAATAGAATACTCTAATAATATCTAATAGAATACTCTAATAATATCTAATAGAATCCTCTAATAATATCTAATAGAATCCTCTAATAATATCTAATAGAATCCTCTAATAATATCTAATAGAATCCTCTAATAATATCTAATAGAATCCTCTAATAATATCTAATAGAATCCTCTAATAATATCTAATAGAATCCTCTAATAATATCTAATAGAATCCTCTAATAGAATCTAATAGAATCCTCTAATAGAATCTAATAGAATCCTCTAATAGAATCTAATAGAATCCTCTAATAGAATCTAATAGAATCCTCTAATAGAATCTAATAGAATCCTCTAATAGAATCATATAGAATCCTCTAATAGAATCATATAGAATCCTCTAATAGAATCATATAGAATCCTCTAATAGAATCATATAGAATCCTCTAATAGAATCATATAGAATCCTCTAATAGAATAATAAATGAGCCTCTGGGATGCTTTGGGAATTAGGAAAGGGGAGAGGGAGCTGTGATGAGCTGGTGCTGCCCATCCCCACCTGGCTGGCTGGTTGTGAGGGTCACTCCTTGCATGGCCACAGCATCCCCCAGTGATGCCATCCCACACAGACCACCGTTCCCAGATGCTGGAGCACTGGTGCCTTCACCTGCCCAGGGTGTCCTGCCTGTAGCCCCTCCCATGGCACGGTGGTAGCTCCCTCCTCTTGGAAATCCAGCATGATGGGAGGGATTGAAGAGCTTGAGGTGCCCCAGTTAAGGAGATGCTTGAACCTGGAAGCAGCCCCTCTCTTCATGCCCACGCTCAGACCCCCCTGCCCAGCAGGCTGGTTCCCCAGTGTCTGTCTGTCCCGCAGAGGGGTGTTATGGAACAGAACAGCAGCCACAGGACCAAATCGGGGTTGAATATTGTCTAGGAGAAAGATAGCTGGTCCCTGGAGAGTTATTAACCCCTTCCTGTCCCCCCTCCCCCAGAAGCTCACTGGAGTGATGCTGGAGGTGATCGCTGAGGAATACGCCAACGACTTCCCCCCCGAGGCGCACGGCGCCTGGACCAAGATGAAGACCCTCATCTACACCCACGTGACAGCAGCCTACAAGGAGGTGGGCTGGGCTCAGTACCCCACTGCCACCCTGTGAGCGGCCAGGGGGCTGGGTGAGGGGCAGGGAGGGCTCTGCTCACCCCAGGACTTCACTCTGGGCTCAGGCTGGGGAGCCCGGTTAGGGCCGGGTCTGTGAGCTGCCAAGTCACAATTGGATCTCCATGGGGTTTAAACACCAAGTCAATCAGCCAAATATAGACATATAGATCATCCAACAGAGCCAGGAAGGGCCTGGGGGGCAGGGTGAGGCTGCTGGAGGGGGTGCAGAGTGTGAAGGCAGAGTGGTGGTTGTTGTCCTGGCCTGTCCATCACCCCCTCCCAAACCCTGCACCTTGCTTGTGTCACCTCAGAGTCCCTTGCACGAGCCATGGCATGGTCTGGGTGGGAAGGGACCCCAAGGATCAGAGAGTTCCAGCCCCCCCAGTGTGATGTGCAGCCCTGTCCCAGTGCTCAGCGACACGACCCTCATCTCTCCTGCCAAGCTGCTGGGTAAATCTGGCTCCTTGCTTCTGGGGACAGGATGCTCCTGGGGACCAGCTGCCCCCCCTGGGCTCTGCAGGCACTTTGCTTTGCACCTTCCCTGCTCCCCTGGCAGGGCTGGGGGTTGCCCATCACCCTGGCCTCTGGGCAGCAGCAAGCTCTCCCATCACCTGCAGTCCCTGGCTGGCTGTTGCAAACCCTCCTGGGGGCTAGAAGGAGAGTGGGGGGTGGGAGATGTGCTCCCCCAATGTGAGAGAGCAGGGAAGGATTGGGGTGCCTTTGGGCTGCCTCCCATCCTGGCTTGGAGCACAGTGTGTAGGATGGTTCCTGTGCCAGGGGTGGGGAGCTGGGGAGCCTTCCTGCCTCCCCCCAGCTCCTGTGGGCAGCAGGGATGTGCCTGAGGATGGGCTTGGGTGGCACATGTTGTGCCATTGCCCTGGGAGCTGCTGTCTGTCTGTCTGTCCAGGAGCACAGTGATGCAGGGCTGGGGTGGCTCTGTCCTGCCTGGGGAGAACAGGGGGATGTTCAGGCTGGGGTCAGGAGGGGAGCAGATGAGGTGGGCATAGCAGGGAGGGGGCTGGGCTCAAAATGAATTAATAACCAGTTACACAGAGCATGTTCCTCCCTCCTGGGAACACCAGGATCCTGCAGATAAAGTGCCTGGGAGAAACCAACCCCTGCCTGAGCTGCACCCCCAGCAGTGCTCCTCCCTGGGCCTGGCAAGGGGCTCCTTTTCCACCCCCCCCCCTCCCCAAAACCAGAGGTGGTTGCAGGGCTTGCAGCACTCACCTTGTCCCCAGCACCGACTTCTCCTGAGGCTGGGGCTGAGTCTGCTGGGCTTTGCTGCCTCAGTTTCCCCTTTCCTCCCAAGGAAAAGAGGAGGGACAGCCCCCTTGCCTCCTGCAAGCATGTGCTTGGGATTACAGGACACTCTGGGGGCTGGTTCCCAAGGAAGTGGGGATGCAGCATCAGATGTGCTGGGAAGCCTTGGCATCCTTCTCACCTGGGATTTCCCAAAATGGCTCTTTGTTTTTTTAAGGCTCTAACGTTGAGCACAGTGTTCTCTACTGGAGTGGGAAGGAGGGGGGTTCTCCTGGGAGATTTCCTCTGGCTTCAACCCACCACAGCCCTCTGGAGCTGGCAGCTTTCCAGGGGAGACCAGCTCCTCTCCTGGATGCCAGCTTCCCCTCAGTCCTCATGGGAGCCCTGGCAGCAGGATCTCTCCCTGGGGCTGAGCCTCCCCTGGAGCAGCCACCCAGGAACTCCAGCTTTGCTTGCCTGGGGCCAGTTCATCTGTGCTTCTCACCATCCCCAGGGAAGAGGCTTGGGCTGCCCCCCAACCCCTTCTGGTGTTTTGCTTCCATGCCAAGGGGCTCCTCTGCCCCCTGGCACGCTGGCAGGGGTGCCCAGCACCAGGTGCCCACTCCCAGAAAAGCTCTGGGAGGGATTTTCCCCCTTTGCTGGCTGTAAGAGCAGGATTCTGCTCAGGATCTGTGGGAGCCTGGACAGAGGGACAAGCCCTGGCACCCAGCTCCTTCCCTTCTGATGGTAAAACACGGTCCCAGCCCTGACCCTGGGGGATGCCCTCTCCAAGGGGCACATGGGAGATGCCTTCTGCTCCTCTGGGCTTGGCTAGATGCAGCCTGGAGCTTGTGCCACCCCCAGTGCCCCAGCTCTGGGCAAAAAGGGGTCTGAGGTGGGCTCTGAACCTCTTAGCCACGTTCCCCAGCACCCCTTCACCCTCATGCAGAGCCCTGGGACCAGGCTTGGTCCATGGAGAGCTCCAGGGCTCCCCTGGAGTTCTTCCCTCCCTGCATCCCATGGTAAAACAGGTGGAGAGGAGCGATGGAGATGGGAGCAATGGCCCATCCCAGGTGTCTGTAGGGAGCTGGGTGGGAGTCACAGCTCAGGGCTCAGTGCTCCTTGGCAGGGCAGTGTGTGAGCTCAGGGAGGTGTGGGAAGGGGTGAGGGCTGGGGTCAGGGTCTGACCCTGCAGAAGGGAACAGATGTGTCCAATCCTTGGCTCTGCTGCAGTGTGAGACTGCAGAGAGAGTGCTTGGAGCAGGTTATCTGGGGTGGGGGGGGTGGGTGCATCACAGGCCTCTCCCCAGCCCCAGCAGTGTGTGTGTGCAGTCAGCTCACCCCCTGCTCTGCGGGTGCTGGGCCAGGGATGCTCCCTCTCTGGGGGAAGATGCTGGGCCAGGGATGCTCCCTCTCTGGGGGAAGATGCTGGGCCAGGGATGCTCCCTCTCTGGGGGAAGCTCACACCTTGCCCTTGGAGGTTAATATTGTCCAGGGGGGAGTTTTATTTTTCAGCCCAAACCCTTCCTTTCCCTTCCCACAGCCAAAACTGGGCTGAGTTGTGATGAGAGAAGTGATTTTGGGGGGGAGGGAGGGCTGGAAAGCCCCCATCTTCATGCCCGACCCACCCGAGTGCCTTGGCTTTGGGGGAGCAGCAAAGGTGAGGTTCCCCCCACCCCCATTTTTGAGAGGGGCTTGGTTTCCTCTTTGTTTTTTTAATTGACTCTCTCCTCTCTAGACAAACCCTGAGCCTGTGTGTTGCCACTGGGGTTTGTTCCAGGCCCATTTTTCCAATCCAGATGTGTGCAGCTGCTGTCCCACAAGGAGCAACCCCCACCCCCCTCCCCATCAGCCAAATTACAGGCCAGTCAGATCCAGGCAAAGGAAAACATGTTTATTTTTACCAGCTCTCTAGGATGTACAGGGAGGAGGGGAGGGGAGGGGAGGGGAGGGGAGGGTGGCCGGGGCAGAGCTCAGGAGGGGGACAGGGAAAATGAGCACCCCCCTCTTGCCCCCCGGGGCAGAGGAACAGGCAGTGCTTAAAGTGGGGGAAGTTCTCACCTGGGGAGAGATGAAAATGAACAGAAAAAGGGAAAACAATGAAAAACTTCCCATTGCTGAGTGGTGGGGCTGATAAATCCTGGGTGGAAGAGCAGAAAGGGAGGTCAGGTCCTGGCTCTGAGCACGGCTCTCTGGCATGCACATGTGTACAGCTGTCCCAGGTTACTGCCAGACCCCCCACCCCCAAATCCACCCCCCTATCTCCCCTTCCCTTCAGGCCCTGCTCCCTGGGCTCGATACCCCACCTCCCAACGTGCTGGGGTTGCAGAAGGGGCTGTGCTTTGGGGTTGGCTCTGCTCTCCTTGGTGGTGGCTGGTAGGGGCTGACTTGGGCAGTGATGCCCTGAAAATCCCTGGGTGAGAAGCTGGAGGCTCTGGGCGCAGCACTGGTGTGTGCTGGGAGCAGCCAATGGCTCCTTCTCCCTCTCACTTGGGTCCCCCAGCCCCATTTGCCTTCCCCAGGGCTGCTGCTGCCTGGCCCTGCTTGCTCAGCTCCCTCTGTGCCGTTGCAGCTGCCCCTGTGCCATCCAGCCAAGCTCTGCTCAGAGCTGCTGGGGCAGGATCTGGCCCCTGGCTCAGCCAGCGCTGCTGTGTGAGCATCAGGGCTGGGCCTGGACCCATCACCCAGGTGGGAAAGTCTCTGTGCCCCCCTCAAGCTGCAAGTGAAGGGTAAATGTGTGTGTGAGGGGGGGATTGGTGCCCCCCAGGCACCTCCTCCTGGCTCTTGTTGGGGACAGGCTCACAGTGACCAGCCTGTGCCCCATCCCTGGGCCTGATGCTGGGTTTGCTCAGAGGGGGCTCTGTGTTGGGGGGGTCTGGAAGTATTGGGATGGGACACAGATCCACCCACCCTGTCCCCATGGCTCACAGCAGGTACAGCTCCATAAACACCCAGCCAGCTAGAGAGAGACCCCCCCAACACCCCCAGAGCCATCCAGACCAGGAACCCCCCCAGCACCTGATGCCACCACCCTTGTCCTCTCTTACAGCAAGACACATCCCTGCAGCCAAGCCACAGGCTCTCCCAGGGCACTCCTGGCATCTCGGCCAGTTTGCCCCAGTAAAGGGGATCCGAGCGTCTCCCCACTCTCTGGGGGGGCTCCCAGTGACTTCAGTAGGGACCAGATTTTGGCTGGCTGGCCTCTGGTGCCAGGGCTCATCCTTCCCAGCCCCTTGCCATAGGGAAGCCACCCTGGCACCCTGATGTCAGCGTGAGGAGCTCTCAGAGCCAGCCCCAGCCATGCCAGATGGGTGGAAAGGAAACCCAGGAGCTCACCTTGGACCAACTTATCCCAAAAAAGGGAGGGATCAAACTACCCACCTGGGTCTGACCTATTTACCAGACCACCAGGGTGATTCTTTTCCATAGCTGAAGCTGTCTCTAATCGTTAGTATGTCTTACCCAGTCCCACCACCACCCACAGAGGTGAGCTGGGGTGGGCCCATGTAACTCTGTGTCTCTCCTGTTCCTGCTGCAGATCCTGTTCTGTCTGTGGTTCTTGTGCTGCTTTTCTCCATGTGTAGGATGGGTGTAACTTGGTTCTTTCTTTTTTTGTAGGTTTTTAGTATGTTTGTAACCAGACAGAATGGTGTTATTAAACCCAAACTTGTATCTTCAGTGGATAAATCAATCAAAAGGCTCCAGCTCTCCTTGGTTTCTTTCCACTGGGGAGGTTGGGGGGATGTGGGGGGGCTGGTTCAGAGCTGGATGGGTTGGTGGGTTCCTGTTGGCTCTGGGAAGCAGCAGCAAAAGGAGGAGCAGGAAAAGGAGGAGCGTGTCCAGGGGTGGTGGAAGAGGTTGGAGACCCTTTCCCAAGGGGCTTGAGCAAGGTGGGGAAAGTCTCCTCCTCCAGGCTTGTGCCTGGCTCCCAGGTATGCTGGACAAACTGGGATCATAGAATCATGGAATGGCCTGGGTTGGAAGGGACCCCAAGGGTCACAGAGCTCCAACCCCCTGCCACAGGCAGGGACACCAACCTCAGGCCTGGAGCTACACAAGGTTGCCCAGGGCCCCATCCAACCTGGCCTTGAACACCCCCAGACACGGGGCACCCACCCCCTCTCTGGGCAGCCTGTCCCAGCCCCTCACCACTCTCTCTGCACAGAACTTCCCCCTAATCTCTCCTCTCACCCTTCCCTCCTCCAGCTTCACTCCATCCCCCTTGTCCTGCCAGTCTCTGCCCTTGAACAAGCTGATTCCCCTCCTGTTCCTCTGCTCCCTTCAGGCACTGGCAGGCTGCAATGAGGTCCCCCCACAGCCTTCTCTTCTCCAGGCTGACCCAGCCCAGCTCCCTCAGCCTCTCTCCCCAGGGGAGCTGCTCCAGCCCTCTGAGCATCTCCGTGGCTCCTCTGACCCCTCTCCAACAGCCCCACATCTTTCTTGTGTTGGGCCCCAGCTCTGGACACAGGATCCAGCTGGGGGAGGGCAGAGCAGAGAGGGACAATCCCCTCCTGTCCCTGCTGCCACCCCTCTGCTGATGGAGCCCAGGATCCCCTTGGCCTTGCGAGCTGCAAGGATGGGGGTGTCTCCCTGAATCAGGAGCTGCTCCCCTGCCTTTGCCAGCCCAAAATGCATGCAGGGAGGGGGAGCTGCCTGGAGCTGGGACAGGCTGCCCAGGGGGTGTGGAGTCTCCTTCTCTGGAGAGATTCCAGCCCCATCTGGACACCGACCTGTGTGCCCTGTCCTAGGGACCCTGCTTTGGACCCAATGATCTCTGGAGGTCCCTTCCAACCCCTACTATTCTGGGATGTTCCGAGGTCCCTTCCAACTCCTAACCTCCTGGGATTTTGTGACAGATGAGGTTGTCCAGCCCTGCATGTGGCAGGGCAGCTCTTGCATGGCTGGGCACTTGAGTTGTTGGGGTTCCCAAGCTACAGGGACCGGGGTGGCTGTGCCAGAGGAGCCTGTTTCTCCCCCTACAGCCTACCCAAACCCAGCCCAACCAGCCCCAGAGAAAGGAACCCCGTGGGGAGGGGAATAGCTGCCTGGCTCAGTCTGTCTTCTCCCACTGTGCCTGTCGTGTCTTGGTGGGGGGAGAGCTGCTCCCTGCTGTTAATGGGATTAATTAGTGGCCTGTGGAGTCTCCACCACATCCTGACTACACTTCCCAGCGGAAGCCAATGGTCAGCAAAGCCCACAGGCTGCTCTGCTCCAGATGGGAAACGCTGGCACGAGCAAACAGGACCAGTTGGACCAGGATTGGGGACATTGTGGTGGGGACCTGAAGCTCTGAGACTGGGCTGGGACTACCCAGAACCCAGGGTGGCCAAAGGGCTCTGTCATAGGGCTGTTTTTTCCCAACAGCTTGTTGAATAAGGACCTGGGAATTTCAGCATTACCTTGCAGGGACAAAGTATGTACACAGCCCTGCAGTTTGTACTAATATTTACCCCCAGATCTCCTGCTTCGGGGTGGCTGGGAGGATCACCCAGCCCCCTACAGCCACGCCAGTGCTCTGCAAGCATTGGAGAGAAAGGAGGCAGGGTGGGAGGCTGAGGTTTGGGGCACACTAGAAAACTGGCCCAGGCACCAGGGTGATGGCCTCACATCCTCCTGCTTCCCTGTGCTAAGGGGAGGTGGGGGGCTAAACCCACCTTGTTTCCAGGCATCACAGCCTGGGGGTGCTGTTTCTCTGGGGATGCTGCTTCCCAGGGGATGCTGCTTCCCAGGAGAAAACCCTTGCCTGAGGGAGCCAGAGGAGATCCAGCTCTTAGACACCACCTTGATGGCCCTGGCAATGATTTATGGGCTGGGGAGTGGAGGGAGAAGGGAACTGGGCAGGCAGGGTGTGCTCTCAGCCTGTCCCCCATGCTCCAGCCCCAGGGATTCCCATCTGCCCCACACCACGAGGTCCAGCACTCCCTACCCAGCACCTGCCATGCTGGGGAACTGCAGCTTCACCAGCCTGGTGGAGATCTGGCACAGGAGTGGCACATCCCCACCATGCATCCACATCCCACTGGCACCACAGCCAAGGGCAGAGTCAGGAGGTCACAGTGAGGGACAGACAGAAATGCACCTGCAAGGGGGAGGTAAAAAAAGACTCTGCAACAACTCTGCTGCACAAATACCTCTTAAAACCCAGCCTACATGAGCTGTCAGTGAGGAGAAGTCCTCCCATGGGTGCTGGGTGGCACAGGGAGAGAAACCCCAGGAGACCAAGCCTGCAGATTCCCGCTGGCTGGAAGGACACATCCCTTCTTCTTCACCAAGAAAATCATAGACTCATGGAATGATCTGGGTTGGAACCCCAAAGATCACAGAGCTCTAACCCCCCTGCCACAGGCAGGGCCACCAACCTCCAGGCCTGGAGCTACACAAGGTTGCCCAGGGCCCCATCCAACCTGGCCTTGAACACCCCCAGGGATGCTGGGTTCTGCTGTACAACCCACCCCACAGCCACCCTCTCCAGGCTATGGCTTTCAGCAGTTCCTTGCTCAGAGAAAAGCATCCAGAGTGGGGGAAAAAAGATAAAGCAAAGGGGGGGGGGAACCCCCCAACCCCCCTCCTCCTAGCCTGGCAGGGATGACACTGAGCAGGAGCTGGTCCTTCCTTCCGCGCCCGGCTCCTCTTCAGCTGCGCTGGCTGATATGGTTTATCTGAGCAGGGCTGAATGTAAACGCTGTCAGCGCCAGGCAGGATTAATTCCTGGGACTCTGGCAGCTGAGAGATGAAATAACAGCACTGGGAGAGAAGGGAGAGGAAGTGAACATCTCAGATTGAAAAATCCTCCTGGGTAATTTACTGCCAGGTCTCTCTCCTCCGAGGCGCTCCAGAGATGAGGGCAGAGGGAGGGTGGGAGAGAGGGACAAGAGGAGGAGGAGGGTGGCTCAGGGGGTGCAGGCTGCACCAGTGATGATGGCTGGGCAGGGGTCAGTGCACCAGCGGGCATCCCCCTCTGTGTGCAAACCCACCCATGACATGGTCCCCCTGCCCTTCCCTGGCTGAGAGGGGATGATGGGGGCCTGAGAGGGGATGATGGGGGCCTGAGAGGATGATGGGGGCCTGAGAGGGGATGATGGGGGCCTGAGGGGATGATGGGGGCCTGAGAGGATGATGGGGGCCTGAGGGGATGATGGGGGCCTGAGAGGGGATGATGGGGGCCTGAGGGGATGATGGGGACCTGAGAGGGGATGATGGGGGCCTGAGAGGGGATGATGGAGGGCAGCTGTACATGGTCAGCGGGAGCTCTGGATGCAGCTTGGCTCGGTTCCTGCAGTGGGCAGGTCTAGGTCACCTCTCCAAAGGTGAATGCAGATGGTGGAGCAGGTAAACACCGTGCTGCAGCCTCTGCTTAGCCAGGCATGGATCTGCTGAGCCCAGGCACAACTCATCCCACAGCTGGAGCTGTGGGCAAGGCAAGGGAGATGGATGCTCAGGGACAAAGAAAGGATGGCTTCTCCTCCCAGCTTCCCTGCCCAAGACAGGCAGGAAGGTTTGTCTCCTGCAGCAAATGTCCCACTCACAAACCAGCACCACCCCTGGCCAGGAGAGAGAAGCCACTCAGGAGCAGGGCAGCCCAGCTTCTCTCAGCCTGGCCATGTGCAGGGACAGGCTCAGCAGAAGGAGCCTCTGGGAAGGCTGGATAAATAGCAGCAGGCAAGGAAGATTGCTTCTCAAAGGTCACTGCTTCCTCTGCACTGCTGTGAATTCACCCCTTCAATCCCTCCTCCTCCTCCTCCCCACGGCAGCATCCTCTGCCCTCGCCCCTGTCCCAGCAGCTCCCACTGACCCCAGCCCCAGTGTGCTGGGGGGTGAAGCAGCCTCCTCATCAAGTTGGGCGATTCCCAGCCCTCATGTCTGAGGGGGCAGACGTTTCTCCTGGAAGGAAAATCCCCAAGGCCAGGCCAGCATCCTATGCCCTTTGCCAAAGGGAGCAGGAGGCTCCCAGCATCCTGCCCTTTCCTGAGCCACTAAATCACTCCCAAACCCTCCCAAATATTTATTCATTGGGAAAGCAATAAAAGAGAAGGAAACCCCAAAAGACAAACTCCCAGCAGCCTGCCTTTGATTGCATTTCATATTGTTTCAGTTCGGAATGCTTTCCCACCACGGGCTGGGAGGGAACAGGGCTCCAAGGGGGGAACCCACAAACTGCCCACTGATACCTGGGCCTGGAGGGGGCTGTGCCCTGCTAGGGGGACTGGGTGGGGGGGCAGCGCCTCTGGGGATGAGAGCTGGGACCCTCAGGCCCCAGGCTGGGGAGTTCACAGAATCATTAAGGCTGGAAGAGTCTCTCCAAGATCACCCAGTCCAACCGCACCCCTACCACCTCTACCACTCACTAATCCCCGTCCCCAAGTGCCTCATCCAACCTCTCCTTGAGCACCCTGAGCGATGGTGACTCCACCACCTCCCTGGGCAGCCCCTTCCAATGCCCAACTGCTCTTCCTGAGAAGAAATTTCTCCTCATTTCTAACCTGACCCTCCCCTGGCCCAACTCACAGCCATTCCCTCTCGTCCTGTCATTAGTTGTCTGTGAGCAGAGGCTGAGCCCAGCTCACCACAGCCTCCTGTCAGGGAGCTGGAGAGAGCAATAAGGTCTCCCCTGAGCCTCCTCTTCTCCAGGCTGAGCAGTCCCAGCTCCCTCAGCTGCTCCTCATCAGACCTGAGCTCCAGACCAGCTTGTTGCCCACCAGCCTCAAGGTGAGTGGGAGCATCCCCCAGTTTGCAACAGAGGCTGAGCATGGAGAGGCCACAGAGCAGGGCAGGGGTGGGTGGTGGGTGCTGACCCCCATCTCTGAGCCCCTCCATGATGCACAGGGGAGCAGAGGGGGGGCAGGCAGGTGAGGATGCTGTGACAAGCTCTGCCTGCAGCACAGATGAGTGCTGCTGGTGGGAAAGGTTTGGGGGGGGGGGGGGGAAGGGGGCTTTTCCACCCGCACCATGATCCCAGAACCAGAGCTGGGCTCCTTGTTTGCCTGACAGGAAAAACTTCCCACACCCTTGCGGGGTGCCGGGGTGTCCCTCGGGGGTGCAAGGCGCAGGGGTGACAGCCGGGACACGGCACCGCTGGGCGGGGGGGGCAGTGGGAGCCTGGCGAGCCGGGGGTGAGAGGCAAGGGGCCGCTGAGCCAAGGCGGGGGCTGAGCATCCTCTGCTGCTGCTGGGAAAAGCTTCCCCGGCTCCATCCCCGCGCCCAGCGCTGCCGAGCGCGGCGGCGGGCTGGCCTCTGCCGTTCGCAACGGGAACGGCAGCGCTGCAGGGAGCCAGCACCGGCCCCGGGCCCCCCTGGGCTCCCCCGGGGCTCTGCGGGCTCACAGCGGGCTGAGGGGACAGGCAGCTCCTGTCCCGCGGGGAGGGGAAGCAGAGAGCTGGGGCGGGACACCGGGGGGTCCAAAGCGCTGGTGAGGGCGGGGGCGCTGAGCAGGGGGGCAGGGAAGCCAAAGGCATCCTGGCTTGTGTCAGAGCCAGTGTGGCCAGTAGGTCTGGGGAGGGGATTGTGCCCCTGTGCTGGGCACTGGGGAGGCTGCACCTGAGTGCTGGGTCCAGTTCTGGGCTCCTCACCATCAGAAGGACACTGAGGTCCTGGAGCGAGTCCAGAGAAGGGCAACCAGGCTGGGGAAGGGGCTGGAGGGCAAATCCTCTGAGAAGCAGCTGAGGGAGCTGGGGGTGTTCAGCCTGGAGAAGAGGAGGCTGAGGGGAGACCTTCTCCCCACCTCCCCTGCCCTGCCAGGAGGGTGCAGAGAGGTGGGGGATGGTCTCTTCAGCCAGGGGACAGGAGATTGAATTATCTGAGGAAAACGTCCTGCTACAGGGATACCAAGGCCAAGGGAAGCAGGACTGAGCTGGCCCCTGAAGATCCTCCTCTGAACACACACAGACCTTGGCTTTTCTTTCAAACAAAGCCCGAGGCTGCTCCCATCACCCCCTTGCTGGGGGTGCCTGGAGTCTCCATGTCCAGGGGCTGGACCTGCCCTGGCAGCTGCCACCTCCCAGCAGGACTTTGCCTGTCCCTGAGCTGCCAGGGATGGATCCCACTGCGGAGGATTTCATGGCATAACAGGGGGTGGGGGGGATGGCTCTGCCGAGATGGCCCAGCCCCCAGCATATCACACCAGGGCCTCCTGAGTCCCCCATCGGCGCTGCTGTGGGGTGCACCCAGCGCAGGACCCCAAGGCTGGGGTGCACCACGCTGTGTCCCCCTTTGGGGACAGGCCAGCCAGGCCTCTTCTGGCTGGGCCAGGCTGTGGGGCAGGCAGAGGGAAGCGCTCTGCAGAGCATCTCCTGATGCTGATGCAACACCCTGACGCTGCTGCCTCGGGGGTTTTTCGGTCATTTCCCTCATTTCCTCATTGCCCAACGCTCGGCGGGTTGGCACAGGAGGCAGCCACCATCCTCCTCCTCCCTCACCAACCTGCAGGAGGCTCTGCCCTGCCTCTCCCTGGGACGCATCCTGCCAGCCCGAGCCTTGGCACAGCACGCAGGCAGGGCCACGGCAGCCATGGCTGTTGTTGGCTGTTGTTCATCCCAGCCAAAGACAGATCTGTCCCCTCCCAGGTGCAAGGAGAAGGCAGTGCCTGACACCTTGGCACAGGTGTCCCCCTTGCAGCCGTGGACACCCCCCCTCAACCTCCCCTCAGCCCTGAGTCATGGGAGGGAGCACTGACCCACCCCACGGCGCAGCCCGCGTCGAGGCCTCCATGCCCAGCCACCCGCCGCGGCACCTGCTGGCCTCTCCCCATCTCCACCCACCTCAAAACACAACTTCAAAGGACCTAGGAGGGACCCAAAGTGCTTCTTCCACCCTTTTTTTCCCAGCAGGAACCAGGAGCAAGCAGGTTTGCTGGGCAGGAGCCCGTGGAAGTGGCAGGGTGAGGCTGTGAGTGTGAGCTCAGCACCCCACTAGACACCAGTGAACCCCAGGCAGGTCCAGGCCGTGGGGACAGGGCTCCCCTCAAGTGTCCCTCTGTGGGTAAGATGGATATAAAGGAAAAATGTGAGGTTTGGTTGTTTTCCCATATAAAAGCCTCAGGAATCTGGCCATGGCAAACCCAACCTATGAAGGTGTCTCCCCAGCCCCACCCCCCCCTCCCCAAATCCTGTGGGCAGCCAGCCTTGTCCATAGGGATGCAGGGAAGGTGGGTATGTGGAAGAAGAGTGCTGTGGCACCAAGGGGGGTGGGAGCAGGGGCTGTTCCAGAGGGGTTCAGCTCTGCTGGGGTCAGGATGAGTCACCTCTGCCAAAGCCAAGACACCCAACCGGCTCCACAGCCGCTGGCCGTGTGTCACCTGGGTCCTGCGACATGACACGACATGACACGACGTGCCTGGGCCCACGGCACCCTGGGGGTGTGCCAGCCAGAAAGGACTGTGGTGGTTTGGGCCCAGCTGGCAGCTGAGCACCACGCAGCCACTCTCTGGGGAGGAGGAAGGGAAAACCCGCAGGCAAGCCTGGGGGTTGGGAGAAGGATGGGTCACTGGGACAGCAGAGGGAGAGGAATATCCCTGATGGAACTTTCTAGCAAGATACACAAGGCTGGTGGAACACGAGGGGGTTTCTCCCTGAAGCCCACAGCTCAGGCTGGCAGCTCAGAGGTGCCCCCAAACCATGCACTCCTCCCCCACCGCCCCCCTTTATGCTGAGCAGGATGTCAGGGTATGGAATAGCCCTTGATTAGTTGGGGTGACCTGTCCTGGCCAGGTCCCCTCCCAGGTTCCTGGGTGCCCCCCACCTTCTCGTTTCAGCAGGAGAAGCTGAGAGGTCCTTGGCTGCTGGGCAACAACTAAACCATCCCTGTGTCACTAGCACTGCTCTCATCCCGACCCACAGCACGAGTCCTGCTGCTAGGAAGAGAATGAACTCTGTCCCATCCGAACCCAGGACAGGGGTGGGGGGGATGTCCTGGGGCCCTAATAGTGACCAGGCCTGACAGCGCCCAGTCCTGACAGCGCCCAGTCCTGACAGTGACCAGTCCTGACAGCGCCCAGTCCTGACAGCGCCCAGTCCTGACAGTGACCAGGCCTGACAGTGACCAGGCCTGACAGCGCCCAGTCCTAGAAGCAGCTGGTCCTAATGGTGATCAATTCTAGCAGTGGCCAGTCCTAACTAATAGTGGCGGGGCCTAGTGGTAACTGCTCCTAGTAGTAGCTGGTCCTAATGGTGACAAGTCTTCACGGTGACTGGTTCTAATAGTGGCTGGGTCTAATAGTGTCTGGTCTTAATGGTGACTGGTCCTAATAGTGGCTGGTCTTAATGGTGACTGCTCCTAGTAGTAGCTGGTCCTAATGGTAACCAGTCTGAACAGTGACCGGTCCTAATGGTGCCCAGTCCTAATGGTGCCCGGTTCTAATGGTGCCTGGTCCTATTGGTGCCTGGTCCTATTGGTGCCTGGTCCAAATGGTGCCTGGTCCAAATGGTGCCTGGTCCTAATGGTGACCAGTCCTACAGGTGCCTGGTCCTACTGGTGCCTGGTCCTACTGGTGACCAGTCCTACTGGTGCCCGGTCCTAATGGTGCCCAGTCCTAATGATGCCTGGTCCTAATGGTGCCTGGTCCTAATAGTGACCAGTCCTACTGGTGCCCGGTCCTATTGGTGCCCAGTCCTAATGGCAACTGCTCCTAGTAGTATCTGGACCTAATGGCAACCAGTCCTAATAGTGTCCAGTCCTAATGGTGTCCGGTCCTAGTGGTGCCCAGTCCTAACAGTGGGAGGTCCTAATGGTGACCAGTGCCAGCACCGCCGGGTCCTGATGACGCCCAGTGCTGACGGTGCTTGGTCCCGTCAGTGCCCGGTCCCATCAGTGCCCGGTCCCGGTGGGGCGGGTCCTGGCTCCTGGAGGGGCGGGGCCTGTCTGCCGGAGGGGCGGGGCCTGTCTGCCGGTGGGGCGGGGCAGACTCCGGGAGGGGCGGGGCCTGGCTCCCGGAGGGGCGGGGCCTGGCTCCCGGAGGGGCGGGGCCTGTCTGCCGGCGGGGCGGGGCCTGACTCCGGGAGGGGCGGGGCCTGGCTCCCGGAGGGGCGGGGCCTGGCTCCCGGAGGGGCGGGGCCTGTCTGCCGGTGGGGCGGGGCCTGACTCCGGGAGGGGCGGGGCCTGGCTCCCGGAGGGGCGGGGCAGACTCCGGGAGGGGCGGGGCCTGGCTCCCGGAGGGGCGGGGCCTGTCTGCCGGCGGGGCGGGGCCTGACTCCGGGAGGGGCGGGGCCGGGCTGCCGGTGGGGCGGGGCGGGCACCCCTCCGCGTGACGCCATGGGCGGAGCCAGCGAAGCCCCCGCCCCCGGGAGGCCCCGCCCCGGCGCCGCCCCCAGGCCCCTCCCGGCCCAGGTGGAGGCGGCGGCGAGCGGCGGCCGGTCCCGGCGGGACCGGGACCGAACCGAGCCGAGCGTGGGGCCGAGACCGCGGCGGTGCCGAGGTGAGGAAGGGCGGGGGAGGGGTCCCGGTGCCTCCGCGCCGTCACCGCCGGGTTGTTGCTGCTGCTTTGTGACCGGCCGCATCCCCCAGCTTCCTCCTCGAACCGGGGGACCGGCCCCGCCGGGGAGGGGCGGGGGGGAGGGTGTCGTGCCCCCTTGACCCCCCCTCGGGAGCGCTTTGCTGGGGGCGGGGTGGGACCCCCCAGCCCGGGCAGCCCGGGGGAGGGGGAACCCCCTTCTTCCTCCTCTTCTTCCTCCTCTTCCTCCTCCTCCTCATCTCGGGGTAGCGGGTACGTGTCCCGGAGCCCGCCGTGCCGGGGCGGCACCCTCCCCGCTCCCCCCCCGGCTCCCTGCCCGCCGAGGAAAGCCCTAACCTACTTTGTGGCGCCGATGGCCCGATAAACAGCCGGCCGGGCGGCTTTGTTTTTGTTTTGCGGGCTTTCCCCTTCCCGAAGCGACAGGGGCTGGCACAGCCCATCGGAAGCGGCGGCCTCCAAGCCTCCCAGGGGGGTTGGGCGAGGGTCCCGGGTCCCCCATCCCCTCCCCGAGGGCATCGCCCTCCCCTCCCGGGGAGCTGCCGGTGCCCCCGGGCTTTGTTGTTGTGGCTGCTCTGAGGTTTGGCTTGAAGCTCTGGCACGTGGTCCCCGGAGTGGTGAGTGCTGCCACCAGCCCTTCGGGAACAGCCCCGACCCTGCGGGGTCACAGGGGGCTGCGCATCCTGCATCCCTGCCTGCATCCGTGCCGGGATGCTCCCTGGGGGTGCTTCACCCAGCTGATGTGTTGCTGCTGGCCCTCGGGAGTTTTGGGGTAGGAGGGTGCCCTTTACCCCAGCCCTACCCTGCCAGGGCCAGGGAGAAGCCATCCCACTGGGCTTGCCCACAGCCATGGTCCAGGACCCTGCACCCCTTGCTCAGCCTCCCCCAGTACCTGTGCTCCGCAGGGGGAAGGGGACCTGAGGTGGTCCCTGCTGGGTCCCTGCACCCCTTGCTCAGCCCCCCACCCCCCAGTACCTGTGCTCCACAGGGGGAAGGGGACCTGAGGCTGTCCCTGCTGGGTCCCTGCAGCAAGAGGAAGGCCCTGCCCTCTTCCCCAACGTGGCCTCATCCTTCCCACTCCGAGCCGGGACCTTCCTGTGCCTGGTCTTGGATGGTCTCTCCTGGGGATTTCCAGGGTGAGCTCATGGGATGGCCACTGCCCTGTGCTTGCAGCACATCAGCCTGGCTGGAGGGCTGGGGAGCACACCCACCACCTGCCCGAGGCTGGCCTGAGCAGGAAAACACTCAGCTCCCTGCACTGTGTGCTCTGAAAGAGCATCCTTTGGCTCCAGCCTGGTTTCCAAGTGGGAAACCTCCCCCAGCTTGAAAACATCCCACTTCTGAATTTAACTGGGGGGGGGGGCTTCAACTGCTGCTGCCTCCCAGAGAGACCAGGGCTGCCTCTGCCCACTCTACCCCTGGTGCCACAGGCTGGCTTCACGAGTGGCTTTGGGGGCTCCCCAGCTGCTGTGCCTGGGTGCTGCTGTGCCTGGGTGCTGCTGTGCCTGGGTGCTGCTGTGCCTGGGTGCTGCTGTGCCTGGGTGCTGCTGTGCCTGGGTGCTGCTGTGCCTGGGTGCTGCTGTGCCTGGGCTCCTCTGCGATTAAGGGGGTTACCAGCCCTTATCACTGCTCACTCATTCAGAGACTGGCTTCTCCCTGTTGTTGGTGACCAGAGCAAGCCTCAGTGGCCTGTCCCAGCTTCCCCCAGTTTGGGGTTACCTGGGCACGGCTGCAGCTCAGCTGGGAGCAGCACCTGCAAGCCTGGGGTGATAAAGGGTAAACCACAGTGGGGGGGGGGGGGGGGAGTGGGGTTTGACACCCACACGTGGCCCCAGTCTGAATGCTGTGAGATGGGGCTGAAGCTGACGTCACTGTGGTGCAGGGGGGAGCCCTTGGCGTGCTCTGTGCCTGCTGGAGAGTGGTGCTGCCCCAGCAGGACCCTGGCTGCCAGCAGCAAGAACAGGAGATGCTGGGAGAGCAGCTCAGAGGCTGGGGGTGTGGAGTATGAGGGGGTGAGTCTGGTGGGGAGGGGGTCTGTCTGGGTCATCTCCCCTCAGGGGAGCTGTGGAATTTGGGCTGAGAAAGGGGTGCGTGGCTTTTTTGGTTGGGGATCTTTTGGGAGCCCCTAGTAAATCTGCATTCCTTCCTGTGGGTTGTTGGCCTTGGTCTGAAAACAGCCCTCAGGATGAGTCTGGGGTCCAAACAGCGCTGGTGGCCAAAGAAAGTGGAGATGGGTGATGGAGAACCAGCCAGTGGGAGGTGTGTGGGGGGAGGGGTGGCAGCAGGACCTCTGGTCCCACATCCTACAGCACCCGTGGCAGCGTGCTGTGCTCTGTGAGGAGGGGGCTTGTCCTTCTGCTGTCCTTTGCTCTCTGTGTGGGAGTTGACCAGACCAGCACAGGGCTCCAGGGATGCTTCCCACAGGCACTGGGAGCCCTGCAGGGACCTGAGCCTGGGGGAGTGAACAGGATCAATTAGAGAAGGCTGAAAACTAATTACAGAAATCTGTATGAGCCCACAGGTGATGGCATCAAACCCTTCTCTTCTCAAAGAGCTCTTTATCTAACGACTGCTGGGCCCTGCTGGGCCAGGAGAGGTCAGGGAACCTCATGAGCCCTTGTTGGGATGGGCATCGTGCCTTTTACTTACCCAGGCTCCAGGAGCTGTGGTCACTTGGGAGTGTGTGGTGCTCTGAGTTCAGGCTGGTTTCTGGCCTCTGAGTGAGCACTGAAGGCTGTGTGCCAGCCTGGGGGTGTGGAAGAGCTCCCTGGCATGGGCACCCTTCTCCTCCCTGAGTCCCCACCTCCTAAACAGCAAGCTGACCAGCGCTTGGTTGGTGGTTGCTCCCTGAGGGAGGGTTTGGGATGGGGAATGCACCCAGGGAGGATGTGCTGTCATCTGCTTGGCCACCATGTACCCCCCCATCCTTGAGGACTGTCACCCTGAGGGTTGGCATCGTAGGGTGCAGGTTGCACAGGGCAGGAGCAGCCCCCAAATAACTGTCTCCCCTGTGGGAAGGAAGCATTTGCATGAAGGCTTTCTCCCCCCTTTCCCCCTGGACCCTCTGGCAAGTTAAATCTGGTAGGGTCTTTATTTGAGGGAGCAGCTCCTTGCCTGGGGGGCGGGATGGGGGTGGGATGGCAGGGAGCCTTATTGTAGCATGGTGCCTCAGTTTCCCCAGCTGTGCAGTGCCACAAGTGAGTTGGTGTGAAACCCCCTGTGTGCCCCCTCGAGGGGAGCCTGAGCAGCCACCATGCAGGACTCACTGCTGTGCCTGTACCCTGCGTGGGTGCAGACAGACCCCTCCACACGTGTGGTGCTGGGGATGCCTGGTGATGCTCCTCAGCCCTTTCCCAGGCTGCTGCTGTTGGGTGGAGGGAGAAATCAGCCAGTGCAGGAAGGACATGGGCTGTGCTGGGTGTCCAGCTATGTGGGGACCCCCTCAGCTGGGTGGTGTGGGGATGGTTGCTCCTCAACAGAACCATCCCTGCCATCCACAGGTGCCTTTTGGGGCTGCTGCAGCTCCCAGGGTGACAGTCCCCTCCTTCCAGCAGCCTTTGGGGTTCTTTTAATTGGCTTTTTGCTTAAAAATAATAATTCCTGATGCGTTTGGGCTGAAAAACCTGCTTAGAGCAGGGGAGACATGGCTGGTCCCCCCTGAGATGCTCAATTCACTGGTGCCCTGTCCCATACCACGGGGCTGTCACAAGGCTGCCTTCCCTCAGCAGCTGGTGCTGGGCATGGTTATCCCTGTGACTCACAGGAATTTGGGGCTGGGGGTGATGTCCCATTATGTGCCATGCTCACAGGCACCTGGGCTGGATCCCAGCTCCTGGCCTTGGTGTATCCAGTGCTGCTGACACGGGGTTTTTCCATGGCTGGTTCCATAACCAAGACTAAATTGGCTCCTGGCTTATCCCAGCCCAAGCGTTCCCAGGGAAGGTGTGGAGACAGCTCCTTAGAAACCAGCATCTCCAGCGGGTGCAGGTCCCTGGGTGGGATGGTGGGAAGGTGTTGGACACCTCACCACCGGCTCCTGGCAGTTGAGAAGCTGTGAAGTGTGTTTCTGGCACAGCTCTGCAGTGATGCTGCAGCATCACGTCTCTTCTGTGGGCACCAGCGAGCGGGGCATCCCCCGTGCTGGGCTGGGCAGGGTGGGCTGAGGATGAGCTGGACCTGGTTGGGCTTCCCCCCACGGGGTGCAGACCTGGGTGCTCCTGGCCTTGTTGGTGATGGGGAGTGAAGGAATGTGGATGAGGAGCCAGCTGCCCACCACCAGCTGCTGGTATTTGGGGGAGGGAGAGGCGGTGATGGGAGCCACCTCCCTGGCTTGCCCCAGGGCCTGGGGAGCGCTGGGGGTTTTGGGGGGGAGCTGCTGGTTTCTCTGTCTCTGCTGGAGGGTTGTGAAATGGGGTGTCAGTGGCTGGCTGCTCTGCACGAGCCTTGCAATGGCTGCTTGAGATAAGGGGCCTGTTCTGGGGGGATAGGAAGCAGTGGGGGGTTGTCCTGCTGTCAGCCTGGGGGCTCGTCTCCTGCCTGCGATAAGCCGAATCCATGTGTGGGGCTGAGCACTGCACCCCACGTAGCATGGGGGTGCTGGGAGCTCAATCATGAGGGGACCCTCTGGGGGTGGGGGCAGCTGGGTGCTGCTCTGGGTGGCCTGGTGCGCTGAAGCGGGTGGTGGAGGCCTGGGGAGGTCTGTGGGGCTGGGCAGAGCCCTCCCACTGCCAGCACCACCAGTGCCTGCAGAACTAAGAGGGTAACCTCTTAGCCTGTCTCCTGACCCCCTGCACCCTTGTGCTGAGCATTCTGCTTCGAAGAGGGAAGTGAGAGTGACCTCGGTGTGGGGATGGCAGGCAGATGGCCTGTGGGCAGGCTGCCCTCCCCTTGCACTGGCAAATATTGCCCTGACACCCCTCAGATCCTCCCGGAAAGCACAGCCAGGGTGGGAGCACAGCCAGGGTGGGAGCACAGCCAGGGTGGGAGCACAGCCAGGGTGGGAGCACAGCCAGGGTGGGAGCACAGCCAGGGTGGGAGCACAGCCAGGGTGGGAGCACAGCCAGGGTGGGAGCGCTCCCACCACCGTGCGCCCTGTGTTCCAGCCAAGCTCAGAGCTGGAGGAACTGGGAGTCATCACACAGGAAAACCAAGTCAGACCCATGCTGGTAGCTTGAGGAACCCATGTGGTGCCTGGCAAGGAGCTTCCCCTGGGTCTGGAGAGGGCCGGAGCCCTGCCTGTGGCGCAGGCCGGGGGCAGCCCACCCCTCCCCGTGCTCCCCACAGAGCCGCCCTCTCGTCCCTCGCTGCCAGCAGACCTTTGCCCTTTGCTCTTGCTGAAGCTGTTGGGCTGATTCAAGGCTCCACTGCCTGCTCAGCCTGGGCTCCAGCATGGGGGAAAGGGCTGGGGGTCCCCCTTGAGCAGACCCCCCCTCACCGCAGCAGCATGGGTTGGTGTGGTGCCACTGGTTTGGGGTTATTGTGATGTGGGGGGGTGTGAACACCCCCAGGAGCCCCCCAGGATGAGGAAGCAGGGAGGTGCTGGGGTGGGTGGGCTCACCCCAGGGCGTTGGGAAGCCCTTGGGTGCCAGCAGTTGCTTTGCTGGGGGTGATGGCTGGGGTGGGGGGGTGGGGGGTGAGATTTTGCTGGTAAAAATGAACGAGGGTGGGAAACTGGTGGTGGCTGGGATGGGGGAATTCCTCCACAGGGTGTCTTCCATCCGCTCCCGGATCCCAGAGGTGAATCCTTCCCTTCCTGTGCTGATACTGGAGAGAGCAGGGCCCCTGTGCTCCGGGCAGGCAGCCCTTGCAAGGGAGAAGCCCAGCACATGGCTGCCTTGTGCAACCATGCGAGCAGCTACACACCCTCCCAGCCCTGCCTTCCCTTCCCTCGGGGCAGGCAGGGCTCTGCCCACTGTGCCTTTATCAGCTGCATCCAGCACAGCCCCCCCCCTGCATCCCCCCCTCCCCACCCAGCTGGCTCTATCTCCCCTGGTAGCCTTGCTTCCTTCCAGGGTGTGCCTCATGGCTCCCAGCTCGCTTGGGCTGAGCAAGCCTGCTGCTGTGGTTGCCCAATGTCCTGCCCCATGTAGAAAATGGGAGAGTTTCCTAATGGGAGCACTGGTGAGGGAGGTGCAGGCTGCCTGCACCGCCCTGGGGAGCGGCTGGCTCCTCACTGCCCCCCCAGCATCCCTACCCCATCTCACTGCCCCAGCAAACCATGCAGGAGTGGGGGATGTTGGGACCAACCATGTGGCTCAGTGATGCAGGAGAGGGAGGGGGGCAGCTTGAAACACCCCCCTGAGACATGGTGGTCCCCTTGAGAGTCACAGCTTTGCCATCCAGTCTTGTAGTGATGGGGCTGGTACCCATGGGTAAAAGATGGAGTTGCCTTCAGTGTCACAGGGGGAGGAGGAATCAGGGTGATGTTGGGGTGTGAAATGGCCCTGGGTGGGCTTGGGGGGGGGGTGTGGTTCTGTGCTGTGGGGCCATGCAAGGGCACAAAGCCCCTTAGGGACAGGGGTGTTCCTGCAGGGATGCCCTGAAGTGTGTTTTGTCCTGTCTTAAAAGGAAGCCAAAAGGCTCAAAGCACAAAAATAACTGGAGTTTGAGAGGGGAGGGAGGCAGCAGGCAGACCCTGGCTGCTCCCAGGCTTGGGGGGGTTGGTGCTCTCTTGGTCTCCCTGTTTGAGGGGGTCCTCAGGGCACAGGCACGTGGGGTCTGGGATCCTGGGAGGAAGAAAAAAAACCCTGAGAGGTTTTGTTCTCCCCCTCAGAAGTGTTTCCCCCCTTTTTTTCCTCTTTTTTTCCCATTTTTAAATAATCTCTTCCCATTCCAAGAGCTGTTGGGCTTGGTCTGCTTCCTTTCTGCCTGGAAGTTGGGCTGGGAAGATGTTAAAATGCTCTAGTAAAGAGTGAGAGGTGCTGGGCAGCTGCTTGGGGCTTGGGCAGGGGTCCCCAGGGGCTCTGTGCTCAGAGCGATTGGGCTCCTTGCCTTTCCCATCCAGGGCTCTTAATAACCAGGAGCGCCTTTTAACGAGGCTCCAGCCTTGATTGAGGGCTGTGCTGTGCTTGTGAATCATTTATGGGCAGAGGCAGCTCTGCCTAATGGGCTGGGGGGGTGTTTTGGGGGCTGGGCAGCATCACTCACCCCTTTCTCACCCTCACAGAGATGGAGAGGGATGAGCTCATCGTGCTCAGGGTGATGGGTGCTCCCAGCCCTGCACCCTTGGGTGGCTCAGAACCACTTTCTCCTCCCAGCTTAATTACCCTGGCTCCATGCAATTAAGCACTGGGGTGCTGGTAGTGCTGCCCCCCCCATGCACACAGGCTCCATCCCCATCCTTCTCCAAGCCTCTGTGGTCACACTGCCTGCTGTGTGCATCCCTGGGCTACTCAGTGGGGCTGTCTCCAGAGTCAGAGAGTCATGGAATGGCCTGGGTTGGGAGGGAGGGACCCCAAGGGTCACAGAGCTCCAACCCCCTGCCACAGGCAGGGACACCAACCTCAGGCCTGGAGCTACACAAGGTTGCCCAGGGCCCCATCCAACCTGGCCTTGAACACCCCCAGGGATGGGGCACCCACCCCCTCTCTGGGCAGCCTGTTCCAGCCCCTCACCACTCTCTCTGCACAGAACTTCCCCCTAATCTCTCCTCTCACCCTTCCCTCCTCCAGCTTCACTCCAGCCCCCTTGTCCTGCCAGTCTCTGCCCTTGAACAAGCTGATTCCCCTCCTGTTCCTCTGCTCCCTTCAGGGACTGGCAGGCTGCAATGAGGTCCCCCCACAGCCTTCTCTTCTCCAGGCTGACCCAGCCCAGCTCCCTCAGCCTCTCTCCAGAGGGGAGCTGCTCCAGCCCTCTGAGCATCTCCGTGGCTCCTCTGACCCCTCTCCAACAGCCCCACATCTTTCCTGTGTTGGGGCCCAGCTCTGGACACAGGATCCAGCTGGGGCCTCACAGCCCCCCCCCAGTGCTGCTGTCACCCCCTGTCCCTGCAGCAAGGCACTCACACAGCTGTCCCCTGCCCGTGCCAGCCCACACGTCGCCTCTCACTTCTCCTTGCAGAGCCACCACCGCTGCCCCCAGCGCTGGGGAACTGGGCTGAGGCTCCCTGGGGACCCCCAGTTGCACTGGGGAACTGGGCTGAGCCTCCCTGAGGACCCCCAGTTGCACTGGGGAACTGGGCTGAGCCTCCCTGGCGCCCCCCAGCTGCCTATGGTGAGGGGCAGCCAGGCAGAGCACCCTGCTCCTGGTCACACAGCTGCCTGTGCTGGGGCTGGGAGGCCAAGGGGACTTGGGGGGCTGGCTCTGGACTGAGGTGCCAGCTGGCCATGCTCCTGCTGAGCACCCTGGGTGGGAGCCATGCCAGTGCTGGAGGGGGTGGGTGCCCAGGGGGTCTCCAGCCCTCGGGGGCTGCTCCCCTCCTCCATCCTCTCTCTCCAAGCCAAATATTGTGGTAGTGCAGAGTGAAAACTGCCCTGGCTGTGTGACTGGGATGGCAGGTACCTGTGCCAGGTCCCCTGGGAGCTGCATCACCTGCCTGTGGCTGGGCAGGGGGGCTGGGTGCATCCCCCCACCCGTGCTGCATTGGGAGCCTGGGGGTGGGGAGTGGGACCAGGCTTTTTAACATGCTGCTGACCCAGTCACCAGGAAGCCTGGGGGTCCTGGTGAAGGCTGCCTGGGGTGTGATGGGAGAAGTTAGGGGCTGGGTGTCAGGATGGGGTGTAAGATTGGGGCCAGGGGGAGCACCAGCTCCTCTTGAAGCTCAGAACAACAGCCTGGCCCCTGTTTCCATGCTTCTGGCTGTATCAGACCCCACCACTGACACCATTCCCTGGGGTGAAGGAGGGTGAGGGTGTCCCAGAGCTGTTTCCAGCCCCCCCCCCCCGCTCCTTTTCCTGGCTCTGCTGAGCAGCCAGCATCCTGAGCTCAGCACTGGCTGCCCTGGGAGGAAAACAAACAGTGTCTCCAGCTCACCAGAGGGCTGGAAAATCTTGCTGGCTGGGGCTGGCATTCTCCCAGCTCAGCAGCTATTCAACACCTCAGCGAGGCACTCAGGTCCTGTGCCTGGTGCTGGTGGGTGCCCAGCTGCCAGGGGCTTTGCCTTGCAGGGGTGGGTGGAATCTCCCTGCCTGTCCCATGTGGCTCCCCTGAGGAAGGTTTTTCTCCTCCTGTGCCAGCAGCTGGTCTGTGTCCCCAGCATCTGGCCACCAGCAGCCCCATCCCCAGCACCCACAGAGCATGGGGCTCAGCTTTCCCTCTGCTTGGGATGCTCCTGCTTTCCCTCACATGGCTTTTCATCCCAGGCTCTCTCCCCACCAGGCGAGACAGGAGGAGTTCAGCCATGCCCCAGGGCTCCTGTGTGTGACAGAAGGACGGAGGAGGAAGAGGAGGAAGAGGAAGGCTGCCGTGGATGTTTGCCATCGAGGTGTGCTGTGCAGGATCCCTGCCACTCCTATGAGGTAAGGGATGCCCTGCTGGGAACCAGTGCTGGCTGTGCCCCAGGAGGAAGGGGGGAGCTGGTTGCTCCCAGCTTTGGTGCTTAACAGCAGCAAGGGGTGAGGCAGCAGCTCACACAGGCGTGTGGGGGTGTGATGGGGATGCTCCCACCCTCTCTGTGCTCCTGTCCCTTGGCAGGAGTCCTGGGGGTGCGACTAGGAGCACGTGGGAGATAGAACCCACTGGCCACCCAAGCCCAGGACATGGCTGGCTGGTCTGGTGATGGCAAGGTGGGCAGGATGGACAGCAGCTGGGGGGGCTGAGGTTGGTGAGATCCCTCTGGAGAGGCTTCATCTCCTGCTGGATCCCAGCCTCTGCCCACACGTGAGCTCCTGCTGGGGGGGGAAGGATAGCTCTTCTCATTCCCCTGACTCCTTGCACCCTTCCAGCCTGCCCACCAGCACCAGCCCAGGATGTCAGCCAGCGACAAGAACGGGGGCAGCCGCTCCAGCAGCAGCCGCCTGCAGAGCAAGAAGCCCCCCAACCTCTCCATCGTCATCCCCCCCCGGGAGGCGGAGGAGGACGGTGCCCGCAAGGAGGTGAGTGCTGGGGAGCGGCACCCATCCCACACTGGGCTTGGGGGGGCTGTTGTTGTCACTGGGGGGCCTCCCCCCACATGCTATTCCCTCCCTAACGTCCTGCTCTGCCTTCCAGCCCTCCAAAGTCCCCATCTACCGAAAGAGCAAGAGCCTGCAGGAGCCCCGCTCGAAGGGATGCGAAGGGTTAGAGCGCCGGCCCGGCTTCCGCAGGCAGACATCCCTGTCCCAGAGCATCCGCAAGTGAGGGCTGGCAAGCAGGGGGTGAGGGCAGGGTGGGCTGGGTCCCCACAGGGCTCCCTCAGTCCCCATTGGGGTGTTGGGGCTGTGGGTACGGGCAGAGCCCTTGGGATGGGGATGAAGGGTGTGAGAAGGAGCACCTTGGAGGGGTGGCACTCCAATCATAGAATCATGGAATGGCCTGGGTTGGGAGGGACCCCAAGGGTCACAAAGCTCCAACCCCCTGCCACAGGCAGGGACACCAACCTCAGGCCTGGAGCTACACAAGGTTGCCCAGGGCCCCATCCAACCTGGCCTTGAACACCCCCAGGGACGGGGCACCCACCCCCTCTCTGGGCAGCCTGTTCCAGCCCCTCACCACTCTCTCTGCACAGAACTTTCCCCTAATATCCAATCTAACCCTTCTTTCCTTTAGCTTTAATCCATCCCCCTTGTCCTGCCATTGTCTATCCTTTTAAAAAGTTGAATCCCCTCCTGCTTATAAGCTCCCTTCAGGGACTGGCAGGCTGCAATGAGGTCCCCCCACAGCCTTCTCTTCTCCAGGCTGACCCAGCCCAGCTCCCTCAGCCTCTCTCCATAGGGGAGCTGCTCCAGCCCTCTGAGCATCTCCGTGGCTCCTCTGACCCCTCTCCAACAGCCCCACATCTTCCTTGTGTTGGGCCCCAGCTCTGGACACAGGATCCAGCTGGGGGAGGGCAGAGCAGAGAGGGACAATCCCCTCCCTGTCCCTGCTGCCACCCAAGGGGCTGCCTGGGTGGGGTGGGGAGGGAGGGCCAGGCCGGTGATGAGCGTGCCCGGTGTGTGTGTGCAGGGGCACGGCGCAGTGGTTTGGCATCAGCAGCGACTGGGAGGGGAAGCGGCAGCAGTGGCAGCGCAAGAGCCTGCAGCACTGCAGCATGAGGTACGGCAAGCTGAAGCCTGCCTATCGCGACATGGAGCTGCCCAGCCAGGAGGTGCCTTCCTTCCAAGGCACCGAGTCGCCCAAGCCTGCCAAGATGCCCAAGGTAGAGCTCAGGGAAGGGTGGGATCTGGCTCCCAGCTTTGCTTTCCCAGCACTGAGACCTGCCCTGCCCTCCAGATCGTGGACCCGCTGGCCAGGGGCCGTCCGTTCCGCCACCCCGATGAGACCGACCGACCCCACACGCCCCACCATGTCCTGCCCCCCCTCACTCCTGGGGTCGTCTCCTTGGCATCCTTCAACAGCATCCGCTCCGGCTACAGCCGCCTGCCGCGCAGGAAGAGGGAGTCTGTTGCCCACATGAGCTTCAAGGCAGCTGCAGCCCTTCTCCGTGTGAGTTCTGGGGGCCTGGGGAGCATCATCACCCTCCTGGAGTGGGGTTTGGCTCTGCCCCTCACCCATCATCTCGACTGACTGCTTTGTGTGGAGGGCACTTTCTCTGCAGGGTGGGGCTGAAGGGGGAGCCTGGTGATTTTTAAGCTGAGCTCTGCTTTAAAAAGTGAAGCTTTGGTGGGAATTGGACATCCCTAGGGGGGAAAAACCAGCTTCTGGGCTCCCTGCTGAGGAGCCAGGAAGCTTTTCCAGCAAGGAGGAGGCTTTTCCTCCTTGCCTCTGAGGAGCCTGGGCAACCCTTGGTGACAGGTCTGTGGGACAGGTCTGTGGGACAGGTCTGTGGGACAGAGACTAACCAGGGTTCAGAGTCGTCATGCTGACTAACATTGGTCATGGTCCAACACTGCCTTTGGAGAGCTGAAGGTGACATCTGCTGCCAGCCCCTGCTGCCTGCCTTTCCCATGTGGTGGGATACAGTGTCCTGTTGGGATTTAATGGTTCCCACTCAGCTTTGGGGTGGGAGGCTATGAAAAACCTTCAGTGTGGCAAAAACTGGGGGTGTCTCTGGTTGCTCACCCTGCTTTGCTTCCCATCTGAAGGGCCGCTCTGTCCTGGAGCCACTGGCTCCCAAGAGGAGGACCAACAAGAGGAGCTTTGTGTACCCCAGCTTCCTGGATGAGGACATGGTGGATGCTGCTGACACCCTGGACTCGTCCTTCTTCAGTAAGGTCAGTGCCATTCCCTGTGGCTGCTGGAGCTGGGGGGTGGTCCTGGTGCCTCTGACACTGAGCAGGGCTCTGTGGGACCCCCACGTTGGAGCTTTGCCCTGCCCCAGGAGCAGGGGTGTCAGCAGCCACCATGCCTGGTGCTGCGACGTGCTGGTCTTGGTGATGCTCCTTGGGGGTGGTGTGGGGTGATGTCACCATCACAGGCATATTTCACACCCTGTGACTTGCAGCAGGTGGGGTGTGAGTGGGGATTGTCCCTTCCCTGGACTCTGGAGCCAGGCTGGCCTGGGGTTGGATGTGAGTCCCCACCCCTGGGGGTGTTTAACATGGGGAGATGAGGTGCTCAGGGATCTGGTGTAGCTTAGGATGGGAATGGTTGGACTGGATGATCTTAAAGGGCTTTTCCACCCCTGTGACTCTGTGATGCTGTGACCCTGTGCTCTGCTGAGGGGGCATTACCACACATCCAAGGACCCATCTCCGTCCCCCCTGCAGATGGACATGCACGATGAGACATACTCCATGCCTGACGATGTCTTCGAGTCCCCACCCCTATCAGCCACGTGCCTGCGCATGCACCTCATGGAGGAGGATGCCAGGGCGTCCCCTGAGGGGGAGCAGCCCACCCCGTGAGTACCAGCTCTCAGAGGGCACTGCCCCCATGCTGCCCACTGTCCCTGCCTCAGTCATGGAATCCCAGCCTGGTCTGGGTGGGAAGGGACCCCAAGGGTCACAGAGCTCCAACCCCCTGCCACAGGCAGGGACACCAACCTCAGGCCTGGAGCTACACAAGGTTGCCCAGGGCCCCATCCAACCTGGCCTGGAACACCCCCAGGGACGGGGCACCCACCCCCTCTCTGGGCAGCCCCTTCCAGCCCCTCCCCACTCTCTCTGCACACAACTTCCCCCCAATCTCTCCTCTCCCCCTTCCCTCCTCCAGCTTCACTCCATCCCCCTTGTCCTGCCATTGTCTATCAGGGTGATGTCCTCAGCTCTCCCCACTGTGGGGCATGGGGCGCTTTTGGCATGCTCCTGGGGAGGATGAAGTGGGGAGGTGCCCCTAACCCTCACTCCAGGGCATCTTCTGGGTGTGGGGGTGCAGGTGGGGGATGCCTCCCCTAGCCCCTTTCCATGGCTGTGATGCTCTGTGGAGAAGGAGCTGGGGGTGCTGGTGGGTGACAGGGTGGCCATGAGCCAGCAGTGTGCCCTGGGGCTGAGAGAGACAATGGGATCCTGGGGGCATCAGGAGGAGTGTGGGCAGCAGGTGACAGGAGGGGATCCTCCCCCTCTGCTCTGCCCTGCTCAGGCCCCACCTGGAGTGTTGTGTCCAGTGCTGGGCTCCCTGGGATCAAACAGCCAGGGATCTCCTGGAGAGAGTCCAGAGGAGGCTGAGGAGATGCTGAAGGGCCTGGAGCATCTCCCCTGGGAGGAAAGGCTGAGAGAGCTGGGGCTGTTCAGCCTGGAGAGAAGAAGACTGAGGGGGGATCTAATCAATGTTTATCAATATCTGAAGGATGGGGTGCAGGGGGAATTGGCCAGCCCCTTTTCAGTGTCTGTGGGGACAGGACAAGGGGCAATGGCTGCAAGTTGGAGCACAGGAAGTTCCACACCAACCTGGGGAAGAACTTTTCCCCAGTGAGGGTGAGGGAGCCCTGGGACAGGCTGCCCAGGGGGTGTGGAGTCTCCTTCTCTGGAGAGATTCCAGCCCCGTCTGGACACCGACCTGTGCAGTATGAGCTGGGGAGCTGCTTTGGCAGGGGGTTGGACCCCAGGAGCTCTGGAGGTCCCTTCCAACCCCTACAGCTCTGTGATTCTGTGATTCTCCCTTCCCCACAGGCGGGAGGGTGCCTGGCTGGGGGCTGCCTCCCCCAGCCCCTCTCCATGGCTGTGATGTTCTCCCTTCCCCACAGGCGGGAGGGTGCCCGGCTGGCTCTGGGCTCGGCAGGGTCCGTCCCGGCGCCGCGGCGCGGCCGGCGCATCGCTTCCAAGGTGAAGCACTTTGCCTTCGACCGCAAGAAACGCTACTACGGGCTGGGGGTGGTGGGCAAGTGGCTCAACAGGACCTACCGCCGCAGCCTCAGCAGCATCGTCCAGTCCCAGCTGGAGATCACCGACAGCCACCGGTGAGGGGGCACCCATGGGGACGGGGCTCCCCTGGACTCCCCAAATATTTGCCCCTGCCCCCCTTGCTGGGGGACTGTAGCATCCCTTTGCACAGCTGTCCTTGAGCTGCTTGAATTTTTGGGGTTCCCCCCCCCCCCCAGGCCATACTTCACGTACTGGATCACCTTTGTCCACATCCTCATCACCTTGCTGGTCATCGGCACCTACGGCATCGCTCCCATCGGCTTCACCCAGCACGTGACGACAGAGTTAGTAAGTTTAAGAGCTACTGGCTGGGGCTGTCCCCTCCCAGCTCTAGCTTGCTGACCAGGAAAGCAAGGCTGGTGTCTGGGGGTGCCTCCAGCCCCCCACAAGGGGAGATCTTCCCCCTGGGAACCCACAGCCTGCTGCGTTGCTCCCCCAGCTCCTGGGCTGGAGAGGGGAACAGGAGTCTGTCTTCTTGGCAGTGACTGTGACCACCAGCATCCCATGCTGTCATGGTCCCTGCTAGGGCTGGAAGCATCTTGGGGTGCTGCTGGCTCCATTAAAGAGCCAGCACAGGGGCTGTGTGTCTGCTGGGTGAGCAGCAGCATGGAGCACACCAGCAGCGCATCACTGACAGGGCCCAGCAGCCCTTCCCCTGGGATGAAGGGGGATGCTCAGCCCTCTGTGAGCAGAGGGGGAGCCCCCTTAAAGGAAACTGACCCTGGCCTGGCTTGGCAGGTGCTGAGGAACAAGGGTGTCTATGAAAGTGTCAAGTACATCCAGCAGGAAAACTTCTGGATCGGACCCAGCTCGGTAAGGGCTCTGCCAGACCCCCTCCCCAGCCCCAAGGGTCCTCCTCAGTCCCCCTGTCCTGAGCTGAGGTGGGTCCCTGGATGCTCCTCTACCTGGAGGGAGAGCTCAGCCCCTCATCCAAGCCCTGGGTCCTCAGTGCCCCTATCTCTCTGAGACCTGCTGCCTGGTCTCAGCCTGGGCTGAGGGCTCAGCAGAGCTTCCCAGAGCTGCAGCATCAGGGTGGGACCATCAGGGGAGACCCTGCACTCTTCCCAGTTCCACCTGTGGGGACCCCCTGCCCCTGCTGAGCTCTCCCCAGGGGTAGCTGGAGGGAAGGGGGAGGTGTTGGGGGCTACAAAGTAGCCCCTGGACTGGCATCTCCCTCCTAGATCGACCTGATCCACCTGGGAGCCAAGTTTTCCCCCTGCATCCGGAAGGATCAGCAGGTGGAGCGCCTTATCCAGCGGGAGCGGGACCGGGAGCGCGGCTCTGGCTGCTGCGTGCAGAATGACAACTCGGGCTGCATCCAGACCCTGCCGCAGGACTGCTCGGTGTGTGCTGCTGCCCTGGGCACTGGGAAGCACTGCCGATCCCTTGGGAATGGGGAGGGGGCCGTCTCTGCCCTGCACAGCACCAGCACAGGGTGTGTGTGGAGTCGGAGCGGTGCGTTTGCTGCTGCTCCTCACTCTCTCCATCTCTCCATCCTCCCCAGGAGACACTGGCCACCTTCATCAAGTGGCCAGGCAGCAACGCACCCACCATGGGCCTGGGGGGGAAGCGGATGTCGGGGGCTGTGTGTCACCAGGACCCCAGGTAGGAGTGACAGGTGGGGAGGGGGGGGCACGGAGCGGTGCTGCACGGGGCTGTGCTTCCTGCTGGGATGCCTTGAGCCCTCCTGTCAAGGGGCTGGGGGCTCTCACACACCATCAGAGAGGGATATGGAAGAGGAAACCCTGGGGAGCAGCAGTGGGAGTGCCTTTGCCTTGAGCTGGTCCCTGCCTGGTCCCCACCTGCCCCATGTGTCCAGATCTGGGGCCCCCAATACTAGAGAGATGTAGAACTGTTGGAGAGGGGTCAGAGGAGCCACGGAGATGCTCAGAGGGCTGGAGCAGCTCCCCTCTGGAGAGAGGCTGAGGGAGCTGGGCTGGGTCAGCCTGGAGAAGAGAAGGCTGTGGGGGGACCTCATTGCAGCCTGCCAGTGCCTGAAGGGAGCAGAGGAACAGGAGGGGAATCAGCTTGTTCAAGGGCAGAGACTGGCAGGACAAGGGGGATGGAGTGAAGCTGGAGGAGGGAAGGGGGAGAGGAGAGATTGGGGGGAAGTTCTGTGCAGAGAGAGTGGTGAGGGGCTGGAACAGGCTGCCCAGAGAGGGGGTGGGTGCCCCGTCCCTGGGGGTGTTCAGGCCCAGGTTGGATGGGGCCCTGGGCAACCTTGTGTAGCTCCAGGCCTGAGGTTGGTGTCCCTGCTTGTGGCAGGGGGTTGGAGCTCTGTCACCCTTGGGGTCACTCCCAACCCAGGCCATTCTATGATTCTAGGAACTGGGGTGGGCGATGGTGCCTGGGGGTTCCAATGGGGCTGTCCAACAGATACCTGCAAGTGGTGTGGGGTTCACCTGCTGAAGGTGGTGTGGGACCCCTTCCCATCTGGGGGAAGGGAGTCGGTCCCGGGGCTGTCTGAGGGGTGGGATGTGCTGGGGGTGGAGGGGACACAGACCCATCCTGACCCCTTCCACCTCCTCCTGCCAGGACCTGTGAGGAGCCAGCGTCCAACCCGCCCCATGTGTGGCCAGATGACATCACCAGGTGGCCGGTAAGAGCTGGGGGCACCGCGGTGGGTGATGAGCCAGGCAGGGGGCTGCAGGGTGGGGGGAGCCCAGGGCCAGACCCTGACAGCAGCTCCTCTCCCTCCCCCTTGTAGATCTGCACCTACGAGACCAAAACCAACCACACAGGCTTTGCCCACATGGACTGCCAGATCAAGGGCCGGCCCTGCTGCATCGGCACCAAGGGCAGGTGGGTGAGGGCCATGGGAGCCCCCAGCCCAGGCTTGGCTCCCCCCTCTGCCCCACTGCTACAGCCCCATTAATGTCCTGTGCTGGGGGGAGCCAGGTTACGGAGCCTTGGGGGGTGGGAGTGGTTGATGGGAGGAGGATGGGGTGCCTGAGGCAGAGGGGGATGCTTGGGGGAGCGAGGCCTTGCCCCGGGCGAGCCCTCTGCCTGCCCTCTGCCCAGCTGTGAGATCACCACGCGGGAGTACTGCGAGTTCATGCACGGCTACTTCCATGAGGAGGCCACGCTCTGCTCCCAGGTCAGCGGGGCTGGGGCCTGGGGGGACACTGGGGGGGGTTGGGGGGCTGGGGGGGCCATGAGGCCTGATGTCAGCAGCCGGGTCCCGTGGTGCCGTGCTGGTGCCAAAGAGCGGGGTGGTACCCAGGGCCGTGGTGGGGCTGGGGGGGAGCAGGGGGGATGCCAAGTCTGGAGGCTTCCCCAGCGGGACTCCGGGCGCTGCCGTGGCGTTCCTGCCTTGCTGCTGTGGGGGGGAAGGAGATGGGGCTTGACCAGCTACGTGCTGGTGGTACTGGTGTCCTTGGGAGAGCATGGCCTTTGGGCATCCCCTGGGACACAGGGGTTGCTCAACTGCTCCCTCCCCAGCAGCACAGGTGGCCCCCACCACCCAAGGGTGCATCCCTCCTCACAACTCACACGTGGCAGTGTCAGCCACGATGCCTGTGAGCCATTCACTGGTCCCTGCAGCTCTGGGGTGTGGGCCAAGCCCCTGTCACTCCCCAGCCCCCCTGTGCCTTTGCAGGTGCACTGCCTGGACGAGGTCTGTGGGCTCCTGCCCTTCCTCAACCCAGAGGTCCCTGACCAGTTCTACCGCCTGTGGCTGTCCCTGTTCCTGCACGCTGGGTGAGCCGGGGCCCCTTGTGTCCCCAGGGGATGGGGACTGGGGTGGGAATATCATCAGGATGGACCCTGATCTGGGATGGGTTGGGAGAGGGGAGGACACCATCCAGGTGTTTTGTAAAGTGTTTCATGCCCCGGGGCAGGGGGTGGGAGGGCTGGGAAGGTGGGCTCTGGCAGGGCTGGGGTCTCTAACACAGGGTCTCTCCCCTCAGCATCATCCACTGCCTGGTGTCGGTGATTTTCCAGATGACAGTGCTGAGGGATCTGGAGAAGCTGGCGGGCTGGCATCGCATCTCCATCATCTTCATCCTCAGCGGCATCACGGGCAATCTGGCCAGTGCCATCTTCCTGCCGTACAGGGCAGAGGTGAGGGGCTGGGGAGGGGGCTCTGCCTGCTTCACCCTAAACCCAGACAGCTCCCTGGGGACCAGTGGACACCCCCTCCCCATCCCTGTCCCAGCAGAGGTTTGGGGAGGGGAGCTGCAGCCAGCAGCGCAGAGCTCTTGGCCCACAGCAGGATTCTGGGGGGAAGATGGGGGGAGGCTGGTGCCCCTGGGCAGGGGGTGAGGAGGGGGGGAGATGGGTGTCTCTGCCCCACGTGTGGTGTGTGCACATGCTGTGTGGGTCACGCGTGCCCACGTGTGGCTGTGCGTGCGGGGTGGCAGGCAGATGGCTAATCTGCTGGCAGTGAGACTCTGCTGGGCTTTAGAGGAGATCATGGCCAGCACCCCTAATCCCCCCGGGGGGTGCGTCAGGACGGGGCTGGGGGGGCTGTGGCCTGGCAGGGGGTGATGCTGCCTGGCTGCTGAGTCACTGAAAGCATCATCTCTGCTGAGTGCTCTGCTCCCCTTCCTCCCGTGCCTGGGCTCGCAGCCCTGAGCCCTGTACGGCTCTTGGGGGTTGCAGGAGCCAAAAGTAATGAGCATGAGTGGGGGGACACAATCCCTGGGGAGGGGGGGGTGTCTGGGGTGATGTGTGCAGGGTCTGGCTGTGACTTCCCATGTCTGCTGAGAAGGACCTGGGGATTCTGGGGGATGAGAAACTCCCCATGAGCAGCAGTGGCTCTGGCAGCTGGGAATGGGTGATGGGATCCTGGGCTCCATCAGCAGAGGGGTGGCAGCGGGGACAGGGAGGGGATTGTCCCTCTCTGCTCTGCCCTGGGAGGCCCCAGCTGGATCCTGTGTCCAGAGCTGGGGCCCAACACAAGAAGATGTGGGGCTGTTGGAGAGGGGTCAGAGGAGCCACAGAGATGCTCAGAGGGCTGGAGCAGCTCCCCTCTGGAGAGAGGCTGAGGGAGCTGGGCTGGGTCAGCCTGGAGAAGAGAAGGCTGTGGGGGGACCTCATTGCAGCCTGCCAGTCCCTGAAGGGAGCAGAGGAACAGGAGGGGAATCAGCTTGTTCAAGGGCAGAGCCTGGCAGGACAAGGGGGATGGAGTGAAGCTGGAGGAGGGAAGGGGGAGAGGAGAGATTAGGGGAAAGTTCTGTGCAGAGAGAGTGGTGAGGGGCTGGAAGAGGCTGCCCAGAGAGGGGGTGGGTGCCCCGTCCCTGGGGGTGTTCAAGGCCAGGTTGGCTGGGGCCCTGGGCAACTTGTGTAGCTCCAGGCCTGAGGTTGGTGTCCCTGCCTGTGGCAGGGGGGTTGGAGCTCTATGACCCTTGGGGTCCCTTCCCACCCAGACCATCCTATGATTCTATGATCCTCCCAGGTGGGCCCAGCTGGGGTCCCAGTTTGGCTTGCTGGCCTGCCTCTTCGTAGAGCTGTTCCAGAGCTGGCAAGTACTGGAGAAGCCCTGGAAAGCCTTCCTCAACCTCTTCGGCGTCGTCCTCTTCCTCTTCGTCTGCGGCCTGCTGCCCTGGATCGACAACATCGCTCACCTCTTCGGCTTCCTCAGCGGGCTGCTCCTCTCCTTTGCCTTCCTGCCCTACATCACCTTCGGCACGCTGGACAAGTACCCGCAAGCGAGCCATGATCATGGTCTCCCTGCTGGTCTTCCTGGGGCTCTTCGCCTCGCTGGTGGTCTGGCTCTATGTCTACCCTGTGAACTGGCGCTGGGTGGAGTATCTCACCTGCCTGCCCTTCACCAGCAAGTTCTGTGAGAAGTACGAGCTGGGAGCAGGTCCTGCACTGACCCCGCTGGTGGGGATGGGGCTGGGAGAGGCACCCCTGGTTGATGAACACCCCCCCCACCCATCCTCCTCAGTGTTGGGTCTTCACCAGCGTGCAGATGGTGGCTGCTCCAGGGTGGGTCAGAGCCCAGGTGTGGCTTCATCCTCAGGGTTAGATGGATTTGGGCTTCCTCCCCCCTGTTTAAATGCTGGGGATGGAGCAGGTGGGGATGGGGCTGGGAGAGGCACCCCTGGTTGATGAACCCCATCACCCCCCCACTCCACGGCGTTGGGTCTTCACCAGCGTGCAGATGGTGGCTGCTCCAGGGTGGGTCAGAGCCCAGGTGTGGTTTCATCCTCAGGGTTAGATGGGTTTGGGCTTCCTCCCCCCCCTGTTTAAATGCTGGGGATGGAGCCACCCTGCTTTGCACCCCTCTGGGGCTGCCTCTTGGCACTGAAAAGCCATAACTGGTTTGGGGACTGACCCAGGACCACCCAGCGTGGGGACAGGGCTGAGGGACGTGGGGTCCCAGGCTGGGTTCCCAGCTCTGGGGCTGAAGCTGCTGAGGTGTCCTGCCTGTGCCCCTGCCAGGTCCCTGCCCCCCCTCAGCACCCTGGGTGCTGTACCTCATACTGTGAACACAACCCCCTTTTTTGCAGGGGCAGGTTTTTTTTATCCACAGCTCTTTGGCCCGAGGCTCTGCCCAGCTTGGGGCTCCCCAGGGGTCTCTGAGGTGCTCAGACAGGGGCTTGGGAGGTGTTTTTTGGTCCTGCTCTCACATCCAGCTCTCCCCTGAGGCTGGGGGAAGAGCCCTGCATTCCCCCCTGGTGCTCCTGGCTGGATGGAGAAGCAGGATTTGGGGGGTGGGGGCTTCTTTTCCCCTTATTCCACAGAAATTCCCTTTGTGGAAGCAGAGAGGTGGCACGTTCCATCTTTGGAGGCAGGCATGGAGAGGAACAATGTCTCAGGGGGCTTGTGTGGCTCCTCCTGAACCCCACAGAGCCAGTAGGAAGCTATCCATGCTCCTGCCTTTCTCTCTGGCCTCCAGCCCCCTCTGTTCCCCCTTTCTCAGGGCATGCAGACCCAGGTCACCCCCTGCTAAGGGGTGCTGGAGGGATGGAGAAGCACAGGATGGGCCCATCACCTTCCCTGCCCCAGGCTGCGTGTCCCCACCTGCCCCCAGCCCCTGGCTGCTGCTCCCCAGCATCTCCTCCTCCCTCCCCCTGGCCGTGGCACAAGGGCAGCTCCTTCCTGGGGTCTGGGTCAGGTGGGACCTGGGCTGGTGCTGGGTTGTGTCTCCCTTGGTGTGTGTTGCTCTGGGAGGGTCTCTGCGCTGTTTAGTGGGGGAAGGTGTGAAGCCCCCAGCCAGGATGTCCTGGGATGAGGGTTTGAGAGCTGGGAGTTCAGCTCCCTCAGTCCAGGTGAGCCCCAGGAGCTCTGTGGCTCCTGCATCCCCCCCCCATCCTTCCCTCCACCCCACCACGGGCCAGTTTTCAGCCCAGTTCCGTCCCCCCAGTTGCTGCTCCAGTTGAAATCAGACCCTTCCCCTCATGGTCTCTTTTGATACTTTTTTAAAAGCTGTGGGTTTTGCCCCCCAATAAATTTCTACCTGTATTTAACAGTGTGCACGAGGCCTCTCCTCCTCTGGGGTGCAGGGATGGGCTGCCCCTAAGGGGAGTTTCTGATGGTGCTCGGTGTGGCAGGGAGGGAGGACAGCCTGGCAGTGCCTGGGGCTGGTGCCCTCATGTCCAGGGATGTGCTGCACCCTGTACCCCTGAAAATCCCTCTCTGGGAAGGGGACAGGGTTCAGAGGGGGTCTGCAAGCAGAAGGGGAAGCCAAATACCTGCAGGAAAAAGCTCCTGCCTCTATCCCACCCTTCACCCAACGCCCCAGGGCTGGATTTGCCCTGTCTGCCCTGGATCTGAGATGCCCCGAGGGGCGCTGGGGGGGTCCTACTGTGCTGTGGTGGGTGAGGTGACAGTGAGGTGACAGTCAGGGCAGGGAGGCACACGGGCTGCGTAGATAGAAAACCACTGCTGCATCTTTATTTGCTGCATCCCAACAGTGCTGCCCTCTCTCGCTGGGCTGGGGGGGCTCCCCAGGGCTGCTCCACACCCGGGGCTGGCTGCAGGCTCCAGGAAGATGGGGGGGGGGGGGTGTGTGGGGGTGGCTGCTGTGCCCCCTGCCTGCTCTGGGGGCTGCTGGGGTGAGGGGGGTGGAGTTTGGCCATGATGTGCTTTGCTTGTGGTGGTTTGGGGGGGGGTTGCAGGGCTGGGGGTGCCTGAATTGGGTGGGGGTCGGCTGGGTATCTCAGCAAAACGTGGTGGTGAGTGGTGTTAAATCAGTACAGCACCCTCCTACCCCAGCTGCTCTTAGGGTGATGTTTCCACCCCTGGGGAGGTGGGGAGGTGTCTGTGCTGCCAGCAGGGCCAGGCTGCACCCATCACTCCCCATCCCAAGCTGGGATGGAGCCAGCCAGTCTCCCAGCTGGAAAGCAGCTGTGGCAGAGGGTGTGCAGGGATGGAAGGGGGAGGTCACAGCCTCTTATTCTGTGGAGAAGGAGCTGGGGGTGCTGGTGGGTGACAGGGTGGCCATGAGCCAGCAGTGTGCCCTGGGGCTGAGAGAGACAATGGGATCCTGGGGGGCATCAGGAGGAGTGTGGGCAGCAGGTCACAGGAGGGGATCCTCCCCCTCTGCTCTGCCCTGCTCAGGCCCCAGCTGGAGTGTTGTGTCCAGTGCTGGGCTCCCTGGGATCCAACAGCCAGGGATCTCCTGGAGAGAGTCCAGAGGAGGCTGAGGAGATGCTGAAGGGCCTGGAGCATCTCCCCTGGGAGGAAAGGCTGAGAGAGCTGGGGCTGTTCAGCCTGGAGAGAAGACTGAGGGGGGATCTGATCAATGGTTATCAATATCTGAAGTATGGGGTGCAGGGGGAATTGGCCAGCCCCTTTTCAGTGTCTGTGGGGACAGGACAAGGGGCAATGGCTGCAAGTTGGAGCACAGGGAGTTCCACACCAACCTGGGGAAGAACGTTTCCCCAGTGAGGGTGAGGGAGCCCTGGGACAGGCTGCCCAGGGGGTGTGGAGTCTCCTTCTCTGGAGAGATTCCAGCCCCGTCTGGACACCGACCTGTGCAGTATGAGCTGGGGAGCTGCTTTGGCAGGGGGTTGGACCCCAGGAGCTCTGGAGGTCCATTCCAACCCCTGTGCCTGTGCCTCCACCCCCAGGCAGGCTGTGTGGGCTCAGCACCCGCTGTTCCTGCGCATGAAGGCCTGGCCGCGCAGGGGGGTGCTGCATCTCCACGAAGGCCAGCTCCCCCACCGTCACCTGGCAGGGCCCCAGCGCCTGGAAGCCACATTTCTGGTAGAAGGGCACCAGGAACTCCTCGCACATGAGCAGGGCCCGGCGGGCGCAGGCCAGGCCGCGCAGGTGCCGCAGGTAGCGCCAGAGCAGGATGGAGCCCTTGCCCTGCTGCCGGCAGGCCCGGTGCACGGCCAGCACGTGGATGTGCACCGCCGTGCCCCGCGGCTTGTGCAGGGTCAGGGCTGCCTGCGGGGAGGGGAGCGGGGGGGTTAGTGGGGGGGCTGGGGGGCCGTCGCCCGAGCGGCTGGGCTGCGCCACACCAGTGACCCAGGGGCTGCATCCGTCCCCAAAGGGAGAAGGGTCCTGGTTCCTGACCCCCCTCTTTGCCTCTCCCCCAGCTTTGCCCCCCCCTTTGCCTCTTCCCCGTCCCCCAGCTTTGCCTCTCCCTCCCCCCCTTTGCCTCTCCTCCCACCTTTGCCCCCCCTTTGCCCCTCTCCCAGCCCAGTGTTGCCTCTCCCCACCCAGCTTTGCCCCTCCCCTTTGCCTCTCCCTCCCTCTTTGCCTCTTCCCCCCCAGCTTTGCCTCTCCCCCCAGTTTTGCCTCTCCCCCCCCTCCTTTGCCTCTTTCCCCCCACTTTGCCCCTCCCCCCTAGTTTTGCCCCCCCTTTGCCTCTCTCCCTCCCTTTGCCTTCCCCCCCCCTTTGCCTTCCCCCCCCTTTGCCTCTCCCCCCCCCCCTTTGCCTCTCCCCCCCCTTTGCCTCTCCCCCCCCCCCCTTTGCCTCTCCCCCCCCCCTTTGCCTCTCCCCCCCCTTTGCCTCTCCCCCCCCCCTTTGCCTCTCCCCCCCCCTTTGCCTCTCCCCCCCCCCTTTGCCTTCCCCCCCCCTTTGCCTCTCCCCCCCCCCTTTGCCTCTCCCCCCCCTTTGCCTTCCCCCCCCTTTGCCTTCCCCCCCCTTTGCCTTCCCCCCCCTTTGCCTCTTCCTTCTCCCTTTGCCTCTTCCCTCCCAGCTTTGCCTCTCTCCCCCCTTTGCCTCCCCTCCCCAGCGTTGCCTCCCCCCCAGTTTTGCCTCTCCCACCCCCCTTTGCCTCTCCCCCTCAGCTTTGCCTCTCCCCCCAGTTTTGCCCTCCTCCTTTGCCTCCCCCCCTCCTTTGCCTCTTCCCCCTCCAGCTTTGCCCCCCCCTTTGCCTCTCCCTTCTCCCTTTATCTCTCCTCCTCAGTGTTGCCTCTCCCCCCACTTTGCCTTCCCCCCCCCCACCCCCCCTCCCAGTTTCACCTCCACCCCCATCACCCCCACAGGGGTTTTGACTCTCCAGTGGCTGTGCTGGGGGATGCCTGAGCACGGCTGGTTTTAACACCCTCAGAAACGTTCATTAACGAGCAGGTTCATTTCCCCAGGCTCGAGCAGTGAACTGGGAAGAACTGGGTCCAGCTCTTACCTGGCTGAGCCTGTCCCGGTCCCAGAGGGAGCCGATGATGAAGGCCACGAGTCGCCCTTCCTCAAACCAGCCGAGGGAGAGCTCAGGGCACAGGTTCAGGAAGTGCCGGATCTCATCCAGGTGCAGGGGACAGGCCCCAGAGACAGAGATAAAGGCTGGAGGGGACAGGGGGCAGGGTGAGGGGCACCCAGAGATAAAGGCTGGAGGGGGGCAGTGGGGGGCAGGGTGAGGGGCACCCAGGGACAGAGATAAAGGCTGGAGGGGACGGGGGGGCAGGGTGAGGGGCACCCAGAAACAAAGGCTGGAGGGGACAGGGGGCAGGGTAAGGGGCACCCTGGGACAAAGGCTGGAGGGGACAGGGGGCAGGGTGAGGGGCACCCAGAGATAAAGGCTGGAGGGGGGCAGTGGGGGGCAGGGTGAGGGGCACCCAGGGACAGAGATAAAGGCTGGAGGGGGGCAGTGGGGGGCAGGGTGAGGGGCACCCAGAAACAAAGGCTGGAGGGGACAGGGGGGGCAGGGTGAGGGGCACCCAGAGACAAAGGCTGGAGGGGGGCAGTGGGGGGCACAGTGAGAGGGACCCAGACAGCCCTGGTGGGAGTGGGAATGTGTGCCCCCCGCTGCCCACTTGGTCTGAAGGAGCTCAGAGGGATGGGATGGCTCCTGGCAGCCTCCAGAGACACCTTCCCACAGCCAGGGACCAGCTCCCTGATCCCAGGGCTGCCGCAGTGGGATGAACCCACCCTCCTGGCATCTCCCCAGCTGCCCCTGCACTTTGGAGGGGGGGGGGGGAGGGAAGAAGAGGGGCCAGGTGAGTCTGAGGGGAGCTGGGGGTGCAGGGGATGGAGGGGCTGTCACTGGGGGTGCACGACAGAATGACCCTGTGCTGAGGCTGAGCAGGGGGCCCTTCCTCCCCCTCTCCTGCCTGTTTTGGGAGAGCTGCTCCCCACATGCCTGGTCCCACTCCAGCATTGCCTCCCCACCCCAGGCAGCTGGGTGAGCTGGGGGCCATGGTTCCCCACCTCCCTAATGAGAGCCCCCTCCCCCCTCAGCCGGGAGCCAGGACACCAGTCAGGGCCGCTGGCTCCCTCCCTCCCCACCCACGAGGTCATGCAGGGGGGCTGTGCCGACACGGAGTGTCCCCAGGGGGGCGGGGAGGGAAGGGACAGGCTGTCTCCAGCCGGTGCCACCAGACGGGACCTCCCTGGGATGCTCCTCACCCCCCCCGGGAAGCTCCTTACCCCCCTGGGATGCTCCTGACCCCCCCGGGATGCTCCTTACGCCCCTCGGGAAGCCCCTTACCCCCTCAGGATGCTCCTTACCCTTCAGGATGCTCCTTACTCCCTCAGGAAGCTCCTTACCCCCCCAGGATGCTCCTGACCTTTCCACTCAGCCTCCCCAGGATGCTCCTTATCCCCCTTGGGACGCTCCTTAGCCCCCCGGGATGCTCCTTACCCCCCTAGGATGTTCCTGACCTTCCCACTCAGCCTCCCTAGGATGCTCCTTACCCCCAAGGATGCTTCTCACCTTTCCACGCAGCCTCCCCGGGATGCTCCTTCCCCTCCCGGGATGCTCCTTCCCCTCCAGGGACGCTCCTGACCCCCCCAGGAAGCTCCTGACCCCCCGGGATGCTCCTGACCCCCCCGGACGCTCCTTACACCCCTAGAAAGCTCCTGACCCCCCCGGGACGCTCCTGACCCCCCCAGGAAGCTCCTGACCCCCCCGGGACGCTCCTGACCCCCCCAGGAAGCTCCTGACCCCCCCGGGACACTCCTTAACCCCCGGGATGCTCCTGACCCCCCCGGACGCTCCTTACACCCCTAGAAAGCTCCTGACCCCCCCGGGATGCTCCTGACCCCCCTGGGACACTCCTGACCCCCCCAGGAAGCTCCTGACCCCCCCGGGATGCTCCTGACCCCCCCGGGATGCTCCTGACCCCCCCAGGAAGCTCCTGACCCCCCCCGGGACACTCCTTACCTTCCCGCTCGATCTCAAACACGCTGACCGCATCCTCGGGGCTGAGGCAGCGGAACTCGCTGGCTGGCAGCGTGTGGCGGCGCTGCCCCCCGGGGGAGCCTCGGGGGGCCCCCAGGTGCAGGGGCTTCAGGAAAGGCAAGGTGCTGAGCGTGGGCATCTCCGTCCCGCTGCTGCCCCGCCGCCGCTGCTCCGAGCAGCCTCTGCCAGCTCCGGGCTCCCAGGGGCAGCTCAGCACCCTCAGCTTCAGCCCCCCTCCTCCAGCGCTCTGAAAGTACCTGTTGGTCAGCCACAGGATCAGGCTGCTGGCCTCCCTCTCCCAGCAGCTACCCTCCCCCAGTCATCCCAGTGCCCATCCACCATGGCTGTGGGACCAGCAGCCTGGCACCAGCTGTGGGGTGCAGCAGAGCCAGGGGGTGAAACCCCAGTCTGGGGCTGGGAGATGTTGGGCAGGATGCTCAGCCCCACGCCTGCTCCCCCTGCCCCAGCTCCACCCCCACTGCCCCAGCCCTGTCCCACCACCCAGAGCCCCTGACTGGACACTGGGGTTTCAGCCCCCTGGGTCACCCTTTCCCAGCAGCTACCCTCCCCCAGTCATCCCAGTGCCCATCTGCCATGGCCGTGGGACCAGCAGGCTGGCACCAGCTGTGGGGTGAAGCAGACCCAGGGGGTGAAACCCCAGTCAGGGGGTCTGGGTGGTGGGACAGGGGCTGGAGCTGGGGCAGGGGGAGCAGGTGTGGAACTGAGCATCCTGCCCAGCATCTCCCAGCCCCTGGCAAAGCCAGGATGGGCAGCAGAGCCCTGGGGCCAGGCAGGGTGGGATGTGGGACTCTGAGGAGCCAAGCTGTGCCTGGGGGGATCAGTCCCTGTGCCCCTCAAATGAGGGCAGTGCTGGGGCACCAGGGGGGATGCACCACAGCCCTCCAGCACGGGCAGGGTGGCCAGAGCCAGCTCCTGGACACAGCCCAGCCTGCCAGGGCTGAGCAGCTTCCCCAGCTCCCAGGGACACAGCTCAGCCCCCACGGGCTCTCTGGTCACAGTCACGCTCAGAATGGGTCCATAGCAGGACAAGTGGGTGTCCCAGCTGAGCTGGCAGCACCCATCCTGTGCATCCTGGCCAAGTCCCTCAGCCTGGATCAGAGCCTGTAGCTTCAGCCTGCCTCCTTCCATGTGCAGCAAAGCAAGTTACCACACCCAGAGAGGACCACAAACTAAGGAACAACTTTGCTGTGCACAGGAGCCACAGGCAGGAAGAGCTCATCCCTGCATCCTTCCATCCCTCCATCCCTCCCTGCATCCTTCCATCCCTGCATCTCTCCCTGCATCCTTCCATCCCTGCATCCCTGCATCCCTCCCTGCATCCTTCCATCCCTGCATCCCTCCCTGCATCCTTCCATCCCTGCATCCCTCCATCCCTCCATGCATCCTTCCATGCATCCCTCCCTCCATCCCTGCATCCTTCCCTCCATCCCTCCCTGCATCCCTCCATCCCTGCATCCCTCCCTGCCTCCCTCCATCCCTCCCTGCATCCCTCCCTGCACCCCTACATCTCTCTCTGCCTCCCTCCATCCTCGCATCCCTCCCTGCATCCCTCCCTGCATTCCTCCATCCCTCCATGAATCCTTCCATGCATCCCTCCCTTCATCCCTGCATCCCTCTATCCCTGCACCCCTCCCTGCATCCCTACATCTTTCCCTGCCTCCCCCCATCCTCACATCCCTCCCTGCATCCCTCCCTCCCTGCATTCCTCCATCCCTCCAAGCATCCTTCCATGCATCCCCCCTTCCATCCCTGCATCTCTCTATCCCTGTATCCCTCTATCCCTCCCTGCCTCCTTCTATCCCTCCCTCCATCCCTCCCTGCATCCCCCCATCCCTGCTCAGCCCCCTATTCAAGCAACTGGCCGCAAGGCCAGGGCGAAGCTGGGTCATTTTTGATTATTGCTTGAGAGGTGCTGCCACTCCCTGCTAATTATAGGCTCGCCTCTGGCTAATAGGATTTAGAGAAACAAAGGCATTACCAGCACCAGCGTTGTGCAGGGCAGAACCAGCACGAGCTGGGAATTTTCCATCCCAAAATGCCAGGGGCTGGGAGGGTGAGGTGCCTGTTCTATCCAGCCCAAGGTGGGATGGGGAGGCAGTGTGGTGTGGTTTTGGTTTGGAAGTGGAGGTCTGTCTGAGGGACCAGGTCCATCAGGGAGGAGGGGGGGGGGGTTCATTGAGGGGGGGGGAATTATTTAGCATCCCAATTGGAGGGACCAGGACAGACTGAACTGGTGCTGGGAATGAGCATTTATGCTCCTGGGAACATGTGTGAGGGGGGTAAAGGGGCCAGTGGGGTGCTGGGGGGGGTTTGTACAGCTGCTTGTCAAATCTTCTGGAACTCCTCATCCCACTAATTGGATTAGGGGCTCATCTACCTGGGTAAATCCCAGAGCAGGCAAGAGGGCAGGCTCTGGGCACCTAGAAAATGCAACAGTGGTTTGATCCTGGGCGATGCTGAGCACCTGGGGTGGGTGCTTGGGGTGCTGCTGGGTCGGGTTTGGGGGGCAGGGTGGCCAGCTGAGTGCAGCCTCGGGCAGGGCTGGTCTTTGGGCTGCAGTGGGGGTTACAGGGCAGGAGGTTTGCTCACCCAGAGCAGAGGGATGTGAGCCAGGTCACCGACCAAGAGCAAATCTTTATCCCAGGCTGGAAAGAGCTGAGAACTGGAAGGTCTCTACAGGGCCATCCACAGACCTGGGGGGGGGGGGGGAGGGGGGGAGTTCCAGGACCTCTCCTGTGAGTGGCTGCTCCTTCCCTGTCAGAGGTGGCTGGGAAAAGGGAATAGGATGCCTCCAGCTATTTTTAGAGCTGTCTCCAGACAGTAACAGCCTGGAGCAGAAGTCGGTGATGGGGAAAGGCTGCTCCTGGGCTTGTTTTCCTTGTACGTGTTCCCCTCCAGCTCTTTACTCCTGGCAGCCCCGGTTGGACAGCTGGAGGGCTGAGAGATTTGTCTGCTTGCAATGAACTTTCTGCTTTGCTTCTCAGCTCCCTGCTGAGGGAGGGAGACAGACCCAGCCCATGGAGTGCAGCCCTCCCAGCCCATCTCTGGAGCTGACCCCAGGCCCTGTGCTGCTGTGGGGGTACCAACATCATGGTTACACCAGCAAGAGTCCCCCCCCCCCAACCTGCAGAAGTGAAGGGAACTCACCCCAGGTCACTAAGGAAGAACAGGAGTGGGGAAGCAAACCCTCTGCCCCTGGCTTGAGGCTTCTGCCCCAACACAGCCTCCTGGATGTGGCTCGAGCCACTTACACCCCAGGCTGGAACCCCAGGCTGGAGCCCTGCACTGGAACCCCAGGCTGGAGCCCTGCACTGGAGCCCTGCACTGGAGCCCTGCACTGGAACCCCAGGCTGGAGCCCTGCACTGGAGCCCTGCACTGGAACCCTGCACTGGAACCCTGCACTGGAACCCCAGCCCTGAGCTGCCTGAGACGAGCCCCACACGTTTGTGGGTGCAGAGCAGCTCTGTGTGTTTCCCACACACCCACTGGTACCTGTGCACCAGAGCCTGGAGCATCCACACGCTCTGGGGGAGGCTCACAGCTCAGTCAAGAGGTGAGTCTGCAGCACCCCCACAGCATCACTTAACTCTGGTCTGAGCAGCTGCCTGGCTGTGGAGCTGGAGTCCCCAAGAGAACTGGCAGTGAGGAGCTGGGTACTCACCCAGCTTCCCAGCCAAATCACTCTGTGAAAGAGCCCACGATGTCCTTCCACCCTGAGCAGGGAGGGTCTCAGCGAGGGGGGGTCCCTGCACTCAGGGTTTGACAGTAGCTGCTGGAGGGGCAGGGATGGGCCAGGGGCTGGGATGGGCCTTATGGTCCCTTCACTAAGCTCTGTGCACCAACCTCCCTCCCTCCCCTCCCAGGCCACTGCCCCCACCCTGGGATGCCCAGGGCTGGTGAGTCACAGCAGCCTCAGCACCACTGGCTGTCCCCAAGGCCCCCAGGACCCCAGCAAAGCGGGTGCTTACCAGAGGGGGACCCCACGCTGCTCCTCTGCCCGCCGGGCCCCAGCGGTGCCGTCCCACAGGAGAGGAGAACTGGGGGGCTCAGCTCCCCTCCTCCTGCTCTGCCTCACCCTGTGCAGCCCCTGCTTATATGTTTGTTATTGCTGGAGCACGTGATGACACCCTAAGGAGTTTATAACCTCGATGAAAGACGGGGAGAGGTGAGAGGCTTTAAGGTGACAGGCCAGGCAGAGGAGCCCATCAGGCTTTTCTCATCCCCCCCTTCCCCTGGCGTGACCGCTGGCAGGGGATAAAGCATTAGGCTGATTGCTCTGTGCCCAGTAACCACCCAGCAGGGAGAGCAGGGGGCTCAGGGAAAGGAGGAAGGAAAGGAGAGCACTGCTCTGTGCCCAAGGAAGGAAGGGTTAGGTACAAGAGAGATGTGGGGCTGTTGGAGAGGGGTCAGAGGAGCCAGGGAGATGCTCAGAGGGCTGGAGCAGCTCCCCTCTGGAGAGAGGCTGAGGGAGCTGGGCTGGGTCAGCCTGGAGAAGAGAAGGCTGTGGGGGGACCTCATTGCAGCCTGCCAGTCCCTGAAGGGAGCAGAGGAACAGGAGGGGAATCAGCTTGTTCAAGGGCAGAGCCTGGCAGGACAAGGGGGATGGAGTGAAGCTGGAGGAGGGAAGGGTGAGAGGAGAGATTGGGGGGAAGTTCTGTGCAGAGAGAGTGGTGAGGGGCTGGAACAGGCTGCCCAGAGAGGGGGTGGGTGCCCCGTCCCTGGGGGTGTTCAAGGCCAGGTTGGCTGGGGCCCTGGGCAACCTTGTGTAGCTCCAGGCCTGAGGTTGGTGTCCCTGCCTGTGGCAGGGGGTTGGAGCTCTGTGACCCTTGGGGTCCCTCCCAACCCAGGCCATTCTATGACTCTATGATTGATCCACACCCCTCAGACAGCACCAGGAGCCTGTTGGAAGCTGAAGGCAGCCCTGGTGAGTGTGGATATGCTTTGAGCTGAGGAGAGGGGAAGCTGCTGGTTGTACCAGGCATGGGCATCGCTGGGGCTTGAGTGGCTGGGGTCTCTCAGGGGAACCAGCTGGTGTCTTGTGGGATGGGAGGGGACAGACCTAAGGTTTCTGCCCCAAGGAGCTTATTCCAAAGACCAACTATCTCTCCCCTGCACAGCCCTTGGTCTCTGGGAGCTATTAGGAACTGGATAGGCAAAGCTAATGTTTGTCCCCATCAGGACATGGGTAATAAAAGGGGGATTATCCCAAGTGTGAGCTCCTAGAAAGGGAATGATTGGGAAGGTCAGCAAATGTGGTAATTAAAAAATGTTGGCATCATCATTATCATCAGGAACCAGATGCAGCCCTGAAAGAAGCCCAGGAGAGGAGGCAGAGCTGGCTTTGCTCCCCCAGAGAGGTTTCCAGGGGAGCTCAGGCCCTGCCTTAGTTTCCAGCCATGGGCAAAGTGACCTGAGGCTACTCCCTTATATCCCTCTTTTAAGTTTTTCTCATGGAATCACAACAGAAGTACAACCCAGCAGCTCCCTGCTCTTCAGAAAGGACAGTGCAGAGCAGCTCCCAGCCACTAAAACCCAGCCCAGCAGAGCAGAGGCTGGCCTGAGGCTGGAATAGCCGAGCAGGGATGCTGCATTTGATGGCTTTAGCTGGGCCTGTCTCTCCCTGCTCCCACACAGCCGCAGAGGGTCACCAACTCTATTAAAAGAGCCTCAGCAGCGTGCTGAGATTTACATATTTAGCAGCTCACTTGGTAGCTTCAAAGAGTCCTGAGCTGTCACTCTGGCCCCACAGCCCAGCTGGTCCCCACCCCCCCCCACGTTAGGGTGCCTGCTCAGGAAGACAGCAATTATCTCTGGGCAGGATTTGGAGCAAGGGAAGACATGTGGGAGGCAGATGAAGCAGTATTTGCCACTGCTCAGCAGGGCTTGGGAATGAAGTGACACACGTGCAGCCCAGGGGCTCCTCAGCTGCACTGTGCTCTGCCTTCATCCCTGTCTCCATCCCTGCCTGCATCCCTGCCTCCATCCCTGCCTGCATCCCTGCCTCCATCCCTGCCTCCATCCCTGCCTGCATCCCTGTCTCCATCCCTGCCTCCATCCCTGCCTGCATCCCTGCCACCATCCCTGCCTGCATCCCTGCCTGCATCCCTGCCACCATCCCTGCCTGCATCCCTGCCTGCATCCCTGCCTCCATCCCTGCCTCCATCCCTGCCACCATCCCTGCCTGCATCCCTGCCTGCATCCCTGCCTCCATCCCTGCCTCCATCCCTGCCTGCATCCCTGCTTCCATTCCTGCCTCCATCCGTGTCTCCATCCCTGCCTCCATCCCTGCCTGCATGCCTGCCTCCATCCCTGCCTCCATCCCTGTGGAATGCCGGGTTATCCCAGGGCTGCTTGTGGTGGCTGCCGCCTTCCTGCTCCCTCGGCCCTGAGGGGCAGGGTCTGCCCCCCCAGGGGACACGGGGGGCATCCTCCCCTCTGGCACCACCCGGGGGGGTTGCTCTCCCAAGCTCACTGCGTTACCAAACCAGACTCCCCTCTCACACCCCCTGCTCCTCCCCTTCCCCTGGCTCAGCCAAGGCACCCACCCACCCAGGGAGCCTGCTCGGAGGTGAGCCGGGGGTGGCAGCGGTCTGAGCATCGCTGGGAGGTCAGCCACAGGCTCTGGTTTCGCTCCCCCCTGGCTCCCACCTTGCCGCACACCGGCAGTGCGGAGTGCTTGGTGCTCTGAGGTCCCTGCGGGAGGCGGCTCTGGGGGCAGCAGCAGAGTGCTCAGCATTCCCCCCGCTGGCTGCCTCCTGCTGCTACTCCCCAGCGCTCCCCTCCGGCTCCCGAGAGCGGCTCTGGTCGCCCTCAGGTCCCGGGAAGCCGGGGTGCTGAGCGGGGAGTCGGTGCAGCCCAGGAGCTCTAAACCAGACCCTAGAGGGGCTGGTTCTGTTAATATGGGGTATATCATATAGATATGGTTCATAAATATCCTCGGATGTGGGTCCCCTTGAGGGCACAGGGCTGGTTCCCTCCTGGCACTCACAGGGAGGTTAGGATGGAGGAAGGGATGCTAGGGCAGGTGAAGGGATGCTAGGGCAGGTGAAGGGATGCTAGGGCAGGTGAAGGGATGCTAGGGCAGGTGAAAGGATTCTAGGGCAGGTGAAGGGATGCTAGGACAGGTGGAGGGATGCTAGGGCAGGTGGAGGGATGCTAGGACAGATGAAGGGATGCTAGGACAGGTGAAGGGATGCTAGGGCAGGTGAAGGGATGCTAGGGCAGGTGAAGGGATGCTAGGGCAGGTGAAGGGATGCTAGGGCAGGTGAAGGGATGCTAGGGCAGGTGGAGGGATGCTAGGGCAGGTGAAAGGATTCTAGGGCAGGTGGAGGGATGCTAGGGCAGGTGAAGGGATGCTAGGGCAGGTGAAGGGATGCTAGGGCAGGTGGAGGGATGCTAGGACAGGTGAAAGGATGCTAGGGCAGGTGAAGGGATGCTAGGGCAGGTGAAGGGATGCTAGGACAGGTGAAGGGATGCTAGGACAGGTGAAGGGATGCTAGGGCAGGTGAAGGGATGCTAGGGCAGGTGAAGGGATGCTAGGGCAGGTGGAGGGATGCTAGGACAGGTGAAAGGATGCTAGGACAGGTGAAGGGATGCTAGGGCAGGTGAAGGGATGCTAGGGCAGGTGAAGGGATGCTAGGACAGGTGAAAGGATGCTAGGGCAGGTGAAGGGATGCTAGGGCAGGTGAAGGGATGCTAGGACAGGTGAAGGGATGCTATTTCACACCTCATTTGGGATGTCAGGCACAGGAAGCAGGCTTGGAACTCTCGCTTTGCCCTGGCAGGACTGGTGTTTCTTATTGCTCCTGGCCTGGGCCTCTGAGGAAAGGGTACAAAGAGTTTGGGGGACAGGTTCACCCACATCTGTTTGACCATGGCAACCTCAGCAGGCAGGGGACTGGGTCAGGGACTGGCAGGGACCTGGTTTGCCCCCCTCCCCAGAGCACAGGAGGTGATTAGCCTCCTTTCCTCTGCCCTGCTGGGCTGTAGCACTTTGTAACTAGGTCACGGCCATGCACCACACAATCCCCAGGAGAAGGAGGATGGGGTTAGGCAGGGGCTCCTCTGAGAGGAGGGGGCCAGCCAGGTGGAAAGGGGCTGGTCAGGAGCGGCCCCCACCCTCCAGTCCCTGACTTCCAGGCAGTTTCGATCCCGTTCTGACTGTGGGATGCAGCAGTTGGGTGCCTTGTCTCCAGGGCATCCTGCATCTGCAGGAGCCGTCCTGCCTGTGGTCCAGCTGCACACTGCTGCTGGGTGCCAGGGTGACCCTGTGGAGCTGCCTGAGGAACTAGATGTCCCCTCCAAGGAAGCCAAATCCCGCATCTCAGGGCAAGGCTGGGCCAGCACCCAGCCCCAGCCCCATCAGGGGATTTGTACGGGCTTGGTGGTGCCAAAGAGGATGAGGGAGCGTGGAGGAGGATTGGGTGGCATTAAGTCACGCGTGGACAAGGTGACGCTGCTCTGAGGGTGCTGGCAGGGACAGCCAGGGGTGTTTGATCAGGGCCACACAGGCAGGGAGGGGCTGGGTAATCCTGCACGGGATGGGGGCACTGGGTGCTGTTTGGGGGGCTTTGCCTTGCCCATGGGATGGGGGAGTGGGTGCTGTTTGGGGGTCTTTGCCCTGCCCATGGGATGGGGGCACTGGGTGCTGTTTGGGGGGCTTTGCCCTGCCCATGGGATGGGGCAGTGGGTGCTGTTTGGGGGGCTTTGCCCTGCCCATGGGATGGGGCAGTGGGTGCTGTTTGGGGGGCTTTGCCCTGCCCACCCAGCCTGGGGAGATTTGGGGGGCTCACTGGGAGAGGTTTCCATCTGTCCCATTGCCAGCTAACCTTTCGGGGTGCTGGGGTGCTCGGGACGCAGTGATCCCCACTGTGCTGTTTGCCAGCACGGCAGTGACCCCCCCACCCCCCAGCCCACCCCCGCGGAGGGTCTGCAGACATTCCCCGGGGGGAGCATCCCGAACCCGGCACCAGCGCTTCCAAGGAGCTGGCGGGGGCGGGACGGAGCACACGTGCCCCTCATCTCGGTGGGCTCGGCCAAGCAGGGACTGCGCACCAGAGCAGAGGGGTGCAGGGAGCCCCCCAGCCCCGGCCCGGCGAGGGACCCTGCCTGCGAGCGCCGGGCTGCCGGGGAGCCTGTGCGCCCCCAGACCCACTGAGCCTCTGCTCCCCCAGACCCACTGAGCCTCTGCTCCCCGGATGGAGCCTCTGCTCCCCCAGACCCACTGCTCCCCCAGACCCACTGCTCCCCCAGACCCACTGCTCCCCCAGACCCACTGAGCCGCTGCTCCCCGGATGGAGCCTCAGCTCCCCCGGACCCAGGGGGCCGTGCTGTCCCCTCCCTCCCGCCGGGCCGGGACTCTCCGGACCGGACCGTGCGCGGCTGCGGGAGGCGGCAGCCCACGAGGTGGCACCAGAGCCTCGCCGCAGCCAGGGCACCCGGCACCCCCCGGGCATCCCCAGGATCCTCCGGGCATCCCAGCACCTGGTGAGCATCTCCAGCAGCCTCCGGGCATCCCGGCACACTCTGGGCATACCAGCACTCTCCAGGCATCCCGGCAGCCTGGCATCCTCCAGGTATCCCGGGATCTGCTGGGCATCCGGCACCCTCTTGTCTTCTCCAGGATCCTCCGGGCATCCCAGCATCTGCTGGGCATCTCCAGCATCCTCTGGGCATCCCGGCACCTCTCTGGGTATCCCTGGCACCCGGTGGGCACCTCAGTACCCTGCAGTCACCCCAGCACCCCGTGTGCACCCCAGCACCCTGTGTGCACCCCGGTACCCTGTGTGCACCCCATCACCCCATGTGCACCCCAGCACTCTGTGTGCACCCCGGTACCCTGTGTGCACCCCATCACCCCATGTGCACCCTGGTACCCTGCATGTACCCCATCACCCCATGTGCACCCCAGCACCCTGCGTGCACCCCAGCACCCTGCATGCACCCCAGCACCCTGCGTGCACCCCAGCACCTTGGTACCCTGCAGGCATCCCAATACCTGCCCCTCAATCCCCACAAGGTCGGTACAAAGATGCCCCAGGTGCAGCTGGGGGGGGTGGGGAGGCTCCTTCTCCCCTGTATCCCCGTGCAGAGGCAGGGGGCAGTCAGAACACACAAGCAGCTGCTTGCAGGGCTGATGTTCTCCTGCCAAGATAGTAAAGGCCAACGCTTCCCCAAACAGCCTAGCACTGGGAATTGTCCCAAAACAAGGATGCTAGATGTGTCTCACCTGGCCCTGCGAGTTGGGGATCTCCTGCTCAATCAGCCTCAATCTCCCAAAAAAAAAAAAAATTAAACAAACTGTGGATGCAAACCACTCCTTGGGTTAGTATTTTGCAGGGTGGCCTGTCCTGCTGAGGTCCCTCAGTGGAGATCCAAAAAGCCTGGCTTGGTGAACGGGAGATGCTCCTCTTGACACCCAGTGACTGTGACGTGCCTGAAGCACGTCAGGGCTGTGGCACTCCAGGCCCTGGGCTGTTGCATCCTGAAAAAGCAAGGAGTTCTTCAGTGCCACAGCCTGATGGATGTGTGTCAGAGCCCCAGCTGGGATCACAGTGCAAACCCCCCACCCCAGCTCAGCTCCTGCTAAGGAGCAAACAGCCCTGAGTTGCCCCCATGATGCCCCCCTGCCAGGAGGCTGCCTGGCTGTGCAAGGGGAATGTTTGCAGGGCTGTTTGTGGCCCCCTGAAACTCCAGTGCTGCTTCTCAGTGTGTAATTGCTCCGAAGAGAGACAGTTTCCATCTACACACAGGCTGATGCCCATTACCTGTATCTATATTTTATCAGTGGCTGTTACAACATACATTAAGGGCCTGATGAGAAGCAACACCGTGCTGGCCAGAGCTGTGCTTTGAAACCTTGAGAAGAACGTGGTGCCAGTGCAAATGGAGCCAAAGGGCTCCTTCTTCCCCTCACAAAGGCCTGATCCTGTTCCCACTGAGGCACAATCCTCCCTGGCTACAGCAGGACAGGGGTCAGTACCTTGTCCCCAGCCCTGGGTGGGCTGGCTGAACGCCCTGGGGAGATGGGCTGTGCTCCCCCCTCCAGCACAGCGATGGTTGGGGGGTGAAATTGATGAGGGAACTTTGATGAGGGAACAGCACCCACCCTCAGCAAGTGCTGATGATCCAGAGCTGGGAGGGGTGGCTGCCAGGCAGGACACTGTGCTGCCATCCAGAGACCTGGCCAGGCTGGAGAGCTGGGCAGGGAGAGACCAGATGGGGTTCAACAACAGCAAGGGGAGAGTCTGGCACCTGGGGAGGAACAACCACATGGATCAGTACAGGCTGGGGGTGACCTGCTGGAGAGGAGCTCTGTGGAGAAGGAGCTGGGGGTGCTGGTGGGTGACAGGGTGGCCATGAGCCAGCAGTGTGCCCTGGGGCTGAGAGAGACAGTGGGATCCTGGGGGCATCAGGAGGAGTGTGGGCAGCAGGTCACAGGAGGGGATCCTCCCCCTCTGCTCTGCCCTGCTCAGGCCCCACCTGGAGTGTTGTGTCCAGTGCTGGGCTCCCTGGGATCAAACAGCCAGGGATCTCCTGGAGAGAGTCCAGAGGAGGCTGAGGAGATGCTGAAGGGCCTGGAGCATCTCCCCTGGGAGGAAAGGCTGAGAGAGCTGGGGCTGTTCAGCCTTGACAAGAGAAGACTGAGGGGGGACCTAATTAAAGTCTATAGTTATCTGAAGCATGGGGTGCAGGGGAATTGGCCAGCCCCTTTTCAGTGTCTGTGGGGACAGGACAAGGGGTGATGGCCTCAAGTTGGAGCACAGGGAGTTCCACACCAACCTGGGGAAGAACTTTTCCCCAGTGAGGGTGAGGGAGCCCTGGGACAGGCTGCCCAGGGGGTGTGGAGTCTCCTTCTCAGGAGAGATTCCAGCCCCGTCTGGACACCGACCTGTGTGCCCTGTCCCAGGGACCCTGCTTTGGCAGGGGGTTGGACCCCAGGAGCTCTGGAGGTCCCTTCCAACCCCTACAACTCTGTGATCCTGTGAAATCCTCATGCTGGAGACCCTCAGCAAGCAGTTCCCAGGGACCATGGCTCATGGGAGGAGGTGTGTGCTCCCACCAGCACATCCCTGTTCACAGCTCTATCACCCCGTGGCACTGAGCAGGCATTAGAAATGGCTTTTCCCCAAGGGCATGCCACTGTTTTCCCACCTGATGGGCCCTCCAGGTCTATCCTGCTCCCTATCCCTGGGGTTGAGGCTGAGAAATGCTCCAAGCAGGGAACCACATCCACACGCTGCCCCTCTGATTAAAGTGATGCTGTAGGTGGAATGCCAGGGTGGAGGAGAGCTGGCCTGGGGGAAGGCAGGCGCTGAGAGTGCTGCATGGCCTGCAGCTCTGTGGTTTGGAGACAGGGCAGGAATAGTTTGTACTCTGCCACCACTTAGAGCGTCCTTCTGCCCACAGCTTGGGGTAGTTGAGGAGCTGGGCAGAGCTGAAATGCCAGCTGGCTCCCAGTGCATCCCTCCCCTGTGCACCACCCCGTCTGCCCCAGGCTCTTCCCAGGGTTTTAAGGCCATTTGCAAAGCTGGAAAATCCCAACAGGCCTGAGGAGAGGGGCCCTGCTCTCTCCTGGGGGGGTGAACCCCAGAGGTGAGCACAGGCAGACCTTTATCCCAGCTGCTTTTCCTAAGCAGAGAAAGCTTGGAATGAGCCCTGACAGCCAGCTGGAGGATGCAGGGCAGGGCAGAGCAGGGTGTCTGGCTCTAAAGGACAGGCAGGGGTGGCTGGTTTGGGTTCCTTTGGTCAGTCACCCTCCAGGGCAGCAGCACCTGCCCAGGGAACCCCTTCTGCTCCAAAGGTCCCTGCAGACAGGGGGGATCAACCCCCCCACTCCTTTGCACACCCTGAGGAGAGCTGCTAGGGGACACAAGGAGCAAGCCTGGGCCTTGCTGCCCCTGGAAAGCACCTCCCAGCAAAGGGCAGTGCCCAGCGCCAGGACGGGCCCCATCCCGTGGGCAAGGGCAGGGCAGGGAGGGCAGGTGGGGTGAGGGGATGCGGGTGGGCTTGGTGACCCCTCCCTGTGCGGATAGGAGCGTCTGGGTTGTCAGGACAAGGCTTCTTATGGCAGAGGGGCAGACGTGTCTGGGGTGGGACCCATCGGCCGCTCCAGCTGGGCACGGGGGCTGGGGACATCGCTCCCCCCCAGGACTGGGGCCTGGGGCCGATGCGGGGCGGACACAGTGACTGGGTACCCAGGTGTGATGCGGGGCAGCCACGGGGACGGGGGACGATGCGGCGCAGCCCCAGGGATGGGGGATGATGCAGTGCAGGCCCTGTGACCGGGTACCCAAGCGTGATGCGGTGCAGGCCCTGTGACCGGGTACCCAGGTGTGATGCGGGGCAGCCCCGGGGACGGGGGGTGATGCGGTGAAGCCCCAGGGACGGGGGATGATGCGGGGCAGCCCCGGTGAGCAGGTACCCAGGCGTGATGCGGGGCAGCCCTGGGGACGGGGAACGATGCGGGGCAGCCCCAGGGACGGGGGATGATGCTGTGCAGCCCCGGGTACCCAGGCATGATGTGGTGCAGCCCTGGGGACAGGGGATGATGCGCTGCAGCCCCGCAACAGGGTATGTGATGCGGGGAAGCCCCGGGGACGGGGGATGATGCGGTGCATGCCCGGGGACGGGGAGTGATGCGGGCCAGCCCCTGTGAGCGGGTACCCAGGCGTGATGCGGGGCAGCCCCAGAGACGGGGGATGATGCTGTGCAGCCCCAGGGACGGGGGATGATGCGGGGCAGCCCCGGGTACCCAGGCATGATGCGGTGCAGCCCTGGGGACAGGGGATGATGCGCTGCAGCCCCGGGACCGGGTGCGTGATGCGGTGCAGCCCCGGGGACGGGGGATGGTGCGGGGCAGCCCCAGAGACGGGGGACGATGCTGTGCAGCCCCAGGGATGGGGGATGATGCGGGGCAGCCCCGGGGACCGGCTACCCAGGGGTGATGCGGTGCATGCCCGGGGACGGGGGATGATGTGGTCCAGCCCTGGAGACAGGGGATGATGCGGTGCAGCCCCGGGTACCCAGGCGTGACGCGGTGCAGCCCCAGTGAGGAGGCCCGGGCACGCCGCCGTTCACCCTGCCCGCCCCCCCCCCGTCCCCCCCATCGTCCCCCCCCGCCCCTCGGGCGCGGTGGGCGCGCGGCGGAGTGGGCGTGTCGCGGCTCGGGGGGGGGGCGTGTCCCCCCTCGGGCCCCGCCCCTTCAGGCCGTAACTTGCGCGCGCCCCGCCCCGCCCCCTCCCCCAGCCTGCGCCGCCGGCCGCGCGCTCAGCCGTTCTGCCCGGCGCCATGGCGGACCAGCCCGCTGAGGCGGCCCCGGCCCCCGCCGCCGCCCCGGCCCCGGCCCCCCCCGCCGCGCTGCCCCTGCCGGCCCCGCCGGGCGGCTCGCAGCGCCTTCTCTTCTCCCACGACCTGGTGTCGGGCCGTTACCGCGGCTCGGTGCGGTTCGGCCTGGTGCGCCTCATCCACGGCGAGGACTCGGACTCGGAGGAGGAGGAGGGCGGGCGCGGGACCGGCGGCGGCGGCGCCGCCAGCTCGGGAGGCTCCGAGTCGGGAGGCCCCGGCACCGGAGGCACGGAGGAGGGCCGCTCCAGCCCGCTGCGGCGGGGCTACGTGCGGGTGCAGTGGTACCCGGAGGGCATCAAGCAACACGTCAAGGAGACCAAGGTAAGCGGGGCGGCCTGGGGCCCCCGGGAGGGGGAGTGGGGGGGGGGGTGGGCTGCCCGCGGCCCGCCCGCGGCCCGCCCGCGGCCCGCCTCGGCCTCCGTGTGTCTCCCCGGGGGGTGAGGGGAGGGTGGGGGGGCTGCTCCGGTCCCTGCTCCGGCTGGAAGGCTCCGCCTTGGAGGCCTCCCGGGGCAGGGGCCTGCGCGGCCTGCCGGCTCCCGGGGCCGTGGTGTTGGGCTGCTCTGGAGCCGCCCGCGGAGGGGCTTCTGGCTCCTTCTCCCCTGTTCCCCCCCACCCCCCGGCCTTGCCCGCCCTGCGAGTGGGGAAGGTGGAGGGTGTCCTCCCGAGGTTGGAATCCCTTCCTTCCTCACGCTCCTTCAGGAAGCCCGGCGTGGATGCTGCCGTTCCCTTGGGGCGCTGGGGTTCGCCTGTGAAGGGGATGGCAGGGAGCACGCAGCCCCCTCCCGCCCGCTGGGGATGTGGGCCAGTGTCTCTGCCTTTATTGGGCAGTGTCGTCATCGCCAGCTTCAGGGGAGTCAACAGCCGAGCCAGGGAAACCTGGACCAGACCGAGATTACAGCAGCGGGCATCTGTGGTTTGGCTCTGCCCTTGTTTATGGGAGCGTTTCCCCCCCCTGCTGATGAGGCACATGTACATCTGTGACCTCTTAATTACACCCGAGGAGCTGCAAGGTGCAGGTCTGCGTCAGAGCGTTCCCACTTCCCAAAGTTCCTCTGGCCAGGGGTTTCACACAGCCTGACTGACAGTAGGGAGACAAAAGCGAGCGAGAGGGCACTGTAATGTAGCACAAAGGGGCCAGCGAGGGATGGGCGTTGCACTGCACAAAACCAGGCAGCCTGCGCTGTCCTTGCGGCGGGTCCCAGGGCTCCTCTGGGGTGGCAGGCGAAAGCCAGGAGGCTTCTGGTATGTCATCTGCTTTGGTGTTTGAGAAATGGCCCCGTATGCTGAAGGAGAGAGAGGCGAGGCGGAGAGGAAGCAAGGTGTGTTGCAGTCTCACAGGCATCGGGAGGATTGCAAGTGCTAACAGAGTGAGCTAAATTTAGGTGGTAGTGTCATTAGGCACGTGACCGGTTGGAGATAGGGAAAATGAAAACAGGTATTCAGAAAAGAGACTGCCACGTGATGGATTCCTGCCTTAAAAAAGGAAAAGAAAAGCCCTCTTTCTCTCCAGAACCACAATTGAATCTGTGCAGCCTTCCAGTGAAATCCTGGCGTGCTGGTGCAGCGGGGATTTGTGCGAAGTTGAGTGTGGTGTTCAGCATCTAAACAAAGCTGCCTCCATTGGAGCGAGTAAACAGGGACTTTGGAGTTGTTGTTGGGTTCCCCAACCCAGCAGTGTTAGCTCTGACTCTGGTTGCTCTATCTATTTAGGGATATGAAGATGATGAAGGGCCTGGAGCATCTCCCCTGTGAGGAAAGGCTGAGAGAGCTGGGGCTGTTCAGCCTGGAGAGAAGAAGACTGAGGGGGGATCTGATCAATGTTTATCAATATCTGAAGTCTGGGGTGCAGGGGGAATTGGCCAGCCCCTTTTCAGTGTCTGTGGGGACAGGACAAGGGGCAGTGGCTGCAAGTTGGAGCACAGGGAGTTCCACACCAACATGGGGAGGAACTTTTCCCCAGTGAGGGTGAGGGAGCCCTGGGACAGGCTGCCCAGGGGGTGTGGAGTCTCCTTCTCTGGAGAGATTCCAACCCCATCTGGACACCGACCTGTGCAGTATGAGCTGGGGAGCTGCTTTGGCAGGGGGGTTGGACCCCATGAGCTCTGGAGGTCCCTTCCAACCCCTACAATTCTATGATTCTGTGATCTCTTGCTATACCCTTTGCAGTGTTAGAGAAAAAGCAGGACTGGGGAGGACCAGAAATCGATCAAAGACAGTCATGTCAATAAATGCTCTGGCATTCCTTCACGTGGTCCTTTCCTTCTGGTGTAGGTGTCTTTCCTGCTCAGGTAATAGACCCCAGGGAGAAGTTCCCTAAGTGTTTGAGGAATTTAGGTGTACTTACCATATTGATTTTTCCTTTTGACAAGCTGCCCAGTGCCAGTATTGAGAGGTGCTGTGTACGCTCTGCGCTGCGGCTCGGCGCTGCTGAAACCAAATCTGATGCCATTGGAAACCTTGGGACTTCACTTTGTGGTTGTAATCAGGTTTTTTGGCTGTCCCCTGACCCAGCCCTTTCTGGCTTACACTGATGTGTGGGAACCAGCCAGGTCAAGCCTGATGGGCAGTGCTGGGAGGGGTACAAACCGTAGGCACCACGTGGTTGTTCTGGGTGCTGTTGTCTGCATCTTTGGCTGTGAGATTGCTTTTGATGTCCTTAAAAATATTAACCTGTCTGGGTTGCAGTGAAATTGTGGATTCAAGAGGCTACTTATTGCACCTTTTTATTTCTTTTCACTGCCTCTTATTTCCCCGAGCTCCCCATTCTGGGGTGGGCAGAGGGTAGAGCTGTGCCCAAGGCTTTCCCTATGTATGCCATGGTGTACCTGGTTTGCTTTCATGTGAAAGGCTGGGTGCCTGCCTGCCTCCTGTTTATCAAACACTTTAATAAGATCTAAGAACCCCAGGGTTGGAGAGAGCAAGTGTAACCAAGGGAGAAATAAAGTTGTTGCAGATTTTGAGGGTAGTGAAACAGCACCTTTGACTACCAGTGTGAAGGTCAAGAGCAGCTCTCTGTGCCCAGTTACAATTCCAGAGATTTCCTGACTTCTCTTAAAACTATGGGCAGTTAAACACTGCTTCCTTCCCAGCTAGAGGTAGTCACTTCCCCAGGTGGGGTAGTCACTTCTTCTGGAAGCTTGGTACTTGCTGTTGGAGGTGGGAGGCAAAGCTGCCACTTAAACCCAAGCACACGATTACTGATGTTAGTAAGTAATAGAAACTCTCTCTTGAAACAGAGCTGGTGGTTGGTACAAAGCCCCACTAGCTCCATGGAGAATAAGTGGTGCATCCAAGTCGTTCCTGCCTTCAATTCCCATGGTCATTAGCAGTATGTGACTGAAAGAAGAGCCAGGACTTCTTACCCTCTGCATCTGCTTGTCTTTTCCAGCCACCGTGGCCACTTTCCCCATTGAAACACTGGGAAATGGTCGTTGCTCAATATTATTCAAAGACCCAAGCACAAAATGCCTCAACAGGGGTGTTAGTAAGGCTCACAGGGTGCTGCCCTTCCTCCTGAAAGCCTCAGAGCTCTCTTGCCTCCTTGAGTTTTCACAACGCCTTGCGCAGGGCAGGTGCATGTGCCTCTTCTGCAGCTGGGGAAGTGGAAGGGTGCAGGTGTTGGGTTACAGCACCTTATCTAAAGGCCTTCAGCCTGCCAGTCCCTGCTGCCTGCTCCCGTGTCTCCCAGGGATGCTGCTATGGTGGTGCACAGGGATTTACTTGTAGGGGACCCTGTAGGCCCCCAGGATTGCTGTGAGGTCAAGTTGCAGGGCTTTAAGATTTTAGCAGCCTTTTGTGTTGTAAGATCTGAAATCCAAGGGGGGTTGGGTGGCTCTTGTATTGCATTCAGTGCTGCTTTGGAGATGGATTGGAGCTACCAGTGCTCCTCAGGTGTAATCCAGTGGCTGGTCAGCTTGGTAGCTGGAAATCCTGTGGTGGTATCTCCACAGGTGTGTTTGAATTCAACTCTGCTTCATCCCACACAGCCTGTCTGTTCCTTCCCACCCTTCACTGCTGGAGTTTCTTGACCTCAGATACCAGGAGAAGTTTCTGTAGATGTTACCCTTGCATCATTTCAAAAATTCAATCAATTTTTGTCCTGACTGGCTTCTGCCCTCTAGTTACTGTTGTGACCTGAACTTCTACCTGCCAGTCTCTGTGCTTACACTGGTGGTGGAAGGAAATACTTCCTTTTACTGAAGGTCTGTGCTTCCCTTCCCCATCCCTTTGCAGCCACTCTCAGCCCTGGCTGCTGGGATCCCAGCCCCTGGAGTGTGACCTCAGGTGATAATCCTAGTTGGTGCCTCTGGAACCTATTTGTGATGGAAGGGCTGGAAACAGAGCACCTTAAAAATCTTCCATCTGCACACCTGGTGAGGTGTACCCTGCCTGGGTGTACCCTGTCTCGGTATGTGGCAGCAGGTGGAAAGGGATACAGCTCTGCCTTGTAGCGAGCTATTAATGCTGGGGTTTATTGTGTGAGGAAGCTGTGTGTAACTCTCCTTGTGCCTGACACCTCAGATAGTCTCCCAGGGGGTTTCTTTGAAGCCACCTGATGTTTGTAGCTGTTGGAGACAGCAGAGAGAAAGGCTTACTGGAATGTTTGCAGTTGTTTGTCAAGTAGAACCGCTTTAATGGGTAACCTTTCAATCCTGTGAGTATCCACTGAGTATCCACCACAAGGTTACGTACTCTTGAGTCGATTCTCTGTTTTACTTTCATTTGTTTGGCTCCTGCAAGCCAGGCTTGGAGATCATCATTAATATTTCAGTGCAAAAGCAGAATCCTGCAAACCTCACAGCCTGGAAACCTCGGGAGTCCCAAACAGTGTATGCTATTGCTGTGTGGAGAGTTGTTTTGTGCACAGCATGTGGAGTGAATTGATAATTCAGGAGTTGCAAGTGGCCACCTGGGCCACATGATTAATTAGGACTATTCCAAGTGGAGATGGGAGTGTTATTGTTAAACTGGCCACAGCCTCTCCCCGAGCAGGCAGGTTTGGGATGTGCTCCCTTCCGAGCTGCACTCGCTCCAACGTGCTGCTGTAGTGTAAGGGTGAAGAGAGGCTGCACTGGTAATGCTCTCAGGACTAGTGAACAAACTAATGTGCACTAAAAGCTTTAGAAGGAATCAATCAGCATCTCTGATGGGCTTTGAAATACCTGGGTGAGGCATTTTGCTGCAGCTCTCTCATACGAGTTCTTCCTGTGCTGATGGGCTGCAGCTCCAGCTTCTGCTTTGAACAACATTATAAAGTTCCTTTTTTGGCTGAAGGTTTTTCATTGAAGCTCATGCCAGAGGCTTTGACAAATGCTTTTTGGGTCAGGGTCTTGCTTATGGCAGCTCTCCTCAGCTCCCCTCCTCTCTTCAGAGGGAAAACATTATTTTTAATGTTTGGCATCTGTGTTGGTGCTGGGAAATAATTGGCATTTGCAAAGCTAAAAGCCTCTTGTTTGACTGTTTAATTACTTGGGGGATTTCGAAGGCTCTGGAGGTGATGACACCTTCCTAAATGCTACTTAGGAGAAACCTGCCTCATTGTTTCCACTGGGCTGCTGGGGTTTGACCTGATGGGTGGTTGCAGCACAGGAGCTGATGCTTTAATCTGAAGTCTTTATGCTTTTGAGATTGTCAGTTCCAAGTTTCCTGGAGCTGAGGGATGTGAGATGGCATCTTGGCTTGCTTTTTGTGGTGTTACTCTGCAGCACTTGTCCTGTAAGTCAGTTCAGGCTCTACTTTGGATAGGTGGTGTGTCCCACTCATGAGACCTTTAGTCCTGTGGCAAGGTAGAAGGATGCTAATTCCATGTTCTGGAACAAAAACCAGGGAGATTCCATGGTAATGCTGGGGCTTTCTTCCATTTGCTGTTGGCTGTTAGGCTGCTAAATAGATAGGTGTGTGTGTTTGAAACTGAAATACTCTGATCATTTGAATTTGTGAAGCTAAACTTCAGCAGAAGTTGGTTTCTCTTAATGGCAAGGGCCTGGGTGGGAGGGGGGCTTACCTCTGACAGGGAAAAGTTGGGGGTTTTCTGAATGTGAAGTGGTTATGTGAAGGGAGCAGGAGGCTGTGGGCAGGGGGGGTAGAGTGATGACAATTGTAAGGGGTGATTAGAAACTCTGAAAACCAGGCAGGGTTGGCAGTGGAGGTGCTGGGGGTTGCTGGGGACTGGGGTTGGCGGTGCTGGGGGTTGCTGGGGACTGGGGTTGGCGGTGCTGGGGGTTGCTGGGGACTGGGGTTGGCGGTGCTGGGGGTTGCTGGGGACTGGGGTTGGCGGTGCTGGGGGTTGCTGGGGACTGAAAGCCACAGCACTCTCGGATGTGCTGGAGTTTCGAGTTGACAGGTGTCCGTTGCTCTCAGGGCTGAGCTGAGGTTCTTGCAGGGGGAGGTCCTGTGTCTGTGGTGCTGAGCTGGCTTTGTGCACCGTGCTGTGGGCTCCACAGCCTTTCTTGCTGGAAGCATGTCTTATTTTGCATTTCAGGATTGTTCTTACCTACCCTGTGTGCTCAGATGGCTAAAAGAAAGGTACAGAGCTGTGCCTGCAGTGCTTGGACCAGGCACTGGAAGTGGCTGTGGTAGAAACTGGGAATGTTTAGTAGGCTGAAATGATGGGAGGCTGGTGTGGATGGAAACAAGCATTCTGATGGTGGATGTGGCAGTGATAACTGTGTGATGGAATTAAGTCCTTGTGCAGGAGAGGTACAGGGAAGTGCTTGTGACATCATGTTTGTCTTCTGCCCTTAATTGTGTAGGGTTTAAAGTGGCTTCATGGAGAAGAGAGATCCAGTAAGTACCCACAGTTGGAACTCCTCCCTCTCCCAGAAGGACATGGAGATAGAGACCAGAAGCATGGGTTGAGTGGTCAGATTTTAAGACTAAGAAATCTGTACCTCTGTCCACTAGACTGTGCTTTTTGGGTCATTTGTAAAGGAGTGATGATGTCACCTTTATGCTTTGTTCATCCTTCTCCATTGGTCAGGTGTGTGCTACACCAGAGAAGGTCTCACTGGAGGGGGTCGTGGTGCAGTTCAGACTATGGAGAAGACTTAAAATAGCATTGATTGCCTGTGTGCTGTGATCTATGGGAGTGCACCATGTGTCTGCTGACCCTCTGGTCTAAACTTTAGCAATTCAATAGCTAGAAATGTGTGGAAGTGATGCCTAGAGTGGTATCTTGATGAGACTCTGAGTGTTGGGGTTGTTCTTTGGGTTTTCTTGCTCTGTGAGCTTCTGGCATGGGGTATCAGGTTGAAGCCAAGATGATAAATGCTTTTTGTGCATATCTGCTGAGATCATGAAAGTGGGATGTATCAAGTTACATCTTAAATAATATGCCCATTTTTTCAAGGGGTTCCAACAACCAGCTCCCTGCTGTGGATGGATGTTGGAGCTCAGATGTACAGTGGAGCTCTAGGTAGGCTCTTTGTGATTGCAAAGCTGAATTTTCCCCCTGCTTTTGCTGTTGTCATTAAATTCATGACCTCTGTTTCTTTCCTCAACAGTTGGTGCTGTAGCTCTTTGTGAAATGAAGGGGCAGCATGCAGGCTGTTGGTAGGAGGTGAGACCAAGGACTTGAGGCAAGGCAGGCTAGGAGAGGACAGGAGCATTTGGTGTCTTACTGTAGCTTCCAAGCCAGGAAAAAATGTAATGCACTGGAGTACATTTGAAACAAGGAAACCCTGCTCAGCTTGCATTTGCTGTGGTATCACTTCACAGCCTCTGGTTACAGGCTCTTGAGTTGAAGAAGCAGCTAGGTAGCTGTGCCCTGGTCCATTGAACAGCATTCCTCCTCTACCCTGACACTGCAGCTGGTACCTTGTGTGCTGCATGTACAGAACCACATCAAACACAACCCTGGTGTGTGTTCTCACCGCTGCCTGTGAAGCTAACAGCTCTTCTGCTGGTGATGGAGGGGTTTGGAGACTGACAAGTGAACTAGCTGTTTAATCAGCAGCTGAAAAGATGAGCTGATGGCTTTTAACTCTGTTCCTTAGCCCGAAGCTGGGAGTTCTGGTGCATCATTCCTGGTGAAATGATGGTATGGTTTTCATTCGTCAGTGGATGGTGAGCCTCCTGCTTCGTGAAATGCACTAATACTGGGAGAGCTGGAATTAGTTCCATCATGACTGGTTTATTTTTTACCTACTTTTGAAAGGATAGAACTTCTTTGCAAAGAAAGGAATGTTATGTATGAATCATTCTTGTTGTAAGAACCGGTGCTGCCTTTCTGCCCAGAAAGATCCTTAGTGAGTAAGTAGCACTTCTCATCTTCAAAGGGCTTTCTGGGCTCTGATGTGGCAGTGCCTGTTTGGCTGTGTGTGTGAAAGGTGACAGCAGCTTTCCCCTTGGTGACTCTGGGTAGGACAGCCTGTGCCTGTGCTGCCAGGCTGGGGCGGTACCTTGCTGCTGCTCAGTGCCCTCTCTCTTTGACCCTTTCTGATCAGGGCTAGAGAACGTGAGCTGTTCTGCTTGGTGGAAGAGCTGCTGATGTTCCTCAGGGCAGTTATGACTGGAGATCTCTGTCTGGGCAAATTATTCTCACCCCAAACCAGAATAAAACCTTGTTTTTTTGGCATGGTGTAAAGTGGGGTGCTTGGAAACAGGGAGGCATACTGTGTCTCTTGGTATTGAGGAGCTCGTGCTTGATTTGAGTTTGCTCATGTGGGTAAACTGAGTAGCCTAGTGTTTTTAAAAGCTTAGGTGTAAATCGAGTGAGCTGTGAGTTTTGCAGGGCTGGGTTAAAGAAACAGGGTGGGTGAAGAGCAGCCACGTTGTGGGTAGTGGAGTTGTGGAGCCAGGGGGGTGTTCAGGCCTCTGGGCTGGAGTTGTGGTGTTAAATACCTGGCCCTGAGTCTCTGTTTGCACTGAAATTGTGGACAGCAGCTACAGTGAAACCGTTGGAGCTTGAGTAGGACTCTGACCGTGGAGGAACCTTGGTGTTTTCCTTCCTCCAGCTTTGCTCCACGTGGCACATCTGCCTTACCTGCTGCTGGGGGGGGAGTTCTCAGCCCCTTCCCAGCTGCTGCCTGTCCTGGGTGACTGGTGCTGCCAGTGGCCTCTGCCCTGAGGCCTTTGCTTTTCAGGTGAGTGTGCCTGGAGCACTGCTTAATATCTTTGTTCAGAGTTGATCAGTTTTCCAGCAAGGCCCTGGTTGTCCTTTGGCTTTGCCCTTTGCTTTTGAAGATGGAAATTGTTGGTTTTTTCTTGGAAGGTGGGAACAAATCTAACCCAAGGGAATAATTCTCACCACTATTGCATGAAGTATTGGACACTTCTGTGCAGCTTCTGCATCCAAGTTCCTGGAAACAGCATTAGTCTTGAGACAAAATAGCCACATTTTCTAAATTTAGAGTTACTATGGGGTTGGGTAACTGGCTGGAGGTGGTACAGAGTGACCTGCCTCTTCATCTCTCTTTTGTCCTTAGCACATGCCACTTCTGTCAGAAGCCTTTTCAGTGTCCTTGTGCCACAGGTTGGCAAAGTTGGTTTGGTTTCCCGTGCTGAAGTGCAGTCTCATCTTAGTGAATTCCCTGTGGCCTTCAGTTTAAAGCAGAAAATGGGAGTGGGGACTAGGGATGGATCCCCATCCTTCCTGGAAAACTCCTGGGTTTGGGGTTTTTTTTAAAGCCTGCAGATGTGGATGATTCATTGTGTAAGAGGTGGGCTGGCCAGTGGTTTGGGTGTGTTCCAGAGAGCTTGGGAAGCTCTTCCTAAGGGGGTGTGTAGTAGTATATAACATTTCCTCCTTGAGGTATATTCAGTGCAGCTTGTGATTGATGAACATAGGCCTGGATTATCCTGACCATGAAAGCTTTCTGAGCTGGAGCAGACTTCACAGGATGAAGCAAGTTCCATTCTGGATGAAGCAAGTTGCTTCCCAGACTGTGCACTGAGGTATATAAGAAAGGAGAGAGCAGAATTGCACAGCAGAGAATGTGGCACAGGATTCCTGGCTGCTCAAAATAAATATATATATATTTATATACACACTAAAGTTTCTTCTTAATACATTAGTTGATGTTTTTATCATCCATATGTGCCAACTGTCAGTGTTTGAGAACTCACTTTGCAGGTGAAAACTAGACCATCAGATCTGGAGTGAATGATTGGTGTAGAAACCACCTTTTCAGCCAGAAGGACTGAGCTGTGCAGCTGAATCAGCTTATTTACCCTGGTGACTCTCAGGCTGGAAACTTCCTCTGTGGAGTGGTGTGGGGCATTGGGGATTGTGCTGGTACATGACAGAGGACATGCCTCATTTGATTCACAAGCACAATTTGCCCTATAATGATAAAGCAAAGCCCTAAGTATAGGGTGACTTTACTGGAATAAAATGTGTGCCAGGCAGGAGCTTCTTGTGATTACTCCAGGCTAGCACTGAGGGCGTCCTGCTCCAGGCCCTGCCATCACCTCAGCCCCAGCCTGAGATCCATCAAGGAAGGTCTGTCCTAAAGAGTTAACCACTTGCTTTGATTCCTTGAATTAGGAAGCTGTCCCAATCTTGATGAGAAAATTTGTAATTTCTAGCAAAACCATGCAAGCTGTTTACACCCCTCTCTGCTTGTAAAAAGCCAAGCCAGCTCCTAAATAGCTTCTTGTCTTTGTAAATGTGCTATTATGTGGTGAAGCACAATAATTTTCTCCCTTTTCACCCTCAGACTGTGTATCACTAACTTCCTGGCCAAATAAGCTCTTTCCCTGCTCATCTCTCAGCCCTTCTTCATACCTACTCCAGCTCACACTATGTTTTCCTGATCAGAATAGGCTCTGGCTGCCCAGATCAGCCCAGTACCTTGTTGAATGGGATGAATGTTTCTTCCCTGAGGCTGCTTTTATCTGAGCCCAAGTGTTGGATGAGAACTTAACGCTTCCCTTATCAAGCACTTCTCGTGTTTCACAGGAGTATTACGTGATCCACTCCTGCATTCCTTGTTTTCTCAGGGATCTTAGAGAAATATTACTAATTTTTTTGAAATAAATACCACAAATAGAGTAATTGGTGTGGTGGCTGTAAAGCATGTCTACAATCTGTAATTGGCAGAGTCTTTCTGGGGCTTTTTTCTGGTGTTGACACTTTGAACTTTGGAAGAAATCCAGGCTAAGTCCCTGCCTTGCTCTTAATCATGCTTTCTGCTTGTGTGTTTTGCTATTCCCAGTGACATCACTCAGTACCAGATTGCCATCCACGGATACCACTTCCCATTTGGACTCTGCCCACTCGCGTGCGATGCCTGGGGGTAGTGTTCTCCTTGGCATAGTGGTTGTGCCCTGAGCCTGCACTACACTAACTCCCTGTGTGTTCCTGCTTAATTGGCATTGGGGTGCAGGCACACAACGTGTTTTCACACCTAAGGTAGGCTCACTGTGATGCCTTGGCTGCTTTTGTTTCTGCCTCAGATTATAGCAGTCCTGATTAGCATACGTACAGCCCTGCCAGCAAGGCAGATCTGGAGATAAAATGCTGCCATACTTGCTGTGGAAGGTTTGGGGTTTTTTTGCTGCAAAAGCTGTTTCTGGTTCGTTTTGTGGTTGTGGAAGTGGTTGGACACCGGTGGTGAATCCTCTGTGCTGGGTTTGACAAACTGTGTTTCATAGAATCCCAGCCTGGTCTGGGTTGGGAGGGACCCCAAGAGTCACAGAGCTCCAACCCCCTGTCACAGGCAGGGACACCAACCTCAGGCCTGGAGCTACACAAGGTTGCCCAGGGCCCCATCCAACCTGGCCTTGAACACCCCCAGACACAGGGCACCCGCCCCCTCTCTGGGCAGCCTGTTCCAGCCCCTCACCACTCTCTCTGCACAGAACTTGCCCCAATCTCTCCTCTCCCCCTTCCCTCCTCCAGCTTCACTCCATCCCCCTTGTCCTGCCAGGCTCTGCCCTTGAACAAGCTGATTCCCCTCCTGTTCCTCTGCTCCCTCCAGGCACTGGCAGGCTGCAATGAGGTCCCCCCACAGCCTTCTCTTCTCCAGGCTGACCCAGCACAGCTCCCTCAGCCTCTCTTTGTAGGGGAGCTGCTCCAGCCCCCTGAGCATCTCCGTGGCTCCTCTGACCCCTCTCCAACAGCCCCACATCTTCCTTGTGTTGGGCCCCAGCTCTGGACACAGGATCCAGCTGGGGCCTCACAGGGCAGAGCAGAGAGGGACAATCCCCTCCCTGTCCCTGCTGCCACCCCTCTGCTGATGGAGCCCAGGATCCCATCACCATTCCCAGCTCGGCTGTAGTCAGTTGTGTAGACCGGTCTCACCACCCACTCCTACTCTGGTACTTACTACAGAGTGTACTTTGCTGCCCGTGGTGACTGACATGACCCTTCACTTTCTCTTGTGATAACTTAATCTCTTCTAATCTGGCATTGATAAGTGTTTGCTGTCAGGAGAGCTGTGAGAAGTGAAGGTGGTGTTTGCAGGGAGGGTGTCTGTCTCCGTGCTCCCATCCCTGTTTCTCTAAATGAGCTTTGTGCTCTTACACTGCCACGGGGCGGTAGTGTACCATCTCAAGGTGGAAAGCTGTTCCTTTGCAGGGCTTGGACCTTTACTGTGTGGGCTAGCAAGCCATTTTGTAACAGCATTTCTGAGCAGTGCTAGAAATCTGCCATGCAGCTCCTATCTGCATCTCCTTGGTGCTGGAAGGATGGTGTTGATGTGATGATGGCAGCAAACCGAGCACCCCAGGAGCTGGAGACTCTGTGATGCTTGTTCTGGAAAGCAGCTGAAGAAATCCTTCCTGAATGCCATTTGTCCTCATTAGTGCTGCTGACTTAGCCCAGCTACAGTTGAGTTCAGGTTGCCTCTGATCTGTGGTGCTGGTGACGCTCGAGTGAAGGCTTGAAACAAAAGAGCAAGGATTAGCCCCAGAATTACATTCATTGCATCATTTGCCAACCTGTACGTTCCACTGAGCAGGGAGAAGAGACCCTGAAATGCAGTTCTTGAGTAGCTGCTGGCTCCTGCTGTGCTGTGAGAGGATCAGGTGTGGTACCACTGCTGCAGACAGACGTTTGGTGTGGGAGCAGGTGTCTTCATAGCTCACTCTTATTTTTATACCATTTTCCTGCTTCAGAAGCCCTTAAGTGTTCATGCCCCTTGACTGGCTTTAGTTTTCTCCCTGCACTGGCACCTCAGAGACCCTTTTTCCCTACCCATTTATCCTCATATCCCTTATCTTTGCTATTTTCTTGTTTCTCTGGGCATATTCAAGGCAGTAACATCATCTTGAGAGTGATCCCTACCCTGCCCTGGGTGGTGCCAGACATGTCCAACACTTTGCCTCCCCAGCTGGCAGTACATTTGTTTGTCCTCTTGTTTTTCTAATTTTATCAGAAAAAGAAAAATCCCTGGATGTTCTCAAAATGCTTAATTGGTTAAGTATGACCTTCTAGCCTGGGAGTATTAAATCTTAACTGAGGAGTAACGTTAAGCCAGGCTTTTAGGTTTCCCTGCTAATGAACCACCAGTATGTGAGCTAAAAGGCCATTTTTTTTTCCTTCTAAATTGCTTTAGGGTATTTGAAATGGAGCAGGATTATCTGTGTTCTGAAGAAAAGATAAACGTCCTTTGTTTTATTTTTCCCCACGTGTAAATAAGGCTCTGGAAGGAGCAGTGCAAGGTTAGTCTGTGCTGTGTGAGGAGCTAGAACTGCTCCTGAGCTCAGCCTCATCCACACATCACCGTTGAGTTTGTCTTGTGCTTCCAGGAAAAGAAGGCACCTGTCAGGTTGAGCTCTGTTGTGATTTAGCGAAGTGCCAAATCTCCATTAGAGCTCAGGGAGAGGAAGAGCTTTTAATCATAAATGACAACGTGAGGTCCCTGCTTTGCACCCAGGCCTCAAGTGATGGGTGAAATTACCCTTCTCAACACCCACTGTGCTATAAATAGCTCTGTGAACTGGGGGCAGATGCTGCTGAGATGTCACTTGGGTGCAGCCTGAGAGCGCACGCCTGAGCAGGGAGAACCATTGTCTGGCTCTGTTGGATGGATCGAAAGCCGTGCATCACTGCCAGGAGATGTTGTACTGGGGAGCTAGTTATTCATCAGAGCTTCCCTTTGAAGTGTTGGGAAACTCTAATATTTTCTTGACTCATCTTGGTGCTTCATTCACAGAGCTGCTGCTGTTGTTAAAATATCAGTTTTTTTATCCTCCCCTACTCCCCCACTGGGATTTATTTTTTTTTTCCTCCAGGAAACTCTCTGCTTTTTCAGTTCCCTGCTGCTACTGTGCCCATCACAAGGTGGGTTTTTTTCCTGTTACTATGAAAAGATAAGCCCTGCTGAGAAGGACCTGGGTGTCATGGTGGATGAGAAACTCCCCATGAGCCAGCAGTGGCTCTGGCAGCTGGGAATGGTGATGGGATGGTGGGCTCCATCAGCAGAGGGGTGGCAGCAGGGACAGGGAGGGGATTGTCCCTCTCTGCTCTGCCCTGGGAGGCCCCAGCTGGATCCTGTGTCCAGAGCTGGGGCCCAACACAAGAAAGATGTGAGGCTGTTGGAGAGGGGTCAGAGGAGCCACGGAGATGCTCAGAGGGCTGGAGCAGCTCCCCTCTGGAGAGAGGCTGAGGGAGCTGTGCTGGGTCAGCCTGGAGAAGAGAAGGCTGTGGGGGGACCTCATTGCAGCCTGCCAGTCCCTGAAGGGAGCAGAGGAACAGGAGGGGAATCAGCTTGTTCAAGGGCAGAGCCTGGCAGGACAAGGGGGATGGAGTGAAGCTGGAGGAGGGAAGGGTGAGAGGAGAGATTAGGGGGAAGTTCTGTGCAGAGAGAGTGGTGAGGGGCTGGAAGGGGCTGCCCAGAGAGGGGGTGGGTGCCCCGTCCCTGGGGGTGTTCAAGGCCAGGTTGGATGGGGCTCTGGGCAACCTTGTGTAGCTCCAGGCCTGAGGTTGGTGTCCCTGCCTGTGGCAGGGGGTTTGGAGCTCTATGATCCTTGGGGTCCCTTCCAACTCAGACCAGTCTGTGGTTCTATGAAAAGAAGTGTTGTTTGGATGCTCAGACTGCTGGTAACAGCAGTATGCTCTTTGGTGCAGCGTTCAAGTACTTCACAGTTGCCTTTCTCTCATTGTCCTCTGGCAGACCCAGCCTTGGTGACTCCCCATTGAAACGTTTGTCCCTCACGTGCTGTCTCTGCTCTGCGACTCAGCTTCTGCCACTGAGGTTTTCTGCAAGAGGAAAATTGTGGTTTGTCTTGATCTGCTCAGCCCTGAAGTGTTACTTGAAACTCGGTGGAGAGCTCTGGGATTGGTGCACATAGAAGAAAAGTAGGATTCAATTGCAAAATTGACTTTATCAGGATTGCTTTCGGAGATGATAAACCCTGCTGATCATCACTTGCTCTTGAGATGAGAGCAGGAGCAGCAGCTCTTTAAACAGCACATTGACATAGTTTATTTTTTTAAGCCACTCTACCAAAATCCTCTTTGCTGGGGGGAATAGATCTGGGACTTCTGAATTACAGGCTGTGTCTTCTCACCTTTGGGCTGCTCCTGTTCAGAAGGTGCGTGGCACTTCAGTGCTTTAACTCTGAGGTGCTGGGAGGCTTCAGGTCGCTGGATGGAGAAAGTGACTGCAGGGTGCCTGTTGCACTTGCTGTGAGCTGGTAAGGTGGTGGGAAAAGTCTCCTAACACCCAAAGCCTGCACTGGGTGTCTCTGTGGTACCCTGCTTGTGTGCTGAGGCCTGTGGGGGATGTCATTCTGGTGACAATATAATTCTGCAAAGGTTCTGGAAGGTGGCTGGGGCGGAAGACTCGAGCTCTGATGGACAAGCAGCATGTACCATGCCAATGTAGAAATGATTTTCAGTAATTCATGTTTTGGGGTGCCATCTCAGCCTAGGTTGCTGGCCAGACTGAAACCTGGGAAGAACTCTGAATTCGGGGCCAAAACAAGGTGTGTGCTTTGTCCAGGGAAGAAACAAGTGTGGTAAGAATGTAGCTGGAGGCTCCATCCCCAGGGGTGAAGAAATCAGGGTGGGAAGAGTTGGAGAGTGTCCTTAAAATAATTTCACCCTGAAAAGTGGTATCTGCCTCTTCTCTTGGGTTGAAAATGCAGATTTCTGAGAACACTATGTGGTTGTCTGCTGGTCAGTTAATTTATTCATTATTGTGGTCCTTCAATACAAACCACCCATCAGTGCAACTTCTGCAGCAGGGGAAGGTTTCAGAGGTGACTTGTGTTTCTGCTGGGACTCTGCCCATCAGGTATGCAGATGGCTTTCTGACCATGCCCCTGGTGATCTCACAGAGTCCTGGGGCTTGGAGAGGACCTCTGGAGGCCACCTCGTCTCTGTTTCACCCCCAGACCGACTAGCATGCAACAGAGTCCCTGTTGGTTTGTGACAGCTTCTTTCAGGCACGTTCTCTGTACCCCTCCTGATGGTAACTGCTCAGTGTAGCAAAGCAGGAGGTATTTTTACTGCTGTCAGTGCTGCTGAGCTTTGCAGCGTTGGGCGTATCCTGTGTGCATCCCCAGAGCTATCAGCCTCCAGAGCCATGGGGGATCCTTACTGCTGGCAGTGATGGAGAGAGAGGGCAGAAGGAGGATGGGGTTGAGCTTGGAGAAATGTCTGAAAGTGATATGGGATGGAAGGAGTGTCTGTCTAAACACATTGATCCAAGGTAGTGTTTTCCAAAGGCCGTGGCAGTGAGGTGTGTTACTGTGCTGCTGCTCTTTCCAGCCCTTCTGGGTTCCTGTTGCAGCCTGGAGCCCCTTGGAGTGAGCTCTGTCCCTGCAACCCCTGGGTCAGGCTGTGTCCATGGGCTGGGAAGCCCTGAGTAGCTCCACTGCAGCCCTGAGGGATGGGCCTGGATCCCTGGACACATGCCAGAGCACCTTTGCACAGAATTCCTTGTCTTTTGAGCCTTCTGGGTCTTCTCTCTGGGGATTTTTGGTATTTTCTTAGGATGGCTTTGAAGGTGGGGGAGGGTGTGTTTTCGGGGCTTGGTTTTTTGCTGGCTCTTCATTAACAGAGAGGAGAGGCTGTGTCTGGGAAGCAGTTTGGATTTCCCAAACAAGGGGAGGTGTGATCCTTACAGGTGAGTTGCTGCTCCCTGGTTGTATTTTAATGCAACCTATGAGTCTGTCTCCTCCCTATTGCTCGTAGGCTCTTTCCCCATGCTGGCAGGAGTTAAGGCTCCTGGCTGCCCCAAAGAAAGCCTTCTCTTGATTTTTGTCTTCCTCCTCAAGTCTGATCTCGAGTTTCACCAGGAAACAACCCCTTATGGACGGGCTCACTGAGGACATGCAGAGTCTATGATGCCCATTGATCCCAGCGATCTCTGGAGCAGAGGGTGCTGGTGGGATCAGGCTACAGATGCTGCCTGCCCTTATTTGAACCTGATGGCTTTTTTACCACACTCTCCTGGAGCTCCTGTAAGCTGTGTGTTATCTGCAGAGACATGAGACCGCTCCATCCGTTCCCTGCTGAATCCTGAAAGAAATGCTGGGGCTGATTAGAGAGGCACATTCTCTCTGGAGATGGGCCTCCTTCGAGCAAAGGAATGTAGGTCATGGTTAAGTATATAAAACATGAAAAGGCTCCATTGTAATGGCAGCATTTCACCTACATAATCCAGCGAGGTCCTTGCGCTGGTAGAAAACCTGTTTTTATATATACGCAGTTTAATATGACTCATTAAGCAAACCTAATTAAGTAGCAGCTTCAGCCCCACTAAATGCCATGGCACATTCTTAAGGCTTTAGGGCTGGCATCTTGACCAGCACATCCTCCTCTCAGGTGTCTTTTCTCTGTCCAGATTGGTACTCTGAGCCTTCAGGGTAGAGGGAGAGAGCAGGCAGGTGTGGAGGGAGGAGAAAGGTAACGGTGCCCGTGCTGGGGTGATGAGGAATGAATCCGGACAGGTAAGTGGGATGGAAGCTGGCTCTGCTCAGAGAATGGGGTGCTCTGTGTTCACCAGTGTACAGACACACGCTGTAACATGCAGATCTCCTAAGGCACACCTGATAAGGGGCATATCTGAAAAAGAATCTGGGCAGGAAGACAACAGATGCCTGTTGGCAGCCAGCTGAAGTCGGGTGGTTTTATTATATAGATGCTCAGGGCTGAGGACGTTTCACTGCAGTATTCTGCCACATCAGGTGCTTGCTGGATTGGTTTCTTTAGTTTGTGGTAAGGATGCAGCATTTCATTTCATATTCACAGCAAAACTATCCCCTTTTAGCTGGTTTTTCTGAATACCCATCACACTTTGTAATCGTGACGGTGTCTTGAGTAGGTGAGTACAGCTTGGGTGTATGCAGAGTGTTGTGCCTTCCAATGGAGAAGTGTTCCCAGCTTGTTGCTTCCCACTATTTAACGGTGCTCCTGGATTTTATCCCTACCAGCACTGTTTGCATTGCAGGGCTGATGAAACCCTACCTTTGCATATGCATAGCATGCAAAGCTGGGGAATCTTTTCAAGCTGTAAGCAGAGGAGCCTTCTGGTAGTGGCTGGGAGTTGCTGCTGGAGGTTACACATGGCTTTCAGGGGCCTGCCAAGTCTGAGGAGCATACTGTGGCAGTTAATGAGCTGGGGCAGTTTTAAGGGAGAACCTAGTTTGTATGTCTAATTAGGAATGGCAGCCCATATAACGCAGCCTGAGGCTTAGCAAGCCACAGACCCTTCCCAGGGCACAGCGGGGGCTCAGCACCTCGGAGCAATCCTGCTTACGGGCACGCTGGTGCTGTTGGGTTCAGGCCACGTGGCTTTTCAGTGACTCTGAAATCTGCTGCCCAGGCATTACTTTCCAGTCAGAGGCCTGCAGCTTTGTCCCCCTTCCAAGTGTGCACAGGACAGGGTGGCACTTTGGCAGCGCTCCTAAGAGGCGGGGATCAGCTCACCTCCATTTTGCTGGAAGCAGGGAGGAGGAGGAGGAGGAGGAAGCAGGGAGGAGGAGGAAGCAGAGCACTGCTCCAGCTGTCAGGGGAGCAGAGCTCTCAGTCATCTTGTGAGGGTATTTTTATAGTGTTTGCAAACCTGCTCTGACTGTGGTTATGGCTCAGTGATTCACTGGGGCTGCGATGGGCTGAAATCCCTCTATTATAGCTGAAGCCATTAAAGCAAAGAGCATGTTATGAATATGGCACATAACAAAGAGTCTGGTGTTAAAGCAAAATACACGCTTTCCTACTCTGCATGTGCATAGAAATATCCCCAAAAAAGGTGATTTTAGGAAGTAGGCATCAAGTGAATTACAGTTCCAGGCAGAATGGGGCTCCCTGTCAAGAATAACTGACTCTGTTTAAGAAGGTAAAATGTATTTTGCAGACAGGGTATTGATTAGTTGTTCTCCAGACTGGTTTTATTCTTTAGTGTGTAGGTGCAGAGGCATCCGGATGCACAGAGCATCCATCTGGAGTCATGCTGCTGCAGGGACAGGGAGCAGGGGCTTTCTAATTGATTAACTGCATCATTTGTCCTTAAGCTTTCTTCCTCTCGGTTGAGATGTTCCCAAGAGGCTGTTAGCACAGGTACAAGGCAAGACTCACTATTGCATCTAGTGCCACTCTGCTCTGGAAGGCAAATGCTTTCTTTAAAGAGGTGGAGAAGAGAAAAAATCCTCTCAGTGACTTAGCTGTGTGCCTGTTTGGAGCAGAACTGCTGACTGCAGGCAAACAGGCTTTTACTGCTCTTTGCTCTCCCTGTGTGGAGTGAGCACTTATCCCTCTGAGGGCATCCTCAGCAGAGCTACTTCCAGTCAGGTTACACCTGAGAGAAGCCACAGAATCGGAAGATGCTTAAGATGAAAGAGCTCAGCTCAGCTCAGAGCTCAGCGGGTCTGGAGGTGGGGAGGGGGGATATAGGAGGGGAACAGGCACGTTCTGTATGTGCACAAGATTCGACAGAACTGCTGAGTCGAATGTGGCATCCCAGATGCCATTGTAGCATCTTTTCTAACCAGGTCTGCATTGAAATACCTTACAGGTCCTGTTCCTGTTTGATGGTTGTCATATGAGGCCAGGAAGGGAATAGTCGTGTGTTACCATGTGTGCTGAAGGGATATGAATTCAGAGAGGGCTTTATAAAACAACCTGCTAAAAAAGCAGCCTGCTGACCTGCATGCAGAGGTGAGGGATGCAGAAGCATCCTTAAAAAACCCAGTTAAGAAAATTTCTTGAGATGTGAGGCTTTGACATTTATGGGAAGATAATCAGGTGTGCTCTGTTAGCAGCCTCCTCTTGCCTGCCTCTAAGAGGTGACCTTTTAGAAATGTTTTTAGCAAAGGGGCACTTCCAGGTTTCTCTGAGACACTCCTCTCAATAAAAATGGAAGATTTCATGGCTTCTGCTCAGCCTAGAAGTGTGTTACTCCCCTGGGGACTCTTCTGCTGCTGGGTCTCCTGAATGTTCAAGCCATTCTTGAAAATGGAGCATCTTGAGAAGTATTTTTTCCCAGTAATTTCCAATTGCTGTGCAGCTCTTGGTGTGCTGCAGAGCATGTGCAGCGTTAGCAAGTACAACTCATAGAATGGCCTGGGTTGGGAGGGACCCCAAGGGTCACAGAGCTCCAACCCCCTGCCACAGGCAGGGACACCAACCTCAGGCCTGGAGCTACACAAGGTTGCCCAGGGCCCCATCCAACCTGGCCTTGAACACCCCCAGACACGAGGCACCCACCCCCTCTCTGGGCAGCCTGTTCCAGCCCCTCACCACTCTCTCTGCACAGAACTTCCCCCCAATCTCTCCTCTCCCCCTTCCCTCCTCCAGCTTCACTCCATCCCCCTTGTCCTGCCAGTCTCTGCCCTTGAACAAGCTGATTCCCCTCCTGTTCCTCTGCTCCCTTCAGGCACTGGCAGGCTGCAATGAGGTCCCCCCACAGCCTTCTCTTCTCCAGGCTGAGCCAGCCCAGCTCCCTCAAAGATGTACCTATGATTATAGCTATGTGATGTCCAGAGGAAATATGGGCTGGCAAGGGATACTGCAGATAGAAAGGATTTTTGCCCTTAAAACCTGTGCTCAGGGAGGTACTTGATCTACCTGCAGCAGGTTTAGCATGGGGATGTGTGTGGTTCCTAGAAAACCAAAGAACATCTGGCTTTGTTACTGCTCTGGATTCCGTGCTGCTGCTGTAAGTATTGCCTTACACCAGTGGCTCTGTGCCTTCCCTGAGCCATCCCTATCTCTGCTGCTTGATTGTTCATTTGCCAGGGAAGGGACAGGGGACGAAAAGCTTCCCCAAGCTCTACTCCTGAATTACTGTCACATCAAATGTGCTGCTGAGGAGCTGGATGGATACCCGCAGAGTCAGGCGGAGAGGAGAGCGGTGTTTCCATGCAGATGGTGGGTGTTTGGCTGGGCAGATGCTGGCACACATCTGAAGGTTCAGATAAATGGTTCAGAAATCAGCCCAGAAAACACCTGAAGGCAGAAGTGTTTTAGCAGTGTTGTTAGGATCGTGTTGATGGGCCTTAAATAGGATGTGGGAAGCTTTGTGCTCTGGCTGAGAGGGTAGGGTGGAAAAAGTCCATCTGTAGGCTTACTTGTGTGAGGAGATACAACAAGGTTTCACTCCAGGAGCATTAAGTCAGGCTCTAAAGGGCTTTTACACGCCTGTCCCTATCACATCATTGTTATCAACAGTCCTGGGGAGGTTTTTCTGAGCTGCTGAAGGGAATTGAAGGTTGATTGCTTTTATATGACAGGATGCACAAACAGGAGGCAGTGAATTAAACCTGTGCTGGCTGGGATATGTTTTAGTCTTCCCCTGGCCATTCTGCAAGTGGTGAATTCAGCTCTTGAGTAAAAAAAGCAGGTAACAGTGCAGGGGTTGCAGAAATTCACTGGTTAAATGCCAGGCCTGCTGTAGCCTGGTAGATGGATTCAGCAGGGGCTGTTCCTGCCTTTTGTAATGGCCAATGCAGTGTTTATGTATGGGAGGGATAACTGGAAACTCTTCTGGTGAATAGAAAATGCAGCTGAGGGGTTTTGAGCAGTGATGCAATCGTGCTGCATTGTCCCAGCAGCATTCACGCTCTCTGCCTGCAGTGTGAGCTGGGGGAGTGGCTCTGCTGCTTGTCAGAAAGCTGTGCCTGCACGGGGTACCCACGCTGGAATTTGGGGTGGATTCTCCACAGCATTCCAGAGATTCAGTGAACAGGTCATAAATGCTCTAATTACTGGGGGTTTTTTAAACCAGTATCTGACTTAACTGTGGATACTGCTGGTTCAGAGGGCTTGTTATTGAACAAAAAGCCTTTGCCCAACACTTGCTGTGTCTTGCAGCTGACGTTAGCCACTCTTAACTCAGTGCTTGCCTTGCTCTGGGAGAGAAGGGACTGGAGAGATGAGCCTGGACCTCTGCCCTGCTGTGTCCTCAGGACAAGGTGGTGATGCTGGTTTTCTCCTGAGCTAAATTTCAGTGTTCCCCCTGTGTGCTCTTAATCACTACCTGTGGAAACCACCCCTATCTCCAGCCTGAGCATCCTAGCTAGCAAATTCACCCAGGTCCTGATCTGCTTCCTTGAATTCAGGGCTCTGTCTGTTCTCCTGGGGCTTCAGACAGCCTGGCTGTGTGTGCAGCATTCCTCATACATCGCTGAGCAGTAAGGCACTGCAGTGTGTTCAGCCTCTGAGATCCAGACTGCTTCTCCAGGAGGGATGCTCTCATCTCAGAGCAGGCAGGAGATGCAGAGGAGCTGCAGACACAGGTTCCCTCTGTGCTCTCACTGCCCGGGACTGACCTGGGACTGTGGCATGACACAGCATTTGCTGAGCTTTAGCTAGAGCTATTTATAAGTTGCTTTTCAGTGTCATTTTGTCGTCTCTAGGAGATTCTATACTGGATAAAATAATCCTGCTTGTGTTGGTTACTCTTGCTACAGTTGTTGTACCTGGCTGAGTGTGTTGGCTCTGGCAGTGTGGTACCTCAGGGGCCAAACACAGCCGAGTGTGAGGGAGCTTCACCGCTGAGGTACCTCTGGACTCAGCCCCTTAGAGCCATTTGACCAGCAAACTGGACTCACATCGGGTCCTGTGTGAACCCAAACTGATGTGCTGGGGAATTCAGGATCACAGAATCACAGCAGCACAGGGGTTGGAAGGGACCTGTAGAGCTCATGGGGTCCAACCCCCTGCCAAAGCAGCTCCCCAGCTCATACTGCACAGGGTGATCACAGGCTAATGTCTTCCCTCTCTCCTGGGAGAGAAGATTGCAGCAACTGTGAAACGTTCCTGTCTGTGCTTGGGGGAAGGGACTCCTGTGGGGGTGGCAGTGGAGGCTCTGGGTGAAAGGAAGGGAAAGAAGAGTGGGCTGTATTACACTAACCATCCTGTGTCAACCTCCTACGTTCGGGTGTCGCATGGCTGACATCCTATCAAAGAGCTCAGGCTGTGGCCAGAATTTTAAGCAGCTTTATAAATAGTGTTGCTTAAACTGCCTGTGTGTGTGGGGACTGGGAACAACTGGGCTAGACCACAACGGTGGCGGTTTAGATTTTGAACCAGTCCAAAAACTGGGCTCCATCAGCAGAGGGGGGGGGGGGGCAGCAGGGACAGGGAGGGGGTTGTCACTCTCTGCTCTGCCCTCCTGAGGCCCCAGCTGGATCCTGTGTCCAGAGCTGGGGCCCAACACAAGCAAGATGTGGGGCTGTTGGAGAGGGGTCAGAGGAGCCACGGAGATGCTCAGAGGGCTGGAGCAGCTCCCCTCTGGAGAGAGGCTGAGGGAGCTGGGCTGGGTTAGCCTGGAGAAGAGAAGGCTGTGGGGGGACCTCATTGCAGCCTGCCAGTCCCTGAAGGGAGCAGAGGAACAGGAGGGGAATCAGCTTGTTCAAGGGCAGAGACTGGCAGGACAAGGGGGATGGAGTGAAGCTGGAGGAGGGAAGGGTGAGAGGAGAGATTAGGGGGAAGTTCTTTGCAGAGAGAGTGGTGAGGGGCTGGAACAGGCTGCCCAGAGAGGGGGTGGGTGCCCCGTCCCTGGGGGTGTTCAAGGCCAGGTTGGATGGGGCCCTGGGCAACCTTGTGTAGCTCCAGGCCTGAGGTTGGTGTCCCTGCCTGTGGCAGGGGGTTGGAGCTCTGAGACCCTTGGGGTCCCTTCCAACCCAGACCAGGCTGGGATTCTGTGAAAAACTGAAGCAAGAAAAACCAGAAACCCAAAGTGTAACCCCCTCTGGGTTATCTTGCCCTGCACTGCAAAGCACACATCTATGGGGGGTGTCTCTCAGGCAGCATCGCTGGCAATTGCATGACCACATGAATCTCTTTAAGGCATCTTAAACCATTCTTTCTTTTCTTTTTGCCTTAAAGCTGCTTGCAGGTTATGTTGTCTCTGAATAATTGTGAACAATTAGAAGCTAATTTAAATGGCTGGTTTGTATTCACAGCAGCAGCCTATGAGCTAACCAGCTGGAAAGCAGACATGGTGATTTTCTGTTGATACGTCTCCTTCTTGTTGTTCCCTGGCAGCTTTTGCAAGGTGGATTTTTGCTGGGGGCTAATAATGATTTCCTCCTGCACACTGCTGACCTGATTACCAGGGGAGAGGGGATGCTTCATTCCCTAGCACAGAGTTACCAACAGCCCAGCTGGGCAGCAGAGCCCTCCCTGCTTTACTCCAGGGATGAACCAAAGTGATAGTTCTCATAGAATCCCAGCCTGGTCTGGGTTGGGAGGGACCCCAAGGATCACAGAGCTCCAACCCCCTGCCACAGGCAGGGACACCAACCTCAGGCCTGGAGCTACACAAGGTTGCCCAGGGCCCCATCCAACCTGGCCTTGAACACCCCCAGGGACGGGGCACCCACCCCCTCTCTGGGCAGCCTGTTCCAGCCCCTCACCACTCTCTCTGCAAAGAACTTCCCCCTAATATCCAATCTAACCCTTCCCTCCTCCAGCTTCACTCCATCCCCCTTGTCCTGCCAGTCTCTGCCCTTGAACAAGTTGATTCCCCTCCTGTTCCTCTGCTCCCTTCAGGCACTGGCAGGCTGCAATGAGGTCCCCCCACAGCCTTCTCTTCTCCAGGCTGGCCCAGCCCAGCTCCCTCAGCTTCTCTTTGTATGGGAGGTTAGGCTCATGGTTTGACTCTCCCTGCTCCCAGAGATGTAGAACGGGGCACATAGTGCCTCAGAAGTAAACTGATCATCAGGAGTCACACAGGTTTCCTTGCAGCATCCTTTTTATCCTCTGCAAAGGCAGGTGGAGGTTTGAGCAGTCCCACTCTTCTCTCCAGGCCTGGCAGTGGGCCCCAAATGCTCCTCAGAGTGGTGAGCAACTCATTTCTACAGCCCTGATGCTATCCAGATGGCAACCCAACTGAGAGCCAGCAAGAAGGTTGTTATGCCACAGGTTTCTCAACCACCGCCTCCCTCCCATGGTGACAATTTAAGGAACCCCTTTGCTTCAGGTAGATGGAAGAGCTACTGGACAGACCTTTCTCACTCAGGAGGAACACAGCTGAATTGGCAGCCTAAAGCACCAGGTTGGATGGAGTCCCAGGACTCCAGACTGGAGGCTGAAATGAGCTTATGCATCCCTCTCACACCAGTTGGTGTTAGCATCCAGCTGAACTTCTCCTTAGGTGAAGTGGTCAAATCCACCTTATTATTTAGACCTCGTTAAATACTGCCAAAAAGATGAGGACAAAGGATGCTTTCACCCTGGGTGGTTAGGCATCCACCACCACCCCCTCAGGCCATGTTTGAACCTGGGATCCGGGCTGGATGCTCAAGAGATGCTGTGCTCCTCAGGACTGTTTTCTTCTTGGTGGGGATGCTAGCTCTGCCCTGGGTCCTGGGAGGAGGCTTTGCTGAGGGAGTGTTGAGACAGCCTGTCTGTGAGAAGAGCTGGCTGCTGTGTAGGTAAAATGTTGTCTGCTTTTCTGGTTCCTGCTTCCAGCCAGCCTCTCCCGTGTCTCTACCCGCAGTGCCCTGGGTTTTTTCAGGTAACAGTGCCATCTGGTGCTAGAGCTCAGCGAGCAGCTCTCAAATCATCTCTGCTAAGCAGCCGGTTTTCCCAGAGCTACTGTGTGAAGCAAGAAGTACAAACACTGAGAAGGGGGATTGTATCTTTTACTACAAACTGCTGCTGAGAAGAAACATCCTATGTTTAGATTAAATCCTGTAATTGGGGACATCTTTGAAAGATTCCCTGTAGGACTCGAGTGGCTTACTGCTAGATTTGCTCATCTGTAAACCAATTTTTACAAGGTTTTTCCCTGTTCTGTAGTCATAGCCTTGTATTTTTAAACTTCAGCCTTCAGTGCCTTTATGCTGAGCATCCTCATCGTGTCCATTCATTCTGGATCACTTTTCAGGTCTCTCTAAGGTTTAGTAACCCATTTTTGTGCACACACAGGGTTTGCTTTGCTTTCCCAGATGGACAGACCTGGTTACTGGTTGATGGACAAATAATCCAGCAGCACTTGATGACAGTGTCAAACAAAGTCAGACTTTTTTAGAACTCTTCCCAGCTGCACTGAAGCTCCTTCTTGCCTGTTGAGGTGCTTTTCCTCCAAGCCAGAGCTGGCACTTGAGGTACCAGGCTCTCTTTGCTGCTTTACCCCTTCTTCAGGCATCTCCCCCAGGCTCACGTGTGGATGGGTTCCCTGTTGCAGCATCCCTTTTGGGATGAGAGGTGGTGCTCAGCTTCTACATGAGACTGAAATGTGAGACTCAGGATGCTGAAAAGCTGGGAGTTGCTGTTCATAGGTGGGATTCACCTTCCAAGCAAAGTGGATTTGTGCAGCTGCTCCTGTTCTACCTCCAGGACCTTCCTCTCTCCCAACCACGTTGCTCCCTCTGATGGGAAATGCTCCCAAACCTCCTTATTTTCCTTTCAGTAATAACCCAGCAAGTTCCCTGTCATCCCATCTTCCTTCCCTTGAATTACAGCCTCTTGTTTTGCCTTTGCTTTTAGACTGGTGTGTTCACCAGGCCACAGAAGCCTGTCTTGCAGGGGCTTCCAGAATGCCATGTCAATTTGCAGAGCTGCAGAAGCGATTTGCTGCCAGTGTAATAAATAATGCTTGACAGTCTCAGACAGGGGAAATCAGAGTAAGATTTACTTTTCCTGAGGAAAAGATGTGTGTGAAAGCCAGATTCCCCTGCTCCAACACACACCATCGACCTGAGTGATAATTGAGCTGAGCTTTTGCTGCATCCAGTGGTTTGTTCAGTCTTTTTAGCCAAATTCCACTAATTGGAAAAGTAGAGACCTCCAGTGCCTTTCTGTGAGAAGGCTTTGAGGTGATACTTGTTGGGAGAGGAGAAGATGCTGCAGTGTATGAGAACCAGAGCTGTGCTGTGGAAGTACAGAGGATGGAAAGGCACTCTGCCACCAAAGAGCTTTCCTACCAGAGGTAGGGTAATTAGAAATGTTCAGAAGGGCAGAAGTAGCTCCAAGCCGCAGGTAGATGTGTAGCTGGTGGAGGCTCAGGGAGCTTCACCCTGAAGTTGGAAGGAGCTGAACTGAGCAGCACAACTTCAGGAGTCTGTGTCTCTGTAATGTGTCATGAAGACAAATTAAAGAGCTGTCAGTCTGCCTGAGGAGAGCCATGGGTCCCTGGGAGGCTGTTGGGAGACTGGATGAACTACTGGCACAGCTGGATTTGGAAGCTGCCTGCACAAGAAGCCTCCCCACACCACTGGCAGTGCTGGAAGGGAACAGCCAGCGATTGGATTCTCCTTTCTCAGATTGCCTCATCTCCTTTGGGTGTTGGGAAGGCTCCTTCCCTCCTCTGCCAATCCACTAAACAATCAGTGTGTAATGTGATAACAGTTCTTCTCCCCTGACTACAGGGCTCTGAAGCTGTTGTACGTTTCCAGCTGGTGAAGGCAAATCTATTTTAGAGCAACGTGTGGATGGGCTGGGACTGGAACCTGCTGCGCTCATCCCACCAGCAAAGGGATCTTCATGAGCTAAATCAGGAAATCCTGCTCCCAGTCATGCCTCTCCTTGCTGTCTGGTAGTGTTCTGGCCACGCTGCACAAGTAAATCCACTGTAGTTTGTTGGTACTACTTGGAGTCAGCTTGGTGGTGAGGCTTAGCTTGTGCTCCTGGTTGTGAGTGTGCTGAATGAGGATGATTGATCCAGCTCTGCTTGTTGCATGAACAAAAGGAGGTGATATGCTGCCAGTCAGCCTGCAGGTAGGGCTGCACGTGACACAAAGCTCTCTTGGGTTCATCTTGACTTCTGTGCTGTCCCTCAGAGTATTTATTTCACCTCTGGGGAGCACTTCATAGAATCATGGAATGTGTAAGGTTGGAAGGGACCTTCAGAGGCCATCTAGTCCCACCCCTGCAGTGAGCAGGGACATCTTCACTAGAGCAGGTCACTCAGAGCCCCATCAAGCCTGACCTTGAATGTCTCCTGGGATGGGGCTGCCACCACTTCTCTGGGCAACCTGTGCCAGTGACCCACCACCCTCCTAAGATCCAGCCTAAATCTCACCCTTTTCAAGTTTTAAACCATCACCCCTTGCCCTATCACTCCATGCAATCTCCCTGCCTACCCCTGCTCTGTTCTTCCTGAATGGGCAACCTGACCTTTTCCAGGAGGGAAATTGCTATTACATACTTGCCATAACTCCTGGCACTGGTGGCTAGTCCAGATCATCAAAACAAATTGCTCTGGTTCTGTTCCTGTGCCAGAAGGTGGCTGCTGGAGAGAAAAAGGGGCCCCATGTCTCCCATTTACTTTCTGGGGTTCAGGGGTTGAAGCTGGAGAGTCCCAGTGGGAGTTAAGCCTGAGGATGCTTACACGTGGCTGCTGATCTGTTAGTGGAGTGAGGATCCTTTCCTGTCCCAGACCCATCTCCCAACTGCTGCAGCTAATTAAAAGGAAAACCACAAATACTCTTCCTTCAGATGACAAGTCTGTGGTAAGAAATGAGACAGATGGTTTGAAGCAAGAAGGTACCAAGACTCGATGAGTTAATCGTAGACTCACAGAATGCTTTGGGTTGGAAGGGACCTCAGAGATCATCTGGCTCCAAACCCCTGCCATGGGCAGGGACACCCTCACTGGCCCAGGGTGCCCAAAGGCCCATCCAACCCAGCCTTGAGCACTGCCAGGGAGGGGGCAGCCCCAGCTTCTCTGGGCAGCCTGTTCCTCAGCAGCCAGGCAGAAATGTCTGTCCTCCTCTCCTAGTGGAGGTGTGAGCTGTGAGAGGAACCGTGTTTCCTGTGAGGGGAGGTGATGCAGCTGAGAAGGGGAAGGGGCTCCTCTTTGTGCTGTTCTCTGTGCAGAACTCAGTGTTTCCACAGCCCTCCTGCTCTGCTGGGGTGTGAGCATCACCAGGCCTGGGGCAGGATCAGATGTTCTCCTAGTTGCAGCTGGTGCCCTTTGACTAGCAGCTCTGCTGTGGACCTTGAGCATTGATTCTGGGCTGAGCCCTGTGACAGCAGCTGGGTGGTGGAGGAGGTAAATGGGTGCTGGAGCTCTCCTGGCACTTCCTTCTGCAATCAGTGCCCTAACCAGTGTAACTGCCTGGGGGTGGGGTGTGGTGGTTGTCCCTTTTTGTATCTGTATTGACAAAGTGCCTTTGCTTTGCCTTATTTACCATACCTGAATGTGAACTTACTTCTTGACATCTGAGGTGTTTGGAGGGTGTTTGTTGAGCCCAACTTGGCATACAAGGGAGGCAAGACTAGCTGACAGCATCACTGGGCAACTGAGGCTTCTCATCCTTAGGGTTATTCCCCAAGGTTATATCCTTGGGGTTATTTTATGGCTAAAACATGCAGCTACTCAGGTTAATACTGACTTTCTCAGAGGTAAATACAGCAGCTCAGCTGTACATACCTCTTTGAAGTGCTCCTCCAATATTGAGTTCCCTCACTGCTGAGTGATGAGCACATCACTCTGTGTATCACAGAGGAGAGGAGGAATGATTGAACCTCCACGTGTTCACCAACCACCACTCTGGCTTCCTCTGGTTGGGCTTCTTCTGAGGTTTGACAGTCTTTTGTGTGATGACAGACCTGCCAGGCATTTATTGTTGATGCTGGCATTCTGCCTACCCCTTGGCTTGCTCATCCTACCAGCTGAGGCAGGTGGGTCTGGTACCTGAAGCTGGGGATAGCTGTGCTGCCATTAAAAATCAAGACATCTGGAAATAGGTTAAATGTGGCTCCCCCTGCAGAGAAAGTTTTATGCCTTCTTATGGGAAGAATTTGTGGGAAGGATCACAAGATGGGAAAGCTGCTCACAACTGCCACAGCTTACCTGAGTTGACTAGCACAGGTGACATTGGATCATCTCCTCACCTCAGCCTGGGCTCTTCAGGTATCGTTTAGTATGGAACAGGGAGGTATGGCTCAGTGATACATAAAGCATCAATTTAAACACCACGTGTCAGAGATGAAATTGCCCTTAATGCATGTTGAAATCAAAGTGGCATTATACACTTGGAGCTCTGCAGCAAGAGAACTCCAGTTAAAACACCCAAACTGCTGCTCACGTGTGAGTACTTACTGGGATGTGAGTGGTGCTGCCTGCTTGGGGATGTTAAGAGGCTATCTACACTGTACTTATTTTAACAAACTATTTTAGAAAGCTGTATAAAAATTGATGTCTGTCTGTATACCCTGGTGGGATGTGGGAGGCGATGAAAACCCTTCCACAGTCTGGAAATGGGCTGTGGGAGGCTTCAGGTTTCCCACTTGTGTGGAGTTCTGACTCCAGAAGTTGGGTCTAAAAGCCTAGCTGGCTGGCTGTCTTCCTGAAACACACAATCCAGAGGGCAATAAATGCTCAGGTACTTTGGTTTGATTCCGGATCCTGTCCTTGGACTATAGATTTCTGTCTAATTTAGTAAAGCAGGCTGTAAGCCAGGGCCTGGCTTGTGGGGAGATGCTGATAAAGCACGGTGGCTTTCGGGTCAGGGCTCTGCAGGGAGAAGCAGTGAGGGCAGCAGCAGTGGAGGGGGAGAGCCCTTTGGACAGGGAGGTGTGGGAGAGGCCGCGTTCACCCGGGGCTTCCCGAAACCCAGGGCGTGTACTTAGTGCACCTGCAGGGCTCTGAAGATCACAGGATCATGGAATGGTCTGGGTTGGGAGGGACCCCAAGGGTCACAGAGCTCCAAACCCCTGCCACAGGCAGGGACACCAACCTCAGGCCTGGAGCTACACACGGTTGCCCAGGGCCCCATCCAACCTGGCCTTGAACACCCTCAGACACGGGGCACCCACCCCCTCTCTGGGCAGGCTGTGGCCACTGACTTGGTGTGCAGTTGTGGACAAGTCTCCTGGTTACTGTCCTTCAGATCTGTCAGCTGGATTTTGCAGTGGTGCCAAGGGGGAACTGTGCATGGAAGTACAGTTCTGTGCTGCAGACCTCCTCAGTGCTCCTCAGGAACAGGACACTTGCTGTGCATCTCTCTTTGTCGTGTTATTTCTGACCAGGTATCACCTGGGGTCACTAATCCAGTGTCTGTCTCTCTCCCTTTAGCTGAAGCTTGAAGATCGCTCTGTGGTCCCTCGAGATGTGGTCAGACACATGAGCTCCAGTGTAAGTGCTTTTTTCTCCCTTCATCCCTTTGTGGTGGTGATCCTGCTGGGTGGATTTCTGAGCCTTGCCAAATTGCCTGAATGGAAGCAAACAGTGATGCTTTGAGCAGGTTCTATTTTTAGAAGGTTTGATAGACCTAGCTCTGTCCTTTGAAAATGAAATGCTGATAAGGCTGCCTCTGTGCTCTTGCATAGCTGCAAAAAGCTCTCTTGAGCAAGTGAGCCTGATAATGTCAGGTAGAGAGACAAGAAGCTTGTCTGTCCTGCCATCCTTGAAGTTTTAGGTGATTGTGAGATGTGGGGAGTGGGGATTTGCTCACCCGGACCCAGCAGGGAGGCTGCAGTGCAGGTAAATAATGCTCCCACTGCAAGTGCTGTGGTAGGGAATTGGGAGGAAACATTTTTCAGGAGAAAATCTAGAGGGGATTCTCAGTGTACAGAGAGCACCATCTTGTCCAGTTTCTCCCAGAAACACAGCGAATCCCCCACTGCTGAAACAAGATGTGCACTGAAGCACTTGGCACAGCTAGGTCAGCAGAAAACCAGCTGACTCCTAATCAGCAGCCTGTAATCATTACCTTTCCTCTTCCTGGACCTTATAGTAAGTTCTAATCATTCTGTTCTATTTGTGCAGCGTTTGTGCTTATCAGAGATGGGTGGATTTGGTGTTTTGTTGGGAATACTGGGACCACTGTTCAGCTCCACTATCAGATGCGATGTGGTCTCTTTAGGAGCTTGGCTACCTTGGCAATTCCTTGCTGTTGCTCTCCCCTGACCTCTAACCCTGAGCCATATGGCCTGCCATGTGCACGCCTGTGGCTTCTCCTTGACTTGCTGCCAGCACTGTGGCTACCAGGCTTGGGATGAAGCAGGCAGCTGGCCACTAACCGCTGCGCTTGCACCACATGGTGTGCAGCCTGGTGCAGGGATGGGGAAGGCTGCTCTCTAACCTCTGGGGTTTGGTTTTGGGGTTGGGTTGTTGGGTTTTTTTTTTAATGAAAAAAGAGCCTTTTTCATCAATTAATAACTAAAAAGTAGCCCCACCTCTTTTTCACAGCATGTTCCAAAGAAAAAGGGAGGAAAAGCTTGAAGGGTAATTTGAAAAATGCTGAGAATAAACTTAGTTCCTTAAGCAATTCAATGGTTTGAAGTGGAAATTTGGAGCTGAGGTGTCAAACTGAAACTGCTGGTTTAGAGGAAGCGTTTCAATCCCAAACAATGAGCAGCTGGCACATGGAAACACCAACTCCTTGTGCTGTTGGACCTGGCACAGCTGGACTCTGGGCTATCTCCTCCTCACTCAGAGGGATGCTTTGAGTCCTGCCTCTCAACTGCTTGTTTCTCTCCAGTGCTGCTTAAAGTCACTTCAAGCTTTCAGGACAGAGTTGTTCCCTTCTTTGGCAAACATGGATGTGCTGCTTTTGTTTGGGATTCCCATAGTCATCTGGGTTGAATTGGCTTCTCTGGCTTGCTGGGTGTGCATCGGTGGATTGTTACCCACTGCTTGTTTTGCACACTCATTTATGCCTGTTTGCCTGTTTAAACACTGGCTTTGCCTTGACCATTTCTACTAGAGACTGATAACTTAATTTTTCTAATTGATGGGATGGCAAAGGTATAACTATTTCTACTCAGAAGTGTAGTGAATCTGAAGATGACTTAGACTTCACCTTACCCCCAAGTGTGATTTAAATGCTAGCAGTAAATGAAACAATAAACCCCTTCTACCCCCAAAAAACCCTTCACTTGTTCACCAGGTGCCTTCCAAAAATTGCAGGAGTGTTTAAAATAGAAAATCTGCAAGTGTCAGCCTGCCAAATTGAGGATGTGGGATGGTTGCCCTGCACCAGTTGGCCTGGCAAATGTACAGTGTGGAACTTACTCTGTATTCCCCACACTCTCAGGGCTTGCTGTTAACCTTGAGCACAAAGGACTCTAATCCTCTGCTCCTCAAGAGAAGAGCTGACTAATTCAGTGTGCTGCCCATCAAGCACTGGGTGTGGGGGGAGACAGCTTCAGGGGGTAATGTGTAAAATGAGATCACTTTCTCTGAGTGCACTTGGCTCTGTAAGGCTGATCCAGCTGGATGAGGGGTGGGAAAAGGGGCAGAGCTCATTTTTCCAGGCCATACGCTCATTCTGGGGAGGGATGAGAAGTAGGTCTGGGATCTGTCAGGCACCTGGCGTTTGGTGCTTCAAAGGGTTGCTGGGCTGTGCTGTCCCTTTGGAAGAGAGGATTGAGAGTGGTGTGAGGATCCCCTTACTAAGGAGTGTTGAGGGAAGGAGTAGGAGGATGGGAGAAGATGATACAGGATTGAAGTCTACGCTTGTTGAGCTGCTCTTCTCTCAGATGGGAGTTTGCTTTGTCTCTGGGGAAGGGAGAGGGTCCCTTCTCCATCCATTCAGTATCTGCAGCGTGGTGCCTACCATCAGGGTCCCAGAAGCAGCAGACAAAATCTAGGGAGAGCTCTTAATTCTGGTGTGAGTGGGGCATTGACTCAGGAGGAGGATCAGTCACCTCCCTTTCCCAGCTCTGCTGTTGAGGTTGATGGGAATGGGTTTTTGTGACAGAGCCATGAGATGTCAGCTTGTTCCATTTGGGCCCCTCCTTTGATGGGAGCAGGCTTGGTTGTGTTTGAGCAGGCTGCTGGCTGGCTGTGCTCTGGCTGTAGGCCTGTCCTGGAAGACCAGAGCCAAGTTGGGGACTTCTCTCTGAGCACTGCTATGATCCAACAGTGATTCAGCAGAACCCCTCAGCCTGCAAACCTGCCTCCCCTGTCACAGGCTGATGTTTCATGTGCCAGTGGAATAAATAAACTCCTCCTAAACAAAGGCTCCCTGGCAGGTGAGGGAGCAGAGCCATGACTCAGCGGCCCTGTGCCTTCTGGGGCTGCTCCCAACATTGATCTCAGCTTTCTTAACCACACTGGAGCGTTTTGTAACTGGAAGGAGAAGCAAACTGAACTCAGCCCTGGGGTTCTTGCTCATGACTAACAGCACCCCGACTCTTGTTAGGTGGGAGGCAGGTTGGAGGGTGCCCCATCACCTTCTCCATGGGGAAACTGTCACTTAGAGAATGGGCAGAGGGTGTGGGCCTATGTCAGTCGCCCCACTCCTGGTTTTATTGCTTGTTATTCTTTCATCATCAATAAAAGAGAGGGTTTAGGCCTGGAGACAAGGTCATCCCCAGCAACCACAGGGCTGGATTGTGTCTCAGAGCTGCTGTCATGTTGGCTACTGGTAAAGGACAAACGAGTTCTGAAAAGCTGGGTGCAGGGCAAGGCAAAGAAAAACCTAAACCCTGGGGCCTGAGCTGCAGAGCCTGGCCAGAGGATGGGCTGTACCTGCTTCATTGAGCTTCATCTGGAGGAGAAGCAGGGTAGGTGGCTGTGCTGGAGCTTGCAGAAGCTGGGGGGTTTGGTTGAGCAGGTGCCACTGCTGCACAGGCCTCACTCAGCTCGAACAGTGGGTGGGCAGCAGCTGTGGTGGGTGGGCAGCAGCTCCTGGCAAATGCTCCTCAGGTGAGAGCTACAGCACAGCACTGCCTGGCTCTGCTTGGCTCCACTGCTGCCTGGCACGATGGAGCTGTCGCTGGGGAAGGCTTCCTTTGCTTCCCAGCCTTTCTAGAAAGAAATGAGAGTGCTCTGCAGATCCCTCCCTCGTGTGAGGCAGAGATGAGCCCCCACAGCTCTGAGCCCTGCCAGCACAGCCCCCCGTGGGCAGCGTGGGGGGCAGGACCTGCCCCTCCAAGGGGCTTTGTGTGATGTGAGGAAGAGGGCTTGCAGCAGTCAGAAAGAGGGCTGAGCGAGCTGTCCAGGAATTACCCTGGACCAGTGGTGTGTGTAGTGTGTCTTTGCTCTGTTTACTGGTCCCCAAGATGAGTTGAGCACCAGCAAAGTCCTGAGCTCCCAGAAGGGCTGTCCCAGGCTCTGGGTGAAAGCTTGGCTTAAATATTTCAAGTGTTTGTAAGTGGGCTGAGCAAACAAATCCACTTTCCACAGGGCATGTATGAGCCCTTTGAGTCCTGTTGGAGCAGAGACCTTGATGCTTGAGATAAGGACAGCTTCAGAAGTTGCTGATCCCAGGCAGTTTGTCGTGCTGGCCCTCAGTCAGCTTTTCTAATGGACTTGTGGTCTTTAATAAAACAGGGGATCGATTGTCCCAGCTGTCAGGGGGCCAGGGCAGCTGCTGCATCTGACAGTGTTTGGGTTAGCAGCCCTTCCTTGCAGACCCCCACCATATGTGTGAGCATGGTGCACATTGTGTGCTCCCTGCCAAAGCAGCCCCAGCAGGCTCTTGACAGCATGCCTTATTTTCTTGGGGACAAAGAAAAGATTAAAACTTTGCTTAAAAAGTGAGGGAGATCATGACAACCATCTCTTAATTGGGCCAACTGTAAATTATCTGGCTTGAAATCTGACTGAAAGTGCCAGATCATTATTTTTTTGGTATACAGCAAGCAAAGACCATTTATGATGTCCTGCAAAAGCAAGCTTTAGGTGAGAAGCCAGAGAGAGCTTTAAGACTCTCTTGTTCTGGGGTTGATCTACCCCAAGGTTGGTCCCTTTGACTCAAGGCAGTACCTGTGGGATGGGCCTGTGGAGCTGCAGAGATCTGCCCAGTTGAATTGACCAAAGAGCCAGACAGCTCTGAAAGCCAGTAAATCCCACCTGAGGTGGTGTGGTCTTATTTAACCAGGTGCAGGAGTCTCTGGGTGGCTTTAGTAGCCATTGCAAGCTTTAGCTGGGAAGAAAACACTACAAGTCACCTTCTGAGGTGTCTGAGGGTGAAGTGAAATGCACCTTCAGAACGAGGGTCTGAAGGGTAAAGGGAGGGGGTTTAATCTCAGGAGCTATCCCTGCACTTTGGATTTGTGCATGGAGCAGGGAGGTGGGGATGTAGGACCTTCCCCAGGTGCCAAACCCTTTGTCTCCTTTGCATTTTCAGGACAGCCAGTGTGGAACTGTCATTGATGTCAACATAGAGTGTGCTGTGAAGCTGGTAGGAACCAACTGCATCCTCTACCCTGTCAACAGCAAAGACCTGCAACATATCTGGGTGAGAACGTGGCCAAAATGCCCCTGGAAAGCCAGGGCTTGGTGGTTTGGAGGGAAGCTGCTGTGTTTCAAGGCCCACATGCAGGGGAAGCATCCATGTGGTGCAGGATGCATCTGCAGTTCATTTTTATTTTAGACTTGCTGCAAGCATCCTCCCTGGAACGAAGATGATGCAGCATCACCTCATCTTCCCATCTGTTCTGTGTTCTGATCTCATTGCTGAGACCAAATTGACTTGAAGGGCTAGGGTGACATTAAAACTGTGTGAGAACTTCTGCACTGAGGTGTGCTGGTGTGACAGCCTCATCAGGGTGACCCCACAGTGGTGGCACTGGGGGTTTTTTGAGCTATAATATCCTTACTGTTTAAATAGGCTGTAAAAATTCACAGGTGGCTCAAGCATCTTTCTGTTGAGCTGAAAGAATCTGGAACATCCCCAGTTCTCCCCTGTGGGTGGGTGATTTCCAGAGCCCAGGTGAGATAGAGGAGAAAGAATGATGAGATCCTGGGGAAGAAGGTTAATCTGGGAGTGAGGAACAGGAGTGTCACAGCCTTTCTCAAGAAGCAGCCTGTGGAAGGGCAGTGGGATACAAGCTTCTCTGAGATGGAAAATCAGTGTTAAAATTGTTCATATTAACTGAAGGCAGGTGTGAGTTCACCTCTACTTTGACTTCAGACCCAAGGGGAAAAAAAATCCCAGCAAAAGCCCCAGCTGTTTAACTGGGAACCCAGTTCTGTGCTGCTACTGAGCAAGCTCCTCAGTGTACTCTCACTCCCGTTTACAGTGAGACCTGCAGCTGCTGTCTGAAGCCTCTTTGAGTCCTCCCACAGCACAGAATAGGTAACAAAGTCCAAGGCTTGGTTTTTCTAAGGTTTTGTTTCCTGCTTTCTCTGTAGCCTTTCATGTATGGTGACTACATAGCCTATGACTGCTGGCTGGGCAAGGTCTATGATTTGAAGAACCAGGTGATCCTCAAGCTCTCCAATGGAGCCAGGTACTTCTCTTTCTGCTGAAGCCTTGTGCCCTTTGGCTTTCCCAACCCTAATCTGTTTTAAAAGAACTGGAAACAGGCTGGGCTGTGTTCACATGCTGATAAGCTACTTGCTTGTGTTCTCTTCAGACCTGGAGGAAGAACACATCTCTCTGTGAGGTTCATTGGTCACCCTCAGGACAAGCTGTTGTCTGAAAGGGGACAGTTTCAGTCCCAGCACACCAGTGCTCCACAGCTAAAGCATGCTGGTCTCTTAAACTGTGCTGCTTCCCTAGGAAAGGAGCAGTTTGAGATGGGTGGTTGTTCCAGACCCTCTCAGTACGAGTGCAGCTGCACTGAGATGCAGGGAGGATTCTTACCTAAAAAGAAGTGGGTGAAAGTGTCAAAGCTTGCAGCCTGGAGCTTGTTATCAGAGATGAAAACCAGCCTGAGGTTGAACAGCTTCACTTCACTGCTGTTTGCAGCTGTATTAGGAATGTTTTTGCAATGAAGACACAGTCCAAAGCCCTGTCTCTGGAGAGAGATTTCACTGGAGATGTTGAAAGAACTATTTGGCTAATGTGTTTCTGTGAAGGCAGCAGGAGGACCTGAACTCTGTTCCTTCTGTGTGTCAGACAGTCACTTGGGGGTTAAACCCCTTGTGAATTCACTGGGGGGCCTGTCTTGTCCAACAAACTTCTGTACTGATGGAAGGAAGGACCCAGTGGAGGGCCAAGAGGCTCACAGGCCTGGCAGCTGGGGAGAAACCCATCTGGCTTGTAAATTGAGTGTTGACATTGATGTTTTAAAAAGCAGCCCACAATCCAGCTCTGAGTCTTTAAGAGAAGCAAGTAAAGCAAGAGCTGTAACAGATGATCAGTGGATGTGTCTGTGACTGTGGTAGTGTTGGGTTAACCCAGCTCCAGAGCTCTTACACAGGTGTTAAACAGGGAGTGAAAAATAGCTGCACTGCCCTCTGTGTCCCCTGCAGTTACTGGGGCAGTGTAAAACCTTCCTTGGTATCTGTCACCAGCTTATGCCTGGCCCTGTAAAGTGAGGTAACCATTTCCATAGCCTCTTCCTGCTGAACCACTTGGAATCCCCCCAGAACTGACTCTGGAAATGAGGCTCCTATTGAAGGAAGGATTCCCAGAGTGCCTGCAGGTTCCTGCTTCGGTGTGAATAGCAGAGGGGATGGGGACTTGTGACCAGACAAGTCCCATGCTGAATGCAGCCTCTGGGCAGCAGGGCTTCTCTGTAACCTGTCCTGCCAGGGATGGAAAGGCCTGGAGATCCACTGCTGGGCACGTAGACAGACAGGCTGGGGTAGTGTCAGGTAACATGGAGCTGTTTGCTTTTGAGGTGGCTGGCTCTGGAAATGTGACCATGTTCCTTGTCTGCTTTCCAGGTGTTCCATGAGCACAGAAGATGGAGCCAAGCTGTACGATGTTTGTCCTCACGTCAGCGACTCGGTGAGCTGCTGCTTCTCCTGAGAGTCTGTTTGATCAGCTTCCTCTTGGAAGGGTTTTGTGCAGGGGGGGGAGAAGTTAGTGTCACAGGATGGAGCTGAAAGGCAGTGTCAGCAGTGAGCAGGCTCTGGGGAGGCATTACCTTAGTGCAGCCCACTGCTTGCTTTGCCTGGCGTGCAGTAGGATGGCTGATGGCAGGGCAGTTCACTGCCTGCTCCTTAGATCTGTACATGCTTGAAAAGGCTCTTACTCTGTGTAATGCTTTCAAAATCGTTCCCCTCCTGGCAAAGGGCATGTTATTTAGAAGGTGTTCTGCTAGAAGCATGTTTCCAGATCACATAAAATCCTCTCTCTTGCTGTAGTCCCATCGTGTTGTCTGAAGGAAGACCTGCTGCCATGCTGGCATCTTCTGAATCATGTGGTGGGGAAGCTTTGGCTAGCTGTAGGGTAAAACAGTTCCCTGTGTGTGATGGGCTCTAACCTCTCTTACCTTCCAAGGCTGCTGACAGCATCCTTGTTCTTCCACACAGGATCAGTAGGGCCTTGCTGCGCTCCTGGCAGCAGCACTGGGAGTCTCCTGAGAAATGCCTCAGATTTCTGGGAAGTGGCAGTGCAATCAGCCCTTCTCCTTCCCAGCCTCCAAAGCAGGGGGGTGTCTGATCCAAAACTGCACTCCTCTTAAAATACCATACCTGGTTCTTGAAGAGTAAATGGAATATCAGTTTGATAGGATGTTCTACTGTGGTTTTCCTGGTCTGGACAGAAGAGGAGTGGTTTGTTGCTATATATTCTTTATCTTAGTCTCAGCTACTTTGGGTTGTGCAGTACACTTTCTGCTTGCTAAGTGGATGTCTTAGCAGCATCCAGCTTCTGGTTACCCATTGGAGGTGTTGCTTTGAGTCAGGCTGCTGTGAAATGTACACAGCCCTCTGGAGACCTCTGGTTTGCTCTGAAACACGAGTTGGCTCCAGTGTTACTCCTGTACTCAAAGTCACTGTGTTAGCTACTTACCTGACTTGGATCTTGTCACACCACTCATCCTTCCTGACAAGTTACAAGATGATAGTTTTGTGCTCAGTGTTTTATCTACCCTGAACTTCTCTGTCCGCCCCCACGGTCTGACTCTTCTGCTCATCAAGTCATGCTGACTATCAGTGGGGAAGAGCTCAGAGAGCAATTGTTGTGTTTACCCTCCTGCTTTGTTTTCAAAGACCTGTCATATTAACTAATCCACCTAAGGCAGCAGCAATACTTACAAACTTAATTTGCTGAGTAGAGGAGTGAAGGCAGACATCCTCTGGCTCTGAAAGCTGTAGGTGCTTGAATCTGAGTGTGGAGGAGATGGATGTTCTTCCCCAGGACTCAGCCCACCTTGGCTGCCTTGTTCCTGGGAACATTTGTGTGGACATCCACATCTTTTCTTGCTTGCAGTACTTTTGGTTCTCCCCCACTGAGTCACGGTCCAGTCAGGATGTGTGGCAGAGCAGGTTGCTATAGGAACTGCTGGGCTGACTTGAGAGGAACGAGCTTCAGAAGATCATAGAATCCCAGCCTGGTCTGGGTTGGGAGGGACCCCAAGGGTCACAGAGCTCCAACCCCCTGCCACAGGCAGGGACACCAACCTCAGGCCTGGAGCTACACAAGGTTGCCCAGGGCCCCATTCAACCTGGCCTTGAACACCCCCAGACACGGGGCACCCACCCCCTCTCTGGGCAGCCTGTTCCAGCCCCTCACCACTCTCTCTGCACAGAACTTCCCCCTAATCTCTCCTCTCACCCTTCCCTCCTCCAGCTTCACTCCATCCCCCTTGTCCTGCCATTGCCTATCCTTTTAAAAAGCTGATCTTCTAAAAGATGGGCAGCTGGCAGACTTTCCCATTCCACTTCATCTTCCTGATCCCAACTGAGAGAAGATAAATGCTGGAATCTTCAATCTTAAGAGTCCTTTATGCTGTTGTGGGTGTTTTTTCCCCATAGGGTCTCTTCTTTGATGACTCCTATGGCTTTTATCCTGGGCAAGTCCTGATCGGGCCTTCGAAGGTCTTCTCCAGCGTGCAGTGGCTCTCGGGTGTGAAGCCTGTGCTGAGCACAAAGAGCAAGTTCAGAGTGGTGGTGGAAGAGGTAAGGGCTGGCAAGCTGACACAGGGCCACCTTCTGCACAGAGGGGCGTTCTGGAGCAGAGTCAGCTTGCCATGGTAACCTCACAGAGCAGATGTGCTGTGGCTCTGTTCTGAGGTAACAGGTTTCTCTTTTTGGGCATGGTTTGGGTTTCCTCCCAAGGGTCCCTGTGGGCAGGCACCCTGTAAGGTGTTTGGGTGCCAGTACCCTTAGAGACTGGCATTGTTAGGGCAGCAGAAGCACCTCTTCTACTGAACTTAATGTTATGTGCTGCCCAAAGGGGGAGGAATGTTGCTGACTCTGCTGAGAGGGAGCAGCTCCAAGTGCATGTCTCTCTGTGCCATTGTCCCACTGGTTTGTATGTGCTGTAGCTTCCTCCCCAAGCCAGATGTCATCTTTCTTGAAATTTAAAACTGTAGAAGCTCTGCTCTCAGGGCAGTGGGAGCCCTGTAGTGGTCCTGGATTTGGTGAGACCACACTTGGGCATCTTAGATGATGAAAGCAGGTTTACTGCTTCCCTGTGCACAAGTGTTTGGATCCCAGGAAAGCATCTGAAAAATTCACTTCCCTTCTCTCTCCTGACGTTGTAGGTACAGGTGGTAGAACTGAAGGTTACTTGGATCACTAAGAGCTTCTGTCCTGGAGGTACTGACAGTGTGAGCCCTCCTCCCTCGGTCATTAGCCAGGAAAACCTGTCCAGGTGAGATCTGCTGCAAGCCCCTTCTCACTCCCTGCACCTAGGGGCTGCACAGACAATGGGTGATGTACCCACCAACTGGTTAGACACAGTGCTGCTGTTTCCAGTGTGTTGTAGATCTTCTTGTATGCCTGTGTATGCCAGAGCTTCTAAAGTGTGACAGAATAGCTTCCAAATCCCTTGAGCAGGCACTTGGGTTGCCACCTGAGGGGCTAGCATCCCTCCAGTCCTCCCCAAGTGACTTTCCAGCTGACAAATGTCTAAAAGAAAAAGGTGTCTGGCAACAGGTCTCTTCTTCCTTTGTCCTTTTGCTTGTGTGGAGCTGTCCTGCTGCAGACTCATGTCGGTGCTGTGGGAGCAGCTGGTGCCCTCTTCAGGCTGCAGGGGCAGAAACGGGCTGGACAAATCTTGGAAGGAGAAGTCTGATGAGTAATAGCACAAAACAGTGTGGTTCCTGCCTGGAGTTCATAAGCTGGAGCAGAGCTGCTCTTAGATGGCAGCAAAAAAAAACCCCAAACTCCACAGCCAGTGCCAGCTTCAGATGGCTCTCTGCAGCTGTCACTGTGAGGGGGGGTTAGAGGGGAGGGGAGTGACTGGTGTCCCACCCAAACCCTTTGTATCCCTACCCAGCCCCTGGTGAGATTCCCACTCCTCCTTTAGAATTGTGTGCCTGGAAAAGATTTGGTGTGGGTTAGCTTCTGCCACCCCAGAAGAAGTGCTGTTGGTGTGAGGTCACGGCAGCCTTGTGAGAGACCTGGTCACTGCTGGGTTCTAGGCTCTGTTACTGGTTTTGCACTTGGCTCACTGCTCTCCTCTTCTACCAGGGTAAAGCGTCTGGGCTGCTTTGACCATGCCCAAAGGCAGCTTGGGGAAAGGTGCCTCTATGTGTTCCCAGACAAGGTGGAACCTGCCAAGATCACCTGTGAGTGCCCAGAGAGGAACTGTGTCCTGGGTGAAGGATCAGTTGCCAAAAAGGTGAGTTGGAGGGGTCGAGGGAGGCATTGACTTCTCCAAGTGTTTCTGGTCACTGTGGCTTTTAAAGCTGAAATCTGGGTAGCCCTGTGGCCTGAGGTGAGTCCTGGAGTGGCTGTTGGAGAGGCTGTTGGAGAGTTGGTGGCTTGTTGGTGCCGGCAGCGCAGTCACCTTGCACAACAGGCTGACTGCACTGGGTGAAGTGTGCAGCTAATGCCATGAGAGACCACGAGCAGGACCTTGATGGAGAGGTGTCAGCTTGCAGGAGCCAAGCCACGTCAGAGCTGGTGTGTGCTGGCAGCTGGGACTGTTGGACATGTGTCATTTTCATCAGCATGGCCTGGGGTTTCTCAGGGAGCTGAACTGCTGCTTAAACCCTCGTTACTGTGCAGCAAGAAAAGCCTCTGCTTCCTCAGCCAGATGAGTCATGTGGTGGCTTCTACATGGTGAGAGGATGCCACCGGTGTGGAGGATGACCTCCCTGCATGGCTGTGTCTGTTACATAGGTGAACTCACACACCCTCTTCTGTAACAAAAAACTGAGAGCAGGCTTGAAATAGCCCAGAGGAGCGACGCTCCTTTCCATGGGCTGGCAGAGGGGAGCAGGGTGGGAGGCTGAGGCCCTTGGGGTGCTGCTTTTCTCTGTCTGCAAAGCAAACCCACCCCTGGGGCACACTGCTGAGCGTACACATGGTGTCTGACCCTGCTCTGCTCTCTAGGTGAGGCGGCTGCTGAAGAAGCAGATAGTGAAGATCATGTCATGCTCCCCAGAGGCTCAGGGGAGCGGTGAGGCCCCTGACAAAGAGTCTGTGGCAGCTGCTGAGCAGAAATCAGAAGAGCTTAAGCCTGGATCGAAGGGTGAGCTGGATGACTCTTCCAACGGTACACCGAGTCCTGGGGAGAGGAAGGAGGAGCAGCCTGAAGAGATGGGGAAGGAAAAAGGGGGAGCAGCAGCACGCCAGCAGCAGCCTCCCTTTCTGCTGAAGGACGAAGGCTCGTCCGACTACCGGCTGCAGTCCATGGAGCAAGATGCTGACGATGAGGCAGCTGATGACACTGATGACACCAGCTCGGTCACCTCCTCTGCGAGCTCCACTGCCTCGTCCCAGAGCGGCAGCGGCGCTGGCCGCAAGAAGAGCATCCCTCTGTCCATCAAAAACCTGAAGCGGAAGCACAAGAAGAAGAAGACCAAGATTTCCCGGGAGTTTAAGCCAGGAGACAGGTGAGTTGGGTCCCCAAACTCAGGTATAGGTGCCAAAACCTCCCTTTTAAACCCCCTCTCCAGCTGGGGTGCAGGATGGTGTGCCTCCTGTCAGGACAGCGTTTGGTGATAACCAACAGCCGTTCTCTTGCCATGACTGCAGCAGCCTGGGTGAGAGCAGCTTGGTCTCACTGCAGCTCCTGGTGAAACTGGGGCCCTGTGACGTGACACCGATGCTGCTCTATTTCAGCTGTGCCTCTGGGCATTGGCAGCATCTCAGTGCTGCACTAGACCCTGTGTGCAGCGAGGGAGACAGGTGAATAAAGATCGTACAGCTTCAACATGACACTAATTGGTTACCTCATCGCAGAGAGGCTGCAGATAGCCTGTGCTAGCAGGAACGGACAGCTCACCCTCAGAGACCTGTCTCTGGAGCAGCACGGAGGGCTGTGCTGGCAGGGGTTCACACTGCAGTGGTCTGTTACCCTGACTCTGCTCCAGAGAGAGAGAGAGCAGCAACTTTTGCCAGCAGTATGCTTTTTATTGGGTTTTTTAATGACCAAAGTACACTCTGAGAGAGCCTTGGAGGAACTGATTACAACAGCAGGGGGAAGGAGCACTGCAAGTATCTGCCTGTTCAGAGATAGAGCTGGATCTCAGTGGCTTTTCCTTTTTCCTTGAAGGTGTTTGAACTGTTTTCAGGGGAGGCAGATGTCTCACAACAGGCTCACCGGCCTCACTGGCTTCCCTGGGCTGCTTAGTTGTATCCCACATTGGAGATGAGCTAGTGCAAAACAGGATGTGAGAATCCTCCTGGAGAAGTGATGTTCTCAGCATTCCAGGGGTCTGGTAGTTTGAGGATGCTGCTAACTTCAGCCATGTTTTGTTAAGGTATTTTAGCTTTGCCTCTCTGCAAGGAGAACTGTTCATTAGGGCTTGTGGTTTCAGAGAAATTGGATTTTGAAGGTCACAAACCTCAGCAGGGCAGTAATGGAGTGAAAGGAGAACTGTGAGTGTGTGATAGAGTTCCTGGGAACTGATTTGCAGTTCCCCTTCTGCACCATGCAGGCAGGGGGGAGAAATCTCTAACACCACCAAGAGATTCCTGTTCTGCATCTGGGCTTCTCCATACAGAGATGAGATGTTGGGATGCTGCAGGGGTGACCATGTCACAAAGAATAAGATACAGGGGCTTGACTGTGAAAGCCCAGCCAATGCTTCAAAGGGCACAGGTGGCAGCTGGTCACAGTCTGAGGGGTCACAGCTCATACACAGCACAGTGTGAGGGGTCTTCACTGCTTCAATACCCTGCTGAAGCCATGAGCCCATCAGTAGGTGTGCTGCCAGCCCTGCTGGGAGCTGCAGAGCAGATGGGCTTCCTGCAGTTAGTCACCAGATCGGATGTGTCAGCTCCTGGGCAGCAGTGACAGTGGGGGGCATCTGGCTTCCCCATCCTTTGGTGAGTGACCTGCTGCACCTCTCCAGGCAGCACATGGGCCTCTGGTTATTTTCAGTGAGGCTACGCAGAGATTTGTACTAATATCATGTCTTAATTTGTGTTTGTGAAGCTGCATAAACTGTGCTGCAGGCAGGACCAGCTCATCTCCTGGGGCAGCCTGCCTTCCCCACTGCCATCCTCAGCCACTCCTGTCCTGCTTCCCCAAGGAGCCATCCCCTGGCTGGCACCCACCACACTTGACCCATTACAGGCTTCTTTCCCTGATAATTTCTGCTGTCTAGTGCTGGCCCTGTTAGAAACTGCATATTATTTCAACATAAAGCTTATTTCTCTGATGGGATTAATTAAAACCAGGGCTGGGGAAACCATTTGTATTCACCTATCACCTTTGTGGCTTGGAATCACCCAAACTGCAGTGTTAGTGTTCCATCTGGAAGGGCTGCCCAGCTGAAGGAACACAGAGTCTAAAGTCAGCGTGGGATTCAGTGTGCTGTGTGTGGCAGGAGAGATGGAGATGGTGGCAGCTCCTTAGAAGAGTCTGTCCAGCTGCACTGCAGCTCCCTTCCTCCTGCCTCAAGCAAGTTGCCTCTTCAGGCAGCTCTGCCAAGCTCCAGTACCAGTGTGTGGCCCATTGTTGCATGGTTGGGTTTCATTCCTGAGCTGCAGAGACACTCATGGATGTGTTTGGACAGCTGGGAAGGAAACTTTTTTCTTTTAAACAAAATCCTCTTGCTTTCCCCACGTTTGGTGTGCTGCCTCTTGGGGGGTTTGTTTTTCTCCTTCCTTTCTTCCTTCATAGAATCATAGACTGGTCTGGGTGGGAAGGGACCCCAAGGGTCACAGAGCTCCAACCCCCTGCCACAGGCAGGGACACCAACCTCAGGCCTGGAGCTACACAAGGTTGCCCAGGGCCCCATCCAACCTGGCCTTGAACACCCCCAGACACAGGGCACCCACCCCCTCCCTGGGCAGCCCCTTCCAGCCCCTCACCACTCTCTCTGTACAGAACTTCCCCCTAATATCCAATCTAACCCTTCCCTCCTCCAGCTTCACTCCATCCCCCTTGTCCTGCCAGTATTCCCCCTTGTCCTGCCTTCCTTTCTTCCTGGAAGGGCTGAGATTGCCACAGCTCTATCTTTCTAGTCCCATGCTCCTCTAACTCCAGAGACCCCTCCAAGCTGCCAGGCTGGAAGGTCTTTCAGCGGAGAAGTTCTGAAGTTTCAAAGCACTTGAAGTTTCTGTCTTGCCTCTGCTGGGGGTAGAAAGTAGGTGCTGACAGATGCTAGTTTGCTCCACAAGGAATAAAAGTGAGTTCAGCATCAGCTCCCTGGAAGTTCCTCCTGCAGTGCAGCCTTGCAGCAACGTAACATCTGCAGTGATTGAGAACCTGTCAAAACAGAGCTGCTTCCCCTGGGCGTAGCTGGGCTTTCCTGACTTGCTTCCCAGCCTGCTGCTGAGATCCATCCTGCTCCCTGACGCTGGCAGCATCACGTTCTGGGGGTGCCCTCTGGTAACCTGTTGGCTTGCTGTATCCCCAGGGTTGCTGTGGAGGTGGTGACCACCATGACTTCGGCTGACGTGATGTGGCAGGATGGCACCGTGGAGACAAACATTCGCTCCAACGAGCTGATCCCAGTCCATCACCTGGACAACAACGAGTTCTGCCCTGGGGATTTCGTGGTGGACAAAAGAGGTATTGGGTGTCAAAACAATGCTCTTGGGGAACAAACATGCACCTCGTTGCAAAGGATTCTTCAGTGTGGATTTCCTAACACACACTGCAGCCCTTTTTACGCTAGCTGTTGTTACAGTGCTCCCTGGAGGTAGGCACAGGAGCAGAGCAAGGGACAGGCCACAATTCAGCTGCTTCACACCAATGTCAGAACCTTAAAGACCCGAGTTGAACTGTGGCTACAGGCAAGATGTGGAAGGAATAAAGGCCAAGGAGCAAAGCTGGGATTCTCAGTGTTTCTGGAGAGTAGAGGTGGCCACCTTCTCCTTGAAAGCACGAAAGCCTTTGAGCTCCCTTGCAGAATGAGAGGAGAAATGAAGAGCTCACCTCAGGCTGCTTTCTCAGGCTTGCCTGTCATGACCCTCCATTTCTTCTCTTGGAGGGTTTTGGGATCCAGAGGCATCTTCTTATGCCCCTTTTCATCACCAAACCAATTGGTGATGCTAGTAAGGGTCACCTACAAGTTCAAAGACTCTTACAGCTTTTGGAGATGAAATATTGATGGCATACCATCTGGCTCTCAGCTCCTTTTCTAACAGTGTTTGACCCTCAGTATCTAGCTCCTTTTCTAACGGGACCACAAGATACTGTCAGGGTGGGAAGAGGGAAAGCTGGCTTAGTAAAACAGTAACACTGCTTTGTGTGACCACTTCTGATGATAAATGGTTTGACTGGTCTTGTGGGTTCAATGTAGCTTGTGGAAACTAGAGTTAGGCATCAGCTGCAGCTCTGCCAATCTAGTTTGGCCTCTGGGAATCCATATTCCTCTGTCAGATGTACTCTGCAAGCATTATGGGGTGTGCCCACAGTTCCCACTGCTAAGGATGCTGTGAGGTGGATTCTTGTCAGCCAGATCAATCTGAAAGGGGTCTGGGTACCAGCTCAGGCCCAGAGGGGTGGTCCTGGCCCAGCTTTGGTGCTGTTGGATCCTGATGGTACAGGTGTACCTGCCTGCATCCTGCTTGCCTCCCACCTTGGCTGTCCATGTTTCCAGAGGAGCAGAACTGTTGTGGGTGGCACATTTTTGGGTGAGAAGCTTGGCAGCCAGGGCTGCTCTCCAGGAGCCCTTGGCCAGCTTGTCCAGAAACTCCCAACAGCCTTGAAGCAGAGCTAGTTTGGAGAGCAGAGCACTAAGGTGACAGCCTGTTTTCTCTTAGAGTTTGCAAGTGGCCCCAGAGGGAATGTGTTCAGACCAGTGCAGTGTGACCTGTCATCACACTGTGCTTCGTTAGAATGCAGCTCGTTAGCTGCCTACAGCTGTGACTGTGCAGCAAGGGCTGCTTCTCCTCGTGTCACTCGCGAATGGAAGGGTTGAGCTGTGAGAGCTTGGGAGCCCAGAGTCTCTGCTCCTCCACTAAACTCCTTTCTTTTCCTCTCTGCCCCTGTGACCCAAAGCTCAGAGCTCCCAGGACCCTGGGCTCTACGGGGTCGTGCAGTCTGGGGACCACATCGGCCGGACCTGCGTGGTGAAGTGGTTCAAGCTGAAATCCAGCGGCGACGACGTGGAGGTAAGTGCAGGAGCTGGTGCCTGCTGTTGGAACCAGTGAAGGGAAAGCAGCCTCAAAACAGCACAGCCTTCACAGATAAGCCTGGGAGTCTGCTCTGCAGTGGAATTTGGCCTTGAGGGTGGGAACAACAACATGCTTTTGGGCCTGGGAAGCTTAGCTGGAGGTGATGTCGCTTCATATTTGTAAATGCCTGCGAGGCAGTGAAGCCCAGGCAGAGGGTTTACATCCCATAGTCAATGTCAGGCTCTGGTGTGGATGCAGATTTCTTGCTGACGTTGCTACAGTTGATTTTTGGAGATTACAGTAGGAATTTTTCCTCCCCCTGTCTCTGCTAGCTCACGGGAAGAGAATCGATGGCTGGCAGTTGTCCTGCTTGTCTCTGCCAGGTGCTATTGCCTGCAGTCAGCCTAGTGCCTCTTCTTGGGGCCTGCAGGATCTCTGGTTTGCAGACTCCTGGTAGGCTGCAGTCTTGTTGGAGATGAGAGGGGGGGACTCAGACCCCACAAAGCTGCTCTGCTGCTTTCTGCCCTAGCAAGGGAGGAGACCACATGGTCTCAACTGAGCAACGTCCTTTACATCCAGAAGCAGAACATCAGTCTGGGGTGGTGCTCTGCTTTACCCATTTCCCATTACCGGTGGGCTCCCAGCTCTCTTCCTCCAGGAGAAATGGAAGGAAGGATGTTTTTTGTCAGGTGTTCCCTGTTGCTTTGGTTTGTTTTGACAGTAAAACACCCCTCTGAGCCCCAGTGAGCTGCTTTGAGAGTGTTCAGAAGGGAATAAAGTGTAGTTCTTGCATGTTTAGGTTGGAGTGATGAGGAACCTGAGGTAAAGGTGAGCAGATGAGGCAGAACATTTGCTTCCTTTCCTTGTTGGGCCTCGATCCACGTGCTACAAGAGGAGGTGACAAGAAGGGACCTTAGCAGCTCCTCGCGGGCAGCTGGGGATAACCAGAGGTGGGCAAAACATGACAGAGAGTTCTTCCTGTGCAGCACCCTGGGGCTGACAGGTCTGTGTTGTGTCTCCCCTGCAGCTGATCGGGGAGGAGGAGGATGTGAGTGTGTACGACATCGCCGACCACCCCGACTTTCGCTTCCGCACCACCGACATCGTCATCCGCATCGGCAACTCGGACGGGGCGGCGGCCAAGGAGGACGAGGTGGGTTCTGGGCACGGGTCTGTGACCCCCTTCTCACCAGCTCTTAGTGGAGAGGTGAGCCTTAGGCCCCACACAGCCATCCTAAACCTTCCCCAGGTTGCTCCTCTTGTGTCGGGTGTTGTCAAGTACCAATGGGATCCTGGGGGCATCAGGAGGAGTGTGGGCAGCAGGTCACAGGAGGGGATCCTCCCCCTCTGCTCTGCCCTGCTCAGGCCCCACCTGGAGTGTTGTGTCCAGGGCTGGGCTCCCTGGGATCAAACAGCCAGGGATCTCCTGGAGAGAGTCCAGAGGAGGCTGAGGAGATGCTGAAGGGCCTGGAGCATCTCCCCTGTGAGGAAAGGCTGAGAGAGCTGGGGCTGTTCAGCCTGGAGAGAAGAAGACTGAGGGGGGACCTAATTGGTGTTTATAATTATCTTAAGCATGGGATGCAGGGGGAGTTGGCCAGCCCCTTTTCAGTGTCTGTGGGGACAGGACAAGGGGCAATGGCTGCAAATTGGAGCACAGGAAGTTCCACACCAACCTGGGGAAGAACTTTTCCCCAGTGAGGGTGAGGGAGCCCTGGGACAGGCTGCCCAGGGGGTGTGGAGTCTCCTTCTCTGGAGAGATTCCAGCCCCATCTGGACACCGACCTGTGCAGTATGAGCTGGGGAGCTGCTCTGGCAGGGGATTGGACCCCATGAGCTCTGGGGGTCCCTTCCCACCCCTACAGTTCTGTGATTCTGTATCCAGTCTCTGTCTGGTGGAGATGTGACCTTGAAATGGTTTGACCTTGGTGGCAGAGTCTATAGCAGAGCAAGAACAAAGCTGAGACAAGAATCAAAGGTGTGCCTGGGGGCTTTTACTAAAACTCTTCTGTAGGATTTCAGAGTAGCTTCTCAGGTGAGGGAATTCTGTGGGCTCCTGAGCAGGAGTCAGAGTGGATTTGTCATGAAACTGGTTTCACCTGGCAACAGAAGGCTGGTTTTCATTCAAGTGACTGTGTACGTGTTAGTTTTGTTGAGCTGATTCATCTCCTGGGAAGGAGGAAGAAGGAAGGATTTATGTTGTAGAGGACACACTCTGTGCTGGGAAACAGGTTCCTCTACCACAGACCCTCCAGCTTTGGAGCCTGCTGCCCTACAACGGGTTAAACACAGAGCCTGGCTCTTGCTGCGGTTCCAGTTTCAGCAACATGAGACTACCCGAGCTCAGCTGACCTAAATACCCTCCTTCCAGGCTCCCTGCTGTGCACACCCTGTGCCAAGCCTGACTTGTCTGCTCACGCCTGCTTGCTCTGCTGGGAGCCCCTGACGCTGGTGCTGGCACCCCAGTAGAGGGCAGCCCCATTCCGGGGAAGGTCCTGTCATGTCCCCATCCCCACTGCATCCCTGGTTCTAATCAGAAGTCAAATCTGCTGCCAGTCCTGCCCTCCTTGGGGAGAGCAGGACTTTTCCCCATCTCCATGGCAGCATTTTGGGATTTCTCATGGAAAGCCTATCTCTTGGATTCTTCTCCCCCTTGGCACGGGATCCTGGGACTCCTGCCACTTTGCAGCAGGCTGCAATCATTGCTTTAGGCTGGGCTCCAGCCTGGGGAATGGCTGATTCTCCAAACCCTCCTGGCTGTGTGCTGAAGGGACTGGGAGAAGACAGGGACTGACATGCTGCTCTTGTTTCCACAGCCTTCGGTTGGCCAGGTGGCTCGTGTGGATGTCAGCAGTAAAGTGGAGGTGGTGTGGGCTGATAACTCCAAGACTATCATTCTGCCTCAGGTGAGGTCCTGTTCCAGCTTGTGATATCCCTCTTAATTCCTGGCTGAGTGGCAAATCTTGGGTTCAAACCTTGGGTTTAAATCCTGGATGCAGAGTTTCACTGGGTATGAGGATCTTCCTCTGTTTCATGCTGCCTTCCCAATTCTGTTAGCACAGGAAAATCCTGCCTCTGTCAGGAGGACTGGGCAGCTAATGGGTGGTCATTGCTCTGGAATAGAGAGGAGGGGGGTACAGGGCTGGCTGTTGCTCCAGTGCCACACAGCTCTGAGCACAGCCCTGCTCCTGCCCCCCAGCACTCCCTGCTCTGCAGAGGGGTTTGCAGGGCTCAGGGCTCATCAGTTCTGACTTGAGCTCAGGTTCCCTGCATTGCCCAGCCAAAGCACTGCTGAAAGACAGCTGCCTGTCCTGTCTTGCCTGTGAAATGGCACTGTAGTGTTTTCTTTGGCTGGAGAAGCTCCTCCAGAAGCAGAGCTGGAGCCACAGGTTGTGACCTGAGCTAACCTGGGGATCAGACCCAAATCTCTCCCCAGTGTGGGGAGGAGCTGAGTGTGAACATAAAGCCACAGACACAGCACACAGCTCCACATAACCCATGGCTTTGTCCTCTGTCCTCCTGCCTTGTAACCTTACTCACTGCTCCACACAGGGCTTCATCCCATGCCTCTCCTCCTTGTTGCCTCAAATTAAGGCAGACAACCTAAAGCTGAGAGCAGACCTGCTTCTGTAGGGTCCCATCTCCATCACAGTGGCAGAGAACACTGCTGCCTGCGCTGCAGAGAACGCTCGGTGGGGATTTCTTTCTCAACCAAGCAGCTCTGCATTAATTACAGTAGAATAGTCAATGCCCCCACTATGGCAGCAGATGAGAGCCATACAAAGCAGGCTGCTGTCTCCCTTCCCCCTGGTGTCACATGCACTTGGATCACAGGCACAATTGGGGGTCTGATGTGTGCTCCACAAAGGGCTCTTCTCCCACCGCGGTGCTGGGGCTCTGCAGCAGCTCCTGCTGTGTCACACCAGGCCCCTCACTTCTGCCCCTCTGTGTGATGATGGGGGCTGGGGAGAATGTCAGGAGTGTGAGTTATCAGTGATAATCACACTGTGATTTATCAGTGCCTGTCCATGTGCCCAGAGACGAGCTGTCTGGGTGCTTTTTCTCAGCTCTAAAAATAAAGATGGCATAACTGGCTAATTAACTTTCCCACTCAGGTTCGGATTAGCTTGGAGGGCAGTGAGTTTTGATGGCTCTGCCTGCCTGCAGTCACTTGTGCTGAGCCCAGCTAACCCCTGGCTCTGGGTGGCATGGGACAGGCTGAGCAGTGCTGGTCCAGGGCTTTGATGAGACCGCTGAGTGACCGTGCACTTCACCCTCTGGGGTCACATCCTGCAAGATTAAGAGAATTCTTGGAATGTCATTCAAGTGTCAGAAGTGTGGGGGTGAAAAATGCTGCATCCTGAGGCTCCTAACACAGCCTTATGATGTGTTTCTTGCTCCTCTGCTTGGAGCTCGTAGCTGGGGCGTGCCTGGAAACCTTGAGAGGGGCATAGTGGGTGCCAAAGCCTGGTGGTACCAGGTGAGGCTGCTCAGAGCATGGGTGGGTTTGGCTTCCAGGGGTGAAGGGGAAGAGGATGGTTTATGTAAGGGCTTATTCAGCAACTTGGGTTAGGCTTCATTGTCCCAGCTGAATTTTAAGCAGCACTCTGTGCCACAGGAGAAGAAAGCTGGTGTGGGAATGTGCTTCTGGTTCCAGCATTGTCTCTGTGGAAGGCAGAGAGTGCAGAGGCAGCCAAACCAGGGCTCTGTGCCAAGATGGTTGCTGATGCAGAAGCAGGACCAGAAACACTGACTCCCCACAGGATACCCAATACCCCCTGAACGAGCTCGGCCTTCTGAAACCCTGGGGCATCCAGGTAGCTGTTTGGTGCCAGCGTGCTCTCCTTCCGTGGATCCCATCCAGCGTGGTGCCTGCAGCCCACCTAGAATTTGCCCTGCTTTTCCCCCAGTGCCCTGTTTTGAAAGGTGGAGGATGAGGCTGTGCTGATTTGTAATCTGTGCTGGTCACTGATCAGCCTGTTACTTAGATCGAACGCGGTCCACCCTGTCTGGATGGAAGGGGTTGAAAGAGCCCCACCAATCCTAGATGGAAACTCCCTTTCCATGGGGAGAACTGACTTGCATTTAAACCCAGCTGAAACTCTGTGCTTCAGCCTGAGTCTCTTGTAACTCTCCTCTCCTTTAGCACTTATACAACATCGAGTCGGAGATCGAGGAGTCAGACTACGACTCTGTTGATGGCAGCACCAGTGGGGCATCCTCTGAGTGGGAGGATGAAAGCGACAGCTGGGAGACAGACAATGGCCTCATGGAAGATGACCACCCCAAAATTGAGGAGTTAGAGCCTGAGGAGCCAGCAGCAGAGGAGGTGAAAAAAGTAGAGGAACAAGTCCAGGGAGCTGTGGCTATGGCTGTTGCAGATCTTGCTGCAGAGAAAGCTGGCAAGGATGGAGCCCCCAAGAGCTTTCGGGAGCTAAAGGAGGCCATCAAGATCTTGGAAAGCCTGAAAAATATGACTGTGGAGCAGCTGCTGACTGGCTCTCCCACCTCCCCAACTGTGGAGCTGGAGAAGCCCACTAGGGAGAAGAAGTTCTTGGACGATATTAAAAAGCTGCAGGAGAATCTGAAGAAGACCTTGGATAACGTGGCCATTGCAGAGGAGGAGAAGATGGAAGCCATGGTGGAGACAGAGAAGAAAGAAGAAAAGGCAGAGGCACAGACACCAGTGAGGTCGGAGTGGCCCAGTGAGACACCAGTGCTCTGCCAGCAGAGCGGAGGCAAGCCTGGAGTCACCTTCACCAGTGCCAAAGGAGAAGTCTTCTCCGTGCTGGAGTATGCTCCAGGTGAGTGTCTGCTCAGGCCAGGGTGGATGCTGTCCTTCACTGCTGATCTGCAGCGTTTCTCTCCCAAACCATTGCTTTTTAGGCCTCCTGGGTTGGGTGTCCTCTCCTCTTCACTGCTTTTCACAGCTCATTAACTGGAGAGGAGAAATTAAGACAACTTCTGTAGCACAGTCTGTTCTGGGACTTTAACCTGACTTTTAAATGGCATCTCTAGGTACTGCTGTGACCTCTGAAGCCACAGAAGTGGGCTTCCCCTTCATCCACCTTGGTAACTCAGTCTGGAGATCAGTTCCTGCCCATTGCAGGTTCTTCCTTGCAAGCTCCAGGCTTTTCTTGCAGGGCTGGATCTGTTGAGAAGTGAGAGCAGGAACAGCTGGTGTTCCTGTGCTGGGTGTCCTTGGTGGGGGAGTGTCCTTGGTCACTTGTGCCAATGTTAATCAGACAAAAATAAAAAGGAGCATCTGGTTTTGTGGAGCACCAGTGACAGCAGAGCCCAGGGTGCTGCAGGCAGCTGGGCTGGAGGTGACAGGAGAGGTACCCCAACCCCTCCAAACCCTCAGGGCTGTGTAAATAAAGATGGGGAGCTCTGCAGAGCTTTGTGCCATGTGTTGGTGACCCATGTGGCACAGGGACAATGTATGGGATCAGGAGGTGCAGGCTGTGGGGAAAACAAAATCCTCTCTAGGCTGCATCCTGGCTCAGCACCAAAGCAAGGCTGTTCTCTTCCCAATGGCAGGTTTGATGGAGAGATGGATCTGCCATCGTGAGGAACCCGTGGCAGTTTCCAAAGGCAGGCTTTAATCTGTCTCCTCCTTGCCCTGCAGATACCCATGCCTTCAAGAAAATGGAATTCCAGCCCCCAGAAGCAAAGAAGTTCTTCAGCACGGTGCGGAAAGAGATGGCTCTGCTGGCCACCTCCCTGCCCGATGGCATCATGGTTAAAACCTTCGAGGATCGAATGGCAAGTGTCTGCTCCCAAGTGCTGCCCCCTGTGTTAGTGCTGGGCTTTGGAATTCCCTGCTTAGCCTTAATCCTTTGCCTTAGAGCAGCAGGAATGTGTGCAGCAGCCCTAATTACCATAAGCAGCTGCTTTCACATTCCCTGAGTCAGGGTGACAAACAACGGGGAGCTCCTCCTTGTGGGAGGCTTTTATTTTGGGTGCTTCACCCCCTGGGCTGCCTGTTGGCACCAAGCAGGGGAGGCAGGAGCCAGCAAGGGCCCAGTGTAACCAGTGAGTGGCTCAGGGATTGCTGAAGCTCAGATGTCTGCCACAGCTCTGAGGGGGAAGGTGCCCAGGGATGTGCTGTTGTGCTGACTCTTGCTGGGGCTGAGTTAATCCCATCCCCTCCTGTAAATCCCACCCTGGCAAAGCATGAGGCCGTGTTGCAGGGCCCAGCTGACCTGTCCTCTCTCCACAGGATCTCTTCTCAGCACTTATCAAGGGCCCCACACGCACGCCCTATGAAGATGGGCTCTTCCTCTTTGACATCCAGCTCCCCAACATCTACCCCGCTGTCCCCCCTCTCTTCCGCTACCTCTCCCAGTGCAGTGGGAGGCTGAATCCCAACCTGTATGACAATGGCAAAGTGTGTGTCAGCCTCCTGGGGACATGGATAGGCAAGGTAAGGCTTCCCCCTGCCCAGCCCTTGTGCCAGGCTGCTTTTGGAACAAGCTGCTTCCTGGCGGGCTGAGCGCCCTGGGTGGCTTCTGGTCTTGGGTGCTGCTTGAGCTGGGAATAACTCTGGGCTGGTTTAGATCTGGAGCAGGTGTTGGGTCTGGTTTAGTTTCCTTAGGGACTGAATTTGGCTGTTGTTTGTCCTTCCTTGATGGTCTGTGGTCAGCACAGCCGGGTTGTGTCACAGTTGGACAGAGCAGAGATGCCAACAGCAGCGCGGGGTGTTCTGTGCTTTGGGTCCCTGTGTGCAGACAGATCGTTTGGTGTGGCACAAAGTCCAGCTGGAGCCTTGGAATTAACAGCACCCAGGGAATGCTGTGTGTCGGGCTGGGAGATGGATGGGGAGGCTGGGGAGGGGCTGGTGTGTAGGCTCACAGCATCGCAGGCAGAACTGGCCCGGTGGGTGCGGTGCTGGTGGAAGGTGCTGGAGAGGTGGGTTGGTACAACGGGACACCAGCAGGTCACATGCTCTGCCAGTCGGTCCCTTGTTCCTGCTGGGCCTTAGTGATAGGAATGTGGAGGAGCTGGGGCCTTGCTTCATCTCACAGCTGTCAGAGCAAACTGGTGCTGCAGCCCTTTAACACCTGTGTACGTGCCTTTCAGGGGACAGAAAGGTGGACCAGTAAATCCAGCCTCCTTCAAGTGCTCATCTCCATCCAAGGTAAAGGCTCTGCAGAGCCTGTGGGACAGGAGGAGGGGATGTGGGCTGTGGGTGGGGGGGACACAGTTGTCATCTGTCACCCCTGAGCTGCCTTTTGCTCTTAGCTTGCTGGACAGAGCAGCGCCCTTATCCCTCCCATGGGTCAGTGGAAGGTGTGAGCTCTCATGTCCTGGCTGCATCCTGGGTGCCTGACCTGATGCTTCCCCTTCTCCTTGCTGTGACAGCTAGGCACCGAGCTGTTCCCTTGTTCTTCTGAGCTGCTGAAGGGGAACCACCGTGTCCCCAGCTGTTAGCAGAGTGAGGTGAAGTTGCTAAGCTGAGCTGCACTCACAGGACTGTTTTGTCCCCGCTGAGTCATCACTGCCCTACGCTGGGCATGCTTCTGCACATGATGGTGTTTATGCTCCTCCTGAAACCCAGAATAATCAGGGGTGTGGCAAGCCTGGCCTCAGGGCTTCCTGCTGGAGGGCAAAGCCCGGCCCTTTCTAGTGTGAGAGCAGACAGACTGAATCAGATCTCTTCCTCAAGGCCAACTTTCTGCTGCAGGGAGTCCAGGCATGTGACTTGAGAGACCTTTGTCACACAGCAAGGACTCCCACCTTGAGTCTGCAGGGGACTCCTGCTCCTCTGAAGTCTGAGTCCCCCTGGATCCTCCCAGGGAGGAGGGGAGGAACGTCACCAGGAGAAAAACCTTCTCTTATTTATAATGCCAGCGATCCAAATTTAGGAAGTGAAACACTAAATGTTTTACTGGAGGGACTCGATGCCAGCACAGAACCTTCTCCCCCCCCTGCTCCTGGGTCTCAAGACTCCTAATCTCACCCCTGCCAGCTCTAATGCAGTTGGTGGCAGGGTGCCAGCAGCCTGGCAGTGCCGGTGCTGCTGCTGCACGCGTGTCCTTACATCAGACCTGAAGCTAGCAGGAGACAGCTTGGTACTGGGGGCTTGTCACAGTGCTCAGCCTCAGAACTGTGCTGTCTGATGGCACTGCGCTGGGTGGGGTGGGACCTGGCCAGCTCAAAGCCTTTTCATGAAGATTGGCCTTTGTTCTGAGGAGGAGGAGGAGGGGGAAAAAAACCTAAGCCATTTAAGAGAGAGAAAAAAAGCTTTGGGTGTGTTTGTATGGGTTTTGCTGGAAGGGAAGGGAAAGGAGCTGTAAAACCTTTTCCCTTTTGACCTACTCTCTGCATTGCTCTGGGGGAAAGTTCTTCAGGGATCTTGAATGCCACCCTGGGCAGCGTCTGAGATCCCTGCTGCCTTGCCTGAGGGCCACAGACCCGCTCACACAAGCGCTCCCCTTGCTGTACCAGTCCAGCACATCTTGTGGGTTCCTGGTTGTCCAACCTGGCCTCTGATAACTCCTCGAAGCCAAAGCATGGCTTCCCTGCAGCGCCTTTTCCTGCAGCCCACTCCCACCTCAGCGTGGCTGCAGGGGAAGCTGCTGTGATGCCTCAGGGCTGGCACCCTTGAGCCTTGAGCACCTTGGCAGACACCAGGGCCCAGCAGTGTTCCCCTTGGGTGGCGATCCGCAGTGCAGTTCCTCTGTAACCCCTTCGCTCTCCCCTTCTCTCTGCAGGTCTCATCCTGGTGAACGAACCCTACTACAACGAGGCAGGCTTTGACAGTGACCGGGGCCTCCAGGAGGGCTATGAGAACAGTCGCTGCTACAACGAGATGACCCTGATCCGGGTGGTACAGTCCATGATGCAGCTGCTCCGCAGGCCGGTAGAGGTCTTTGAGCACGAAATCCGGGAGCACTTCCGCTGCCAGGGCTGGCGCCTGGTGTCCCGCATCGAGTCCTGGCTGGAGACCAACGAGCTGGTGGAGCGGAGCCACGAACAGGCCAACGGGGCGGATTCTGCCTCCCTCCTCTCCGCCTGTGGCACCCTGGCTGAGAGCCCAGGAGACAATGCGGGGTCGCTGGGGGAATACGGCGGCGGCAGCTCGGAGCAGGGGGCGGCTGCCGAGCTTTCCGACTCGGCGCTCGACGGGAAGGAGGAGCTGGACGAGTCGGAGTTCACAACCTCAACGCCCAACGCTGCTGATCTCCAACAGTACTCAGACTCGGAGAGCACAGGCCAAGCCAGGGGGGTAGACCTGGCCAGAGACCGAACGGACGAGGGGAAGGCTGCCCAGGACTCTGCCTCGCAGCCCAGTGTGAAACCAAAGAAAAGGAGAAAGAGCTACAGGAGTTTCCTTCCAGAGAAAAGCGGCTACCCTGATATCGGGTTCCCCCTCTTCCCTTTGTCCAAGGGGTTCATAAAAAGCATCCGTGGTGTCTTGCAGCAGTACCGGGCTGCCTTAGCAGGGGCCAACATCCCAGAGTGGACAGAGGACAAATAAACCATCAGGTTAGGGACAGGCAGGTGCAGGGAAAGCAGCAGAAAGGAAGTTTGGCAAACGCTGTTATACCAGTAAACGGGCTTCTCCTTCCAGCTTTCCTTCCTCAGCTCGGTTTGTTCCAGAGAAGGTGGTAGGTCTCATTGCTCCTCCAAGGAAAGGTTGTCTAAGCATGAATAACTCTTTGCCCCCAGCCCTTCTTCCTTCCTCCTGTCCCCTGTCCGTGCTCCTTTCCCTCCCACAAGTTTGACCCTGCAATGGTAAGATTTGAGCCTGCACAGAAGCAGTCTTGCAGCCACGTTCCCCTCTGCACTCTCATCTTGGGGCACCTTTCCACACCAGGACTCTTCCCACCCAGCGCTACCCACACCAGTTGGTTCTAGTGGGCTTCAGGCTGGGAGCAGCGAGTGCTGTCAGTATCTGGCAGCGAAGGGCGATGCCCTCCCAGGCTTTGGTCTCCTTTTCTCTGCATTACCAGGGGTTTACTCTGCCCTGGCTTATGTGTACTCAGCCACTGGATTGTGTTTGCTTTGAAGTTGTCCACACCACATGGAGTTGCTCTACTCTTAGTTCTTCACCCAGAGCCACCAGGTTCTTCCCATGGGGACTTGGGGGTGGAACTGGAGCTCTGTGCTTGTGCTGCCCTGGGAGCACTGCAGGGTTTCCAGCCAGTTCTGCAGCTCCAGTCGGTCTGGCAGTGATCCCAGCCACCCTGCTTCTCTTCCTCTAGAGTAAGGCAAACCTTCCCTTTCCCCACCACACACCCCCCTCTTCTAGAAGCACGTGGAGTTTGGGGTTCAGCCTTTGTTCTGGCTTAGGTTCCCATGTCTTCTGTCCCCTCTGTCAGCCATCCTGGCTGTCACACAGCACCACAGCTACACTGAGTCTCAGCCTTCCCTGGGCAGGCAGCAGCAAGCCATCTTGGGGTGTGCTGTAGCTCTAGCAGCCAGTCCAGATGGGGAGCCCAGCACAACTGCTGCTTCTCCCCCATTCGACTGTTAGGTGGGTGTTTGGGAGCTGCTTGAGCCAGGGGCACCCGAGGGGAAGGAGCTGCCGTGTCCTGACAAGGTCCTGTTGTCACAGTGGCGGTTTGTGACCGTTCCTGTGCTGTTACTCAGCCACTGGAGCAGAGTGTTACCAGTTCCTTCCCTTGCCAGCTGGTTCCTGCTGGGCCCTGGCTGCGTTGTGGGCACAGCACGATGCACCCTGGGTTTCGGCAGCGCAGAGCTGCCTGAGCTGCTGCCCACGAGCACCTTCTGAAGCACGGCTTGCTGGAGGCTCCTGCTCAGGACACCTTCCCAAAGCCTCCTCTTGATGCATGCACTTAGAGTCACTTCTGGCACTCGATCACACTGCAGCACTCCTGTGTTTGGCCCATGTTTGGGCCCTGGAGAAGCACCCACTGAACCTCCCCATGGTCTGTCAGGGAGAGTCTGTCAGTCCTTCCAGCCAGCACAGCGTGCCAGTGGTGCCAGGCTCCCCAGGGCAGAGTCAGGCTGAGGATTTGGCTCTGCCAGAAGGAAGGGTGGAGGCAAAACTCCCCTTAGCTCTTGCTTGGTGTGGCTGCATTCTGGATCTGACCTTCCCCTTCGGAGCTGGGAAGCAGCAGGTTGAACCATGGTGCTTTCTGCTCCCTGAAAGGCCAGGTCTGCACCCACTCACCTGGTCGTGTCCCCCCCAGCTCCCTGTGCCCTTCCCAGTGCCCCATGCTGCTCCTGAGGCAGCACGAAGCCCTTGGGTCACCACCCACCATTGGGGTTTAGGAGACTCATCCTGCTCCTGGTGCTCTGGAGGAAGCTTGGCCCTGCCCAGCTGTCCCACTGCTTTCTGGGTGCATTGTCTGTGCTTGGCCCCCCTCCGGGTGGGCAGGGGTCTGGCAGCACAGCCGCCCCCCATCTGGGGTGCAGAGAGATGCTTGGAGCCATGGGCAGGGCAGCGTGGGGTGCATGGTGCTGAAGGGAGGGAGGGAGGAATCCCTCTGAGCGAGGAGCAGGGTGTCTCCGAAAAATGGGGCGCTGACTGGGGCAGAGGGGTGAGGCTGTGGGGCAGGGGGAGGGCTGGCAGAGCTTGTCCCATAAATGAGTTAAACCTCGTTCTCCCCAAACCTGTGGTGGGTGATAGACAGGCACCGACTCCCACTGTCCCTGGAGAGAATCCTTCAGGGCTGAACTGTGGCTGGGGGTGGAGGGACAGAGGAGCTCTGAGGCTTCCCAGCTGTGCCCCCCTTTCACCCTTCACAACTCTCATCCCTCAGGAAGGAGGAGCACAGGCAGCACTTGGAGTCCTCCCCCTCCACCCCAAAAAAACCCTCTTTATTCCCTCTGATAGTAATCAAAAGCTTTTGCACAGGTTCCTGGGGCTTCCTACCGAGGAGGAGGAGGAGTATATTGGCCTTCTGGAAGGAGGGGGGGGATGCTGCTCCCTGCCTGCTGCTGCCCTGGCATCGCTCGCTCTCCGTAGCTGCTGTCCCAAACCCTGCACAGAGGTTTACAGATTTTCTAAAGCTTTTGATAATGTGAAGCTCCTGGGTGCTGAGGTTGGTGGTGAGCACACTGCAGCTATGTAATTTTTTTTGTGTATGTATGTAATATTTAAGGGTAACAAAATTTAAAAAAGAAAACAAACAAACAAACAAAAAGGCTAAAACCTTAAACAACAAACAAACAAAAAAAAAGTGGAAAAACACACAAAAAAAAAAAAGCCAAAGCATGATGCATATTGTTAGCCTTAAAACTGGCTACGACTGTGTGATGTACAAACCAGAGCAGCCTGTAACTGTTTTAAGCGCTGGGGTTGGGGGAGAAACGTTACAAAACCCGGTTGTAGCCTGATTCTGTACAGTATTTAATGAAACAAAACAAAAAAAAGACAAAAAAGCCCTGCCTGTTGAGGCCATGCTTAGAGGTGTGTCGTTCCCGTGCAGATGTGGATGCTCGGTCGCTTACGATATATGTATAAAGTGCTGTGTGACCATTAAAACTTTTTTTACCTGCAGGTTTTGTTCTGTTTGTTTGGCTAACCAAGGTGTCGTAGAGGAGGGAAGATGATTTGCCATTAAATTTTGCCTCTGTGAGTAGTTCTGAGTGTTTGGCTCTTTCTTTTTCCCTTCCCTTTCCCCTCGGTGCTCTGCCCGGGCTGTGGGGTGCATCCCTGTGCCAGGGGCTGGGCTGGATGGGGTCCCGCTGGCTGATGTTGATGGTGGGGAGAGGGGGGGGGTGAGGCCTGAGGGAGCCAGGTGGGTCTGGAAGTGAGGGGCTGTCCCTGGGGCACCCCCAAACTCCCCCCCCCCCCCCCCCCCTTGCATTGATGGGCCATCTGTCAGGTGCTCTGTATTGTCCCTGCCCTTCAGTGGTGCGTGCAGGCTGCTGGTGGCTCAACTGGTGGATGGAGCCAGATGTGGGGGGGAGGGTAAAGGTGACCCCTAGTGCCCCCCAGCCTGGCAGCTCTGTCCTGAGGCCACCTTCCCTGACCAGATAGGGGTGAACTGAGGCTGTGGGTGCTGCGAAGTCTGGGCTGCCAGGATGTCCTGCCCCTCCTGGGCATCCTCACAGCTGGATGCCCCCTCTGCCCACCCCGGAGAGGCTCGAGGGGGGCGGGTGCCCCAGGGGGGGGCAGGTTTGCTGGGGTTACTCAGAAGCAGCGTCTGGCTCGAGGGGTGCGTGGCGGCTGCTGCACCCCAGGCGTCGCAGGCTCCCTGGGAGAGCCCCTGGCTGCCGGCTGACAGGCTCTGGAAGCGGTTGGGGCAGGGAAGAGACTTGCTCAGCAAAGGAGAAGGGAGAATCCCAGACACCCAGCTGCCCGGAGCAGGGTAACCCAGCCCCTGGAGACTCCAAGGAGCTTTCAGGTGCTGCAGCCCCGAGGGCTTTGCCCTGGTGCCCTGTCTGGCTTGGCAGAGGTGGCTCAGAGCCTGTGCCCTCCCCGGGCTCTCCCCACAGACCCTCCCGTGGATGTGATTAGAGCCCAGCGATGCTTCGCTGAGCCTGGTTTGTCCCAGGGCTGATGCCACGGGGAAATGACTTTATTTGGGGAGGTGGCTCCTGGCTGCTCCCTGCTTTGCTGGACAAGAACCCGGCTTGGCTCCCTGCGAAGGGGGCGGGTGGTTGGGGGGGAGAGGAACAATCGGGCTCTTCTTTCCCGGCTCTGAATCCTAATTGCATAGTTTGCAGATGAATAAACGCAAACAGCCGCTGCTGTTTACTCTTCTGCTTCGGGCTGGAGCATTGTGAATGAGGTTTAATTACTGCAGTTTTAGACCAAACAGGCTGAGTAATCCCCCTGCTCCCGGCAGGCTGCTGGGCAAGGACCTGTTGCAGGGCTCCAGCTGGCCCTGGGGTGCCTGGGGAGAGACGTGGGAGCTCCTCCAGGTAGGGCTCCTGAGCAACACCCCCTTGGCTGCACCACCCTCCTCCTTGGATCCCTTCCCTAACCCCTTCCCTACCTTCAACCTGCACCGTCCCTGCGCTGTCCTGAGCCATCACTGTTGGGCTCAGCTCCCTAGATTCAATCATCCCCAGTGTGATGCCAAGCTGAGAGGTTTTACACCCCAAAAACGGGTGTTGGTGGCAGCAGCACCCTGTCCTGGCTCTGGCCCATCTCCCAGGGCTGTGGCTCCCTGCTGGCTCTGATGGCCTGGCAGCACAGGGGGAGCAAAGGGAGTGAGGGGCTGTAGTGCTGAGCTAAACCCACCCTGGCACCGCGTAGCCGGGCTCCCGGTGAGCCCAGCCCAGGGCCAGGGGCAGCCACGAGTGGGATGTAGACCAGGAGGGATGTTTTTTGCAAAGGCTGATATTTATTGCTTTTCTCACAAGAATAAACTCTGCTTCTACAGGAAGCTTCGGGTAGAAACGGTCTTAAAAAAGGTTGGTTTCTTCTATTTGATATATTGGTCCTGACCATCCCTGGGGGGTGGCACTGGCTCCACGGTGGGGGCGGGTGGAGCTGGGGGGGGTGGGATGGGGCTGTGCCGGCGCAGCCGCCTGGGGCTGGGACCTCGTACCGGGATAGAACACGCCGGCATCTCACCAGCACCAAGTACCTGATGGGGCTCGTGGCTCATTTTTGGGGAGTGCTGGTGGCTGTCCTAGGGAGGGGTAAAGCCAAGCGTGGGGGCGAGCCAGAAGACAAGCACCTGCGGCCCCCGAGAGCTATTGCTATGGGAGGAAGAGGAGGAGGAGGTTCCTGAGTGGGAGGAAGGCTCTGCTGCCCTTGTGCCGGGCCGTGCCGGCGGCTCAGCGCTGCAAGGGGCAAACCCGGGTGCTCAGGAGCCGCTGAGGACGCGGCAGAGGCGGCTGTGGACCTGGCCCTGCACAGCCTCGCAGGCCAGCGCCTCCCCGTCCACCGTCATGATGCCCGCGGCCGTCCGCGGCTCCAGCCGGAAAGCCCGCACGGGGACGTAGCGCAGGTGGGGACAGTTCAAGTCCAGGTGGGTGCCCCTGGCCATGGCCAGGAAGATCTTGAGCAGCGCCACGCGGCTGATGCCGGCCTTCAGGTAGAAGAGGTGGATGCAGCCATCGTGCAGCTGGGCTGCCGGTGCCATCAGCAGGTTGGTGCCCAGGTGGGACTGGTAGATGGCGTAGACAGTGACAAACTCCTCCTCTGGCACCACCGTCCAGTGTGCCGGCACCGGCTGGCACAGGGGCACCAGCAGCGAGTCGGTGGGCAGAGCCCCGGGCGTGTCTGTCCCTGCTGGTGGTGGGATGTGGCCAGCCTGGCCGTTGGTGATGGGCACCTGGGTGTCCCTGGGTGCTGGGGGGGTGCCCTGCTCGGGGCCAGCGGGCAGGTAGGAGAGGCGGCCCTGGTACACCCGCAGCTTGGCCAGGCACTGGAGGGTGCCCAGGGTGAAGCGGGCGTTGCCCAGCCGCCGGTACTTCTCGCTGTCGATGTCGACGTCGGAGATGAAGCCCCAGCCGAAGCCCAGGAAGGAGAAGCAGCGCTTGCCCGAGGCCGTGCTCAGCGACACCAGGTCCATCTGCGTGTGCAGCCCCTTGCACAGGATGAAGGCGCAGTTCGTCAGCAGCTTCTTCTTGGCGACGTGATCGTTGCTGCGAGGGATGGAGAGAGAGTGAGTTTGGGCTGGGCCCAGCTTGGGGCCCTTCTTTCTGTCCCAGCATCAATGTGCCACCCTCATCCCTGTGTCACTGCTGTGACTGTGTCCCTCAGGGACAGCTGCTGGGAAAGGGTTTGCTGGGAGTGGGGGGATAAACCAGATAAAGAGGGACCTGAGCTGGGGCTGCAGGGCTAGGGCAGCCCCAGTCCCTACACCGTGCAGTCCAGAGAGGAGAGAGGCCTTGGGGGGGAGCAGGGGATGCAGGGGTGTAAGCTGATGCTGGTGGGGACCCAGACGGGCACCCCTGTACCCACACCCTGCCCCTCCCCACCGCGGCACGCTGGGGCTCACCCTGCATAGTGGTTGATGGAGGCGGCCAGGGCGTTGCCGGAGCCTCCGGGCAGGATGCACAGCGGCTTCTTCATGATGTCTGCCCAGTCCGGCCGCTCCATCAGCCCGTTCACCACCTGCAGGGACAGAGGGAGCTGGTGGCACCGAGGGCTGGGCAAGGACCCCAGCAGCCTCTGTGCAGCCCAGGAGGAGCAGAGCCCACAGTGCTCTGGCCAGGACTGAGGACGTGGCTGTCCCTTGTCACCTCTCCTTCGCCAGCCCCTGTGAAGCCTGGCTCCTGCCCCGCCAGCCCTCTGCTCCCAGCTCCGTGCCCGTCCCAGCCGGGGGATGTCCCGGAGCCCCTCATACCTCGTACAGCAGCCCGTCCCCAGCCATGACCACCAAGGTGTCCCACTGTGACAGGTCCTCATCCCGCACCTTCTCATGCGCGTGGTGGGGTCTTTCTGTGGGGGAAAGTGAAGAGCTGAGTGTCACCCTTCCTCCATCTGCCACCCCCAGACCGTGACCCCAGCCCCCTCAGCCCCAGGAGGGTCCCAGCAGGAGCTGTGGCAGTCACCCTATGGTGTGCAGCCGTGTCTCCTCATGCCCTTTGCCACCCCTGCCCTGTGACTGCACCCCCACTGTGTTGTCCAAACCACAGACACCAGAGCCATGGTGCCTTGAGGAGCACGACCCCTCAGCAGGGCCTGTTGTGGGGAGGCAGCACCCAGGTAGGACCCAGGGGATGGGGAGGAGGAAGAGGCAAGGGAGCTGCTCGCAGACTCACCGGTGATGAAGACGGTGGTGGCAATGTCAGCCTCTGCCAGCATGGGCTGCACCACGGCCTGGAAGTCGTCCAGCGCGCGGCCGGCGCCGCTCTGGGGGTTCAGCAGCACCAGCGCGCGGCAGGGCCGGGGCAGCACCCCATAGCTGTCACCTGGGGGGGAAGGACAGTGGGCTCAGGGTGTGGGGACACCCAGGGAGGGCTTTGTGAGCTGGGGCAGCGTTTGCCACGGCCCCATGGGAAGGGGAGCTGCCCCTGCGCCCCACGAGCTCCCTAGGCTGCATCCCCATGCAGAGGGGACAGGAGGTGAGTGGGGATGGAGGGTCTGTGCTGGGAAAGTGGGGAGGTGGCTGAGATGGGGACATGGGACCTGCAAGGACTCAGCTGGAGCTCTCAGCAGAGACGTTTTCTGCCCCCTGTGGTGCTGCCCAAGCATCCCGGAGCATCCCTGAGCATCCCTACACATCCCTGTGCATCCCTACACATCCCTGTGCGCCCCTACACATCCCTGCACATCCCAGGGCAGCAGGGCTGCACTTCCAGACATGCCAGGGTGAGGAAGGTGGGAGCAAAGGTTTAAAATCCAATCTCCTGGGGGGCACCCAGCCCCAAACGCCCTTGGCCACGAGTTTTCCTGGCTGCACCCCGCAGCTCAGTGCCCCAGCGCACGGCGAGCCAAGGCTGGGGGGGGACAAGGGCCAGAGGGACTCAGGATCCCAATTCCCCACGTCCATCCCAGATGGAGCAGGGCCAGGACAGACACCTGTGCTGACAGACGATGCTCCTGCTCCCCACGGGGCTCAGGTTTCGCCTGTGAGAGCCCCGGTTGGGCTGTAATTACAGGCCTGGCAGGGGGCTGCATCCTTCTGCCCCCCTGCCCCAGCCCCAAACCCAGCAGTCCCAGAGTGGGGGGATGGGGTGAGCCCAGGCTGCAGCTGCCCTGAGAGGGAGGGGGAGGAGGGGGGATGCAGTGACACCTTGAGCAGGATCCCTGGGTGCTGCTTGGGCAACTCGAGCCCTGAGATGAGCAGGGCAGCGTGCCTGCAGCTCCCCCAGCACTGCTGGAAAGCTTGGGCCCTGCAGGATGAAGCCTGTTTGGGGGTAGTGGGGTGGGTCCCCACCAGCTCTGGGCCCCCTGAGTTGTGGTCTGGCCCCAGGGAGGGCAGTGAGTGCCCTCCCAGGCTTGTGGGCTCGGTGGGACAGCACAGGGACTGTGCCTGCTGACTCAGCACAAAGAAATGCTCTGCCAGGAGCTGAGTCACCAAAGCAGATTGCCAGCACTGCCCCCGACTGGGAACCCCCCCTCTGACCCGGAGCAGGGGGTTGGGGCCGGCTGCCTGCCCCTCGCCTTCCCCCCCCCCCAGCATTTTTACAGCTCAGCCCCCTCCTGCCACCCACACCAGGGATGGAGCAGGAAGAGCAGCAATGGAGGTCCCTCTGGGTGCCACCTCCCTGGGGTGACACCGCTCACAGCCACGCTGGGGCCCACCCGATCGCTGGCAGAGCTCTGGGACCCAGAACGGTGCCTGGAGCCCCCAGCCCTGTGCCCATCCCAGCCCTGGGAGCACGCAGAGCTCTGCTGGTCTTGGAGCCAGGGGATGACACGGTGAGGCTGTCACCCCCCCAGGCCACATCCATGTCCCCACGACGGTTCTTGGGACCTGCCACCAAGTCCACAGCCAAGCTCCACAGTGAGCCAGGGCTGGGCCTGGGGCTGGCTCGGGGCTGGCTCCTGTGGCTGCACCCAGGGCCGGGGGAAGCATCTGGCTGCCCCCCCTCCCTCCCCAACCCCTTATCAGTGGGTGCCAGACACGAGGGGACAAGCTGCCCTCGGGGACGGCAGCTGAGTGTGGTGAGCAGAGGCTGCCCCAGCTCGGGTCATGGAGACCAGGCAGCGACCAGGCACTGGGCTGCCCTGCTCCCTCCCCTCCAGACCCTTCCTTCCCCTCTGGACCCTTCCCCTCCGGACCCTTCCCCTCCAGACCCTTCCTTCCCCTCCGGACCCTTCCCCTCCGGACCCTTCCCCTCCGGACCCTTCCTTCCCCTCCGGACCCTTCCCCTCCGGACCCTTCCTTCCCCTCCGGACCCTTCCTTCCCCTCCGGACCCTTCCCCTCCGGACCCTTCCCCTCCGGACCCTTCCCCTCCGGACCCTTCCTTCCCCTCCGGACCCTTCCCCTCCGGACCCTTCCTTCCCCTCCGGACCCTTCCCCTCCGGACCCTTCCTTCCCCTCCGGACCCTTCCTTCCCCTCCGGACCCTTCCCCTCCGGACCCTTCCCCTCCGGACCCTTCCCCTCCGGACCCTTCCTTCCCCTCCGGACCCTTCCTTCCCCTCCGGACCCTTCCCCTCCGGACCCTTCCCCTCTGGACCCTTCCCCTCCGGACCCTTCCCCTCTGGACCCTTCTCCTCCAGACCCTTCCCCTCCGGACCCTTCCCCTCTGGACCCTTCCCCTCCGGACCCTTCCCCGGTCGCTGCTGGGACTAAAGTCTCAGCTAAAACTGAAACTAAAGCTGAGCCCCCCAAACCCCAGCTGCTGGTGGCAGGAGATGGGGGCTGCTCTCTCCTCCTCCTGCCCCATCCCAGCAGCACGAGGCAAGAGCCGAACTGCAGCTTTGAGACCCACAACGCTTCTCAGCGGCCACATGGGGAGGTCAGTGTGGGACCAGTGACACCAGCAGCAGCACCGGGCTCAGCCCAGGCTCCCAGGGCAGGGGCAGCGGGTGCTGCTTGGGAGCCTGGCAGCAGCGATGCTCGGGCAGAGGGGACAGATTTCAGCAGCATCCTCGTTCCTTGCGCAACACCGGGCAGCCCCCCCCCCCCCCCCTTCCCTCCCGGCATCTGAGCCGCTTCCCGGCACGGCGGGTGCTCTCAGCCTCAACCACCAGCCCAGCAGCCACTGAGTCAGCAGGAGGAAGGGGCTCCAGCTGCTGCACAAGCTCTGCTCCCTCCTCCACCCTCATCCCGCCATGGGACACGTGTCCCGGCCATGCTCAGGCAGGGACCAGGCTGCCGCTGCCCCGCTGGGTCACCGCATCCTTCTGGGCACAAGGGACAAGTGTGCCAGGCTGGGGGAGACAGGGCTGTCCCGCCTGGTGCCCCAGCTGGTGCCATGGACTGGGACATGCCCGCTCCATCCCTCCTCTGCGGAGTGGCACCTCTGCACGGCCAGGGGATGAGAAAGGTGAGGGGGTCCCCAAAACCAGGGGCTTGCTCTCTGCTGGCTGCGCTGCTGACACACTGTGACACTGTTGCTGACAGCTTGACGGCGGCTTCCTGCTGGATTTCCCCACCAGGACACAAGCCCAGGGGGTGGTTGGCTCCATCCCGGCCAGCTGCAGGGTGGGACACTTCCCTGCACGCTGCGGGAAGCCCCAGCTTTGGGGGTTTCACTCCTGAGGGAAGGCTCGGTCCCGCTGCAGCCGCTCTCCACAGGGCTTTTATCCCAGAGGATGCTGGAGCCGAGGTGGCACTGGGATGGGACCGCTGGTGCCTCCCCAGCTCCCATGACAGGATTGCCCTGCACCGACTCACACGGCCTTATCTGGCCCACACACACCACGATGCTGGCACGTGAGGGTCGGTGTGAGCAGGGGGTGGGGTGGGAGGGCATTTTTATCTCTGCCCCAACCCGGGGGAGGAGGTTTGCAAATCCTGCTGGCCCTCAGCTAGAAAAATAACTGCAAAATCCCACACTGCTTCCTCCCATCCTCCTTCCCTGGGCTCCCTCAGGGGCATAGAATCATAGCATGGCAAGGGTTGGAAGGGACCCCAAGGGTCACAGAGCTCCAACCCCCCTGCCACAGGCAGGGACACCAACCTCAGGCCTGGAGCTACACAAGGTTGCCCAGGGCCCCATCCAACCTGGCCTTGAACACCCCCAGACACGGGGCACCCACCCTCTCTCTGGGCAGCCTGTTCCAGCCCCTCACCACTCTTTCCATAAAAAACTTCCCCCTAATATCCAATCTATTCAGGTCCCTGCTGCAGCAAGCTGCCTGTGCCCCAGCACCCTCACACCGCCTGCTGAAAGGGTGAGGGGGGTGCAAATGCTTGGAGACTTATTGCTGCAGAGTTCGGGCTGGAAACGGAGCCAGGGAACTGGTTTCACCCTGGCCCCTTTCTGCTAGATTTGGTTTTATTCTTTAGGAAAAGGAGCAGAAAGTCGGTTTGTAGCTGCGGGTGATGTAAAAAAGCTGTGTTTTAAAATCCAGGCAGGGAAGAGCCAGGCTAAATGTGATTTGACAGGATCCCTCTAACCGCATGCCTCTTAATTTCCAAGTCTGATCAGTGCGACTGGACAGCTGAATAAATGAAGTAGTGCATATAATTGCATCCCCACTCAGATGCTCACATAGATGCCAGCCTGCCCTGCCCTGACTCCAGGAGCTGGGGGGCTCAGCAGGGGCTGGAGGGCTTGGCAGGAGCTGGGGGGGGGGTGGCTCAGCCCCCGAGCTGGCTGCTCCCCCGAGGGAAGGGAAGCCCAGACCCTCCGGGACCCCGCTGGGCACTGTGGGGGTGCCGGGGGAATTTGCCTGCTCCCCAGTGATGGATGGGACCCGTCGGGGATGGTGCCTGGCTCCCGTCCTGCCTGCGTCAGCACCGCTGACTTGATGTTTTTCCCGGGTAATGCCGCCCTTTGGAGCGTTGCTACTTATTGAACCCAAGAGATGGGGGTGTGGAGGGGGGGCAAAGGGCCCTCGTGGGGCGACCACGTCCCGCTGCCCCTTTGGCTTCAGGGGGAAAGGGGAGAGAAGCCACTCCCGGGCTGGGTGCCGCGTGTGCACCCCCCTACCAACCCCCCCAACCCCAGGCACCCCCAGGTGACCCTGCGGGGATGTGGATCGCCCTCCGTCCGTCCGTCCGTCCCTCTGTCCGTCCGTAGCACCCCCCGGCACGCTGCCAGCCCCGTCCCCACGCCGCCCCTCGGGGACCCCACGCCCTCCGCCGGCCGGGTGGGGTGGGGGGGGGTGTCTGTGCTGGTCCCGGGGCCCCGACAACCCCCCCTCTCCCAGCCTCTCCGGGACCTGCAGCCTGTGTCCCCCCCCCCCGTGTGCGCGTCCCCGGGCTGCGGCTCGGTACTCACCGTCCTGCGTGGGCACGGCGGGTACCGAGAGCTCCCGGATCCTCCGGCTCCAGGCCTGAGCGATGCGCAGGTTGCCCTCGGCGTCGGGTCCCAGGGAGACGCGGAAGGTCCGCTCCAGGCGCTGCCGGGCGGGCGAGCCCCAGCGCGGCCCGCGGAAGGGGTAACACACGAGGGAGAAGCAGGCGGCGGCGGCGGCGGGGAAGGCGGAGGAGCCCACGCAGTCGGCCAGGCGGAGAGCGGAGTCGGGACAGGACGAGCCCCCGCCGGGACGCCGCACCTGCAGCTCCCGGGCCGTCAGAGTCAGCGAGCAGGAGGCAGCCCCGGGGCTGGGTCCCGCACCGAAGGTACCTTGAAGTAATACCGGGCCCCCCCCGGGCTCCGGGGGAGCGCGGCGGCCGGCGGCCATCGGCGGCGAAACGGGAGCGGGACGTACCGGGGAGCACCGCCCGCCGCTGCTCGCTGCTGACACCCGCCGCGCCGCCCGGCAATGGCAGGCGGGGCGGCCTCATTCATAAAAATGTAACCCACCCACCCACCCACTGCCCGCGGCGGGGAGGGGGGGGGGACCGTCCCGGAGCTGCCCCCCCACCCCTCCCCTCAGCGTGCCTCAGTTTCCCCAAGCGCCGCCCCGCGCCCCGGCCGGGCAGTGGGAGGGGGAGAGGGGGCTCTGCAGACACGCGAGGGCAAAGCCAGGCCGAGGGGTTGCTGTGAGTCACTCGGTCCGGCCTGGGTGGGGGTCCGGCCTGGGTGGGGGTCCTGCCAGGGTGGGGTTCCGGCACGGGTGGGGGTCCGGTATGGGTGGGGGTCCGGCCAGGGTGGGGGTCCGGCCAGGGTGGAGGTCTGGCATGGGAAGGGGTCCTGCCTGGGTGGGGGTCCGGCATGGGTGGGGGTCTGGCATGGGTGGGGGTCCTGCCTGGGTGGGGGTCCGGCATGGGTGGGGGTCCGGCATGGGTGGGGGTCCTGCCTGGGTGGGGGTCCGGCATGGGTGGGGGTCCGGTATGGGTGGGGGTCTGGCCAGGGTGGGGGTCCGGCATGGGTGGAGGTCTGGCATGGGAAGGGGTCCTGCCTGGGTGGGGGTCCGGCATGGGTGGGGGTCCGGCATGGGTGGAGGTCTGGCATGGGAAGGGGTCCTGCCTGGGTGGGGGTTCGGCATGGGTGGGGGTCCGGCATGGGTGGGGGTCCGGCATGGGTGGGGGCCCGGCATGGGTGCTCGCCCAGCCCTGCGGTGGGCACAGCACTGGACCCACGCTCGCCCCAGGAGAGCACCAGGCGGCCGTGCCAGACGCAGCTCGTGGGCATCGTGACCAGCAACTCATGGATGGGCACTGGCCTGGCCACTGCCCCTGCCCAAGGCCCTCGAGTCCCATGCTGGGGCTCCATTTCTGCATCGTTTTGGCATCTCTCTGGCCAGGATGGGGCAAGAGGAGCAGAGCAGGCACCTGGAGAAACTGAGGCACACAAGGGCTGAGGACAGCGGGCAGTCAGCATGGCCCATCTCCAAGAGAGACGCTGCAGGGGGACGATGCCCTGGCCATCACTGATGGCTCATGTCAGGTATCTGTGCAGGTCAGAGGGTGCCGTGGGCACAGAGCAGACCCAGGGAGGGAGGGGGGCTGTGCAATGCACCCCACACAGCGCTGGGTACGGAGCCCAGGGGACCTGCCTGGTGGGTTCCATCATGTGCCTGTAGTGGTGGATGAATGTCACCACCAGCAGCTTTCCATGGTGGCAGGACTGTCCTCAGCCTCCTCAGGAGCTGTTGGGTGCTGGGGGTCCTGTCCCAGCCCAGCAATGGTTCATTTGCCAACCAGTTCCCCACAGATGTAGCTCCATGTGCCCCAGCTGGCCCTTTGCTGTCCCAGGCTTCCCATCACAGCAGTGGGAAGCAGGGGAAGCGGGAGGTAAGTGCCCAAACACAGTGGGAATGGTGAGGCAGGCAGAGAGGTACCCCTGTGCCTCCCTCCTCCTCCTCCTCCCCTGGGCCTTCTTCACCCCTTCTTCATCCCTCAGACCACGCTCCGTGACAGTGCTCATGTGGGTTTCTGACCAGCAGCAGATCCCATAACCTTGAGCTCACACCTTGGGGAGGCATCGCTCTTCACACGTAGAGCCGGTTAATTAGTGGTGAGCCCTCTGTCCCTGTCTCAATGAGCTGGAAGTGGCCAGGAATTGCAGGGAGGGCAGGGGATGGCCAGCTGGGAGATGACACGGTTAAGTCAGAGGGACCTGAAGCAAGAGCTGAGGTGCTGTGATTAGGAGCATCGCACTCTCCAAAGAGACTTCCCTGGGTGCTGTGGGATCAGAGATGCTTTGAGTGGGGGATGTGGGGCAAAACCCACTCCCAGCTATTTGTTGGTTGATGCCTTTGGCTGGGGAACCACAGCTCTCAGCCCTGATTCTGAGTGTGATTCGGGCATGGCTGTTCCCCAGCTGCTGCCGTGCTGTGGTCCTGTGTTTGTAAATAACTCCGAGGTCCTTGGCAAGGTGTCACGGGAAATAGCTGGGTGCTGGGGAGTGCAGCCTCTGACCTGCCCCTCACCCTTCCTGGTGACTAACCCGCTCTCGACTTCCCCTCAGGAAAGGCAGGCGATGTGGTGGGAGGATATGACAGCAGTTGTCACACTGCTGCAGGCAGGTGCCATTGGGTGATGGGACTGACTGTCCTCACCACACAACATCCGTCCGTGGCTCTGTGCCGCAGGGATCCCCCTCACCCTGACTGTGCTGTAAACAGGAGTCGGACGCCCGGCTGGGCTCCTGCGGCCATGGCCATGCTGCGGGCTGGGGAAAGGGGCTGTGAGAGGCGACACCATGAGCTGCTGATGTCAGCGATGCCGCAGAACTCAGGCACAGGAAGGGCAGCGCCGGGATGCCCATGGTGGGGGGGACGGGGGATGCCAGGAGCAGGGAGAAGAGGGGGCTGCAGCCCGGTTGGTTGTGGATGGGGAATGGCACCGGCACAGCCTCAGCCCCCGTGATGGCACAGGACACCCAGGCAGAGCTGGTTGGTGTTGGGGACTGCAACCATGCCCCTCCCAACGCTGTGCCAGCCTTGGTGGGTGCCCGCTGTGTGCCCACCCCCAGCCCCACGCCGGTGCCTTTCCTCTCTGCAGCTGTGGGCCCATCCGGCCTGGTCCTGCCACTTGCCGGCCTCCAGACGCGACGTCTGACACGGAAGTGGGATTGCTCCCGTCACCGCTCAGCCCTGACAAACAGTCCTGTGGGCCTGTCTTAATTATGAGCGCCTTAACGAGCTCCCCTCACCTGACCGGCAGGCCGAAGGCAGTGGAGCCATGGGCGGGCGTCTGGCTGTCGGGTTTGGCCTGATCGGCTCCATTCCCGCCCGGCGCCGCAGAGGCCACGCGTGTGGGAGGGCGGCGCGGTGACGGGCTGTGGGGAGGTGGCATGGAGTCGGTGTGCGGGTGGGGACAGCTGGTGGGGAATTTCTTTCCCCCCCCCCCCCCATTTCTGACTGCAAAGGGGGCTCGCCCACAGCACTCACCGATGCCAGCAGGCACCCTTTAAGAGCAAGCACCCCTCAGTCTCCTGTCCTGGGAGGGCTCGCAGGGTACCCCAGGCCCCACAGAAGTCACTTCGGAGGGGGAAGGCTCATACATCCAGAGCCCCAACTCACCAGGGAAGGTGATACTCTGTGTTTAGGGAAACTGAGGCAGGAGCAACAGACAAGGTTTGCCTTCAGTTGTGAAACCAAGGGTTAAATACAGCAACAACCCCCCACCCCCTCACACCCCCCCCCCCCGCCAGTGTCCTCCTGCCTCAAGCTGCTAGAGGAGCCTGGAGGAAGTGAGCAGTGGGGCTGGGGACTTCCCCTCCCTGCCATAACCCCTTTGCCACCCCCAGCCAACTATCCTGGCTGCAGCATGGACCCCAAACTCCCTGTGCCAGGCCAGGCTGGGATCTCAGGCTCCCCAGCACCCCCGGAGGAGGCGAGCAGAGGACATGACTCTGCTGCAGGATGAACTGCAGCGTTTTCCCTTTGAGGCGGGTGGCTCCTCCATCCACATCCCTGCCCGTTCTGCTGCAGCCACCCTGGGGATGGGGATGAGGATGAGGATGGGAAGGGGACGCACTCATCCCAGATCTGTCGCTTTTAGCATCGTTCCCGCTGCTGAAGGTACATGTCTCAAGGTGGAGCCAGAAATAGCGCAGCTCTGCGCCGCATCGGGACTGGCAGGGCTGCAGGGTTTGGCAGGGGGACAGGCACCGACTGCAGCAGTGGGAACTTTCCAGCCAGCGCCTGCGAGAGCGGCCGGTGCAGGGACGGAGCCGTTTGGGGTTGGCTCAGCCCCTCTCAGCCCCCTGCTGCGGGGGCTCGTAGGGAGCAGTCACCCTGAAGCTCCCCGGGAGATACTGGAGCAGACACAAGGGGACCAGCACGGAGCAGGAGTGGAGAGAAAGAACAGAGGTAGCTCCTGGAGGAGAGCAGTTGGGATCACATCCCACGCGAGGTGCACGAGCTGGGACACGGGTTTTGGGTCTGCCACCCATTCGCTGCAGGACTCTGTGACTGCACCTTCGGCCTCTGTGACCCACGGGCTGCAGGTATCACTCACAGCCTTGGCTTCACACTGGGCCTATGGCTTGGCCCAGGAGGTTTCTCAGCCTCTGAGGAGCTGGGGGTTAAGGCAACCCCTAAATCACAGCCAGGCTCTGAACCTACCGTGAGTTGCTACCCAGCCCTGAGCCTCAGCTGAGCTCCCAGCAGCCTCCAGCACGTCTCAGGACCACAGGGTTTGCTGGGAAGCTCTGAGCAATACCGACAAGCTGAGCTCATTCCTCCCAGCTGATGATTTACTTAGAAATGTTCCTGAGCTCAGCCCTCCTCAGGGGGAACACTCCCAAACACCCCGCTAGAAGCTGCTGAGTTTGGAGTGACCACACTCAGCCCCCAGCCGAAAAGTCACGCCGATGACTAACCCTGGCGTCAGAGGGACTGAGGCCAGAGTCCTGCCTCTTGATCTCCCCCCTTCGCTGGGGGAAGAGGAATTTCAGGCCCCTGCATGGTTACCACCACTTCCCGGTAGCGGTTTCCTGCCATGCTGTGAGCGCAGGCATTTTTGGGAGGTGAGTCAGAGGCTGCAATGAGAACCACCTGTCTGGGTGAGCTGGGACGCTCCATCCCGATCTGCATCCCAATCCCAGTCCTGGGGTGAGCAGGATCCCCGCTTCGATGCTCAGCACCCACAGGCAGCATCCCTGGGGCAGAATTACTTAGGGGGACACACGGTGTCCCACCACAGCCCTGCTGTTTCTGGCCTGGGTAAGAAGAAGGATTTGCTGCTGCAGCTCCCACGGCTTCTTCTTCCTTGCTGGGCTGGGCTCGGTGAGCTCCAGCCACCCCACAGGGCTCCAGGGAGAAACCTGGGAAGGGAGAAAGGGCAAAACTTCATGGAGCCATGCAGGAAGCTGCCTGCTGTGCCTGTCCTGCCACAGCACACGAAAGAACCCCCCCCCCCCCCAAACTGCCCAATGTGCACAGGGCAGCACTAAGATCCCAGTTTTCCTCCTGGGAGTGATGCAGGACTTGGCAGAGCTGAGAAACTGCCCTACCCTGGTTGATGAAATTCAGGATGGAGGGGCAGGTCCTAGGAAAGGAGCCTCCCAGGGGTTTCCCTGCTGGGCTTTACCATTCCTTTTTCGTTATTAGAAATGCCCAGTGTTCTTCCCTGCCACCATTAGTCCAACCCCTCTGCTCAGCAAATAACCTCACAGCAGCCAGCGAGCGAGGCTGAGCCCGGATGAACCTTTCTGAAGGAGTTAAACCTGCTCAGAGCCAGTGTTGTTCCCTGACCCACCCTCCCAATCCTGCCTGGCTGATAAGGAAATAATAAAGGGCTGGGAAGCCTTGCTCCCCATGCTGTGGGGGAGGTTGCTGCTCTCTCTGTGCATGCCAAAAGCTGGGATATTAATTACTCCACCAGTAAACAGAATTGCTTCTTTCTTCCCCTTGGCCTGGCTGTAAATCCAGGTGTGATCTGTGGAGAGGAGCAATCGGTCACTCCCTCTTCCAGGAAAAAGGGTTGTTGCAGTGATAACGGCAGTGATCTCTGCCCAATGCCCTGCCCAGGCTCCTCAGGGGTTGATCCTGGTCCCACAGCTCCAACCAACCGTCCCAGTGGGAACCATGGGACATCCCTGAGAGGCTGCTGGGCTGCTCCCCGCAGGGATGAAGCTGGTGGCACTGGGGGTAATCTCAGAAACATGGGAGTGGGGTGTTTCAGGGGCAGGGTGTGTTGTCAGGCCCCTCAGAGGCCGAGGTGCCACCACAGAACGCAGAAACTCATTGCAGCTAGGCTGAGGAAGCGAGGGGAGGTGACAATGTGAGCAGAATCCATACCCTATGCCCACGATGTACTGAGCAGGAAGGAGGATGGGAGAGCAGTGCTGGGGGACCCTGAGGGGAGAGCAGGGGCTGGGGAGACTCATGACAGCCCCAGGCTGGTGTGCTACAGCTGCCAAGTGAGGAGGGAAGGGGTTAAACAGCCCTTCCTCCTCCCCACACCTGAACTGCATGGGGAGCTGGGAGGGAGGGGCTTTAAAAGAGGAGGGCAACAGCAAGCCCCTTCCCCAGGGCCTGGGAAGGACCTCGTAGGCTGCGGAGTGCACTGCGGAGGTGCTGTTGCCCCATAGCACTGTATCTCCCTCCCCACCCTGGGGGCGCATTCCCCTCTTGCTCTTCTTTTCTTGGGTGCTGCTCTGGAGCTTGTCCCTGCAGGAGCCTGTCCCTATCTTTTGGGGTGTCCCTGCTCCCTTGGGAGCTGCCATTTCTCTGGTGGGTGCAGGAAGGACCTTGGGAAGCAGCCAACTTCCTACAGCCCAAACCCAGGCTTCTCCCTGGCGCTTGTGAGGGGGTGTCTGGGCTGCCTGGCAAACAGGTGCTGCTGGTTTGTCCCAAGCTGCAGGGTTATTGCCAGCCTGAAGCATCATTCACCCAGTTATGCTGCCTTCTCGGGGTGCATCCAGGCAGCTGGGGCTGTCGGCTCCCTCCTTGTGCTGCCATTGGGGAGCAGGCAGGGAGGTGAGAGCGGAGCTGGGATGGCCCCTGCTGTGACAAGGCAGGTGTGAAGGAACTGCAGCGACACAGGGGATGTGGAGAAGCACCAGTGACCCGGCAGCGATCACAGGCTGCTTTGGTGGCAGCGAACTGGATCTGCACTTGCTGGGGTGACAATGTGTCCCAGCTCTGCTCACCCTGCCTGCACAGGCACCGTGGGGGCAGTGATGTGAGTCTTGACCTCATCTGGCTGTGGCACACAGCCTCACGGCCTGTTTCACTGTGCTTGTGGCCAGTCCAGGCCGGGTGCCCATTGCCTTACTGAGAAGCTCTTTGGAATCGCTCTGAGGGCAGAGGTAAGAGCAGGAGTCAGGCTGTCAGGACCTCAGTGATGCCACTTCTGACCGATTTAAAAACAAAATGAAACAGAAAAGCCCCAAGACTTTGCTGACAGCTTGCTTGGCTGGTGGTTAATACTGCTGTGGCATCAGGGTTGGAGGGAGACCTGTTGTGAATGGCAACAGTTTGCACTGACTTCTCCAGCTGTGCTGCAGAGCAGTGTGGGGGTCTCAGGCTGTGCCAGAGGATCCTGCAGGCTGATCATGCCAGTGAGGCAAGAGGGGGACTCCTGTCTTTTACACTGGGTAAAGAACTGGGGGTGGCCTCGAGTGATTGTGGAGGGAGATGAGGGCATGGAGCCACACCACGGGACCAAATACGTGTCACCAGGCATGGTGAGGGGAGACACAGCTTCCCACCTGGGTGCTGTGTGGAGGGGACAACAATGTGTTTGCATCGCAGTTGTGTTGAGGATGCTGCACCTTAACAAGGGCTGGAGAGAGGGAGACAACTTGTTAAGGAAACATCTGGTGGAAGGGAGGCTGATGGTTCCCAGCTAGAGCATGAATAGTGTCCACCCTCAGCAGGTATGACAATGACACAAAGCTGGGACGATTAGCTGACAGGCAGGAACACTGTGCTGTCATCCAGAGAGACTGGGACAGGCTGGAGAGCTGGGCAGGGAGAATCCAGGTGAGGTTTAATGAAAGCAAGTGTAGAGTCTGGCACCTGGGAAGGAGTAACTGCTTGAATCAGTACAGGCTGGGGGTGACCTGCTGGAGAGGAGCTCTGTGGAGAAGGACCTGGGGGTCCTGGTGGGTGACAGGGTGGCCATGAGCCAGCAGTGTGCCCTGGGGCTGAGAGAGACAATGGGATCCTGGGGGCATCAGGAGGAGTGTGGGCAGCAGGTCACAGGAGGGGATCCTCCCCCTCTGCTCTGCCCTGCTCAGGCCCCACCTGGAGTGTTGTGTCCAGTGCTGGGCTCCCTGGGATAAAAAGGACAGGGATCTCCTGGAGAGAGTCCAGAGGAGGCTACAGAGATGATGAAGGGCCTGGAGCATCTATCCTATGAGGAAAGGCTGAGAGAGCTGGGGCTGTTCAGCCTGGAGAGAAGAAGACTGAGGGGGGACCTAATCAATGTTTATCAATATCTGAAGTATGGGGTGCAGGGGAATTGGCCAGCCCCTTTTCAGTGTCTGTGGGGACAGGACAAGGGGTGATGGCCTCAAGCTGGAGCACAGGGAGTTCCACACCAACCTGGGGAAGAACTTTTCCCCAGTGAGGGTGAGGGAGCCCTGGGACAGGCTGCCCAGGGGGTGTGGAGTCTCCTTCTCTGGAGATACTGAACACCCGACACGTGCATCCTCCATCTCCTCAACAAAGCCCCATGGAGACCTGCCTGCTCTTAGCCTGGAGAAAACAGGCCAAAGGATGATGACTTTACGCCGCGCCTCGTCATTAAGACCGGCGGGGCGGGAGGCCTCGGGGCTGAACTCGGTGGAGCAGCCGCCCGGCCTCGGGACGCCCCGCCCGCCATTAGAGCGAAGCCAGAGCGCCGCCGCGGCGCTGCCGGCGGAACGGCCGCCATCTTAGACGCGGGCAGCGAAGCCGCCGCATTGAGGCCGCGCATCGCACCGCCGGGTTTAGAAGGGGGGCGGCGGCCGAGCTGTCAGCCGTATTCGTGAAGCGAGCAGTGAGCCCTCCCTGAGCTGGGGGAAAGAGTTTACACCGTTCCTGTGCCTCCTCCTCAGGTACCGGGGTTACTCGGCAAGTAGCTGATACACCTTTCCTCGCCCTGAGGGGAGAGCGGGGCCGCTGTGCCCTCACCTAAGATGGCGGGGGGGCGGGCTCTCCCCGCGGAGAAGATGGCGGCGGTGGGCAGGGGCGCTCTAGCCGGGTGGCGGAATTCGGTTGGGTGAATGGAGCGTGAAGGGGATCCCCTCCTCACCACGGGATCCCCTGCCCATCACAGGACCACGTCCCCGTCCCCCCCCCCAGCCTCGCTGTCTCCCACTCCCCCTTTTTCCATCCCTCCCGCCCCCTCAGCTCGCCCCCCCCCTTCCCCTGCCATGGGGAACCGCCTCTGTGCCTTGCTAACCCCCCCTTCCCCGCCGCTCTCGGGGGTGTCGTGTCTGCTCCCCCTCCCTGGTGCATGAGGCGCCTTTAGGTGAGTACGGGGCGTGCTGGGGTTAGGGCTACCCCAGGCCTGGCTCCTGAGGGCGGGGGTTGCTCTGGAGGCAGCACGCCTTCCTCCCCACCCCGCTCCCCACCTCTCCCCACCCCCCCCACCCCTCCTCGGCTCCTCTATTTGATTTCAGCAGTGATATTTTCCACACGCCCCTTTTACACCCGCCACAGCACTGGAGCTGCAAGTCCATAGGTAGCTGAAGGGTTCTTCTCCTCCTCCTCCAACCCACCCTCCTCCCTCTCCTCCCCCTCCCCACCCCTTAAGGGGCGGCGATCGTGGCGGAGAGGAAGAAAAGGATGCCACGGAAGCTGTTGTTGCCTTATAAATCTGTTTTTTCTCACTTTCGAGCTCCACGGGGGTTGCATGACTCTTTGGCGATGAACGCAGCCAGAAGTGGCTACCGGGTCTTCTCGGCCAACTCCACAGCAGCCTGCACCGAGCTGGCGAAGAGGATCACGGAGTAAGTTCCCTCTTTCGACTTTCTTTTCACCCCCCAGAGCTCCTCCGAGGAGCTGGCTTTTTTTTTTCCGGTGGCTGGAGAGGCTTCAGGCATCCTCCGGCCTTCCTGAGCCAAAGGTGCCTGCTGCAAACACCTTTGCTGCAGAGGTTTTGCATCAAGAGCCATGAGCAGCTCTGCCCTTCTCCTCTGCACCAGCTCATCCCATAACTCATTTTGACCCAGTGAGGAGAATGGACTGGCTGCTTTCTGCCTCTTGTGCTTCCACAGTCTACTCCAGTGTGGGAAAAACGGGGTTACAACTCTTTTGGGGAGGGGAGGAGGTGAAGCTTGGCTGAGCAAACCTCAGAATATGCTATAACTGCTTTGGGAGATGCTCCAAACTTTCTCAGCAGCTTTTTGCGGTGATGGGCTGGCGACTTTGTTTGCTCAAGAGCTTTGGTGCTTGGGGTGTGGGGAGCATTCTTTGTGTGGACCTTGGGATGACACCTGCAGTTGCCCCAACCGAGGTGGTTTTTGGTGGGGTAGGTGAGTTGGGCAGCCCATCATGCTACCAAAAAGAGGGTTGAGTTTAAGGATAGAGGTGTGCCCCTTCTTTTTCATTCTTCAGCCCATCGATGTGGGCAGTTTGACCTTGACTTGATAGGGATGGATGTGCTGCTGAATGGGGGAGCGTAACAGCTGGCTCCAGAATGGGGCTCTTCGTGCACAGAGATGCACCAACTTTCCCTCAACACTTGATCTTCTGTGTTGAATTAGTTTGGTTCAAATCAGGGTGCTCCCAGCTGAAGGGGCTTCTCTGAGACAGGTGTCTGCATAGGGAGCCATCATCCTAAAGCAGGCTTTGGATTTCCTTTCTGCTGCTTCCCAAAGCCAAGGGGGCTCAGTGCTTGTTTGCTGCAGCAGATAGCATCCTTGCTACCCCTTGGGCAGCTGCTGGCCCGTTCCTGTCTCCAAGGACATGCGCTTAAATTGGAAACTTGGCTAATTATAGGTGTGGTGCCACTTTAAACTCATTTTCTATGTGTCCAGTTAGCTTAACAAACAGTGTGTGCAATCCTTAGCACAGATTATCTCCATGAAGCTGACTTGGCTGTTTGGCTGGAAGTGCTGGTGCTGATGGGGTGCACATGGGATAACAGTGATGGGCTTCTCAGGGCGAGAGATGGGGAGGGAAAAGGCTTGTGCTTGGGAGTGGAAAGGGTGTTTTTGGTGTGTTTTTTTTTTTCCTGGTTGGTGTATTTTTGCTATATTTGGTCAGTTCTGTGTCCCTTTCCCTTCACTGATACTCTGAAAACAGTCAGCTCTGTCTCTAAAGTAACTTTTGCTGCAGCAGAAGGGACAGGGCTTTACAACACTTGTCCTGTTGCGTCAACACAGAACATAGCACAAGTCCCCTGGGGACGAGCTCCCAGTTCTCAGGACTGAAAGAGCAAATGGGCAACCTTTATTCTCTGCTTTTTGTCTTAAAAATAACTCACTCTCCCTTATCTCTTTTAAAGACATAATGAGAAGAGACATGGAGCAGGCTTTCCCGGGCCATGGTGCACGCAGCTGGCTGTGTGATGTGCTGCTGTATCCCAGTGATGCTCGGAGGGTGAATGACAGCGGGATCCAGAGTGACCTCCTGCCTGTTCTTCACAAAGTAAACTTGTAGTAGAGGAGATGTGAGCTTTTTTGCATCAGTGAGGAGGCTGGGTGGTAGGAGCATGACAGTGTGACACACAGCTGCTGCTTAAACTGAGGTTTAAGGACCTGTAGCTTTGCTCTCTGTAAAATGGGAGTAGTCACAGCTCTGAAACAGAAAGGGGTGTGCAGCACTGTACATGAATGAGCTTTTGTTAGAGGTGGGTGCAGAGCCTGGAACTGTTAATAGGATGGATTTGCCCACAGTAAGACATCTCCTGAAAGGAAGGGTGTTTCAGAGTCCTGTGCAGTGCTTTAGCACAGCCTTCCCTTAGGAGCTCAGGGGCTGTTTCAACACCTTAGTAATACATCCCTTGTTTTTCCAGGTTGCAAAAGCTGCGTGACTGCTGCCTTTCCCCCCGTGTCCCATCCCAGCCTGTACTTTGCTGGGGAGGCCAGTTGCACCTTTTAATAGTTGGAGCAGTCCTGTAAGGGTGAGTCTCTCCTCTAATATTGTGCGTTCTTTTTAAAGTTTTTTTATGACCTTTAGTAAAAGCAGTAAAAGAACTTTAAAACAACACGCAATATGAGGAAGTGGGGCCCCTTGGGATGCTTTGCTGTTCTGATGTTAAAATCGATACCTGGGGAGTCCTGGCTTATCCATTTTTAAAATCTGGAGCCTGGGGAGGAGCAGTGGGACACAAACCAGATGTCTGAGAGCTCTTCAGCCTCCTCACTTCATTTCATGCAACACATCCAGGGTTGCTTTCGATTCAGGCTCTGAGTGTGGCATTCTGGCACGCTGCCGATCTTCACCATTTCCCAGCGTGCATTCCTGTCTGGCTACAGGATGAGTGGCTAAAGTCTAACCTTTGCTTCTGCTCTCTTCGGGCTTTTGTTTGTGTTTCTGCCAGGGAGAGGACTTACAAGACCCAAGTCCTTGTGAAACTTTAAATCCTAAAGATGCTCCTTAGAATCAGGACCACTGAAACATAAATAAAGCCACGTGTTAACTTGCATGTTATAAATTGAGAAGGATGATTCCTCTTTTGACTCTTTCTTTCCCAGATGGAAAGAAAAACTCCTGCTGTAATTAGGACACTTGGTGCCTGATTGCAAGCTTTGTTTGCAGGGGTAAAAGATAATTTTCTGTGACTAGTGTGGGCCTTGTGTCTTGCCAGGGGAAGGGAGGTCTGGCTGAGCTGCTCTTGTTAATCTCCCAAGTCCAGCTGATGGGTGTAGCTCCCCCTCTGACTGCATTGCTTGGTGCGGAGGGTACAAGTGCTGTGTTCCACCCCCTGCTTGTGTGTTTGGGTTGGAGGGGATTGCTGATGGAAGCTCAGTAATGCCTTCCCAGTGCTCCCGTGGGTCTGTGTTTTGTGGGATGTGATACTGCTGTAAACTCATTGTGGACTGTGGATGTGAGTGTTCTAGACATTGTTTGGTTTGGGGCATGGAAAGTGCTGGTGATCTAAAGACAAAAGCAATGCCATGAGCCTAAACAATGCAGAGCAGAGACTGGTGTTCTGATTTCTGGTCACAGGGGGCTGGGTATGTGACACGAGACCCAGGGTGGTTTGTGTGAATGAGCAGGAGGGGAGCCCTCTCTTTGGAAGGGATGGGATGTTAGGAGGACTTGCAGCAACCTCCCTCAGCTGAAGGAAGATCTTTGATGGGATAAAGAAAGAGTAAATCAGCCTTCCTCATTAGGTCCTCTTACCAGGGTGGCAGAGGGGAGTCAGATCGCAGTAACCTTGTGCTGTTGCTCTCCAAACCCTGTCCTTCCCATCTGGAAGGAACCCTGATGGGGAGGAGCTGGGCTTGGAGACTTCAGTGCTGCTTAGATGGAGCATGTAACAGGGCTGAGGAGGCTGGCTTCACGTGGCAGCTTTCTTTGCTGGCCCGTGCCAGGTTTAGGGGAAGTTCTTCATGAGGAGTGGAGTGGTAGAAGTCGAGGAAAATCTGTGTGGTGTTTGCTGGTAGCTGAGCTGCATGGCTTTGGTGTGGCTGGAAGAAATGATCCAAGTGCTGGATGGCTCTGGGTACAAGTGGCAGCTGAGCAGCAGCGACTGTTCCTCAAGTATCCAGTTGTGCTGGGTGCATGGAGAGAGGTAGAGGAGAGTGCAGGTAGTTACCAGGGTATTTGAACAAGGATATTGCTGCATATCCAGAAAGCTGCTGTTTCCTTTCCCTTTCCTGGCTTGCTCTTGAAGATTAGGGAGATTAGGAAATGCCCTGTAGTGCTGCCTCTGTGCTAGCTGGACCAGTGGACTGATCTTTAAATAAAGATTGGCTCGACTTTGAAAAACAGTTCCAAGCCAGGCTGCCATGGTCAAGCCCAGGGCAGATCCCCTGCTGTCAGCTCCAGCTCCTTCTGGAGTCTGTGGCCATTTGTGGACTCTGTAGGAATAGGGAGAGCTGGGACCAGTTTAGCAATGAAGAGGATATTGCCAAAATAAAACCCCATCATGTTCAACGGCTTTGGGTGCAGATTTCTCTTCAGATGAAATGTTTGCACTCGAGCTGACCGGAAGCTTCATTCGGAGAGAACTTTGCAAATGTCTTTTAGGGGCTTCTTGCTGAGCAGAGGGAAACACAGCCAGGGCTGAGAGCTCTTCCCAGTGGAACTGAAACAGGCTTTGATGCCATGAAATACTGCAAGTGCACTTACTGCTCGAATTTGGATTCAGCTGAACACCAAGTCTCTCTGAACTGACTGTCCTCTGTCTCCAGAGCTGGGTACAGCAGTTTTTGACAGTCTATAGAGAGGCATTTTAAAGCACAGTCTAACAACTCCAGAGTTTTTCCTAAAATACCACAGTGTGTCACTTCCTCACTGAAGCACAGCTGACTCCTGGCTGTTCATGTTTGGGCTGTGGATTTGACACAGACTTTATTAACCACAGCTCAATATCCTCTTGCAGGTGTTGAGACTGGAAAGTTTGGCCATCTTTCCTTGGTGATATTTATGGAGAGACTCAGACCAGATCAAGTTTTAGTGGCCAGTTGCTCTGCGTAAGATTTCTAAAGCCATAAAGATAATTCTTCTCTTAGATGTTACCTGGAGGAGTTGATTTAGTGGAGTGAGGAGCAGGGCTTTCCCCATCAGGAGCAGTGAGTGGCCACGCAGGGAAAGCTTACACTGAGATGGCATTAAAATCTCTTAAAGCTGGGTGGAGTAATACCTCAGTCCTGCTGTGCCAGCCCTCTGTGCTGAGCTTGGCAGGACTGTGTGGGGGTAGTTTTTATAACAGATCCCAGGTCTGAAGATTGCTGGTTTAAAAAAAACCCAGAAACTGACACCAAATGGAGTTTGTGTGTTTCTTGGATGGAGAAGGAGCTCCCAGAAGTGAACTCCTGCTCCTGTGTCTGGAAGCAGTTGGTCAGTAAGAGAGATTTCTGCAAATACTATAAAAATCAGCCTGACCAGCCTTAAACAGTTCAGTGTCTGCAAAAGCCCTCCTGCTGCCCTGTAGCCAAGTGCTGCCCCACACAGCAGGCCTGTGGTCAAAGGAGCTTGTTTTCCTCTGTGATGTTATTTAGCTCCAAGACCTAAAGTGTTATTTTTGGGAGAAGAAGCTGTACCTCTGGGGGATGTGTGCTTGGAGCTGCCTGGAGCAGCAGCTCTTTCCTTCCTAGCACAGATCTGCCTGTGCCTGCAGACAAGTGCTCCAGTAATTGTGATGGCCCCTGTCCGTAGGGTTCTGCTCTTAGACCTGAAGCCCAACATGGAGCCCTCACTGTCACTTTAATTCCTCTGTTGCCTTGAACATGGAGCAGTTGGGAGCTTCTGCACTGAGGGGATTTAGGGAGAAAAGAGCTGGGGATGGAAGGGGAAAAGGGAGAGGTGATGGGAAGGGGGGGTTTATCTTTGGGCTCCTGTTACAGGCGGTTGCTCCCAGGCTGTGTGGTGGCTGAGCCTGTGCTCTGTCCTTGACTTGGGTACAGGTTTCCCTCTTGCCACGAGCCCTGTGGAGTTTGGTGCTTTACAGCAGGAGCTGTGCAAGCAGTCGTCTCTCTAACAGCCTTGACTAAATCGAGGTTTTATTAGACTCCTTTGCTGGCTGAAGTCTCAGCTTACGCAAAGCCTTCAGAAATTGCTTTAGTGGCAGGTGTGCCCCTTGGGTAAACATACCTGAGCTGCTTTGGTGGAGCTGCCTGTCAGCCCATCTGCTGTGCCTGCAGCTCGTGGGGCTGCAGTGGGCTTGCTGTATGACTTCTCTGGGCAGCTTTATCTCGTATCCTTCCCATTGCCACTCCTCTTGTTTACTTGCAGTCAGCACTCGGAGCAGAGATGGGATTTATTTGTCTGACAGAGCAATCCACTACTGCTTATTCCTTTGAGTTGGCAGCTGCTTACTCACTGTCTCTTGAGCTGCTGTCTGCACCCAGGCTTGACAAGCTGAGCTGATTAGTGTCCCTCTTTCCACTGGGGAGCAAACCTGCCTTTCCAATTTCTCCTTTCAGCAGCACAGAGACTGCATTGCTGCTGGACAACATGAACAGGGGAGCGCTGGGCTCTGGGCTCTTCCTTGCAGAGCATCAAAAATCTCCACTGTGTGTGTTTGTCACCTCTTAGCACTGCAGGTACCACCTTCTGAGGGGTGTTCTGAGATGTGTCTGCCTGGACTGTTCATGAAGCTTTCCTTCCTCCCATGAGATGCAGGGTGGACAGTGCAGTCAGGGTGCACGTGCCTCCAAAGGGAGCTTGCAAGACTTGCTGTGCAGTTGTGGAGGAACAAGTGTGAGTCATTAAACATTTACCCACACACACTGGTTTGGGGGTGTGTGTGTGTTTGATTCTTGAACTTGTTTCAACGTGGATGTCTTGGCAGCGATGAGGCTGAAGCTTAGTGGTTGCAAATTCCTGGCTGTCACTGGAAAAGCAGCAGGATCCCAATGGGTGGCAGCGAGTGCTTGATGGATCCCCTCTCCAGAACTCATCTGTGGTGTGTGTCCATCCCCAGGCATGCCTCTGACCAGCTGCCAGCTCTGTTCTGAAGATCCTGAAGGTACGGAGGTGCCTTTGTAGCCCAGCTGCGAGTTTTAACTTAGTAGGGCTGATGAGAGAAGCTGAAGGAGAGGTTTGGGTGGCCTGCCTGCTCAGGACTGCACAGTCCCTGGGTGACACTGGACTGGTTACAATCTCACCCATACAATTCTTGATGTGGGAATTCCCTCCCCAGCCATGGCAAAGCAGGCTGTCAGACACACTGATCTGCGTGTGCGTTCCAGATAAGAGTGTGGCAGCCAGCTAAGTGAATGCATTGCATTACACTTGAGTATCTGTTATCACAGCTGTCCCAAGCACGCTCTCCAGGCCAGCTTCTAGCTGAGCCCTCCAGCTTGTGGGCTTGTGGCTGAGTCCTGCAGTCGCTGGTGGGCCAGCAGCGTGGCAGGGTTGAGTTGATTTGGTCACTGACTTCTGAAAAAATAAATCCTTGTGACAATTGGAGTACAAGGCTGAGTCTGTGCCTGAGGAGAGGTGGAGAAAGACCAACTGCTGAAGGAGATAGACTGGGGGGAAAGCCAGCAATAGATGTGGGCCCTTTCTTTAGGGTCAGTCCTGATGCACAGACTTTCGGTGTGTGTCCAAGTAAACACCTGGATGCATTGAACAAAGGTATTTTATAGTGGTGTCTCCCAGTCCAGCGTGTGGATGTGGCCACCAAGCAGACCCTAGAAGAGAGGAGGGACTTGCTCTGTGCTCTGGCCAGCTGAGTTGCAGCAACTCACCTACACTAAGCATCTTCTTGTCAGCTGAGGCTCATAGTTAAAGCATGTGTGCCTCTAAAGACTCACTGATGGATTGCTTGTCAGGACAGGTAAATACAGCAGTGTCACCTGAGGGAATAGTCTGCCTTTTGGAGCTTTTTGAAAGGCTCTTCAAAATGAAGCTCTGCTCCAGCTGTTCACTGCAAGTAAGAAATTTTAAAAGGACTTAAAGGGTGACTGTAACCCTTGTTGTGATGAATGTTACAGCTATGGCATTTGACAAGAGGAAGCAGTAATTTAAAAAATCAAAGTAATCTGAGTTATTTCAGAAGGAAAGTTTAGGGTGGAAAAAAATGAAAAGATGTGGGACTCAAAGTGACTCAGTTGCCATTCATCAAGTCTGAATAAATCATTAAGGCTTTGTTCCACAACTGATCTGTATAAGGTGGCATCACATAGGCTGGCATGATGTCCTTTGCCATGAGGCGCCACAGCCTCTGGTCAGTCATACAAGGACTGGCTCTTGAAGTGTGATGTGAACCTGTTGTAGAAGCAGTGTGTTCCAGGGACCTCTCTGGGGGCCTCAGAGGGACAGAGACTCCTGAGAAAGGGAGGATGTGTGGTTCTACAGCCTGGTGGGCACGCTCAGCTCCCAGTTAGGCCATCCTGTGGTTTGTTGGTGTGTAATGGTTTGATCTGGTCTTTGCTGTGGATCATAACCTGCTGAGTTCCTCCATTCTTAAATACTTTTTTTCCTCTCCAGGCGTCTTGGTGCTGAACTGGGGAAATCTGTGGTGTACCAGGAAACCAATGGAGGTAAGAGAAACCTTTCCTATTTCCAGCAGTTTGGAGGTAACCTTAGAAATAGACTCCTTTCCTGGGCCAAACCTGTCTAACAAGTGCAGTGACTCAGCTGCCATGTTACCCCTGCTCCTGGCAGCCCTAAACCTCCTGTCTGACCTTGGACAAAGCAATTAAAGCTGTTCCTTGTTTCCCCCTGTTATCTGTTTGCCTGCCCATCAGCTCACTCCTGTCTAAAGGAGAGCCCTACCCGGGGCGTTACCTGCTGCAGACTTACACACCTTTGTGCTTGGCAAACCATCCCACAGGGTTCAAAGTAATGGCCTGCTTTCTGTCTGCCTTGAAAACTGCTGAATTACCTCCTCCTTCCAGCTGCCCTCCTTCCTCCTTACAGCTGCCCTAGCAAGGACCTGTCCCCTTGCTTTAGAGTGCAACTTCAGGGCTGTGCTGGGCAGCATGCCTCTTGGAGCTTCCTTTCATCTCCTCAGGTGCTGTTTTCAGATGCTGGGCTAAAACACAAAGGTGCTGGTTAAGAGCTCGATGGCTGGGAGTCATTTAAAGCTCCAAAAGCTCAGCTACTTATTTGCAAGGGTCTAGAAGCAGAGAGCTGATAGAGAGAAGAGGGCAGGATGGACCTGTCACTGGCTCAGCGTGAGGGTGTTGGATGGTGTTGAGGCTTTTACAGCTGGAACAGGTCAGATGGTGTGTAAGCTGCTGTCTGGCTGTGGCTGGGGTGGCTGTTATGTTTGCAGTAGCAACAGCTTGCTGCTTTTTGGGGGTTAGTTTTAAATCAGGTCACTTTCTACAAGGTCTGAAGGTGTTCCTCATGGCTGCACAGCAGATCGGTCTGATTTCAGCCCAGTGAGTGGCTCAAGCTTTCTGCCAGCACCAGGCAATTAGACTTTGAATTTGGTAGCAGGGTGGGTCTGTCTGTCTTTCACTTATCTCTGCCCTCCTGTTCATGACTGCAGGAAATGAGTGGTAAAGACAGACACCTCAGGAAACCTGGTGGGGTTGCTTTGGCTTTGCAGAGCTGCTTCAGGGTTCAGCTTTTGCCTTTGGGTCTGGGACTGTAGGAATTGCATTCAGCAGAGGCCTGGGGCTGCAGCTCGTGTCAGCGTTGAAATGTCTTGACCTTGAGTGGGGAGTTCTCTCTCTGAACTCTGTGATGCTGGTGTTGCCTTGGGGTATCCAGCCTGTATGGAGCCCACCTCATAGTAAGCTCCAAAAGAGCAGAGTTACCTTCTTGGTAAGTACTAAAGGTTCTGCTTTGGGTGGTTCATTGTTTGCTGAAGAACATGGTGCTGACAGCTTTCAGCACTGGCACGGGGAGGTGAAGAGGATCTTCACTTGAGAGTTAGGGTTTTGTCTTCTACATGTAAGAGAACAGCTGTTCAGCCTGGTTTTGCATTGTGAATACAACCAGCCTCCTGGTACTTCATGGTAGATCTTTACTTCCAGGGAACAGCCTTTGGAAAACCCACTTGGCTCATCTGCATGTGTGTAGTGGGTGTATGGGCACAAAGGGCAGAGGAGCAAGTCCTCATCCACCCTGAGCAGCGAGCAGAGTTTCTGCTGAAACACTGTGGGCTGTTACTGTCAATCTGAAGTTTGGAAACAAAACTGACTGTGTTTTCTGTCTTCTTCAGAAACAAGAGTTGAAATCAAAGAGTCCGTCAGGGGACAGGATATCTTCATTATCCAGACCATCCCCAGGTACTGTGGCTGGGTTTTCCAGCAGTGATGTGCTTTGAGTTCATGGCTCAGCAGGTGGTTTGCTACCTTTGCTTGCAGCATGATAACCCAGCTGTCCCCAGTGCTGGCAGTGCTTTGATGTGCACTTCAGACACTGCGTAGTGTTACGCTGTTAAAATTCCCAGGGGATCACTTGCACCACAGCAAACTGAGAAGCTCCCCACCAAACACCTTCAGTGTGTCACTTGAGGCAAGAACAAGTGTGACTGATGGCTTCAAGTGTGACATCCCTGGTCTGTGTGTCCATGGCCTTGCAGTTGCTTGGAGATTCCCGATTGGCACTTCCATTTCAGGATGTGTAATTTCCTCTGCCTTCCAATTACCAAGCTGCAGAGCCAGCAACAAACAAGAGCTATTGCTTTTATTACAGGCTGGATTATTGCTCCCTTTCTGCTGCAGTGATGTGGAACTGAGCTCAGGTGGAAGCCCATAGCCTCCCTCCTGTACTCCTGTAGCTCATAGTGCTGTTGGGCCTTTTCTTAAGTGAGCCTTTTTGGTTTTCTTCTGGGCTGTTTTAACCTTGGAATAAGAGGAGAAAGAAGTTCTGTGTGTAACCAGGGGGGTAAAAACCCAGCTGCTCACCCCAAGATTGCTGCTTGCTGGCTGAGGAAGAGCATAGTGAGGTAGCAGTAGTACAATGACCAAGTCTGGGTAGGAGAGGTGCTGACAGGATGCCTTTTGCACAGTTAGCAAAACAAGGGTATTTATTCCTGCTCTGATAGCTTTTCCCAAGTTACCAAATCCTGCTCAGATTCTGGAGATCACAAGAACTAAGAGGTACCAGAGCTCAAGCAGGTAGCAGGATACCCCAAATGTTTTCCTTGCTTGCTGAAGACTTAGAGCCACTGAGAAGTCAAGGTAATTTCCCCTCTGTCATGCCTGGCCTGCTGTAAAGACATCAGTAGGACTGCAAGATGAGCTTGCTCACTTCTAGAGTTCTTAGTGCAGGCTGAGACTTTTCCTAGAGCCCATCTTGCTCCAGAGAGATGCTCCAAGTGTTTGCTCCCTGAGGGAGTGACTAAATACCTATGAGATTAAATCCTATGTCAGTGGATTTATGTTTTGGGTGAATAGTGCCATTCTGCTGTCCCTCCTTGGAAAGTTCTTGGAAATAACTTGTAACTGAGAGCCCTGTGAACACCAAACATCAGGTGTTTGCAGAGAGAGAACTCAAGAGTGCTAGGGACAGCAGGATTTTTGGGAGGGGAAAACCTCACCAGCTTTTAACTTGTTGGTCCCCTTGCTTTTCTGTAACCTGAGTTAATGTTGTGGGCCAAGAAATGGGTCCTTTTTAGCCAAAATTTTCAAGGCCCTTTGGGTGAGGAGCAGCATGCAGCCAAAGTCATCTTTTCAGATGCAGCTGTGCATTGCTTGAGAGGACAGGGACAAGGGCATCTCAATTTAGTGGTGGGTTTCAGGAGAGTAGAAACAAAAAGTGTGGTGAATAAGCCAAGACTGGGACTCCTGCACTCAGTAGCAGGTTGAAGAGCAAACAGGATACTAGGGTTTAGTAGGAAAGGAGTAGGGAGGGGAAAACAACCTTGTTTTGCTGCAGCACAAATTTAATTTGCATCATAAATGCACAGAGAGAGAACAGAAGGAGCTGAATGTTTGATCCAAGCTCCCTGTCCATACAGCAGAACTAAAAACAGTTGCAAAGACTGGTATTGTCCAAGGCTGCTGGTGTGTTGAGTAGTGGTCAGATGAGGGGAAACCAAAGAGCTGCATGTTCAGCCTGTAGGAAAAGGAAGGGGCTGGTGATGTGGTGATAACACTCAAAGCAAGAGGAGTCTCTTGGTGCTGGTTGTGGTGAAGTTGATCAGCTTCATGACAGGGAACAGGGATCTGCAGGGATGGGGAGCAGCAAGGGAGGCTCCAGGCTGCTGGAGGGGGGTGGGGAATAGCTGAGCTGGCTGTAGTGTCCTGGCAGTGAACTGCCAGTCCCCATGTGTGGGCTTGGCTCAGGCTTTCCAGCAGTGACTGAGCACAGCATCAAGGCTGGAGCTGGGGAGGGCAGCAAGGACACCGGGGTGCTCTCCTGGGTACCTGATTTGGAGATGCTGTGGCTGGGAGTCCACTGCAGATGTTGTCTCCCATCCTGAGCCAGGCCCTCGGTTGGGGTCAGTGCCCCTTGCAGAGGAGCAGATCAGTGTGACTGCTTGGCTCAGCATGAAGCATCTGAGCTGGTGTTCCTTGCCTTGAGGAGCTCCCAGCCCTGCCTGAGGGACACATGCATCCACCCCTGCTTGTGTCTGTGCTGGCTGGTCTGCAGGAGCTTCCTGGAGTCCAGCATGGGGTCCTGCTTAAACATTTAGAGGTGTTTCTCCTCAAGGAGCTTCTCCATCAGTGTGACTACCAGTGTCCCACAGCAGCACCGGGATTGCCGGGGCCTCTTAAAATCAGTGGTTACTCTTTCTCTCAGGAGCACTCTTGTTCTCTGCCTTCTTCACATATAGAATGATTTTTTAATAAGAGTAATTTGAAAAAGAGCCATGGAAAAGATTGAATTTCTAGGATAAACTTTAAATAGACTTAAACTTGACCCCGTTGTTTTTATACAACACTGATAGTAGCATCTTCTCCTCTCAGGGCCCCGCTGGCACAGCTAAACACCACAGGGAAGAAACAGTTCTTTGTTTGCTCCCTGTCCTACGTGGCAGGGGGCTGTGTTTTATGTAATTCTTGGCTGGGTGCTTCAGAGCTAACAAAGCTTTTCTTGTGTGTGAGTGGCATTGTGTGTGAGGGCTGCTGGGGCCGGCGGGAGAGGAGACACCCAGAGCGCCACGAAACGAAGAGGCACAAACAGAGGTTAATTTCTGAAGGGAGGGGGGTTGTGATGGAGGCATGGACACAGGTCAGGCTTGGAAAATGGTATCTCTGAGCTCTTGGGGAAGCCATCCTTGGTGGTCAGGAGGAAAAAGAGTCCTCAAGCAATGTCTGGGTGACATCCAGAAAGCTCTGCAGAGCTTTAAGCTGCTCTGTGCTGTTTGTATGGAAGAATGGCTTGGTCAGCCCCTGCTCTGTCACTGGGCTCAATGGCTGAGCCACCACCAGCACTGGCCTCCTGGAGACCAGTCTGGAGAAGCAGTTTGTCCCCTGAGACTGGCTGTGCTGAAAGCTCTCAGGCAAAAGTGCCTCTTCTCTGAACTGATGTTCTTCAGTTCCCAAATGGTCTCGAGTCAGTTTGTGATGATGCTGTCTGCATTGTGTTGGTTTTAAGGAACTAAAAGGACTTGGCTTTTAAATCCCCTTCTTCCCAAAATTAAAATTCCAATTAAAATGTAGATTTCTGCTGTCCTGCTGGGTCATGCTGGTCATTGTGGAGAAGTGGACTGAAAATGGGGTTTTATGTCTGTTCCTTGCTGAGGTCTACAGATACATTCTGCCTGTGTTGCTTTTTCCTTTTGTCTTTAAGACACAGCCCTTTACTGTGCTGCTCTTCCTTCCATCTCTAGATGAGCTAGATAGCCTGGAAGTGCTGACCTCCACCAAAGTGATACCTCTGGACTTAGCAGTATTTCTTAAATCAGGAAAAATAGCCTGCCATATGTTGTTAAACAGAAAAATATGCAAATAAATCCAGTGTGGATGAAGTTGTGTTGGCTGCATGTGTGCTGCTGCTTTAAAAGGCTTTTTTATCTCAAAATACACTGTATGAAGTGACATTTGTTCCAACATAAATGAAAAAATTGCCTCTCTTCCTTTGTTTTTGTGGGAAATAATCATACCCTCATGTTAGAATAGAAAATCAAGTTCTGGTCTGCAGCTCTTGAGTGCTGGGGTTGTGCCCTGTACATAGAACAGTTGATTGTAATGTGCTGTGGCATGATGGAAGGAGCTATACAATCACAGTCTGGGTCTTGCACACATTAGCATAAGATGTAACAGTACTGGCTTGGAAGCTTGGTGAGGAGAGGTGCAGGTATGAAAGTAGAAAGAGGTTGGGTTGGAAAAACACTTACTAATATTTGGCCTGGTTTTCAAATCTCCTAGGGATGTGAACACTGCTGTCATGGAGCTGCTGATCATGGCATATGCACTGAAGACTTCCTGTGCCAGGAACATCATAGGGGTCATCCCTTACTTCCCCTACAGCAAGCAGAGCAAGATGAGGAAGAGGGGCTCCATAGTCTGCAAGCTGCTGGCTTCCATGCTGGCCAAGGCAGGTGGGTGTCACGGGGATCAGTAGCGTGGCTGCCTTGGATGCTCTGGTGCATCCAGCTGCTCAGCACCCCAAAGAGGGTCTGTCCTCCTGCTCTTCTCCTGTTTGATATGGGGATGTGCCATTGAGCCCTTGAGCCACTCTGGGGGAATTAATGTTCTTCAGTTTAATTTTATTTCTTTGCAACTTGCACCTGGGGAAGTGGCCTAGAAGTGTCACACTGAAATATGACAGTGCTGTGACTGATCACATCCCTGTTTCTCATTATGTCTTGGGAACTTCCTACCTTAACCTGTTTGCTCTTATCACATGGCACAAGAGTCTGAGTAATAGCTAAAACAGTCTGGAAAATGGTGATGTTCAAGGAATCCCAGCCATGTGGGAGTCATCCTAAAGAGTTGTTTTGTTCGTCTCTGTAGGTTTAACACACATTATCACCATGGACCTGCATCAAAAGGAAATCCAAGGCTTCTTCAGCTTCCCAGTAGACAACCTGAGAGCATCCCCTTTCTTGCTTCAGTATATACAGGAAGAAGTGAGGTTACTCTAGTTCTACATACATCAGTGTGTCTGAACTCGTCTCAGTGTGCTGGCAGCATTGGGCCTCTGCTTGTGCAGAGGTGGTGCTGTCGCACTAGGTCATTAACTTTCTGTTAATGACTTCACTCTTAGGGGTACCTACTGTGTGTTCCTTGGAGATACAGACTCACAGATACAGGAAAATGTTATATTGTCTGATGATATCTAGACAGAATTGAACTCCTGGCCATACACAGGGGATGAATTTGCTCTCTGTAGAGTCAGTGCCATGTGAGAGGTGCTGTTTTTGCTCCTGCCTCTAATCACCTTTTAAAACCTGTTAAACTGTCTCCCCTCACCCTTTGTTCAGCAGCGGGTGTCTGACTGCTCTGAATTATTGATACACTGTGTCTTGGGCTGAGTGTAGGAATGCTGAGCACAGCAGGGCTGGGAGCAGGGCCTGGAGAGGTTTTATTTGCCATGTGCAGAAGGTGGTGGTTTGAGGCGGGGGTTCACACCCTCCCCTGCAGACAGCAGTCCATGTAGTGTTTGCTAAACACAGAGTATGTTCCCACCTTTGCCTGTTTTGAACTCAGGGGTGATGCCTGCCGGGCGCTGGGGCTCTGTGTGCTGGTGAGAGCCGGGCTTTGATACTTCTGGCCCATCACTGCACCTCCCTCTTCCTTCCCTCAGACAGCTCTGCCCAGCCCTGTGCCCAGGCCATAACTTGTGGGCACCAGCAGAGAAGGAGGCACAGAGCTGCAGTCATGTACGTGCCTGTACTAAACTTAGTTGTGTTGCTTTTGGGGCAGAATATCCAAACACTGGTTATGAAAATGGGTGCAGTTGCCTCAAGTTTCTTGCTGCAGAATGAAGGTTTAGATCTGGGGAAGGAGACTGGGCAGGATTACTCAGCCATGTGTCACATCAGTTACTTGCTAATGAGAAGGTCTTTTTACTTAAATAACTTCTTATTACATTTAGATTCCAGACTACAGAAATGCAGTCATTGTAGCCAAATCTCCTGATGCAGCTAAAAGGTAAATGGATGCTCTTCTACCTGGTTAAAAGTAACTTGGAAGAGATCTGGGCTGATAGACCAGGAAAAATCTGGGAGGGTGGCAGAAGGATCAGGAATCTGGTCTGCAAGTCTTTCATGGCTGGGAATGGAGTGGATGTCTGTTGTGGTGGGGATGGGCAGCTGAATTCTGCAGTCACAGCCCCGTGGGAGGAAACTTGGGGGAGGGGTGTCTCTGCTGCTGCAGAGCTGGGTGGTTCCCATAACCTGCTGCATGAGTTCCTGCTGTGCCTGCCCATCTCAGAAAGCATTCAGCACACACAGGAACACCAGGAGACCCTTGTGGGGCAGCCAAGGGGTAGAGTGGGCTTTGGGGTACTAAGGAGGAATCAAAAGCTGCTTCCAGCGGGGTCTTTTGCTGGGGGGCAGCCAGAGAGGTGCAGCCTTTGCTTGCCCTGGGTCTGGGGGAGGCCTGTTGTGCTGAGCCATGAGGCTGTGTCAGGATGACACCTTCCTGATGTGCTGGGGTTGTCCCTACAGGGCTCAGTCTTACGCCGAGAGACTACGGCTGGGACTAGCGGTGATCCATGGGGAGGCTCAGTGCACGGAGCAGGACATGGATGATGGGCGACACTCCCCTCCCATGGTCAAAAACGCAACGGTGCATCCTGGTCTGGAGCTGCCATGTAAGAGGAAGTTTCTGGGCTTACCTTTGGTGGGGGGGAAGGAAAAAGATACCAGCTTGGTGGGGAAAGGCTGTTGGTTTAGCTGTGTCAGTGTAACTGAGCTAACGGCAGCTGGAGCAGTGGAATTTTTCTCATGGAAAGGTTGGTGTCAGTGGGTTGTAGGAGAAGGTACAGGGGAAGGTGTTCTTTGAACTCTGGCTGTGCAGAGAGCTTGGGGAGTCCCCATCTCTGGAGACATTCAAACCAGCCTGGATGTGTTCCAGTGTTATTTAGTCTGGGTGATCCTGCTCTGGCAGGGGGGTTGGATTGGATGGTCTTTTGAGGTCCCTCCCAGCCCCTGATACTCTGTGATCCATCATTATGGAGTAGGGCTGTTCACTTAAGAAAAAAAGGATGGTTAAACCCGTGGTGACCCTCTTGGGTGGGTGTCAGGGCGATGCAAAGCACGTGTCTGTATCTGTGCACCAATGAAAGCAGCAGTTAAGGGCTGAGCTGCTTGTGTGGTGGAGCTGCTGTTGTTTCCTTCAAGGCAAAGTGACCCAGGCTTTTTTTTTTTAAATTCTTTAGTGATGATGGCCAAGGAGAAACCACCAATAACTGTGGTAGGAGACGTTGGAGGAAGAATTGCCATCATAGTGGTATGAGAGTGATGGAAAGGGGGGGTGGGGTGGCTTTCTCAGCGTATTTTCTGCTTTATCCCAGAGGGTCAAGGCCCTGCTGTTATAGGGGTGGGAATGGGATTGTTACTCCTGTTCTCTCCAGTTTTGCTGGTTTGCTTTGGTTATTTCAGTTTTCTGTGGAAAACCCTTCATGCTTGAGCACTTTAATCCCTGAAATACCTTTGCTCCCTTGAATCTACAAACATCAGATGTCTATGAATGCTCAAGAAATCTGAGACGTGTAGAGAAATCTCCTGAAGGGTTTAAAAACCAGAAAACAAAACCCCAAAAGCCAACAAAACCAGCCAAACAAACAAACTAATCTTGCTGAGCTGCTCATATTTGCTGTGCCATGCTGCAGTGTAAGTAATCAACATGCAGCTACTGTCACCATGAAAACCCCCCCTGCCTTACTGAAAATGAGCTCAGTTTGTGGTGTGTGTGCATGTGCAGGGACTCACTTGTTTCCAAGTCACAATGTTTGCTTTGCACACCAACAAAAGGCTCTGTAAATGAGGGAAATGGCATTCCCAGATTTAAATCCTGCACGTGGCTCTCCTTGCATCTCAACAGCAGCTGAAGGAGCCAGGGATTATCTTCTCCAGAGCTGCAGTACCTTGCAGATCCACTCCTGCCCTGCTGGCACAGTAAACTTCTCATTTTGATGCGATTTCTGTTTCTTCTCAGGATGACATCATCGATGATGTGGAAAGCTTCGTGGCTGCTGCAGAGATCCTGAAGGAGCGTGGAGCCTACAAGATCTTTGTGATGGCGACACATGGGCTCCTGTCAGCGGATGCCCCCCGGCTCATAGAGGAATCCTCCATTGATGAGGTGTGTTTGCTCTCTGGCCTGTGGAGGAAGGGCTGGTGCTGGTGGCTGGGTTGATTTAAACCTCAAAGTGGGGCTCTGCTCTCACTGCTCATCTCCAGATGACTGCTTTCACCAGATGCTTTCAGTTAACTGGTTCTTCATTTTACAACCCCCAGAAATCATGTGTGATTAATCCTCGTTCAGATCAGATCTGCCTCTCTGTATTTGATTTCTCTGTCATCCCTACCTAGGCTCTCCCCTTGCCCCAGCTGGGCTCGTGGCTCCTTTCCCAGCCTGCAGCCCTCCTGCCTGTCTCAGTCCCTGAGCTGGGGCTGGTGGGTACACTAAGGGGTTCCAATTTCAAACCTCCCTCTTTGATCGCAGGGACTGTTACGTCTGTGTCTCAGCGGACCCGTCAGCCTGTGTGGAGGTGGCTGCTGTAGAGTGCTGGTCACACCTCAGCAGATTGACTGTCCTGGGGGGCTGACTACTCATTGTAACCTTTCTAACGTACAAGGGTTTCTTTCCCCTGACCTTAGTGGTCTGTGGGGACAGGACAAGGGGTGATGGCCTCAAGTTGGAGCACAAGGAGTTCCACACCAATCTGGGGAAGAACTTCTTCCTGGTGAAGGTGAGGGAGCCCTGGGACAGGCTGCCCAGGGGGTGTGGAGTCTCCTTCTCTGGAGAGATTCCAGCCCCATCTGGATGCCGACCTGTGTGACCTGTCCTAGGGACCCTGCTTTGGCAGGGGGGTTGGATGATGATCTCTTGAGGTCCCTTCCAACCCCTGTGATCCTGTGCACTGTGACTCAGGAGGTACACACTGCACTGCTCCTGGAGTTCATGCAGGGTAGCAGTTCCATGTCAGGGAGTGCAGCGGTGACACAACTAACAGTCTTTTCTTTCTGGCACTCTGCAGGTGGTTGTAACCAACACAGTTCCTCACGAAATCCAGAAGCTGCAGTGCCCCAAGATAAAGACTGTGGATATCAGTTTGATCCTCTCCGAAGCCATCCGACGAATCCACAACGGCGAGTCCATGGCCTATCTCTTCCGCAACATCACTGTCGATGACTAAACCTGGTGCTGCCCTTGTCCTGGCTTCTACAAGAGAAGGAACAGTGCATGAGAAGGCAATACCATAAATTAGAGGCATAACACAACCGTTTATTCTTGTAGGAGTGTGAAGGTTTTCAGGGTCTTGAGCCATGAGATCAAATAGAAAAAACCAAACCCAACCCACAAATCAACCTGGCCAGCACTTGACAGGTGACTAGAAGAGCCACTGGCAGGGGGGAGGGTGGCATCTTCATTAAGAGGGAGGGATGGATGGGTGATGTGGTGTTGAATGTCAAGTTCCTTTAATGTTTGTAGTGTTACCTCACCCTGTAGCGGGGAGAAAGAAAAGGAAAATGAAGTCACTGTCAGCTTGTGAGATGAGAACAGAGACTGCTCATTGCTGCGTGTGGGCAGCCAGAGGAGATGGCCTTTGGGGTCCTGTTCCTGCCTGGGACTCACCTGTGAGCACAGAAGGGAGTGATTCCTTCAGGCCCAGGGCAGGGCTGGCAGCAGAGCAGCTCCTCACCTGCCGTGCGGCCTCTCCTCTCGCGAACATCCAGAAAGGGCAGCTTAGGGTGAGGCCTGGGCAGGGCTGCTCTGCACCCTGTGTCTCCCAGCAGGGCCAGGCCCAGGGGCAGCATGCAGGCTCTCTGGTTTGTCAGCATTGCATTGTCACTGTTCGGGGGGAGTCATGCCAGCGTCGGGTCCTCACTCCACCTCTCATCTGTGCTGTGACCCAGATGGGGTTGCTGGGGCTGCCTGCGGAGCCTCGATGGCCTTTGCAGCTCTGCTGAACCCGCAATAAAACCTGTCTTCAGTTCTGGTGCTTCCTGTGAGCCCTGGGCTCGGCGGGAGGAGGGAAACAGGCGTTGGTTGTCGCTGGGAGGGCTTGCCTGGGGCACTGCTCGGCTGCCAGGAGCTTTCCTCGGGCCCGGCCGCTCCCTGCGCCTCACACGGGTTTCGCTGCGTTTCTCGTGCAGCTCCTGGCGGGGCTGAGATGCTCCAGCGCGCTGCGGCGATTCCCGCTCACAGGGCTGGGGGAGCGGGTGGAAATCCGCCCCGCTTTCCTCTGCCTCCGGAGGGGAACAAGCCCGAGGGGCGGCGGTGCTTCCCGGCCGGGGGCGGGCGAGGCGGCCCGGGGAGGGGGGCACCGCCTGGGACCGGGGCTGCTCCGCCAGGCCCCGCCCTCATAAACACGGGCACATGGCAGGGGGCTCGGCCAATGGGCACCGAGGGGTCGGACAGACTGGCCAATGGAAGGCAAAGGGGCGGGGCTGGCTGGAGCTGGCGCGGGGGCTGCGAGCGGCGGGGCCGGAGTGAGGCGGAGCGACGGCTCCTCCGTGCGCAGGGCGGGCGGGGCGCAGGACCAGCAGCAGCAGGAGGAGGAGGAAGGCTGCTGCCTGCCCGGCCCTCCTTACACCCCCGGGTCCCCTCCGGCTCAGCCTGTTGCAGCTGCTGGACGTCGCCCTCGGGACGCCGGAGCTCGGGGCCGTCAGCTCCCGCCGCTGCACCGGCTGCTGCGGGACCGGCCTGTGCAGGAGGGGGGCACGGCCCGACCCCCCTCCCGAGGGAGCACCACCCCGGACCGGGAGCGGGACGGGCGGAGGCACGGGCACATCCCTCCCTGGACACCCGCGGGAAGGGCTGGGCGAGCCCCTGCGCCGTCCCTCGGCTCTGAGCAGACCACAGCAGGGGTAAAGGTCCTGGCGCCCAGGGACCCTGCCCTGGGGCTCACCCCCCTCTCCCGGGCCGTGGCTGTCTCCCGCATCTCCTCGCCGAGGTGGCTGCGCTAAAGGCAGCGCAGTCCCGCATGGCCGAAGACAGCCGGAAGATGCGGGAGGCGCTTGGCTTGGTGAGCTGCTACCGGTGCTGCCGGGAGGGAGCTGAGCCCTCCCCCCATCCCTGCCCCCCACCGTGTCCCCTGCGCAGCCCCCTGTCCTGCAGCCCCGGGTGTCACCCAGCACCAAGGGCACAAGGGAGAGGGAGCGAGTGGGAGTGCAGACCCCAGCCCCTGCCCAGCCAGGGCGTTGAGCTTCCCAGTGGCAGGCAGGACCTGACACCCCAACCACCACCCCAGGGATGCAGCCAGCGACCTCCAGCACCCAGACCACCACCTCGGGGGTGCAGCCAAGACCTCTACCGTCCCCACAAGAAGCCTCACCATCACAGGTTTGTGGGAGGCCCTGCTGAAGCCACCCCTGGTGCTCTGGGGCCAGGCAGGGATGCCGTGAGCACCCAGCTTAGCCGATCAGGCCACCCAGCGGCAGGGACCCTCTGGGTGCCACCCAGGGGCTTGAGATCCCCTGCTGCGGTACCGATGCCAGAGCCGCATCCCCTGCACGAGAGCCGGCCCTGGCCTGTCCCGCTGTCAGTAGCCTCCCCCACAAGGGAGGAGGCTGAGGTTTAGCGATGAGCACACGATGATGCGGGTGCTGCGGGCTGTTCCCTGCAGGCGGAGCTCTGAGCCCAGCTTTGGCAAATTAAACCGCTCGGGCCCAGGCCGGTGCTTCCACTGAGGAGGCGTTCGGGGAAGCGGGGTACCCCGCTGGGTCTCGTGTGGTTCGAGGCTCCTTTTCCCGAGGGCGATTTCTCCCACCCCGCTGGCCTGGGGGTAGTCAGGGATATGAAGTGCCCATGGGTTTCTTCCTGCCTTGCTCTTCCTTCCCTCGAGAAGCACAAGCTACCGGCACTTTGCTCTCCTGCCCCAGTAGGTGGTGGAGCTTTACTGGAGTCAAGGGTAAGCATCACCCAGGGCTCTTCCTCTCCATCAAACTCGTCACCGCACTCTAGAAGGCTCCCAGCTTGGCCAAACATAACTTCTCTTCCTGCCTATGCTTGGAAACTGCTTCCAGGAGGGTTTTCCCTTTTTCCCAGGGTTTGAGGAGAGGGTGACTGTGTCCCAGCCTGTCCTGTGAGTTCCCCAGATCTTCCTGTTGCCCTTTATGTTCCTCTTGCCCACAAGGAGATGGAAGAGGTTGAGGTGGGCATGTTCCTGAGCACCCTGGAGGAGATGGAAGAGGTCGAGGTAGGCATGTTCCTGAGCAACTCCAGAGCTCTTTCTGGAAGAAGAGGTTCTTTCTGGCATCTCTGATCTCAAAAGGTATGGTTATTTGTGGGCACAAGCATTGAGAAGCTCTGCCCGTTGCTGGGCCTACCGACAAGGATGGGATTCGAACCCACGCGTGCAGAGCACAATGGATTAGCAGTCCATCGCCTTCACCACTCGGCCACCTTGTCAGTCCCCTGGTGCTGCTCCTGCCACTCCTGGGCCTCCATTCCTCCTCACCTTGCTGCTCTCCCTCCTGCCCCCGCTGCCCACACCTCGTTACCCTGTTTGATGTGGGACAGAAGGAACCAGGCTCCAGATTTTGCCTTTTGGGAATGGTCCAGGACACCCAGTCTGGGGACAGTCCAGCTTCAGGCCAGCCCTGAGCTGTCTGGGCTGAGCTGTGCAGTTCACTGGGAAACATTCTGTATATTTTGCTATAAAGTCCTATTATTGCTATTCCTCTCTGCTGTCCCAGTAAACTGCCCAAATTCCAACCCATGCCCTGTCCTAGGGACCCTGCTTTGGCAAGGCAGTTGGACCTGATGAGCTCTGTAGGTCCCTTCCAACCCCTACGACTCTGTGAAGGCCAATAACAAGAAACAGACACTCCCACCAACAACCCAACCAAAGGCAACACAGGAAGAGGTGTTCCTGCTGCTCCTTTGTGTAGCTGAACTGACAGTGTGCTCACAGCTTTTCCACCACAGCCCAGCCTGGTAGTCTGGATAGGTCAGGCATGCAGATCACCCTGTAGATGCTATATTTGTTTTTAAAGTATCTCCATCACGTGGCTATAAATAGCCATTCTCATGCAGGGTGAGCCGCCTCAACAAATGCAATGTTCTAGGAAATCAAATCTATATAGATTTGATTAAATCTATCATACAAAACCCCAGAAGAATGCTCTATCTGTACGTGGAGTCCTAATACTCATAGTAAGTGATTTTATTTTCCTTATCTTTTAGAAACGAACCCACTTCTACTCTGTGTTTTATCTGAAATTAGGATGAAAAGCTGCTGTTTTCCTGTGATAGCCACAGAATTAAAAAGTTCAGTGTTATGTTTTGGCCTGTTTTACCTCAAGGCAATATTTGTACTAAAATTCTATTATTCTTTTTGCCAGCATAGAGTAATTTTGAAGAAAAGGAAGCCAGACTGGTTAGACCATGTTATGGGGAAGAAAACAGGCAGGTTTTTTATTCAATAAGAAATTCATTAAATTTATTAAATAATATTAAATTTATTAAGTAATATAAAACAATTAATCAGAAAATAAGCTTCCTACTGCTTCAGACTCTTGGTGTGTTGCTTATTGGATTTTCTCTTTGGGAAAACATTGCTTTTTTAGATAATAATCTGGAAAAGAATGGATGTTTTCTTACTGTTTCTGTAATTGGTGATGCTGTTACTCTCTCTTACTCTCATATGGTCTTTTGTGTCCTGCAGAGATGGGTATTCTTGCTGCACTTGCTCTGCCATTGCTTCTCCTAGGGATCAGTGCAATCACCTATATTTACCAGTCAGTCCGGTGGCTGTGGTCCAAGTCAGCTGTGCAGAACAAGGTGGTGGTGATCACAGATGCTGTCTCAGGACTGGGCAGAGGTGAGTTGCCTCATTTCTTCTCAGCATAAGAGAACAGAACCAGCCAGAGAACCACCCTCTCGTTGATAATCATAGACTCACAGCCTGGTCTGGGTTGGGAGGGACCCCAAGGGTCACAGAGCTCCAACCCCCTGCCACAGGCAGGGACACCAACCTCAGGCCTGGAGCTACACAAGGTTGCCCAGGGCCCCATCCAACCTGGCCTTGGTGCAGACATTACCTTGTGTGTGTTCAGAACTCACTGGATGAAGCAGAAGTTAATAAATAGAAGTTTTTTAACAAACCCCAGGCTCAGCCCCAGGAACTGGTGGCTGGGCAGCTTTCTGGGAATGCTTTGCTTTTTGTTCCATGAGCTCAATAAAAGGAGAGGTTTTCCAGCATGTTAAAAGTGCTATTTTTAGCTTTTAGCATGTTGCTGCTATGAGGTCTGGTTACACAGGCTGTCAGTGCAGTGCCAACAGGTGCCACTTTGCTCTTGCCATGTTCCTTCTCAGCCCTGAAAGGCTCCAACGTTTCCTACTCCCTGTAGACAACAGTGCTCACCCCTCTGTCCCTGTTCCTGTCCCCTCTATCACCCATGTTACTCCTCTTCCCCTGAAGTCCTCTGGTGCCTCAGATGGGGCAGCCTGGCTGTGTGTAGTGGTGGGTTGGGTGGGTGTGTGGTGATTGATCTATTTATATAACCTTAGTGCCTGGGTGGCAGCCAGGATGCTTCTTGGCTGATACTTGAGTCCCCACCCCTGGGTGTGTTTAACATGGGGAGATGAGGTGCTCAGGGATCTGGTTTAGCTTAGGATGGGAATGGGTGGACTTGATGATCTTAAAGGGCTTTTCCAGCCTGGTGATTCTGTGGTTCTGTGATTCCTGCCCTCACGGTGCTGCCAGTGTAAAGGTCACTTATGGGTTATGTACAGTTCTGCTCGAGGCATCACTTGAGGGACAGGAGGTGCAAATGCCTGGTGAGGTAATCATGACTTGGGGCAACATTTTGGCACTTTCAATGAAGACTTGCTCTATGTTGGAAACCTGGGATTCCCAAGAATAGACAAGGAAAAGGAACGCTCTTGCAGAATGATTCTCAAGCAGAGCAGAAACACACACTGCACTGGAAAGGAGGGATTTTATGAGAGGACAAAACCTGACCTCTGTATCCTGCGTGGTCTTTCCCTTTCATAGAATCCCAGACTGGTCTGGGTTGGGAGGGACCCCAAGGGTCACAGAGCTCCAACCCCCTGCCACAGGCAGGGACACCAACCTCAGGCCTGGAGCTACAAACGTTGGTTTCAGTTAAATGCAGTGTTGGCACCTGCTTTCCCTGCTCATGTGTCAGTATTTTTGCTTGGAGAAGCATGGTTTAGTCCTCTCCAGCTGAGACTGGCTGTCTTGTAGAATCACAGGATGCCTGAAGGTTCCTAGACAACAATCCTGCTTAGAAAAGGCCTATCACCAGTACTAGACATGGGTGAGTGTGGCTTCAAGGCAAACCTTGGAAGCTTCCAAGGATGAGAGGGGTCAGAGGAGCCACGGAGATGCTCAGAGGGCTGGAGCAGCTCCCCTCTGGAGAGAGGCTGAGGGAGCTGGGCTGGGTCAGCCTGGAGAAGAGAAGGCTGTGGGGGGACCTCATTGCAGCCTGCCAGTCCCTGAAGGGAGCAGAGGAACAGGAGGGGAATCAGCTTGTTCAAGGGCAGAGACTGGCAGGACAAGGGGGATGGAGTGAAGCTGGAGGAGGGAAGGGTTAGAGGAGAGATTAGGGGGAAGTTCTGTGCAGAGAGAGTGGTGAGGGGCTGGAACAGGCTGCCCAGAGAGGGGGTGGGTGCCCCGTCCCTGTGGGTGTTCCAGGCCAGGTTGGATGGGGCCCTGGGCAACCTTGTGTAGCTCCAGGCCTGAGGTTGGTGTCCCTGCCTGTGGCAGGGGGTTGGAGCTCTGTGACCCTTGGGGTCCCTCCCAACCCAGACCAGGCTGGGATTCTATGAAGAACATTTATTGAACATTTCTCTGGGTATTTTACTCCAGCACAGTGTGACCCCTGGGGAAGATTTTCCTCAGTTCAATTTCCTTATTCACAAGATAATTTATTTCTGTGTGTGTGTTTGGGACCAGCTGGTACCTGTCTCTTGAGGCTCCAAAGCCAATCAGTCCCTCACCTCCTGCACCCTTTTGCACACAGATGGAAAAGGAAGGAACTCAAAGCAATTTTATCTTGGTATCATAAACATCTACTGCCAGCATCTCCTAGGGTGATACCAAGAACTTCTTCATGGCTTCAATAATCCCTAATCATGGACAGCTTACTGTGCAGTCCACCCATGCTTATGCCATGGCCATTCTCTGAGAGCTGTAGAATACCAGCTGCCTGGCCAGCTGCTGCATCGCTGAGCTCTCGGCCTACAGCCACATTCCTTTTCCCACATGCTGGACTTCCCAGCCTAAAGAGGAGCTTCACTCAGGTTTGAAAAAAAAGAAACAAAAACTATGATGATTGAAGATGTTTGCAGTGGTTTATGGTTGTTATTTAAACCTGATTCCTGTTTATTCTCAGGGCTGTAACTCAGAAAAGCCCAGGGCAGTTTTAAAGGAGAAGACCAGTGGTTTCCTTATTCCCTTTTATTCTCTTCACACAGTAGTCACTTTTTATTCACAAAGTTGCCCCAACTGTTATAATTATAGCAAAAAAAAAAAATAATCCAGATGTAGTTGTGCTAGTACTGGGAAATAATCTTTTGGGCTTTAAATCAAAAAAATATCTGCATGCTAGAAAAAAATACATTAATAAAAGTGCTGTTCTGGGTGGTGAAAAAGATGACACAAATCAAAGCCTCCAGCTGCACATGTTTACAGAGATAGAAGAGTGGATCCAGAAGTGCTTCCATGCAGATATTGAGGGTCTCACATGGGCATTTAAGAGCTCTGAGATGGGGATATGAGCATTCCTGGCTTTGCCTGTGGGCACTGCAATCTGGAGGGCAGAAAGCTCTAGCACTTGGGCTGAGCTGCTGCCCATTAAACAGAGGCTGCAGGACCTGAGACAAGCCAAACAGACTGGAAAGGAACAGGAGGAATTCTAGGATACTATCCCTGCCTGACATATTCCTGAGCTGAACATGTAATGTCAGCAGGCTGATTTAGGGGACAAACATGAGGGCTCCAAGGCTGAGAACCTTACTGAGGGCCTGGTCAGGGAAAAAATGCACCAGAGGAGAAATAACTCTTGATTTGCCCCAGGTACCAGTATAGAATCATAGAATGGCATGGGTTGGAAGGGTCCCCAAGGATCATAGAGCTCCAACCCCAGGGTGGTGACTGGTCTGTTGGGGAGCAGCGTAGGGGAGAGGGACCTGGGGGGCAGCAGGATGACCATGACCAGCAATGTGCCCTCGTGGCTAAGAAGGCCAATAGCATCCTGGGGTGTGTTAGAAGGGGGGTGGGTAGTAGGTCAGGAGAGGTCCTTCTCCCCCTCTGCTCTGCCCTGGTGAGACCACACCTGGAATGTTGTGTCCAGTTCTGGGCCCCTCAGCTCCAGAAGGACACAGAACTCCTTGAAAGAGCCCAGCAGAGGGCCACCAAGGTGATGGAGGGAGTGGAACCCCTTCCTTAGGAGGAGAGGCTGAGGGAGCTGGGCCTCTTTAGCCTGGAGAAGAGAATGAGCTGTGACCTCATTAGTGTCTATAAAGAAGGTTTACAAAAGATCCAGTCTTATTGTAATAACCTTTAGCCTGTATTCTTGGAAATATTTTTTCTTATAGCTAATGCATATGTAGGTGGAGAAATTAAAGGAAGAAAGCTAATGAGAAGAATTTTTCTAACTGAAGCCCATCACCCATTAACTGGCATATTGTTCTTTTCTTAATTCAATTTTTATTAAATCCTGTGACTATAGAGCGCCATGGTGCTGTGACATTAATGATACATTATAGCATTACAGTAGATCTTTGGGTTTTACTCACATTTATTATTGCCATTGCATGCTTTCTGTTTTCTCATCTCTACTGATTCTTTCAAAATGACTGAATTTTAAAGCATAGAGTCAACATCATGAGCAAAACCAGCATTCCATTTCAAGACAGATAAACAACATCACATGGCTATAATTGTCCTTATTGCTTTTGAAATAATTGTCCTTATTTCTTTGGAACTTCTCCTCTCTCCTAGAATGTTCTCGGGTGTTTCACACAGGAGGGGCAAGGCTGGTGTTATGTGGCAGGACATGGGAAAAGCTAGAAGCTTTGTATGATGCTTTAATTAATGTGGCAGACCCCAGTGTGGTAAGTATTTCCTCACTATGCTTTTAGAATTCACACCTGGAGGGAAACACCTTTTAGAGGCATACAGAGGATTTTAAATCAGTATAAGGATCGTAGAAGTGTTTTGGTTGGAAGAAACCTTTAAGATCATAAGGTCCAACCATTCATCAAGCACTGCCAACTCCAAGCACTAAACCAGGCCCCCAAGCACCACATCTGACCTGTTTTAAATATCTTCAGGCATTGGGACTCAATCCATTTCCTGGACCACCCGTTCCAACACTGGATAACCCTTCTGGTGATGAAATGTTTCCCTGTTACCCAATCTAGACATTCTCTGGTGCAGCCTGGGACCAGTTCCTCTTGTTCTAGATGGTGCTATTTAGGACAAGAGACCAACAGCCACCTCACTGAAAACTCCTTTTGGGTAACTGTAGAGGTCTCCCCTCAGCCTCCTTTTCTCCACACCAGACAATTCTAGTTCCCTCAACCACTTATCACAACACCTGTTCTCCAGACCCTTCACCAGCTTTGCTGCCCATCTCTGGGCTCCCTCCAGTGCCTCAGTGTCCTTCCTGTAGTGAGGGGCCCAATACTGGACACAGCACTCGAGGTGCAGCCTCACCAGTGCTGAGGACAGGACAATCACTGCCCTAGTCCTGCTGGCCACACTAGTTCTGACACAAGCCAGGGTGCTGCTGGGCTTCTTGGCCACCCAAGCACACTGCTGGCTCACGTTCGACCAGGGAACACCCCTTGTGACAGCTGTTGACCAACACCCCCAGGTCCTTTTCCACCAGGCGTCTTGCCAACCACTCTTCCCAAGCCTGTCGCACTGCCTGAGACTGTTGTGACCCCAGTGCAGGGCAGAGAGTATAACCTCATGGATTGTTGGCCTTGCCTCATCGATTCAGCCTGAGCAGATCTCTGTAGAGCCTGCAGACCCTCAAGTAGATTAACTCTCCCAAGTAGATTAATTCTTCCATTCGGTTTGGGGTCCTCTCATTCCTTCCTTCAAACTGCCCCCCATGTGTATATAAATAATCTGTCAAAACACTGTATCTTAGACTCTGTGGTCAGATAAGTTCTCCAGAGAACTGCTTATAGAAAGACCATAACTTGGAGGAGTAGGACTCACCCCCTGAGACTCATGTCTGGCTCCCCTGACTGCAAGAGAGACAGAACTCAACAGGTTAGACCTAGTCTACAGAGAGAGTGGTGAGGGGCTGGAAGGGGCTGCCCAGAGAGGGGGTGGGTGCCCCGTGTCTGGGGGTGTTCAAGGCCAGGTTGGATGGGGCCCTGGGCAACCTTGTGTAGCTCCAGGCCTGAGGTTGGTGTCCCTGCCTGTGGCAGGGTGTTGGAGCTCTGTGACCCTTGGGGTCCCTCCCAACCCATCCCATTCTATGGTTCTATGACAGTCCATCTTACCCTTCCCATGTGTTACTCATCTGAAGGTCAGCCTATGAACACCCACTGCTGCACCTGGTTAAAGCACAAGGCTTTTGGTGGGATGATAGAAGCACTTTCAAGACAAGTAAATGGAAAGACATTTTCATCTCCCAAGTAGCCTTGAAATAAGTGTTTTCTTTATTAGACCTATGCACCAAAGCTTGTACTCTTGGATATCTCAGACATAAACTGCATTCAAGATGTTGCCAAGGAAATCCTGAGTTGCTATGGCTGTGTGGATATACTCATCAACAATGCAAGCATGAAGGTGAAAGGAGCAGTGCAGAGTATGTCACTGGAGCTTGATAAAAAGATTATGGATGCCAACTATTTTGGTCCTGTAACATTAACCAAAGGTATTTTAATTATCTTTCCTGTTTTACTGTTGCCAATTTAAAGTTTGAGGTCCAGGGCCTTGGCATTACACTGTGTCCTTTGCAGTTATTTTCCCCTTCTTCACTAGAATAAAAACCAATTCTGGGTAAATAAATGTACTGAAATTGAGGTGAAGAAGATGAAATCAAAGTGCCTGGGTTTGGAAGCAGATTAGGCAAGAAATACGTAAGAAGGTCCTTGAACCTACTTTTAGAATTTCTGCTTCTTGTATTTTGCATCTTGTGACCCCTGTTATCAACCCCTCAAGGCTTTTGAAACCAGACAAGCTGACTACTAAATATCTAATACTGGTCCCAAATCTTCATGTAGAATCTCAGTGAAGTCTAGAACACTCAATTTCTAGACACTCAATTTCCAACTACTGGGTTTTGTGATACTTTTGCTTGCAGTATTGAGACAAATTCCATTAAAGCTGTGCTCGCTTTACTCCACCTATCACTTCTTTTCACTAAATAGATTCAGCTCTTTTACTTATATGTCTCTTTTCCTTCTTTTCCCAGCCATTCTTCCCAACATGATCTCAAGAAGAAGTGGCCAAATTGTTCTAATTAATAGCATCCAAGGAAAAATAGGAATCCCTTTTCGTGCAGCTTGTAAGTTATACATAGCAAAACTCTGCATTCTAGTGTGTAAACTGTGAGTATTCCATGGTAATGATAACAGGTTATTAAATCTACTAAACCTAATGCTAATTTGCATCCTAATTCAGCAAACTATTAATATGGTATTTGGTAAAAATAATCTCAAAGAAGTGGAATTCAAGAGGAAATAGTGGAAGTTGAAGTATAACTACTGCCTAAGGTGCTTGAGGAGAGGAGGGTATCAAATGTGACAGCAAGTTGGGGGGTTTTATGATCTTAGGAGACATTCAGGAAACATCCAACTTGTAGGTGTAACACCTGTACAGAACATGTTAGCAGAATCCAGAAGGAAGAATGAAGCAGGATATAAATACAACGTGCTGGTAGACTTTGCACAGGGACACTCATGCCCTTAATGGACTTAAGGAGATGTAGTAATAGGAGATGTAGTAATAGAGATGTAGTAATAATGCTCTGCTTGGATTTCCAGACAACTTTCAAGGTCTTTCATCCAAAGTTCCTAATGAAATGAAGCTGTCCTGAGTTATGAAATTATATAAATAGAATTCAAAGTTAATGGGCAGGAAATATGGACATTTTAAACTGTGATAGGAGGGCAGAATAGCTGATGGGCTCTGAATTAAAAGGTCTGTGAGACATCTGGATTTTGACTTACAGTTCTGAGAAGGCAAAATAGAGTGACAGAATCTGTAAGGAGAGCAATAGAGGGGAAAAAAGATTCAATAGTGTCTTTATGTCTTTGTATAAATCTGTGCAGTGCCCACATCTTGAACACTGTGTGCAGTTCTGGTTCCCCATCCCAAAGGAAGTGGAAGAACTACAGAGAGGCTTTGTTTTCCTACAGAAAAAGTTCAGGAAAGAACCAACACCCTGATGAGACAGCCAGAGCTGTTTCCATTTAGGAAACAGCTGTTTGTGTCAGGATATATTTTATGTGTATAAAGGAATGGGCTATCCCAGGTAGAGTTCTCAATGCCTCTGCCAACACCCACGCTGCATGAAGTAAAGCTGATGAAAGAAGGAATTTCAAAACGACTGAATGGACAAGCTTCTTTCCATTCCTGCAACCCACCTGTCATATTTGAGATTATTTTATGCACAGGTTGATTTTGACAGCAAACTGGGTCAGACAGAAGGTGGGTGAATTGCTTTACAGCTCTGCTTTCCATCCACTTCACACATAGATCAGGGTTTTGGTCAAGCTTCACCTACTGTCAGCATTTTATACCATTCTCAACCAAAAGGCACTAAGGGGAGTTAAATTTATGGCACTCAGTTACTTTAAAAAGAGCTTTAATATTAAAAGCATCTTAGATGGCTGATGTAGGGCAAAGGCCTAATTAGTTTGCAGAACTCCAGCACTCCTGCTTTCCAGAAATGGACTTGCATTTCACTGCATTTTCTTGATGTGTCACAAACCACAGCAACAGATGATGTGGAGACTCATCTCAGGGACAGCTGTCCATCCACCAAAGACATTTTTAAACTGTAAAGGTAACTGAAGTATTGCTCCTTAACCCAGGACTTAATATTTCTGATTGGAAAATCCAGATCCATGCTCTTTGGGATGTACAGGGAGACTGACTGTATGCCTCCTGCAGAATTGTCCTCTCCAGAGAATTTCCTTTTGTTTAAATATGTTATATGGTAGTTTCACCAAGTGAAATAATTCACTGGTCTTTTACATTTTGGCTAATTATTCCGTGCTGGATTTTCCCAACACTCATGTTTTATGGAGCTCTGTCATACATCTATATCCATGCAGTCATGTATCCAAACATACATGTGTTTTGGTGGGTTTTCTCTTTCTTTTAGATGCTGCTTCCAAGCATGCTGTTTTAGGCTTTTTTGATTGTCTTCGAGCTGAAATGGAAGAATTTGATATTTCTATTGGCACTGTGAATCCAACCTTCATCTGTTCCTACCATCGGCAACCTGCACCTGGCAGCTGGGAGGCATCTGTCTGGAAATGTAAGGTTTGAGCCATCAAGGGAGTAGGTGAGGCCACATGGCAGCACGGAGGCATTTCCCAGGGAGAGGAAAGAAGCACAGGGAAAAGAAGGGAAATGACAGAAAGGGCAAGTTAAGGGAGTGAATGGAAAGAGATCAGATGAGCCTGGTGGAAAGAGAAGGAACGTGGAAAGAGACAATGTTATGTGAGGGGAAAATGTACCAGGGAATGGAGGTAGAGCAGAGCATGGAAGGTCCCAAGGGAGGGTTCCACTGCACTCAGCTTGCTCCTTCTCTTAGAAACTGTGAGGATTTTACTTCAAAACTGTGGACTCATCGACTGATGAGCGGAAGGGAGGGATAAGGGACTGAAAGTGTGGAGGGGTTTAACTCATGTGCCTGATGCGCTGTGTATATTCTCACCACCCTTCCTTCAATGGCTGTCATAGAATCATAGAATCCCAGCCTGGTCTGGGATGGAAGGGACCCCAAGGGTCACAGAGCTCCAATCCCCTGCCACAGGCAGGGACACCAACCTCAGGCCTGGAGCTACACAAGGTTGCCCAGGGCCCCATCCAACCTGGCCTTGAACACCCCCAGACACGGGGCACCCACCCCCTCTCTGGGCAGCCTGTTCCAGCCCCTCACCACTCTCTCTGCACAGAACTTCCCCCTAATCTCTCCTCTCACCCTTCCCTCCTCCAGCTTCACTCCATCCCCCTTGTCCTGCCAGTCTCTGCCCTTGAACAAGCTGATTCCCCTCCTGTTCCTCTGCTCCCTTCCTGTCTATCTGTCAGTAAGTAGCTCTCTCTCCTCCCTGATTTAGTCTTTTCCAGAAGGCTGTCATACGGTGTGCACCCCGTGGAGGTGGCAGAGGAAGTCCTGCGAGCAGTGAGCAGCCGGAAGCAGGAGGTCCTTCTGGCCAACCCTATCCCCAGGGCAGCAGTTTACCTGCGCACCTTCTTCCCTGAGCTGTTCTTTGCCATCGTTGCCTCAGGGATTAGGGAAAAGGTGAAGACAGAAGAGGAAAACTGATGGTGTTTTGTTCTCTTCTCTGCTTTTGACTTGATAAAAAGTGAATGTGGGTGACTTCTGCTTCTCACGATGGGTAAATAAAGCACGAGGCTTTATTCAACACCAACCAGCCAATGTCTCCCTTGGTGATTTATTCCCATTGGCACCATTTGTCTGTGGGATTTGAATTCACAGAATCAGAATCACAGGGGTTGGAAGGGCCCTCCAGAGCCCATGGGGTCCAGCCCCTGCCAAAGCAGGGTCCCTAGGACAGGGCACACAGGTCGGTGTCCAGATGGGGCTGGAATCTCTCCAGAGAAGGAGACTCCACACCCCCTGGGCAGCCTGTCCCAGGGCTCCCTCACCTTCTCTGGATAAAAATTCTTCTGACTTCAGTGCATATGGCAAGATGTCATTGTTTCCATTATGACAATCAGGGGAAAACTCTACTAGGAACTCCATCACTACTATAAGAGAGTAAGTCCCAGTCTGAAGAGGTAGATGCAAGTTTGGGGACCTGCAGGATAGGCTTTCAATGTTAAGACTGATGGCAACTTTACAGGAACAAAGGGACTGGGAAATCAGGAGATGTGGGAGACAAATGAGTAGATCAGAATTTTCCTCAGGTGTGCTTTTCTGGCAGTACATGCAGGGTGTGCCAAAGATGAGCCCAAAGAAGGGCTCAGTATCTCATCTGTGACAGGACCCTGGAGTGATTACTGAACTAAGTTATGTGGAACAGGCTGCCCAGGGAGGGGGTTGAGTCACCATCCATGGGTGTGTTTAAAAGACACCTTGCAGGGACTCAAACCTTTTCTTGTGTCTCTAATTCAAATGCTGTGGTGTCAAGGAGCACACAGGTATCTACTGTAGCTCACAACTAGGGAGAAGTAGCCAGTTCCTGCAGTACCTGCTGGAGCTCCATCTGTTTTCTGTTGTAGCACTGGGCTTTCATTGCTGTTTTTTTAATCTTATCTTATCTGTAAAGTCAAACATCTCCTTTGTTGAAAATTTTCTTGCTCCTCACCAGGACTCTGCTCCCTCAAACCCATGGGCTTTGGCTGTGGGCTCAGTTATACTCGTGTCTCTACCTCAGCAACAGCCAATCTCTTCACATCTCCACAAAGCCAAGATATGGGTTAACTGGGTAATATAATGATAGAATCCCAGACTGGCCTGTGTTGGAAGGGACCCCAAGGATCACAAAGCTCCAACCCCCCTGCCACAGGCAGGGACACCAACCTCAGGCCTGGAGCTACACAAGGTTGCCCAGGGCCCCATCCAACCTGGCCTTGAACACCCCCAGGGACGGGGCACCCACCCCCTCTCTGGGCAGCCTGTTCCAGCCCCTCACCACTCTCTCTGCAAAGAACTTCCCCCTAGTATCTAATCTAAACCTTCTCTCCTTTAGCTTTAATCCATCCCCCTTGTCCTCAAGTCCTTGTCATCACGTCCAACCATCACCCTTACTTCCCAACCAGCACTAAACCACATCCCTCAGCATCACATCTGCCTGTCTTGAAATACCTCCATATACTTGATATGTGGCATATATCCACAGTTACTTAGAAGGCAAGGCAGAGATGGACACATGAAATAGCAAACTTCAGAATAAGTAACAGAGGAAACAATATTACTTCAGAAAATACCAGTGGAGAAACCTTGTTCTCAACATGAGAAAAAAACCCCACAAAAACATAGAAAAGTTTGACCCATTTAAAAGGTCATCTAATCCTTCTTTTCCCCTAGGCAGGATAAACTAACACTCCATTGCTTTTTTACAGATGTTTCATTAATCTCTTCTTTAAAGCTTCCAAAGACAGGCATGCTCAAATTTCTGTGGCAATTTATCTTTCGTGCTTAACTATTCTTAGAAGAAAATTCTTTCCCTCTAAATCTCCTTTGCTGTAATTTTTGAATATTGTCCTACTACAGCAGAAGTGGAGAAGTGGTTAGTTCCATCCTTTGGGGAGTACATTTGGTATTTGAGGTATGTGAAAATCATTTAGATAGAACTTTCTTCTACTTTCTTGAAGAACACCAGTTTCTTGATGGATCACAGGTGCTATTTTACCTTCATCACCCTCACTGCTTTGCAAGGTGTTTCCTTCAGCTGTTCCATATTCTTGAAATGAAATATTAAAAATTAATTAAGAGTCTCTGCTGGTACCTAGAAAGTGTGAAATGGAGCAGAAGGATTATTCACCTCACTGTAAAATGCAGCCTGCTTGTTGTTACCTCAAAGCAAGGCAATGTTGAGTCATGTCTAGCTGTGTTATACTGTAATTCTCTGATACTTTCCTACGGGGGGACCTCATTGCAGCCTGCCAGTCCCTGGAGGGACCCCAGGAACAGGAGGGGAATCAGCTTGTTCAAGGGCAGAGACTGGCAGGACAAGGGGGATGGAGTGAAGCCGGAGGAAGGAAGAGTGAGAGGAGAGATTAGGGGGATTGTTGTCAGAAGGGTGCCTAGAGAATTTCACAGGTAAGTTGGGTGCTGTCTACAACCATGTATCTTCCAGATTCCTGTTTGCCTTCATAGCCATTTAAATGAGTAGTATTTATGTTGAAATCCTCTTCCATCTATTAGCCTTCCTTTCACAGCAAATCCTACTGCTATGTATATCATAAAACTCCTGAGTCATATACACAGATTTTCCTGAAGATATTGTACCTTTAGTAACGAATTATTAATAACAAATAACAAGTAATTAATAATTAATATTGAATTATTCAAGCCATGTGCCATTATGTGAGCTGTCTTATTTGCCGCCCTGCTCTTTGTAACTTTGGGGATGGGATTTTTTTAGTCTTTTCAAGAAAATTAAGGTTAAAAAACCCCATAAAGATCTGACATTCTAACAAGCTTACATACTTTATATTGTCATTAAAGACTGATCAGAAATCAGAGCAGTGGAGGAGCTGGGTCACTATCTTTTTCTGACCTGTGACACCTCCCTGGATATACCTTTATGCACCTCCCTGGATATACCTTTATACACCTCTCTGGATATACTTTTATACACCTCACTGAATATTCTTTTATACACCTCACTGAATATACCTTTATACACCTCCCTGGATATACTTTTATACACCTCCCTGGATATACTTTTGTACACCTCATGGGATATAATTTTATATACTTCATTGGATATACTTTTGTACACCTCATTGGATATAATTTTATACACCTACCTGGATATGCTTTTATACACCTAATTGGATATAATTTTATATACTTCATTGGATATCCTTTTATACACCTCCCTGGATATTCTTTTCCAATACTAAGATTTCCTTGAAACATCCATAGAAATAGAATTCCTTTATTAAGAAAAATAACTAATGCTACAGAAATATACATATTTTTTATTGGTTAATGTTTTTTTCATTCTGAACTAGTATCATGATTTACAGGATGTCTTGAGGTATGGTTCAACTTTACAAGACTGAAATAGTGGCCAAGTGACACAAGCCTCTTACTGGGTGTGCAGGGTCCTCTGTAAAGCTGTGAAAAGAGTTCACATAGACATTGCAAGCTTTGTCTGGAGCTGTATGTTCAGGAAACCTGTATTTAATCTTTAAACTCCTTTCCAGCGTTTTTCTTTTGTGCTTGAACTCCAAAATAGTTTTTGTGTATCTGTTAAGCGTGGTGACCGCTGCAGCCATACAGCACGCGAAGGAAGCCCATGCGAGGCTACAAACAAAAAGGTTGGTCAGAAATTAGCAGAACATTTGCATATCCCAGACCTTCAGTTTTATTTCTGAAAACACTGCATACATGTCATTCTCTTCTGGAGAAGAGGAGGCTGAGGGGAGACCTCATCACCACCTACACTGACCTGATAGGAGGGTGCAGAGAGGTGGGCGATGATCTCTGCAGCCAGGGGACAGGAGATGGGACAAGGGGCAATGGGCTCAAGCTGCCCCAGGGCAGGGGCAGCTCAGCTGGGAGGGCAAAGTTCTTCCCTGGCAGAGTTGTGGGGCTGTGGCACAGGCTGCCCAGGGAGGGGCTGAGTCCCCACCCCTGGGGGTGTTTAACAGAGGGGAGATGAGGTGCTCAGGGATCTGGGTCAGCACAGGATGGGAATGGTTGGACTTGATGATCTTAAAGGGCTTTTCCAACCCTGTGACTCTGTATTTGGGGAAGAGGAGCAGGGTGGGGGAGGAAGCAAGATTCTTTTTTAATGACCATTCACACACCTGATGTAGTTGCCCTCTGCATAGTGGTTATACGACACCTGACACACCTGCTTAATTAAACCCTGCCTCAGATTTCTCTGTTTGCTCTACCCATGCCCCTGCCATGGCATTGGGGTCTTTGTTAGCCACAGGTGGGTGCTGAGGTCATTAGAGAGGGAGTGTCCCTACAATTGTTAACACACCTTTTTGGCACCTGTTTTCTTTTTCTCTTATAAAAGAGGAAAAAAAAGTTGCTAGCAGCTGCTTTTTGCTACCAGAGAAGGGAGTGAGAAGATGTTGGGAGCTGTGCAGCCACTGAGGCCAGGGAATTTGGGGGGGAGGGGGGTGGGAGGTGTGTGGAAGAATCTCTCCAGGTCCTGGAGAGAGAGATGCTTCTGCAGCTCATGGAGTAAACTATAGTGAAGCAGGCTGTCCCTCTGCAGCCCATGGATGATGATGGGGAGCAGAGATCCCATCTACAGCCTGTGTTGGACCTCACACTGGAGTAGGTGGAGATGCCTGAAGGATGCTGTGACCCCATGGGAAGCCCACCTTGGAGCAAGCTCCTGGTAGTGAAACCTGCACCCTGTGGAGAGATGGACCCACACCACAACAGGTTTGCTGGGGGACTTGTGACTCTGGGGGGGACCAGGCTGAAACAGTCTGAGCCTGAAGGTCAGCCCTCCATGGAAGGGAGCCACGCTGGGGCAATTGGTGAGGAGATGAAGCCCCAGTAGAAAGGGCTCATGTTGGAGAAGTTTGTGAAGGACTGTCTCCCATGGGTGGAACCCCATGGTGCAGCAGGGGAAGGGGGTGAGAAATATCTCCCCCACCCCTGCTAAGAAGGAAAACAACTCATGAGGACCCCCATTCTCCCTGTGTCCCAATGGGGGGAAGAAGGGGGCGAAATCATGACTAGAGTGCAGTCTGCTGAGAGGGAGGGGTTGGGGGAAGGTGCTTTAAGCTCTGGTTGTACTTCTCATTGTCTGACTCTGGTGTCACTGGGGGTGCAGGGCAGTGTCATAAGTTAGTTTTCTTTCCTTTATTCTGTGTTGTGTCTGTTCTGCCCATGATGGTGGAATTATCTTCCCCTGTCCTTATCTCCACTCCTGAGCCCCTCAATGTGTATTTTCTCCCCTATCCAGTTGAAAGGGGGAGTGATAGAGCAGCTTTGGTGGGCATTTGGCCTCCAGCTAGGGTCAAACCACCACACTGCATAGCAAAGACTGTATGCAGCTACAGCCTTCTGTTCAATAATGGTATGGTAAAGGTAGAAGGAGAACAAGAATGGATCACAGTGAGCTGTGATCATGGCTGTCAGACCATGTACCCAGGGATCAATTAGCCTGAGCTCTGCTATAGTGACCCAAAATACTTGTCTGGAGTGACTGACTTCTGATAAAACCACATCCAATTGTTCCTGTTCTTTTTCTAAGTCCCAGCTGGGGGAACAGCAGCAGTCTCTAGCACCTGAACATGCTACTATTGATCAGATTGATAGCTTTTCAAAGACACATCCCTATAGCAAAAAACCCTTGAACAGCCTTCTGTTCTTAATAAATTCACTAGATGTCTAGAGAAGGCATGTTGCAGTTATTTACAGGGATAAACCAGGCTTTGCCTAAGCCTGTTTAAAACTTGAACCATCTTTTCTGAAATGTTCCAGATACAATAACCTGAAGCATATATCTGATAAGGAAAAATTCAGCCTAAATAGCTAAAGCTGGAAGAGTTTTATAGAGTTTATGCAAGGCAGTTGCTCTGTGAGATAAGAGTGCTAAATTTAGGTCTAATGTGCATGAAGAAGAACCTCTGCTTTGTGCAGAGCAGTTGGAGGGCTCTGTGATGTCTAAAGGATGGCAAATGCAAAACTCATGAGCTTATACATGCTACAGAATGAATTTAGACAAATGAATTTAGAGGAAAACAGATGGTTACTGAACTGCATCTTCAGGAGTTAAATAAGGAAGATCCATTCCTTATAAATGAGGTATGCATTCCTTGAACATAGGGTGAAGTAACCAAAATGTACTGAAAGAACCAAATATAAACCAATAGGTACCAATAAGACCAGCCATAATCCCATGTGTGAGGTCTCCAGTCTTCAGGACCAAGATTTACAGTCATTTGAAATACAGTTGTGTACATCATGTGAGCAACCATGCCCAGAAGGCCTAAAAAATAGAATATTATAAGAAAATTAGAGAATGTTTGCCAGCTTTTTGTACCTTGAGCTTCTGAAGAGTATTTTATGACATATCTACAGTCTATAAATTACTCAAAACCACTGGACATTGTAATGGAAATGTAGTTGTGTGTCATGTATTTGCCAATACAGTCACTAGGCACCTACTTGGTATTCTAGAGGATCTAGGGAGCAATGGGACATGTAGCCCACAGATTTTAAGAGGCAACAAGTTAATGAGCTCTCATCTTCTGAGAACTTCTTAGTAATTCAGCCCTACACTGGGTCAGCTGTTACAACAGAGGATTGCTCAGTTGCCCTGCACAGGACACGTTTCCCATGGTTTCCTATAATCCAGTGGAAAGATTTTTTCAGAGGTTTGCAGTGCAGTCCTGTGCCCTTTCCCAATGCCTTCAATGCAGCCACATTTACCCATGTTGAGTAGGTGAATGAAGAAGGAACAAACACTTAAGGCCACTGTAAAGCACTGAAAAGTCCAGATTATGAAAGAGGCTTATAATTAATAATTTATTTGTAAACATTACGGCTAGGCTGCTGCCCAATCCTACCTGGATCTGTTTCCCTTTTGTAGCAAAGTAGTGAATTTCCCTGTGAACATCTGTTTTTCTTGTTCTCAGCTTCATTTACAAATCCATGAATACCCTTGGGGTATCAAGTATTCCACTGTCTAAAGCATGTTAGCTTTTCAGAGCAGACAGCCCCACATGGAACTCACAAGGCCCAATTGTTTAGGTGCTCCTGAAGTGGGTCTGTTGATCTGTTATAAAGCTAGCTAGCACACAGCATCCCTCAGTTCAGGGCATGTGTCCTTGGGAGTGAAGTTAGGGCTGGAAATGACCTGATTTAAGTGATCACTGGTCCTCCCTGAAGCATGACCAACAGGCAGTTGGGAGAGTTCTTTTATGTAGCACAGAGCCAAGAGGCTTTATGCTGTGGAGGACAGCAGTGGGTGATCAGCTGGCACCCCAGCAGCTCAAATTGTTCAGTGCCTATCAGTGAAAGCCTATCAATGTGGTGATAAGAGGATGGAGATGAGCTGCCCATTTCTCCCCAAAGATGTGGTATGTCATGGGTGTTTCTGAGCTGTGCCTGTCCTGAATCCTCTGATCTGGCCGCCTAGGAATGCGTGTGACTGGGCTCTCAATGTGGACTCCTGTGCTGCTCCCCTTTTAGCTCTTGTACCCAGGCTCAGCTCTGAGTCAGGCTTGATGCTTCAGCAGTGGAGTCAGGGCAGTTTGGTGCCTGAGAAATGGTGAATATATATATATATATATTTTAAAGATATAAAAGGCAAGTGTAGTCATATATGGGCACTTGCCTATTCACTTTCATCAGAGGCCTCTGAGGGTGACTGGACAGTGGTATCAATAAGATGTATTTCATAGCAGTGGAGTTAATTAGCAGTGAAAGAAGAGAAAACATAAATTGGAATAACAATGTTCACAAATGATAATAATAATAATTTCTATACAGTCAAAAACCACATGTGGGATAATAAAAACCTACACAGCTGTGGTCAGACAATGTCACACTGATTCTTCCTTTAAGTCACCATGTTCTGCACAAGTGAGAGCACGTATTTTAGGATCTTTATTCCACCTGACTTAAAGACTGAGGGAACTGAGAAATCAAATATAATTTGGGTTTTTTTTTCAATGATTAAATACTGCACCAAGTTTTTTAATTGTGTGTTTTCAATATAGCTGGAATTCCTGTTTCCAGGAGCTGAATTTTAATTTGCATTTGTCTGCTAGAACTGAGAGCATGTTTGTACAAGAAATGATATCTTCCTTACAGATTAGGGCAACTAGGTTTGGGTTATAGCTATAAGACTTTATACAGTAGTTTAACAGCCAAGTCAGATGCTTCTCAACTTTTTAAGATTTCAAGAAATGTTACAAGTCAAAGTAAACAGAATGTCCATGAAAAGACTGCTGCTAGCTGGGCCAGCCTCCTTAATGCTGTATATGCCAAAGTAAAAAGGAATATTAATGGAAATGAGTATCTATTATTATTGGAAGAGGGAAAACTGCTCTAAACTACATGAAGCTGAGACAGAGATCTTCACGTGGGTAGAAGTTAACTGTAAATAGGAACTGCTCTCTGTTGCAGGTGTGTAGCCTAAGAGGAATGCTGTAAAAAATCCCAGCAGCCCGGGTTTTAGATAGACATGAAGAAAAATCTTTGAATGGTATGAATTGGATTACATTTCCTAAGAAGGGGACAGAAACTTTAGTACCATTATCCAATAACATTTTATTGCTATTAGAAGTGTTATTTTAATTTGGATGTTGTTAATTTTATGCTTAGGATGTTGAAAGAAAAAATATTTGAGAGAGTATGTTACTTTTTTATCTTTTACAATCAACCTGGGGGGAAAAAATTAAATTAATGAAATTTAATAGAGTAAAAAACAATAAATATAAAATATGACCAAAATTGTAATTAAAAAATCATTGACAAGAATATTTTCCATACGTTTTTGCTGCATCTTGTGATGTTAGTGGCTCTATTAAGTATCATAATAGCTTTGAAACTTGTACACTGATGTTAATTTTCATGTAGAAGCCTACCAGTGTTGCATTTTCCAGGTGTAGGAAATGGAGATACTCAACTGTACCTGCTAATACGGTGATGACTGCAGAAAAGGCGTTGATCTTTAGCCCATCAATCACAGTACTGTAGTAGCACATTTCTACTGACATAAGAATGGCTCCAATCAGAATCAAAATGATGTACAGCAGCTCTGCTACAATAGACAGCCACAAAACCCCTGGAAAACCAATTATAAGCAGTCATTTAGTATTTCCACCCTTTCTTTCCTCTTTTATATTGTTTGCTTGTCCTCAGAGGCTGTGAGGAAGCTATTGTAACACAGGGAGATTATAATTTATGTACAGGGAATTATAACTTAGGGGAGACCCTATATTATAATTCCCTCTACTGATTTGGCATTTAGTGGATGACCATGTGCACATTCCTGCTATACACTGAAGAAGCTTACAGTGTAAGTAGTGACAGTATGGTTTTATATGTATTAACTACCCTAAAATTACCATGAGCCAAAGTATTATCTAGTCATTGACATCACAGCTGATGAGTCCAGAGAGAAGTGTACCAAAAGAGAGAACACCATGTAACCCAGCTAACAAACTGCACAGTCACATCCACATCCACATGGCCTGAGGGTCTAGTCATTAAATAAAATCTTCACCCACAGGCTTAATTTTCCATCAGACAGGGTCTTGATTGTTTTGGATAGAGAAGCCTTCATGACCCCAGACATTCTCCAGGTTTCACTGAGATTCATTTCTCTGTTTTTCTGCTAATTAATCTCCTTCTGGATATCTGTTAATTATGTCTTATGCAAGAAGTTAATCTTCCCATTAATGTTTCTCTGCTTGCTGTTTGCTCTTAGCATGCTCCTGTCCCATAGCCAGGAGCAGGAGGTCGTCTTGTGTCCGGATATAGTGAGACCTGGTCAACAGTCATAGAATCACAGAATGCACTGGCTTGGAATGGACCTTTTTAAAGGCCATCTAGTCCCACCCCCTGCAGTGAGCAGGGCCACCTTTAACTAGATCAGGTTGCTCAGAGCCCCATCAAGCCTGATCTTGAATGTCTCCAGGGATGGGGTCTCCACCACCTCTCCGGGCAAGCTGTGCCAGTGACCAACCACCCTCAGAGGGAAGAACGTCTGTCTAATGTCTTATCTAAACCTACCCTGGTCTAATTAAAAACCATTGCCTCTCATCCTATTGCTACATGCCCTTACAAATAGTCCTTCCCCAGCTTTCCTGTGAGTCCCTTCAGGTGCTGGAAGGGGCTTTGAGGTCTCCCCACTCTGATTTCATATGAAGATATATATTAACAACCATAACTTAAAACCAGAAATGTTGCCAAGACATGTAATAGGTTACTAAACACTCCACGAGGCAGCAAACAGTGGTGTTTGTGTGCTAAATAACCCCTGGGGCAGGTTTTGACTGTGTCTTTGGGACATCTCTGATTCAAAGGCCATTTAGTCCCTTGGTCACAGGCTGCCTGTCCTCCTGCGCTTCCCAGGCTGCATGGTGCAAGCACACACAATTCCTGCCTGTCAATATGGATACATGAGGAGGGAAGGAGCAAACATTCACAAATCTGCAGCACCCATATTCAAAATAATTAAAACTTATATTCCAATGGAATATTTTCAAACACCATAAACTCATATTTTAAGTCACTCAGACTTCATTTTGGAAGTGAGAAACTAAATACAGGGTAAAAAACTGTGGGGCTGAAGCAGCATTTTTGATACCAAAATACAGAATAGTTATAGTGGTGAATGTGATCAGGAAGGCTTTATTGACAGAAACATAACATGCATATCTACCTCGATCCCCAGCTGGAGTCAGACTGATGAAGCTTCTACATTTCTCACCTAAAAAGAATAAAAATTATTTTAAAATAAAATTCAGGGTTACTTTGTATTCTGTAATCATCTAAAGAAATAGATTCACAGAAAGCAGAAAACTCGATCTATTTTAAAAGCACAAGCTGAGATCATCAGGAGAAGCCACTTCTTAGGTGTGTTTGTAGGCACAGAGTCCCTGGTACATTGACCTACTCCTGGGACCTAGCTAGGGAATCCTCCCAGACCTTTTAAAGGCAGAACCAGTCTGGGAAACTGGCTATGAATTCATTTCTAAAGGGTTGAGGCTGTGAGAGGCAGAATGGGAAAGCTATCAATTCCTTTGAAAGACTGACAGCCTGTATGCCACCTTCTCTGTGAAGGCAGACCTGGTCTCCTTACAGCAACAAGGCTGCTGCTCACACAGATTTCTTCTAAGCTTGATTCCAATTTCTTTCTTTAAGCTTTGATTTTCAAACCCATGTGACCTCCTGATCCCCACACAGATGCTGCATACAAAGCTCTTGGAATTAATTCTGCTCTGTAAATACAGGGTGGGTTTTTTCCAGCTACAAACTGCTGCACTGAGTGGGAAAACAAAAGCTGCCCTAGCAGATGCACAAATTAAACAACCTCAGTATCTGTAGTAATCATCTGAAAGAGATCTTTTGGAGATGCAATTTGCTCTGATCTTCAATGTTTGCCCCCTTAAAAACGACACCTTAAAAATTACAAGCCCAGGGTAGAACTGGACTTTCAGGAGGGGTGACTGCAAAAACATTTCCATCTTATAGTCCAGATGCCAGCTAACCTGATTTCTCTGAAGTTTTGTTCCAGCTGTCCTTTTTAAACAGTAAGAGGGAAAACTTGGTGTCAAACTGGACTTAGAAGAAATGCCCTATTTCTTGAACCAGCTAAGCAATCCCCTTATACACAGATTGAAAGTTAACTAGAAGCATTCTTTAGTGGCAAGCAAACTTCATTCTACTGCTATTTACATTCAGGGAGCAAAACTCAGTTAAATGCCTCCACTCATGAGCAGCAAGTCTCCAAATTATGTTTTAAAAGGGTGAAAATACTCTTCTGCTTTGAGTTTCAAAAGGTGGAATCACAGTAAGAATGTAGAAATACCTGTGCTTAGGAGGAAATTCATGAAACAACATAGATCTCACAAATTTAATTGCTCCAACCAAATCATGTTGTGCTTTTTCATGTTGCCATAAGGGATGATAAGCAATTACGTTCATTTTTGCCCTAGGGACTATAAAGTCAGAAAAGAAAATGCTTTCCTGTAACTAAACTTGCTGCCCTGGTTTGAAGAAGAAAAAGAAACTATTTTAACCTGTATTACCACCTGTCACTAGAGTTCTTTGATGAATTTGTTAGGAATATTTTAGGTGTTGACTAGACTATTCCCTCCAAGATCCCTGTTCCCAGAGAACAGCAACTTTTAAAGGATATATTTTCCTTTAAAATATGTACAAGGTGTTGCAACAAAGCCTAAGGTTACACTAAATAAGTAGGAATATTGATTACTTAAGGGAATTTCTATCGTTTTACTCACCTTCTTCACTGACAATCTCTTCACAGGAATACCAAATCCCAGCATGAAACTTTCTCTCAACAAACTTGTCATCTCCTGTCTCCCAGATGTACTGCACAGCGTTGCTGCTGTTGCTGTCGGGGCTGTTAAAGCGGATACAGTCATCCCCTTTGCTCTGTCCTGTGCAGAAAGGTTTCGCCACTTTTCTTGTCCCTTCACACCAGTAACTGCTACTGAATGCTGTGATGGAGAAGGCTAAAGAGAGAAAACTGAGAGAAAATGCTGCTGAGGCTCTCTGCCTTCGGTCTGAAGCAGGGTCTGCAACTGGCATCCTCCAGGACTGCAGTATCACTTATTCTAGGAACAACCCTTTACAAGGTTATATATATCTATGTATATCTGCCTGGGGAAACACCTGCCTATATTTCCAATCCCATTCTTCATTCCTCTCAGAAAATTGTACCAGCTTAGTAGTTGAAAGCAGAGATATGGGCATGACCAGAAATCATGTGGCAGAAGAGATTAAGGGTGCAGGACTGTGCTCTCTGGTTGAGATGTCTTGTGAAAGGGATACAAGGAGGGGGGATGATAAAGTATACTCTGCCCATGCATCACAAGAGTGAAGGAACACAGAAACTTTGGAAGTATTCCAGTATGTGATCAGGAAAGTTTTATTTCTACATAAAAATAAATAAATCATGTTTACTTTGGTCAGCTGGTGGAGTCAGACTGGTGGCACTTCTCCATTCCTCAGCTAAGCAATAGAATCCTGGGGTTCCAAATGCTCCTGTTACTCTGAACACCAACTAAATTGAACAGAGTTGTGAAGCTTACCATAAAGATATTCTTTAGGAGATAAAGCCAGTTGCTAAGCTAGAGCATTTCACAGCATTGCAGCGCTGCCCAAGACCACTGGGAAGGTGATTGCATCTATTAATCATCTATTCTATCAGTTCCACCAGTGGCAAGTGAAAGTCACAGGTTACTTTGCTATCGATGGGCTTCTGGGTACTGTCCAGTCTGCTTCCGTGAACACATAATAAAAGTCTTGTCCAAGTTAGGTGAAACAGGAGAGAAAAAGCTGAGTTATCCTCATTTTGTCTGCTCATCTTTTCTCTCTGAGCAATAGCATTTTTGCCCTTACTTGAGAAACATTTCCCACCCTGACATATATGCTGCTTTTTCTTCCTGTTTGATAATGCAAAGAACCAGAAGGAGCAGGAGTGTTAGTAAAGGATCACTTCATTTTACCACTGTAATGACAAAATACGTGCCCTAAGGGAGGGGGATGCCACAGGACAGACCCTGAAGTCACACATTCCTCTTTTAATGGAAATTGTTGTGATTTTTTTAGGGCAGATTTATACACAGATGATGTCAGCTTTGGAGAAGCATGTGGCTAAACAAATCTCAGCATGAGGCTCAAGCAGGATGAATGACTGCTTTGGACTCTTAGGAAGATCTTGCCAACAACAGAGTGAGGGACCAAGCAGGTGTCTGGACTAAACCAGCAGAGCAGATCTCTCAGCCTGAAAAGCAGAAGACAGACTGAGACAGGAGTGATTTCTTCCTGCAGGTTTGTGTTACTGTACTTCCACAAGGATGTAGCACTCTGAAACTCTGATTGAAGCCCCTGTTGTGCCTCTGCTTGATCCTCAGAGTTGCCCTTTGGTGTGTCAGGGAGGAATGTGTGATTTCACACATCCACTCAGGAAGCAAAGGAGTGCAGAGCAGCCAGTGCCCTCCCTGCCAGCCTTCCAGAGGGGGCCAGATGCATTTCCACCTTGAAATACTTGTCCCCAGGGGCACTTCCACACCCTGTGTCACAGTATTCTTTCTTACCACGGCTAGGCTTTCTGTAAGGTGAGACATGGTTGTGCTGGAACAGGCTGCCCAGAGAGGGGGTGGGTGCCCCGTCCCTGGGGGTGTCCAAGGCCAGGTTGGATGGGGCCCTGGGCAACCTTGTGTAGCTCCAGGCCTGAGGTTGGTGTCCCTGCCTGTGGCAGGGGGTTGGAGCTCTGGGACCCTTGGGGTCCCTTCCAACCCAGACCAGTTAGGGATATGCTACAGGGTGTATTTGTCACACAGTTTGGGCATAGTCTAAGCCTTACCGTGAAAATGGGTCTACTTCTTGCTTCCACAGTCCTAGTGTTGCATCTGTGCCTGTCCTCAGGATGCCTGCGATTTCTGGGAAAGGAAGGAGCCATCCTCTGTTATGGATAGTTGTTTCATTCCTCTTGGAAACTGAAGAGTCAATATCTACTTGACTCTCCATATTGACACCTCAAAGTATGACAATCATAAGCTCCACCCTAAACCTGTGACATTATAAATGGCTTTATTCCCTGTGTCTGTACAGCACATAGATTTATTAATATTTTCAGGCTTTTCTCTGCAACTAGAAAAGCTGCAAACCCTTTTTTTTTTAAATTAAAGATGAAATTGGCAGTTTATCCAACCTCAGAGCTGAATCTGTGAATAAAACACTGAACATCACAAGAATTGTGGTAAAATTTAATTGCTGGTAGCATCATTTTGTTGTAGATTTAGATTCTCCCTGATCCTGCACTGACTGTGCACATTGGGCAAAATATGATCAGAAAGGATAAAAAGCAGCTGTTCCTGAGCTGCTTCCTAACAGCCAGCTAGATGACTAGGTTCAGAAAGCTCCCTACACCAAGCTTTTCTGTGTTCTAGGGCATCTTTTAATAGTTTCATGAGGTGTGTATAAATACACATATGTATTTATGGAGCTGGATTGCATTCTTGCAAAAGCACTGGCAGAATTCCCACTGAGTTCCAAGTGAACAGGATCAGCCCTTTAATGTTTTAATAGTTTTCTGAATCCTTATTGGCTACAGGACAGGCTACAGTAAGCAGACTTTGTGAAGTTTAGAGTAAAAGGCAGTTGGAGCCTTGCAAGGCTGGACACTTTAGATTTCCTCACTTATTTCTAAGAAGATTCATGAAATAGTTGCACTCATAAAAGAAGACATTTTGACCATTTTTTCCCCCTCTTCCCCCACAGGACAAGGTGATGTAGCTGATGGACAGGAGAACGAACTAGCTGCATCTTGGGGGCAAGTGTGTTAGAACGGGTATGGTGACACTTTTTGGTCTCTGTTCCAGCATGGGACTCTGGTCCAGAATATCTCCCTCACCTGTCAGCTCTGTCATGCTATTGTTTCTAGTGAAACAGGTAAGCTAATTCAATAATTAATAATAGAGAGAATAAAACTGCATTCCTATCACATACCAGTTTAACCTCTGTGAGCAGCATGTTTGTTTCAAAACTAGTTCTGACATAATTATTCTTTATTAAAAATTAATCATGAGCAGTGCTGCCTGAGGAGCTGGAGGGTTTCTGTACTAGAACTCACTCTAGGTCATTTATTACAAATTTCTTCTATGAATGTTTATTCATACAGTGAATGAATTATGTTTATGTTCATTTATACAGTCTCTTTTCATACCAATATTGATCAGTGGTGAATTATACTTATTTTTCCATTTCCTAGCAGATATCAATACTATTATAATCATGTTTATTTTCTGTTTGTCCCTTATCCTAAAACCAGTTTCACTCTGTAGCACTGTCTTTAGAACCTTTGACTTGTATGAGAGGTGAGCACTGAATCTCACATTTGTGAAACCTGCTGTTAGTGGGGTTCATCCTGCACCCCAGCTTGTTCCAGAAGGCTCAGAGATCTGTATCCAGCTTCCACTTTTATTTCTTGTAGGGATCTACTAAACTCTTCACTTCTCTTTTTTTCCTAGATCTATTTAAAAATCTGAAAGCTTGCTGCTTTCTCTATATTGTCTTGTAATTTGGAAAACCTTTAGGTGTGTAAGGACAGAATATCTCAGTGTAATTCACTTCAATTGTCACCTGTGTATTAATATTAATATTTGCCTAAGAGGATGCTGAAGAGGGACTGTTTGAAAGGGCATGTGGTGATAGAGCAAAGTAATAGCTGTAAGCTGAAGGAGGGGAGATTTAGGTTGGACATAAGGCAGAAATCCTTCCCAAGGAGGGTGGGAAGGCCCTGGCACAGGGTGCCCATTGAAGCTGGGACTGCCCCAGCATCCCTGGCTGGATTGGATGGGGCTTTGGGCACCCTGGGCTGGTGGGGGGTGTCCCTGCCTATGGCAGGGAGTTGTCAGTAGATAGTTTTAAGGTCCCTTCTGACCCAAAGCAATCTATGATTCTATGATTTATTAATATCAATCTTGATTTTGATATTTTCTTAAAAATTACTAAGATGTAGTAAGTTTCAATGAATTTGAGTAAAGTTTGCTCACAGATTTAAGGTACATTTCTGACACAAGTGTCCATGAGAATAAGAGTAATTTGCAGGTTTACTTTAAACTGAAAATAATAAGGTATTTCTATCTAATCTAGCTGGGTACCTAAGGCAGTAGGTTTGCCTGAGTATGATCTCTGCAGATCATAGTTGTGTTCCTAGCTTTTTTACTAAGATAATCTTACCAAGAGACATATACTACATAGATTCTGTTGGTATCTTGGGTTTTGTTTGGTGGGTTGGAGTTTTTTCAAATAGAAAATATTCCTAATGTTTTTGTATAATTGAAATCTGGAGCTTCTCTCACATAAATGAATATATATCCAAAACAACACTCAGGTTTGTGAGACACCTTAAATCTGTAGGACACCTTGACCTAGGCACAGGTTCCTCTCAAAGTTAACAGAAAATTTTCCAATTACTTCTGGGAGGTCAAAACTTGACAAGAATATAAGTCATCAAGTGAATTACTTTGTCATAGTGATTCCTGTAACTTGTTTAAAGAAATGTGTGCTATTTCTTTAAATTTTTCTTTCTTACTAAATAAAATACGATGAAATAACAATCGTAAATCACTATATCCATATTTTCTAGCAAACAGCTATCTAGATATGAAAAATACCAATGAGAATAAACCAAGATGATGGCTGAAAGAATGAGTAAATATTTAAGTATTTATTTTTAGTTTGTACCTAAATTCTATCCCTAATAGCATAGCCTGAATAAACAGAAACATTTTGTTTCACTATTAGCTTAGTATAAGAAAAAGGGTGAAATTCTGATTACACTGTGGTCAATTATGAAAACAAATTAAAATTAAAAACTGAAACCTGTGTGTTTGCAACCTTGGAGGTTTATTATTATAAAATATATAGAGCCTCAGGCAATTTTTTCTGCTGCATCCAACATATTTTTAAACAGTGGTGCCACCTTGGTGCAGTTTTGGGGCTTTGAGTTAAACAAATGTTATGAAAGACTCTTCCAGGGAACTTTGAATTTTGGGATTGGAGAACTTTGTTGAGAGCAGGGTGCCTGTTTCAGAGGCTGAGGAAGTTCATTTGCAACTACCAAAACTTCAAGTAGCCTGAAGTGAAGAAATCTCCAGCATAAGGCAAAAACTCAGACTTCCTCAGCTTCAGTCTTGGGTGTTGGAGTTTAACAGTGCATCCTCTGCAGAGACATTCCCATTTCTCTGTGATCTAAATGGCCCTTATTCATTGGCCATCATCTGCTCCCCTGTTAATTTCCAGTCATCTACACATATTTTGATTAACAATTCAAATTATTTTTTATATTTATATATTCTTATATAATTCAAATTAACTTTTGAGATCAGCTGACAGGTCTTAATTTTTTTTTGGTCAGGTGCAGCTCTGGTTTGATATAGACTTGATTTATATTCTCATCAGAAAGTCTTCTAGGTAGAAAACCAAGCTTCTCACAGATATTTACATCAATAGTGACCAGGTATTGGCTATCTGTGCCTGCAGCTCTGCAGAAATGGACAATTACATCAGGAAGTGATGTGAAACGGCCATTTATGCCTAAACTACTCCTTGAGTAAGCTTCTTCAGGCCTGCATGGCCAGGAATGGAACCAAACAAGCAGCCAGGTAGCCACTGTGTGGCCTTCTTTTTATTTTCTTGGCTCTTTAATGCATCTGTTTATTAGAAACTGAAGTCTTATCTTTTTACAAATGCGTCATCTCCATGTCTTTGCCTCTTCAAATGAGGATCACTGACCCAGGAGGGCCTGAAGAATCTTCCCTGGCTCCCAGCACTTTGAGGCCTACACGAGGGAAATGTCAAGATGCTTTTTATTTTGGAAACACGCATTCCTTTCTCATGGCTGCTGTAAATATTCTCTCCTTATCTTGCAAGTCCATCAGAGGAAGAGTAATTACAGTCTTTCTGCTCCCTGGAATTTGAAGTAGGGTGTCTGGAAATGAGCTGAGATACTAATAGCGTAGTGTTGGGCAGGGAACACTTCACACAAAGAATAAGAAAATGCATGAGAGAGTGGTCTCACGTAGCGGGTAGAGAATATGATACACTGTTCTTGTTCTGAAAGTAAATAAACAAGACTTTCATGGAATCACAGAATGTCAGGGGATGGAAGGGACCTCAGAAGATCATCTAGACCAATCCCCCCGCCAGAGCGGGATCACCTAGAGTAGGTCACACTGGAACGTGTCCAGGTGGGTTTTGAATGTCTCCAGAGAAGGAGACTCCATAACCTCTCTGAGCAGTCTGTCCCAGGGCTCTGCCACAGTGAAAAGGTTTTTCCTTATGTTCTCATGGAGCCACCTAATGCTCCAGCCTTAGGATCCACTGCCCTACTATCATCTGCTGGTATTTTAAACATCAGAGGAGGTGTTACATTAGGAGTAATTTTTTCAGAGGAGACAAATGTAATTCTCTCCTCTGTGCTAGCAATTGTTGATCTATATCACTCATCTCATCCTTTCATCACCCGGTTATGTCCTCATAAAAGGACATTCTTTATTTTTCCAACGAGTATAGGTTCAAATAAAAAGATACAGGTGAAGTTCACAGCCATACTTTGTCCTGGTTATTTATCTTGGCACATCCCAATGTGCAGACAAGCTCTGGACAACCACATGTGTCAAAGTCAGCTTCCAAAAAGAGTCTAGTCCAGACAAAAGGAAATTGATTGTCCCTGAAAAGCTGCAAAACATCTTTTGATAAAAAGGATGTTCCTTTTTAGCAAGCTTACAGTTAGTCTGCTCTCCAAAATTTGGTCATTCCAATTGGTAATATTTTCAATTTATTGTTTTAGGTGACTTGCAGTGACAGTGTTCCTTGACACTTGCCTGCCTTGCCAAGAAGTTTCAGACTAACTGAAACAGGCATAAAGCAGAGACAGCTTAGGGTGATGTTCTTTACACTGGAGAAATAATGATCAAGTCATCATGCTGATACTGATCAGTAATCAGCATCTAAAATTATCCTTTCTGTCCTGCTTTGCTCCTAGTTAAGTATTACTTCAACACCCCAAAGGAAACTTGTCACTAAAAGACCACGAGGTTCTAACCAATCTTCCTCATGTTCAGTATTTTCACTCACAGGCCAAAGGATCTGTGCTGGAAAAAACCACTACTGGGTGGAACAAATATAGACAAGAATGCTTGAAGATGCTGCAGGAGTCCACTGTGGGTACTGGTAAGGAAACAAATAGCACAAACAAGTGACGGGGAATATATGAATATACAAATACTCTTTGATTTACTTTGCAGAAGGGTCTGTTAGTGAATTTCAAATGTAGAATAATCAGCTGTAATGAGATGTGCAAACATTCAATCATGAATTTAAAAGGTCTCTTTGTTCTGAAATGTATCAGGTTCCTACATGTAGAACCAGTTCATACACAGAAATGGATACTGGGCAGCTGGTGCTGAGCTACCACTGTGGTGCAGCACTGGCTCAAGAGGTAGCTGCTACACATCATTGGTGAGAACCATGTCATTTGGGTGAAGTAGACCAGTTTTCACTTTCCTTTTCAGCCTGAGGGAAGTCACACCTGTATTCCTGGAAATTATGCTAGCCACAGGAGAACAGACCGTCCAGGGAAAAGATGTATCCTGTTTCCATCCTTGTTAGCAACTAGCCAGGGCAGACAAGGACCCAAAGTACATGAGGCAAAACATATTCCACCTAGTGAAGGTAGCTAGAGAGCTGCCCTTTCCTTACAGGACTACTTATGCATTATGCAACCTAACACATTAGGCTAATAAATTAAGACACGGGGACCAGGTTGCCCCATGTTCACTTGGCACTTAAAATTATTAGCCTGAAGTCCCTTATTTATTCTCATGTCTCAATGGATTTTGGATTCTTGGCTGAAGAACAGCTTCAGAGGACAGTGTTTTCTCCTGAAAAATGGCAGAGAGAAGACCTGAGTCCACCCCTCCTGCCTCTAGTTGAGTGCTCTTAAATTTTACGTGCTTTGACAAAAGGGGATTTTAAAATCTGGGCTTATTTCCCTCTGAAAAGTATCAAGTCTGCTTAGCTATGTGTCTGTCTTCAGGAAAGAGTGACACAGGCTTCGTTTGAGTAGTTGGAGGAGTTCAAGGAGTAGCCAGGAGAGAGGTGACCGCAGTCCCCAAGGAAACAAAGTGAGATTGTGCTCTATGTTTTGTACTCACTGGTAGGTCTCTGCTCCTCTGTGCAAGACCCATGGTCATCCTGCTTGGTGGCTACCTCACCCCATCACCCACACAGAGAGACTCCAGGATGAGATCTCTGACTCATTATGCTAATAGCAGGAGGCTGCATTTATGACACTGCAGTGTGCAACTTTGTCAGCCAGAACATATGGTCTGTTGAAGATCAGTGTGGGTATTTTTGATCATTCAAAGATGATTTAGAAGCTGGAAATCAATCCAAAGCATTGGCCTGGGAGTTTAAAACAGCAGGGGAAAAAATGAGAGAGGTTTTCAAGCCTGAATTCATGTTTTACAGTTCCTTACACTTTTCCCAAAATACATCTCTACCAGTCACAGGCCTTTGGAAAGCAAAGGGGAAGATGAATCAAAGATGCACTATGAATCAAAGACGTTATTTTTAGTGATCACATTCAATAATGGAATCACATTATTTCTAGTGATCACATTCAATAATGGGCTTTCTCTTTGTTTAACTGAATTCCAGCTTGGTGAAAATGAGCAGTTTTACTTGAGTGTGACAACATGCTAAAGGAATTAATTCTCATGCTTTCATCACTGACCTGCTCCAAATGCAGCTGCAGCTCCTGGCAGCTGGAACAGCATGAGATGAGTGCTTCAGTTTGCACAGGGAAGCTGTAACAGCTGGGGAAACACAGCAAGACCCTGTTCTCATTTCTGCCTTCCATCTTTATCAAGAACTTGGTTCAGCTTTCATAGTATCCATGTGGCAGGAAATTCCCTCTCATTCTTCCTGAGATTTTGAGTGTCCTCAAAAGCAAATAAAGGAGCATACCAGCTATGCAAAGGTATCCAAATACACATCAAGCACTACCATGCTAGTGCTTGCAGAGATACAACCAAAAACTAAGGCTCATCTAGAACTGAAATTATTCAAAAGTATTAAGAACAACCACCTGCATGAGCAGATGCACAGAGCAGGCACAGGCTCCTAGAAACTGTTACTAACAAAATGAAGCAGGTGTTTAGGAAAAACCAGCATGAGATTGCCAAAAGCAAATCATGCTGGGCTAACCTAGTATGTCCACACCAAGGTTACATCAGTTGTCAATGTGGGGGGAACAGTGGATGTTGTTTGCCTGGAATTCAGCAAAAGTATTCATCACTCCCACAGCCTTCTCTTGGGCAAAGTGGCCAAGGTATAGATTGAATGGAGTGTTGTGAAGTGGGTAGCAAGCTAGCTAACAGGCCACACTCAGATGTGAAAACCATTTTTGACTCAAGCTGGCAGACTTTTATGATCCATAGAACCACAGGGACTCAGAACTCCAGCTTTTCCCCTGTGAGGAAAGGCTGAGAGAGCTGGGGCTGTTCAGCCTGGAGAGAAGACTGAGGGGGGACCTAATCAATGTTTATCAATATCTGAAGTATGGGGTGCAGGGGGAAATGGCCAGCCCCTTTTCGGTGTCTGTGGGGACAGGACAAGGGGCAATGGCTGCAATTTAGAGCACAGGGAGTTCCACACCAACATGGGGAAGAACTTTTCCCCAGTGAGGGTGAGGGAGCCCTGGGACAGGCTGCCCAGGGGGTGTGGAGTCTCCTTCTCTGGAGAGATTTGTGCCCTGTCCTAGGGACCCTGCTTTGGCAGGGGGTTGGACCCCATGGGCTCTGGAGGTCCCTTCCAACCCCTGTGATTCTGTGATTCATGATTGTCCATTGCCTGAATGACTTTTTGTAAATGTTTTGTTTGCTTCTCTCCCCCAGGAGTCCATTGTAATGGGACATTTGATCAATTCGTTTGCTGGCCTTACTCACCCCCAGGAAATGTCTCTGTTCCTTGTCCTTCCTATTTGCCGTGGTTGAAAAATGGTAATGTGAAAAGTCTAACTTCTCATTGGGTTTGTGCTGGGAATTCAGCTAATGGACAGACAGTGTTGGTCTCTTGTGTTCTAGTACCCACTTGTTTGAAGTGCCTGAGGACTTTCTTGTCACCTCTTTTCTGAATTGAGGCACAAAACCGTTGTTGAGTTGAATTATTTACCCCTTTTCTCCACCTGTGCCTGTCCCAGGTCCATACTGGCCTCTCTAAAGCAGCATTTCCAAGGTTGTGTAACCATACTGCCAGCCCTTTATTTGCAGTAACAGATTTGGGGTTCAGCCCATGAGGTTCAACTTCCAGGGTCCCTGCTGACCCCAGAAATGGATCCTTTTTCAGGAAACAGGAATAGCCAAAGAAAGCATCAGTCCAAGCTGTCTGTCCTCCAGCAGCACACCCCACCCCACCAGAAAGGGCTGTGCGTGTTGGACGAGAAGCTTCCCAAGCTTGTTTCCCTGGAGGGATTGGAGGAGAGAGACTCTCAGGAAGGGAAAAGGAATAACAACAGCAGAGGCAAAGCTGTCTAAAAGCAAACAACATTCCCTTTATCCTTAAGAAATGAAAGCACATTCCTTCCCCCAAAGCCCTGCATTTCTGAATCCTGCTGTCCAGCCTTTATTAGCTACCTGTGGCTTTCTCAGCTGTGCTTCTAATTTCACTTGGGAGGACCAGCTGTGCCTGAGTCCTTCAGTTTATGGGAGAGCACTATGGGCTCCTTATCCCAGCTTTCTCCAGCTCATCCCACACATTTTGTTTCATAATATCATTTATCTTTTCTTGTGCTGCTAAGCAGAGGAAGGCCCAGCCTCTGGGTAGCCTCCCAAATAACTGGTTTTGCTAACTGTTTAGAACAAGTCCAACCCTTCATAATAAACATAGAAGCACCTTCCTTCCCTCCCTGTAATGGGGAATTTTTTTCCTGTCTAAATTTCTACAAGAGTGAGAGATAAGGCATTGCACCAGCTTTTAATTGTGCTCACTGGGGAACACAGTGGGGCTGCAGTGTTACAGAATCATCTGGCATTATCCACACCACAGCCTTAGCAGGAGAGTCATTAGAGACAGCCCAGCTGTCTGTTTGTCCCAGAGATTTTTGGGGACACTGAAGTTAGAGTTGCTTGTGGTTCCCATTTCCATTGCTGGTCCCATTTCCAAGCCATAACTCTGTCTGCTCTGGGACACTGATGGACTTGGACCAGAAATGCTTGGAAGCCTGAGGTAAATTTATTGCAGTTGTCATTCAAACTTGAGCACTGAAAAATTAGGATAGCCTAGAAATGAGATTCCTGATCACATTCCATAGATGCCTTCAGCTTTTTTTCAGTGCCTGGTCTCCACACAGAGGTCCTGTGTGGAGTCCTCCTAAAGCAGCTCTCTCAATGGCCTGTTTGATGCTGCAACCCTTTAAACAGTTTCTAATTAAAAATGAATGAAAAAGCTCAATTCTGATTGGAACTAAAGGGAAGGAAGCTGCTGAGGACAACAGCAAACAATCATTAGCCAAGGTCCCCATACCATTCTTTTGATGTTATGGGCAAATTCTTAATTAGTATAAAGTAGGAAGTGCCGTGAAAGCCAAGAAAACTTCACTGGTTGACATCACCTGCTGATCAGGCCCAAAAGCAGGTAGTTCAAACACCAGCTACAGGTCTTTCAGAGAACGATCATTCACTATTCAAACCATATTCTTCCTCCTACAATTCTAACTGCTCAGTCTGAGCTGTCCATATGGGATGGAATTTATGAGCTCAATGAGGAAAAAGGGAATAAAGTGGTAGAGGCTCTTCTTTTCAATGTAGCACCTGTATTTTTGGAAATACCAGGTACCTTCTGGGAAATCATTTCTGCTCTATTGCATTCCTGCTTTGTCCTATGTAAATATGAAAAATATGTTGTTAAAGACAAAAGAAAAGTGCTTTCTATTCCTTTTTTTGAGTGGGGGTGTTGTGGTGTCTGTTGCTGTGGTTGTAAGGGAGAAATCTTTAAAATGTGTATGAAAAATGATGTCTTTATTTTGACCTTTCATACTAAACCTCTGTTTACTTTCAGGAAGTGTAGGAAATGTGTACAGAGTCTGCTTGGATGAAGGGACTTGGCAAACGAATGCAAACTCCTCAGACATTTGGCGTGATAGTTCAGAATGTTCTGAGAAAAATAATTTAAAAAATAATGTAAGTATGTTTTATGTTGTGGCTTAATACTTTAATCTTCTTAATCCCTTCTTGAGGAACATTTCCATTCAATACCTGCAAAAGATGTTCAGATTTCATTTAGATTACCAAATGGAAAACTGTCATTTTATTTAGAGGCAGCAGAGGAGGTAGATTAAGAAGGGACTTTAGATGCCACAACTTATTTTCTCTTCGGAGTCCAGTGTTCACATGTGCTGAATTTCTCCAAATCCAAGTGAAAAAGACTGCAACTTGACAAGCAAATCAATTCAAAGCATCCCATCCTCTTCCCAAAATCGCTGTGGTCTGCCAAGGTCAGACAGCTTCATGCCCTACTGCTTCCTGAGCCCCTTAGCATTTAATGAGCTGTTAACTGGTTATTTCAAGATGAGCTGGTTGCAGACTGGAAGATTCATAATGCAAATGCCATCCATCTCAGTCTGATACAGCATATGGTCTGAGTGCTGGGCTTCATCAACACAGCTTCTGGGTTTCTTGAGCTGAATAAAGAGAAAACTAGATATTCTCAGTAATTTAGCTCTTTGCACTGAAGAGGAAATGAATTACTGATCAGCTCTGGTTTGTTGGGCTGAGATTTACACTCTTGCACTGCACCTGCAAAGGATCTCATCATGTTCTCTGCAAGAAGGCTGTTTGCAACTGAGCAAGCTCACATCCACCACTGAGCTAGGCTTAAGGTAAGAGGCAGCTCAAGCAGTGAAGGGATGCACAGCTAAGCAATGACTAGCAGCAGTTGCAGGTAACAGTAAAGCATGCAGCTTATCTCCTTTCAGCTTCTCCTAACTTCTTTTGGTTTGGCTGGTGTCAAGGTTAAGTGCCTTTGGTAAGCACTGTTACTGTTGATTATTTTTTACTTTTTAGTACATTATTGGCTGAGCACTATTTTTATGACTTTATTGAGTAACATTATTGGTTATTTTATGAAACACTATTAGTTCAGGATCTCCACCAGTTATTAAGGTTTTACTAAACTCTTTATATAGTGCCTCCATGAACTTCCAAACTTCGAGTTTATTTATACAAGTGTGATAAATATTCCTAAGTACTGAGTGTTTTCCATGGTTTGTTGATCGTTCTGGATCATGAGCTTGTGGGTGGGAGACACATTAATTCATCTTGTGTTACAGCAGATGGTTTCTCTGAAAGCTTTAACCAGCTTTCCTACCAACACTGCACAAAGGTTTGTACCTGTTGGTTATATTTAGTGAAAAGCCCCAAGATACTACAAATAATCCAGTGTGCACACACATTGGAGGAATCAGCTTGATTTCATGTGCTTTGATGTTGCAAAATTGTCACAACCAGGATGATAACTCATGCTTTTTATTAGGTTCATGGCAGTTTGAGTGTTTCCATGGAGCAGGGTGAGTCATGCCTGTGCTATGGCAGTCTCCTGCACCCACACTTCTCTCCCTGAGCACTTTCACCCTCTCCAAAAGAGTTTCTACCAGCAGGCCTATCTCACCCATGCTAGCCAGATAGTAATCATTAGCATAAACTGTTTAGAGACAACTGCTGGCAGGGAAACAGTGCTAAAATCCCTGGTGTTGAGCAGTAAAAGCAATTCATAAACCCAGCAAAATCACTGAGGGAAATACATACCTTCCAAGAAAATGTTTGCTGGCCATATCTGGATTATAAAAGTCACATAACCTGTATCACTACCATATCCTGTATCATTCCCTTCTGCAGAGAAGCTTTTCTTGAGCTAGGAAAGCAGTATGAAGAAATAAGGAGTAGACACAAATAGCTAAATGGAAAAAAATTATCAAGAAGAAATGTTAAGTGAAGCAAAGTGGAAAGAACCTGGGAGAGCCCCTTTTCTTCCTCTGAAGTCTTATCATTCAGAGACATTCTAGACAAGTCTAATTTAATAATTTGGTGTTTTTTTTCCTTTGAATTCAGCCTATTTCAAGGACTCTAGACAGAACTGACTCCCAGAATCGTACAGGCATAACAGATCTGTAAGTGTGTCCCCAAACCACACAAATGGGAGTTGCACGTGTGTGCACAGGTTGAGTGACTTGATCCCTGCAGTTATGAAACTACCAGCATCCATTTGATGCATGGAGTCATGGTAATAATTAGCTACAAATCAGATTCTGACTGATGTTTGTGCATTTTCTCTAGAAATGAGACCCTGAGCCCCTTTGAATGTAAAGAAGGCTTTCTGCAATCTCTCTGTCACGCAGTGATTTCATGAAGCAGTGCAGGGAGCAGGCATCAGAAACCTCCTTCCCCTTGTTCCACAAAGAACCTGGGCTCAGAAGTTCATGCTCTGCCCACCTGCCTGCATGTGTAACACATCTTTCTTTGCTCCTAGGAAGAAGAACATAAATTGCTTACCACATTACAGCTGTTGTATACTATAGGATATTACTTTTCACTCATCTCACTTGTGTTAGCTCTCCTTATACTGTCTTTACTCAGGTTAGTACAAATTTACATGAAATTTCAAAGTACAGACCTTGGTATGCACATCCTTCTTCACATGTAATTGAAATGACTGCTTAGTTCCTAATGCAAATAACTTGTATTTTCCAAATAAGCTTTATAAAAGCAAAATATACTGATGGAAACAATGTGAACACAACAGTATTTTTCTAAATTCTGCAAGTTGAATATATTCCAGGGGATTCATACATTATTTGTTCTCCCACAGAAAACTTCACTGTACAAGAAACTACATCCACATGAACTTATTTGCATCTTTTATCTTGCGTGCCACAGCAGTGCTTATAAAAGATACTGTATACAACAATATTTACTCCAAAAGACCAAATGATGAGACTGGATGGATATTGTACCTCAGCCCTGAGGTAACAAGCTAGTTCATTGCTAGAAGTTTACCATATGGCAGAACTTTTGGAGGTGTTTGTTAGTTGCTTTTTCAATGGTGAAATTTTGCTGATAAAGTTTGGGGTGATCAATAAAAGGAGTTCTGATTTGATAAATTGCTATAGATTAATTTTATATGAAGCCTTGGGTAGAAACAATAAATTAATCCATAGTGATTCTGAGAAACATACAGTTAAGCAAAAAGAGCTTACACCTGTAATTTTTAGGAAGAAATCTAAGTGTGTATTTGGCACTTGTATAAATAACACTGTATTTATTCACTCTTTGTATGCATAACACAGTGCAATGCACACAAATCTTGCTTTTAAGACAATGAAATCAATGTACTTCCTGTGAAAGAATGCTAAGAGAGGGAAAAAGACTTTTCTGTGTGAGAAGAATGCACTAATTTTCTTACACTTTTTTAGATAATGGAATAGCAGCATCTTTCCTTTGCAACCAGGAGATGGGACAAGGGGAAATGACACAAAGCTGTGCCAGGGCAAGGTCAGATTAGATTTTAGGAAAAGTTTTTTTCACTGAAAGAGTTTTCAGGGTCTGGAACAGGCTGCCCAGGGAGGGGGTTGAGTCACCATCCCTGGGTGTGTTTAAAAAAAGGGTAGATGAGGTACCTAGGGATATGGTTTAGCTTAGGCTGGGAATGGTTTGTCTTGATTATCTTAAAGGTCTATTCCAACTTTGAATCAATTCTGTGATTCAGTCTGGATAAATAATACTTACATTGTATTGTATATAATATAGTTTGCCCATGTCAACCAACAGAATTACTTACAAGATGTTAATGGTGACTATTATTTCAATATCTCATCAGTAAAACTTCTGACATGCAGATCATGACAAAGAATACCTGCCCCATCCCCCTCTGTGCCCCAACCCACTGTGTGACTGTCTTTCCTGCCTGTCACCTCCACTCAAACTTCTTGACAAAGTAGAATAGAAGCCTTTAAATTGTTGCTCTCCCCTCCAGCCTCTCCCAAGCAGCAAGGAGAGTCCTGTGAGTTATGTGACCCGACCACAGTTACAACACAACCATGTCCCAGTTTCAAAATAGTTGCTCATGTAATAAGAGAAAAACAGGATTTGTTGGAGCTTTAATATATTAACACTGACTCCTGGTTTCTCACTTCTACAGATTATAGCCATTTGCAGGACTGCCCAGTTTTTAATGCATTACTTTGTTGGGGCAAATTACTTTTGGCTCTTAGTAGAAGGAATTTATCTGCATACATTGTTGATAACTGTTGTCCTCTCTGAAAGAAGACTGCTACAGACATACATTGTGATAGGATGGGGTAAGTACAGAACAAATTCCAAGCTCTTCATTCTGTGATATGGTTTGGATTCAGTGGTGGATACTTTGTAATGAAGGAATACATGATCCAGGAGGATATGGTTAGAGACCTGCTTGGCTAATTAGACATTCAAAATTCTATGGGGCCAGATAGGATCCACCTGAGGGTTTTCAGGGAGCTGGTGGATATGCTTGCCAAACCCATTTCTATCATGTACTAGCAGTGCTGGCTGACTTGGGGAAGTTCCACTAGACTGGAGGCTGGCTGATGTTGCACCCATTGACAAGAAGGGTGGGATCCAGGAAACTACAGGCCTGTCAGTCTGACCGCAGTGCCTGGGTCATGGAATGGGTCATCTTCAGTGCTATCACCCAGCACACGCATGGCAAACAGGTGACCAGGCCCAGTCAACATGGGTTTACAAAAGGCAGGTCCTGCCAAACTAACCTGATCGCCTTCTATGTCAAAGTGACCTGTTAAGTGGGTGAGGGAGGGGCTGCGGATGTGGTGTATTGGACTTCAGCAAAGCCTTTGCATGGTTTCTCATAGCATACTGCTTGAGAAATGGCTGCCGCTGGCCTGGACAGGCGCAGCCTCTGCTGGATGGCCAGGCCCAAAGAGTTGTGATAAAGGAACTAAATGAGAAAAGCCAATATCAGGTTGCTTTTTGTGCAATTCTAAGTAGAAGACTGCAAGGCATATCTCTTTGCACCATGCAGTACTGCCACATACCTGTTTCGTGGGACTCCTTGTGCAAACGTGACTGTAATTAACTCCTTTTCCTTTCAGTTGTCCCTATCCTGTTCGTGGGCCCTTGGGGAATATGCAGATCAAAATTGGAGAACACAGGGTAGGTTACTAAATAAAATGTGCCTTAGAATACTGGCTTTCTCTTTGCTAGAAGCCCTTGAGGCAGCTAATTGCCATGGTTATTGACCTCTAGATTATATTCAGTTTATACAGAACCTGTTTCTTGTTACACGTTCTAGGTTAATTTTAGTACCTTTACTACTTCTAGGAATTCTCAGATTTATTAATGCATAAATCAATAATTAGAATGATTATTCACTGTTCCTGAAAGGAAAGCTATTGCAGCCAGTGTTCATCCACTTACATAGAATCATAGGATCATCATGGTTGGAAAAGACCTTCAAGATTGTCAAGTCCAAAGCAAATGGGAACATCTTCATGGAGATCATCTATGAAAATACAATTGCATAATTAATATTTTAAATTATTCTTCAGGTGCTGGGGAACAAATGAGCACATGGGAATTTGGTGGATCATCCGAGGACCAATGTTATTTTCCATTGCAGTAAGAAATATTTAATCTGTACCTAATATCATGCAGAGGTGTGATTGTCTTTTGTGACCCTTTCTCCAAATACAATCCTTGGATTAGAAAAGATGAGACAGAAGAATATTTAAATGAGGTTTCTTACTGTAGGTGGAGTGGCAGAAAAGAAAGCAAAAAAGCCAGAAGGCCTGAGACACATCCAAGAGGCAGGAACGCATTGGGGATTAATTTGTAGACAAACCCAACTGCATTCTGGTTATTCAGTGACAGGTTTTACAAGGGTTTAATGCCAATTTTACATTGCTTTAATAGCTACACAAGTAGGGCCATAGCATTGATTGTGAATAACCCATGTGTATTTTTTTTCAAGGTTAACTTTGGCATCTTCTTAAAAATTCTCAGGATGCTGATTTCCAAGCTAAAAGCTCAGCAAATGAGTTTTCATGACTACAAATACAGGTAAGCACTAAATAACAAAGTCTTAGCCTTTTGTTTTTTGACTCACAACATCAGAAGGTTGCCAGTTTGCTCTTGCAGATTCTACATTTATCTGCCACCCAGAGGTCCAACAGATACTCAGAATATGACACAAGGCCATCTGAGAAAGTGGCTTAGCAAACATTTTCTTATCTGAGAGGGAAAGGCAGGTCAGCACCTGTGTGCTGAGTATTATGGGCATTTTTCCTCAAGGACTTTGCAATGGGGGAAGATTTCTGCTCTCAGGTATCCTCAGTGTAAATCTGTGGCCTGTCTGCTGCATCACATTATTTTCCTTCAGTGTTTCCTTCAGTTTCCTTCCTGTTAAATTTTTTATCTCCCTAATTTTCACCTTAAATCCACAGCCAAGATTCCCTCCTGTACAGACTTTTCTGACAGTATGCTCCAAAATTTGTAGCTGGGAATTTGTCCTCAAAAATCACCAAATTATTAATAGTATTCCAGAGTCAGAATGTTAAAGGGATATTTCTGGAGTCATTTCTTTGTAGCGGAATTTTTGAATGATGCACCAAAGCTGTGGGAAAAAAAAATACTATAATCAAACATTTTCTTTTTAAGATTGGCAAGATCTACACTTGTGCTGATTCCATTGTTGGGGATCCATGAATTTGTATTTACCTTCATCACTGATGAACAGGTGGAAGGACTTTCAAGACATATCAGACTCTTCATTCAGCTGACAATGAGCTCATTTCATGTAAGTCATGTGTTTCACTGCAACTATTTATTCTCCCATTTACAAAGGCTAAAAGCTGGACACATGAGGTGTTCGGCAGGCACAGAACACTGCTACTTGATTCCATGTGTTCTGCAGACTTGCTGAGTAATGACTTTTCCAGGTACTGCTCCCATTCAACTACCTGCTTAGTGAAGTTGTCCTTTACCCTTATCTTCCTGCCTTGACCTTTGTGGCAAGACAGGACAGCAGTTTCCAGGGCTCCTTTCTTTAATGAGGTACCCAGCAATAGTAAGGAGTCCTTACTACTCACTAATTCACTACTCCAACACACATCTCCACTCTTCTACAGTCTGAGACATTAAATCATCAAAGTATTATTGCACTTTTCCAACAATTTATGGTCATTTTTGTTTTTAAAACTGCATGTAGAGCTCTGGGGTACATGTGCTTTCACACTGTTACCAACAGTCTGGGCATCCAAACAACACTTCTTTTCATAGAATCCCAGCCTGGTCTGGGTTGGAAGGGACCCCAAGGGTCACAGAGCTCCAACCCCCTGCCACAGGCAGGGACACCAACCTCAGGCCTGGAGCTACACAAGGTTGCCCAGGGCCCCATCCAACCTGGCCTTGAACACCCCCAGACACGGGGCACCCACCCCCTCTCTGGGCAGCCTGTTCCAGCCCCTCACCACTCTCTCTGTACAGAACTTCCCCCCAATCTCTCCTCTCACCCTCCCCTCCTCCAGCTTCACTCCATCCCCCTTGTCCTGCCAGGCTCTGCCCTTGAACAAGCTGATTCCCCTCCTGTTCCTCTGCTCCCTTCAGGCACTGGCAGGCTGCAATGAGGTCCCCCCACAGCCTTCTCTTCTCCAGGCTGACCCAGCCCAGCTCCCTCAGCCTGTCCATGCAGACAGAAGGGAGTTCATGCAGAGACACCACCCAAAAGGGGGCCTGACTTGGTGATGAAGTTCCTCAGTTAGACATATCCTTACTTGGAGACATTGCAGCAACTAGATGTTATTTTAAGAAACATAAAATGATTTTAAGTGAAAATTTTATTTACTGGCTTGTGCAAAGAAATCTGATGGAGAATACAGCTTACTCATCCCTGCTAGATAGCACAAACTTCATTCCTTTTAGAGGAACATGCACACCCTCAGCTACATGGCATGTTTTAGAAGCAAAACTTCTTTTCAAAATACCCAAAGATCTTACATAATGTTTGTTGCAGATTCTCTTTTTTAGTTACAGAATTATTTGTGAAGGGATCAGCAAAAAAACCCCCACATCAACTGTACACAATTACATTTGTTTAGTCTGTAAATCTTCTCAGTAGTTTAAAAAAGCAATTAAACTGTTTTGTTAGAGAAAAAAAAAAACAATTACCCCTGGGATCTCATCTGGAGGCTTTAGCTCAAACATTTTCAAGGAGCAGAAAATTAAATTCTAAATACTAGTTCTAGTGCAGATATGATGCCGTTTTGCTGCAGAAAGTGGAGCAGTCTTGGCTCACTGGTGCATGGAAACTGTTTGCAGGGAAAAATGCTGGTTTCTGGTGGATAAAAACAAGTTAATGAGTAATTTAGAGTAATTTATCATGTTATTGTCAATAGAAACGAGGAACAATTGTGAGGCTTAGACATGCATCTGTACTTTCCTATTGGTTATTATGGTAATGAACATTTCTTCTCAATTTCTGGTTCTTCTTTTCCCCTCACATAGGGCTAATTTGAAGAATGGATGCCTGTGAGAAAGATTGCTAACTCTTCTAAGTATGAAGCTCCTTGTATTGCAAAAAAAAAAGTAATATGAGGAAGCATTAAAGGAATAAGGATATAAAATTAACATCAAACATTAATAATAACCAAATTGTAATTATGTTAGCTGTATTATGTATTGTTATGACAGCTTTTTCCTTACGATCTGAACATTGCCTTGGGAATAATAGTCAACAGGACTTGTTGTCTTCATTATAACTTGTGTCATAGATGTGTTTGGGTGTGAGAAGTGCATTTCCTGAAGCAATGGTGATAAACATGCATATCTGTGCCAGATTGTTAGGCTGAGAGGTGTGCATGTAAGCTGGTTGGATCTGAGATCAAATAGAGACAGAGAGAAGGAAAATGGAAAGGGTAATTTTGGAATTGGCTTAAAACAAGTCTTATCTCTAGGATTTAATTTTTAAAAAGGTCTTTAATTAAATACATTTCAAAGGAAAAATGGCCATTCAAAATAGCCTTAACACTTTAAACACTTAGTCCAGCTGAGCCTTAAGCTAGCTGTAATCACTTAATATATCACTAATTTTTAAAAAGCCTCTAAGTGAGATCACTCTCAGTCTCATTGGCAGATTCAACCAACCACATGGCTAATATGAGAGCCCAAGGTGGGTTTATTTGGCTTTTTGCTTACCATGGCTAGAAACAGCAGCAGTCACAGTATAGCAACAGGAGTATGGAAAAAATGTAAATATTATGTGGCAGGAAAATGGGGATAACATGGAAGATGGAACTGGGTTGTTCTTCAAGATCTGCAGCAAAGGCGCCTTACATCTGCCAAGGTTCTATAAGAAAACAAGTTAATGGTACTTCAATAACAAGTAAATACAGGGAACTTGTTTCCCTTTTGAAAAGTAAGAAGCAATGTTTATACTCAGGGCTTTAACACTAATGTCATCTTTGAACTAAACCTTCAGGCATTTCCTGTGCTCTCTAACTTTCCCCTTTGCTGTGTTTCTCTTACAGGGTTTTTTTGTAGCAGTTTTATATTGCTTTGCTAATGGAGAGGTAAGAGACAATGGTGTGAGAAAAGCTTTTAGTCCACACCAGGAAGGATGGACACACTGGCTATCTCTGCTTATTCCAGAGCATGTTTGTGTTCTTTTGAACTGGTGTAATTGTTTTGTGTGAAGAGAACAGCAAGGCCTCTCACAGGTTTGGTATTCAAAGGCAAACTTTCCACTGAGTGGCTGTAGCTCTTTGGATCTATGGATACCCTGGGGTGTCTGAAGTATCAGTTTATGCTCAGCCACCTAAACCCCACTCCTTAATTCAGCTGGAATCCCAGACTTCATGTTTGGTCAGGCTAAACTCTCTCTTAATTTACCCCTCAAATCCACAGGAAACAAAGAAATTTTGGGTCTTAGTAGCATGTTGAAAAAATAATTTCATGCATAGACTTCCCAAGGACATCCCTAAATTTGATGTGAGGGGATTATTTGTCTGCAAGTTGTCCCCTGCTGAGGTCAACTGGGGACACTTAGGGGTTCAATTTCATAGAATCACACAATCATTAAGGTTGGAAAAGACTTCCATGATCATATTGTCCAACTTGTCCCCCTACCATCTGTATTACTTAATAAACCACATCCCTAAGTACCTCATCCAACCTCTCCTTGAGCACCCTGAGCGATGGTGACTCCACCACCTCCCTGGGCAGCCCCTTCCAATGCCCAACTGCTCTTCCTGAGAAGAAATTTCTCCTCATTTCTAACCTGACCCTCCCCTGGCCCAACTCACAGCCATTCCCTCTCGTCCTGTCATTAGTTGTCTGTGAGCAGAGGCTGAGCCCAGCTCACCACAGCCTCCTGTCAGGGAGCTGGAGAGAGCAATAAGGTCTCCCCTGAGCCTCCTCTTCTCCAGGCTGAGCAGTCCCAGCTCCCTCAGCCGCTCCTCATCAGACCTGTGCTCCAGACCAGCTCATTGCCCTTCTCTGGGCACACTCCAGGGCCTTGATGTCTTTCTTGGAGTGAGGGGCCCAAAATGGAACACAGTATTTGAGGTGTGGCCTCACCAGAGCCTGGTGCTGCTGGCTATGCTATTCCTCATGCCAACCCGGATGCTGCTGGCCTTCTTGGCCACCTGGGCACACTGCTGGCTTATGTTCAGGCAAGTGTCAACCAACACCCCCAGATCCTTTTCCTCTGTGCAGCTGTCCAGCCACCTTGTCTGAGGCCTGTAGCATTGCCTGTGGTTGTGAAGCAAACAAGATGGGCTTTATACAAAAGGTTGGCCATATGTTTCTAATATTTAACAAGGAAACTTGGAGCAGTTGCAGAACTGCTCAAATAAAAGGGAGATCTGGCACCTTTCTACAATACAGGGGCACCTGCCTAGTATTTGTGAAGGGCACAGGCCTGTTAGCATCTCTCATCAGCCATCAAAAGTTGCTCTCAGGCAGTGGGCCAGCTGGTTAGAGCCATGGCACATCCTGCTCCCCTGGGCAGACTTGGAGCCTGCTCTCCACCTGCTCAGCTTGGCTGGGGCAGGCAGCAGGATGCTCAGAGTGAGGATCTGAGGCAGGCTGCCAAATGCAAATCTTTAACAAAACAAAGCAGCTCCCCCAGCGCTCCAGCACAGCGGCATGGGCCTCACTGCCACAGCCACTTCTGCTCCTCACTTCACCCAGCTGTAAACAGGGAAGGTGCTTGAGCTCTCCCACACACACGCAGTTGGGATCACAGTGCATCAGAGCCTCAGGGGCTAGGGAAAATCTCCTACATTAGGGTGGAGGATGCATTTCTAAGATAGACCTTGCAAACAAGTCTGTATCTACCCTACGAGGACCTTGCCATGTGGAAGGTGCACCCCAACAAGGTAGGAGGCTCAGCACTTCGATTGTCCTTCTCATTGTACAATTAGCACTTGGATGGAGGACTGCAGGGTGGTCACAGGACATAACCATTGACAGACTGTCTTCTCCGCTTCAGGTGAAAGCAGAGCTCCAGAAGCAGTGGTCCCGCTTCCTGCTGGAAGATCCCCTTGGCTGCAAGCTCTGCTTTCTTGGAGAAAACATAAAATACCTCCGGAAATGTTCCCAGAGACGGAAAAAGCAGCACCTCAGCAGCAAACACCGCTCGTGCCTGCAGGCCAGAGACACCTGGGGCATGCAGCTCCAGAAGGTGCTAGTGAAGCAGAGAGCAGATCACAAGCCAGAGCCAAGCTGTGCTCTCCCGTCTCGTCCCCGGGCAAGCATGTCCGACAGCAGCGAAGGCGAGGTCACCACTGGAGAGACAACTGAGGAAGTCTTTGAAGAAAGTGAGATTTAACATCTGCCATCTAGAAGAGCACCTTCCAACAGCCACAGCATTTGGAATTGTCTTCTCTCACCTTCTGACTGTACAGGTCTCCCCATGCAGTGCAATGCAGAGACAAAGCAGTGAACATCCCAGTTGGTCCCAGTTTCTTAATCTGATAAAATCATTGATCTGGATGTTGCTACATCTGTGTGGCTGAGGCAGAAGACATTTGTCAAATGAAAACATGCTTTGAACTGACCAGTCTGGAAGATAATTGATGGTGAAGGAGATATACACAGGGCAGCAGGATGAACTCTGGAGATGAATAGACTCTGGACACACACATTGTGTCCCAGAAGCTTCATCCATGCTTGACTGCTATTCTACTCCCAGAATAGTTTGGTTTTCTCTCTCATAGGTGTGTTGCATGAATAGAGACAGGTGTTTAGAAGACTTTTCTCTCCATAGACTGAAATCATTCCATCTCAAAACTTTTTGTTTAATCAAAACTAAAGGATTTATATATATTTGAAAAAAACAAAGGTGCAAGCTTGGGAAGAAACAGTCTCTTGCTTTACAATGAAATATTTTGATACTATTTTTCTTTGCTTCTTTTTTTTTCTTAGTTATTTTTTGACACAAGCCACACATTTTGATGCCTCTGCAGCTTTGCCCTACCTGTAGCCCAAATGACAAAATAGATCAGTGATGGGTGCTGCTTCCATCTCCCTGTAACATAGGCTTGTTCCAGCACCAGAACAATATTGTTTTGGTATACCTTGGCAGTATACCTTGGGCACACACTGCTGGAATTATCCAGCTAGTCATGTTGCATTTGTCATGGATTTTTCCTTTACCTTACAGGCAAGCACTCTATTTGGACCTAAATGCTTGCAAATATAGTAAAACATCTATATTCTTGGCACCTGGCTCTAAGTGGCCTTGCTTGAGCGGGGGGGGGGGGATTGGACCAGGTGACCTCCTGAGGTCCCTTTCTTGTGATGTGAAAACACTGTATGTCAACTATAAATAATATTCAAGGCTACTCATTTCAGGGCTTTATTCCTGCATCTTCTTTCTGCCAGGTGCCAACACTGGCTGGGCCTCTGGCTTTCCCTGCTTCTACATCTCCTTATGGGGTGGCTTCAGCCTTAGACCCTGCTGCCAGCTTTACAGCTGCAAATGACACCTTGTTTGGAGCTATCTTCAATGTGTTGTTTCAGCAGGCTGAATTTCTGCAACTTAAACCATTTACCAATGGTTTTAAAAAAATATTTAACAGTCTACAAATGTTCAGACATGTAAACAGTCACCATATGCTGATTTCTTGGAAAAAGCAGCTAAATTTAGTGACCAGAACCAGGTTGGGAACACTCTTGAGTTATCACAGTCGTGGTTCCTTTCAAAAAGTCTTGCTTTTGCAGTTCTGTCAGTGTTAAAAGCTTAATGTTTTTAATCAAAATCTGTCTATCTCAGTAAAATATTAATAAAATTTTCATAGTAGATCCAGTTTGAAAAGGTTCTTTACCAGGATGTGCACTGAGCTTATATAGCATTTTACTGTAGTGGATTTTTCCAGCACCCATTACAAGCACCAGGCAGTACAGCAGCTGTTGACCATGTCTTCTCCAACTTAAAAAGACTTGATTCCTTCTAGAACTGTTCTTTAATATATAACTATTTAAGATAACTGTTCTTGATGTGGTCTAGAATGTGTTTATGTGTTTTTCATAGGGGCTAAAAATGTGAAAAATCAGAAGATTTTACTGCATCTCAGTAAAACAATTACTTTTTAACAGCATTTTAAAGATTTTCAAGTGGTCAAGAAACCAGTTTTCCATGCTATCAGCCTGCTAGGTGTATTTCCCCCTCTCAAGGATGTGTGTGGTCTCTTTGCCTCTATAATTATATAAAAATCAACTTTTTAAATAGAAACAAACCGTGGAGGCCAGATAAAAACAATCCCCACATGGATTTCCTCAGAAAAGGTGTTTGCAAGTAGATAAATCATCAGGTTCCATCATAAAAATGTAGAATTATTTATTATCTCACTAAAGCACAGAAGTTCTTCAATCTGGATGGCCACACACACAATGTATCTGTATAGAAATCTTACAAGCTCCTCAGATCTAAACAAAATCCTAAGTGATGTAGAAGGCAGCAGCAGCCTCAACAACTCCAAATGTCCAGGAAACACAGCTGTGCACAGAGTCAGCAAAAAACCTTCAGCTGACTGAATGCTGACAGTCTGCAGCTTGGTGTCTTCTCCTTCCACCCTTTGTGGGACCCTCTGCAACCAGAGGAGCTTGTAAACTGCTACTGGGAGGTGAGTCAGAAGCCAGCTTGCCTTGTTCCTACAAGGGCACAGGCTGTAGAGATGAACTAGGTGGGAGAGAGGGCAAGAAATTTGATTTGTGCTGATGAAACAAGAGGTGGAGAGAGGTCACCCTGAGTTGGTGTTTGTTTGCAAGTGAATTTTTGTGCAAATCACTCCTTGAATTTGCATACAGAGTAGTTGTCAGACAGCAAAAACCTTAATGTTAGCCCAGGTGTTTGTGCTTGTGTAATAGACCTGGTAACAGGAGGGGTTTTTTCTTTACAGACTGGGAGAAGAGCTTCTTGAGAGCAGCCCTGCTGAGAAGGACCTGGGTGTCATGGTGGGTGAGAAACTTAACGTGAGCCAGCAGTGGCTCTGGCAGCTGGGAATGGTGATGGGATCCTGGGCTCCATCAGCAGAGGGGTGGCAGCAGGGACAGGGAGGGGATTGTCCCTCTCTGCTCTGCCCTCCCCCAGCTGGATCCTGTGTCCAGAGCTGGGGCCCAACACAAGAAAGATGTGGGGCTGTTGGAGAGGGGTCAGAGGAGCCACGGAGATGCTCAGAGGGCTGGAGCAGCTCCCCTCTGGAGAGAGGCTGAGGGAGCTGGGCTGGGTCAGCCTGGTGAAGAGAAGGCTGTGGGGGGACCTCATTGCAGCCTGCCAGTGCCTGAAGGGAGCAGAGGAACAGGAGGGGAATCAGCTTGTTCAAGGGCAGAGACTGGCAGGACAAGGGGGATGGAGTGAAGCTGGAGGAGGGAAGGGTTAGATTGGATATTAGGGGGAAGTTCTTTGCAGAGAGAGTGGTGAGGGGCTGGAACAGGCTGCCCAGAGAGGGGGTGGGTGCCTCGTGTCTGGGAGTGTTCAAGGCCAGGTTGGATGGGGCCCTGGGCAACCTTGTGTAGCTCCAGGCCTGAGGTTGGTGTCCCTGCCTGTGGCAGGGGGTTGGAGCTCTGTGACCCTTGGGGTCCCTTCCAACTCAGGCCATTCTATGATGCTGTGATTACTACCCAGATTTCCACTGCCTTTTCCTTATCAGAGCTAAAGGCTTCTTCCCTCTCAGGGAGAGAGCCCATCCTCCCATGGTCCTGTTTCTGCCTCTGCTGAGTCAGTCCATTAAGGTGGGGTAAGGTTAGGATGAAGTGGGGTATTCACGCTCAGGCCATCAGAGACAACCCACACTGCAACCTGACTCCCACAGCTTTTTTTTGGCCAAGGATTTTGCTTTCCATCCAAACTTGTATGACGACAAAAAAATGGAATTTCAAGCCCAAAATAGCTCCTGGTGTTCAATCGAGTGTTTCCATTGGGTGTAGGGTGATAGCTGGTCTGATTTGTGTGAATAAGGTTTAGACAATAATCTGCTGTGAGACAGGCTATCAATTTTAATGTTTTACTACCTAGAGAGCAGACACAATGGCTCCTTCTATGGCCAGAGATGTCAACTATATGCTGGTTATAAACATGGACTTACATTCTTTAGTTAAACATATTCCTTCTACATAGCAGGGCCTTTGCCTCAAGTGCCCATATAGTAAGTACAGCATGAACCCTCCAGCTGAGAGCTCTCTGTCAGTTAGCTCTTGGGCTCAAGAATACTGGTTTGGATTTTTTAAAATATGGAATAAATCCAGTAGATTAAGGGACATGTGCCAGTTCTGGCATGTTTGATGTTCTTTTACCCAAGGCACCTAAGAGAACTGGAGTAAGGCAGGACTCAGACATGTGCCACTTCACTGAGTCCCATGAGAAAGACACGTCTGAGAAGGTTGGATGTCTGGGAGACACTCCTGCCCTTCCAGCTCAGGAGATTCTATGATTCTAAGCAGCTGAGAGTTGCCTTTGAGCAATCAGCCAAAGGTCTTAAAGGGTTTGCTAAGTCTACAAGAAAAAAGACAGGAGAAAAGCTCTGGAAATAAATATATTATAACTGCTGCTGTAGCTGGAGGACACTGAGTAGCTGCTGCTCTTTAAAAAACAGGAAGTCCAAGTAAAATTAGAGCTAGATGTTCTCATCATCCTCTTCTTTCAGGGACTTGTGAGAAAGCCAGTGTGCTCAGAGCATTGCCCAGTGAGGAGGGACTGTTTGTCCCCACAATAAATACTTCACTAGTTCGTGTTTGTAATTTTTTTCTCATTTGTATAATGCCTGAGACAGTCATTTATACAACCCAGATTCTTGGGGTAAGAGATGTGACATTGGGATGTCTGTGGTTTGAGGCGAGATAGAAGCACTGAAGCTTCTCTTGTGTGTGGGATTAGTTCCAAGGTGAGCAGAACATCCTCCTTGGGCCTTTTTTTTGTCCTGTCCATCTGTTTTGAAATTAGCATTGTATTTAATGAAACTGTGAGACAAATGGGCATTAGCACCTGTGTAGCAAACCAGCTACATGAAGTGAATGGTTTCAGCTTTGCTTGGAAGGGCCTCATGAAGGGCCCTTAATCTTAACGAGCTGTGAGGGTTCAGAAAGCACTTTTAGCCCATCCAGCTTGTGGTCCTATGGACTTGTGCCCCTTCAAGGTTCTGGAGCCTGAACTCCCTGTAGAGTGGGTGGTTCTTCATTCTCCCAGTCCCTGCCCTTGCCTTCTGTGAGCTGGGCAGTGTGACTAGAGCCTTCGTTGGGGAAGACTGAAGCAAGAGAGTCATTGAGTCCCTCAGCCTTTTCCATGGCCTGGGTAGCCAGGTCTCCACTTTTCTTCCAGAGGACCCCCACATTTTCCCTCATCTTTTTTTTCTTTTATGGCTGACACACTTAAAGAAACGTTTCTTCTTCTCCTGGCTGTCCCCTGGCCACATTCAAGTCCATCAGTGCTTCAGCATTCCTAAGCTGATCCCTGGCTGCTCAGGTTCTCTGTCTTCCTCTCAGGATCCCTTGCTTCCAGCCTCTGTAGGCTTCTTCTTTGTGTTTGAGTTTGCCCAGGAGCTCCTTCTTCATCCATTTAGGCTTCTAGGTGTTTCTGCCTTTTCCTTTGTTGGGATACATCACTCATGAGCTTGGAGGAGGTGATCCTTGGGTACCAGCCAGCCTTCTTGGGCCCCTCTTCCCTCCAGGGCTTTGTCCTATGGCAGCCCATGAAAACCATCAAAGGTGCCAGACCAGGATTACGTACTTGTGTTTGAAGACAGGTATGTGGTGTGGCTGTAGCTCTGGTGGTGTCCACTCCTGACCAGGTATCAAGGTCCTATGCAAAGAAAAAAGGTGGAGTTTGGCACATCAGAGGATGTGGTCTCGCACCTCTTTCCCTGTATGCTTCCAAAGTGGGATACCCTGAGGCACTGACCACTGACAATGAGCAAGAATGAGTCAATTATGACAAGAAAGGCAGCTGTTCAAAAGCAGGAGGCTTTCCCAGTGTGTCTGAGGTGCTCGGGTTCTATGCTGCCGAGTCTGTGCCTGCACTTCGTCCATCCCTGGTCCTGGTCCCACTTCCAGCTGCCGGCTTCAGCTCTCTGAAGTCATCGCTGGTCTGAAAGCCCCTCAGGGGAACGGGGAGGCACACTGACATCTGCTGTAGGAGATGGGAACCTGCACGCCAGACCACTGCGGAAGGAAGGGAAATGACTGACCTGCAGGAGGGCAGACGGGTTCTGGCAAATAACCCCAGTGTCTGTCCCCAGACAGCGGCTGCTGAAAGAGAAAAACACCTGGCAAAGTTCTGCCTGACAGCACTGCATTGCCTGTGTGTTAGAAAGAAACACGGAGCCCTTTACCATCCTCAGGAGAACTTGGAGATGAATTTTCAGTGCTATTTTTATATATGGTTTTTAATCAATAGATTAATAGGGTAATAGATTTAATTAATAGATAGATCAATAGATTTAATCTCACTGCTGCTCAGAGTCTTTGTTTCTCTGTTTGGCTCAGTGAGTGCTGTGTAACTGTGCTTTTGTCAAGCACCCAGTGTGGTTCTTGCCTGGTTCTCAGGGTGAGCGCTTCAGAGCGCCAGTGTAAGCCAGAAGGTACAGATGCTCATCACCAGACTGCAGGGCTCAGCCTTGGGGCAGCCGCAGAACAGCGCTGGGACATGTCATGTTTTAACAATGAAACAGGAGCAGAGCTGAGCCCAGAGGAGCTTTGCCTCATTCCTGAAACCCCCATTGTTTGGTGCCATCAGTGTTTTGCCCCAACCAGCAGCTGAGCACCACACAGGGACACACACTGAAGGCAAACCTCCTGGGCTGGGCTAAGGACAGTTCAGTGGGATAGCAAAGGGAGGGACAAGTATCACCAACAGGACTGCACAGCAACAAACACAAACCCAGTGATACCCAGTGCAGCTTCTCCCCACATCACATGACTCAGCCCACAGGCTGTCCCAAAGCCAGACTGTCCTCTCACTGAGCATCCTGGAGCTGTGCACTCCTCCCCCACCAGCCCCAGTTTACACTGAGGAACATGATGTCATTGGTGTGGAACACCCTCTTTGGGCAGTTTGGGTCACCTGTCCTGGCTGTGTCCCTTCTCAACTTCCTGGGTGCCATGGAAACCAAGCTTACACCTTTTCCAGTACCTTTCTTCCCCTTTTCTGCAGCTATTTACCCCACCAGTGCACGAGCACACTGGGAGCTGTGGGCTCCCAGTGTGCAGACAGCTGCAGGAACCCAATTTGTACATTAGTTCAAATCCCAACAAGTTCTCAGAAGCAAGCTGCACTGAGGTTCATGAGATGCATGATAATGCCATTACCTCCAAGGCCCCCCCAGTCACACACTGCTGGGAAGGTGTTCTGCAACACCTGCTTGCTCTGAGCTCTGCCTGTTCTGAGCTCTGCCTGTGCAACCCAGGATGGTCACTTCTGAAGACAGATGTTGGCTGAGGCAGGGGTTTGACAAGGCTGGAGTTCACTTTGCCAGAAAACCTGCCAGCATGCATGCTGACTCAAATACTCCAAGTAGAACAATTTATTAACAACAACATTTTACAACAGGGTTTTTCTTTGCAGCTAAGCTTCAAGATGCACATGGAACTTGCAGGTAAAGGTCCAGCTGATCATTACACATCATTTCAAATATGCCCATCTCACAGCAGGTGCTTTCAGAATGCTCACAGTCAGCCTGCCTGCTTGGTAAGGAGCAAAACCACCTCACTACTGGTGTTTCTTAAATTGCTTTCCTAATAATAATTAGATTTTAGGGACTGTATTCACCTGAACATCATGCAAAGACCTGAAAAGGAGAAGTACAAGTAGTTTACACCCAAGTGATGTGATTACAAATTCAAGCTCCATGAAGCTGGTACCAACAAAGCAGTAGCTGTGTGGATGGCACCCCAAGTGTTCTCTGATGATGATCCTGCATTCAAGGTGTGTGGCTTTGGGAGAGGAAAAAGCAACAGGGTAAAGACAATTCCATGCTTAGTGTGTCTCTGTACAGTTTATTTTACAGGAGATGAGATGACCACTGTGGTGCATATAAACTCGCAGAACAAGGTAGGAAAATACAGTTTAACCATAGGAAATCATTTTACAGTAAGACAAGAAAAAATTATGTATAGGAAATGCCTTCAACACTGAAGGAGAGAAGACCCACAGCTGACATCAAAGCAGCTTCCACCCAACTCCCACAGTTTACCTGAGCTGAAGATCTGCCCCTTACATCTTTTCTAGGTTCAGCTTCTCAAGTTCAGTGATTCCTTCATGTATCCTCTTAGGGAAAAAATAAAAAAGCCATCCTAGAATTTGCAGAATGATCCAAGATGTACTTGCTACCCAGACAGAGGCTGTATGATACATCAACTATTTAAGGGGTCTATTCAGCCAAAATTTAGGGAAAGTTATAAAATTTTGGTTAAACATCTTTAAAAAGAAGTCATTAGTAATGGCAAAAAGACAAGTTTCCTAGAAATTGAGAAGTATTTAGCCAAAGTTACACAAAAAGGACCAAACAAGCAACTTTATTTTAGTAGAAAAACTGGTTTAGTGTATGACTGGTGATCTGGCCCACCTCTGAATCCCTGCTGCTAGAGTGTCTGTGAAGCTGTTTGGTTGATTTTCCGCACTGTTTTGGGGTGCTGAAAGGAAACTATCTAAAGAGGAGGAGAAAATATTTATCCAATACCTGCTTTTCTTCACCATGGAGAGAGGTTGCTGTCCCTAAAGAATCTTTTTGACCTCCTGAAGTAAAGGAGTGGTTAATGGACATTCAGATTCCTTCAGGTACGCAGAAAAATCTCAGCCATCCCAACAAAGAAACTCCACAGGATTTCAGGTCAAGAGTTCCCAAAGTCAGATTTGGACTAAGATTGTCATGTCACACAGATGGGAGATCCCTGCAAGTGCTACTGAGCTTTAGACTTCCAGTACCAGGAAATTCCTGTTTCAAGTTGGGTTTTTTGAGGTGTGATTTCTTTTGTTTGTTTTTAAAAATGATTTTATGCCATAAAGGCCCCAAATGCCACTTTCTCAACTATTTTTTATGCAGAATTCCCTGCTTAGGATTCTCCTGACACGCCCAATACTGATGGATGTGTCAGAAGATTAGGTCCTTCAGTGCAATCACTTTCAAATGCAACATCCTACTGCATTTTAGGCAGTGAGAATTTAGGATGCCTGTGCTGGACAGTAACCCAGCAGTGAGACCTGGTATTGGGGTGTCCTAAAGAGGGGACAGCACAGAGCAAGGGAAAAGGGCTGGGAATCCTGTACCTATCTGTGCATCCTGGCTGCTCCTGAGGTTTGGAAATCTCTAGGGTGAAATCTATGGATTTGAGATGTTTTGTAGCAGATAAAATTTCAAGAGGCACTTCAGGGGGAACTACTAGAAGAATTTTAGTAGGGTTGTTGTACAGACCATTACTTGGTTACTTGTTACATCAGTAGCCCTGAAAGACTGCACGTATTCAAAATGAGTCTGGTCTCACTGCACCTGAATACAGCAGCTGAAAAGCTTTGCTCAATATCCACTGAGTTTGTCTCTTATGATGCACCTGAAACAGTTCAACTTAATATAAGTTGAGGGAATTAAATCTATATTTTTTTTCCTGTAATTATTAAGCAGTTAACCCAAGACTTTTTTTTTAATCAGTCTATGAAAGATTTTATCCACATATAATTCTTCCAATCAGCTGCATCATTAGGCACCAAAGGTTTCTGCCTTGAGGAATACATGGGAATAGGAAATTAAGTCAAATTGTGCTTTGTGTTGGTCCCTTCAGAAAATATATCCAGGAAGAAAAATAAAAACCAACCCAAAAAATGACTAGCAGAAAAAGGAGTCATTGCAGTTCCACACCCACTGGCTGATGAGAGAAATCCACATCAAACCCCAAAATAATCCCTCCAAAATGATGCACTTACCACTCTCAGAAAGCACCCAAAAGTTTGGTCAGCACATTAAAGAGAGACATTCTATGGAAATTCAAACTTAAAGATCCTGAAACCCAGTGTGTCTCAGCACTGGATGGGGCCAGCAGGGACACACAGGGCAGGAGAACTCAAAATGCACATTGATGTGAGTAAAAACCCAATCTGAGACAAGTGAATGAGTGTATCACACAGACAGCAGTGCTTCTCAGGGAACAACAGGGATCTGCTGACAGGAAATGCTTCATCACCATTATGCAACAGACAGACTGTGTGCTGCTCTGAGCTGCATGAGGATCCTGCACACCCAGCCTGGCACCTGCCTGTGGTCACCAGTGTCACACTGCCATGACCAGTGTCCCAGGGCATGGCCAGGTGCTGGCTGGAGACCCCCATCTGGAGCAATAGGTACCAGGGGACATTTCACCACCAATTTTCATGTGTGGAGCAGAATTTGGAGTGATGAGGCTGTTAACTGGAACTGTTGGGGTCTGAGGGACACCAGTGCTTTGTGTTGAGAAGCTCAAACACCACTGGAGCAGCTGAATATTGTCCTTCCCAATGTGTCTGGCTTTAATTCTAACCTGCTTGTGACCACTGCCCAAATCAAACGTGACCTGCAGGCTCTGGCAGGAGAGCTGCTGTGCCCAGGACAGCCATCAGCCACTCCCCACCACTGCAGGGTGCAGGAGGCACACCAGCACAGTGAGAACCTTTCACAGCTATGCTTCCACAGCCTTGGGGACCTCACTCTCCTGTTGCAATACATGCTTAGCAGCAAAAAAAGCCTACAGACTTTCCAGACTGTGATCAGGAAAGCTCATTATTTTGAAAACTGCCTTTCTGACCCTGTCTTTTGAAGGCTTAGTCCTTGCACAGCAGCAGGACTGCCTCCAGGACACCTGACTGCCACCTCTGCCAAGGGACTCGTGCCAGTGAGCACACTAGCCACCAGAAAACAGAAACAATCAACTGCTCACACCAAGAAGTCACATCTACTCATTCCAGGGGGACCTTCAAGGTGCTGGTCTGGGTTTCTTAAGGTGCTTGATGGTGAAGAACCCACCTGGGTAAGCAGTGCTCTTTTTCTCCCTGGGTGTGACTGAAGGAATAGCTGGGCAGAACCCCTTTTTCACTTAATTCTGGATTTGGGTTTCTGCAGCAGCAGCAGCAGGTGTAGGCCCATGTGGTGGAGCTGCTGGGAGCTGCATGAACAGCAGCTAGGGCTTAGACATTAAGAACCAGAGGTTCTCATTCCTGGGGAAAAAAAAATGAGGCTTGTGCATGTCTATTTGTCAGCCTGATTTTCAAAGCCTTTTATCACCTCCATGCTCTGCACTGCATTCCAAGAAATCCAACTCCTGAAACACATGGCTTCAACAAAGACCTGGGCAAGCAAAGCCACCTAAGAACCAGAGGCAACTTCTCACTAACTGTATCTCTTCAGGTGAAAGGAAATAGTGTGAATCAAAAGCTCACCTTCTGCTCTGTGACAACAGAGCTGTAGGAGGAGGTAAGACTCAAGAAAAGATGCAAGACTCAAGAAAAACAGTATCTAAAATAGTAAAACAGTAAAAACCTGCACCAAGTGTGTGAGCCCACCTGCCAGAGATAGTGAGACAAGCCCTAAACTCACTACTCACACAGGCAAGAAACTTCCTCTGCTACTCCTGTTTATCAGTTGTGCTGCATCACCATCATGATGCTTTTCATGTGCCAGCTATGTAACACAAAGCTGTTTAGGATGGGGCACGGCCTGAGGAAAGCCTGGGTTCAACTGCATCTTGCAGCTCAATGGAAGATGAATAGAGCAATGCTGAGCCTCACTAAGTCACCTTGTTAGGAGTGACCATGAGGACAGACAGCCATGCTTCCTTCGAACACACCACCACCTTCCTCAAAGGCAATGTCTGTCCAGAAGCACAGAGGCTCCAGCACTCCCTGACTCTTGAGGCATCACGCTGCCTGGGATCCATCAGCCACAGAAGGGAGTAAGCCAGGCAAAACCAATCCCACTGTCTGCTGTGGCATACCACATGGGAGTATCATCTCCTGTGGAAAAGAAACTGGAAACTGCCTACAAGCACCAGGAAAATTCCTCTGATACTTCCACTGATTACAGATGGAAGTCTGTAATCAGTCTAAAGGTCCTCTGCAGGGGAAGCATCTCACCCACAGCAGAGCAGCACCATGAGTTTGCTGGGCTTGGTGAAGATTAACAGTCTGGTGCAAGTGCTCTCCTCAGATTACTGAAGTGAAAAAAGGAGACAGACTCCATGAAGGGAATTACTGTTCTGTGCAGCTCCCACCTTCCTGCAACTTTCTGCATGGACCCAAAAATACAGCAGGAAAACTGTCCAGAAATAAAACAAAAGGGAAAAAAAAATGACTATAAAACACAACTGAGAACTGAGAGCAGCCTAAATACACCTTAGTGAAGGAACCAGAACACATTTCAGTCCTTAGAGAAACCTGGGCTAATGGACAGCAATTCCAGTCCAAACCAGAGAAAATAATACAGATCTTTAAAGAGAGAGGGAAAAGAAAGAGTAACAGCTCATTAAAGGAGAATACTATATAAAGTGCACAGCTAGCTTGGTTTTGCAATCCAAACAAGACCACAATCAAGACTGCTCACTGTAATTACAATATAGAATACAGAGACAGACCTGAGATGGGCTCTTGAAGTGCTCCAGTTGGTTTTGGCCACTGAAGTTTGAAAACTCCCCCTGCACCAGTGATTTGGTTTATTTAATAAAAAAAGTGCCTGTCTTCCAAAGTGCATGTGAGAGGGAAGAGAAGTACACATTGCTATGCAAAGAAAAACTACTGTGACAGAGAGTGAACCAACAGGAAGAGTGAAGAAGAGACATCATCATGGAACCTCCCTGCCTGAGCAGCAGAAGCAGAGTCTAGGGAAGCAGAGGCATTCTGACTGAGCTCAAGGGCTATGCAGGGTTCAGACAAGCCATGTTTCCTTTGTATCACAATATTTGCAGGAATTTAGGAGAGACCTACGAGGACTGTGTTGGATTAATAATGTTGGATTCCTTCAATACTGAGAATAAACCAGGAATTCCAAGTTCAGAAGTAGGTAAGGGAACACAGGATGGGATGTGTCACAGCAGGACCAGGGATCCTGAGCATGCAGCAGTCCTGGCATCACACCTGTCGATGTGCAAAGGCCTATCAAGGTTCAGGACACAGCAGAGGAGTGGGTTGTAGAGGTGTCTGTAAGGCAGAGATGAACCTAGACTGGTAAAGAGATGGTTGAGAAAAAGGGAACAGGAAAATGCAACAGAATTCAGCCTGAAATAACAAACCAGAAATATAATCCCAGCAGCTGTATTAAAAACGTCTTTCAGGTAAGACTGCTCTGTGTCTCAGTTTGGATCTGTAAAGGGGGATATTCATTCTCAGTGACCTAAGCATCACAGCACTCTGAGACCCAGAATACTGGCAGGACAAAAGGATGCAATTCTGGGGAAAGAAGGATGGGAACAATGAGCTCAAGTGGAGCACAACTGCCAATCTAATGAAATGCTAGGGCCTGGGGAACTAGATGACAGCACAGTAAACACTAAGTAAAGGCCACAGTGGTGAGAATCAAGGTTTCTGCTGGATCTAAAGCAAGAATCTCAAGAACCTCAGCATCTTATGAAATGCTGAGAAATATATGAAGAGCAACATGGAATAATCTATCAGAAATAACAGCAGAAGTAAATGAATACCTTTCCAAAACCAGTCTTCAAACTACATAACACTGTGTGCCAAGAGCAGTGCTGAATTTTTGGTAGTTTGTGGAGATGAGGTGCAGAAGTGCTGGGCACCTACATCTACATTTAATGCAACCTAGCATCTCCTATTCATGGCACCTTTGAAAATCAGGCTCTGAAAATATAAGCCCCACAATTTGGCTGGACAAATATGATACCCAAAGGCTGGAACATTCACCTGAATGGACCAGAGAAGGGCAATTTAAACCTGGCTTTGGAATAAAATGTTAGAGGACTGTCTTTAGGGAAATTCTGTGAGAAAACATCTTGCATAAGCAGGGAAGGTTTTGAATGTCTCATTCTTGGTATATAACCTCGTTCTATCACTGAGGGTACTCAGACAGCTGATGAGGTAGGTATAGCACAACTGAGTCTTTCCTGGTAAATAATGGTGATGGTAAACCTTATTGATTGGCCTAGAACAGAAATCATGATGCTAATGGGTTCATGTATCCCTGAGAAGGAGTATAAACCAGGAAGAACAGGAGACCTCTCCACAGATTTTGGGAGAAGGGCCCTCACTGCCATGGTATGTGAAATAAATGTATTTGCACAACACCACTGTGAGACAATGTGCTTTATGGGTGGGAGAGCCAGAATGGTTCATTGACTTGCCTATGGCCACACAAGCAGCCAGTGACAGACCTGGGCTTCACAATCAGGACTTCATTGCCTCATGCATCATGTTCCAAGAGTTCCCTACTCGCTGGCCAGGGGGTCACTGCGTGGTGCTTGTAACACACTGTATAAAGAGTCATGCAACAGATGTAGCACAAAGTCACTGAAGAACAGAGAGCTCAGAGAGCAGGTTTCTTCTGGAAGCTGCGTGCAATTGGGAACCTCTGGTGGGAAGCACACGGCTGGTTTCTTCACCCTGGAATGTCTGGTGCTCACAGCTGAGACAACAAGGACCATTTCAGTAACTGAATGGAATAGAGAGCCTGCACAGGCATAAATTACAAGGTGTCCTGCAGTAGAACAACCTTTTCCCTATGCTCTTCTGACCCCTAAAATAAACATTAGCCTGGTTAATTCAGTGGACTTGTCACATACAAAGAGAGATCAGTCTATATTTCCATGTCTACAGGTCGGATGTCTCCAGTTTTGTGTTCTTTTACCCACAGTTCCCTGTCTTTGGCAGGATCCACTTTCCGAAGCAACTGATCGACGAGCTCTACTGTCTGCAATGAAGAAGAGAAGAGTCAAACTGTCAGGGGTGCCTGGCAAGCAAAGCCAGTCACTGCTCTGAAGGGTAGAGCAGCTCTGGGTGTGCCTACACTGCATCTGCACGTACACAAGACTCAGTGCACAGCATTCAGACCTGAATGCAGAGCCTTCTAGCAGGAAACAGAGTGTGCAGACTTCTAATGTCCAGCTGTGACAGGCTTCCTGTGCCAGGCACTGGCCAGTGGGTCTCTGACTCCTGCCCTGGAATCTGTTACCTTACACCAAATACAACTGTGTACTCAGGGTGGCATCCCCTGTATTGTAGTGGTTGAAACCTGGCCTCTTTTTAGTAAGACACAAAATACATACTCCCTCCCTCAACAGTGAAACCAATTAGCATCTTCCCTGGAAGAATAGATCACCTCCCATCATGCTGGGAAAGCTAATAATGGATCCCACTGGCCAAACATAATTCATCACAGGATTGTAGGGGTTGGAAGGGGCCTCAAGAAATCATCAGGTCTAACCCCCTGCCAAAGCAGGGTCCCTAGGACAGGGCACACAGGTCGGTGTCCAGACGGGGCTGGAATCTCTCCAGAGAAGGAGACTCCACACCCCCTGGGCAGCCTGTCCCAGGGCTCCCTCACCCTCACTGGGGAAAAGTTCCTCCCCATGTTGGTGTGGAACTCCCTGTGCTCCAATTTGCAGCCATCGCCCCTTGTCCTGTCCCCACAGACACTGAGCAGAGGCTGCCCATGTCCCCCTGTGTCCCACCCTTCAGCTATTGATAACCACTGATCAGATCCCCTCTCAGGCTGTTTCTCTCCAGGCTGAACAGCCCCAGCTCACTCAGCCTTTCCTCACAGGGGAGATGCTCCAAGGCCCTTGATCCCCTTTGTAGCCTCCTCTGGACTCTCTCCAGGAGAACCCAGTCTTTTATATGCCAGGGAACCCAGCACTGGACACAACACTCCAGGTAGGGCCTGACCAGGGCAGAGTACCACTGTGCCTCTGCCAGCAATCACCTGTGATCCAGCAGTATGAAAAATAAACAGGATCAGAGGGTCCTGGAGGGGCAGAACTGCAAGGTGGCAGTTCTTTTGGTACAGGTCAGGACAGGGACCATTCTCTTCAGCTGAAAAAGACCAAAGGAACCAAAGAAAAAGGCGACTTACACTTTGGTTGAACATGTCTGTCTCGTGGCGCAGCTGTGTGTACTGGCAAAGATGCTGCCGAATCATCTCTACCCTTTCAACTTCTAGTCTCTCAAGCTCCTGGACACAAAGAGAAAGAGTTTTTTTTCTTAGAAGCTGAGGTTTAAGACCCAGGAAAAAGAAGACACAAGAAAGGTTGGAAGTCAGTGAGATACTACAGAGACACCACAGGGTCACGCTTTGGAGCTGAGCTCTGTGGTTGCACATCCCCCTGATTTGTGGATCACCACACAGCAAGCAATCAAAGCCTCTTCAGCCTGTGCCTAATGAGAGGGTCAAAGCTTCCCCAAAACTGTTAAACCAAGACAAAGAGAGGAACTACTGTCTTCTGGGATGCTGCAAGCAGGAAGGAACCTGTTTTCTGCAAGAAGTGTTGCATGATTTGTGGCCAGCTCCAGAAGCTACAGTGACTCCTTGGGGAAGCAGGAAACAGTGTTGGGGTGCAGGGTTGGTGGGTCTGACTGACCCTGGTCTAACAAGCCACCTGTAACAGCAGTTTTATGTCTTCAACAAATGATGAGCTGGGACAAGTCTCCACCTTCCTCAGCTGGCAGTAAACAGCCCCCAGCAATGCTTTAGTTGAAAAGGTAGGTGGTTTCTAAGTTTTCTTAGAAAAGACATTTTTAATTCACGCTTTTGGAAGCAACTGGCTGTTGTCCAGAAGGGGTCTCAGGAATGACATGAGGGAAGAGCTCTAAAACCAGGGTATTTCACAGAATACAGCACATCAAAGCTGTATCCTGGCATCCTGGTGACTCCAAAGGTATATGCCTGTAGGGTGAGTATTGTGAGCTGTGTTATCTTCAGAGAAACAGAACAATAGGCAATTAAAGCATGGATCTTCTCTGCTGGCAGTACTCACAAAGAAACTGTAGAATCAGGGGATACAACAATTCATTCCTGTATAAAGGGATTCGTTGATTTACTGCATTTTTCCTCATTTTCCTTGTGCATTACTTCCTCTTCCTGAGGACAATTCCAGTGTTATGGCCTTTAAGCAGCCCTGAAATGGTTTAATGCCTTCTGCAAAGAAACAATCATTTCTTCCTTCCTTTCCCTAATGATCTGAGTTTTTCCTTGAACTGAGAACTGGAAATACACTGGGAGATTTACCACCAGTTTTCCCCAGTAGCTATGAGTGGTGACTGTTGTATGCTGTGAGAATTTTGCAGTGTTATACACCTAAGATGCTGGCTTGATTGACATACCAGGGTGGTGGTCACCATCTCCTCAAACCACTTGGACTGGGCTTGGTTGTAAAGATCCACGCAGCGCATCAGGTCGTCTCCTGCAGAGTTCAAGATAGGGACATGTGAAACTTCTCCAGGCAGCGTTAGGGAGCTTAGGAGGAAACTGCAGATTAGGTTTCTGACAGATTAGACAGCCCCCAAGGGTTGGAAGGCCAGTGCTGGAGGAGCAGAGGGCAGTTCTGTCACATGGTATTTAATATAGGCAACAGAATTTCAATAAAATGCAGCCATTTAATGTGCAGTGAAAGATAAATAATACAGGGGAGAAAGAATGAGGAGGAAAGATAAGATTTTGAAAGGAAAACAGGAACATTAAGTAGCATTGTACAAAATGCCCAGCACTGTGGAAGCAGGTTATTTCAGCTGAAGAAAACAGTGGTCACAGAGAGGGTAATTTAATCCAAATGGGAAATGGGCAGTGCTGAGTTTTGGAGTTCATTTTCCCTGATGGTTTGATGCTCCAGGTCCAGGGCTCAAAGTCATCCTGTTCTTTTAGGGGTAAAAATATCTTTACACATAAACTGGGGATGAATTAAGCTTCAAGAACAGGGCTCCACAAACCAAACAAGTGCCAAAGAAGTAAATGCATCTGGAAGTCTCTCATGGCCTTAGAACCTGGGGTGGCAACCAACCTGTATGGAGAAGCAATAAAAACAAAAGGACAATTCATCCTTCTTTCAGTGTTCTCATCCCAGTTATCAAAATCCTGATTTTGTGCTGCCTGACTCGGGAAAACTGCACTTGTTTCTTCAGAGGGTTTCATACCAAACAGGGCTTTAGAATGGTTCAGTTTGACTTTGCAGCACAACATTAAAAACAGGAAATGGGGCAGATGGGCAGTTGCATCCCACCTTGTTCCCTGTGCTCCCCTCTGGCCACCAACAGAGCAGCACTCACCTGCCTGGGTGGACTTCCGTCTCGCCTTCTTGATTTCCTCTTCTGTCTTGTTGCTGAGCTTCATCTCCAGCTGTTGTGTTTTCACTTCCAGATCCTTCTGTCTCTCTGTCAAGGCTTTCCGGGCCTTGGAGCAATTGAAGATGAGTGTTTGTCAGTAAAAGAGCTGCAGGCTGCTTTTAGCCATCCAGAACCCCTTCACACAAATATTTATCAGTCACAAGCTTGAGCCTCCTGTCCCCTGGCTGCAGAGACCATCCCCCACCTCTCTGCACCCTCCTGGCAGGGTAGGGGAGGTGGATGGGGAGGTCTCCCCTCAGCCTCCTCTTCTCCAGGCTCAACACCCCCAGCTCCCCCAGCTGCTCCTCAGAGGATTTGCCCTCCAGCCCCTTCCCCAGCCTGGTTGCCCTTCTCTGGACTCGCTCCAGGACCTCAGTGTCCTTCTGATGGTGAGGAGCCCAGAACTGGACCCAGCACTCAAGGTGCAGCCTCCCCAGTGCCCAGCACAGGGGCACAATCCCCTCCACAGACCTGCTGGCCACCCTGTGTCTGACACAAGCCAGGATGCCTTTGGCTTTCCTGCCTGCCTGGGCACACTGCTGGCTCCAGGTCAGTCATCCAACACCCCCAGGTCCTTCTCTGCCTGACAGCTCTCCAGCCAGCTGGATACATGAAATACCTTGCTTTGCATGGACCTCTGCATGTACAGAGTAGGCCACATCTTTTCCTTATCCAGTTCCAGCGTTTAAATCTGGATAAGTCTGTTCTGCTGGAGCCTGGCAGTTTCCTACAGACACAGCCTGTAGCTACAAGGCTCTTGCAGCTTTGGAATTGTTTCCATTCGATTTTAAAGCCCCTGTGCTTGGTTTGCAGGTCACTAGAGGGAGCTACAGGAAAGCAATCTGGTGAGAAGTTTCCTTAGGCACACTGCAGACTGCTTCTCTCTGTTATTTCCTTCCACCTTCAGGCTATTCCAATGATTTCCAGCATCCTCACTGAGGACTGTTTATCTGCAGATAAAGCTGTGAAGAACTTAGTGTTTTGCAGACAGACACCTTCCCTGTGTACCTACAGGCTTGTGTATCCTGCAACAATTCTGTCCCATGGCAAACTTTCCTCATGGCCACCCTGATCTTTAATGAAAGCCCAAAGAACCTTCTGAGGGGGCTGAGCATGGTGTTCTCCTTTCCAGCTGACACCCAAGAACCTGAGTACAGCGTCTGGCATCAGTGTCCCGGCGGCTGTGGCATGGGTATCCCATGTCCTGCCAGCTGCTGTGGAGAGAGCACTTCTGTGGGTGTAACCATCCCTAAATCACCACCTCAGCTACTTACTGGATGTTGGTGTTCAAACCTCCCCTGATACGAGGGTGCTGCTGCTGTCTGGGCTTTTCAGGGGAGGATGTTTGCTGCGAGGTGCAGAGAATGGGAGCTGGGAGAGGGTTTGTGAGCTGCCATGTGGGTTCCTTCCCCACCTGTCTGCTTTGGGCCATGTGAACAAGAAGACACTAGGCCAGGTGAGCCTTTGGGCTGCCCCTGCTGCTGGGCTAAGGCAAGGGTTCTAAATCTGGGGGGCAACAGCTGTGGCTTCCAGATGCACAAGAGCAAGGAGTATTTCCAACAAATGCCTTGGCAATCTACCTGGTACCTGAAGTGGGTGTATAGAAAGGCTGGGGAGGGACTTCTCACAGGAGCAGGTAACAACAGGAGGATGGGTGATGGCTGTAAACTGGAAGAGGGTCGATTTAGAATAGATAAAAGGAAGAACCTTTTCACTGTGAGTGTGGTGGGACACTGGAACAGGTTACCCAGGGAACCTGTGGATGCCTCCCCTCCCCTTAAGTGTTCAAGGCCAGGCTGGATGGGGCTTTGAGAAGCTTTGTCTAATGGGAGGTGTCCTTGCAGGGGGGTTAGAAAGGTCCCTTTGAACCCAAGCCATTCTATGATATTGTCCCAAATTGGGAGGGGGAGGATGAAGAAGGAAAAAAAACCCCATTAGCCCTGCCTGCAGCCCCCAGTTTCCCAAATCTCAGCTAAGCAGCAAAACCACTTTAGGAGCCCAATACAGCATGTCTGAAAGCAGGATGTCCTCAGCAGAAACCTTGGTGGTTCTCTGTGGAGAAACAGGAACTTTTCACAGGGCAGCTGTGTTTCTGCCCAGCTGTGCTTCTGTCCAGGACCTCCAACTCCCCAGTCTGCTCTCTGCTCCCACCTTTTCAACTGCTGTGTAGCGGCTGGCCAGTTGCTTCCGTAGGTCTGCAATGTGGTGGTCACACTTCTTCATGTCTTTCTTGAAGTTCTCCCTGAAGTTGAGCAGGGGCTTCTCTACCTCACTCTGAAGCTGGTAATGAAAACAAAGGAAGAAATGGCAATAACGAGGGGCTGGGCAGTAATTCCTGGCTCTTCTGCTGAGCAGAGCTCAGGGCAGAGAGCTCTGGGTAATACACACACCATGACCGATGGCAATGTCATACAGAAACACATCTCTTCCCCAAGAGAGATCAGAGGGAAGCTGCTGCAAAGCTTCTGTTGTTGTCCTTTGCAGGACAGCTGTGTTAAGGGAGTATTTACTGAGGGAGCAGCCAGACAGAAACCTTGTCTTCCTCTCTCCCTGTTAAATCATCTCTCTTCTTACACCCAAGACCCAGCTGCAGGCAGCATTGCTGCTTGAGGTGCTCTGATTCTGCCCTCACTGATGCACCCTGCTTAAATAAATACACAATGCAAGCTGCTAACCCTGCCTGCACCAAGGTGACTCAGTGGGCTGTCCCTTCAACCAGTCCATGTGTGCATCTTCTCTTCCAGTGGAACTCACCTCTTGGAGCTCAGCAAGGGATAATCAGAGAGCTGGAGAAGAGGCCCAGTGCCATGACAGCTTCTAGAATCCACAGCTGCCACGCAACTCTGTACAGCCATTAGTAGCATTGTGATAATACTCAGTGTCCCAAGTGCCATGAGAGTGCTGTGACTCCTCTAACCCATCTGTGACCCTCAAAGTAGCAGTGGCAGGACTGCCACAGAAGGTGTTCAACATCTTCATGGCTGGGGCTCATGATCGAATACTCCTGACGTGCTCTGCACTGTACTGCCTGCTTGTGCCAGCAATGACTGGTTTCTTTCAACTACCCAGGAAAATATAATTACTACTTCCAAGAATAACTTACCTGAAAGTAATAGCAATAATCAATATGTTTAAAGACCTGTGAATAAAAGCAAGCTAGAACTGGAACTCCCAAAGTAGGTGCAGGAACAGCAGGGAGAGCTCAGAGGATGCTACAGGAGTTTCTATAGAGGGTTTAAGGAGAAGTAAAATAATGAAACAGCCCCTATACATTGCCTGCCTACACACACCCCACTCCAGGGTGCACTTCTTCCTCTCAGAAAACAATACAGGAGGACAATGGGGAGCAAAAAGTATTTCACTAATTACAGCAGAAGTTCGAGGCAGAGCAGTGGGTTTCCAAGGTAGCGGCCGGTTGCCTGAGTAACCTCTGCATAATCACTTACAAACAGCACAGAGCTGTAATTTTCCTCCAGAACATGGCTGTTGTACTGAGATATCTGCCACTGTACTGAGCTCCATCACCCACAGAGGTTAGCATAATGTAACAGGACGTGAGAGTATGTCACATGTGGTGGAAAAGGGCAGATAAATACCATAATTTCTACAAGAAATCTCCTTGGGCATCACTTGAGTGAAGATCCAAAAATAACACACAAAGTAAGTTCCCAGTGCACTTTCCAGAAAGGCAAACAGTACAAAGAAGTCAGAGTCCTGGTTCTCCTCCTTCCAGACAGGTACAGTAGATTCTTGTTGAGAATCTGATGATTACAGAAGGAATCTGTACCAGGTCTAGGAAAATCTACTTGAAGAGGCCAGAACATAGAGCCTGTCGTGAATAACCTCCAGAATAAGGTCTCCTTCTCTCTTTTTATGGACACATAAGGCCAGATGTGTTTTAACTTACTCATCAGGTAGATCAATTAAATTATGATTTGGCTAGGAATAATGATCAGGGTTTCAATAAGTTTATTCAACAACTTATTAATTCCTCTAAAACTGCAACATCTGTATTTTCCCCACGAACAAGCACTGAAGGGAGATCCCCATTAATTACTGGGCAGGAACCTTTGCCAAAGGAATAACTATTATATTTACCTTGGAAGAAAATTTGAGATGAACCTCTGCTTCATCAGCCAGGCTCTTCTTCAGCTGAGCCCATGCCTCTCCTAGTGTGCTGAAAAAAAAGAGAGCAGCAGTTAGCAGAGATATGGTACAACATGTTGGACTGTATCTTGCTCAGCAAAACCATGGAAGTGACAGCAGAAATCTGAGGAGATAACCAATCTCTGTGACCAAAGGCAGAATGGTATCAGCATGATATCCAGCAGAGCTTTGAAAACACTGATCATAACAACCTCCAGTCACAGAGACACCACAGTCTCCATAACCAAGATACCTCAGTACCTTACCCTTACTGGAACAGGTTTTCTTTACTAACCCTTAAAATAAATCTTCACTAACACAGTTCTACTATTGTCTCTTCCTCTTTACACTCTACTTTTGGTGAACAGATGATTCTACTTCTCCTTGGAGCAGCCTTTCAGTATTGGAAAATTACTCCACCTTCTTCCAGACAAATGATCTTCTATATGACAGCACTTTGGGGATGCTCCTCTAACCCTTCTCCAGCAGCCTAGACTCCTCTTGAAGTGTCATAAAACCATCTTTAGGCAGAGGTCTTCCAGTTGCTAAACTGGTAACGGAGACACTCTTCTACATCTCCACACGGCTGCTTTTTTAGACAACAGCATGAAGTTGTTGATGAATAAGCTTGTGATTCATTACAGCCAGATCCTTCTCCCACAAGCTGTTATGTAACTGTATCTCTCACATCCTGTGAAAGTAGAAAACCTGGTACTTTGTCCTCAGTGAAAAGGCAGTTCCATTTTTTGCAGCTAATTTCCCTAGTTTAAGAAAATTTTGCATTGCAATCTTTTCTTCCAGTGTTCCACACCATCCTGCCCAGCTCTGGCTCACCTCTCATTCCAGTAAATCCTTTTTGTTCTATCACAGCTCATGAACAAAAACACTGGAAAAAACCTGGATTTGGGAGGGACAGACTGAACTGATGGGCTGAGACCAACGGGATGAGGTTTAACAAGGCCAAGGGCAGAGTGCTGCACATGGGACAGAACAACCCGCTGCTACAGGCTGGGGGAGACTGGCTGGAGAGCTGTCAGGCAGAGAAGGACCTGGGGGTGTTGGGTGACTGACCATGAGCCAGCAGTGTGCCCTGGGGGCCAGGAAAGCCAAAGGCATCCCGGCTTGTGTCAGAGCCAGCGTGGCCAGTAGGTCTGTGGAGGGGATTGTGCCCCTGTGCTGGGCACTGGGGAGGCTGCACCTCGAGTGCTGGGTCCAGTTCTGGGCTCCTCACCATCAGAAGGACATGGAGGTCCTGGAGCCAGTCCAGAGAAGGGCAACCAGGCTGGGGAAGTGGCTGGAGGGCAGATCCTCTGAGGAGCAGCTGAGGGAGCTGGGGGTGTTGAGCCTGGAGAAGAGGAGGCTGAGGGGAGCCCTTCTCCCCACCTCCCCTGCCCTGCCCGGAGGGTGCAGAGAGGTGGGGGGTGGTCTCTTCAGCCAGGGGACAGGAGATTGGACAAGGGGCAATGGGCTCAAGCTGCCCCAGGGCAGGGTCAGAGCAGATGGGAGGGCAAAGTTCTTCCCTGGCAGAGTTGTGGGGCTGCAGCACAGGCTGCCCAGGGAGGGGCTGAGTCCCCAGCCCTGGGGGTGTTTAACAGAGGGGAGATGAGGTGCTCAGGGATCTGGTTTAGCATAGGACAGGGATGGTTGGACTCGATGATCTTAAAGGGCTTTTCCAACCCAGTGATTCTGGGATACCTACTCTTTAGCTACTTTTCATACTTCACTGTACTGGGCATGATTTCATACCTGGGTTTGCACCTCAGGCTTTATTTTGGCCACATTTCTCTTCCCTGTCTACAAGGCCTTCCCACTGCACAAAGCCATCTTAAATGAAGAGCTGTGAAGCTGACAAGTTCTCTTCCTCCATCACTGGAGGAATTCAGGTTAGTTTGATGCTGGTTTGTTCTTTCTGCATCCACAATAATTACTCCTCATCTGAGTTTTCCACGAGTGCTTCCAGAAAGCTTGATGCTTTAGTCTACAACTTTGCAGAGGTTAAATAAAGTTGAGTGATCTGCAGTTTCTTGGAGCCTTCTCTCTCCCCTCACCCCCTTTTCAAACATTCATTTTTGCCCCTTCCTGACAGCCTGAAAAATTGCCTGTCAGCTGCAATTCAAAACAGTCATCTGCAATCTCTGATGGTGCTCCAGTGAGTGGAATCCTCAAGTATCTTGTTCACCACAGCTGAATAACCTGAGATTGTTTCCCCTATGTAAGTGCCCTCAATGCTTCTCCTGCTCTAGTAGTCCCACCCTCAGGTCTCCTCCCACTCCTAGTTCTCACTAGCACTACCTATTTGATGCATTTAGTGGTAAATGGAGCTAAACCCAGCTGGAGGCCAGTCACAAGTGGTGTTCCCCAGGGCTCAGCCCTGGGTCCAGTCCTGTTCAACATCTTTAACCATGACCTGGATGGAGGGATGGAATGTTCCCTCAGGAAGTTTGCAGAGGACACTAAGCTGGGAGGAAGTGTCAGTCTGCTTGAGGGTAGGGAGGCTTTTCAAAGGGGTCTGAACAGGCTGGATCCATGAGCTGAGACCAACAGGATGAGGTTCAACAAGGCCAAGAGCAGAGTCCTGCAATGGGACATAACAATTTAGCCTGGAGAAGAGAAGGCTGAGGGGAGACCTTATCACTGCCTACAACTGCCTGAAAGGGGGGTGTAGAGAGGTGGGTGTTGGTCTCTTCACCCATGAGACAGGTGATAGGATGAGGACAAATGGCCTCAAGCTGCACCAGGGCTGGGTCAGATCAGACATCAGGATAAAGTTCTTCACCAAAAGGGTTATTGGGCACTGGAACAGGCTGCCAGGGAGGGGGCTGAGTCCCTGACCCTGGGTGTATTTAAAAGATGGGCAGAGGAGGTGCTCAGGGCTATGGGTTAATAGGCACATTTGGACTCGACGATCTCAAAGGTCTTTTCCAACCTTGTGATTCTGTGAATGTTTGAGGCTGCAGTCCTGTTTCTGGCTCCTTCACATTCTCTCCTCTCACTTTTTAAAATGGAATTTTCCCCCTTTCCTGGATCCTCTCACTACTCTCTTCCTGGCCCTCCCCAGTCTGGCCACCACAACACCAGGAGGAGAAACTCCATCAGGCCCTCAGTCCACTTCCTCACCTTGCCACCCTTCCAGGCAGAACAGTGCTCCTAGCTCCCTGCACTCTGCTCCACGTCCCTTTCAGTTCTCTACTTCAACATTCTCCATGTTTTAGTACTCCTTCCCTCTGTTTCCATCTACTCTCCCCTCGTTTCCTTCCCCTTCACGTTTTCAGGCATTTCCCCCTTTTCCTATTGGGTGCAGAAGAAAGGAGGAGGAGGATGTGGAAGAAAGTGGTTGCAGCTTTGCCAGCAGTGGGTTAACACACCCCTAAAGAGGACATAGGAACAGAGAGCATCATCAGTGTAGGTGGTTAAGAGATGTAACAGCCTCGTCAGCCTCTTGCAATTTTTGTCCTTGCCTCCTGGAAGCTGAACAAACACTTTGTGGAGCTTCACTGCCAGCAGAAACACACCATGGCAGAACTAGGGTGAGAATAGTCATGTCCAGCCTTGGCTTTCAGAGCTCAGGGGGTTTGAGTTGGAACAGCTAGACCAAGCAACTTCCAATCCTTCAGGAGTCCTGTCTTTTCACTGCTGGTGAAGGAGCCTGAAGGACACTGCCTAGTACCTGCTCAATACCTTCCTAAGTGTGAACATGCTGTAAGGGACAAGCTGATGCTTTTCTTGGAGGGCCAGACCCAAGATGAAAAGAGACTTCTTTGTCCTCTTCCTGCCTGTGCTGCTCCAATTCTACTGGCCTGACCTTACAGATCTACTTCCAGCAGCATATATATTCCATATATTCTTCCACAAAGTAATTTAGTACTTATACTTATTAATCCCTAAAGAAAGTGCTGGTCAGAACAAGGATTACACAAACACATTACTAGAAATGCAATGTTTTACACACATATTCCTAAAAATGCATCAGGAACACCTTTGAAAGAAAAAAATACTCCAAAGCAATTCCACCTTCCCCAGTATACCCAGGATGCCAAGCTACAGAAACCTCTACTCAATGGGAGAGCTCAAGAAAAATACATGCCTCTGTGTGGGAGGAATGCCTTTCATGTTAGAGCTCCTGTCTTCTGCAGCAGTCAGAGACACACACTTACCCTTCTTCCTGATAAGCCAAGGAATTCTGAGACAGTTTGGACAGGTTCTTAGCATATTCCTCCTCAATCTTTATCCTACACAGAGAGAGAGAGAGAGAAAATAAAAAGACAGCAGTAAGTAAGCTTTAAGGGAGAAACCCACACATGTAATTTAAAAAATTTCTCTGCATTTTAACAGCTTTTGCCATAGGAATTTTCCTTTCAGTCTCCAGGGCTTGGCAGCACCAGTTTCAGGCTCCATCTCTCCCCTCCATATGCTAAAAATGCAACGGTAAGAGCTGGGGTACATGGAGGACACCATGTGGGATAAAATTAGAAGCAAAAGCTCCAGCTCTAGAGAGCAAATAACAAGGACAAAGTGTTTCTTCTGTGCCACACAGACCATCCACAACACCAGGCTCACTTGAGAACATGTGTTTTGGTGTGGACCTGAATGTGGGGTCCCACATCCCTGAGGCAGAGACGGGGGAACACGGGGAGTGACACAGGAGAAATGCAAATGAGGTTTGGGGGGCTGAATGGCATCTTTCCCAGGGATACTGAACTCATCCTCCTCCCCTTTAGAGGTGACAAAGTCAGTGAAGGTGTGTCAGAGGGTTCTGTCACTGACACATGATAGTGCAGCCCCTGCTCCTCAACCATTCCACCCACCCCATCCTCTCCAGTCATGGAGCAGCACGGCACCAGGAATGGGGCCTGAGCTTGCCAGAGCTGGGGGTACTGAGGTGGGGAGCTGCTGGCCACTATGGGAATGACTGCAAGGAGAACAGAAACCAGGCTGGGGAGGGGGCTGGAGGGCAAATCCTCTGAGGAGCAGCTGAGGGAGCTGGGGGTGTTGAGCCTGGAGAAGAGGAGGCTGAGGGGAGACCTTCTCCCCACCTCCCCTGCCCTGCCAGGAGGGTGCAGAGGGGTGGGGGATGGTCTCTTCAGCCAGGGGACAGGAGATGGGACAAGGGGCAATGGGCTCAAGCTGCCCCAGGGCAGGGGCAGCTCAGATGGGAGGGCAAAGTTCTCCCCTGGCAGAGTTGTGGGGCTGTGGCACAGGCTGCCCAGGGAGGGGCTGAGTCACCTTCCCTGGATATAATCTACATCCTTCCTCATGCAACCTATATTCCTGCTGGATCGTGGCTCGAAGGTGCCTCTGCATGATTTACTTGATGTTACTGGGTGAGCAAAGCTGACAGCTGGTCTGCTGGCTGCTCTGAGCTGCCCATACAGACAGACCCTCACAGAACCCATGTCTCAGTCCTTTGTCCCATGAGCAGAGGAATAACCATCTTCTATCAGAAAGGTTTGCTGCTAGAATAATAATTTAAGGTGCTGTGAAGTCCCTCCTTGGTGATGCTGTATCTGGGGATGGAGGTACTGGAAACAACAGGACCACAGGAATCCTGATGTTCACAGCCATGCACAGGACACACAACACCCACTGCCATCAGTGCCTACCCTAAGCACAGCACCCTGCACACAGAGCCACTGGCTCTGATGGGAACATCTCACCAGTCCCAGCTTTGCCACAGCCCTGGGATTCCCCCTGCTCCTTGGACTGCAGGCACACATCACTAATGGGGCAGACTGCCTGGCAAGGAGGAGTCAAAATAAAGTAACAATTAAAAGGTCAATTAGTTATTGCTTAAGAGCCCCAACTGTAGGACATAAATTGTTCCACCCCAGTCTGGCATCTCTTCACCAGGAAACTCCCTCAACCCACTGGCCACACTTTTCTTGATACCCCCCAGGCTGCCATTGGCTTTCTTGGCCCAAGGGCACATTGCTGGTCATGGTCACCCTGTCATGCACCAGGACCCCCAGGTCTCTTTCCACAAAGCACCTTCCCAGCAGGTCACCCCCAGCCTGTACTGGTGCCTGGAGTGATTCCTCTCTAGGTGAAGGACCCTACACTTGCCCCTGTTGAATTTGCTATCACTCTGTGCTCAGCTCTGCAGCCTGCCCAGGAATTGGCTCTTTCACTGTTACTCCAGCTTGACAACAAAAAAACCCCAAGGTTTCTGTTTCTGCTAACTTGTATGGAAACTCTGAGGATGAACCTCCCTGAGGAGCCAGAAGCAGGAGAGGTTCTAAGTGCATTTTGACCCATTCTGTCTTGATTTTATCAATCACAACTGGAATGTGTATTCCTGGGATGCACATTCTCTGCCCTTTTATGGTTTCTCTTTTGAAATAAGGTACTTTGAGTGCCCCCACACAAACAGCTTCAGTCATCCCATTTTCTAATGGATGAAGAAAAACTGGAGAGCTACAAAGGGAGGCAAAGATGATCTGATGTGACTGCCATGCAGGAAGAGACTAAATAGATTGAGACAACACAGGGAAAACGGAGAGAAGGTGATAGAGGATACCTGACAGACATCAACACGAGTGTCACACTGTGAAGACACTGACTGTGAGTCTTGTTACACTGCTTCTCCAGGTCAAGGGGCAACAGTGAGATTATCAGACAATGAAAGCTTAATTACTGTTTCTGTAGTGCAGAAATTGCAAAGTCTTCTATAAACTGGTGCAGTGCTTATAGAAATATATACAATATATATAAAAAGATGTAAATATATAAAGATATAAAAATACTCCAAACAATTAGACAAGCTGTGGAAGGTGTTTACAAGTATCTGTAAAGATCTAAGGGAAACTGGAAATCCCCCAGTGTTTGGGTACTGGAAGCTGGGAGGACAGACTGGAATAGTCTCTCCCCGTTACACACTCAGTGCTGCCACAGTCGGATCAGAGTCAGTGGGACAGACACATCTTCACTGCACTCACCACAACCATTCTCCTGCTTGTGCTTCTTCAAGGCCGAAATAATCTGCTACTGATTTTACATTTGCCCAGCCCAATTGGTCAGGAGCCTACAACAGTGCTCCTTTTGTACTAAAAACACTACCTCTTACACCTCCATGCCATCCAGGGCAGCCTGCAGATTGTGTTTTGGAATGCTTATTTGAGTACCAGTGCTGGACCATATTTTCACTTTTGAATTCAAGTAAATCTTCTCTCCTTTTACACCCACACCCTTGATCCTTCAGTTCAGTCAATTCACTAATTATCTTCCTCTTTTTTTTAGTCTTATTAAACCTGAGAGCCTGCATTACAACCTAACCATTGTTGATAAGAACTCAATGAACACAGAATTGCTCAGACTAAGATTGCTACTTACAAATTACTCCTTTAAAAGCACCTACCCAAAAAACTAAATTCCAGTTAGCCTTGCCTCTTGGTGGTTATTTAATGAAGGAATCTTACTGTGTCTCCACTCAGCTTCTTATTCAAAGCTACTTTTATTAGCTGTCTGAACCTCACCTCCAGAAGACTGGTCATACAGATGGAGATATGAAAACCTCTAGTTAAACATGGTCTTGTATTCCCCAAGCCACCTGATGGCCATCATGGAAGTCTTATCAGGACTTCTCCCCTCTTAGGTGGGAAGGCAAAGGTTCCCTGATGGCCTGAGCTCTCATTTGAGTAACGTCTCCAGCTCTACACCATCCTCTTTTCCCACACAGAGCAAGAGAGATGAGTGAGAGCTAGTGGGGACTGAAGATGGACCTTAAGGAAATATGGAATGTTCTTTAAGAATTAGCAGCATGTCTGTTACACAGTTTAAGCACAATGTACTGAAGGAGTATCTAAGCTGAGGGAATAAATTTGTCATGAACAGTTAATTTGATAGTGAATTGCTAATTACCTTTCTCGAATGAACTCTGCCATCTCCTTCTGCATTTGTTTCCCTTTTAGTTGCTTTTGAAGAAGAATTTCAAATCCTGACACTGTGTTGTTCCCTTGTGAATCCTTCTTATCAGCCTGGAAGGAAAAAGGAAGTTCAGCAAAAATATATGGGGATCAGAACCACAGATATGCAACTCCCAACAGCAACTGCCCAAGGACTCCAAGCAACAGGCGTCCAAAGAGCCCTCCTCTGCTAACAGCTGATGGCCAAGCACCTCTGTCAATCTCAGAGGAACATACAACGCTCTTCCCCCCTCCTTTAAATCCTCTTTTTAATTTAAAAAAAAAAAAAAAAAAGGAAATTTTGCAGTTATCTTTAGCTAGCAGGAATGTGTGTTGGGGCCAGAGCAGCAGCTGGGCCTTCCCTTCGGCCCAGGGCCTTCCCTTCGGCCCAGGGCCTTCTGTGCCACCCTGAGATGGCTCTGGTGACAGGGAGCCCTGACAGCTCAGCCCTGCCAGGAGGAGAAGGGCTCCTGGAGCCAGCACAAGGGAATTGCTGGGGGAATGGGGGGACACTGCTGCTCCTCCCCGGGCTAATGGAGCTTTAGACAACCTTCCATAGACCGTCAAGTTCAGCCCTGCTCTGCACACAGAAAAATCCAGGCAGTCTGCTGTAAAACAGGGCAGAACAGCAGTTTGTTCACTACATCACCACCATACATCCTATCTCTCATGGTTTCTTACACAGCCCTTCTCACCCTTTGCTCCACTGCCTTCAGCGTTGCTAGAAGGATGAACAGTGTCTTCTCTCTGCTGCCTCTTCCTTCTCTCCGGTTTTCCCTATTTCAGAATTTTGTTTCCCACTCTGTTCCCACACACAGGCCTGGAGAACACTCCCCCAAGGGCTACAGGTTTGGCTCCAATACCCTGGGTGCCACACATTTACACAGAGAAAGGTGACAAATCGTGAGACTTGTGGGATGCCACAGCAGGTACTGGGCAGCTGAGACAGCAGGAGGAGCTGAGAGAAGGAGGGTAAGTCATGGGGAGACCATGGATGACAAGATGGAAGTCCTGGGAGCAGAGCTATGGGAGGGTAACAGGCTGTAGAAGAAAAGCAGCTTTAAGGGGAGCTTCATGGAGAGCAAGGTGTTACTAAACCCAGTGAGCCAAGCAGTGCACAAGCCTCACTGGAAAGACCCAAGCAGGGCAGTGACTTCTGTAAGACACATGCAAAGAATGAGCCTCTACACCACTGATGATTAATTGCTCATTGGGATGAGAAGACTGGAAGAGAGTTTGATGGTTTGGTAACGTGGCCATTGGCAAGGTGTGAGTGTATGTTAGCAAGTGACTGCCATTAGTCCTCCCACCAGTGCTGAGGACACACAAGGGGACGTGCTGCCCCTCCAACACCGGTGCCTTTTTGTAAGGGAACCCCTTTTTAAAAAAATACCCAGAAAGCTTCAACAGGTGATAACTGAAAACACACCTGAAGTTCATAACACCTTCATTGGTGAGGTGGTATTCCCCTCACCACCCAAAAACCAGCTTTCCAGTGGATGATTTTTCCCTCCCAACCCCACACTTGAAGGCCTGTTGGATAAGCATGAGAGGGGACACACACAGGAATGCAGTCACTGGAGGCTGCCTAAAACTACTCAATATAGGACCTGCCAATGGGCCTGCCCTCCACAAAGCCCATCCTTTAAAAATGTCTTGTATCATCCACCATCTAGAAGATCTCGTGGGGTTGAGTTTAACAGCTCAACACAAAGTCTGTAACTATCTGCTCATTTTAAATGTGACCCCCCTGGTTTCCTTGTGCACCCCCAGCACAGTGTTCAGAAACACTGCAGTCACATTCCTTGCCAGCCACCTCTCCATCCCTCCTCCTGCTGCATGGCTCTTTGGTTGGGGTACTTTGAGATGTGTAGTTTGTCCTACATCTTCCCAATTTCTTGACCAAAACCATCCCCTGACAGCTGACCTTGCTTCTCTGGACATAATCCTGGTAACTGCCCACATCTGAGACTGGTTAGATGGCTTCTACCTCATCCTCACTGGCATCCTCAGTCTCCCCAGTGCTGCCCTAACACAGCCCAAATTCTCCTTCACCTTGTACCACAAATCAAGCTGTTTGTTCCACTTTTTCTTGAATCTCAGGAGCTGTAATATGGCATGTGGCTGGCTGCCTACTTACCCAAAAATAATCGCAGTAGCTCCACTCTGAAGGTTTCAGCAACTGCTGCTCAGGCATTACGTCAGGGTGGGGGAAAGTCACACAGTTTATCTGTACAAAAAAAATTTAAAAAGGGCAAAAGAGAGTTAGAAGGTAATAAAATTTAGCTGTTGGTGAGAAATAAGCAAATAGAAGGTTATATACAGGCACTTCTAATCACAAAATTCACAGTGACTCTATGTCAGTGAAGAAAAATTTGCTGTTGCATGGAAACAGCAACTAGGAATTCACAGAGAGCTCCTCTGAGCAAGCAGGAGTGGCATCTCAGAGGAAAATGAACTACCCATTTCACAAGAGCTGCTTGATTTTTTGAGCACTGGAATAGGCTGCCCAGGGAGGTGGTGGAGTCTCCTCCCCCGGAGATATTCAAGACCCGTCTGGATGCCTATCTGTGTAATATGAGCTGGGGAGCTGCTTTGGCAGGGGGGTTGGACCCGAGGATCTCCTGAGGTCCCTTCCAACCCCTACAACTCTGTGATTCTGTGATTTGGAAAGCTCCATGCAGGGAGTTCTCCCAGATCCCTACCCAGGGTAAAAATCCTGACGTGAAGCACCCTGAGCAGCCCCCAACACAAGGAACACTGTGAGCAGCAGAGAGCACCGAATGCACTTAGCTCATCAGGAAATCTTGGCTGTGTTAGTCTCTTACAAGATTACCAAAAAATGTGTTATTTCTTCAGTGTACAGCCCTTCCATCTGCCTCAGGGACCTTTCCAGATAAAAGTGATGCTCCCTGCAAAAAGGAACAGGGGGTCTCTAAAGCCAGCCAGCCTCCAGCGCACAAACCCCACTGCCCCTTGAGGGATGGGACTCACTGTGCTCTCCTTAAAGGCATTAAAAAGTTACCAGTGCTCACTCAGTTATCACCCTGGAACATGTACCCTGATAAAAGCACAGTGGGAGCAAAGAGCTCCTGCAGAACATGCTGCCCAACAGCTCAGGACACAGTTAACCTTCCACAGTAGAGCTCGCTGCCAGCACGCCATGGTAAACTACTGCAGCCCCTCTTCACACACCAAGGGAGCTTGTGCTTCAAGCCAAGGGCCAACAGAAACTGGGGGTGGAAGACTCACAGATGTAAGTCTATGGGCTTGGAGGGGTTTGGATGGGTTAATGTTCACAGTAAATCCAAAACAACAGCTCTGCAGGCAGGGCTGGTGCAGCTGTGCACAGCCCTCAGGCAGTGCTGACCGGCGTTCCCAGCATCGGAAAGGATGCAGCAAAGTGCTGCCAAGTGCTGACAGTGCAAACCCTGCACACAAAGCCTTTAGCTGAACCCACACTTCCTATAGACCCACACTGGCTCTGCTGCTGCCTGACCATGCTGTGGTTTCAGTAGCTGGCCTGTATACGATGCCAGAGCTTCCTCCACTAAAGAAACACTCCGTCCAAAGCTTGACAAGCCTATTCCAAAGCATGCTGAGAACCCTCTACCTCTGGTGTCTTGGGCTGTCACCCCAGACAGACCCTACACAGGCATCTTCCCAGGAGGCTTCACTCTGATTTCAGGAGGTTGGAGACCAGGGCTCTCGCCCCACCATCAGTCCACAGGCAGGGTGAGCCTGCAGAGCCAGAGGCAGCCTCTAACCAGCACATGGTCCCAGCCACAGGCAAGAGGAGCTGCTGAGAACACCTCCCCATCAGAAGTGCCACGCATCAGGAGCTATAAAACACCAGCTCAGTTCAGAGTGGGATGGCCACACAACAGAGATGCTGATGCTCCTGCCTGCCCAGGCACCCTGCACCCCCTAGATGCTAGGTGACATCCCAGTCTGGGCTTGCCTGTGCTCCCGCGATGGGCCCCTGTGCTACCCTAAGCACCCCCTGCCAGGAAGCTTCTCAACTGTTAGTGTCCTTCCAGTACCTGAAGGGGCCTGCAAGAAAGCTGGGGAGGGACTTTTTGGAAGGGTCAGGAGTGACAGGATGAGGGCAACGGCTTTAAATTGGAAGGAGGTAGATTTAGATTGGATATTAGTAGGAAATTCTTCACTATGAAGGTGGTGAGGCCCTGGAACAGGGTGCCCAGGCAGGTGGTGGATGCCCCCTCCCTGGAGGTGTTCCAGGGCTGGGTTGGATGGGGCCTTGAGCAGCCTGGTCTGGTGAGAGGTGACTCTGCCCATGGCAGGGGGTTGAGACTTGATGATCTTTAAGGTTCCTTCCAACCCAAACCATTCTATGATTTTATGATTCAACTGGTCAGCCAGATGGGTTCTGGACCAGCGCGATTCCACCCCCTCCAGCATCTCCATCCCCTGAAGCTCTCCCAGCTTCAACCTGCCTGGCCAACTGCACAAAACACTGACCTGTGCACAGCTACTGTGTGTGCTTCAACAGCACCTCACAGGCATCCAGGGCAAGATTCTACCTCGTGAGAGCTGCCTGCCAAGCTACAGGACTCAGGATTCAGCTCAAGTTAAAAATAGTTAGCAACAGAAGGCAAGAGAGGTAAAGAGACTACATGGAAATCTTAGGGAACAATTCACATCTCCACGTCAGAAGCCTCAGTTCTGCAGTGGTGAGACATGGGAACACCCTTCTCCTGAGTTTTGAGGGGGCACTGCTCTAACTGCATCCCTGACAGCAGTCAGGCTGCCTGCAAGGTCCCAATTCAAACAGCAGCACACACCATGGCAGTGCTGATGTCTGTCAACTCACTATCCAACAAGGCCCACACAGAAACATGCAGAAGCTGACTACTGCAGCTGTAATTACCATTAAGAAACAAATTACAATGCAGATCTTAGCTAATTATGGAGTCCCAGAACTTTAAGAGAAAACGAGGCGTTATGACCCATGTTACAGGCTCCACTGGGGCAGCCAAGGTGATAAACACCTCACCACCATATTCAATAAAAATAATGGCTGTTGTCAGCTTGCAACATCAGTGACATCAACAAGAGACAGTCTGAGCACAAGCTAAGTCAGCACAGAAAGGCCATGTGAGAGGGTCGCTGGGCCAGGGGAAGGTGCACAGCCAGAGATGGGCTGGGAAAAACCCAGCGACAGCAAAGCTGGGCAGGGGGAGACAGACAAGCAACAAACACCGACCATCCTGCTGCTACCAAGCTCAAGAAATAGATTTAAATACTTCTGCCTGTACACTGCTCATGAGCAAAAGCCATTACACTCTTACCAGCTAAATATTCCAGCTCACATTTCACAGGAGTACATGAGCAGTGATGGCAAACTGAGCTGTTTGCTCTGTAGGTGACCATTGGCTATGCCTGAGGTGCGAAGGGGTGCTGGAAGAAGGAAGGTCTTAGGGAGGAAGGTGAGCCCCCCAGATTTGCAGGACTGGGGTGTGCACTGGAGCAAGAAGCTCTGTTGGACCAGGCATGTACATTCAGTTCATGGATTTCAAAGTCCTCTGGAGGCTTTGAAGTGGGGAGCAGCACTCACCAGTAAAGGAGATGCTGACAAGCAACATGAGTAAAACAAGGATAAATTTGATCAAGGTTTAACCAACTACATGTTTATTACATGAGGCATTATAGAAATGAACTACCAGACCACAGGTGAGCCAAGGGACTAAAGCAGGGCAACGTTCTTGTTCTTCAACTTGAAAATATGTGTAATTGTTCCTGGTTCCTGCAGGCTCCCAGCACGGCTGACACAGCACAGTGGTGCTGGATGGCCTCACTTCAGGATGTGCTTCACAGTTTCCGCTGAGACCCGAAGTACAATGGTCAACTCCACCAGAAGCAAGGGCTTTGCCTGCCAAACAGGACTGTTTGGGCAAAACAGCCACGTGCAAAGGCAGGGGGGGATCTCAGAAGAGCCCAGGCACAAAGGCTGGGGCAGTTTTAACTCCACCTGGGCAGGGAAGCTCAGGAATGCTTAGGCTGTGTCTAAGCTTCAACGTGATGAGTTTGCATGTGGTTTTAGTGCTGGCAGGGTTATGCTGCAGCCATGGTATGATGGCAGGGAAGAACTGATCACTGAAGCCCTGACTCTTACCAAAGTTAGTCAATACACCTCCTGTTTCAGAGGGAAGATTCTGCTGGAGGTGTCTCTTGATTTGGTCTGTCTGTGGGAAGGTCCAGAGAGGATTCAGGCAGTGCCTGACAAAGCAGGCTGCTTCCAACAGTTTCTGCCAGGCTGAACACACCACCCTGTACTGTGTTCATCACGTTGGGTCAGATGCAGAGCACCGTGACAGCAAATAGGAAGGTGCTGCTTGTGGCCAGCCCCTCTTCCCACCTGCAGCACACCTTCACTCCTGTGTCCAACACAGGCAGTATGAATGCCAGACCATGCAGGATCTTGACATGGTACCAAAAGAAGCCCAAGACAGGGGGTTTCCATCTAGGTTTTCTAATGGAAAGATAGGTTTCTTGCTCTTCAAGTGGGACACAGCTCTGTCCTTGAGCTGCTACCCCACTGTACCTCTCCCATTTAACTCTCCCTCACCTATAGCTTCAGTTTGCACAGATAATTCGTGGCCAGAGAGAAAGGTCTTCCCGAATCAGACAGCAAACCATCTAGCCTAAAATTAATGAGTATGCATTGAAACTCACTGCAAAATCACAGCAGACTGCAGATCACAGACCTACACTGCTGCTTCCCAAGTGAGCATCAATAATTTGTGCAAGCAGCAGTTTCGTAACAGCCTCTGATGTAACCCAGCAGGGGTTTCCCTTCCAAAGAAAACAGACATCCCAGTGCTGGTAACATCTCTTTACCACACAGAAAAAGAACCCTTTGTCTTGCTGGGGAGCATATACATGAGACACACTCCAGCTCCCACCTGCCTTGAGGATTTTGAGAAGCCGTGCTCCTAAATGTCTCTCTGGATGCAGAGGAGGCAGGTGTATTCCTAGGAAGATGGGAACAAACTCCCACTTCTCTGCTGGAAGTGGTGAAACAGAGACAGCTAGGCTTCAGCTGCTATCCAGGGTGGACATCACTTGATGTCCAGAGGTTGTGTTTCACTGGATTTCAGCTTGGAGGGAGGTCTGCTGGACTGAGAGCTCCAGAGTTAATCACCAAACTCCCTTCTCCAGGAAGAGGTTCTGCCTGAGCACTGCAACAGACCGAGAAAAACCATCTGACAGCAAGCTAAGGATGTGCCCCGCAGCCCTGTTAACCAGAGCATCCCAATGCAGCTTGAATGGTGCTGAACAAACATAACCTCCTCAGAGACAAGGGGAAAATTTACTTCGCTTCACAGTTCACCCTGTGTATGAGTAGGTTGTTTTTCACAATGCTTCCTTGATGCAGGCAATGGCTTGGAGCAATCAGCTGTTAAAATTAGCTTTTTTTGTCTGTCTGATGCATCTACACTTGAACGCTTTGGGCTTCTGGCTGGAGAAACACACACCCAGTGACCCTGACAGAAGGCAAAACACCACCTTGCTTTGCAGACGCTACCAGATGGCACATGGGCAAGAAATCAGGAAGATGAAACCCACCCTCAATAAACAGCTCAAGTCCTCACCTGTGTAAGCAGTGAGTATTTCAGATGCACAAATGCTCTCACTCTCACACTACACCCTGCAACCCATCCTGCAACTGTGTCCAGACCCTGTGGACACACTGCTCAGCCCATGGTTTGCTCCTGCCCCTCTGACTCAGAGGCAGGCAGCTGCAGTAGGGGGCTGGGGCTGTGTCCCAGCACCCACCGCCCCGTGGACCCTGCTGCTGCTGACCTGGGGCACCTGCAAATCTACCCAAACCAACAGATTCCTACTTATGTCATGACATCCCGCCTTCCCAACACGCTCACAGCAACAACACGGTCTTCATCTGATTCTGACAACCAAGTACACTGTTGAAGATGGGTTTTTTCCCCCAGAAAACTGTACCTACATGGCAATGACTGACCTGTACTGCAGAGACAGACATGTGTTCTCCTTCCGAGCCCTGGTCCCTGTCACCAGAGACCTAGGGAATCATTCCCACTGATGGACAGACCATCAGGCCACATGTGATAATGTACACAGAGCAACCTCCTCCTTCTAGAAGCACTCAATCACGTACAACATTAAATTACTCCTTTTGTTCTCATGGATTTTATACCCTGCCAAAGCTTGCAGCTTTAAGAGCGTTCACTGCCTCCCTCTCCTTTACCACTACAAATCACTTATCTGCTAATTTATCTTCATTATTTCCTTTAAAATCAAGTTTTCTATTCCCAGCCACTTCCATTAACCTACTTTGAGTTTCTTCCTGTTTTCACACATCTGTCCCACCCTGAAGGGTCCAGAAGTGCAAACTGCTCCAGCTGAGGTCACCAGGCACACAAAGGATAGCAATGCCTGTAAACACGATACTGAGAGCATCTTAACTGAGCCAGCTACCTTTAATTACTGGTATCAAACACACATGGAAGATCGACCTCACCCCGAATCTGAAGCCTTTGCCCGTACTGCCCATGAGAAACCTTCACTCGGACACTCTGGCACAGCCAAACCCCTCCCGACACCCCTCTGGGAAACCAGTGCTCTGCCCTGGCAGGGCAGCGATCCCTCTCAGCATCCCGACTTTACCTCCCGGTGCCTCTCCAAGCACTGGGGCCGCGGGGGGGGAGGGTGGGATACCCCATGAGGAAGTTTGTCCAGGGCAGCCGGTTGGCAGCCAGCGCCTCTGCAGCCCGTGTGCCCTCCCGGGACTGTGCCGCGCAGCTGAGCCAAAGGCACACGATGCTGCTGCCCAGGTCGGGGATCCCGAAGCCTCCCGGGCCATGACTTACTGGCGTTTAAACTGCCCGTCAAGGAGGCTCAGCCCGCCCGCCGCCCCGCCGGACTCACCGTCAGGCTGCTCTCCTTGCTCTGCCGCCTCGGCGCCGCCGGGGACCCCGGGGTCTGTGGAGACAAGCGGGGAGCATCGTCACGGCCGCTCTCGGAGCCCAGCATGGCGGGCGCGTCCGCGCGGGGAGGGCGCTAGTCGGACCCCATGGCCCGGCGCCTCGGCTCGGCGGGGCTCAGCACGTCCGGGCTGGGCTCGGCTCCGCCAAAGCCGCCGCCGCCGCCGAACTGCGCGGCCAACGCCGGGGCACGCCGGGCGGCGGAGCTCGCTCCCAGCCGGGCGAGGCGGCCGCCAGCCCCAGCGCCTGCCTGCTGCGCCGTCGGAGCGGCCGCGGCCCCGGGCTCCGCCTCTCGCCCCCGTCGGGCCGGAGCGGATGACGCGGGCTGTTGGCTCGGGGGCGGCGGGAGCTGCTCCGCAGCGCGGGGGTCCGCACCGGGGGACAGCCGCTGGGCCCTGCCGAGGGCTGCACGCCCGGTCCCCCTGCCCTGGCACCGCGCCCGCGGAGACCCGCGGGGTGGGGGCTGCGTGGCCGGGCGGGCAGGGCAGAGCAGCGCGCTGCCGGTGGGCCGCAGCCCGGGACTCGCGTACCACGCACCGGGCGGCGGCGGCACCGGCGGCACCGGCGGCACCGGCACCGTGCCCACGCCGAACGCGCGGGGCTCCCCACGGGCCGGTGCTGCCGGTGTCCCGCCCGAGCCACGCTGCTGCTGCCGCCTTAGCGGGGGCTGTGACCACCTAAGCGGGCAGCCCTGAGCTGCTCTCTAGGAAGCCGTGAAGAAGGCCTGGCCCCGTGCCCAGCACACTACAGCTCCTCGTTGTGCTCAGCTGTGGCTTCTCCCCCCTTGACCCGCTTCCAAGAACTGTGGCTGAGCTTGCCCGAGGGAGCTCGCCAGCGTTTGTTTGCACGGTGGCTTCTGCCCAGGTCTAAGAAAGCATCCTGGAGAATGCCTGGAAGCTGCTCTGCAGTGGGACGCTGTGACAAGGACAGACAGGGAAGGCAGAGCAGCTTGGCATGGCCCTGGACCAGCAAGTAGAAGTCGGACTGAATGTGAGAGTTTTAAGTTGCAGAGAGCAGCTTCTTGCACCCAGCAGTTGACGGGCAGATGTTTTCCTTACTAAGGACTCCTCTGCAGGTCAGCCACAGGTCCTAGGACAAGCAGGCTGCCAGGGGGACAGCAGCACAAGCTGCTCTCAGAACCGGGGGCACCAGCAGCTGGTTACAGATTCAAAACTAGCTGTAGGTTCAAAGCAGGAACGAAGCCAGGACTGCAATTTGGAAAAAACCCCTAATAAAGGAGCAGTGGAAAGAAAGTCTCAGGGAGGCTGCTGGAGTTACTGGAGTTAATGAAAGGGATTTTTGTCAGTCGTGAGGGTTGAGTTGGCTGAGCAAACCAGGGCATGGTGATGGACTGCCTGTGCATCTCACATGTGAATATGGCTATAAACATGAGTCAGGCTCAGCACCTTGAAATGTGAAAGTACTAAGTGTTGTTACAAAGGAAGTTATGGGGGAGTCAGTTCATCTGACCTGCATGTCAAGCCCACTGTAAAAATACTGTGAATCAGATAACCTGAGAAATTAGGTTTGTTGCACAAGGATTAACACAGCTTTTTAAAGAAAGAAGTCCCAGCCTGCAAGTTTATCCATGTTCTCTGAGGGACTTGCAGACCTGTGGACAGGGCTGTCAGGTAATGCACCACATCAGTTTCTAAACCACCTTTGCCCCCCCCAGGCTGTGCAAGCACCTCAGAGAAATGTCAGCACAGTGAAGTGCAAAATGTTTGATGTGGAAACAGGGAGCCCAAAGCGTGGGGCAGTATCACAGGGAATGCTGTGAAGCCAGTGGTGGGCAAGCTAAACCCAAAGTTCTGAGTTAGCTCACACAGAACCATGAGGGTGAGGCTGAAGGCCACCACCTAGAAGGCAGGAGGAGAGAAAGTGGGTTGAGGCAGAGAGGGACAGTCTGTAGACAACACAAAATTTAGACAAAGAAATAAGAGCGTGAGAGGGATGCTGACAGCAACAGGCAGCTAGGTTGGCAGGCTAACAGCACACACACCAAACGTGTTTCACTGGGAGGATTTAGTTGAGCTGCAGAAGAACCTACCAGTTACTACAGAAGTGAAACAGAGAACTTGGATCGTGTACCACCCAGCAGGCAGGGAAGCACAACCCTGTGGGAGTGCAGCCCAGCAGCCACCCAACTGCTGCTGCTCTAGCAGAGAGCCAAGAGCTTCATGGGAGGAACTGGAAGAGGGTCCCAGTGCTGCATCTGTGGGGAAAACTCTCCCAGGGATGTGAAGTGGTGCAAGAAAAAGTGCAGGGGTATTTATTGAAGATTTGGACAAACAGGCAGGGAAGAACAGCTGTCCACAAGTCAGTGACTTGAACGCAAGCCCAGGGATGGGGTGGAGGGGGGTGAGATGGGTGAAGCACGGGCTATATGAGGCACAAAGGAGGGTCTGTGAAAGGACATGCAGGAATGGATGAAGTAATTGAGAAAAAAGCTTCAGACAAATTCTTTGTGAATACTGTCTTTGGGAGGGAAGGCAGGAAAATAGTGATAGACAGACAGATGTGTGAGACTAGAGAGAGGACTGTACTGGAGACAGGCTGGGGCTTCAGGCTGGAGTGGCAGGAAAATGTGGAGGGTTGTTAACAGTGCCTGAAGTGGCCTGGTGGATTTTGCAGAAAGGAGTTAATAAGCAAAAAAAAACCAATCCTAAGTATCTTCTGTACTGCTTTACCAGCTGGGCACAAAGGCTGTTCTAGATGCAACATGTGTCTGATCTGACAGCTTCTAAAAGAAAATGCCCCTTGATCTCCTCTGGGTAATTTCCTGAACTACTTAAATTGAGACCAATTTGTTCTTGGATCCCAGTGTCTGAGCTTTCTCCAGAACCTACCTGAGGGTCCCCACTGGCTTTTCGGAGGCTCATATGACCAGAGTCGAGCTGGTGTGCTGGGGTCCCAGAGATGTGGTAGCCATTCACTGTAAGGACAGGTAGAGAGTTAGCAGGCTTGCTGCTGGTGGCAAATGACAGCTGCACATTTTAAAACCTAATCACTTAATTGATTGTACAGACAGAAATCCTGGTGCCTGTTTTGAGTCACAAGTGCTCACTGCCTCCAGCCCAAGAAACCACAGATGCTTTTCCTTATGCCAGCAGGCTGGTGATGTGATGTGGTAGAGCCAACCACAAAGACCCCAGAACTACAATCTGCAGAAGCTCAGCCCGTGGGTCCAGTCCACCCTTGGGATCTTGCTTCAGGCTCTTACCAGGAGTTACTGAGCTGCAAAGAGCCAAGAAAAAGAGACCCCAAAACTCAAGATGGTTCCATAGCCCTGCTTGGTAAAATCACAGAATCACAGGGGTTGGAAGGGACCTCAAGAGCTCATCAGGTCCAACCCCCTGCCCAAGCAGGGTCCCTAGGACAGGGCACACAGGTTGGTGTCCAGACGGGGCTGGAATCTCTCCAGAGAAGGAGACTCCACACCCCCTGGGCAGCCTGTCCCAGGGCTCCCTCACCCTCACTGGGGAAAAGTTCTTCCCCATGTTGCTGTGGAACTCCCTGTGCTCCAACTTGAGGCCATTGCCCCTTGTCCTGTCCCCACAGACACTGAGAAGAGGCTGCCCATGTCCCCCTGTGTCCCACCCTTCAGCTACTGATAACCATTGATCAGATCCCCTCTCAGGCTTCTTCTCTCCAGGCTGAACAGCCCCAGCTCACTCAGCTTTTCCTCACAGGGGAGATGCTCCAGGCCCTTCATCATCTCCTCAGCCTCCTCTGGACTCTCTCCAGGAGATCCCTGGCTGGTTGATCCCAGGGAGCCCAGCACTGGACACAACACTCCAGGTGGGGGCTGAGCAGGGCAGAGGGATAGGACCAGGGCACTTCCCATAGCCAAGTACATTAAATACACATCCCATGGAATCAGCATTGTCCTTGGCTCTGCTGAGCAGTGGAGCAGCAGCTGCACCTCAGACACAGCCTCCAGCAGTACCTGCAGCGCTCTTCTGTGAGGCGGGGCTCTTCGGGGTCCCAGGCACGCTGCTCGGCCGCTCCCAAGTCGTTTCTGTTGAAGGAAGCATCAGTGTGAGGGTGATGGAGGCCTTGTCTGCACACTGGAGTTATGTCTTACACATGTACAAATGGGTCTGTCCCTCTGTTCTTGATCCGGGTTCTCACCCTGCGAGGACCTTCCTGCACACTGCATCTCCCATCTCTTTCTGCTGTTGCTTCCCAGCCCCTCAGCCATGGCTGGGATGGGTGGAAGGGGCAGGCAGGGATGGGTGAAAGCAGCAAGCTGGGCTGGGTGGAAGCAGCAAGCTGCTGCACTGGTTCTTCCAGCACAGGTCTGCCCCTGGCTGTGCTCACAAGAAAGCAGGGATACAGCTGTAGGCACAGGTCACCGCCCCTAAGCTGCTGGCACTGTCTGAGCTGCATAGGCAGCATTCCCAGGTGTGTTAAATCCAGCCCAGCCTGGCTCCTGCCTGCAGCACACACACACACATGTCCCAACCACAGCCAGTCATGGTCTTAACCCCAGGAAGAAGGACTGGACAGTGCCAGTGCCTCCGTCCCTGCTCTCCATATGTAAACTTTAAGTGAATGACTCAAAATGTGGTTTTAGTGACATATACACAGGTCATAGCATCTTTTTTTCCCCTCAAACCCCCCCTATATTCCTGGCAAATGTCCTGGTTTCCACTAGCATCTGAGACAGGCACATGCATGTTTTGATTCTCCAGAGGCTGCTGCTGCAGTTCCCTCTGTACTTCAACCACTCTGCTCTTTTTCTCAGCAAATGGGAAATTTTTTGACCACCTGCTAAATGCAGAAGGTGACTTTGCAAAAGTTGCAAACAGCAGTTGGTGAAATGAGAAGAGCAGCTTCTGCATCAGTCTAACTAGAAAACCCACCAGAACTCCTTTGGTACCAAATCAGGTAACGCTGTCAGTGGGACATAAGGAAAAAACCAAGTTAGTGTGATGAAGACAAAAGACAACTTTGGGAAATTTTACTAAAATCCCAACCAAACAGAAATCTAACCCAGCCACAGCCTAAAATCCTGTGTCTGGATATTCTGGGGGAATGTTGTCCAGCAGCAAAGGGCAGGAGAGGCTGAGCCAGGGCAGGGGGTGGTGGTCAGCATTTCAGACAGGGCACACAGGGCCTCCTGTCCTGACTGGGTGCTTGTCTGAGCTTCAAGAAGCACAGAATCATAGAATCACAGGGGTTGGAAAGGACCTTGAGAGCTCATCAGGTCCAACACCCTGCCAAAGAAGGGTCCCTAGGACAGGGCACACAGGTCGGTGTCCAGACGGGGCTGGAATCTCTCCAGAGAAGGAGACTCCACACCCCCTGGGCAGCCTGTCCCAGGGCTCCCTCATCCTCACTGGGGAAAAGTTCTTCCCCAGGTTGGTGTGGAACTCCCTGTGCTCCAACTTGAGGCCATCACCCCTTGTCCTGTCCCCACAGACACTGAAAAGGGGCTGGCCAATTCCCCCTGCACCCCATCCTTCAGATATTGATAACCACTGATCAGATCCCCTCTCAGTCTTCTTCTCTCCAGGCTGAACAGCCCCAGCTCTCTCAGCCTTTCCTCCCAGGGGAGATGCTCCAGGCCCTTCATCATCTCCTCAGCCTCTTCTGGACTCTCTCCAGGAGATCCCTGGCTGTTTGATCCCAGGGAGCCCAGCACTGGACACAACACTCCAGCTGGGGCCTGCCCAGGGCAGAGCAGAGGGGGAGGATCCCCTCCTGTGACCTGCTGCCCACACTCCTCCTGATGCCCCCAGGATCCCATTGTCTCTCTCAGCCCCAGGGCACACTGCTGGCTCATGGCCACCCTGTCACCCCCCAGCACCCCCAGGTCCTTCTCAGAGCTCCTCTCCAGCAGCTCCCCCCCAGCCTGTACTGACACAAGCAGTTATTCCTTCCCAGGTGCCAGACTTTCAACCATGAAAGGTTGAAAGCAGGGTGTGCTGTTGTACTGTCTTTACACACACATACACACAGAGATGCCCTCAATGGTTGCGTTGGGTTCCTCACTTCAGGAGTAGACTCAGGATTGCACATCCCAGACAGGGGGGAAGATGCCACCCTTCCCCTCCTCCCATGAGGTCTGAATCCTTGAGCCACTCCCCTCTTCCCCCTCTCTCCCCTTCTCCCCAAGTTTTTGCTTGCAAAGGAAAATACTTGGAGCTTTTTTACTTCCCTTGTGAGTGAGTGCAAAGCCTCAGGGCCTGGAAGCTTTGATGAATCATGAGGAAGCATTCTCGTTTCTGTCAGCTTTTTGTGCATTGGGTAGGACGTTAAAGCCTGCTGGGTCAGTCTGGAGGAACTGGAATGTGTTTTAACTAAACAGGAGAATTGAATGCTGAGAGGTGTCTTTTATGAGTCAGCTTGCCTTGGTTTAAGATATACAAACGCAGGGTTAAATCAAAACAAACTCTAATTTACATGTATTGTGATGTAAAGGACAGAATATCCCACCCACCTTTCTGGTAGAGGTTTTTTTCTTCCCTATTTGAAATAGTTAATGAATGAGTAACACTTGAGTGGCTTCTGGATGTCTGTGTGGAGGGGCTCTGATGTCCCCTCTCACTATGCCCAAGTGCAGTCAGTGGGGTAATGTGGTTTTGTCAGAACTAATTTTGAGATGAGCTGTAAAATCACTTGCCTCCCTGTTTGGCTCAAGGGCTTTTCTTCAGAATCCCAGCCTGGTCTGGGTTGGAAGGGACCCCAAGGGTCACAGAGCTCCAACCCCCCTGCCACAGGCAGGGACACCAACCTCAGGCCTGGAGCTACACAAGGTTGCCCAGGGCCCCATCCAACCTGGCCTTGAACACCCCCAGGGCTGGGGCACCCATCTTTCTATGGTTTTTATGCAGACATATCTGCCTACAGTACTTTTGCACTTCTGAGACCATGCAAAGGGATCTACCTAATCTCCTAACAACTAGATTTGAATTGTAATCAATCCCTTCACATCACCAGCCCTTTCTTGTGCCCAGTGCCTGCTCTGCCTGCTCGCTGCCCACTGGTGAAACTGGGATGAAGTGCCTCATTCTTCCCCTCTGCCATGTAGGAAGCCAAGGGGCAGAGCTTGAGGACACGGATTTTATACCTGGAAGAGCAGTGCCTGGGAGCTAGTGTATTTGTGAATACAAATACAATTTGTCTTGACAGTTTTTCTAAAATAAAGTGATTGTGGAGCTGTGAGGATTGAAAAATAAACCCAAAAAATGCTATAAAAATGCATAACCTCGGTAATTAACAAATAATGGGTTTTAGCCCCATTTATTTTGAGTTTGAGAGCAAGAAATAACCCCACTCCTGTGCAGAGAACAGGGATGCTTTAGGCAGCCGGGCAGGGATGGAAGGAGCCTCCCAGGCCTGCACTGCTGTCGTGCCATCTAGTGGGAGCATCCCTCATTGCCAGGGTAGCACTGCACCATTCCAGATTGCCCTGCAGCTCCATCGGGATGAGAAGGGAACAGGGATGAGGGGGGGGTGTGTGACTCACAACTAAACCAAACTAGAAAATGCTTAGTGAGACAGGACTCCCAGGACTGAACCAGTCTGGGTCACCCACAACATCAGCTCAAAGGGTCCAACCAACCAGCCCATGCACGAGCCTCTGCACGGTGTCCTCACATTGCAGTGCTGCTCCATGGGCCTCCCAGGACCTGACCTCTATTTACTGCCACACTCATACCTAGAGACAAGAGAAGCAGGCAGGAGTGGTAGGTGCAAAACTCTCTGCACCTGCATGAGATTCAGCCTTGCAAACGCTGAAAGCAGAGCACTGTGTAGTGCATGAACTAGTTGAGGAGAAGTTGCAGTGTCAGAACTGAAATCCAGCCCCACCCCACATGTAGTTCAGTAAGAAAGACACTGAGGCTGTCACACAGCTTTTACCCTTGGTCCTACAACAGAGAAAGGCACAATCCAAGAGGTCTTGAAGCCTTCTGTCCATGTGTTGAGGGTAGATGTGCTTGTTGCTACCTCAGCAGCGTGGGAAGAACTGCTGACAACAGTCCCTGATCTTTCAGAAGGAAGCTGGGACCTGTATCACGTCCCTCCTTTTGCAAACACTGTGTAACAAAAGCGTGCCCTTCACTGCAGGCTGACTGGTGATAGTAATGCTATTTCCAGCACTTTCTGAGACATACTTTGTTTTTCTAGGTTTTAGGCCACTTTATCAGGACAGGTTTCTGTACCACCCTTTAGCTGGGGCACCCAGGATCAGAGGGAAATCAGCACTAAAAGATTTAGCTGCCAGAGAAAAAAACCCCTGTAATAAAAATGCTTGACATCTCTCAGGTGTCTCCACAGATGACTTAGGATTTCAGCTGCAGGTTGTAAGTTTACTTGGAGTATGTGCTGACCATAGCTGGTGAGATGTGAAAGAGAAACCTCAACCCACAGACTAAATCCTTCAAAGCTCCTTAACTGGTTCAGAGATGGAAAAATAACAGGCAAAGGAACTCCTTGAGTAAGTTGTGGTTATATTCCTCCAGGTCTAGCACCTACTTCAGAACAGGAACTGTCAGCAAGTGGTGAACTTCCTCACTGCTTTCCAGCTCTGCAGTGCTGGTTGTCTTTAAGGAGACTGCTTCTTTAATGCCTCTGGCTTTGAGGAGCCCCAGGCTGACACGTGCTCCCAGGGAGGAAGAAAGGTATGCTGGGCAGGAACTCCAGGAATTCCAGGAACATCAGTCTAGCTGAACTGCTGGGTCATTTCTCTCAGAGAAATGGCATGCCTGCAGCTCACTTTGAGGTTGCTTTCCAACCAAGCAAAGATAAAATCTTTTGTTTATTCTCTGCAAATAGAGTTGGTGAAGCTTGGAGGTAAAGTTATGAAAAAAAGACCAACTGTTCCCAACAGCCTTAGTGCCACCCTTAGCCAGACTCATTCCAGGCTGTGCTTGTGCTGCAAGATAGATCTCACATGCATTTCCTTTACTGGCCTGGCCACTCACAGTGCCCTTCCCCACTCGCAACAGCATCAGTGAAAATGCAAGTAGCACTGTGTGATCACAGGGGAGAAAATTCTCCTCCTTAGAGATGTTGCTCCTCCTTAGTCTTTTGTCATCCTCCAATTACCCCCTGAAATGCAGCGTTACTAGAGCAGCTTTCATACTCTTGATTAAAGTCCAGCTTATGATGGTACAGCAGGGAGGTTTCACAGCATTTCCTAATTTAATTCTTTTTATATGTTTACAATCCTTAAAAATTACGTGTCTTAGGACAGAATGGTTGAGCTTGCATCATAGTAATGTTAGGGTGCTCTCAGCTCTGGCATTGTATGGCAGCTATGAGACATTAAATGCAGTGCAGGGTAGATGTTAGGGTGGGGAACCTCAAACACACAGGAGTCCCTTTGAGTTTCCATAAATATTCTCTGACCTACTGAGTGTCCTAATAACAAAGGTCTCACAAGATGACCACAACCACTGTGACCATCTCTTATTTGCCCATGTTGTGCCAGGCACCAACAGCCTTCAGACCAGACAAGGAGGATGAAGACTGGTGGCTTGCAGATGTGTATTCCAACAGGGCTTAGACATGTGGCCACTCAGACTGGGATGTTTTAGCAGATACTGGTTTGGTGCCCTGGAAAATTTACTTGCAAGATGAAGACAGCACTGTGCTGGATGGAGAGAACTCAGCTGCTCACTAGCCATAGGATGCTTAAGATCCCTAAGCACTGGGTTTGTGAGGAGAATGCAGTGTGTTTATGGCACTGAGTCTCAGCAGTTGTTTGGGTGTTAGCTAGAGAAGCAGGACCTGTTGTTTCTGCCTTCCCTGGGGTCAGCAGGCAGGCTGCAGTAGGTGCACAGCTCTATCAGGGACTTCTTGGAGGTAGGAACTCCAGTGGGAGAAAGGTGGAGGGTAAATCAAGATAAACAGGAAAGTGTGTGCCCAGGAAGACCAAACAGAAGAGCTGGCTGATGGTACCAGGGGGGTACTAAGCCATGCACATTTCCTCATGCAGCTTAAAAAATCCTAAAACTCTGAAGTGCTGGACTTGAGATTCAAGGAGATGACCACTTGTGGTTACACCTTTCAGGGCTGCCTGAAAGTCCATGCCCCAGAGCTTGCTGTTGCAGGTGACACTTTACTATTTGTAGCAATGAGAATCTATAGACCTTAATTAAGACCAAGGAAACATGAAAGTGGAATTCCTGCTTTCCAGGAGACAGAAAGCTGCTCAGTGAATGGGAAGGACTTAACACCACAGACAGGAAAAACCTGGAAATAAGGACACCCCATGTAAGGTTGACCTCAGCTGAGAGTGAGAGGCTGCAGATAGCCACATGCACCCTGTGTCACAAGGATAAGTCGTCTTTAACACACTGGACAAGGTGGCTGGAGTGCTATTGTTTGACTAATGCCAGAGGTATTCCAGCTGCAGCACAGCAGGGTTTCTTCAGCATAATCAAATATTTTCCTGCTGAATCTCCCACCCACACAGAGATGTAAACCACTCCCAAAGACACTGAGCAACCATATGGTTAACCAGAGAGTAGCTGTATGTTCTGGGCACGTAGTACCTTTGAACTTGGTGTGGGGGTGTGATCCCAGGATTCCCCTTTCAGGAGGCACACAAAGGCCACCCCTGCTGAGCAGCTGTGTTCTTTTACAGTCCAGGTTATATGCAGCAGCATCTGCTTTGCCAGCACTGTTCAGTCAGTGTCTTACAGCAGTCTCCCACCTGAAAAGGGCATTCATGGGATGAGATGGCTCATCCCAGTTTCCTTAAAGTATTGCCCATGAACACCAGATGTGTTTAAGAGGCTGTATGAAGCACACCATTACTTACACCTTTCAGAGATCACATCACACCTCCACCCCCCCACCCTGACTGCTTCTCACCTTCCCTGCCCCTTCATTTACTGCCCTAGCCTGTATCTTTCCATCCTCCCCTGTATGTTTCCATCCTCCCCCATCACATGTGCCTGGGCTCATGTCTCCTCTCATTTACAGTCACAACACAGAACCACAATGATTACTGATAAGAAGTGTCCTACTAGGGAATCATTTCAGAAATGCACTTTTGTTTCAGATGGTGCCAGTTTAGTCCTGGCAAAGGGGATGCTCAGCCCCAGTAAACAGCATGGAGCTGCCAGCAGCCCTCCTGCCTGACCTGAGGATGAAGCATTACAAAGAAATGCAGGTAGGGGCCAGCAGTGCTGTTTGCTTTGGGCCCTGAAAACGCCAGTTAGAAGCCTGCAGCCAACCTCCCGCAACAGCAGTGAGTAAATAACCATACTTATTTCATAGGGATGATCAGGTAGGAGGTGTCCAGGGCACAAATTATTGTACCTTATCCACACTTCCCTCCAAAAGACACAGAAGCTGTCCAGATGTGCTTCGGATTGTATGTCAATGTCAGCACTCGGTCTTCTCCATCTCCCAGACAGGGTTTCTTCCTATTCACAGCCTCCCATCAGCTCATATCCATGAAAGGTTTTGAAAGCTTCACACACAGCAATTTCACAACCCAGAAGAGCCTGGGGACATTTATTTCTTGAAATTCCAGAACAGCAGCAGAGTATCTTGCTGACTTGCTTCCCATGGTCTTGGGAAGGGAAGGAAACACCCCTGTGCACAGCCAGGTACAGGCAATCCCAGCCAAAGGGTGAAATGCACACATGGAAGGCTGTAGCACTTCACATGAACACTTAAACACACACAACCACCCCTTGCCCAAGTCAGGCAGAGATGGAGGAGCCTGCAGGAAGCACTGGGGTATTTAGGGACCCTGCTTTGGCAGGGGGGTTGGGCCCAATAATCTCTCAAGACCCCTTCCAACCCCCACAACTCTGTGATTTATCAAGCTGAGGCCTGAGCCAGCTCATTTGCAATACTGAAGGCCACAAGGTAACTGGCAGTTTCTGGTGACCTTGTTTCGTGCTTCACCAAACAGGTCAATGCCAGAGTTGACCTTGTGAGACCAAGCAGAGTGCAGATGGGCAGCTGGCCTCAAGGGATGGAGCACACCACTGTTTGCTGAGGTACAGCCAACAGGAAGGGCAGCACAGCCCTGGGGAGGGAAAAAAATAACAGAATCCCTGTGTTTGTATTTCTTCTGAAGCAAATAAAGGGATCTGATGGGCAGCCAGATTGGTTCAGAAGCATGGGGGCTGTGCACAAGGGTGTTTCACACTCTCTCCAGTCTCCCTACACTTTTTTCTCCTCTGGTCTGCAAACAAGATGCCTAAACCCATTCATCTTGGGATGTACAGTCCCCCTTCTTCTTCAGCCCCCCAGTTCTCAACACTCCCAACCCTGGGAAGCTGAAGCAGCCAACCCTAATCACCCTTGGACTACTGGGAAGGATCAAGGCAGAGCAGGGTGGGTTGCTGACCATGTCCTATCTAGAGTCACAAGCACCTTCCTCCTCTGCAGGGCAGCAGGAGCTTCCCAAGAAAGCCACAAGGCATTTGGGCTGCCTACACACATGAAACAGGCAGTTCCTCTTCCCTTGGGATGCACAGAGGGTGTGGGACCACAGGGCCTGAGCTCACAAGGGGCTGTGTGCTGAGCCTGGGGAAACTGGGGAGGCATGGGTATGGAGATGGACAAGTGACGGCTAGGAGGAGATCTTAACATCTGCAGCTTGATGGGTAGAGAAATCCAAGGCAGAGTAGGGTTCAAGGGCACAAGGACAGCACTGGGGAGCAGCTGATACTGCTGGTCTGGGAAGGTCCTTCTCATCCCCAGCATAACCACTCACTGCTCTCCCATTTATTGCTCCAACAGCAGAAAAGTAGTTCCCTTCCCCCCACTGACTCAAACTCACGAGTCCTGCACACACCAGTCAGGTATTTCAGACTAGAGTCAGTAGTTTCTAGGGTGTAGAAAAGGTGTTGGTGGGATTCAGAGCTGTGTAACACTGAGCTGAGGCTCTGGCCAGCTCTAAGCCAAATGCTGGGGCTACCTTGAGTGAGACAAGGCATGCAATGGGGAAGGTGTTTCCTTCTCTGAGGCATCCCTGAAGCTCTACTTGCCAAGTGCATCCATCTCAACCACCTTCCTGCCATGGGCCTCCTGAGTTCATCTTAGTGCTTGAGTAATGCCAGTGTTTAAAGAAATGTCTTCCCTCAACCCCTGCTACACCAGCAAGCCCTATTTTGGGATTTCTCCCATTTCCTAAACCCATCAGGGCTTCCTGTGCCTGGAGAAATATTTTTGCCCTGGTCTGATCTGAGAGCTGCTGGTCTGGCTTTCTAGCTCCTGTTACCCATTAGCCCCCAGAAACACTGCAGCTTTTCAGGCACTGAATCACCCCCAAAGCACCATCCCTCCAACATGTGACTACACCTGCAGATGCTTGTATGCCTGTGGGACCATGACTGGGTGTTGGTAACAGCTCCTGGAACTCAGTGTAGAAATGGGGTGCAGCATTGTACACACATCCTGTGCACCCCATGCACTTTCTGTGGTGGTTCAGCCCCAGCCCATGGCTGAGCACCACATGCCTCTTGCTCACTCCCAGAGGACAGACAGACAGAGCCTCTATGGGTTGGGATAGGGACAGGTTACTGACAAAAATCACCATGAATGCAGAACAATAACAGCCAATTACACTCACACCCAGTGCTAACACAGAGTAACTTACTGACCTGATGAATACAGACTGCTGCCCAACAGCAAGGGCCAAACTGACATCCCAGCTGCACTCAGACTGTGCTGGAGGCATCAAGCCCTGGCCCTTCCCCAACCAGCCCCTTTAGTGAGGCAGTGATGTCAGGGGGTGTGGAAACAGCCCAGGATAACTCAGCTCACCTGGGATAACTCAGCTCCCCTGTGCTGGCTGCCTGGGGAGGTTGACTCTGGCCTGGCCAGAACCAGGACAGACATAATGAAATTCTCTTGGGCCTCAATCTACATGCCTTTCACAGGTCAGAGGCCTTTCAAAGGGTTTCAGGATTGAGTCCAACCGGTTCCAAAGCATGATAAACATCTAGTTGGGTCATCAAGTGGAGATAAACAGTAATAGGCTGTCCTTGTCAGCTGGCTCATTTACCTGTGCAAGTCTGCTTGTTCCAACCAGAAGAACCCCAATCCTTTCATCACAGATTTTTCTAACATCTTTGTTTCTCATAATAACACCATCTCAGAAATTCTATTTCTTTCCAGTGAAGAACATATTTCCTAGTGTTTTCCACATAAAGACACTGAAAATTAGAACAGACAACAACCTGCATGGTAGGAATACTCCTGTGGCCAGACAAGACATAGGGACAGCGCAGGCAGTTAGTCACAAAGTGGAAGGACACCAGCCTCAGCTGACAATAATATCAATGCCTCACAAGAGAGGAGGGTTCTGTTGTATTTTGAAGGCTCAGAAGGATCAAGATGTTACTTGTCCCTGAAAACCCACTTCCCCTCCCCTGGAAGTGCATACTCAAGTTACCATCTCTGGATAGCTGAAGCACCATGAGTAAAAAACCTATTTAAAAGAAAAAGAAAGAAAAGGCTCCTGCACCATGTGAGGAAGGAAGCACATGGTGATGCAGAGATGGTTCAGTGCCAGGCATGTTTAGAAAGGCAATTTGTTAGATGGACAGTCACCCCACACCTCCTGTTTGCAGAAGCAGGGAGCAGAACTACACCAAGGGTTCAGCTGGGGAGCAGCACAGAGCCCCACCACACCAAAACTTGCATGGCTTCTGCTTGCTGACCTTCTTCAAAGGCTGTGTCACCCCCTTGTGTCCCCACCCTGTGCAAAACCACTGCAGAGGTGCAGAGCCCACCACCTACTGCTGCCCTGCACTTTGCTGGCTAACCCTGCCTTTCCCTGGGAAGAAAGAAGGCAGGACTGCCCAGGGAGGAGCCGGATCTGTCCCAGAGCACAGTGGGAATATTCAGTACAGGGGCACGTAGGTGCACATGGAATGAAGCACAAGAAATGTTCCTCTGAACTCAATTTTAAGATTCTTTGGCTTAGACAATCAGAAAAAGCAAACCAGCAGTTGAGTGACAAGAGCCTTGTTAGATGTGACTTGTGTAAAAATGGGGACACACAGAGATAATGAATAAAGAACAACTCCCATGGGAGTCCCAGGCATTCATCATCCTCTACACTGACAAATATTGTTGATACAGGCTTTACAAACTGAAAACACAGGCCTGAAAGGGATTTCAGGAAGTCGTGTTGTCCCTGCTGTGTCCCACAGCAAATCCAATGTGATTCTTCATGGGTTTTGCATAACCTGCTCTTAGACACCTCCAGTGACACAGACTCCCAGGCAACTCCCTTCTCCAGTGTTGCCCTGCCTCAGCTAGGAAGAGTCCTCAGATTTGTCCTCATTGCAACTGAAGTGTGTTAGTGTGTCTTTTAATCACTACAGGCACTGCAAGCAGACTCCCACAACAGCATTTCGTGCCCCTGAAGCCTACCTGCATGTCCCCATCTTTTCTTTTCTCAGGACAGACAGCCCCTATCTCTTACCATTTACCCACAGCCCATGTTTGTCATGTTTCCCATCATTCCTGCTACTCTCTTCTGGGCTTTATCCAACTGGCTCACATTTTCCTGAAGCACAGAACTCAAACATGAGAAAATATTCCAGCTGAGGCTTTCTAACTTCCCTGTAAAGCTGCAGGGTGACTTCATGCCTCACAACTTTCCTATTTCCACCATGGAAAAGCCTGGCTGGTTTTGTTCTATCACAACACTGCTGGCTCAGACTCAGCTTTAGACCCTTCAGAGCTGCTTAGTCTTTGTCTGTAAACTGCTCCATTGCCTGTCTTTGTCACTTAATTATTTCTGATGAAATCTCCAGTCCTAACTGGATCTTTACTGAACAACATCCCCTTCTTCCCACATGTGCCTTCAGCTGCAGGGTGATTGTGGATTCTGAGCCTGTTGTGTTCAGCACACCATGTTCTCTCCCAGCTTCACTTAAAGTTAACTTTTGAATAAGTATTCTCGATGTCAACATGCCATTCATTACTGGAAATACAGCCTAGAATGAAGCCTGGGGCAGATCCCTGCAGGATTTCCTTTGGTTAAAACTTCTCTTTGACAAGGGACCATTGATTAGCATGCTCTGAGCACTATCTGCCAAGTAGTTTTGCACCATCTTATTGTAACTTAACTATGGCCTCCTTTCCCTTTAGTTTGCTTTTCCTCTAGGCAGCTTTAAAACTGCCTTTTGCTGCTTTGAAGCCCTGTCTTCCTGTAAATGAGCAGCCTTCCCTGCATGTGGACTCTCAGCTCACAGACCTGCTTTGCCTGGAGCCTGTAAAAATGTTTACCCAGGATCCTGCCACATGAGAGGACACATTTGAACCTTGTCTAACCATGGCTTGTCCATGATGGCAGTGCTAAAACCACAAGAAAGCCAAGATAAACCACCTTCAGAAAGGTGGCTGGTGCTAGCAAGGCCACAGAGTATGGTAGAAGGATGCTCTGTTGTGCTCTTGCCCCATTTGGGACTCAGCCTGGAGCTTGGTGAATCATAGAATCATAGAATGGGATGGGTTGGAAGGGACCCCAAGGATCACAGAGCTCCAACCCCCCTGCCACAGGCAGGGACACCAACTTCCAGACCTGGAGCTACACAAGGTTGCCCAGGGCCCCATCCAACCTGGCCTTGAACACCCCCAGGGACGGGGCACCCACCCCCTCTCTGGGCAGCCTGTTCCAGCCCCTCACCACTCTCTCTGCACAGAACTTCCCCCTAATATCTCATCTAACCCTTCCCTCCTTCAGCTTCACTTGTCCTTGTCCTGCCGGTCTCTCCCCTTTGAACAAGCTGATTCCCCTCCTGTTCCTCTGCTCCCTTCAGGCACTGGCAGGCTGCAATGAGGTCCCCCCACAGCCTTCTCTTCTCCAGGCTGACCCAGCCCAGCTCCCTCAGCCTCTCTCCAGAGGGAGCTGCTCCAGCCCTCTGAGCATCTCCGTGGCTCCTCTGACTCCTCTCCAACAGCCCCACATCTTTCTTGTGTTGGGCCCCAGCCTCAGGAGGGCCCCTGCCCTTCTCTGGGATGTGCCCTCCACTGACTGACAAGGCAACTGGCTGGCCATGCAGGCCAGCTGGAGTGCTGCAGAAGAGGGACATGCCACTCAGAGGATGTCCAAATACAACATTTAATGGAACAGACAGTGAACCCTCAGCCTGAGGCTCCCACATCTGCGTAGCATATGGCTGAGATAAGTGACTGTCTTCTACCTCATGAATGAGAGATGTGATGGAAGGGACAGCCAGGGGGAGGATGCATGATAGCAATGCCCAAGGGATGTGTTGTATGTATAAAGGAAGCAAAAGCTTGGATTTGTGGGCTTCAGGCTACAGGAGACCAGGCAGAGTGCTCTTCAACTAGTAAGGTGGTGCCACATTTGCTACCCAGCATCAGCCCTGAAGAAAAAAACCTCAAGGTAACATTCACAGTCAGCTGTGTTTAGGGGCAGGTCAGGTCTGGGTACCTCTGCACTCTGAAAAAGGTGGGATCAGAGACAGCAGTATGCTGTTGGCAGAGGCTCAGCAGCTGCATCCTTGGATGGAAGCAGCTGGAAAAGGTCCCCACGGTGCATACAGCACTCAGGCTGACAGAGCTCCAAGGAGCTGCTAGCAAGGCTCCAGCTGAGGAGAGCTAAGGGTATTCCTGGCATGGAGAGGAGTTCCTTCCTTGCTTCCTTCCTTCCTTCGGGGAGAGAGTCCTGCATGAGAAAGTCTTCATCACAATGTCCACTTACTTGACAGCTCTGGGAAGCTCCTTGGCTTGGGGAAGGCTCCTTCCCAAGCCCTTTAAAGGGCACTCAGACAGATTTAATCTTTCATAGAACAATACAATTGTTTAAGTTGGAAAAGACCTTTAAGATCATCAAGTCCAACCATTAAAATAATTTCTCTCTGAATTTCACAATACTTAGTCCTTGTCTAGAATTAGGAACATTAAAATAAGGACTGCTTCACCCCCTTGGAGATGCAAATATTTCTCCCTCAGCCTCTGAGAAGTTCCCTTTTCTTCCCTCTAGTGACTCATGTGACTTCCCCCTAGTGACTGGCATGTTTAACTAAGAAATATATGTAACCAGACCCTTGTATTTTGTAACACCCTACATATTAACAAGTATAGTTGGTGCACCCGTCTGTATGGGGTTAATACATGGAGGACATTGGTGGCATTTGGCTGAGACCAGACACAACAGTAGTTGGGTGGGAAATCTTCAAGGACTGTCTCCCCTGGCCTGGAAGGCATGGGATGCTCCAAAATGATTCTTAAGTCCAGAACAAGAAACAAGAGCAAGCCCAGCATCAAAGGCAGTTGGGCTTAGGACTATTTTGGTGAGGAACTTTCTGATCTAAACAGAACTTAAGTGCTCCTTAAAGCAAAGACCAGAACAGAGAAATCTCACTTCTACTTTCTTTTGTTCTGTTATTCTGAGAACTGTGTTTCTTGCTGCATAGCAACCCCTCTGCAGTAGCTGAGAGCAGAGCAATAGGTGGTTTGGGATTTCTCCTGAGAAGAACTGGTTGGAAGTGATCTCTAGAAGTCTCCAGCCTAGCTACTCTCTCTGAGCAGGATCACTGCTGACAAGAGATCAGGTCAACCACAGCTTTGTGTACCCAGCTTCTGAGGTCTCCCAAGGATGGAGATAGCACCACCTCCTTTGTCTACCTGTTCCAGGGCTAATCTACCTTTCTAGAGAAAATACCTGTCCTGATTTCTGACCTGGACCCCACAAGCAGGATGTGGCTACTGGCCCTTGTTGTACTGTCTGTCACTTTTGTAAGGAAAGTAAACAGCTACCTGACATTATGGAGAAACCAAGTCCAGGCCAACTACCTGTCTGGGGTACAGCTCCTGTGACAAGAGTTTTTGTCACATAAAAACAGGCTTTTACTGATTTTATCCAACCTCATGCCAGTGCATGTGAGTAAGAGCCCATCACCACGACAGCTTGGGACCAAGTTTAGTCACCTCCTCACCCAACTCTGAACTGCAGCAGGGACAGGGTGTCTGATGTCCCCAGCCATGCAGGGGATGCTGCCCATAAGCCAGAGCAGACTATGCTTCCAAAAGAAGGTGGTGTTAAACGTGCCTCCTGGAGGGTCCTGTGAAATGCTGGTGCATAAAATGCAGGTAAATAATGACTCAGCCAAGTTCTAGAGCAAAGGCTTCTGAATTCTAAAATACATCAGCCCCTGCATGGACTGTGAGGGGTGTTGTGACAGCCCATGGCTCTCCTTGCACTTACCAGTGCCAGGAATGCCAGTGGTCACTCCTGAGGGCTCAACTCCACCATGAACAAGGTGAACTCCTGCTGTCCTCTCCTCCCTTGTCACTCTGTCACTCTTTCTGCTAAAGAAATCTGTGTTTTCTGGTCAGAAGCCCCTGTTTTGCAATGCTGTTGTGACCTTATGATGAGAAAAACAGGTAGCCACAGAATCTTAGGTAAGCTGGAGGTGGTACAAGTTTGGCAGGTCTTGAGCAGCTGATAAGATCGTGAGTTAAGTCTGCTTCTCTATCAGCATGACAGTGGATCAAACTCACAAATATGGACTGAAAATTCTGCCTTTGATGTCCCATTACATGTGTTTTTCTTCCATTGTCTCCACAGGCAAACTGACTCTGACTTGAGCAACTTTTCAACTGGTTATTTTTGTTTTCCCCAGCAGTTCCTTAGTGATCCCTGATATCAAAGTGCTTTCTGTGTAAGTACATGCAAGGACATAAATGTCTCTAGCTAAAGGGAAAGGAAATAAGGAATGTGGTAAAAACTCGATCCTTAAGAGTTGTATATTATAAAGCATTTACAGCAAGGGTGTTTCTACTTCACATTCTCTTTTGTAAAAGATTCAGATGTCTCCTAATGCTCTGAATTAAGATGACAGAGGATCAGAAGACTGAATCTTCTTATACTTATTTTCTTTCATAGAGTGGCAGGGTCATGTTAATTCCTGTGACTCTGAGCCTCCCTTCTCATCAAAATCATCTTGCAACTTCCCACAGCAGGTTTGTACTGCGAGGGAGACACATTTCCTGCAGCCCTCACCCCCACTTACCATTTGTGAAGGTGTTCACATAGTACCTTCGTCCCTGGGGAGACATATAGCTCTGCCAGCCGGGGGGGAGGTGGCCGTTCAAGGTATCTTCTCCTGTCTGAGGAGTTGACTTTCTGGGTTTCTGCTAAGAAAAGAAAAGAAAACAAACAAAAAACCCTGAACAAAACAACCTATTAAGTCAGTATCTGGGTAATGTAAAGTCTGTCCAGACACACATCTGGAAAGGGACACACATCTGGAGAGGGACCACGTGCTTTGGCATTCTAGAGATTGCAATACACCCAAAGACTTTCACTCCATTTCTCCCACTGTCTGTCTTAGCTTCATCCAGAACATGAAGCAACCTTCCCCTGGAGCACTGGGTAAACAGAACATCCTTTGGAAGAGAAATTAAACACCTCTGTATTTGATGTCTCATGAGCACCTCAACTCTTCAAGAATATTATTTTTGTTAAGCAGTAAAATGCAAAGTACAAAATAAGGAAGGGCCTGAGAAAGAAAGGGGTGCATCTGGCACTTGCTTTCAGGTGGATGTACTGGTGGCTCTAAGTACTGGTCATGGAGGCACTGTCCCAATTTAATTTACAGGGGAACCATCACCCTCAGAAAATTTCAAGAAGAACCACTGCAGAGCCATGTTGCCTATAGAAGTAGTGTGCTGGAGTAAGTTTATCAGTATATGGATTATATACTAATAATGCATGTTATTAGCAATGCATACATTACTGATCTAGATGTCTGTCTGGATCCATGTAATCCAGATAGAAGATCATTAGGATCCAGATTACTAGGAGTGATCCAGATTGTTACAAACAGCAGGACATGAGTACCAATGCTGGTATCTGCTCTCCAGCACAAACAGAACTGCTATTGGGGTTCAGGTGCCACCTCAGATGTACATCACCAACTCAGGTGCAAGCCTCAGTGCAGGTTCAGGGTGCAAGGAAAACCAAGAGGTAAAGCTGAAGTGCATGTAATTGTCTACACTGTATTGCATCACCTGGAATATTTCCCTCTTCCAGGTATCTCTGGTGGTTCCTTCATAGCTTGGGATTTACAGCAGCCTCTTGACGTAAGCCTGGCACAGAGGACTTCATTCCAAAGGAGGTATGAGCCCCGTCTGGTCCCTTCAGCCACGAAAAATGAGTAAGGCAAGGATAGAGAGATAAGATGCATGGCCATAGATTGCTGCTGCATCCCAACAGAGCTGTGGCTATGAACCCAACAGCCTCCTCCTGGCTCACATTCCCTGAGGAAAACCAAGCATGTGATGTGCTTATTTTTTATTGGGGTTTTTGTATTGCCTTCAAAGGAAGAAATAAAAGAACAAGGAAAAATGTGTGAAATGGAATTATTTATCCCATGGAAGCTGATCTCTATCCAGGAAATGCCTCTGACAGAGCAGGGGACAGGTCTGAAGGGACTGTGCTCGATTCACCAGCAGCCACATCCAGGAGGCAGGCAGGGTTTCAGCATCTGGCTGCATAGAACGTTTAAACATTGACAGACAAACACCATCAGAAAGAAACCTGCCATGTGTCCTGCGACACATTCCGTCTCTGAGTGCAACTCCCATTCTGTCCCAACCCGGAATGAACGGGGCATTTAACGATTTTAGAGCCAAAAGTCTAGCCCATGTTTCTTTTCAGCTTCAGAGAACTCTGCTCACGATGGCTCTCAAGGGACACTGAACTCAAGCAGGGCCTCGTGTTCGTGCCTCATCAAGCATACTTGCACGGACAGGTCACAGGCCGCAGGGCGGCCATATTGACCTAAGGCCAGCATGAGCTGAGTGCTGCCTCACCTCTGCAGCACAGATGGAGTCTGTGCTTGTTCAGATTTTAGCTATTCTCCCTGAGTAGAAATACAGCCTGGGAGACTCATGTGGCCCAACGTGAGTTGAACAAGTTAGCTTAGAAGATACAGAAGGATTCGAGCACATTTCTGACTCAAATCCCTTGCTCTGCATGCCCGTGGCTAGCAGGGTGTGTCCCGGTTTCAGCTGAGATAGCTCATTTTCCTCTTTAGTAGCTTGTATGGGGCTGTGTTTGGATTTGTGCTGAAAGCACTGCTGATAGATATAGCTATGGCTTTGTTATATAGATGTACTTTAGTCACTGCTGAGCAGTGCTAGCACAGAGACAAGGGCTGTTCTGCTCCTCTCCCCACCCCACCAGCAAGCAGGCTTGGGGTGCACAAGGGGTTGGAGGGATGACCACAGGGATATTCCATACCGTATGGCATCATGCTCAGCATATAGCTCTGGGGGAAGGAGAAGGAACAGGAAGATGTTTGGAGTGATGGCATTTGTCTGCCCAAGTGCCCGTCCTGTGTGACGGAGCCCTGCTGTCCTGGGATGGCTGAACACCTGCCTGCCATCTCCAGGGAACATCCCTTTCCACAATCCTAATGTCATCAAACAGTGAGAAAAGAACTCTTTGTGAGTATGTCTGACAAGTATAGTCACCCCAGTAACTGCAGTAATAGCTAAGAAGGTGGCTGGATGATTTCTGCTGCCAGGTCTAGATCCTACGGGGCTGTCCTTGCACCTTATCCATACACAGTCGTTGTCCAAAACACAGGCAGGTGTGGTGAGAAACCCAGGACTAAATTCAGAGGTTTAGGATCAAGTAACATGAAGAGAAGGACAGATCAGAAGGGAAAGCATGATAGCCCCTAGTTATTTTTGAACCACAAAATCAGTCTCTCCCCCTCCAAGGGAAAGCACAGAGTGATGGCACAAATGCTAGGACAGCTCCTGAACCCTCTTCATGACACAGTTAATGGCCCCCCAGTTATTGTTTCAAAAGCACACTGAAGAGAAAACTCTGCAGTGTAGGAGTATGCCAGCTTGTGAAGAATTTGGCAGCAGGTTGGGTCCCGCAGATTCACTGCATAGATCTCTGGCTTTGAAAACAAAGTTACACCAGACTACTTCTGCTGTGCATAATCACCCCATAAAGAAGAATTTGGGATAATCCAATCCTGGGTTGTGTTCCAGAATCTGGAAGGTACAGAATGTCACAGATTATGACTGCCTATTTACCATTCCTGTCCTTAACATCTTTCCCTGCTGGAACTGAAGTCCCATCCATCTCCACTACCCCCTTAACATGGTCCTGTAGTGATCCCTTGTACCACTCAGGGCACGACTAGATTCAGCTCACTGCAGGGACTCGTGGTGTCCCTTCATTTCACACAGTCAGCACCAGCACCCTGCAAGGACAGATACTGCCAGGATGCTTAAGGGTAGCTCTGCAATTGCCCTGACATCCTCTGAGTCATTTTTTTTTCTCAGTGTTGCTTCAGGTCTCCCCGATGGACTGCAGGAAGAGCAGAGGTCTGTCATGGACAGGTGCCATGGTTGTACTCTTAAACATATCTTGGCTATGCCAAGAGACAGATGTAGACAGTGTAGAGTAGATGCCAGCAAAAGTTGCATGGAAACTGTACAAAGACCAAAGTTAAGCTGATGCTTTAGCTAGAGTCCCTAACAAAATGTGCATCACTTCAAAAAAGCACATAAATTCTATTTCTGAGGTACTAGTATTTCTACCTTTGCTTCTGACTTTGACAATACCGAAGTACTGTGAGCACAGTAGGGCCTGTGAATGATGGTCAAGAGGACTAAATATAAGGCAAACCCCAGCACTGCCAAATGCAGAAGTTCTTGTAAACAACGGGGCAATGGTTTGCCTGGATGTGCATGGAGTGTGGATGTGCAGATCTCTTCCATGCTTTTTAGAGAAGAAAGTGATCCTGAACAGCAGCTCACTAATTAACAGGACTTTATACCCCCATGAGGATTGTGGAGGAAGATCCTCTAGATGCTGGGACCACTTCTGAATTACAGCCCCTAACTGGTCCCACTGCAATCCCCTCCCACACACACTGGAACTCCCACTCCCATAGCAGCTCTGCTTCAAACTGATCCTCTGTGGAGGAATGAGGAACTGAAAAAAGCTTAGGGGAGGAATTGAGGACAGAATGAAACTGGGCTTCATCCTCTACTCCTCACCAGCCTACAGTCATTGAAGCAAAGGTACGAGGAAGGTAGGTGGTGGTGGGGCAGTAGCATACAGGGCTGGGCTCTATAATGCATCACAGATTAATTTCTGGCACACACAGCAGCACATCCTTTCAGAAATGAGAGTGCCATGGAGGCCGTGGTGGCAGCACATCATCCTTTTTCTGCTTAAACAGGTGATCTGAGTAACAAGAGTGACTTTCTTAATCTGTTTTTCCCAGCAGACACAGTCCTGTATCTAGCCAGACCCTCTGCAGTCCCTTCTTCTGGAATCAGCACACTTAAACTGGGCCGTGTTTGCACACCCATATGGGACAAGATCAGGCTGACCTGGCATGTGATCACTGGCAATCCTGATGCCAAGACAAGACAGAGAAGGAGGTCAGGGAAGAGCATGGACAGAGGAAACGACAGGCAGCTGTTGTTCAAGGTCAAGGGCCCCGCACCATAGCACGGCTGGGCAGGCTTCAAAACCTTCCCCAAACCCAGCTATTACCAAGACACACCCTGTGCCCATCCACATAATGAGCAAAGCCTGCCACTTGTGCTCGCACACCTGCTCCTTACACTGTGCTGATACTTTGATCTCAATCCCATTTTTAGACTTATTGCCAGGATAGTGTGTGAGAATGGTAAATCACAACAGAGCACTCTCTACATGCCTTGGAATTCTCATTATCAGCAGAGAGTAATTAAGTCAGCAAAAACTGAACAGCAGACGGGGTCTGGGAGTTGAAACCAGACAGGCTCAGATTGAAAAGAATATGCTAATTGTGAGGCTAAGTCTCAATTGGAAGAGCTTACCAGGGGGCTGTGCACTTCTTGTAGTCCCTCCATCAAGTGCCTCCTTCTAGAAGATCTGCTCTACTCCAGCCAGAGAAAAAGGTGGGAGCGCGGAGCCGCTGACCTGGAGGTGGAGATGCTCAGGCTGGGTGGGCTCCCAGGCCCATCTGCTTCCAAGTCCTGCAACTCCTGCAGTGCCTTTGAGCTGCAGGAAGCACTTAATGCCACTCCCCTCTCTGTCACTTCGGGGAGTGTCACCACCACGATGTGGTGGTGGACAGGCAGATCAGGGCCTGAAAAGGATGTCTGCAACACCCCATTAAGGAAACAGGAAATTTTAACAACGTGAGCAGAGCAGAGAATGTGTGACCCCAGTGAAATCCTCCTGCATATCTATTTGCTGCCTGGAAAAGGGACCAGAGTATCTCTCAAAGTATTCAGAAACAAGAACACTAGTGCTTTCCTCCAGTGAGACCTCCTAGGCTGTGATGTCCATATAGCAGAGGAACATGCAGGGGTTGACACAAGCCAGCCTCCTGATGGGCCTCACTCCATGACAAGGGATGGTTTTTGTTTGCTGTCTGCAGAAACACCAGGACAAGGTTCTCCTGATATAAATGTAGCAGAAGGGAACCAGAATTGAGCAGCAAATGCAAAAAGCATCTCAAAGCAGAGGGAGCTCTTTAGCAGCAAAGCAGAGAGCTAGCGTAGATGAACACATGAAATAAGAGCAGATCTGTAGGGTTAACTCACCCCGTCTGGGACACCAGCACTGACAGGAGGCAGGAAGTTGTGCCTTTTAGGGCAGAGCACAGAAACCTGACCATCACCTGCAGCCCATTGCCCCTGCACCCACGGGCACTGGGTTAGGGGTGGGTTAGGGGCTGGGGGTGTCCACGAGAGGTGGAAAAACAGTGCAGGCATGACTGCCACCCAGAGGCATCACAACCTGCCCTGAGGCATCAGTCCTGACAGGGGAATGGTGTTTCATCTGTGTGCACAAACTATCTAGAAGAACACCCCATGAGAATGACAGTTGGCTCAGACATCCATGAGGACAAGGAGCACCTAGGATGTGCTACCTGAGGCCGCCCCAGCACTGAGGCTGAGCTGAGCTGGTTCACAACAGGGGGTCTCGCCCACTCCATCTCCTCTGACAGCCTGACTGCTGTGTTTTTCTTTTCTTTCTTGCTCCTCTGGATCATGTTAGCAGCAGCCCAGTACATCCTGTTCCTTTGGAAGACCACCGGGAAGTGAGATTCCCTCCCAGTGGCAGAAACCCAGGAAGCCAGAAGGGGTTTTACACAGCAAAAGGCACCATGGAGTGAAAGGCCTGCACACACCAGTCTGCCCTGTGCTGGCTGACCCCTTGAGACAAGTGCAGCCTTGCTCAATAGAGGAAAATCACTTCCCATTTTCAAACTACAGGAAATCCCCATTCCCCTTCAAAGAGAGATCCAAGGGAGGAAACATCTGGGCACTCAGAAGCTTGAGCTGCCCGAAGTTGTAGATGGAGTAGCTGGAATTATGCTCCAGCAGACAGCAGCCTAGGGGTTCTCCTGAACACAAATCAGAGGTAAAGCAAAACATCCCCAAACCCAGAAACAGGGGCCCTAAGCGACCTGCTCTTACTCTGAACAGGGGGTCGGACCAGAAAGCTGCAAAGTTCCTTCCAATTTAAATTCTTCTATAATTTTAGGTTCTTAACAGAGCATCCAGCCTTGGAGCAAATGAAGAGGATGCCTCTAGTTGTGGGGCAGCTTTGAATTAAATGCCACATCTGGACACAGACCTCTGCTGTCACTTGTTCTGTCACAGAGCACCTCTGCTGAGATCCAGTGGCACAAGGAAAGGCTGCAGAGCTCAGCCAAGCAGCTCCCCTGTGGCACCCTGCCCACGGGGGACAGAAAGCTGAACAAAACACACAGGGGAGACTCTCTGCAAGAAGAAACGGAAGGACACAGCAGGGAAAAGCTGCCACAACACGCACCTCCACCAGAAGGGCCCTCCATGCTCCAGGGAACACTCTGCACTGATGTTATTGAGCTTATGCTTCTAACTGCAGTTCTCACAGGTACCTAACTTGGCTGAGGTGTGTGTCAACCCAAGGGTATGAAGCAGAAATAAGGCAGACAGGGTGCAGTTGAAGAAGCAGGGTCTGTTTCCAAACGCAGCTGATGCTGCAACAGTGTTAGTTAGTGAGAGAAGTCCACAGAAACCCCTGGCAGCAGTTGCCTGCACCAGCATGCGTGTCCATCTCAAGTGTGGCATGAAGATCCCAGCTGTGAGGAGCGCCCCACAGACCCCCCTTAGGCCAGGCATGGCTATGCCAACACCAGTTCACCCTGGCGAATGCAGGCAGCAGCCCTGAACCCCCACGTTACTCACAGCCTCTCCAGGACTTTGAGTCATTCTGTATTTTGTTCATTTTTTATGCAATCTTTCTTGCTCAACATTCTGTTGCCATGGACTCACGTACACTGTGTCAAACAGATTTATATTTAGAAATGGGTCATATGACCCGTCCCGGTTGTCATGGCAACCAACACAGCACCCATTGGGGATGAAGCTGATGGCACATGGCTGCTGGGGACCAGTCGCCCTCCCTGCACCACTGCTGAGCAGAAACACAGAAAGATGATGCCAGTGAGGACATGGCCACTGCCCCTGAAGCCCCCCCAGCCTGGCCAGTGGCCATCCTCTTCCCTGGGCACCATGCCCTGTCTCTGGCCACCTTCTGTAACATCAGCCCTTCCCCTTGAAGAGAAACCGTCCCTGTGCCAAGTGTTGGGGCGTCTCAGAGCACTACTTGTGCTGCCAGGCTGGAGCACAGCACATACCCCACAGCAGGAAAGCTCTCATTTCTCCCACTTTTAAAATTATCTCCCTGCGCTAAAAAGTTTCCTCTGTGCCATACCAAAAGTCTTCTTCACCCCTTCTCCCTCCCAAGTAACTTCAGCATTGCCACACAGTTGCTGTTTCCTTGGCTGCCATCTCTGCCATCCTTCTACTGACCCACTGCAGCTATGTCCAGGAGGTCCAGGTGGCCCTTGTGTGTGGGTCTGTTCTTGGGGAGGTGACTCTGCACCCCTCTGTCTCCCATTTGTCTCTGCAGTGCAGTGACCATGCTTCCCACCTCGCCTGACTTTCTCCACTAAGGGGCTGCCCTCCCTGCCAGCTCTGTGGCTATCAAAATCCCTCCTCCTCTCTCACCCAGGTCCCTGGATGCAGCACAGACAGGTGCCCAGAACTTCACCTGAAGGTAATATCCATGAATAGCACTGTGATTGCAGAGAATTAGCATTCTGGGAGTGGTTTCTCTTTCTCTGCCAGTACCCTAAACTTGGGAAAAACAAACTATTTCTGACCAAGGGAGACAGACGGGGTGATGTTTTCTGGCTCAGCGCCGTGTGAGATAGAAATGGATGGGGAAAGAAACGCTCTGATACATGAAACCTGCCTAGACCCCTTCCCAAAAGGGGCTGCCAAACCAGGGGTGAAAAATCCAAGCAACTCTTGTGCAGCTCAGTCCTCTCCCTTTCTTCTCAAGGTGCACTTGGTAATGAAGCCACATCAGGGGCCACACTGGGAGAAGCCACAGTACCCAGCTGCAGCTGTGGCCTGAGGTGGGCCTCACGGGACCCACAGCCCAGGGCTGGTCCAGATCCTGCTGTAGATGATGCTGCCTGCCCAGGAAAGCAGCAGTTCAGGGAAGTGCTCGGTGGTTCTGACTGAGGGAAACTGGGCAAGAGTAAGAAGTAGGAAGGATAAAAAAGATGGGGAGAGGGGGAAGATTGGGTGTGGAGATGGAGCGTGGGAGTGGGCTCCTGATTTGGGGACAGTAGTTGTCAATGTCTGTGACAGATCCCCACTGAGGGGGGAGGAGGGGGGTGGCAGGGGAGGGAGCGCAGGTTGCAGCGCCGGGCAGCACAGCTGCTGCTGCCTCTCCTGCCTCTTGCTCTGCCTGAGCTCTGGGCACGCTCCCAGGCGAGGCCAGCACTCTCTAACGCTGCCTTTTCCAGACTCCCAGCCTGTGGGAGCGCTACCCTGTGACAGTATGCAGCACTGGATGACAAGGGCACAGAGTCCTGGTGAAGAACTGGCAGCTGAGACGGGGGAAATGAAGTACAGCTCTCACAGCAGGTGCCAAGGCCCTCAACAGCCAGATGGGAGTGGTGTCTGCTGAGTGGAAAAGCCTGTCTAGAACACGGTGGCCACAGCTACCCATACACATGTATCCCAGCAAGTGTCACACACATACACCCACGGGGAGCTCCAGAAGCATCCTGGAGCAAAAGACATGGTTGTTTTTCCTTTCAGTGCTAATGGACAAAGAGTTGTGTCATGGACAGATCTGTCCTGTTGTGTTGGAGCAGCTCTTCCCAGCTGGGCTGTGTGCAGAGATTGGATGGGAAAGCAGCCGTGGGTGGTCACACTGGGCAGCAGCAAGGAGCTGGCCTTGCTAGGCAGAGCTTCTCCAGGAGCTTCTAGCCTGACCTAGGGAGGAAAAACACCCACTTGGCCAAGGAGGGGGTAACTAGGCAGATATCTGAGATTAAGGGCTCAGCTCCACCAACAATGGAGCACAGAGGATCAGGAACAGCAGCACAGAGGCCAATGATGCATGGGGAACCAAGATAACCTCATCCCACAGAGTACCCTGTCTGGAGCCTCCCCTGTGCCTGAGGGCAATCAGCCCCATTGTTTGGGATGAAAAGCATCACAATGAGTCAAGGGAAAGGCTCCCTAGATCATTTTACAGACTGATACTGCCGCTAGGGGTATGGGGCTCATTATGGGATGCAAGCAAAGAGCTTCTACAAAACAGGAATGGTTAGGGGAAGAAACAGAGGTGGTGGGAGGAAACCAGTGTGGGAAAACAGAGGGGAAAGGGTATGAAAGGAGCTAGTAAGCAGTTAGAAAGGAGTGTAAATGGGCAGCTGGTCATCACATCTGTCTGTCCATGCTCTGAGTCTGATCACTGCAGTCCATCCTGTTTCTTATTAAAACCCATTTAAAACTAATTTCCTGGATAAGGGTGTGTCCATTCAGTATCCATGTGCATGCTTGGAAATCTATTTAGTGCCAGTAACTGGAGTGAGGATCACAGGTCATAGGGGATGGTATGTTTGCAGTGCCAGCAACTGGACTGGAGTATTAGTGTATCATGTGAGAGCACATCGAGCTGTACAAGCCAGGTATCAAAACAGGCATAAGTCTTTGCCAGACACTGGAAAGAACAGAGGATCCTTGAGCTGTTACTGGAGGGACCAGGTGATCCAAGGCAGCTACTGTAGGGATCGTACGTTCTGGTTGTTGGCTGAGACCCACTGGTGTGTGTCAGGTGAAAGGATCCATGGCTCAGCTGCCAAGATGTGGTATCTACATCCAGTTACTGGAAGGATCTTTAGTATGTGCCTGTGCATGAGCTGGTGTGTGCACAGAGGCCTGTGACCCAGCAACTGAAATGGGGCTGTGGGCTCAGGGAAAACCTGTGGATGTGCCCGTGTCAGCATCCTGAGAGCTGTGGGTTGGATGTGCCCTGTGCTGGGACAGCCCAGGAGGCAGGAGACCTCCTCCCTGCTCACAAGGGACGTCCTGCTCCATCTCTGACATCAGCATCTGGTACAAGGCAGGGTACCAGGGCCAAGTGCTCTGAAGGGCTTTGTTGTCCTGGGCAGCCAGGGACAAGAGGGCTATTGTTGAGCAAACCTTGTACTGTAAGAGTCACCCCCATGGCCCAGAGTCACAAGGCCAGGTCAGGCCAGCTGCAGCATTGCCTCTTGTCCCCAGTTTGAAACAGCACACTTTGGGGACAAGATCCCCACAAGGACTGCAGAGTGTGGGCACCGGGGGGGCCAGGGGCCCAGGAGGCAGCCAGGGAGCTGTGGGCACACTGCTTGCACCAGGCGCTCTGCCCTGGGAAGGTGACTGGAAGCAGTTAGAACAAACGTCCTGTGGCCACCTAAATTCATGATCTGACCCCTCTCCCTGGGCTGCTGCTTGGAAAAGGAGGGCAGAGAATTCACTGACAGCAGGCCTGAGGGCAGGCAAAGAGCTGGGCAGCGTGGCTGTCTTCTGCACACTGCTAGGGCCCTCTGTGTGCAGCTGGTTTTGGAGAGCCTGGGAATAATGCCAAATGTTTTTACATGGGGCCCATACGCTGCAGGAAAGCTCAGCCTCTCTCCTCTGTGCAGTGGCACAACATGCACTTACCAGTTCAGGACAAAGCCCCAAGCCTAAACACGTGGGGGAACGTGTCCCCTCTCTCCAACCACAGACAAGAAGCACCAATGACTTCATGGGATGAGATGAAGTGTCACTGGTGGGTGTTTCACTAGGTGTTTTAGCAAGCTCCAAAATGCATGCTCAGAGAACTGGAAGGGAGCCCCAAGACACTGAGGTCTTCGTGGGGATGTGCCATACTCCCTCCTGCCATGTTCCCCTGACCATTCCCAAACACTGCCACAGGGTTTCTCTGAAGACAAAGAAGTAACTGCTTAAATAGGAAGAAACTTGAACAAAACCTATCAGAAATAATCACAGAATCACAGGATTGTAGGGGGGGGAAGGGCCCTCAAGAGATCATCAGGTCCCACCGATGATCAATAAGTAGTAGTAAAGAAATCTGTGCCTTGCTCTCTGTGCAGCTCTGCCAGGCCTGTTCTTGACCTCACACATGGACTTTATGCATCGCACCAATTTTGCATCACCCTCCTGGTCCCCAGTAAATTCTGTGCAGAGGTGTGGATGGGGAAGGGAGCCCTTGGCCCTGTGTGGGCTCCCAGAGACTGCCCAGCCGGCTGCTGACCCCTCTACCAGCCCTGCCTCACCGGCAGCCTGGCAGCCTCGAGGGTGCTCCACAGCTCCCAGGTATTGCAAACATCCTCTCCTCCAGCAGTGTCTCTGGCCCTCCTGCACAGCAGCCAAGCACACAAGCCACAGCATCAGTCAGGGCAGCCATGCAGCTAAAGAACTGCCCCCAGTACCAAACGACTCCTGCTCCGAGTTAGACCACAGGCATCCAGTGGGACACCAGTGCAGTGCCTTCAGAGGAGCCATTAGCAACACACTCACTTGCTTTCCTGATTCACACAGAACTGGGACACGTTTCCACTCCAGCAGTGCACAAGGTGCAAAAAGAAGTTGTAAGTAAAAATAAAACAAGGAAAAAAAATCCAAATCACTGTGAAAGACAAGTTTTTTCTCAAGGGTGCAATGTACCTTCACAAGCATACTCCACATCCAAGGGGGCTGTGCCAGGGCTTGCCTTCACTTGCTTCATTCCTCATACATCACTATGGGCTTTTTATAACAAGCACGATTCGACTGCTGTGTTCTGCAGCTCCCCAGACACAATAAAATCACCTCCTAAACAACTAATAATTAGCATCTGTTCTTTTAGGAAGGAAGGGATTCTCCCTTCAGTTGCACAGCCGCTCTCCCACGTGCACAGGCAGGCGTGCACAGCACAGCTAAGGCATGGCAACACGCTGGCATCTGCCAAATCTGGCTCTTTGCAAAAACATTTTGGAGTGAGTAACATGTTTGTATGTTAGAAAAGCAAGTAAAAGCATCATAGAAGAGATCCTGGTCAGACCTTGATTGCTGGTGTATTCTTTTCAAAAGGATATTCTGAAATTGGCCAAAGAATAATGTGATTAGTTGTGTCTATTTATCTTTAATTGCTTTTTAAAAGACTTTAAATATCCTTTTTAGGAAGAATTTTGGGACCAGGTCCCCAAGACCTGCATTTCTAGTAAATAGGGTTGGGTTGTTTTTTTTAAAATAATCTCAAAATCTATGCAATTAAAATAAAACTGGAATAGTAAAATCAGATTTTGTTCCTGGTCCCAGGCCTTAAGCTATTGAGGGTTTGGCATACAGCAGCTCCATTTTCCTGCACTTAAAAATGGAATTTGCTTCCCCCTGTTCCTGTGGTAGGTCGGGATCCCCAAATAAAGCTCCTCACTACTTCTGCAAGCAGCCTGGATAGGGACCTTTTTATTTGCAACCATCCTCAAACCTTCTGGAATGGTGTTTCCCTGCAGGAAGAAAATCTGTTACGCAGCCCTGACCTGATTATTTCCTGGATTAAACAGTCCTCCATGACCAAAACTTTGGGAACCTCAGATGCAGTAAAAACAATGGAATAGCCAAGATACAAAGTGCTGCCAGATGCACATTCCTGCACCCTCCCTCCTAATCTCTCTCAGCCGTGGGGAATGTGAGCTGTTGTTGCTGGAGCTGCAGTCCCGCACGCTCAGGCACACGGTGTTTGGGGGTTATTTTCACTGCTGCTCTAGTTATTAATACACGAGCAAATAAACCAAAGGAAGCATGGGAAGAAGGCATTCCCACCACTTGCCAAGGCTGAGTGGTGCTGCTGGAGCCCCAGCCAGAGGTCCTGTGTGAAGTTGTAGCCTGCCCTGGACCTCCGCTGGCCCACCCCTGTGGCTGTGCAGACAGACAGCTGCGGCAGCATGGGTGGCTGCTAGGCTGGGAGTGGGGCTGCTGTGATGGCAAGTGGGAGGCTGTGTGCTCATCACTGTGGGGAGAATGAAGTGCCAAGGGAGGGGAGCTGGAGGCTTCAGGGGGCTGGGGTGCAGTGCAAGGTACTTGCTCCCCGCCAGCAGCCGGAACTGGGGTCTCCTGCCAGGCTCAGGGGGACGTGCTACAGGAGGTCCCCATCCCGTTCCTTCTCAAGCCCAGCTACTCTGCTGGTGACCTGCCAGCCAGTGACACAAACCACTGATGAACTGTGGGACTACAGTATTGCCCTTTGGCGTGGGATGAGACACAGAAATACAGAATTCATGGAATCATCACTCACACACTGGTTTGGGCGGGAAAGGCCCTCAGAGCCCACCCAGTGCCACCCCCTGCCCTGGGCAGGACTCCCTTCCACTAGCCCAGGGTGCCCAATTCAGCACTGAGCCCAAATATCATTCTTTTTGTGCAATTCACAACTTCTGCTGTTCCAAGAGAAGTAACCCTCACTCTGAGCGTGCTGCTTATGGAATGAGCAACCACACAAGTTGCCCATTACCACAACAAGGAAGTTTGACTACAACTGTACAGAGGGAGCTGGAGGCACCAAGCCTGCAGGACTTAATTGCAAGTATAGATAAAGCTCATCACAGAGCTGAGAACTCAATGTACTCATCTGGAGAAAGGCTGTCCCCCTAATTCCTGGGACTATCCTGCAGTGAGGATGCATTTCCAACATGGTCCAGACACTGTGACCTGCAGCTCACTCATGATTCATCACCAAGCCACGCTGTGTCTCAAAGCAGATACAGAAAAATTTATCTGCTTGGTTGTTCTACATCCATCAAGTTAATCTTGTTTATGAAACTCAGCATTTCAATATGCTACTTCCTTTTGCATCCACTGGATATAATTACCTCTTGCTGCTGCAGTGAATTTTAATAATTACAACCTGGAAACATCAAAAGTCATTGGGACTGGGAACCCTTTGTGCCTGGTGCTGTGTGTGTCAGGAAGGGCACATTTCACACTGCTTTTAAATGAAAAATAAGCTGCCAGTTACTCTGATGACAGGTACAGAACTGTAGGGCAACAGTAGATAAAATAAGCAGAGAAGCATTAGCAGGAACAGGAAATGGTCTATAAAAGCTGTAGTATTAAGAGGAACACCAAGTATAAGAGCCAGTTTTGGCTCAGCTGTGACTCACCACTAGCCCCAAGGCAAGCTGGGCTGTAGAGGTGCCTCTTTCCTAGAGAGACAAACATTCTACTGGAAGGAAAGCCAGAAAGCAGCCTGAGAGACATGGACTTGGTAGGACATCAGCTGGAGCTATGTGTCAAGTTTTGAGCTTCAGTCTATGAGGTATGAAAACCTGACTGGTCCAGATGACAATAAAGAACAGAGACCTAGAAAAAATTACCTGAAAGGAAAGAGAAGTTGTTAAATACAGGGCAGGAACAAGGGAGAGGGAAGTGTCTCAGATATGTCACAAAGCTGCTGAAAAGAGAAAAAGGGTGGTGGATTTTCCTGTCCCTCAAAGGTGGGATAAAAATGGGTTTAAATTGCAGGAAGGAGGGTTCAGGATGGAGGTGGCATTGAGGCCGTGGTGTAACTTGGACTTACTTAAGAAGAGACAAGATAACAGTTTATAAGAAATTATGTAGTTATTATCAAGCCTTTCTTGGAGCAGAGGAGTGAGCCTATGACTATTGTATGGGTACACATGTGTACCCTGGGTAGCTGTTTTTGAAGATCACACTATGATGACATTCCCTGAGGTAGCCTGGAATAGAGGCACTTGGTAAGAAAATGGAAATATTTATTTAAAGTATGACATGATGCATTAAAAAGAACCCAAAATCTAAAATGAGAAAATTATTTAGAAACTTAGCAATTTAGGAAAGGTCAGGACATGGAGCAGAAAGTTAAGAAGAATCAGGATGGGGACTGTGTAATCCTCCTGATGGCATTCACAGAGCAGCCTTCAGTAATGATATCACAAACCACAGGCCTCTGATGCTTGAGTTGTGTTGGTTACTGAGAGACTGCATAACTCTACCTTATGTCTGTCCTCTGGGGGTAAAGTTATTACAAGGGTAATGGGCTGAGCTGTAAGAGCAACAATTAATCTGACATCAATTGGGAATAAGGCCCTTGAGACCACTGTGATGCAGGCTTTACCCCTCCTTTATCCTGATGTTTGAGAACAAGTATGAGTTAACCACCCACCTCTCCTGCAGCCACCAAAGGCCATTTTCAAAGGGGTGTAGAAGGCCAAGGTTCAATTCTGTTCATCAGACACTTCTCAGATCAGTCATGTTCACCTTACATCCAAACAGTGCTCCATTCATAGGCCAGATGTGAGAGGCTTTTCCAGCTCAGTCTGAATCAAGAAGCCAGAGAAGCTTCAGGATGGACCCAGCTGGCCATTCAAACATCTAACACTGAATGTGCTCGAATGACAGAGACACGAGGTCACTGTTTTGGGAAAGACCTGGGAAGGACTCAGGCAGAAGTTGATGTGATCACATCCCAAGCCTGTGCTCTACTGCTCAAAGGAGATGAGTGACCTTAGACTCCTACAAAGTTTGGGCAGAGAGGTCCCTGCCAAAGCCTGTGGGCACTGCAGCACATGCTTGCACCATCTGAGGGTGTCTGCAAGAGGCTGAAGTGCGGAGCTGCCGCTTCCCCTGCCAGCCCAGCACCCCAGTGAAGGTGCCATCCCAATTCACACTGCTCTTCCCAGCACATGGCACTACCTCCTGACCTGTGTGTCATCTCCAGGTCATCATCACTTCAAAGAGGCACAAAGAAATGATTTCAGCTATAAATCCTCTCCACATGAACCATTGTGCACTTCTGCACGGGAACCACAGTATGGTGTTTGCAGCTGAGGTGTTTTGAAGCCTGGGACTGCAAAAAAATGAACCTAGGCAAAGCAAGAAAGTTCTGATGAGTCTGCCCATTATATCCCTCTATTATATCTCTTTAGTTAGGGATTTTAAGGCCATGAGGTTTTTAGTTCCTGTCTTTTTGTGGAAAAATAATTCTATTTCTGCTCTGGACTTGATACAAAAATAAAGGGTCAGAAATTTCCTGGTAACAAGCTGCTACCCCACAATGAGGAAAAAAACCAGAGTAGTATTGGAGATCACCTTTTGGTACAGCTAGTCCAGGAGTCATGGAAACACCCTCTTGAAAATATCCCAAAACACAAGGTCCTGAGAGGCAGGCTGTGTCAGGGCCTTGCTGTGCTCAAGGTGCCGCGCTTTCTGTACCACATCCTGCCCCAAACTGCCCGTGAAATCCACAGGCCAACCTGTGACATCCGTGGGGCTGTGCCTGAACACTTGTGTGCCTCAGAAGCACAGGCAGGAACAGAAAGCATTTAGATTCTAGGGAAATTGTTTTAATTTAAACCCAAGAGCTACTTCTGCCTTTGTAAGAACTGTCTTCACTCCTTGTTCCGCTGCAACAGCCCCTTTTACAGAGGAAGGAACTGGGACCCCTCACACAGCCCTGCACTCACAGGCAAGTCCCACCTCCTCCTGCACACCAAACACCAGCCTTGGGCTCACACCTAGGAAAGAAGCAGGACGAAGAGCAGATGCTGAATTCAAGTTACAGATTGATAACACCCCCAGGCTCCTCCTCTCTGACTTGGCAACAGGAAGAACTGTTTGGCAAGACATGAAAACTCCTTTTCAATGTAGCTCCTCAGGGAGCAGTTCTGAGACCAGGGACCAGAGCTGGTCTGGGCTCCTGCCTCAGTTCAGTGCTGCAGACCTCACCTGAGTGAATACAGGTCCATGGTGGAGCCAGTCGAGCTGCTGGTCTCTGATCACTGGGGGGAAATAGAGGATCCAGCTCCTTCAGCCCGGACCTTGAGAAAGCATTAGGAGAGTCTGACCTGAGAAGAACCTCTTCTTCAGTAGGCTATAAAGGAATCTGACCATTTTGCCTCTATAAAGTAAAGATGAACTTGTTCTTCACTGTCTGCACATTGAACCGAGAAGTTTGTGCTCCGGGACCGCTCGCCTATCTGCACTGGACCATCACAGCATAAACAATCCTGGAAATGAGGAGAAACCTGACATTCCCTGGTCTCCCTGCTCACTGCCCACAGGCAACACAGCCAGGAACAGAAGGATGCTCCCTGCACAGCCTGGCAGCTAACATTCTCCCCAAGGCACGGAAAAGTATGTGCTTGACCCCACTGAGTAGGAGAAGGTAACCCAAGTCTCCCACTTCCTGTGCTCAAGCTGGTGGCCAGCTCAGGGGGCTGGTGGTTGATGTCTCCTCTTCCACAAAATGCACACAACCCCCTTGCACAGCCCCACACCAAGCACAGTAGGTGCCAGGAGGAGTCTTTGCTCTACCACCCCCAGGACCTGGCTTTTCCAACTGGTGAGCTCTGGACAGCTCCTGCTAAGCACAACCCTACACTCTGTCCCCTCTGGAGACACCAGCACCTGGAGTATTGTCTGCACAGAAGGGCCCTATGCCTGCCTGGGATGGTGGAGGTAACCTGTTTGAGCTGCACACCCACACACTGGTGACAGGTGGAGGTCTGGCCCTGGTGCCATGCATCCTCAAACCCCTTCAGCCCCTGTCCTGTCCAGAGATGCTCAGCAGCCTGGGAGGCAGAGGAGCTGGTGCAGGGGGGTCCTGTGGGTCTCTTGCTGCTACATGCAGATGGGGTTCATGAGCAGGACCGGTGGGAGGCCAGACCAGCTCAGCTTTCACCCTTGCCATCACCTTCCAGAGCACAAACACCTTCACTTTACATCATGTCTTGCTGTGCCTGCTGCTCAACTAAACCAGCCAAAGCTTACAGACAGCTGGGGTCACCCGTACAGTGTTGGTGACACCTGCACATGTGTCACCTATCTGCACAGCCCCATGACAAGCACCCGTGTCCCCGCTTCACCGGCCCGCAGAGGGTGCTGGCAGCGCAGTGTGCTCTGTGCTGCCCATCCCAGCTCTGCAGTTGGCTGGATTAAGGGAGAAAAGTTGGTCCGACTGCAGAAGGGATTTCCCTGGTGCATCCCACACAGCTGCAGGATCTCACCCTGGGAAGGAAAACAAACCCTGCATTCTTGGAGGGAAATCTGGGAGGGGATCCTGCCTTTGGCCTGGCTGCAGTAGTTGTCTTGCACACTGAAACATCTTGACTCTGTGTCCAGTAAATCATACACCACAACACCATGGCAACACGCTTAATATTATTGTTCTTCAGAATACTCTGGTTTAAAAATACAGAGAAGCACAACGTTGCTGTATCTCAGGGCTGTTGTTCCCTCAGACTGTTCCTGAGAGGAGGAGTGTCTGGAGCTGAAAGCCCTTTGCTCAGCCTGCCCTGAGCAAAAATAATGAATGTGATATTTCATGATCTCCACTGAAAGAGAAGAGTCTTTAGGCAGGAAACAGGGCTGAGATCAAATTAGTGTTACAGAACAGCTTTCAAATCTGGCTTGCTCTTTTCTGGGGTGATATATTTAACTACTTCAACTGAAGAAATTGCCATCCTGCTGCTGGAGCTGAAGCTGAGCAGACAGAGCAGAAAATGAGCCAATACCAAATAATTTATAAATTTATACATCTATTAAATACATGTCATTTATTTATAAAGAAATCTCTCTCCTTCAGAACAAACTGTGGAAGCTGTCAAGGAAGGCAACATCGTAAATAAAGGGAGAAGCTTACAACAGAGGAAACAGTTGTGTCCTACATTGCAATGATCAGTGATTCACTTCTACCCCTTGGAAATGTTCTGATGAGGCAGCTGAGGCAGTTACAGGTTACACAACAGACAACTGGCGCTCCCTGAGGAGCCCAGAAAGACACCTTAGGTGTGAAGCTCTACCAGAGGCTGAGCTGTGACCTTATTTGTTAAAACAGAAGTGAGCATTTGTACAGATTTTAGCTGTGCTGCATTTCAGGTGCTAAGAAACTGCAGAACATCTGTCTGTGGAGCTGCATGCCACCTGCACAGAAGGATAATGACAAACCATGCCCCAAAACCTTCCCCATAAACCCTACCTGTCAGGAGAAGCACTCATCTCATGGGAGTTGCCTGTTGCATCTAAGCCACATGGTCCTGATGCTGCTAAAGCTGCATTTCTCAGCTCTCCCTTTGTGGCAAAGGGGAACAGCTCAGCACAGCACAGCACAGCACAGGGAGGAAGAGGCCTGGGTGCAGCAATTCAAATCAACCTCCCCGAAATGCTGCCCTGCCATGGGAGGGGAAGAGGTGCTGTCGAGCTCTTCCTTCTGATCACAGGCCAACACTGGACCCCCCAGCACTGAAAGCAAAAGTAAACTCCATCCCATGGAATGGGTGTCAAAACTGGTTCTCACTGGGGGCTGACAGTGGGGCTGGAAACAGACTGGAGTTCCCAAGTGCATCTTCAGGGGTGCCAGGGCACCAGCTGAGCTGAGAAGCAGCTGTGCCCCAGAAGGCAGCTGGAGGGGGAAGGGGGGACAAGGCTCAGCCCTGCAGCTCTAACAGCACTGCAGAAACCAGGGACACACAGGGAGTCAGTGCTAACACAGGCACTATAGGGATTCCTGCTTGTGTGTTTCTGATCCTGGGGCCATTTCCAGAGATCCATGTTTTGTCCAGCATAAAGCCACTCCATTCAGTGCAGCTGGCTTCTTTCAATACCAAATCACCACCTTTCAGCTCTAAGTGCAGGGCCCACAAGCTGCTGCTTTGCACAGGACCCACTCACTGCATGGCACTCAACAGCCCCCAAAACAGCCCTGCTCACCGGGACATCCTGCCAAAGCACTGGAAAACGGACAGAACAAACCAGCTTCTTCATAGCTGACTTGGAGGAAGGAGTAAGACCTGTTGGCTGCAGAGGCTCCAAGCCTAATGCAAAGTCCATGGATGGAAGGAAAAACTGGGCAGAAGAGCCCTGCCCAAGAAGAGCTCTGTGCAGCTGAGGTTGTGCACTCTCCATGCAGGCACTGGCAGGCAAACCTGCAGCCCTGCAGTGCTCAGATGTGGGCAACTGCCCGTGTGACATCCATGCAGATGGCACAGTGAGGGGATCTGTGTACCTGAAATTATCAGTGCTGGGTTGCAAACTAGCAGCATCTCAGTCCAGAAGGTATGAGTAGAGGAGCAGCTCTTGTCCTGCAGAAGGGAGCTAAGGGAGCACTGTGCCATGGGGTCACAATAACAAGGGAGGTGGCAATCCCTGTACTCCCCAGATCAGACAGAATGGTCCTCCTTTGGGTTCTCTGGAGTAGTGCTGGGGTGCAAACCTGTAAGCCTGCTAGGGACTTGCTGGGCATCGCTGAGTGAAGCTCTGTGAGTGGAGTTCTCCAGCCTACTCCAGCTGGACTCGTAGCATTCAGTTTCTCTGGTGCACTGTGAGCACAACAGTCCTCAGCTGCTTTCCCCTTTCATGGGCTGCTTGGGGCTGGTGGTCTTTAGCTGTTGGTTCTGTGGCACAGGAGGTCACTGGCTGAGTTTCATTTCCAAACTGCTTTCCAGAAGGGACCCACTGATAATTTAAACCTGATTTCTTTCTGGAAACACCTGAAGTTCTGTTCTTCATCCCGTAACGGGCAGGTTCAACTCCAGCCTTCATCTGGGGCCAGTTATCACTGTGATAATCAGCAGTTCACCGCAATGAGACAAGTCACAGGCTGTCCCGTAAATCTCCCTATTGAGGGTGATTACTTGGCCTTGTGTAATGAATTAGGCCTATTATGCAGCAGCTGGCATGAGAGCAGCAAATCTGCTGCTCAGGCAGCTCACTGCATGGGGAGGGCTGGACCTGCTCAGCCACGCACGACACACGCAGCCCACAGCAGGACCTTCAAGCTGGATTCTGCAGACAGGACACACATTGCTCCAAGATACATTAGAGTCATCCATCCCATTTCTGTCTCTTCCTTTAGAGTTGGGCATTTTCTCCTTAGAAATACAGTTACTCCGTGCAGTTTCTGCCTGGACTTTGCTGTATCTGCATTAATTCTTCATTCTCTGCCACTCCTTGCGAACTGTCACTCAAAAAACCCCATTTTTCTCTTCCAAACTCCTCCATACTAATTATTCTCTCTCCTTCACTACCAAAGCATTGCCAGCTCTTGATGCTGTCTCTTCTATGACCAGCTTCTGCACCAACTGCCACTGCTCCTGTCACATAGCAGCCTGTCCATGCAGGTCTAAGCTTTGTGGCTGTGTGGTGGCTCAAGGAGGAGCAGGAGGGGTACAGCAACTGCAGGGTTTTGTTTGGGAAGCAGGAATAAAGCACCAGAATGATGAATTGGAAAGGATCAGGAAGACAAAGCAGATTCACTCAGCCAATTTAAAAGAGCATTCTTAAAGTGCTTATAGATCACATTCTTAAAGTGCTTATAGATCTCATTCTTAAAGTGCTTATAGATCACGTTCTTAAAGTGCTTACAGATTACCTGAGGGGAAAAAACAGAAGGACAGAATCGACTCAACAGCAATGTGATAGTCATGATGGCTGGTTGGGTACCTTCTGTGAGAACAGCTATCACTAACATCCTTGTGAAATAGACTCTCCTTCCTGTGAAGACTTCCAGAAGACAAGAAACAGACAAGGAGCAAGAAATTCACCATGCAAAATAAGAAATTGATCAGCCAGAGATCAAGAAGCCGGAACAAAAGGAATTAGTCTTCTTCAAGTCAAAAGTCAGCCACAAAGGCCTGATGATGCCACTCACCCCTCAAGCAATTCAAGAAAAGTGTGTTGTAAGTATATGTGCTCTACATACATTTTTTTACATGAAGCAAAAGCCTGAAGAGCTTCAGCAGGTCTTCAGTGAACAGGTAACATCACAGTAAACAAATCACACTAGTCATAAATGCAAAATGGCACCTACAGAGATAGTAATCAGAACCCTACATTTATCTTTCATGTCTCAAACTGTGTCCAGCAGCTCAGAGATCCTTGCACCTTCCCCCCTGTCTTCCACAAAAGCTGGTCCTGGGGCAGCCCAGGGAGCTCTGAGGAGACAGGAGATGCTTCATGTTAACCCCTTCGGCACTCCCCATCCAACTGTTGTATTTTACCTCCAGTCTCAGGGCTGCTCATCATGTCTGACTGGGTGGGTGTGAGAAGGCTGCAGAGCCCACCAGCAGCGCTGGGATGCCAGAGAGCACGCTGCAGAGCCAGAAATACCAGATTTAACCCCAACTAACAGACCTGACTCTGAAACCTGTGGAGCATTTTACAGGGTTTCCAAGTAAAAGACAGGGGATAGAATGAGCAGCTTGGGATAGCAGTTGTGCTGGGATGTGCTGCTTCTCCCTCCTCAGTCTCCCACCTTTCTTCTTTTCCTGCTCCTGGACTCCAGTGGGAGCGAGTGATGCAAAGAGCAATTCAGAGCTAACAGGACAACCCGGCAGCTGCAGGCTGTGTTCAGCCCAGAGCAGCCTTGCTGTCTCTACATGGAGAGAAATCCCCTGTGGCATGGTGGCGGTTCTGGCAGATTCTGAGCAGCTGCCCAGCTCTGGGCCAGGCCTGGTGGCCGCTGCTCCAGGTAAACGCTTGGCAGCTTTCAGGGCAGCTGCAGGCTCTCCTTCAGCTGGAGCAGGGCTCAAGGCAGTGCTAGAAATCTCACTCTCAACCTCCTTACAGACCTTGGCCTGACCCGTCCTATGACACAGACATCCCAGGCCTCTACACAACTTCTCACTGTGCTTTTTTCCCTCCTTGGAAAAGGGGCTGTCAGGGCTGAAGGGAGAGGCACAGAACAGCTTGGTGGGCAAGTGAACTGACAGCAAATCAACAGTTAACATGAAGGTGTTTTCTCCCCACTGTACTCCCTGGGGTCTACAGCCACAGAGGTGCTCAGGGATGCTGCAGCCTGCCAGGAGCTGGGAAAGCCCCGGAGATCTGTGCAGCAATCAAACATGGTGCCCAGACAACCATGGCGCTCTTCCTGCCAGCATCACAGTGGGAGTATCTGGGGCCCAAGAACAGCCTGCTCTGACCAACAACAAATGTCAGAACAAGTGCCAGACAGATCTCAAATGATGTCAAAGAAAAATTTTCAGCCACTGGGTCTGTGCCTGGCTAGGAGTTCAAAGATCAGTGAGCAGAGTCAGTCAGCCTCAAATCAGTCCAGAGTGGCTCTTACCAACAGCTGAGAGCTGGGGGCACTGCCCACAGGGGCTGAAAAGGGCCTTTGAACAAAGGGACCCCGGCCTGTGCCACTGCTGGATGTGTTATGCAAAACGCAGAGTGGCACCTCCTGAGGAACCCGTGGCATCCCCTTCACAAGCCCACAGCGAAAAAACCAAACAATAAATGTGCTCTGTTAATACAAAAGCTATTTTGATAGCACAGAGTGGAAAACTGGCTCACTACTACAAGCAAATCCCAAACACCTGCAGAAGGAGTGCTCCGGTGCTGTCAGCACACCATGTGCAGGAGCAGGGCCACAGCCAGCCGGGTGCTGCTGTGATGCTTCAGCTCACGTTCCCCTGAACCAAAACAAGTTTTGCCAGCCCAAAGTGCACCTCTGCTGCTATGGCAGGTATGAAAGAGGCTCTCGCTGGCCGAACCCTCCCCCATACCAAATCCCAGTGCTGCAGGGGCTCTGCCTGCACTACAGACACAGCACAAGCCTGTAGAGCCCACAGCCCAGGTTTTATGCCCCATGCCAACCCTTCACATGAGGCCCTCTTAATAGGTAATGTTTTACACAGTGGCATGACATAAAAATTCCAACTTCACTAAAGCATACTTCTATTTTTCAAGGCAAACACTTGTGGAAGAGCCCTGCTCTTGAAAAACAGCAGCTGTGCAAATGCTTGGCCTTGATTTTACACTGTTCTGTGCTCTAAGTGGATCGTGTCAATAAAAGGGTATGTGACGTAATTAAATATGGGCAACAACACTTTAAACTGATGTAAACCCATGATAGCATGTGAAACACAGAGGGGGCATCAATCAAGTCAGTTGTGCTGCTTCCAGGCTTTGTCAGACCCTACCTCCCTGTCTCTGAGCAGAGAGTTGTGTCCCATTCCCAGCAATTCACACAGCAGGGCACAGCTACCACAGCACGGCCCGAGCGTTTCGGAGCCTCCCAGGAAATCTGCCACGGAGTGAGGCACATCCCAGAAGCACTGGAGTCTGAAAAAGCTGCTCCCTGGAAGTGCCAAAGACAGAAATGCCAGTGCCTCATGCCAAGCACTCCAAGACACGAGTTGGCAGGGCTGCCTGCGTACCACCCCAGCGGGCTGGCTCCCTGTGCTCCGCTGATGGTGCAAACGGGATGAACACCTACAACACGAGAAATGCCTCTCCTGCTGCCCAGGGTTGTAGTGTGGCCACACCAAAAAAAAACTGCAACAGTCCTGAATATTTCCAAAGACAGATACCACCTGCAATGCTGCAGCACCTACTGCCTGCTCCTATTACTGTGGGACTTCTCCAAAGCAGAAGAATGTCCTACCTTTGGGATTACACTTGCTGTCATAGTCAGTGAAGTAATGAAAACAAGTCCTGAGCACATACACAGACATGTAAGACTGGTAATGCAGAATCAAGGTGTATTACTGATAATAACGTGTTCCATAGGGCATAAGCAACCATGGATGAAAAGAAACCATGGAGAATAAAACAGAGTTGTAATCTGTTTATTTATTATCACACAGATAAAAGTGAAATAAATAGAGAAAACCAAACCCCAGCAACTCTGCTAGCATCTGCTGGTCTTGCTTTCAGGGCTGAATTTTCCATTTTGGGCAGCACAATAAAGACTTATTTTCTGAAAAATACTGAGTATCCAGCATTTTTTCATTATTTCTACTGTGTCTTTTTAACCACATTCAGGATAAAGCACAATGTAATACCTCCAGCAGGCGTGGTTTGCAGTGCAATGCTGAAGATATTGAAGGTGCAAATGGAAAGTAGACTAGAAAGTCCCATGTCCACCATTGCAGAAGTCACTCCTGATGTCTACAGGACTCATGTCCATTTTGGAGCACAGAATGAATAGTAAATTCTTGAGGGAACCAAGTGATCTTCAGGTGAGGCCTTAAATGACTCATGTTTTCACCTTTGCTGTATATCCCTTCCTGACATGTAGGTGCGTGGAACTCACTGCATCTGCAGTGAGACTGGGTTTTGGGCTCCCTTTGCAACCCATGGGCAGAAGGAGGTCCTTCCAGATTAAGCCTCCCATGACATTTTTTTTGTGTTTTAGCCAAGGATACAGAAAAAATGTCTTTAAAACCTATGTCTTGTGCAATTTCTGCATGGCCACAGATGTGACTGGTCTCACCTGCCACTGGTGCAGCAGCCACGAGCCCAGCAACACCCCATCTTGTGCAGAGGGCATCAGAGCCCACAAAAAATGCCACACCTATCAGTAAGACCATTCCTATTACAAATTTTGAATATTTATGGCATTATTCATTTTTTAATTGTATTGACTCCAAGACAGGTATCCCCAGGTGCACGATAAAGGGCACTCTTATCAGCAAGGGGTTGTGAGCTCTAGTCTCACATCTCCTTCATGTTTTCATGGGGCTTTAAAATCCCTCAGAAACCTTGACTGAACAGTGGTCTTCTGGCAGGAAAACATCATTTCCTCAACTGTTTAATATGAGAAAATAGATTATTGTGTTTTGTTCCCACTTTCCAGCAATGTCAGTGGGATGATGACCAGAAGTTTTGAAGTCTGAAAAGTTACAGAGAGTCACAGATATGAAAAAATGAGCCTGGAACTGAAATGCAGAGCAACACCACGTGATTCCCATTGCCATTCCTAGCTCACAAATGCCCCGCTTTGGACAAAAGCTTGCTGTCCAGAACGACAAAGCAGACCAGCTGTGAGTGCTGAATGTTGAAAACTCTGCCCTTCCCCCGGATAACACCCACAGCAGCCCTCATCCACAGCCTCGTGCATCTCCCCCTCTGCCCTCCTTGGCCATCCCCACAGGGAGTCAGTCATCCCTGCAGCAGGAGAAGCACCATCACCCTTCAGTCCTGGAGGAGATGCTGTCCCCTCTGCAGCAGCAGCTGCTGCTCCCCACCTCCCAGCACCATCTCTCCTCAGCAGCAGAGCAGCCAGGCAGCCCAGGGAAGGACAGGCATCCCTGGGCAGAGTGGGCAGGGCACAGGAGTACCAGTCCCAGCCAAGCTTCACTGATAAGCTCTCAGTATCAGAAGCTGAACGCCATACAGCTGCTGTACAGCTGAACACTGCTGGGCACTCCTGAGCACAACGCTGTGCTCACTCCCCTCCCTGCCACTTAAAACCCACAGAAGGGTTCAGCACCACAACACCAACCACAGCGCTATCACATGGATTAAGGAGCAGATTCCTCTCTCACCACACCAGGCTACACAGTGATGCATGACTTGGCCCACACAGTCTCCTCAGAACGCTGTGGTGGCCATCACACTTGCACCTGAGATGGGCACACGTCCCTCTGGTCCTTGTTGCTCTCTGGGACGTTTTATGCTGAGTTTGGAGTGGGAAGATGGAGGAATGAGAGAGCATAAGCTAACAATCTCCAAGGATGTAGAAGCACCTTCTAAGAAAGCAAAATGTCTTTGCTGATGCCATACACAGAGCTCAGTCCCTGGGTACTCACAGCCAGCCACACACTTTTCTTACACAGTCCTACTCTTCTTTGTCCAGTCATCAGGAAAAGCAACAGGTACAACATCTCCTCTCTTCCAAGTGTATTGTGCATGTTGCAGAGGTCCCATGACAGTGGAGAGCAGCTCCAGCCATGGCTGGTGCCAGCCCTTTCTGTGGCAGCACACAGCACAGCTGCCTGCAGCGCTGGCTGCCAAAATGCTCATCTCTGGAATGGGCTGGGTATTTTCTGACAAAATGGGTTTTCTTGGTCAAAGTACAATCCATCACCCATCACTAATGTGAAGAAAGAGAATCACAGAATCATAGAATCCCAGCCTGGTCTGGGTTGGAAGGGACCCCAAGGATCACAGAGCTCCAACCCCCTGCCACAGGCAGGGACACCAACCTCAGGCCTGGAGCTACACAAGGTTGCCCAGGGCCCCATCCAACCTGGCCTGGAACACCCCCAGACACGGGGCACCCACCCCCTCTCTGGGCAGCCCCTTCCAGCCCCTCACCACTCCCTCTGACAGAACTTCCCCCTAATCTCTAATCTAACCCTTCCCTCCCTTAGCTTTAATCCATATATTTTTCTCTCTCTAACAATAGGGGTTCCATCACAATACTGTTTCATGTCAGTGTTCAGAAGCTGACTTCTGTCACAAAGTGGGATTTTCCTTGCTCATCAGCTGCAGGTTCTAGTGCCTCCTTGGATCATCTCAGCTTACGACAAGGTACAGCTTGGCATGGAAATACTCTACACATTATTTGCTATTACAAAATAAGTCAGAGGCATTAGCAGCCCTAGGAATTCCTTTCATCCTTTTTCTCCTGACCACCTGTGCACAGAGAATGAAGCAGTTGGTGCTGTGCCACACCACACCCCCAGCAGCTCAGTGTGCCACAACACACCGCAGGATCATGGTTTGCACACTTTGGGAGTCACAGGGCAGGTGGCACTGGCTGCACTGGGCAAGGTGAGTTACCCCCCAGTATTACACAGCACTGGAGGTAACGTGGAATGCTGCCTGGTGCCTGCATGCATGGCATACATACTGCCATACATCCAGCAGGGAGAAGCCTGTGATGTGATTCTTTCCTTCCAGAGCGCCTCATGGGTCCTGCAGCTCCAGCAGTGAAAGTACAGGGGACACAAGTGACAGCTCTCAGCCCTACCCAGTCCCCAGCCTCAGGGTCCAGTGCCACCTCCATCCATGCTGAAGCACACCCTGTGCTCTGTACAGAGACTTACATCTGTGGGATGACTGAAGCTATAAAAAGTGCTGACAATTCTCAGGGAATTTGCATATGGTGCTGCTGCTGCTGCTGCTTATGTAAGTGATTTCTGGCTAAACACAAAAAGCAGAGCCCAAAATAGCTTTTAAAACAAACTGCCTGCATATGTGACTGAGTGACACATCTGCCCATCCCTCCAAACATCCCTCCTGAGGAGAGGCAGACACAACAGCCCGTGTGTCCCCCCGGGGTCCTGTGCCAAGCACCTCCTGGAGTGCACGTCCCAGAGGTCTAATGCCACCTCACCCTCTTGACATCCACACTGTCCTACACCAAGGGAGCTTGTGGCAAAGTGGGACACACCTGAGGTGTGCCTTAGGTCGCTCTCGGGTCTGGAGCTGCACAGATCTCCACACACACCATCATCCCAAGCATCCTGGCTGCAGGAGGAGTGTGGGGGCAGCCAGCCTCTGGGTAGGAAACAGCCTTCAGCTGTTGAGCAATCCCTTGCTGCATCACACACCAGGTTCCAGCTGCTCCCATGCCCATGTTCACCACAGCACTGCCAGCTGAGGGACTTCCACCCCCTATGCCTGTGCAGATCCCTGTGCAGCAGGCTGAGAAAGGCGGCTGCTTAACCCAGGCTGATGTTCACATGAGGGAGGAAGTGGTCAGAAGACACAGCTGCACGTCCCTGACTTTGAGGTCTCATGGCTCACACAGCCAGGAGACAAATCACCAAGAGGGGGGTGAAGGTAGACACTGAGGGTGTATCTACACCACATGCAACACATGTGGTTCCTTCTCCAAGCCCCTGAGCTTGCAGGAGTGCTTGCTTGCTCACAGACCATGCTCAGTCAGAGCCAAACTGTCAGAGCCCAGCAGCACTCTCCTGGATTCCTCTGCTCTCAATGGATTCTTCTGTTCAGAACATACAGGGAGGACTGTTTCTCAATTAACCTGCCATCTCCCAAGAGCACAATGGTGTAAGAAACGTACTTGGCTTCCCAGCACAAGGAAGATGAGGACATACTGGAGAGCATCCAGCAATGGGCCACAACGATGATTAAGGGGTTGGAGCATCTGTCATACATGGAAAGGCTGAAAGAACAGGGGCTCTCTACATAAAGGCAAGAAGGCTTGGGAGAGATGCTATCAGTGTGTATAAAACCAGGGGGGTGGGGAGTGGAGGGGAGAGTAAAGTGAGGAGAGACAGCCTGCTCTCAGAGATACCTCATGAAAGGACAGGACACAATGGCCACAAATTAAAACACAGGAAACCCCTTTGAAGCATAATAAAAGACTGAGGGGTTAGTCAAACATGGGAACTGATAGTCCAGAAAGGCTGTGGAGTTTCCATCCCTGCACATACTCAAAACCTGACCAAACGTGTCCAGGGAAGCTGGACTAGCTGATCTCCAGAGGTCCCATCCAACCTGGTGATCATGTGAACAAGACTGGAACAGCTTCCCTAACTGCTGCCACCCAGCTGGGACTCATAGACCCCCTCTGGAACCTCACCATGACATGGATATCCTCCCTTGCTCCCTTCTGTTTGATAGTCCTTTGGTTTATGCTATCCCTTTCACTCTGTGACAATTATATCATCTCCAGCACCCATAGAAACATCTTGTTTCTGACTTATTCCTGACACACACTCCTCCAGCTCTCATTGTTTCCATTACTGCCACGAGCAGAACCCTCCAGCCATCACTGTTTTCTCCTAACCCTCCATAGTGAGCCTGCAGGAGCCAAAAGGTGCCAAACATCTTACCTCCCTGTGTGTCTCTTGCTTCAGATTTACTACAGCTCCAGTAAGCAGGTAAGTGCAGGCTGGCACCCAAGGGAGCATTGTGTTCATGGCTGTGCCAGGCTATGCATTGCATCCCTTCCTGATGCCAGCTCCACCATCAGTATCGCTGCACTGGGGCTTGGGCCAGAGGAGGAGAGTCACAGTGCCCTTCAGGTCCCTGAGCAAGCTGCCTGCACGCAGGGGAAAGGCTCCCCACACAGAGATGCACACACAGATTTGTCTTCTCCTCACACATCCCGTCCCCTGCAATGGGCACCAAGTACTGCAGCCCCACAGATTTGGTTAATTAGCTCTCATCTGACGTATTTATTAACTTCAGTTCATAGTTGCTATTAGGTACCACCTCTGGAGAATAGGAACCCATGCTGGAGTGAACACCACGTGGCACCACTACCTGTCTGAAGCCTTGCTCAAGGGAAAGGAGCCTGGGCTGTGCAGCAGTGGCACATGAGCCAGGGGCCAGGCAGGCACATCAGAGGGCATGCAGGCACTGACTGAGCACTGTGCAACCTGCTCAGACTTCAGGAGAACAGTGTTCCCAAGAGGAAGATGATGGGAAAACACAGTTATTGTGTATGCAGGAGTGATTCCCCATTGCCTGTGCTGAGCAGAGCTTGTCTCATGATACATCTAGCCTCGGTGCCTAAATTCCTGGTTAGATGCTCAAGTATTTAGCAGAAACCACAAACATTCACATATGAACTTTGTAGGTGGCGAAACTGACAAACAAAAGGACTCCCACATTCCTCAACTCACACAAAAAATCCTGAGTGTTTCAGTGGCATAGAAAGTCCCTGGCCTCACTTGCAGCACTGAGTGGGGAAATTCTGCTCCTACCTTCCTATCTTTCCAGTTAAGAATGAGGAGCAGAAACTCAATGGAAACATCACAGAGATTTTTACCACATTTGGACTGGAGAAACCAAAAGGCAATGCCAGATCTCCAGCCAAAACTCACAGAGCATCACTCTGCATACATCTGGTGGGCCCGATTCTGCTCAGGGCTGGATTTCCCAGAGGATGCACATGGAAAACCCAGGATGGGAAGCCTTGTATATAAGCAAAGCAGAGTGATTCCACCCAGAAACCTGAAGGACGGGGGCTGACCCAAGAGTCACTTCAGTCCAGTCACTTCAGGAGACGACTGACATACCCACTCCTGGTCCAAACGACAGCAGTGCATGGTAAGCAAGAGGAGGACTGATGGGTTCTTGCTTTGGCAAGACGTTTCAGATTTCACTTTCAGGAACACACGGACTGTGAAGGCACTTTATGGACACCTATCTTACACACCCATTGCTGCTTGTTTGCACGGGAGAGAAAGTAACAAGCTCAGACACAAGTGGCCCTGAGGTGGGCGTACAACTGTTGCTCTTGGTGCCAGGGCCCTGAGCCCAGCTGAGACTAAGGGAGCTTCTCAGCATCCCCGTGGGAAAAGCCTGTGAGCTCCCAGTCTGGGCCCCCGACTCGAACTCTGCTGGGTCTATCAGGGGCAGCGCCACACCTATGGCACCAAGGTGCCTCCAGTGCCAGGGAGCGGTTGCAAGAGAAGGGACGGACCTGAGTGACCTCTTCCACAGCATGAAGCCAAGAGAGAGTGAGGGAGAGGGAGGCGGGAGAGGACCTGGCTCAGCACCTGCTCCAAACGCACAGCCGACGGGAGCCGCATCCCTTGGGCTCTGGCTGCCCGCAGCTCCCCGGGCAGCCACCACTGCTACTCCATCGCTACGACTGCGAGTACCAAAGGCTCCGCTGCCGGAGCGGGGCCGGGCAGGTGGCTCCTCCAAGTGCCGTGTACACGCACCGGCACCCAGCACCCTCCCCTGCTGTGTGTGGCCGGGGAACCTGCCCGGCTGCTCGGCACAGGGCAGAGACATGCCGCGCTGGGGCCCCGACGGCAGCCCCGCGCTGCCCCCGCACTGCTGCGGAGGGGGGTTACAAGACGGCGGGGGCTGCTGGGGCACTCCCGGGCAGCGGGACCACCCCGAGCCGAGCCCCATGACGGCTCCTTCCCCCGGCCCGGCCCCCAAGCCCGCCTCCGCCCGCACCGCTCCTGCCCCGGGGTCGGCGCGGCCCCGGCCCGGCTCTTACCTCCAGGAGCTGCACGTAGCTGGCCGGGAACCAGCCGCGCAGCCCGTCTTCCTTCTGCCCTTCCCACCAGCCGCCGTCCGGCACCTGCAGCACCGTGATCAGCTCCCCCGCAGCGAAGCGGAGCCCCTGCCGGTGTCGCTCCCCGGAGAAGGGGTACAGTGTCTGGCAGCGCGACCCCGACATCCCGCCGGGAGCCGCGGCAGCGCTCCGCCCGCAGCCTCCTCGGCCGCCGCTCCGCGCCCGCCTGGGGCGCCGCTGCCCGCCCCGCGGCCCGCAGGGTGCGGGAGGGCCCGCGCTGGCTCCGCCCCGCTCCGCTCCGGGGGCGCGGCAGGCGCCGAGCGCGGGGGGCGGCGGCCGCGGGGAGCTGGGGGGGGAGCGGAGCGGGGCGGCCCCGGGCAGCCCCGGAGCGGGTGCGGAAGCGTGTGACTCGTGGGTGTGACTCGTGTCGGCGGCACAGCGGGGGCGTGAGAGGAGGGGGTGTGCGGGGTGGGGTGCGTGGGGGGATGCGGGGTGCGTGGGGGTGTGGGTGCGGGGGGATGTGGAGTGCGTGGGGGTGGGGGGGAGATGGAGGGATGTGCGGGGGGTGTGAGTGTGGGGGATGCGTGGGGGTCGGGATGTGGGGGGGGACGTGGGGGGGGATGCGGGGTGCGTGGGGGTGTGGGTGTGGGGGGATGTGGGGTGCGTGAGGGTAGGGGGGAGGTGGAGGGATGTGCGGGGTGTGTGTGTGTGTGGGGGGGGGATGCGTGGGGGTGGGGATGGGGAGGGGGGATGCGGGGGGGGGATGCGGGGTGCGTGAGGGTGTGGGTGTGGGGGGGATGCGGGGTGCGTGGCAATGGGGAGAGATGGAGGGATGTGCGGGGTGTGTGAGTGTGTGTGGGATGCGTGGGGGTGGGGATGTGGGGGGGGATGTGGGGTGCGTGGGAGTGGGGGGAGATGGAGGGATGTGCGGGGGGTGGGGGTGGGGTGTGTGTATGTGTGTGTAGCCGTGTGTGTGTGCAAGACCATGTGTGTATGGAAAGCAGTGTGTGTGTGCGTGTGTGAGACACCGTGTCTGTGTGACTGTGTGTGACACTGTGTGTGTGTAAAACACCTTGGGTGGGTGTGGGTGTGGGTATGTGTGCGTGTGCACCACTTGATGGGGGTCAGCACGTCTGTGACACACACAGGGTGGCTGTGGAAGGAGCTGTGTGAGGCAAGTGTGCCTGGCACCATGAGACATGGTGCCTGACATCTGTGTGTGTGTGTGTGTGTGTGTGTGTGTGTGTGTGTGTGTGCACCCTGTATGTCTGTGGCACTGTGTGTGTGTAATGCCTACACACATTGCCCCTGTACCCGAGACACCACGTGTGCTCAGAGACAGATGTGAGAGTGTGAGACATCCCTGTCTGTCTGTGACACACTCCTGCGTGTGAAATCCATTCTGCCTGAAGGACTTGGCGTGACACACCCACACCTGTGTGGAACCCAGGAGTGCGTCACACGTCCCCGAGCATGTCTCTGCAACACACACCTTGCTGAGCACACACCTTGCTCCATGCGTGCCTGCCTGACTGCAACACCTGTGTGAGCCGCACACCTCTGCATGTGACACCTACATGTATGTGAGAGCTGCCCAGTGCATGTGTGACACCTGCATCTGTGTGACGTGGGGCATAAAAGTGTGGGAGGCACCACAGCCTGTGTCCTGTTGATGAACAGCTCCAGTGTGTGCACATGTGTAAGACACACCTGTCTGTGCACACGTGTGTGTAAGAATGTTTGTGTGTCTCTGTCCTGGTACACACACCTGACTCACTGGGCGTGTGTTGGATCAGCCTGTACATGTACAGGTGCTGGTACAGCTGGTGCAGCTTGAGCCCATTGCCCCTTATCCCATCTCCTGTCCCCTGGCTGCAGAGACCATCGCCCACCTCTCTGCACCCTCCTGGCAGGGCAGGGGAGGTGGGGAGAAGGTCTCCCCTCAGCCTCCTCTTCTCCAGGCTGAACACCCCCAGCTCCCTCAGCTGCTCCTCAGAGGATTTGCCCTCCAGCCCCTTCCCCAGCCTGGTTGCCCTTCTCTGGACTCGCTCCAGGACCTCAGTGTCCTTCTGATGGTGAGGAGCCCAGAACTGGACCCAGAACTCAAGGTGCAGCCTCCCCAGTGCCCAGTCCAGGGGCACAATGTTCCAGGGCAGGTTCAGTCATCTTTGCTGTAACAGTGCCCAGAGCTGTACCTACTATTTTAGCTTCAGACATAAACAAACATCGTGCCCATCTAGAAATGGCCAGTGACATCACATGAACAAGCAGCTTCTGGTGATTCACCTGAGACTAAACTGGAGTCTCCTGCCAGGATCATTCACCTGGAGAGCTGACTGCTTCCATTCACCTCCTTTCTTGGAAGCAGGCTGAGAATAACAAGCTGTTTCAGTAACATCAGCCTACTTCCAGTCAACATATTTCCTATTGAGAGGTGGGGCAGGTCCCACCCTGTTACATGACAGGCACATACTTGGTCATATCAATGTGACTCATAACTCAAGGCTCTTTGCCTTAGAGTTAAGTGACAGCAACTATCAATTGTCACAAACCCCTGGTTTGAAATGGTGGTGCCATGCCTTCTGCCCAGCAGTTCAGTGTCCACCTCTCTCTTCCTAGAACTCTGGTGAGCCCAAGTCACAACAACGGGCTCCAACTAGCTGAACACAGAGTTTCAGGGGAGAGCTTCCCTCAGCCCACCTTGCTGCTGTTCCTCTTGATGCAAACTAAATATGCAGTGTAAATCCAGGGAATTTCATGGATGCTCATAAAGGACAGGCCTGACTCTAGACCACCTCAAGGATTCCTCAGCATTTATATTCATTAGGGCAGATACTGTAGAACTGTCCTCTCCCCTTTCAGCTCTACAAACAGCAGGCCACACAGTTTTATTTACTGAATGTTTATGGCATGCTAAATGGAAAAGCCACTGAAAGGATGAAAGGGCATTCTGTACACATGATATAGTATCAGTAGCAAGAAAACTGTGGCCATTTGGGACTCACCTTCTTAGACAACATGAGACAAGTAGTTCTGAATCAGACCACAGGTCTGTTATCCTTTCCCCAGTAATATCTAATAGCAGAACTCTTGGAGAAAGGACAGGTGCAGAGAGATGTTTCTGCAGAGCATCCTCTTGATTCCAGCAAATGATGGCTTAGGTGTTCCACAGTTAGAGGTGGTACCTTGCATTTAATAGCTCGTTTTCATTATTTAAGGCAGACATTTTTTGAGCCTGTGAAAACTTTTGGCATCCCTAACATTCTGTACCAAGGGTTCCCAGTCAGGCACTGTATTGTGGAACTTACTCCTTGCCTGCTTCATCTGAGGCAGTGCTGGCCCACAAATCATAGGCACAGCCCACACATAGTGACCTTTATACTATTAGAGTTGAGCTGATGTCCACTGAACTGAAAGCTGCTTGCATGTAGAGATGTGGGCATCAACTTCCACCAATCACCTGCTTCAAGGGTCTTAAGACACCGGTCCAAGATCATGTGGAGAAACACTGGGAAAGTGGGAAAACATCTGATGAAAACACTTAAACCTTCCTTCAAACCTCCTTTTCTCTGGCTTAGTATCAGTCTTGGTGTGATCTGGACTTGCCAGATCATCTACAACAGTTTGCTGGATCCCAGAGCATCTGATATCTGATCCCACAGAGAAGTGGGCTTCTGGTCAGGCAAGAGAAATCCAGCTAGGCAGTCCTCCAGCCAAGCTCCTCCTGGGTGTGATAGTTTGGACACCGATATTTTACTGACACTAAACTTCCCTCTTCAGCATGAATTGGTCATTACTTGAATTCCACCAGGGATTCCTTATGCCATGAAAGAGCAGAGATTCTCCCTGAACACACTGAGCAGGACTGACTGCTTTCTGTGGACAAAGTTGTTGATCTGTGTACATGTGTGTGCCTGTATCTGCAGGACATTGATGTCTCTGTTTTCCTCTCAATGGTGTCTCTGTTCCACAACCATCTGTGTATAAAGCTGCTATTCTCTCGTGAACAATGACTCATGCAGGAAGGTCTCTAAAAATTAAGCAAGAACTACACTCATCCTGAGTAGTATTGAGGATGAGGATTTCATCCCATGAACTCTTGGAAGCTCAGTGTTAGTTCTCCCTTGACAGCTTTAATCTCTCAAATCTGCTGTTGCTGACACACATTTACTAACAACAGGTTGGCAGTGGACTCTGCAAATGGGTGCAGCAAATCCACCACTCGCTCCTGAGAGAGACCCAGCACGGCACTGCTCACCGTGCCCAGCCTTTTCCTCACTCCATTTTACAAACAGGATCCACCTAGTGACTCCTCCACCTCCCACATTCTTCACAGCCTCCAGAGGTGACTCATAGAATCATCCAGTCACAGAATGTTGGGCTGGAAGGGACCTCAAAGATCATCTAGTTCCAACACCCCCACTACGGGCAGGGACACCTTCCACTAGCCCAGGGTGCCCAAAGGCCCGTTGCCTCCTGTCCTTTCACTGTGCCCTTACTCAAAAAGCTTGGATGCACCTTAATTCTCAACCCCATTTTCAGCAGTCTTAGCCTGCAATTACACCCCCCATCAGCCCTCTCTTCTCCAGGCCAAGTGACCCTACACCTCACAGGCAGCTTTACGGAGACAGTCCCGTGGAGAGACAGGTGACCATACAGAGTGCTCTGTCCCACTGCTGGTCTCTGTGCCAAGAACACGCCACTGCAGGTTTACAGACAATGCACTGGGGTCTGGCTGCCCAGTTATCCCTCTTCCAGGTATCCTGGGGCAAGCAAAGGCCTCTGAGGGCTCTGTAGGTCTGATGACAACTACAAAGCACATCTAGAAGCTTCCGGGAGTGCAAAAAATGTCAAAGAAAAGCTTTTTCTTTCAGTTTTATAAATATGTTTGGTGCTGTCATCGTGTTAAAGAAAAAGTAGCCTTAAATACTCCTCCTGCAACGCAAAACCCCCATTGCTGGAGCTGGTTCTCATTCCTTCCATTTGTATTCCTTTAGGTACAAATAAGAGCACTGACAGCAGGTTTGTACTTAACAAAAGGCTAAACCCTGCTAACGGGCTGGTTTGTCTGCCAGCACTACACTGCTCACAGCACTGTTCCTGGGCCAGGGCAGACACTGTCCCTCTGTGCACAACTGAGCAATCAAAACCTATGATGTCATCAGCACATGGGCAGGACCCACCAGTTTGGGAGGGCTGGACATGAGGAGTTAGGTCACAAACTGCTCTGTTTGGGGCTGTCCACATCCCTCTCTAAAGTGAAAACACCACTCTGGCTCGAGCCAAAGACTGGGTGGTCATGGAGCAGAGGAAAAAAACACTGCGATGGTCCTGGTCAGCTGGAGGGGCAGCTCAATGAGACAAACATCCTTTGGGGATGCAGTGATGAGCACTAAGGGCCTGACGATGGTGGGAGGCAGGTAGGGTGAGGAGGGGGAGGGGATGATGACTGGTCAGGAGGAACAAGCGTTACAGCCAGCAGAGGTGCCAGGGTGTAAACTACAAGAGAAGGATGACAGGAACCCAGAGGGAACAAAAGCAGAGGAACAATTGAGTAGATGAACACACAGGAGTGCAAACTTCAACAGGAGGAGGCAGGAAGCCTGATGGGCAGTACCAGGCGGTGCCTGAAGGACAAGAATGGGATGGAGAACAGCGAGAGCCCCTGGCTGCCTCCGGGACACGGCTGCCTGCGTGGCCACACGGCCGGGCTGGCTCCCGCAGACGGCGAGCATTTCGGGACGACGAATCCGAACCCGTTCCTGTGTTACCGAAGGGTTTGGCTTTCCGAGAGCGCCCCTCTTCTGCTTTAGATGACGACGAGCAGGTCAGCACAGCCAGAGCATCCCCCTCCCTTCGCGGGCGGACCGCGGTGCGCTCGAAACCAGGAGCGGCACCTGGGGCAAGAGCCCAAACCCGGGCGGCTGCCGGGGGCACCTGGGGGCAGCAGAGAGCGCGCCCCGGCACGGCTGCCCCGGCACAAGGCGGAGGGCTCGAGCCTGGCTCCGGGAGGAGCCCGGTGGGCAGCCCCGAGCACCGACGGCCAGCGCGGCGGCGGCTCCATCCATCCATCCCCCGCGCAAGGCAGCGCAGCGCAGTGGCTGCTCCATCCATCCCCCGCGCAAGGCAGCGCAGCGGCTCCATCCATCCATCCCCCGCGCAAGGCAGCGCAGCGCAGCGGCTCCATCCAACCATCCCCCGCGCAAGGCAGCGCAGCGCGGCGGCCGCTCCATCCATCCCCCGCGCAAGGCAGCGCAGCGCGGCGGCTCCATCCATCCATCCCCCGCGCAAGGCAGCGCAGCGCAGCGGCTGCTCCATCCATCCCCCGCGCAAGGCAGCGCAGCGCGGCGGCTCCATCCATCCATCCCCCGCGCAAGGCAGCGCAGCTCGGCCCGGCCCAGCCCCAGCCCTGCCCTGTGGGCAGTTCGGCCGCGGCGCTGCAGCGCCCCCTGCTGTCACGGGAGCCCCCGCCCCGGGGGGGGGTCTCGCCGCCTCCCGGCGGTTCTTGGTGCAGCCGCGGAGCTCCGAGCGGCGGGGCGGCGGCCAGCGGGCCCCAGCGGACTGACACCCCCTCCCCACACGGGGCAGCCCGGCTGTACGCACGCTGCGTGGAGCAGGCCTGTCCCCTCTCTCCCCCCCCACCCCGCTTTACGGCTCAGGATCCGCACCCTGCCCGGCGGGGCTGCCCCTCCCTGCACAGACACAGCCCGCAGCACCCACACGGGCAGGGAAGGTGGCTGACGGGCACCCATCCCTTCCCCTCGGGGCAGACCCCCACCCCCGCAGTGCCTTTCCCCAGAGCTGTGCCCGAGGAAGGGAGCATGGCCCCGTCACAGGCATTGCCACCGGGTTACAGGCAGACCTTTCCGGGTGTTTTCCTATTTACTGGCCACCTTCTCAAGGAGCTGAGTTGAAACGCTGGAGCACAGCTGAGGACTGTGCGTGCAGCGACCTGTGAGCCTGCACAGGACACGTAATGCTGACTGGGAGCTGCTGCCCTTCCCGACACATCCACTCGAGACAGGCCCTGTATCCCATAATGAGAGCCCTGCTTGCCACCCCTGTGTCACCAAGCTTTAGTTTTATTTCTCACAGCTTCTACTCAGGGCTGGCTAAAGGTCAAGTAGCAGCTATATGCACACCTAGTTTCCTGAAGCAAGCAATGGAGGTCTCTGTTGGATGCACAGAAGGCTCTACTGTGCCCATGCTGCAGCTCTGGCCAGGGACCTCATTCCTCTGATTTCTAAATAGAAAACAAGGAAGACAACATAGAGGTTACTGGAGCATTTGGATTATTTGTGGGGTTGCTTCAGGTCTGTAGTTATTGCAAATGTTCTGCTGTATTACTGGCAAAGAACCAGTATCTCCCAGTTCCACTGACAGACCAGGCCCAGGTCTGCCTTTTGGGAGGCACTACTAGGTTGTCTAAGCGCTGATTTCTGGCCTTCCCTTATGAGGATGCTGCAGTGGAAGTGTGGGAGGAACACAGCTGTGGCTGCCAGTGGTTTGCAGCCCCTCCAACTCACCTGTCCTCCAGTATCCCGGCTTCTGGCTCGCAGCTTGTTCACCTGGCACTCAGCGATGTCAGCTCGTTCTTCGGCCTCTTCCAGCTCGTGCTGGGCCTTGCGGCACCGCGAGAGGTTGATGTTGGCCTGTTCTTCCTGCAAGCCATGCAGTGCCATCAGGGACATGGACACACTGACATCCCCCTGTCGCTGCTAACTGAACACCTAACATCACCTACTGCAGGTAGCTTGGTCCCTGCATTGTCAGCACTCTGCATTTCTACCTGGCACTGCCAGCAGCATGAGCACTCTGCTGGGGACAGAGCAATTAGTCCTGCTCATTTCCAGCTGGGAAAATTGGCTAATGGGCTTCCAAATCTGCAATAACTCCAACATAATTACAGCTGTGTCTGCTCTGTTGTGAGCCACAGGTCTGTATCAGGTAAGGAAGTGCTGTACCTGCTATGTCAAACTGATTATTCAATTATCTTAATGAACTTGGAAGCCCAGACCTTTTGGAAAACTCCACCTGGGGACCACAAAGATTTAAAAGAAGAGTCCTGCACTCACAGCTTCCTCAGCCTGCTTCTTGCATGCTTTCACTTTTAACTGCAGCTTGTCCACCAGGTCCTGAAGCCGGAGAATATTTTTCTTATCCTCTTCAGACTGTGGGAAGTGGAAATCAAGTCAGCTTTGGCACATGGAACAAGGTGATGCCCATGAGAGGGCAGAGGGTTTGAAATACCTGGTAGGTGAGCTCCTTCAGCCTTCGCTCGTACTTGCGAACGCCCTTCAGTGACTCTATTCCTCGTTTCTGCTCAGCATCAAGCTCGTTTTCTAACTCATTGATCTGAAACACAGGATCACGATGAAGACACCAACCTGCCAAGAATGGCTGCCGATTCTGCTGAAGGATCTTGGGAACCAGGGGTCTCTGGACTGAGGCTGCAGAGAATGTGGCAGTGCAGGACAGCTTCCTGCAGCTGCTTCTTGGGGTAGACTAGTTAAGAACTGCTCACCATGTTCTGGGAGCAGTGATAGACTGTGAGAACCCATCATTATTTATAGAAGGACATTAGCTCTGCTCACCTGGGGCATTTATAACTAAAATGAGGCTTAAATCTATCAGAGGTTCCAACAGCCTCTTGGGAAGGTCACGACAGGGCCCACTCAAGACCTTGACCTTAGTCCACCTTAGTCTTCACCATACCCTGGCCTCCAGCTTCTGGAGTTGCTTCTTTCCACCCTTCAGTGCCAACTGCTCGGCCTCGTCCAGACGGTGCTGCAGGTCCTTCACTGTCTGTTCCAGGTTCTTCTTCATCCTCTCCAGGTGGGCGCTGGTGTCCTGCTCCTTCTTCAGCTCTTCAGCCATCATGGCTGCCTGGTTATAGTGCACAGTCACGTTATGAATATGCCTTCCCATCCCTGGCAGTTCTGCACTCTCTCTGGAAGCGGTGCCAAGCTGGACACTGCTACATAGCTCTCCCTATTCTCACTCAGTGCCCATGGCTGTGTTTATGGTCCCTCATACAAAGAGGATCATCTTCTTATGTTGATTATCTGGCCATGTGATGCCTCAATTTGCTGAGGAGTCAGACTCTGAAGCAGTTTTTGCCAATGAAATGACCCTGGATATCTCAAGCTACAATAAAAAGCTTGTCCCCCCTGAGACCTTCAGAATGTGGGTAGTCATCACTGCTGTGATGGGGCAGAGCGGGCAGACAGAAACCTGCAGCACTGCTGCTGGCAGGCAGCAGCATTCAGGCTCAGGCACAGCATGGTTTAATAGTGTAACCATATTCTGCTTCATTTTCATATGCCTTTCCTAGATAGGCCTAGGATTCGTTTCTTCTGATGCTGTGGAACAGTAGCCTTGTTTAAATGAAATATTTCTATTCTGTCTTTTTATTTCTTACCTGTCAGGCATTTGTACAGAAACATGTATGATTTTAGTCTTAATTTCTGCTTTTCTGTGCTGTGTCTAAGTAGGACTTGGTTCAGACTATGCTTTTCCTGTTGCAGTTTTGCCACCATCTGTTCTGTCCTGTCTACTACATTTATCATTCAAGCAAAAGTGAATGTGGGTTTAGGGAAGGGGAGACAAGGTGCCTTTTCAATACAGGCTGCCAGCAGAACATGAGTAGAGGACCTGGACTGCAGGGGTCTTGTGTGGCAAGCAGTGGGGCAGAGGCTGTGTGAGATCCATCTGGGAGGGACTATGTATCACTGATATTGTATGTTGAAGAATTGTTTCTCTGTGACCTGATTCCTGTTGTTCTAAAGTGTTAAAGTGATGGCAGTAGTATAAATTAAATGAGAGGTAAGCAAGAGGACTCACATCTGTGATGGCTTTCTTGGCTTTCTCCTCTGCATTTCTGGCCTCCTGAACGCTATCTTCAACTTCAGTCTGTAAATGAGTCATGTCCACTTCCAGTCTCTTCTTGGTGTTGAGGAGGGTTGTGTTCTGTTGGGACAGTCCAAGAGAAGGTCATTCCTACCTTGTTTCATGCCCCTGCCACATGCCCATTGTAGATACCAGTACCTGTGCGTGGAGAAGCTGCACTCGCTGGCTGGCATCGGTCAGCTCCTGCTCCGAAACCTTCCGGGCTCGCTCTGTCTGCTCCAGAGCAGCTTGCAGCTCCTCCATGTCTCTTGTCATCAGATTGTTCCTACGCTCCACCAGAGCAAGCTGCTCCTTCAGGTCATCGTTCTCTCTCAAAGCATCATCCAGGTGGAGCTGGGAGTCCTTTGAAGGTGAAAGCACTGTGACACTCAGAGGTGAGCAGAGGGGCAAAGACCCATAGCACAGTAGCACTCTTGGTGCCTACCTTGAGTTGCCCTTGCATGGCTTTAAGGTGCTTCTGTGTCTCTGCTACTTGACAGTTGGCGTGGCTCAGCTGTATTTCCATGTCATTCAGATCTCCCTCCATCTTCTTTTTCAGCCTCAGAGCATCATTTCTGCTTCTGATCTCAGCATCCAGAGTGGTCTGCATGGACTCTAAAACCCTCTGGTGATTCCTCTTCAGCTGCTGAATTTCCTCATCTTTCTCTGCACTCCTTCTATCAACATCAGACTTCACCTGGTTCAGCTCCAGCTGAACATGTAAGACTTTTCCCTCTTCATGTTCTAAAGAGCCCTGGCAGGGTTGAAATAATATCATTTATCTCCAGTATCCATCACTGGGCAATGCCCATGCAGAACTCTGACACTTTGCAGCCAGTGATGCAGATATATTTGCTTCAGTGTAGACCTTTAGAAAATGCCTAGCACTGAAAATATTGACTGTTGTTCCCACACACAAGAGTCATTATACCTCAGCTGGGTATCAATCAGTAATTTAGCAATAAGACTCCTTAGTAAAATGCCTCCAATATCATAAGGTCTCAGAACTGAGGGCTGTGTTGACACTGATAAAAACTGTGAAAGCATACAGTAGGACAGCCAAGCCCCTTGCTCAGAAGCAGCTTGCCCTCCTGCATCTCCATATGGAATTCTCCACACTTAGTCCCACCCAGTGACTATATGGACATGTTCCCCTTTCATACAGCCTTTTCCCTCTGTAACTCATCATCTTAGCTTCAGATGTCTGGGAGTTAGAAGCCTGAGGCTGGGTCTTTAAAACCAGTGGACAGAAATAGGCACATCCAGAAAATATAACAGTTTATGTAGCCTTGGCATCCCTTTTAAGAGCAGCCCCTCCAGAGAAGCTTGCTGCTCTATTTTGATTGTGGAATAAGCCCATAGTGATTAATTTACAATTAGACTGATGACAGATGCAGAAATCAGAGTAGATGGATTTGCAAAGCCACTATAACTCTTGCTCCTATTGTCCACCCATCTGGTGAGATCTAAAGACTAGAGATGTGTCAGTTATTCTTTTAGTTCTTTTTCTAAGGGGAGTTGCAGAGAAAATAAGTTGTGTCTCTTCTTGGTGGTGGACAGCAAAAAGGCGACAGCCAAAAGTTGATAAAGGGAAATTCTGACTGCATAGAAGGATTTGAGCACTCTAATGCTCTAAAAACATCCTTGATTAATTTTACTGGACATCTGCATCTTTGTGACAGTGGCAGGTTAAACAGGAATATATCATCTCCAAACTTTCTCCATTCATAATCTCTCTAGAAACAATCTCCCTTATTGAAAACACTTGCCTCTGCTTCTTCTAAAGCTGCTTGAAGGTCACACTTTTCTTGCTCAGTTTGCTTCTTTGCCTTCTCCAATTCGTGATTGGCTTTTCTAGATTCAGCAATCTGTTCAGTCAGATCAGAAATTTCCTCTGCAACACAGAAAACACACAACTCATCTTAGATAATGCTTAGTCAATGGCACCACCACTTCATGATCCTCCAGCAATCAGAAGACAGACATCAGCCCTCCAGATTTTTTCTGACAATGACTGAAGAAAGTATCTGGTTTCGTCATAATTTCTGTCCATTCACTTACTGAATGGATTGTGATGAATGGGATTGTGATGGTGTGAAGGTGTAGGTACCATGGGGATGCTGTAATGAGCTGTAGACCTGTGCTTACAAGGTGGCTTTGTGATAAGCTGAACAGGAAAGAAAGTTGCCTGACCTGAGATTTGTGGGGAAAAAAAACCCCAACAAAACCCTGGGAAGAAGCAGAGCTCTCATAGCCCAGAAAAAGGGAAGCATCTTAGGGTCAGGCTAGAGATCTGAACTTACGCTGGAGGTTCTTGTTCTCCCGCCTGACAGTCTCAGCCTGGTCGAGCATCTCTTCATAGGCATTCTTCATCTGGAAGATCTCAACACTAAGAGAGCGAGACTCCTTCTGGGCAGCTTCCAGCTCAGCCTGATTCTCCTGGTACTTCTGCTTCCATTCAGCCAGGACCTGGAGTAACAGGATAGCATAATAATGACCCATCCTGCAACACTCCTGTCTCTGCACGTTTACAGGACAAGAACCCAAGAGGCATGGTCTGTCTACAGTCTTTTGCTTTGGACTGTTCTGTCTGTAAATGAGGTACTTAGGTACTTTGATGAGGCACTTAGGGATATGGTTTATCTTAGGATGGGAATGGTTGGACTTGATGATCTTAAAGGTCTTTTCCAACCTTGTGATTCTGTAAATTCACTGTGATACATACTATGGCTGTTTGGTGGACAGTACTTAAATTATCCCCTTCAGACAGCACTAGTGTATTTTATTCTATAAAAGAATAGATTCTTTTGAATGTTATTAATGGCATTGAAGGCTGGAACTGTGTGAAGCAGTCTGAGGCTTTGCCTAACCCAAATAGAAGCCTGGCAGACTAGCACCAGGTGACAGTGAGGGCTTGTTCGCTTGCATGTGAATACTTGCTCAGTCTGCTTGATCAAAGACTGACTATAGATCATCCTCATCTTCCTTGTGAAGACTTAATGCTTTTAAAAACTATTAGAAAGCTACCTTACTGTTTGTTGTGGTCATCTGGGGTTACTCACATGGTGACATTATTCTATGTCCCATTATGTGCTCCTCACCAAAGCTTTGCTTTGGATAGAATGTAACTTATCTTACTGGGACTGCACAGCTTTCAGCATGTCAGCATTTGGCCTGGCCTATCACATGTATAACAGTCTCAGGCTCTTTGAATAAACCTTGTCAAAATTCTTCTGTTTCTTATCAAATGCTGCACAGGCTGCGTTGGACCTCTCCACGTCAATCATGAGATCATCCACTTCCCCTTGCAGCCTCTGCTTTGTCTTCTCCAGTGAAGCACACTTGGAGTTGAGAGCCTCGATCTGCTCCTCTGAGTCCTGCAGGCGCTGAGCCAGCTTCTTTCTGCAGGATGAGACAATCAGTGCTGAGAGAAGGAAAACTCTGGTGTTCTCACAAAATGAACATGAAGGGAGCGTGGCATGGGAGGGATGGGCAGAGAGCGACATAGAAGGCTGTGATGGTGTGAACAGAGAGCATTGATAGGAGCCTGGGGTGACACAGCATGCTGGAGTGGTAGATAGGCTGGGAGAATACTTAAGCAAGAATTAGAATGTACCAATGTGGAGAGGAACCAGGAGCACACTTTCAGTATTGGCAGTGTAAAGAATGTGATTTTTCAACTACTATGATTAATGTCACAGTTAATGTACTGAAATTCTCCTTTCTGTAGGCAACCCCAAGCCTCTACTCCTTCTCCTCCTTTAAACCTCTACTCCCCTTTTCACTCCAAACACATTACAAAGCACACTGTTAAGCATATTACTACTACAAGCATATTCTGGATTCCCTCCAGCTCCTTCTCAGATTTATATTTAATATCCTAATTGCTCTAGACCAACCCTCCCACGTACTTGGCCTCCTCCAGCTCCTCTGTGCGCTGGATGGCATCCGTCTCATATTTGGTTCTCCACTGGGCCACTTCGCTGTTGGCCTTGGACAGGGCACGCTGCAGCTCCCCCTTGGCTTCCTGCTCCTCCTCATATTGTTCCCGGAGCAAGTCACAGTCGTGCCGAGCAGACTGCAAGGCGTGGGCCAGGGCACTCTTAGCCTGGGGGGTTACAGTGACATGAAATGACCAAACATTAACCATTTGTGACTTGATTTTTTTTTTTTACTATATTTTTATAAAGCCACCACATCTTACTGCCCATTTGCAACAGTTGCTGGAGTAACAGAAGGAGCAAAGTGAGTAAGATTCAGGACCCCGTGTTTCAGTCTTTATGTAAGGTGCAGTAAGGTATGCACTCAGAGCTACTGCCATTCACTTCTCTCATCATCTTGAACTTAAAGCATGATAAGAAGAGCTTAAAATATCTTCCTTGTTTTATTTCTAATGTCTATTCCTTGTATTATTCTCCAAGGCAAAGTTAAAAGTTTCACTGTTCTAATGTCTCCACCTTTCTCTAAGGAGAAATCTCATCCTTTGTTTTAGCAGGTTGATTTATTTTACAATTCTTTTGTCCATATTAAAATGAGTCACCTTATTTTCTTCCTCTAGTTGTCTCTTCAGCTCTTCAGTCTGCTGCGTGAAAGCCTGTTTACCTCGAGTCAACTGAGAAATCAAGGACTCCTTCTCCTCCAGTTGATGATTAAGTTCACCTAAAGAGAAGATTTTCACTTTTTTAGACAGATACAAGACATCAAACATATGAATGAGAAGAGCCAGCCATATGTAAAGAGGCTTCAAGATACAATACGGTAAAATGGAGAGTAGCAATTTCATTACCAGCAGTAGGAAAAAGCTATCAAAAGACAAACGTTGACCACAAACTCACACATTAATTTTGATGGACAGTGCCTCTTTTGGTTTGTTTTTTTGATTCCTTGGGTGGAGTTCTTATGACTCCCCCAAGGAAGAGATTCTACAGCCTGAATTTTGTCTGTATCACCCAATGATTAATATATTGCAAAACACACAGGCATTCAGACAGCATATTTAAGCCCTTTGCACAGGACAATGAAGTTTTATTTCACACACCGTTCTCAGTCTGTAGACGTGATTTCTGTGTGGTCAGCTCATTAATTAGTCGCACATGTTCATCATCTTTGATTCTGACTTCACTGAACTGGTCTTCGAGAGCTCGGCAGACCTTTTCCAGATTGCTCTGGTAAGAGAGAGAAAGCATCAGCCCAGCCAATTGTTCAGCAAAACAAAGGTAACACTGAGAAATGTTCCCCCCTGTGCAGCAACCTTGGCTTTGGAGACAGACTCCATGTTACTGGCCAGGTCGTCAATCTCCATCTTCAGCTCACTCTTCTCCTTCTCCAGCTTCTGCTTCACTCGTTGCAGGTTGTCGATCTGCTCCCCAAGCTCAGCCGTGCTGTCCGCGTGCTTCTTGCGCAGGGCGGCAGCCGTGGCTTCGTGCTGCAGCGTGGCCTCTTCCAGGTCACGACGCATCTTCTGAAACTCTGCCTCACGCTTCTTGTTCATCTCCACCTGAGCTGCAGTAGCTCCTCCTGCTTCTTCCAGGCGCTCGCTGATCTCCTCCAGCTCCCTGGAGAGGTCAGCACGATGCTTCTCCGCTTTTGCCCGAGAGGTTCGCTCGGCCTCAATTTCCTCCTCCAGTTCCTCAATCCGAGCCTGTGAAAGTGAATTGGTTAAATAAGGACTTACAAACAGATTTGAAATGATCATTAAGGAAGAAAAAGCAAACATTTATATCAGCAGAGAGAGAGGAGCACCACTAGAATGTTCCCTTAGGATGCACTATATTCTGTTTTGGAACAATGGGGAATGTAAAACCTGCTATTTCTTTGAATCATAGAATGGTTTGGGTTGGAAGGCACTCATCTAGCCCCATCCCCCTGGCATGGTCAGGGACACCCTCCACTAGTCCCACCCAACCTGGCCTTGAGCAATTCCACGGAGGGGGCAACCACAGTGTTCCTGGGAAACCTGTTCCAGTGCCTCACCACCCTCACAGGGAGCAATTTCCTCCTCATAGCTAATCTAAACCTACCCTCTTTTAGTTTAAAGCCATTGTCCCTTGTCCTGTCACTACACACCCCTGTAAACATCTCATGTTATAGCTCAGAATGGATTTACTGTTTTGTGAAGGATCTAGTATTGCACTTTTCTGAAGAAACAGGGATCTGCCACTGGAAAACATAAGGGAATGTGAGTTTCTTAGAAATTTCCTGAAAGTTAGGACAAACCAAAGCAGTGTCCTCTCTCTGTCAGCAAACAAAATGGGAAGAACCTTGGGATGACCATCCATAGGACAATAGCACTGAAGAGAACTGTTTTCCTAGCTCTGTGTTTAGGTGATCTCCTTCCTGATCATGACACCTTATGTCACATTCTATTACTGTCTTAGAAAAGTAATTCTCAGGGTCTTCCCTGAATGTTATAACTCAGTACCTGATCCATTTTCAAGGCCTGCCACAAGCTTCTCTTAATACATTTCTTACATAGTTATCTATGGTTGGCCAGAGCTTCTGTCAAAGTGCCTTGAGATGGGAACATCATCCAGAGTTTATTATTTTATTCATGTGTAGAAAAATATTGAAAACATTTTTGTAGAAAAGTCTAAGAGTAAATATCAATTAATTATATGGAACTTGTGCTTAGGTCCTAAAAATATCAATAACTCTTAGACTTTACCTGAAGCTCCTTAATTTTCTTCTGCAGCTGAGAACTTTGAGCCTGCTCATCTTCAATTTTACTTTGCAACTGGGTGATTTCAAAATCCTTTCTGTTAAAGAACAAGAATGCAAATTCAATATGATTAAGAAAAATCTGAATTTTAGAATGCAAAGCATAAAAAGTCAGTGAAATACTTTTTTAGCCTGTCATCCATCTGTTGCTTATCATTTTCCAGATCCATGATGGAATCCTGAGATATTTTCAGATCTCCCTCTAGTTTTCTCTTTGCTCTCTCAAGGTCCATTCGCAGTTTCTTCTCTTTTTCCAGAGATCCTTCAAGCTAAAGCACATAAAACATACTTTGAAGCTTGGAAATTGTACTTTGAAAGTAATTCTTCTTGATTAAAAAAAAAATCTAACTAGAGTTTGAAATTGATGATGAATAGAGAAAACATATCACAGCATTATGATTTGGTTTCAGATGCTGAGGTGTCCACAGCTTGGCTGTGCACAGTTGAAATGCAAGTTTTTTTGAAAAATAACAGAAATAAATCTGTTCTTTTTGAAAAAGAACAGAAATAATTCTGTTCTTTTTGAAAGAGAACAGAAAATGTTGCAATAGCTGCAGTTCCTAGCATATAGACTGCTAATCACAAATTCTCAGTGTTCATCATTTCCTGGATTATATCCACCCTGCACAATAAGTAACTGCAGCAAATTTCAAACTGCCATAGATAGATTGCTCCAGCTAAAGGGTTAAATCAGGGCACAAAAGTCTACAAAGCTGGAGAACCCAGTGATGTCTAAATAGGCAAGGAAAGATGACAGAGGTTTTGGATTCTACAATACTCTCTCAACTGGCAATAATTTATTGGAGTATTTATTAGCCAAAATTATTAGAGTTGGCTGCTTAGATGTTGCTTATACTGACAACTAAAGCTGGTTCTAGTCTCTCCTAACCTGTCAGACCTACACAACCCAAACCCCTTTTTCTTACATCATCTACTTGCTGCTCCAGTTTGGTCTTGGTTTTGATGAGTGTGCTGGCTTTGTCTTCCTCAACTTGCAAGTCATCGAGCGTCTGCTGATGGGCTTCCTGGAGGGCCTTTTTCTCCTTTGTGAGTTTGGAAATATTTTCATCCAGAGTTGCCATCTCTTCAGTAAGATTCTTAACCTGTTAAACATCCAAACCACGAGGGGGTGCCTTGAGACATGACAGACTGAGAACACAGTGAACGCACCCTTGCAAAAATATTGCACAGATGTAGTCAAAATGCTCTCCACAGAAGGTGGATAAATATTGAAAACATTTCTGTAGAACAACCTAAGACTAAATATCAGTTAATTATACAGAACTTGTGCCTGGGGCCTTGGGTTCATGCTGAGAGTAGCAACATCATACCTCACAGTTGCACCTCTTTGGTCCTGCAATGTAGGAATACGTGCTGCAGTTGTTTCTCACAACCAGCCCTATCCTGCTGAATTCCACAGTGGAACATGTGCCAGACCTTTCCTTGCCTCTGCAAGCTTTTATTCACTGGGACTTACAACAGACCTCTGAGTTGCTCTTGCTCAAAAATTCCTACATGTGATCTCTTAAAGTCTTTTGGAATAGCCACAGAAAAAAAATACTTTCACAGAATCACAGAATGTCACAGGTTGGGAGGGACCTCAAAAGATCATCTAGACCAACCCCCCTGCCAGAGCAGGATCACCTAGAACTTGTCCAGGTGGGTTTTGAATGTCTTCAGAGAAGGAGACTCCATAACCACTCTGGGCAGCCTGTTCCAATGCTCTGTCACCCTTACAGGGAAAATGTTTGTTCTTATGTTCACATGGAACCTCCTCTGCTCCATCTTGCACCCACTGCCCCTTGTCCTATCATTGGGCATCACTGAGAAAAGCCTGTCTCTTACCTCCTGACACTCACCTTTTACATATTTATAGGCATTTATGAGGTAATCTCTCAGTCTCTTCCACGCTAAAGAGACCCATCCCCCTCAGCCTTTCCTCATAAAGATGACATGCCTTCCATTAATAAAGAGGAAATTATAATTTTAACAACAAAAAAAATACTGTCACAGGTCCCTCCTATGCCTTGGGCACATATCACTTCCATTCAGATCACCTGGGAATGATCAGAGACTAAAAACTGAGACAACTGGGGAAGGATAATTCCCTGATTCCTCTGTCACCTTATTCTCTGTTGCATGCTTCTCCTTTTCTACTTTGGCCAGAGTCAGCTCAAGATCATCAATATCCTTCTTCAGCTCAGAGCACTCATCTTCAAGCTTCCTCTTCTTTGCCACCAGTTCAGCATTTGTCTCCTCTTCATCCTCCAGTCTTTCACTTAGTTCCTTAATTTTTGCTTCCAGCAGGATTTTACTTTTGATGAGTCCTTCACATCTCTCTTCAGCATCAGCTAGATTTTCACTCTCCTGTCAGAACATATTGAAAGCATGTTATATTTGTCATAAAAATGACAAAAAGGCAACACAACTGGTTCAAAAAAGCATGAAAACAAGTGACAGGTCCACTTGGACCAGACTGCCCTTTGCCATGCCATACTGTACTGCTTCTAAAAACCTGACACTACTCCTGTTTTGTGCAGTTTTAGTCTCTGCCCAGCAGTATTCCAGAGAAAATCATCAGTCTCTGTGCTACAGCTTCAGTCCTGCTTCTCTGAGAAGAGAACACCCTTCCACTGGCTCCAGATTATAATGGTCAGCAGATGTGGAAACCACCTGATTCATCCACAATCGGATACCACTGTGAGGAGCACACTGTATCTACTGTGGAACACCTGATTCTTCCTCTGGTGATTGCTTAATCATGAAGTGGGTTTAACTGGGAGCCCACTCAGAATTTCCTGTATTCTTACTGGTGGCAATGGCAGTTTCTTATATGTATTTTGTACTCACTTTGCCTAGGTGTAAGTGACAAGACCAGCTACAAAACAGTGGAGAATCTGGCCCTGTTGCATGTCTGTTTATGAAGAACAATGTAAAAGAGAAGGGAAAAAGCAGAAGAGTAAGAGGAGGCAGGATGAATCTGAAAATGGAGATTACTCACAGATTGAACCTGAAGCTGCAGGTCATTTTTCTCTTGCAACAAGGTCACCATTTTCTCCTCCAGCTCCTTCCTCTTTGCCTCAGACTTTGCAAGCTCCTCCTTGGTTTTCTCAAACTCTTCTTTCATGTTGGCCATCTCCTTCTCAGATTCTGCACTCTTCAGCAAGGGCTTGATCTTGAAGAACAGCTTCATCCAGGGCCAGTGCTTGACACCCATGAATGCTCTAATATTGTATTGGATGATGTAAATGGATTCTCTGAAAACAGATGAAAACACAGTTTATGAGGCTGGTGAGACCTGGGTTCAAAACAGAGACTGATTATTGGCCATACAGCATCAGAATTTTTCTCAAGGAACTTTTTGCACAAGATTATTTTCCCTCACCTCCCTTGCTTTTATTAGAGAGTCATTTCTAGGCCTGGATTGCAGTCTGGATCTAAGAGGGAGAAACTCTCCAAACCAGACAAACTTCTGTTGCATTTTGCCTGTGAGTCTCTGAGACGTCCCTCAGCCTCCAACAAAGTGCAAGTGCTCAGATGAACACCAGAGGGAAAACTGGCCTCCTTGGAACACTGCTTCTAAAATTGCAAATCTGGAAGCTACTGTCAATTGTGAAAGCAGCAGCTTGATGCTTTTTTTTTTATATTAAAAATTATTCAGATAGAAAATGAAAACAAAATTAGTCTTTTTGTGGTATTGAATGCTAAAGTATGTTGTTGATGCCCACAGTTCAAATGGAGATCAGACAGTTTCTTGCCGATAAATCCAGTAAGTTATTGAATTCTTAGAAACTTTCCCTGGCTCAGGAAATCCCTGAACTGAGTATATACTACAGAGTATTCCAAATAAAAGCAGCTGGTTGGCAGGGCATCCTATAGATTTATGTGCTCTTTGCTCCCCCTAAAGCTTTCACTTATCAACAACATTTGAGAAAGTTTGCTTGGCTGCCACTCCTACACTCTGGGTTTTGCATGATTCATCCCATCTCAAAGAGAGAGAGCTGAAAAGGGATGGGGTGGCCAGAACTATGGAGTACCTTCTCTGCACTAGCTAGAATTGTTAATCTTAGATGATGGAGCCATCAATGAAAAGTAAAAATAAGGAGAGCAGAGAGTGATTCTCTGACATTCCTCACAAGACCAGTGTGATCCAATGAAATGATGAGGCAACATGTTCAAAGCAGACAAACCTTAGCACTTGTTCAACAGGCTGTCTCTGTCACAGGGTTCTTTAAAGGATGAAAATTTTAAGTGTATTCCTTGAGAAAATAGTCACTAAATACAAAAATCTCATGGTGCAGGCTCACAGTCCAGTTGGTAAATAACCACTGTCAGAATTTGGAAGGCTGTAACAAGGAGACCATTTGTGCTTGCCCTGTTGCCCCATGGCTTCCTAAGGCTCTTTCCCAAGGACAGGTTTTTGCCTGAAACAGCATTCTGCACTGTTGGACCTTTGGTGTGACAGAGCCTGATTGTTGTTTTCTTGCATTACCTTCTTTCATTCATTTTTTTAAATTCCAGCCTCATGAGGTACCCTCTGCACATGGCCTGTGTATGAGTGATGAGGCTCACAAGCTTCTCATCTCTCATCTCCTCCAGGCGTCCCAGGAGACCTGCCTTGAAGAACACCTGTAACATAAACCAAGGTCAAAGAAATTGAGGCTTTGGCAGATTCATCACCTTTGGTAGCAGATGCAGGGTAATACAAGGAAATTTTGGAAAAATGCCTGCAGAACAAAGGTTTAACAGCTAGAGAAACTTTGTGCCATCATTTAGATCCTCAGTGTTCCTTTGATTCAAGTCAAGTCACTCTATGTATAATCACATTCTTGTGTTGTTTGACCCCTGCTCCAGAGTAGGTTTTGAAAGGCCTAGCTCATCAGCAGCTATTAAAACAGAGTTGACTTTCATCTTGGTTCTATATCCTAGTCTGTCTCTTTGCTGTACTCCACCCTTCTAAGGCTCAAGATCTACTCTGTAAACTGATTTAGAGATGACTTAAGAAGCAGACATCATAATGTCTCTTCAGGAGGGTAGGTGATTGGTTTTTTGTCCAGACAGTACTGCTCTGGTTGTGCTGATCAGAGAATGAGTGTCCCATCTAACACTGCTCTGAACATCAGAGATAGACTTGTGTGTGTCTAAATCAATGTCTGAACGCCCAATCTCATCTGACCCGGTCCAACATGCATTGATATAAATCAATTCACCTGGCAGGAGAAAGGGGCAGCACTAGTGCTAGTTGCAGCCTTGCTAGGACATTCTGGTAGTGTGGTGCTCCCTGGGCTGACAGGGCAATCCTCATGCACACATGCATATCCCTCATGCATACCCCCAGAATCAGACAAGTTCTCTACTCCTTGTTGCTAATGATGTATTTCCCTCCTAATCACTGTGAAGGCACATTTCATATGCAAGACATATTTTCCATTATATTTTTTGCCCTTAGTTGTACCCAGTCTTCCACACAGACTTTACCTTGGTGTGGCCATATTTGTATTGGTTGTGGTCAACATCAATGGAGGAAAGAAGCTTTTCAGAAGCCTTTTTGCTGTCAATGAATTGTCCTTCTGGAATGGCTGAGGCATTGAGAATCTTGTACCTGTGATAGGACAAGGTGCAAGGATTGATTGCATACAGGGTGAGGAAATATATCATAAAATAGATGGAAGCCAAGCTATCTGAAAGCAGCTGCATATGCCAGCTGAAATTGAGACAGATTTGGCTGAGCAGGATGTGATGTTGAGGGGACACATTTATGCTTCGGAAGTATCTGTTGGCAGTGTAACAACAGACTAATTAATGTTCAGACTTAAGAGTTTCTGCAGGTCCAGAATTTAGGAAGAACATAGTGAGAACGTGTCAACCTCCCTTCATCGTGTTTCATTCATTGGAGGAACAGTACTCAAATTAAAGCTGAAGATAAATTAAAACTGTGACCAAAGCTCAGCTATATTCCAATGGGAATACAAATCTTGCAAAGCTCACCATCTCTACAAGTTGTACCTCTGAATCCTTGAGTTTGGACTAAGAATGGCATGGAGTTATTCTGTAAAAGCTAACAGCACGCAGCATTTTAGAAGGTAACTTGATGAGTAAAGTGGTTCTGTGTCCTGGACAGGACCACTTCATCCTTCTAAAGCTGTTTCTTCAGAATTGTCAATGAGGATGTGTGACTGTACACTGCAGCACTTAACCTCAAGTCTACCTTGAAAGAGAATATGTAAAATCAAGACAGTGATAACAGTGTAGTGAATTTATTCTCTATTTTAGGCTTCCACTGTAAATCCTCCTGAACTTCAGCACATTTGTTTTGAACTGTAAAGCAGCTTGTAGTTCTGGATGATAGCCATGAGGGATAGAGTCTTTCACAGGTCATGAGAAATTACGATTTGACAACTGAGACCAACTAATGCCTTACTGAACATCAGGTTGCAGGACGTTTTCAGAGAGATCTTGGGTCCTTTTCATACCAGTTCAGCATAGAAGATGCTACAGTTATATTTAATTAAAGCAGCAGCTAGTCTGGATTCAGCCCTTTATAGCAACTGAGCCCACATGAACTAGTTTAATTGTCTGAATTATAAAGATGAGGAAAACAAGGCACAGTCTGCAGGCCAGTGACAGAGTACAGGCAAAGCCATGGGTTTGTGAATGCTTGGTCAGTGCACTGCAAGGAGGTTGTGCTCATTTTGTGTCTATACCCTGGGAGACTTACAAAGAACAGCCTTTAGTGCCACTAAACTCATTACACTACAAGCATTTTGCATTTCTTTGAATCATCAGGCATTGACAAGAGCTCAGAAACCATACTGGTTCAGAGGAACCAAGAAATATCTGGCCTGATCAAAGAGGAAAAAAGCTGGAGGGACCTAAGACAGTATTAATGACTTGGATCCCCCAGATGCCACTCATGATGTCTCTCCATGATATCACCAGACTTGTCACATGAGTCATGGGCTTACAGAGGCCATAACACAGCAATAACTAAAGCCTTACCTTTGCTTAAAGTCTGCATAAAGGATTCTGCTTGGAAACCCCTTCCTGCAAATTCGGATGCCTTCCAGAACCCCGTTGCACCGCAGCTGATGCATCACCAAGTGATGGTCCATTTCACCTTAAACAAAACACATCCATCCCGACTTTCATTTACTTCCAAAGAATCTCCAGATGCATTAGCATTCCAGAATGACCCCCTTTTTGATAAAGCTCAACCAGTTTATGATTAAAGATGAAGGGAGAACATGCCTTGAGTTCCTACAAGCTGCAGAGAGGTGCTGCTGTGAACTGAGCTTCATTGAGGATGCTCAGGCTGGCAGTACTTTTAAATCACCAATGGCCAAAAGGCATAAGACCACATTACTAACAAATGGCAGGAAAGTGATTTAGGAGGCCAGCTGAAAAAATCTTAACAGCATGAACATCCTCATTGCATGTAGGTAGAGGTGGCACAATGTAGAGTCTAATACCACCTATACAATCAGCTCTTTGTGTTACATAATTTTAACTTGGATATGCCAGGCAAGTATTGAGTATACTCAAACTTGATTTAATTTGATAGGTAGACAGATTCCAACACAGGAGTGGATGGGCAGGTTGCTTAAAGCTCTCAGTCTGCCTGTAGAGTATAGCTGAGTAAATTAGAAGAATTATCTTTTTCCTCCTAAAATATCTACTGGGTATAATAATTAACTGTATTTCTAAGTCTTATTCCCAGGTATTATAAACAAAGTACAACTGGCAGAATAAAACACCCTTGGAATTGCTTTGCCATACAGAAATTTCTGTCAGCTGCTAGAGATATTAATTAGTGCAGAAAGGTCCACACCTTTATCTTTTTAGTGTCATTTATAAAAGTAATTGTTAGAAAAGACAAGTTCAAGCAGCTTAGAAACAGCTAAAAAAATGCCAAAACGTCCAGTTTCTCTTCATTTCACCATCCTTAGTTTCAGTCACACAGTACTTTTTCTGAAAAATGAAAAGTCAAGATTCCCTCTGAGTCACCTCTGTCAAAATAACCAGCTGACTATTAAAATGACAGTCTTATCTGGCAAAATCATTCATTCAAATCAGCTTTTCTACTTTAGTGGGTTTCCTTAATTCTCCCCATGACACCTTCTTGACTGTCAAGACCCCAGTGGGATTCCTCTTTCTTCACTTTAGGGTATGAAGTGTGGACATTTCCATTTTGGCTGCATTTATAGTCACTGGAGTGAAACAGTGTCTTCTAGGATGTGATTCATCTCATCCTAAGATAGATGTATAAAAGGGGCCAGATGAGTCATACCTTGAAATGCCAGCTTCTCTCCACTGAATATAAAAAAGAGTTTAGATAAATAGCTGAAATGGGAATGTCACACGTATGTGTGTTGCATAAACCCTGCTTGAGGTCCTCAGGGTTACACAGAAAGACATAAACAAGAGAGGTGGGAAACATACTAGAATTGGTCTTTTATTTCCTGAGTAGATTCAACAGATGTTAAGCTCCTGTTTCCTGGTACTCCTGTTGCATCCACTACATTGTACCAGTATTCTACCAGTATCAGACCTCACTGTGATTAGACTCCTAAAACCCACACAGACAAGTCTCTCCCCAAGTACTTTAATGGCCACATGAAAATACTCCCAGAGTTTTCTGTTCTCAGAGACTAAACTATTTGTGGGAGTTTAATATTTAGGTAAATAAAGGAAAAAAAGTAACTTTATATCAAACTGCTTTCCAAGTACTAGTAGTACCCAGCAGCCTGGACATAGAAATCTACAAACTATGTATGATTTCACTGACAGTTCTCCAGCTCAGTGAATCATATCCTAAGACTGAATGTTTACAAATTGGTAAGTAGTTTGGGGCTGAACTGAGGACCTCTGAATGACACGGTGCTCCTTAAAACTAGGCATCTATTAGTGATTTGCTAATGCTGTTATCCAGAAGAGTTGGTTTCATCAGCTGTATTCTATCACATCTTTATATTCTTTGGCTCAGTCCATGTTAGGCAAAGATGGGTAAGTGCTGTAGACCAAGTAATGCTCAAAATTGTAGTCAGAGTAAGGAATACAGGGTTTGCTTGGGTACTGACTCACAAGCCAACTCCCACAAGAACTTCACATGCAAAGGGAGCTGTTCTGGAAGTCGGTGTGGAAGTTAAGCCAGCTGATTCCCTTCAGTCCTGTGTCTTCAGATTGCAGACTTACCAGGTGTCTTGGTCTCATTAGGAATCAGGCAACGTACGAAGTGAGGATGGGTACTTCTCAGGTTAGTCATCAACTTGTTTAGATTTTCCTGTGATAGAACAAAGCATGGGATTTGAGCTCTGAACTATAAAGCTTTTGCATTTTTATTCAAATGTCAAGGGGTTAGAGAATCAGAGAATGGTTTGGATTGGAAGACCATGGAGTCCAACATGTCTGGCCCTGGGCAGGGACATCTTTACTTGATCAAGTAACTCAAAGGCCCATCCAACCTGAACACTTCCAGGGAGGGAACATCCACAGCTTCCCTGGGCAACTTGTTTTAGTATCTCACCACCCTCATCATAAAAAAAAATAAATTCTTCCTTAGGTCCCTCTTTCAGTGTGAAACTATTGCCCCTTTTCCTGTCACTACAGGGCCTGGTAAAAAGTCTCTCTCATAAGCTTTATACCTTGAAGGGTATAACGTGCCACTGCAATAATGTGTCACTGGAGCATTTTCTTCCCCACGCTGAACAACCCCAGTTCTGTCAGCCTTTCTTCACAGGTGAGGTTCCAGCCCTTGGACCATTTTTGTGGAAGTATACATCATTAAAAAGGAAATTCACATACCCTGAACACAGCAGACACTGTTTGGAAAGAGCCCCCCTTCTTCTTAGCACCTTTCTTGCCACTACCGCTATCACCTGGAAAGAAGTAGGTAGGCAGTGAACAGCTAAAAGCATTTTTATAGAGCTCACCTTCCCTAGTGACCTGCTACTAGGTGATTGTTGATGGCAGTGTATGGTTTATTTGGTCTCAGATGCATGATTTAGGTTTCATCATACGGTATGGAACACTATGGCCTGGCATAACAGTGTGCTCTGTGCTATTAGTCACACTGCTTTTACTTACAGACTCATTTTAATTCTTGCTTTTTTCAATTAGGTGAGAGGCCACAAGAATGTGTCTCAGCAGAGGACATTTGTTTATCAGTGCAGTGAAATCTTCTTTAGAAATATCTCTTTATTCAGTGTCCCAGATGAGGAACAGGGATCTATTCTGAGATACAGCACCCCCAAGGCAGGGGGGCCTTGCTGTATCTTACTTCTTTGCACCACATAATGTGGTATTTTCAGGAGTTCTACATACTGGTATCTTTGGTTTTGGCATGTCTGGGTGCACACAAGAAAAGGGTCACATTAGGGGATGGCAGAGGGTCTATACCACAGAGAGTAGAAACAGAATTAGATGTTAGTTGATTCTTGCCTTAATGATCATCACTGAAAAAGAACTTACTTGATTCTGCAGCAGCATAGTTAGAGAAAAGGAAGGACAACAGCTTCAAGGATGATTTCTGGTACAGCCCCACAACAGTTTCATTCAGGGGGTCCTTGTTCTTGTCAAGCCAGCCAGCGATGTTGTAGTCCACTGTCCCAGCATAGTGCACCAGGGAGAAGTGGGCCTCAGCCTTGCCTTTGGCAGGCTTGGGCTTCTGGAAGTTGTTGGACTTGCCCAGGTGCTGGTCATAAAGCTTGTTCTTGAAAGAGGTGTCAGTTGCCTTGGGGAACATGCACTCCTCTTCCAGGATGGAGAAGATGCCCATGGGCTGGAAAAAGCAGAAGGGAAGAGGAAGAGGTGACAAGGCAGAAAGAATCACAAGGAAATAGCTTCCTGGGTGGGATGATATCCACACTCTCAGGCATTGTTCTTCTGCTCAGCAGAGCAAATTGTAAAATAATCTAAATTTCTATATTGACAATATCACATTTACCCTTTCTAGCTAGATTTATAAATATATAATAAAACATTAGATACTGCAAATTGCACAAATACCTTCTCAATGAGCTCGATGCAGGCAGCCAGGTCCATCCCAAAGTCAATGAACTCCCAATCAATTCCCTCCTTCTTGTACTCCTCCTGCTCCAGCACGAACATGTGGTGGTTGAAGAACTGTTGCAGTTTCTCATTGGTGAAGTTGATGCAGAGCTGCTCCAGGCTGTTGAACTGCAAATTCAAAATATTAAAAAATGCCAGTTAGTTTGGAAAAGTCATCAGTGAGCAAGCATACCTACTGCAACTCACATCAAAGATCTCAAAGCCAGCAATGTCCAGGACACCGATGAAATGCTGTCTGGGCTGCTTCGTATCCAGCTGCTGGTTGATTCGAGTAACCATCCACAGGAACATCTTCTCATAGACTGATTTAGCCAATGCACCCACTGAATTGTATACCTGTAAGAAACACAGCCGTGGCAGCAATGAAAGCTGAGTTAGCTTCAAAGGTCAAAGAACTGTCTGCACAAAATGAAGAGTTGAACAGCTGTCTAGGTACCTGTTGGACATTTTGTCCTTTAGTTACATATTCATTCCCAACTTTCACCCTGGGATAGCATAAACCTTTGAGCAAATCAGCAGAATTCAGACCCATCAGGTAGGCAGCTTTGTCAGCCACTAGAATAAGAGACAGCAAATGAGTTCAAAAGACACAAATAAAAAATGTCCTGGACCTCTAGGATGATTCTGTTACGTGGAGCCTACTTTGAGCACTAGTCAAATGCATCTATTATCAAGGAAAGTTCCTCTCCAGTCCCATGGAGAATGTTTTCCCCTCAGCACAGGCAGTGTCTCGGGTGCAGCACACTTTTGTTCCTCACCTGGATGACTGCAGCAATGCTTCATCTTTGTGTCTCTCTCCTTGTGGAGAATAAATGAAATAATTGACTTGCAACAAACTTTAAAAAAATCTAGTTTCTGGGAGGGAAAACCATTCTCGAAGTGTTGAGCACTTTATGGGATTGGGTTGCTACCTGGTGATGTTCATGAGCAAATTCTGGAGCCAACACTACCTTCTGTGCCATCTGGCTCTGCCTGCTCTTCCCGCTGCTTCTGCTTGAACTTCATGTTCCCATAGTGCATGACAGCCCCTGTCAGCTTGTACAAGCCCACCTTCTCATCAGCAGTGAAGCCCAGGATGTCCACAGCATTCTGCAGAGGCAATAGACAAGGAAGGTCAGAGAGGCACGAGGGCTGAGGCACAAGGTCCTGTTAACGGGCAGCTGTGCTGTGATGGGAAGGTGGGGTTTCTCCTTCTGCCCCTCACCTCCCTTCCTGCACTCTGTGTGTGCAGCACTGGCCTGGGCACGGCTGCTGTGGGTGGTCAGACTCTGGCACTTGGCAGCCCTGGGTTGTCTGGGCCTTCCTGGCTTCAGCCAGTCTGGCTGCAGGGCATGTCCTCGGGTGCTCTGCTGTACTCACCTCTGTTGCCAGCAGCTCCTCGCTGTCATCAATACTGGCAACACTGATTTCTCCTTGGCTCACATACTGGAAGTCATAGGGGTTGGTGGTTATAAGGAGGAGATCTGTAGACACAGAGGGCACCTTTGGTAGCACTGAAATAGGTCACAACGGGAAGAGAAAGCACTCACCAAGCCCAGCACTGCTGACACTCACCAATGAGCTCTGGCTTCTTGTTGGACATTATCTGGTAAAAAATATGATAGCTCCTTTCACTGGGCAGCTGGAAAGTCACTCTGGATTTCTCCAGAAGATCTAATTAGAAGACAGAAGCCGTTAGTCTGCTGGTAACCTTGAGATCATAAATGCACACGCTGTCTGCACCAACTCACATGTTTCGATGTCAGCAGAGGCCAGTTTGCCAGTTGCTCCGAAGTGAATCCGGATGAACTTTCCCTACCAAGCAGGACATCAACACATTGGCACCAGTGATTAGCGAATGAGACATGCATTAGATGCCTGCATTGCAACAGATCTGAACTGAACTCACAAAGCGGGAGGAGTTGTCGTTCCTCACGGTCTTGGCGTTGCCAAAGGCCTCCAGCAGTGGGTTGGCGCTGATGATCTGATCCTCCAGAGTTCCCTAGTTACAGGAGACAGACTCTTATCAAACCTCACTACTGTTTAATAACAAATGCTGCAAAGGAGAGATCACAAACATAATTTTTACCCTTCCTATATGATTTTAACCTAAAAATTACCAGGTTTTAAGCACTCATCAGCCATTCCTCATGAACAATGCCATTAGGTTGAAAAGGAAAGAGTGCGTGTCTGTATTTTTCTTCTTGCAGCTGCTATCATGTGTTTGATATCATATACATAGTCACTACAGAGGAGTGCAGGGGGCTTGAAATCTGTATGAGAGGGGTGCTTCCACACTCCCATTCACAAAGGCCCATGACAGCTAAAGAAAATGTGAAAATACTGGGAGTTTTTATGAAGGTTACTCAGGTCTAGGGCACACAGAGAGAGGTACAGCCCTTAGGAGGAAGTACCTAGCAATGGAGAATGTAAAGCCTTTCAGAATGCAGAAAGACAGACATGCTTCAAAAATAAGTGGGTGGGGGACAAAGTCTGAGTCTCAAGTACCAAACTCAAAAAAGCAGAGAACAAACAGACTCTGACTCTTGCTGCATGACTGCAGAAGGAATTATACATATGTAAAGCTTCCATATTGTATTGTATCACTCTTGTTATCTGCAAAATAGGAAGGAAAGAAGCTGCTGTTACATGATGTCTCTCCTTTTCTGTGAAATACAGTCCAGGAAGAAGAGTCACTGTGTGTTTTTTTCTGAATGATAAAGCTTTTCTCAAAGCTTCTAGCAAAGACATGATTGGTCCTTACAGGGGAAGAAAGTGTTGCCAGGGCTAATTTCCGAGAGAGATGGAAAACAAAGAATGAGAGAAAAAAAAAATCAGTTCTTATCCAAGTGAGAGATAATGGTGCCAGGTCAGGCTGCTGCGTCTTTGTATTTGATGTTCAGTGCAGCCTTTAACATCTTGCAATGGAGAGGGAGTGTCATTCCCAAAAACGTCTGCAGATGGCACAAGGGGCTTAAATTAGTATTCATTAGTCCACTATGAAGGTGGACCCTATAAAATTAAGGCAACACAGTAACATATCAAGCTCTTTCTATTGTTTTTAATAAAAAATCCCCAATCCCTAGAGTAATGCCCTTTCACACGTATCTTTCAGCTTTCTAAATTAACTTCCCCGTGTAAGAGAAGAGCTGTCAGTGCAGCTGACTACACCAACACCACATTTTAGTGCACAGCTGAGACCAGGGAATTCAGAAGGGAGCATCGTGCATGGAGAACAGCATGGAAAGAGACATAGAAATTCTTTACAGAAGTTCATTCTGGAGTCCTATTTACAGGCTAGCTGACAAAAGGCTGGAGGCTGAGGCAGTATTCTAGGGAAATGCAGTTGGTTGCATCCCTGAATCATGTGCTCTTACCTGGCATCTGATTTCAGGTTCTATCTGAGCTAGGATGCTCAGCCAGACAGAACTATAACCTGAGTGGTTTATTTAATGTTCTTAGGAAGAGGCCATTCTACTGTTGGAGATTGTGAATACTAAGAAAATAAAGTATTCTGTGAATAAACTCAGAAGAGGGCAGAACAGGTTGTCATCCATCTAAGAACCAGGTGGTTTTCCTTATATCAAACTCAGCACATCTTTCATCAGTCTCAAAGTTTTTCTGAGATCAGTCCTGGCGTAATGAGCAGCTGTTGAAAGCTGAGCCCAGGAGATTCTGAGGTGGTCCTGATCGAAAGAGTGCTGGTGATGAACTTGCCTTGGGCATAAAAACCTGTCAATCAGAGACACCTGCCCCCAAGTGCAAAGAGAACATCCAGCCTTGGAATGCCCTGAGGTTCTGCTGTGCCCTTGGGACTCAAATAGCATGCTGACACGTGTCACCTGCTGTGATGCTCATACCATCTTGCAGATCGTGGTAACGCACACTTGTGCCACAAGGATGTTTGTTGCTTGCTCTGTGCTAGGGAATGAAGCCCACGCCTTGCAAATGCACCAGTGGGCTCATATTGCAGCAGCTGGGTTGCTCAGCAGAAGGGGCAATAGAACATGTGCTCCCTTCCCTGGAAGGATCCTCTCTGAGGTTACTTTCTGTCAGGCAAGTGGTCCCAGCTGTCCTAAATCAGCTTAAGCTGCCCCTGATCAGTTTATGCTGCCCCTCAGGGGTGTTGCCTTGACCACAGGCAGGAGACCGAGGCAGTGGAGGCTACTACCTGATACCTGTAACTGCAGTACAACCTCTGAGGAGTTCAGCATTCCTGCGTTTCTGCTGCTGGTAGGAATGAACAAGGAATGGGAAGGGCACAACCAGGTGTCAATGGGAACTGGGTGCTCTCTTTGTACGTGCAGCCACTGAGGTGCTGTGGATGTGGACAGTCTCACAGAGTACTAATGGATAGATAGGTAGGCAGGCAGCACAGAGGAAACTCTGCCTGACATCACCTTCCTCTCCCTGGTGAAGCCATCCCCAGTGTAAGTTGAGACTGGAGAGAAACTGAGCCTTAGGCCTTCTCTGTGTAAAGAAAATGATTCTTTGAGTGGAGTTCCAATGATGTTCAGAGGGATGAGGGCTGCATAGCAGAGGTAAAATGAGCGTAGGTGTACTCAGGCTGTGCATCCCATCTGTCTCCTCAGTTGTGCTATGCTTTCTATGTCTGATCATCCTGCAACCCTGAAATATGCACTGATAGCTTCTGCTCTGCAGGCATGGTCTTGGGCAAACAGTCGAAGGGTAAGACAGTGACATACCTGCATTTTGCCTGCTGGCTGTGGCTCTTTTTTCTTCTCACCAGTGACTGCAATTGTTGCAAAGTACTGGATGACACGCTTTGTGTTCACAGTCTTCCCTGCACCGGATTCTCCACTGTTGAAAATACCGATTGTATCATGAAACAGGAAACACTTCTACTTATCTGTCAGCTTTGTCACACATACAAAAATATACTCACGTGATAAGGATTGACTGATTGTTATGATCTGAAAAAAGTCACAGAAAGAGTTGTTCAAATGAGATGTGGAGGGCTGGTGTTCCTCAGACAGAACTAACTGACTTAAAGGGAGAAAACTATCTCATAACTGTACTTACTACTTTGTAAGCAGATAAGGTAAATTCTTCGTTAGCCTGAATATGGATTTGTGTGTGTGTGTGTACACAGAGGGATAAAGCAGCCCAAAATCCAACTTCAAGCAGTGGATCTTTATAAAGCTTCCCACTTAGTATTTTTTCTCTTTTGTATAGCCCTTGACTTGAGTATTGTTTAATTCAAACCAGATTCTTTGCTGTGTTCCTTCCTTACTGTTTCTTTAAATTTCTTACTAGGAGAGTAAGCCCTATATAGCTAGCTACCTCCTTTCCTTCATCTGACAGCACAGTGGTCATTACAATGCCATGGGCAGACTAATCTTGAAGTGTACCATATGGCTATAGGAGCAGTTGCCATCAGGCAGTGAGTAGCATAGTACCTCGGATACCTGAGGTGTTCTTTGACCAAGCAGCCAGCCCTGTGTGTATCAGGGTTTCCCCTTCTTGCCAAATGACTCACCAGTCAGCATGAACTGATAGGCATTGTCAGAGATGGAGAAGATGTGTGGAGGGGCCTCCTGGCGCTTCTTGCCTCGGTAGCCAGCCACCACCTCTGGGTTGTACACCGGCAGCCACTTGTAGGGGTTGACAGTGACACAGAAGAGACCCGAGTAGGTCTGCAAGGAAGGGAGACAGCCCGTTAGCTTCCACTTAGCCTGGCAGAGCAGCTCCTGCGAGCTGCCTTCCTCTGGGCAGACTGCTGCTGGCACTTACGTAGATCATCCATGCTGCGTAACGCTCTTTGAGGTTGTACAGCACAGCGGGTTCATGGAGGTGGGTCATCATGGCCATGTCCTCAATCTTATCAAATTTGGGAGGGTTCATAGGAAAGACTTCGTCATCCTTTACAGTCACAGTCTGACAAAACCAGAACGGAATAACAGGAGAAGAGATCTAAGCCAGGGAACTGCCTGAACTGGATGATCGTGTATGAATAACAGTTGGTATCACTTACTGTATTATCAGATGTTTTAACTGTTACTTCGCCACCTTCTCTGCTCTGTATGGTACCTTTCACATACATTTGCTTTGCATCCACCACAAAACAGGATGCCTTAGCATCAAATGGGCGATTTTGGGCTTCAATTCTCTCCTTCTCAGATTTCCGTAAATAAGGAGCAGCTTCTCCAAAGATGGCCATCTCTGCATCAGTACTCATGGCTAGAGTTGTTCTGGAGGAATTCAGAAAAGTTTTTGAGAGCCTGTGCATTTGTAACTTATATTTATCCTGAGAATGGTCATGGTCCATGACTAAAAGACTAATCAGCATCAGGCATGTAACTTCTGCCTCAATTTTAAGTATCCACTGAAGAAGCCCTAATAAAGAAAGTACCGTTTGTAGACAGAGGTGTATTGTCTTTGGAGACATCCCCCTTAAAGGGAATGAATGCCCAATTGAGGGCAAAGAGAATGTCAAACTAGAAGTATTCAAAAGGATCCTCTGTATCTTCACCTGACATTCACAAAACCACACACTTCTCAAAGCTACATGCACATAGCCACTTAGACTGTTCCATTAGACATCTAAAAATTGAGACACAGTCAGATCTGTAAGTTAAGCAGATTGGCTCTCACACGTAATTTCTAAGTGGACATACTCTTGGAACTCTTCTGTTTTCTATGTTTACTGCCAAGCTGAGAAAGTTCCACTAGTTTCTGTCTGTACCAAGCACTGGAACAAATTGTGAGGGTCAGTCATTACCAGTCTAAAGGCAAACCTGTTTCCTATGTCAAACAAATACAAAACATCTTTTCAGATCTGTGGCAAAATTATCAAATAAAGGAATATAATGTCTATTGAAGGTAATAACTAATAGCACAGTATTCGCTAGGTAAATGAGCACTTGATATAACACTTCAAAGAATTTAAATTACAAAGTACCTCTTAGCTTTAAGATATAGAATAATATTGGTTGTAAATCATTAAATGTTAATGTACCAATATGTACCAGTCATCCAGTTAGGGATTCATCTAGTAGAAATATCTTAGAAAACTGCTTTATGCTCAGTTTTATTTTTAGCAATATCTAGTAACAATTCTTCACTGGGGATAGATGCTATTGGTTGCTACAGTCAGAAGGACTGGCATGTATAGTTAAAGAGCATCTGGAAATAACACAGGCAGAAATAATGTGGGCAGGAACTAGCATAAACAAAACGTTCTTCTCCAGGCCAGCTAATAAACAGGCTAGGAAAACAACCAACCAACCAACCCCAAAACAATGTTAAACTGCTGCTACTTCGTGCCCTGGTACAAAAAAGATACAGGGACAGGACTGAACAACTCAGGTGTATACTTCCAAGGCACTGCAGACCTAAACCAAAGCAGAATGGTTTTATGTGCAAGAAAATGATGAAATGAGTCTGAAGGCATCTGTGATGCTGCTTTTGGGTACATTGCTGTAGAAGTACTGATCTCCCAGAAAAAGGACTTGGAGGGACTGCATCTCTCAAGAGCCTTTGATACCCAGGAATTTTGAAACACAGAATCTAGAACCTTTAGCTTCCTTTGAAAGTGTTGTTCTATGTTTACAGAGCCCAGAATTTTGGCTGACCCTACCCTGCCTCTGAGGGGCTCAAGGGAAGCAATATGCAAGTAAGTGAGAAATTATTTCACAGTGTCCTTGGAAAGGTGAAGTAGAGCAACAGAAAATGCCACTGGTTTATCAGGAAATTTCTCAAGGGACACAGTCTGTCAAACTGCTGAATGCCTTTGGGAGGAAATAGTGTAAAATTTAGATCTTTATGCATTCATGAACAGACAAGGTGTCATTCTCTAGGAGAATATTCTGTACTTCCATCCCTTTCAGCTCCAATTTCAGTGAACATTTTTTGGTGTTAGGATAGAAGAGACATGTGTGGAGGGTTCCTTCTGTTGCTCTAGTGAACTCCCCCATCACACAACCACTAACCTTCCCCACAAGACCTAGAAGGGAATGGCAGATATTAAGTTCTCTGTGAAGGTGACTCTATGTACATAAACAGATCTATCTATCAGACAGGAGGCAAGATCGTCCTAAACTTTGTTCTGGTTTCAGGACCTCTGTGATAAACCAAAGTGAGCATGTAACTTTTTACACCTTACCTTGGAGGAAACTAACTTAAGGCAGGATAAGCTTAAAACTCTCCTTGAATCTCACTTTGAGCCTCCTCACACAACCTCAGTTTCAGGTTTCCAACAGTTGTTTAGGGAGTGAATTTTTATCATATATAAATTCCAGAGACCCAGATTACACCACAAGAAGACATTATTGTCACTACCTCTCCTGTCCTCTTGGCTAAGCTTCAGAATCTGTCACTTTTCTTTCTCAATAAACAGTATTTCCCACCATGAACTTCGAATAAGCTCATATTGATTAAAATAGAATATACCTTTTTCAGTGGTTCTCTGAGATGGTCCTTTGCCACCTGCCCTTGTCATTGTCTGAGCAAGCCTCACTCATTCCTTAGGATCAATTAGCAACACCACATGTTATTGATTAAACCCTTACCTTCAGACAGCCCAGGAGGATATCTGCTTGCAGTATCTGTGTGGAATGGTTAAAGAAAGAACAGAAAGAGTTAAATAAAAACCAGACTATTTCCTGGAGCATATATATTGTTAAACATTTATACATTTTGTGTAGTCTCTTGCCAATAGTTGAACTGCACACCACATTCAGCTACAGCTGAATCCCAAAGAAAATTGTGTGTTGTCCCCACATCACCATGATCTGCAGAAAATAAATCTAATGTCTAGCAAAAGATCAGCTATATTACATATATTTCCCCAATCAATTTCAACTGCCTTCACTGTTCTTTTTTATGTGTCTTTCATAGGGCTTGGAGGTAGCCCAGTTTGGAGACGGCACCTCCAAGGAAGGACATGGCATGGCTTTTCTGCCTGTGCCACCACATTGGAACAGTTTGGGTCATACAACCTGGACAGTGCATGTAAAGCATGACCTGGAATGTTAGAAGTGGAGGATGAGAAGAAAATGCCCCTACATATTCTACCTCTTTGCAAGAGCTGTGGAGATGCCATGGTCAGAGTATGCAGTGAGTAGATGGGACTTACCGTGAGATGCTGGGCTAACAAAGACTAAGGTTGCCTTCAGCTGTGGCCCTTTATATGTAACCTTTTGCCCACACAGCATTCAAGCACTCTATTTTTGGTCAATAATAATTTACTCTTTAGTTGCAAACGTGTTGAAGCTCTGATCTCTCTGCTAATTACTCAGAGAGAGGATTGGTTTAAGGTTGTATGGAGTCAGCTGCACTGACCTGTTCTTTTCACATTGCTCTGTGCCAGGATGGAGGAACCCAAAGACAGCTCTGATAATGCCAAATAAGGCAACACTTGGGTCCTCACATCAAGAACTTGCTTTAACAGACAGAAGAGTTTTTTTTCAAATTATACACTGATATTACTTTATGGACCATGATTTTAACAGATCCCATCCTATCCTCTCTCTATCTACACATGCTGAGAGAGAAGGAGGAAGACTTAGTGGAGCAGAGTTTTTCTGTCATTAAATTTCTTCATACCACTATATGGGGTGCTGGTGAACCTCAAACCAGCCTCAAGCTTGGGACAGAGTAAGAGAACTGCCAACTTGTGGACCACAAGGCAGGCTTGCTGTCCTGGCCTGCAGGTTTACAATACCTGAGGCCTGCCAGCACACTCAGGGTCTTAGCCTGTGGGAAGGAGCCTGGCCTCTGTTACTCCATTATCGTGCTGTGGGTCTCTAATTTTGACTTGCTCTGTAAGGGGATAAGGAAGGAGAGTTTCTGCTCCTTTAAGAGCATCTGGTTAAAGGCCCTTTTTGACATCACAAGGGACAGTAAGAAAGGAAGGAAGCAATAAGCAAGAACATATCAGGCCAGAAACTTACTGACAAGTGTTAAGGGAGGAGGTGACAGGAATCAAACCCAGTCAGTCACACTACTTGCTGAAGGTGTGTGAGAGTGTGAAAATGTTTATTCCAGCAAGGTTACTGGATCACAGGACTTGTCAGTTGGGAAACTATGGTAAAAGAGGGGATCAGAAATAATATATACTGTCATGATTTTGCCCCAGCCAGCAGCTTAACACCACACAGCTGCTCACTCACTTTGCCCCTGGTGAGATGTGGGAAGGAATTGGAAGGATAAAAGTGAGAAAACTCAATGGTTTAATAGATAGAGCAAAGGTCGTGCATGCAAAGCAAACCAAGGAATTAATTCTGCACTTCCCATGGCAGGCAGGTGCTCAGCCATCCCAGGACAGCAGGGCTCCATCACGTGTAATGCTGACTTGGGAAGGCAAACACCATCACTCTGAACATTCCCCGTTCCTTCTTCTTACCCCAGATTTAGATGCTGAGCAAGATGCCATATGGTATGGAGTATCTCTGGTCATTGGGGTCAGCTATCTTGGCCGTGTCCCCTCCCAGCTCCTTGTGCACCCCCAGCCTGGTCACTGGTGGGGTGAGGAACAAAACAGCCCTTGGCTCTGTGCAAGCACTTGACCAGCCAGCAAATAGGTAATTAAAAAAATTATCTGGTGTCATCTACAGTGAAACACTTCTTCCTATCTATTCTCTTTTTCCATCCATGCTTGTATACTCCTTAACAATTCCCAATTTGGAAGTGATCACGTTGCTTTCTTCATTATAGTTGTCCTTCTCTAAGTCTTCCTCAGTTCATTCATCTCCTTTAGGGGGTAAATGTGGCTAGAACTGCACACAGTATTCAAGCTGTGAGTACATCATGTATTTAAACACCAGTATAATAGTTTCTCTTTGTAGTGTATTCCTTTCCTAATAATGTAAAACAATTGATTTCCCTTTTTGAACCATTACCAATCACAGAAGCTAGTATTTTCAAAGGAATACCTATTGTATCTGTGTGATGACTTCTGAGCAATGATGGTCATCTTAGAACCCATTTCTAAAAAAATGTGATTAAATGTTTCTCTTGGGCATAATCACATTTACTAATTTAGTCTGCAGCTTTATCACTCAGTTACAAGATAGTTACAATGAGGAAAGCAAGGAATGAAACTCATTCCTTTTGCTTGAAGCTGCTCCAATAAGAAGAAAAAAATTCATAGTGTTCTGAGTTAGAACAACTATGAGAAACCCAGGGACAACTGCAGCTCTGCAGGATCACCAGCAAGGAAGTGTCGATATACATCACTGAATCAGTGGGTGCTTGCTATGAAATATACAAAGAGAATCAGATTTAGCATGTAGAGCTAAACAGATGGATTTCTAGGAAGTCACCCCTACTTTTCTGCCTGGGTCCCCAGCACTTGTGTAGTCCTTTTGTTTTCCTTTTTTTTTCCCTCTTGAAGAGTAGAACTTCAGAAGGAATGTTGCAAATGTTAGGCCTTCCCACAGGGGCCTATGCACATGCTGTGAGCTGGCTGTGAGGCACATACCCAATGGGAATAAGAGCTTAGGATTTGAGTTCCTCAAGTGACAGTAAGAGTTGATTTCAGGTCTCTCTCAACTTGGGTAAATGCTTTTATCATTAGATTACCTGGTACTGGAGATGAGGTGGCAAGGTAGATTTGTCATCATTACCTTGTCTTTATTTTAAAGGCAGAAGAAATAATTGTCAGAAAGTTACTTAAAGGTATTTAAAGTCTTCTTTATAGAATTGACCCAGGTACCTAACTGGGAAGAGATGGATTTTCAGATGCATTGTTGTCATCGCTTCGTGTTGGCTTGATCTAGGGAATGTCCTTGGTGCATTTACACAGTTCTCATTGTCTGTTTGTTTTGGATTATGTTCATGATGCCTACTATTTAGGCACACAGTATAGGAAGTAAAGGCATCTAAGTGTGTACATCAGATTCTGATACAGAAAATGGATCCCTTCAGTTCTGGCATTGCACCATGCAGTGCTGAGATGTGTTATATTTCGTCCCTTTCTCTTGCTTCTGGAATTTTAGTATGTTTTTCAATCCTTTTATTACATTGTTTGGTTTTTTTAAAAATCAGAGCTGTTGCCAGTTTGTCACATGAAATGATAATGATAACTCCTCAGATGTGGACATAGTATTATTACTCTATTTTTCTTTGACCAATTGCTATATATCAAATATATATATGGAGGTTGCAGCACCAAACTAGCATGTAAAAATGTTTTAGCAGTCTCAAGACCTGGTTTTGGTGCACCCTCTATACATATTACAGGCTGCATTCTTCATTATTTGCTATATGTACTTATATTTGCATTTTAATTATGTGTTTCTTTAGCTTAACCATAGGGCTAATGGAAAAATGATTATTGTTTATCTGTATTTGACTCATCTAATTCTTTTGTGATAAAGGGGAATTAGCATTTTCTTCTGGGTAATTTTTTATTAAAACAATATAGGGTGAGGAACTAATTCACCCACAGGTGGCCCTACACATACAGAATCATTAGGAACCTTTCGATTAAGACATTTTTAACCTGTGCAGTGTGTACCACTCTAGTTTTTTGGTGTTCTAGCTTACTAAAACACAAACAAATGAAAACCAATATCAGATCTATGTGCGGAATAACATGGGACATGGACTCTGTTGTGGCCCCAGACAATGGCTGGCAGCCCCGTTGCTCTTGTGATTCTTCTTGTGAGGGACTGTGAGATGGGACAGGTTTGCAGAGCATCAGCAGGTTTTCTCACCATTTCTCAGTATCATTGGTGACCCAAGGTTAGAGTCCAAGTCCTGCAGGTACTCTAATTTGGTGATCTGGAGAGGATGTGGGAAGGGAATGTACATTTTGGGGTACCCATCTTGCACAGGACAAAGAGTTGAAAGTACTACGTGGCAAGAGCTTAAGTCATAACTTCATCACCTCTTCCTGGTGGGAAACACTGTTTCTCATTTTCCTTCCAAAGTTTTGAAGTCAGGTGAGTTGTTGCACTTAATTCATCCTGTGCATCATATATTCTGTACCTGGCTTGAAATAACTGACTGATGTAGTTGGAAATAAGAAAATTCAGAAGCAGTCTGAGGAGGAACATTAGCTTCTAGATAAGACAGACCAATCTGTAATTGCTGCTGCTTCCCCCCTCCCAAGCATGTAGTTGTCCTTTGAAAGGGCTCCCAAGTTCCTGGATATATGTGGACATCAGTGTTATTCCCATAGGAGTGTCCCTTGTTGATAACCATTAAATATGCCTGCTTTCCTGCGACCTCTTTTATCTTGGATAAAAGAGAATTTACATTTTTCCTAACAGGACTCCTCAGTTCTTTGCATTTAGTGCAGGGTCCAATATCACAACTATTCATAGCACTAAATAGCTTTGATCCTATTACAGTTACCCAACTTTTTTCCATTAGATAATCATGGAGAAGTAATTTTCCTAGTACAAGTGGCCAGTCTCTAAATTAATGATTGATAAGTTGCTATATCTGCAACTGTCTGACACCACTGGGACAGATGGACATTTTAATGTGAACTAGCATAGCTATTCTCATGTTTCATACCCAAAGTCCTTTTTCTTGGCCTTCAAGCAGATACATATTTGTTCATCATGTCATCCACCTTTCAGACTTTTTATCATTCCTTCTTGATAGGTTATTTCTTTGCTGTACACTGGGACAACTGAAAGGGCAAGGGAGGCAACTAACTTCTTGTTGCCCCCCATCAATTGAAACAGCTTCTGAAAATACAGGTTTTGTGCCTTTACTCTTCATGTAGGATTCTTCTATTATATCTTCAGTGCTACAAATCTGCCTGGCCTTTAAGATCATTAATCTGCACTATTAATTCTCTGAGTTTGGACTGAACCCTTTAACTGTTCATGCAGATCTCTAAAAGCCACAAAGATACTCTATCTCATATATAATTAGTGTTCATTATAGGTGCTCCCTATGCTTTAAATTATGTGTTTGCAACTGGGACTGGTTCTTGAGAAAAGGAGGAAAAGAAACACCATCTACAAGACACAGAACTGTGCCGTGACTCAGTGCTATTTAATGCCATGGTAACCCCACATTTCATTTGGAAATGTTCTGGTTATTGAAAGCTTTTTGGCATACAGCCTCCTATTCCATGGGCAAAAAAGTGACAATTCCTCTATAGCTCTTCTCAGATTTTTATGCCAAATGATCAGTGATGGCAGAATAAATGCATATTAATGGAAAGATGTATCCTCAAATACGTATTTGAACTCAGTAAAGGTTCCTGCATTAAACAGAAACAAACATACTGACCTTTGAAAATATGTACTAAAAGTTCATCTTCAAAGTCTGACTTTTAATACTACTCTTTTCTATTCAACATTGAAAGATAAGGTATGTAAAGGGGAAGGAAAGTTAATCTAAACTTGTCGAGAATGTAATACTGCATGGTGATTTTCTGCATCAGTAAGCTTGAGGTTGAGACTGCACCAAGGCCAAATAGAATCAGTGATAATCTTTGAGGGATTCTTTTCTAAAAATATATTTGCAAGCTTTTTTCACAGCTGTTACCTACCCTCAGTCTAGAAGAGCTTCTGTTGTAATACTGGAGCGCAGCACTGAAGATGTCTTTCAGCTAACCACTGAACACTGCAAAATGGTCAATGACATGTATTGTGTATTCTGGGGGAAAGGTGATCTCTATTCTAAATTTCTTGTTCTATCTTTTTGTCAGGCATAAAGCAGTGATATGACCATATCTTCGTGTTGTTTCAGCAGCTGGCAGCCATCTGTATGCTCTCCAAGTTACTGACAGAACTACTAAGGAGTAGTTCTTGTCAGTGGGCTTACCCTAGGGGCTCTGGGGTTATTTCACCTTAAATGACAGGTCTTCTTCATTCTGCCCTTCCTGTAGCAGCCAAACTAGAAAAACATTCATTACCAGGTCATCATCTATATGTTGGCATTCTGAAGGCAACAGGACATTTTATTCCCAGGCAATCCTGGCAGCAAAAGCAGAACAGGCAGGAATGATTGAAACAATACAGATTGTTTGCTCCTGCTTAGAAGTGGTATCAGACCTCTACCATCTCCTTGTACAAGAGTAAATTGTACAATTTTGGAGAGTAAATTGTACAATATTGCTATTTTGGATGTTATCTAGTAGCAGCAGAGAAAAAAATAGTGTTGGGAAAAAAATGGCTTGACTTCCATGCCAGAATTGTTCAGCTAATCAAATTATAATGACTGTACATTCTGCCTGTTGCAAACTAGACATAATGGATAGTAGTAACTAGTGGTCAAGACCAGATGGGATTTACCCAAGATTTCCAAAAAGGTGCAGTAATGAAACATCTGAGCTATTGACTGTTGTGAGTTTTTACTAAAACTGCCTTGCCTTTGGAGATCTGGAGGTTGTCTAGTAGAATGCTGAGTGGTACAAAGTGTTTCAGGGACCTGTGGCTCAGTAAACCTTGTGCCTGTACTGGGCAAAGAGTAGAAGCCAATAATGAGGAGAATCTGAAGACTCACATAAATGCTGAGAAAAATAGTGTTTGTAAAGGGAAGTCATATTCTACAAACCTAGTGGAGTATCAAAAATAGGTGGATAGGTGGGAGAACCAGCTGGTATTGCCTTAATGAATATCTAAAAGCCATGTAAGAAGGGATATCACCTTTCTTAAAGAAGCTAAGGGTATGTCTATGTTGTTACATGAGAGTTCTGAGAAGTGATCCTGGGCAAGGACAGGCTGATAATCATCGCCACAGACACAAAGTGTCCCTTGGGATGGTCTCTGAGTGTCCGAAGTGGTTTGATCTGAAGCAAATCCCAGGAGCTTGGGGTAAAGCTTACTCCAGCAGGTCTATTTTTATATATGTTACATTAGAGCCCTGCAGAGCCCTCTAGTACCGCCTCAGTGGCTCAGTGGGCCTACACTCTTTACGTAACCTCACACCCCTCCAAAGTAATGTCCCATGTACCCTTGCTGTCCTTCTCTGTAGAGCCTGCTAGCAGGTTATGAAACAGCTAGCATTATTTTAAGTCATGAATTTTGCACCTTCCATCCTTCCCAAAGGCCCAAACTGCTCCTCTATGGATTGGAGCGGATTGGAGCTCTATTGCCAGACCTTGCAAAATTATAAACCCTGGAGGACATGCATCTGCAATTGTCAAAACCTCTTTGTAACTCTACTTCCAACAAGTGATTTGTAGAGAACCTGGCCTTAGCTTTCTGTGGGTAGTGGAAAAGCAGCCCTGGAAAAGAAACAGTTCTGCTTGTTGAAGACCAGCTGCCAAAGCAAAAGAAAAAGTAGGAAAGAGTCTTTTAGAGATGTGAATTTGTTTATCGGGGGAAGTGGCACGGTGGCTTTGTCATGGTAAGGAAGGTGCAGACATAAACACACCCCTGGGACAATCTTTTGTATAGGAATGTTGTGGTTCTGGTGTTAATGGAAAGGTCCTGAAACCTGACTCGAGGCTGCTGCCTCAGCCATGAGAGGGGATAAAAATTTGCTCAGTTGTTATTAAAGTTGTCCTCGATCCACCACAATCAGAGTCTGTGCCTTTCAATACGCCACAAGTGGCACCCAGCGTGGGGCACCGCCACGACTCGCTGTCGATCCGGTGCCGTGGCTGAACTCGGGGAAGAACACTGAAAGGAAGCGGTACCGGCGCTCTCAATTGCCTTTTGCAGGAGGAAGGTAAGCAGCTGAGAACTGTGGGGGTGAAGAGTTACAACGACTTTTTCTTTGGACTTTTAAAAGTGATCCTTAATATTTATCATCCAGAAATCTGGAGTAAAGGTGGAGTAAAGATGGAGACCCGCCACTGAAATGGCGGCTGGTTTGTTGCCCTCTTGGCAGGGCATTTTCGAGACCTTAAAGACGCATGTTGATTCTCAGGTGTGTTAGGGGCAGCAGTAGTCTACGCTGCCATCAGCCGCCACCACCGACGCCCCCTTCCACGGACTGTACTGTAAGACCTGATAATTCCGCTGATCAAATTCCATTTGATCCAGGCGGACAGACCTCGAAAAGGAGCCTGACTTGTATCCCCCAGACTTGCACGATAAATGGGCAGCTGTAAGAAAGGAAGCGAAGGTGGCAGGGGATGTGCACACTTTGGGGGCCTTCCTGGTAATATCTGCTCCTGAACAAGAACCACAATGGGAGGCTCTTTCTTACAACCTTATAAAAGACCTCAGGCGTACGGTAACTGATCATGGACTCGGTGCTCCATATAGTCCCCATTTGACACAGCCTGTGTGATAGTTCTGTTTTTACCCCACATGATTTTAAAGCCATGTTTCAGCTTATCATGACTGATATGCAATACACTATGTGGGAATGAAAAATCAGACAGCTTGCTGGGTCTCGGGCTGCAGAGAATCAGGCCCTGAGTCAGCGTCGCCCTCTGCGAGTTGTTGATGTATATTTGTTGCTGGGAGAAGGTAATTATAGCACAACTGCAGCTCCAGCCAGAGTCCCTCCAGATAGTTTTTTATATATATATATGCACACATATTTATATACATATCTATGTGACTGGTCCTGCAGACCACAGACAAAGTGCTTATAGGGACAGTGCCAACAGTATCATCCTTCCCCCTCTGGATAAGCAGGATAAGGGTCTACCAGCAAGACTGTAAACATACATGTACAAAGTAGATCCCTCCAACAGCTGGACTCAGACTGGCAGCTGTCTGTCTGGCAGCTGCCCTGAATCATGGTCTCCCCACTCACTGGCACCTGGACAGAGTGGCCCCTGAGGCTGCTGCACCACTCCAGTGTCCCCCACCCATGTACAGCTGACTAGGACTGCCCTGGTCCCATAGCTGAACCCTCAAGCCATACTCTTATCCCTCAGGACACAGACACTCACACCCTTGGAGAGCTGCTTGACACTGACCATATTGTTTAGGCTGTCCCATGTTTACTGAGAAATATGATGGCTGTAAGATTGATCTGAAACAGTGGTTTCTCAATGCCAAATGGCAGATGCGTTGTGGGCTAGATCACTCCTCTCAGAGCTAAATGAAGAAATTAAAAGTCTACCGTGAGGAAAGTGACTACATTGTGTTGTTTGTTACAGCCTTCTGGTCTGGACTTCTTCAAAACATGGCACATGGCACCACAGCCTCATTGTCCGGTGAACACTGGGGTATGAAAGGAAGACAATGGTGTGGGACCCAAGAAGATGGGAGAGGTAAGAAAGAAAGTTTTAGGGTATGGCCCAACTCAGAATGAACATTGGTGCTTGGGATCTCTAACAAGTCATCAAGTTCATCATAGCAACCAAAAAAGGAGTTGGCCAGACCCATGTAATACTAGTGAATTGCCACCCATTCAGTCAACTTTTTCCCAGATGTGTATATTCTCTATTATGTTACAGAGACTGTTTTGATATTTTTCATTGTAGATAATAATTTTGGATTCCTGAAGACATGGAAGTGCCTCTTCAACAGGAACAGTTGATTTTGCTTCATGGAGACTGGGTAGGAGCTAAGTGGCTGCCTAACCAGCTTAGAACATTCAGGGGACTTTTGGGAACAGAATATAGGAAATGAATGAGAATGTAAGGTAGTTGATTTTGGTGCCCTTGGAATGTTACTTTGCATATCAGTTTCAGGAATGGATGTTAAAAATAGATCTCATTTGAGGTTTAAATGTCCACTAAACTGTGTTTCAAAATGGCTTGAAGGACTGAAGAGGTTTAACCTGAAAACAGATCTTCCAAATAAGACACAATTTAATAGATTAATCAATAATTAGACTTCATTACCAGAAAATACAATAGATTCTTATTCCTCTGACAGAACTTGAGTTAAAATCTATTGTGTTCCTAAAGCAGTAATTATAAGGGATAATTTCATTCTGTTGCAGAGAAATAATGGTTTTCTCCCTTAAGGAAGTCTTAGATGAAGTTTCATAGTAAGAGTGAAGCTGGATGTCTGATTAGACCACATCAACAGTGGCTGAAACACTTTGAAAATGCCCAAGTCAAGATTTCTAATTGAATTACTTTAAATAAGGAAAAATGTAAAACTTATAAGGAGCCAGAATATCGATTAAAATACAGAAGTGAACTTCTTGTTATTTCCATGGGAAAATCTACTATTTTTATTACCTAGGCATTAATTATCTAGAGGCTGATGAAGGACTAAGCAGTGGTTACAAAATCAAAGTGACAGAATTTCACATTTTGTTCAATTCTCTTTCACTTTGCAGAGCTAGAGGCATTTACTCTTCACTTTCTGCCTTCTTGCCAATGTCCCGGCTCTTTGCTCGCAGCTTGTTGACCTGGGACTCAGCAATGTCAGCCCGCTCCTCAGCTTCCTCCAGCTCATGCTGGATCTTGCGGAACTTGGTGAGATTGACATTGGACAGCTCCTCCTGGGTATTGGAAGAGAGATTAAATAGGTTGTATAATGTTTAAGAATGTCATTCTGGATATGCAAGAGTATTTTGCCTTTATATAATGAAAAAAAAAAGACTGTAGGTTAGTATGGAATTATCCCTAATTCTTTTAGAGGGAATTCAAAGAAATAACTTAAATGCTAAATGTTTAGATGATTAATAAGATATACCAGAATCTTATATATATATATATAAATAAGAGATACCAGAAATCCCTCTCTGGATATGAAGTGTTAATACACCTTATATATAATAATTGAAAAATTCCAATTAGACTTATTTCCATTAAATAATTTGCTATAAAATTACATAGTAATTTTTTTGAAGGTAATTGTTTGTTCTGCTAGTTAGAAATAGGAAATGAAGTGAGTGGAAGCAGAGATCTACTGCTACAGTGTTCAACCTGAGCCTGTGCTGCTCTTCCCAGTGCTTCGCTAATGCATGAAAATGTATTTTATACCCCTCTAGACTCCTGAGCAGCAAGTAATCTGTTCATCCCCAAGTGCCCAGCAAGTAAAAAAGCAAAAATGTTACAGGTTAGAAGAGAATTATGCAGGGGAAATCACCAACAGACTTTTACCTCCACATGGATGGACACTAACACTGAACACAGCAATACTTACAGCCTCCTCGGCTTGTCTCTTGTAGGATTTCACTTTCATTTGCAGCTTGTCCACCAGATCCTGGAGCCTGAGGACATTCTTCCGGTCTTCCTCAGACTAAAAAGAAGGAAAAAATATGAATCACCTCTTTCCCTCCTCTTTTTTAAATGCCCTCTTCATGAAACAGATATTAACGCTCCTTATAGACATTGCTGTCCAGTAAGACAGAGGTGATAAGCTGCTTTTGCCAGTCTTCTTTTTAACTATGACTCAGGGCAGGAAGAATTCCTGCAAGAATGGTGCATGAGCCCAAGGAGGCGTCCTGCCTTACCTGGTAGGTCAGCTCCTTCACCCTCCTCTCGTACTTGCGCACACCCTTCACGGCTTCAGCGCTGCGCTTCTGCTCAGCATCAACCTCCCCTTCCAGCTCCCGCACCTGCAGTGAGAAGCCCAGTGTTAGAGCTTCCCTGCCTGCTGGTTCCTTATCGGACATGGTCACACTCATGCACAAACACCAGCCCTACTCACCCTGGCCTCCAGCTTCTGGATTTGCTTCTTGCCTCCCTTCAGTGCCAACTGCTCGGCCTCGTCCAGACGGTGCTGCAGGTCCTTCACCGTCTGGTCCAGGTTCTTCTTCATCCTCTCCAGGTGGGCGCTGGTGTCCTGCTCCTTCTTCAGCTCTTCGGCCATCATGGCTGCCTGATGAGAGGAAAGGGTCATAGGCATTTTGGGGCTGGAGGCAGTTTGGGCAGAAGGCATTGATCTTAATCAGTGAAAAGAGCCTCCAGCTCACATCTGTGATGGCCTTCTTGGCCTTCTCTTCAGCATTGCGGGCTTCCTGGATCGTATCCTCCATTTCACTCTGAATTTGGGAAATGTCTGTTTCCAGCTTCTTCTTGGTGTTGATCAAGCTGGTGTTCTGTTGAAAAAACATCAGAGGTTTTTAGCTTATTATTTGAAACCAAGAACATTGCAGGATTTCGAATAACTATGTATAAAATCAATAACACAGATTTTTCTGTAAAATTTATCACCAGGGATTAGAACCAACAATTACTTTTAACAAAGTGTAAAAGAGTACTTAAAAATATAATCTGTGCCACATCTCATTCACTAAGTCTGACAAAGGGAAGTAGTAAAATAGAATGAGAGAAGTCTGTGAAATGCCTTTTTTCATCATAATTAGCGAAGAGAAATCCACTCTCATCAACCAAGAAAAACTGGCAATGTAGATCATATGGGCTTCTTTCAGAATCTTTTCAGCATTTGAAACCAGATCCTTTCCCTAGATTTCAGCACTTGACTGCTGGAGGATTGCTATTTCATGTAGCTCACGTCAAAGTTTCCTTGACGCAGACTAAATCAGAGCCTGGTGTTCATCCCCACTTTCTTGCCAGTGGACGAGGTATATGAGGTTCCCTAGCGCTAAATTTCATCAGAGAAAGGAATGAATGTTGCTGCTGTCTCAGACTGCTCAGATAGCACACCATATGTCATTTATGACTAAAAAAACCTGTTCCCTGTGACTAAATTTCTTTCCACTGGAAATTGTGCTGGAATGAAAATAAGGTAGAAGCATGGGTTTCATCAAGGGCAACCTGGGAACATAGCCAGTGTACATAATTTTTCAGCAAAGATCTCTTTTATATGATGATAATAATGATGATTACTACTTGTCTTAGATTTTCACCCTTTAGTGATGACTAGAATTCAGCATACAAGTGTTCTCCTACTTACCTGGGGTGCCATTTCTCAGAAAGTGACCTCACCTGAGAATGGAGAAGCTGCACGCGCTCACTCGCATCCATCAGTTCCTGCTCAGCCACCTTTCTACACCTCTCTGTTTGTTCTAGAGCTGCCCGTAGCTCCTCAACTTCAGCCTGCAACAGGTTTGCTCTGCGCTCCACCATGACCACCTGCTCTTTCAGGTCTTCCTGTGTCCTGAGAGCATCATCCAAGTGAATCTGAGTATCCTGTAGACCCATTAAGAGAAATTATATGAATATTCAATGCTGTTTGGCAGTGTAAATATCAATGAAGACACTCCTCTGTAGGCAACTTTTGTTAAAATGACCTTGAGCACTCCTTGTGTGTTCCTCAGGTTCTTCTGTGCCTCTGCAGCCTGGCGGTTGGCATGGCTCAGCTGGATCTCTATTTCATTGAGGTCTCCCTCCATCTTCTTCTTCAGTCTCAGGGCTTCATTCCTGCTCCTGATCTCAGCGTCCAGGGTGCTCTGCATGGACTCCACCACTCGGAGGTGGTTCCTCTTCAGCTGATCGATCTCCTCATCTTTCTCTGCAATCTTCCTGTCAATCTCAGATTTTGCCTGGTTGAGCTCAAGCTGGAGGCGCAGGATCTTGCCTTCTTCATGTTCAAGGGAAGCCTGAAAAACACGACCCCAGTTACTTGTCAAAGTAGCAATGTCAGAAACTTTACATGAAAAACAGTGTGAGTTCTGATACTACAGGAAAGAGAAAAAAGAAAGGATCGCTATCCTTAAATGGTGTCCCAAATCCCATGATTCCTGTGCCTGGAGTTCATTGTCAGTGCGTATAATTTCATAAATGGTATCTAAGGTTGCTAAGCTGCATTGTAAGTAAACAATCAAGAAGAGAATGTTGCACCTCAGCTTCCTCGAGTGAGGCCTGGAGTTCAGATTTCTCCTGCTCAATCTGCTTCTTGACTTTCTCCAGCTCATGAATCGCCTTTCCTCCCTCAGCAATCTGCTCCGTCAGGTCAGAAATCTCCTCTGTGGGAACCAAGAGCAAAGGCCCAGTCAGGCACAGAGCTGAATGGGGAGGGCCCTGTCACAACAAGGGGACAGGCAGCTCTGCCCACCTGCAGGCACAGAGCCCTGTGGAGTGCTGGGCGCTGGTGGAGAGCAAGAAAGCCCTGCCAGGAGCAGAGGGCCAGGGACTTACGCTGCAAGTTCTTGTTCTCACGCTTCAGCGTCTCCAGGTGGTCCAAGGACTCCTCGTAGGCATTCTTCATCTTAAAGAGCTCCGTGCTGAGCGAGCGAGACTCCTTCTGGGAGGCTTCCAGCTCAGCCTGCGTTTCCTCATACTTCTGCTTCCACTCTGCCAGGATCTGAAGAGAAATGGGGCGTCAGCATGGATCAGGCCATCGTGAGGGCATGCTCTGCCCAGGAACCCCAAGGCTGCAGCCCTGAAGACCTTGTCAAAGTTCTTCTGCTTCTTATCCAGAGCTGCACAGGCAGCATTTGATCGCTCCACATCAATCATCAGGTCCTCCACTTCATTCTGCAGCCTCTGCTTTGTCTTTTCCAGGGAGGCACACTTGGCATTGACGGCTTCGACGTGCTCCTCTGCATCCTGCAGGCGCTGTGCCAGCTTCTTCCTGGGAGGGGATAAGTACAGCTAAGGGGGACAGACAATTTTATACTGCCCACATTGCAGACTTTGAGCCCAGGCCTTTTAGCAGAGGTTTTTTTCTGCTCCAGACTTCATGCAGCCTTTTTTGGCACTGTCTGGCCCTAAGGGCTGTGCTCATGCTTCAAATCTACACTTATTCCAGAGCACACTTTTCCTTGCCTTCCCTTTCTCTCCTTTACCGCAGAGTATAACCCTGCCTTTTTCCCACCCCCATCCCAACCCATGGTCAGCGATTCCCATTTCCAGTTTCCCTTGGCAGTCTCTGTCTTCTCCAGCCATTAAACTTTCCACTTTCCCATCTTACTTGGCCTCCTCCAGCTCCTCTGTGCGATGGATAGCATCTGTCTCATATTTGGTTCTCCACTGGGCCACTTCGCTGTTGGCCTTGGACAGGGCACGCTGCAGCTCCCCCTTGGCTTCCTGCTCCTCCTCATATTGTTCCCGGAGCAAGTCACAGTCGTGGCGCGCAGACTGCAAGGCGTGGGCCAGAGCGTTCTTGGCCTGGAGGGAAAATAGTAGTGTGACAATGAATGGAAATATCTTGGTCTTGGGAAATACCCCATTTTGATGAAAACCAGATTATTCTGCTTTGGGAATGATGGTGGGCTTCTGATTGAGAAAGGAACAGCAAAGTATTTGCAATAGGCTTAATGCATAGTCTGTAAAGAAGGGGAAGTATATGTAATATCATTGCTAGACAGTCCAAGGTGGGGATTGTCCTACTCTACACTGCTGCTGTCGCCTCACCTTGAACACTGTGTGCAGTTTTTCTGTTGCCACAGTATAAGTGAGAGACAAAACTATTTGAGACTATCCAGATAAGGGCAGTGAGGATGGTGATGGGTCTGGAGGGGGGAAGCCTTATGAGGAGAAGCTGATGTCCCTTGGTTTGTTCAGCCTGGAGAAAAGGAGGCTGAGGGGAAACCTTACCATGGTCTATGGCTTCCTGACAAGGGGGAGTGAAGGGGCAGGCCCTGATGTCCTCTCTTTGGTAACCAGTGATAGAACCTGAGGGAATGATATGAAGCTGTGACAGGAATAGTTTAGGTTGGATATTAGGAACAGGTTGTTTACTGAGAAGGTGTTTGGGTACTGGAATAGGGAAGTGGTCACAGCACCGAGCTTGACTCAGTTCAGGAAGCATCTGGACAATGCACTCAGTCACATGCTCTGACTTGGTTGGCCCTGTGTGGAGCCAGGAGTTGGACTTGATGATCCTTATGGGTCCCTTCCAGCTCAGTATGTTCTGTGATAATATGGGAAGACTTGCCCTGAATTACCTAAGAAGTTATTTTTCTCCCCTCTCATCTTGTTGGTTCTGTAATTTCGTATGTATCTGAAGCTTTTCCTATACAGGAGGAATCCAGTAATTAAGACAGAATTTACAAAGTCTTCTCACCTTTATCTCTTCCTCTAGGTGCCTCTTGAGCTCCTCAATCTGTTGAGTGAAAGCCTGCTTGCCTCTAGAAAGCTGAGAAATCAGAGCATCTTTCTCTTCCACCTGGCGTGAATATTCACCTGGAAAAGTTCAGATGAGTAAAAGTGACTTATTTAGTGTAAACCTTGCTAATTAAATACACATAAACCCATTCTGAGTACACAAAATTTTATTTCTTTCTTGGAATTCTAATCACCAATACCTATCTATTTCTTTGAGTATGCCAAAGTATTTATTTTAGAGGCAAGAAATGAGATACATACTGCTCCCCTATCCGATATCTGACTTCTTGTGTCTTAAGACTTATCTCTCTTATTGTATGTTTGCATTAAATTTAGTGGTCACTTCAAGCCTTGGGCTTGCAGAATGAGTGCTATCATGGATGTGCTCACTGTCCCATCCTAAATATCTCCTGGGAAGCAGAAGGAAAAAGTCCAGGTTATGAGATATATATTTTTTTCTTTGAAACTCGAGTTATAGAATCATAGATCAGTCCAGGTTGGCAGGAACCTTGAAAGGTAATCCAGTCCAACATTCCATGGGAAAGTGAACCTATGTGAGAATATCTAGCACCCTTTCCAGTTATGTCTTGAAAATCTCCAATGGGGTTTGGGGTCCCAATAGGAAACATTCCTGGGGATGTTGTTCCAGTGACTGATTGTTCCAGTCCCTCAATCATGTTATTGGTTACGGTCTAGGATGTTTGTATCTCTCTGGTACTGGACACAGTGGCCTCTCATATGCTGAACAGAGGAAGGATCACCCTCTGTTAGAATGTTGGCAGTGTTTCTCCTATTGCAGCTCAGGATTCTGTTGGCCACCTTTGCAACAAGAGCACATTTCTGGCTCATGATCAAGTTAGTTTCCAACAGGATCCCTTGGCCTTTTTGATACGTTTTTAAAGCTCAAATCCTATGTTCACTTAAAAATCACTAATGTCTTACCGGATTCTGTTTGTAGCCGAGCTCTCTGAGCACTGATGTCATTAATTGTCCGCTGCTGTTCCTCCTCTTTTGTCTTAATCTCACTGAGTTGATCTTCTAGGGAACGACACATCTTCTCCAAATTGGACTATTGGTATGAAGAATAGAATGAAAGATGACTGATTTTTCAGCACATAGTTACTGAGAATCTGAAGACTTACTAAGGGCAAAAAGAGACCAATGATTTAGAAGTTAAGTCAAAGTATCTCAATTGATATCTTCCTATGACATTTGCATCCCTAATTTGAACATTTGCAGAATCTTTTCAATAGACAAAAAAGATGACAAGACACTGTAACAAAAGGAAAAATTTAAAATTTTTGTCTGACTCGTATGTTGTTGAGTATTTGAGAGAGGAAAAGAAAAACAGGAATAAAAAGGAAAGGATAGGATAGGAGTAATTTCAGTTTAGAAGAAAACAGAAAACTGGTAAGGTCAGTCTCTCGTTTCATTGTCATAATATTCTGAACCAAGTAATGACGTCCTGTAGTTCCTTAGGTTAGATGATTCAGGTGGAGTTTTCTACCTCTCAAGTAAAGCATACAGTATGCTATTAAACTGTTTACTCTCTAAAGTCAAATTCAAGTTGTAAAGTGCAACGATTTATTTTAAAATATTACAAACTTGAGTTTCTGTATTAAAAGAGGAATACTTGATTATGTTTGAACTACCATAAAGAAATATTTTAGTACCTTGGCTTTGGAGACAGACTCCATGTTACTGGCCAGGTCGTCAATTTCCATCTTCAGCTCACTCTTCTCCTTCTCCAGCTTCTGCTTCACTCGTTGCAGGTTGTCGATCTGCTCCCCAAGCTCAGCCGTGCTGTCCGCGTGCTTCTTGCGCAGGGCGGCAGCCGTGGCTTCGTGCTGCAGCGTGGCCTCTTCCAGGTCACGACGCATCTTCTGAAACTCTGCCTCACGCTTCTTGTTCATATCGATCTGAGCTGCAGTAGCTCCTCCTGCTTCTTCCAGGCGCTCGCTGATCTCCTCCAGCTCCCTGGAGAGGTCAGCACGATGCTTCTCTGCTTTTGCCCGAGAGGTTCGCTCGGCCTCAATTTCCTCCTCCAGTTCCTCAATCCGAGCCTGGGGAACAGCAGGGACCCTTCACACCCCTGCCCTCCTCCTGCCTCACCTGAGACTGGGTGCAAGAGCAGAGGGGACAGACACTTGCCTGCAGCTCCTTGATCTTCTTCTGTGATTGCATGCCCAGGGCTTGCTCATCCTCGATTTTGCTCTGGATCTGGCTGATTTCAAAGTCTTTCCTTTGGGCAGAGCAAACCGTGTTAGAGCTCAAAGGGAAAAGACAAGCCCAGCAGCCCAGCACTCGCCTGCCCCACAGTCACACTTACTTCTTCAGTTTCTCATCCAGCTGCTGCTTATCATTTTCCAGATCCATTATGCTGTCTTGAGCCATCTTCAGGTCTCCTTCGAGCTTCCTCTTCGCTCGCTCAAGGTCCATGCGCAGTTTCTTCTCTTGCTCCAGGGACCCTTCCAGCTAAACAGAACGAGACCATCAGTGCTCGGCCAGCCAGGTCTAACTCCATACCTGTGCTGTTCTTGCTCTCTGCCTGTGCACTCACATCGTCCACTTGCTGCTCCAGCTTGGTTTTAGCTTTGGTCAGCGTATTGACTTTGTCCTCCTCTGCCTGCAGGTCATCCAGTGTCTGCTGATGGGCCTCTTGGAGAGCTTTCTTCTCTTTGGTCAGCTTGGCGATGGTCTCGTCCAGAGCTGCCATCTCCTCTGTGAGGTTTTTCACCTTAGAGAAGAAAGGAGCAAGTGTAAATAAGGATATCGATCCAGAAGTCACATAACAGTACACTGAACTCTGGAGCACAAACACAGTTTCTGCCTCGCACCTTGTTCTCGGTGGCATGTTTTTCCTTCTCCACTTTGGCCAGTGTTAACTCGAGGTCATCGATGTCTTTCTTCAGCTCTGAACATTCATCCTCCAGTTTTCTCTTCTTGGCTGTCAGCTCGGCATTCATCTCTTCTTCATCTTCTGCTCTCTCTGTCAGTTCCTTAATTTTGGCTTCCAGTTGGATTTTGGTTTTGATGAGCTGGTCACACCTTTCCTCAGCGTCAGCCAAGCCATCAGCTTCCTACACATAATTCATTTAAATAAAATATTTTTCAAATAGTTATTATTTTCCTCCACATTTTCAAACAAGCAATTATTTCTTCCTGAACTTTACAATGTCCTCTGTAGTTAAAATTCATTATTATAAGTGTATCAATTTTTCTTTTTACTTGCTCTAGCCCACAAAATAAGGGAATATATTGTCACACTATAAATACAGGCTCAAAACTTTTTAAAAAAACTTTTAAAAAGCATTCTAAGACACAATTTACTAAGAAAAACCTTTCTTTTTCTACATCCTGCTTGCTCCTTTCTGTTTTAGTGAAAAAGTGGACAAATGCACTTTCATCTGTTTTTCCTGAGACATGCAAGAGAAACGCATGACACTCTCAGCCTTTCCTACTCCACCTGAATTCACTTGTGATTCTCCAAATGAAAGGTGTTAATAGGATCTCCAGACTAACATCGATGAGATAACATACCAAATTATATAATATATAAAATTGTATAAAGCCATAAATGCTGCTGTATGTATTTGCCATGTATACTGTAAACTGTAGTATTACTTATAAACTGGAAATTGATTACTTATCTCTTGGAAAGTATAAGGAACCAGCTGTAATAATTCATTGCAGATTTATTAATATTTGTAGATTTCAGTTTAGGTTTTCTATGTGGTTTTCCTGCATATTTTATTACATACCTGTAAGCTTTTAAAATGAACACTGTTCTGGGATAATGTGTCTTTTGATGATATGTTTAAGCAGGACATTATAAGCCAAAAATGTTAGCAGTACTCACAGCCTGCACTTGGAGCTGCAGGTCATTTTTCTCCTGCAGCAAAGAAACCATTTTCTCCTCCAGCTCCTTCCTCTTTGCCTCAGATTTTGCAAGCTCCTCCTTGGTTTTCTCAAACTCCCCCTTCATGTTGGCCATCTCCTTCTCAGATTCTGCACTCTTCAGCAAGGGCTTGATCTTGAAGAACAGCTTCATCCAGGGCCAGTGCTTGACATTCATGAATGCACGAACGTTGTACTGGATGCAGAAGATGGACTCTCTGAAAGGTAATTATGTGTTTTTACATATTCTTAAATGTAAAATACATATTTAATTGTATGTATTGATTTGTATAACATGAAGTTCTACAACTAACACTTCAAAGTTACAGTTTTATATATCTCTGGGTATATAAAATATTTATTATATTTCAATAATGTATTTAATAATACTATGACGTATATTTCACACACACATATATATATTTCACTCCCTAGTTTGGTCACCCTTTACAGACAGTTTTGAAGTCTGTATGTTTGGCTCATTTTCATAGCCAAAGAAAAGGAACACCTTCAGATGTGGACTTGTTTCCTTTCATGAAAGACTTTAAATGCAAGAGATTACTTCTCTCATGCTACAAGTATGTTTCTGACCTTTGATTATCATGGTGACCTAAAATAACTAGCTTAGAATACATATCTTTTTTCTGGACATTAAATGTGGCTTTTTACTTAATTTAGCAAAATTTAGTAGATAGGGTGATAAAAGTTAAAAAGGGTATTTTTTTTTCCTAAATTGGGATTTTATACTGATTTACCTACTGCCAATATATACTATCAAATACATCCATATTGGTATATTACATTAATGATAAATAATTAAGATTTGGTGCAAAGCAGTTTATTTTCATCTTTGTTCATGTCCTTGGAATCTCATGAGGATTTGCCAAGCAGGCCAAATAAGTGTAAGTATCTACCTCCTCTCCATCATTTTCTTGAACTCCACTCTCATCAGGAAGCCCCTGCACATGGCCTGTGTGCGGGTGATGAGCTGTGCCAGCTTCTCATCCCTCATCTCCTCCAGGAGCCCCAGCAGCCCAGCTTTGAAGAACACCTAGAGAAAGGGAGTGTTGCAGTACAAACTTGCCAGTGTTGCAAGCAGAGTACATCAGTCAAGCAGCATTTGTACCTTGGTGTGTCCAAACTTGTACTGGGTGTGGTCCACATCAATTGACCCAAGGAGCTTCTCAGAAGCTTTCTTGCTGTCAATGAACTGTCCCTCTGGGATGGCACTGGCATTAAGCACCTTGTATCTGTGGAAGGAAGTAGAATATGAAGATGGTCAGATTCCTGAAAGCTCAGTCATACCTCTACCAGTGCCATTGTTAAGATTCCCTGAAGTGGGATCAAGAGTGGAAGACAGGTAAATAAATCTGAACTCTGTTCCACTGCTAAAAAATCACATTTTTGTGGGTAAATAATGTTTTTAGGAAAAACCTTACACTTCCCTTAGTCCAGAAATACCCACAGAATGGGTCCTGATTTCCATGAGTAACTGTTGACATATTTCACATGCTCTGTTATTTTATGCCTTATCTCCAAATCAGAACTTCAAGTTCAATAGCAAAATCTTCAGAGAGAAGTAGTTCTTTATCCATAATAACATCAGGAGATACTGAGTGTTTTTCAGATGATATAGAAGTAGCAAGAACTTTTTATGTTATTTGGTTTTCCAACAAGTTAGTCTGAACTATCTTTCAGTTTCATTCACTTTTCTGTTTACTTTGCTATTCAGGAGTTAACAAAGTCTGAGCTAATCAACTTAATTTCTGCATAGTTAATTAAAAAAATCCCATACCAGAATATGAATTGAGGGCAGGAATAATTGTTTTTTGAAAATTCCTGTTCTTCTAGCTAGCTATAGATAAACAGGATGAGTAACTTGGATGACTGACTTGTATCCCTGAAGGCAGACACAGTGAGCCCCTCCCACAACTCCTACAAGTAATTGAAACAATTAGAAAATTATTCAGCATTGGTGGATATGGTGATTGGTGGAATTCATGGACTCTCACCTCTGTTTAAAGTCTGCATAAAGTATTCTGCTAGGGAATCCTTTCCTGCAAATCCTAATCCCTTCCAGCACACCGTTACACCGCAGCTGATGCAGGACCAGCTCATGTTCCATGGCACCTAAAAAATGACATAATTGGTACTTCGTTGTGCTGCAGAGAGAAGAACAGATTTATCCCATATCAGAACTTCCACAACTTACCAGGGGTTTTGGTTTCATTAGGAATAAGGCATCGCACAAAATGAGGATGTGTGCTCCGCAGATTGCTCATCAGCTTGTTTAAATTTTCCTTAAGGGCAAGAGCAAAAACTTGGGTTTAAAAATGTCACCCACAGAATCTTAATATTATATGGAGTAAAAACACTGCAGGAGTACAATTTTTTTTTTTAACAGAGCTTTTGGGCAGTTCTGAAAAAATACTTTTAAAGATTCAATAAGAATCCTTCTTAATTAAGAAGTATGTGCTGTAATCCCTTCTGAACATAAAGATTTTGTATATTATATCAATCTAGAGCTTTTCTGAACTGAGTATTCTATTTGCTTTTTCCCCTCAGTGGGGTAAATATTTATAATGATTATTCTACAGTACCCGGAAAAGAGCTGAGACAGTCTGGAAAGAAGAACCCTTCTTCTTGCCACCCTTCTTGCCACCACCACCGCTCTCTGGACAATAATACATTTAAAAACAGAAATTAACAGGAAAGCATGCAGTTAGAATCTGAAAAACTTTGTGTGTTCATGTAAAAAAACCCCACAGAAAATATAATAATAGGATCAAAATTGCTTAAAGTTACAATGGGAGTCTAAATGTTTTCAGTTGATGGCAGAATAAAATCTAATGACTTCAAAGGTCAAGAAAATGCAAACAGGGAACAAAATGCAGCAATTTGCATAGGAAGATATTAAGGAATTAAATAAATTTCTCGTGAATAAACCAAATGCAGTCTTTATGTATCTTTTTATCCACAGGTATACATAAATTTACATTTATTTGTATTCCCTGAAGTATTTGGGAGTGCCCCATATTGCAGAAATCTTGTTTGTCAGCTAGCCTGTGTTAATGCTGTAGTACAACATTAAAAACATGGTCTTTAAAACATGCAGATCTACTAATATCTCTAGGGAAATGTAATATCCTTTTAAAATCTGACTGACTGAGTTCCAAGAAGATGGGGTTTCAATTTTTGAAATGTATTATTGCAGTATAGTACTGCACCATTTTTTTCCCTGTAAATTATAGTAGAACTGATGTCAAAGATGTCACCTGCTTCTGCCCCACCAACAGAGGCAAAGAGTAAAGCCAGTGTCTTCAGGGATGATTTCTGGTACAGCCCCACAACAGTTTCATTCAAGGGGTCCTTGTTCTTCTCCAGCCAGCCAGTGATGTTGTAGTCCACTGTCCCAGCATAGTGCACCAGGGAGAAGTGGGCCTCAGCCTTGCCCTTGCCAGGCTTGGGCTTCTGGAAGTTGTTGGACTTGCCCAGATGCTGGTCATAGAGCTTGTTCTTGAAAGAGGTGTCAGTTGCCTTGGGGAACATGCACTCCTCTTCCAGGATGGAGAAGATGCCCATGGGCTGGAAGAAATAGCAGTGTGTGAAACAAACAGGCATGGAAACAAGCAGAGAGAGAGGAGGAGACAAAACCCCTGTCTTTAGAAAGTGGTTATGTCATTAATTATGTGAAAACAAGCTCACCTATAATTTTCAGGATTGTGGTGTAATAAAGATCTAGCCTGCAGAAATTCACTATGTGCATGTTAGTTGAATAACAAAAGCAAAATAAATTCAGATATACGGAAAGGTTAACTCTTCCTGAACGCTTTTTCTTGGAAACAAGTTAGAAAATTATTTAAACATATTAAAATAGAAGTTCTAAGTGTATTACCCACCCAGCATGAATTTAAATAATCAGAACACTGACTAGGATGTCATTGTCCCATATGTACAGTATGTACTGTGCAACAGAGTCCCACAGGCAGTGAAATAACTGAGATATGAAAATGTATACAAAATGTTTGCAGCCCAGAAAAAATCATGTTATGTGCTACATTAAGCATGAGTGCCACACATTAGAGTGGTCTAATTTGAGCAGAGAATTTCCTTTTATATTTGACATCCAGGAAATCATAAAGTGTGAAGGGCCCAAGAACCTTCTCAATGAGCTCGATGCAGGCAGCCAGGTCCATCCCAAAGTCAATGAACTCCCATTCAATTCCCTCCTTCTTGTACTCCTCCTGCTCCAGCACGAACATGTGGTGGTTGAAGAACTGTTGCAGTTTCTCATTGGTGAAGTTGATGCAGAGCTGCTCCAGGCTGTTGAACTGCAGAATGCAATGAGATTTACTTACTTGAAGAATTCACTTCCAGGAGTATTTTTCATCTTCTAACAAGTTTTATTTTCAACCCATTAAGGTCTCCATAATAGAGATGCTGAATTTCTAGTCATGAGAAAGGCGACTGGCATATTTGATCCTCTAATGTATCTACCCTTTCAGGTCCTGGCACTGTCTCAACATTACTGAGATCTGAGAAGAGTTACAGAGCTTAGTTCAAGTGCAGGTTTTCATGTTTAGATTTGTCTACAGTTCCCTAAGCATTTGAATCTGGTTTCAGCATTAACTGTCATTACAGCAGAATGACACAACAATCCAATACATAAAACAATCCTGCCCCTTTCAGAAGGAAACATGTATGATGATCCTCCACTTACATCAAAGATCTCAAAGCCAGCAATGTCCAGGACACCAATGAAGTACTGTCTGGGCTGCTTCGTATCCAGCTGCTGGTTGATGCGAACAACCATCCACAAGAACATCTTCTCAAAGACAGATTTTGCCAAGGCACCTACAGAATTGTATACCTAAAAAAAAGTAACAGAAAAGTTGCCATCAGGAGCAAAGGAGGAAGTATTTAATTCATTTAATTTGCTTGCATCATAAATTGTTTGTTACCTGCTGCACAGTTTGACCCTTGGTCACATACTCATTCCCAACCTTGACTCTGGGGTAGCAGAGAGCCTTGAGCAGGTCTGCTGAGTTCAGACCCATCAGGTAGGCAGCCTTGTCAGCAACTAAGAACCAAAAAAATCAGTTGTTAAAGTACCAGCAGGCATTAGCATTCCTTTAAAACAAATATTGATAGTTCAACAGGCAATCTCTGATCCTCTCAGAAGCAAATACAGTGCAGATAGTTCTAGTGACTTGTGGTAGGCTAATTTGCAGCCATGGCATGGAAAATGATGAGTTCAAGAATGCTAATGTACTTGTCACCTATTCTACTATTAGTATTCATCATTAACAGACTCGTTGCTATTGTAGTATTTTCAGCCACATTCATTTAGGTCTTAACTTTCATAAAAAACACCCCAAACAACACAGACTCTATATTGTGCTGGTACCTTCTGTGCCATCTGGCTCTGCCTGCTCCTCACGCTGCTTCTGCTTGAACTTCAGGTTCCCATAGTGCATGACAGCCCCTGTCAGCTTGTAGATGGCTGTCTTCTCATCGGGAGTGAAGCCCAGGATGTCAATGGCACTCTAAACAATAGAATCATTCCAGTAAGTACCGTGCCTGCTAAAGGTCAGTGTCTGCCTAAGAAAATGTCTGAGTGTTACTTACATCCGTGGCCATCAGCTCTTCCTGGTCGTTAATGCTGGGAACAGTGATCTCCCCTTGACTCACATACTGATAGTCGTAGGGGTTGGTGGTGATCAGTAACATCTCTGGAAAGAAGGACAAAGCACACAGAGAACAAACATCATTGGCATGTAAAGGAATGACATGCTGTTCCATGACCTTTGTCTGGAGAAGTGAGTGATGCTTCTTACCAATTAGCTCTGGCTTCTTGTTGGACATGATCTGGTAGAATATGTGGTAGCTTCTTTCTGCCTTGAGCTGGAAAGTGACTCTGGACTTCTCCAGCAGATCTGTCAGGGAAGGTAGGGCAGAGTTAGCACAGGAACTGGGGAAGGCTGGAAGGAAAGGGATCAGGCCAGGAGGGTCTCTTACATGTTTCAATGTCAGCAGAAGCCAGTTTGCCTGTGGCACCAAAGTGGATTCTGATGAATTTGCCCTAAGCGAAGCAGAAAAGTTAATTGAGATCTCTTTTATCAATTCTGACTGCAAGAGCACTCAAGTCAGTGTATGGACAGGAAAAAAGTCCCTTTGTCCCAGGCAGCAACTTACAAAGCGTGAGGAGTTGTCGTTCCTCACGGTCTTGGCATTACCAAAGGCCTCCAGCAGTGGGTTGGCACTGATGATTTGATCCTCAAGTGTCCCCTAAAGTGGAAGTCTTATTGTCATGATATAGCTCATACATAGATTTGATAGTTGCAGGTTGCTACCCCCAGGACCTCACCTGCATTTTGCCTGCTGGCTGTTGTTCCTCCTTCTTCTTATCCCCACTGGCTGCAATTGTTGCAAAATACTGGATGACACGCTTTGTGTTCACAGTCTTCCCTGCACCGGATTCTCCACTGTCAGACCAAAGAGAGAAGGAGAGAGCCTGTGGTGAGGCAGGATGTCTCCTGGCACTGGGCAGCCCAGCAGGGACCCAAGCAGGGGGTGTACGTACGTGATCAGGATCGACTGGTTCTCACGATCTGTGAAAGAGGCAGAAAGAAAGATAATGTTATCAGTTGATCTGGGTAACATAAATCTGAATGAGAAGTAGAGCTGGAAAGGGATATTGAGGGTTTTATCATGTATAAGAGTAGTCCAAGTAGTGCAAGACTATTCTATTCTTTTCCAGGTCCCAACAGAACAAAGTATTAGACAAAATAGACACTAGTGGTTGGTTAGAGGTCCTCAGGCAAGCTCTGTATCCACTTCCCCTTGACACAGTTCTCAATCAGAAATCTAATCAAAGTGCCTATCTGTATTCAAAATAGAATTTTCTATTCTTACTGTGCAGCTCAATCAAGTTCTCAGCCATACAACTCTCTGGTGGTTATTTATGTACTTCAAAGATTCCAGTGTGGCTTTTTGGTTTAGGCGGCTGAGAAGGTCATCAAGCAACTCACCAGTCAGCATGAACTGGTAGGCGTTGTCAGAGATGGAGAAGATGTGTGGAGGGGCCTCCTGGCGCTTCTTGCCTCGGTAGGCCAACACCACCTCTGGGTTGTACACCGGCAGCCACTTGTAGGGGTTGACAGTGACACAGAAGAGACCCGAGTAGGTCTGCAAGGAAGGGAGACAGCCCGTTGGCTTCCACTTAGCCTGGCAGAGCAGCTCCTGCGAGCTGCCTTCCTCTGGGCAGACTGCTGCTGGCACTTACGTAGATCATCCATGCTGCGTAACGCTCTTTGAGGTTGTACAGCACAGCGGGTTCATGGAGGTGGGTCATCATGGCCATGTCCTCGATTTTATCGTACTTGGGAGGGTTCATGGAGAAGATTTGATCATCTTTCACGGTCAGGGTCTGCCAAAAAAAGAAGGGTCTGTCATCTAAAAGTCCAATGCAGAATTAACCTGAATTCTCAAGCCTTGAAATTTTTTTTCCTCACCTCTCCACCTTCAGTCTTGACAGTGACCTTCCCTGATTCTTTGCTCTGGATTGTGCTTTTCACATAGGATTCCTTTGCATGTACCACAAAGACAGATGACTTGGCATCGAAAGGCTTGTTCTGGGCCTCTATTCGTTCTTTCTCTGACTTCCGGAGGTAAGGAGCTGCCTCCCCGAAGATGGCCATCTCAGAGTCTGACGACATGGCTGCAGTTTACTCAGGGTAATACAGTAAGTATCTGCAAGGATAGAAAATACAATAGCTGTGTTCTAAACTTTCTTTATTTCTGTTTTACATATTTAGATCTCTGGGCCAACTGGATGACTGCATTTACAGAGAAATGCTTCCAGGATTTTCTTTCTTTGGGATTTTTTGTTTTGGTTTGTTGGGGTGGGTTTTTTCCTCATTTGTTGAATTAATGGAATAAACAGACCCTTTCCAAGGTTTCAAGCACTGCATTCACTCAGTAATCACAGTTTTGGTATTCTGAAAGCCTTCTTGTGTCTTTTTTGTTTAGTACCTTTCAGACTATGAGATTTGTTTACAATAAAGACTGGAAGAGATACCACACTGGACATGCAGAGTGCTAATATTAGTACTACTGATTAAAGACATTCCTTGGGATAAAATAGCCCAAGTTGTTAAATATTTCAATCATTTCACAGATCCATCAGCTAACAAACAAAGCTGGCATTCTACTCTTTCATCTTGTTTATAACAGAAACAGAGTAATCTTGCATTCATTCACTACTATTTAAAGAAAATAAATCAGTTACCCTGGTTTATTGTTACCAAACAACTGTCTGCAATGAAAAGTTTTGTTCAATTGTGAAGGTGGATTTTAGTTATACTGTTACAAAATTAATAGTGATCCAAATGTATTCTTTTTTTTTTTAAAGCCTAATTTTATCTAGGTTTATCATCTGCAATTTGGATTTTGAGCAGCTTTTCCAAATTAATTATTTCTCTATCAAAAGTTTCACCTATGGCAGAACTCCAGGTGAAAATCAAATCAGTTAACTTTTCTTTGAGAAACAGTTTCAGTTTGACAGCAGGGCAGGAAAGGTATTTTGAACTTTGATTATTCTTTTAAACTCTTTTCTGAATTCTTTAACGTCTAGCAACCTCATTGTTGCAGTATGGTTGGTCTAACAAAATATTTTATTAATATATATTAATATTTTATCAATGAACACAGTATTTCTTGACCTGGTAAATCTTGTTTCACTCAATATTTCACTGCTTACACATGATAACAATTTCCTTCTTAGGTAGCGAGACAGACTTCAGGACAGAATTTACAGTTTTTAATTCAAATGCATGGGTACAATTTCCTGACTGATGATTTTGTTTTTAACACTGTGGATTTCCACTTCGTTAAGCTGCTATTAATTGATTGAGACCATTACACAAAATAATTACATAAGGTTGTAAAATGGACCCAGTCTTTCAGCAGCAGCTTTGTCACTGCCTGTATCACCTCACATTTTCTTAGAAGATTCCTAACAAGAATAATATTAACATACTGCATATATTAGTATATATTATAGTATATTATTGTATATTACACATACTGCAGGTTTTATGTTATTATTAAATTGTATCTTATATTATTACAGCGTACAGTATGTTGACACTATGTTAATATATATATGAATATATATATATATCTATCAGTAGATGTCTTTTGAAAAGCATTTGATATCTATTTTTTTTTGACTGTTTCCTATGATTTTTCCTGAAATCAGTGACATGGTAACTCTCCTCCACTTACTCAAAGCATGCTAGTTACATATTTACACATGATAGCTTGTTGACATTTCATAATTTTGAGGGATATATTCCAGTGACTCAATTTGAAAAATAATATAAATGAATGTAAAAAGTAAATATGAACAGTTAACTTTCCTGAGTGCAAATATTTAACATCTCAAAGTTAGTTGCTGCTCCATCTCTCTTTTTCTAGTTATCCAAGTAGGTATCATCCTTTCTTAATTTCCCTGTGATCATTAATATTTCCTTATATGATTATATCACAATTGTGCAGTGTTTTATAGGCACAAGGGAGCTTAAAGTTCAGATTGAAATGCTTTCTTTTAGCACTTTGATGTTTTGTTACACAGCCTTCTAACTGCATTCCTCAAGCTTCCCTTTGAAAAAATAGAAGATTAACAATTTAAAATTCATACTCTTTTCATGTTGCTTCACTGACAGTGCCAGTGACCCTTGATGTTTGAGGTAAAGGCAAAATGAAGAGAATTTTGCCTCAAGAATATAATTAATTTATGGACAGTAATTGGAAACTATTTCCTTGAGGGGTTTTTCTTCTTAGGACAGTTTCTCCTAAGCTTAGGACCTAATGTTTGTTAGCATAGGAAACTACTCTCTATAAAGAATCCTGAGGGAAACTGAGGCAATGCAACAGTGATCAGTACTTTTAAGACTGCTGTCTCTGAGGATTTTGTGGAAAAGATACTGGCAATCCAGCCCAATTCTTGTACTGTCTTTATACAATGGACATAAATATAAGGAATACAGGGACTATCCTCACACCTGTGTAGAAGTCCTACCTTAGAGCATCTCCATGATGAATAAATCAAGCTCTTACCTTTTGTGAGACAAGATGCAGACTGGATGGTGGTCAATACTGTAAAACAGAATTAGCAACTTCCCTCCTACTGTTGCATATAATCCCAGAGGAAATTTAAAGACTGAAAAAATACGGATGCCTTGAAAGTAGACTGAAAATCCCAGCTGACAGTGGCAGTCCCCCACTGAATGAATGTGAACCTCTGGAGGAATGCACTGGTGCTTGTGGAATGCAGGGCCAGTATCCCTTCATCCCCCACCTCCCCAGGCCAAAGTCTCTGACACTCTTACCTTAGAGATTCCTGAGGAATGGCAAGACAAGCTGATCCCAGGGTACTTTTATAGGGTCTGATCTGCATATGTAGACACCACCTCCTCTTTCTTAGGTCAAAACGTTTTTGGCAATCTTAACTCCCAGCAGAATTGCCATTCGTATTAGAACTGAATGGATATAATTAGACATAACAGGTCTGTGAATCAAACTCCTATAAATAATTTGACAAGAGAGCCCAAGAAGGGGGGTGTGTGGGGGGAAATAGGAGGTTGTGCTAAAGGAGGTGAAGTGGGCTACATTGGTACTGTAATCCATCAGATACTGACTTGGGCAGATTAAGTGAAGAGAAAGAGACAGTGTATTGTAATGTAAGGATGGAAAGGTGAAGGTACAGGCTCCTGCATGCTGCAAAGGTGCTGAGTCTGCAGTGTGGAGAAGCATGAGGGGTCCTACTGACAGGCAGGGTCTTTGTTAGAGGAAGGAAATCCCAATGCAGGAGGAAGCATCCAAATAGGAACAGAAGTTGCAGGAGTGAGAATCCAGGGATGATATGAATGACCAAATAGTAAAATGGAAGAAAAAAGCCAAAGCAAGAACTAGGGGGGAAGGATGTGTGATTAAGGAAGAGGAGGTAAACCAGGGTGAGATTCCAAGGGCATAACAGCACGTCACCATGAACAGAAGGACCAATAAAAGGGCAAAACAAGTTAAATCTAGAGTTAAAGATAAAAGCCTCTAAGACTGAAGTCACTGAATTAGATCCCAGAGGAAAGGCATAGAAATCCAGCTCTTGCTTCTGGGGCTGTAGGTTTCAAAGGTTATAAGAACAGGACTACAGAGCTGCTGTACTGAATGTGTGTATCTCACTGGAAGGAGGAGGAATATGTGCTGTATCAACATAGTCATTCAGCACTGCTTTTGCAGGGTAAGTGTGCTACATACAGGGAAGGGTTAATAAATTTACATTACCTAGAAGAGAAACAAATCATGTCCTATGCTAGTCTGGAAAAGAGGTGATTACTGGCAGAAGGAGCTGAACCCTATGCTGGTATGTCAGAAAAGCTCACCTGCTGTGCTGATCTCTAGGATAATCCCCATGAAGATTAAGGAGGGGGTCACATATGTTCTCCAGCAGCACAAGGAGGGGACTAGTGAAAAGGGCAGTGGGATCCTTTGCTTTATTGAGAACCAATTTCACCCCATGCAACAGATCTTGATTGGGTTTTTTCCCGTGTGCTGTTCTTTCCAAGTAACAGTCCCTATGATAAATACAGCAATCTGAACTGAATCACTTCACTTGATCCCATAATGTTCTGCCTCCCCACTTACAGCACCTGTTGTACCCCACTCCCTCTTAGCATCACCTACTCAGAGGTCCTGATAAGAAAGTGAGGAAATTCCTTCCTCCTCTTCCCTCAGCTGACTCTGTCTCTGTGATGGCACTGGAATCCTGGGAGTGGGGAGGAAATTGGCAGAGCTCAGCTTCACATTTGGAGTAAATTCACACTGATGATGAAGATTGGGGCCTATGGTTTAACCTTAATGGCTAGATCCTCATCTGAATATAAACCAGCACTTCTCTCATGCCTTTATTGCATTGTCTGAGATCTAGAATTCACTGGAAATTTAGCTATATTAATGATTCTTTGCACTGGCTCATTTTGCTGGTGCATGCAGTTTGGACTGTGATTTACATTGGCTACTAAAAGAAAGAAAAATGTATTTTACTGGTCTCATGTATACTGGCATGAAGCTGCCAGCTGGCTAAAAGCTTTATTTGCAAGAATTATTTAAATAGAGAAAGAATAACCCATACATTTTTGAAGACTCAAAAGGGCTTATGTGAGGTAAGTTTTTCAAAATATATTTCAAATTGACGTAACTTAAATTTCCATAACCTGTAATACTTTGCTTGGTCTGTTTTCACTTGTTTGCATTTATGTTGTTAGTCAATAAAACAAAATGCAAAGTCACTCTTGGTTTTCTATCTGTATGTATTCTTGCTTTTATTTTTTCCTTTTTGGGTCTTTTAAGAGCAAACTTTTCTTAATTTGGAAAAAATTAATTTGGAAAAAATGTGGAGATGTAAAACCTGGATGTTAAGAAAAAATGTGTGTGTGAGGATGAGTGTATGTGTGAGGGACTAAGCCTTCTGTATAATTTATTTTGCAACATTTTGGAGTAAAAGAAAAGAAGTTAAAAAAAATAAATGTGGGAGCTCCTAAATAAATGCAGCTTTTCCCCCCTCCAAAATGTCAGGATATCTTTTGCTTTAATAGAATGGTTTTGTTTCAGTCAAGCAGAATGAAAACAGTTATAAGTTTTCACAGCCTTTCACAAAAGGCATTTTAGCATCTTTTTGCCAGCTATTGTATTCTCTCAAGGCTTCCCCTTCTCTACCTAATCCACTTCAACTCCCAATCTGCTTCCTGCAGAATTCTAGCCCTCCAAACATCCTCTTATTTCTCAATCTTCCAGCAACAACAGCCCTTCACAACAAATTATATGAAGATATACCTGTCACACCTGTGATCTAGGGGCCTGTGATCATAGAATGGTTAGGGTTGGAAGGGACCTTAAAGATCATCAAATTCCGATCCCCCTGCTATGGGCATGGAAACGTCTCTGACTAGACCAGGCTGTTCAAGGCCCCATCCAACCTGGCCTTGAACATTTCCAGGGAGGGGTAGTCCACCACCTTCCTAGGCAACCTTTTCCAGTGCCTCACCACCCTTGAATGGAAGAATTTCTTCCTAATATCCAATCTAAATCTACAGTGTCTTCTGTATGTCTCCATCTGCTCCAGTGTAGGCTGCATGTGGGGTCTGGGCCTTTTCCATGGGCTGCGGGGAAACACCTGCTCCACCATGGGTCTTTCTCTCTGGCACCTGGGGCACCTCCTCCCCACCTCTTCCCTGGCCTTGGTGTCTGCACAGTTTCTTACATCTTCCCACTCCTTTCTCTGGGGGAAAAAAGCAGCTGCTTCCGGGTTTTTTTTTCTCCTAAATGTGACTCACAGAGTTGCTGTGACCATCGCCAATTGGCTCGGCCTTAGTCAACGACTCGGGCCTTGAGCTGGCGGATGTTGGCTCTCTTGGGCCTGCAGAAAGCTTCTAGCTGCTTCTTGCAGATGCCGCCCCTGCAGCCCCACCCTTCTCTACCAGAACCCAGCCACATAAAACTACAATAATTAATGGAGATCTCTGATGAACCCTTAGGATAGCATGGCATATGTTAGTACACCTGCAGATGATCGGTAGCACTTCTTCTTGCTGCAGTTCGGTTGTGTTTAACATTATACCAGTGTCACTGGGAAAGCAGGTGCTGCTTGTATAAAGAGTGCCACAGTAAACCAGAGGGTTGAAGGGGGCATGGAAAGCACCAGAGATGCTCAGCTATGGTGGATCCTGAACTAGCATTTCTGAAATGGATAGAGTAGTGTCCCTTTCCAACTCCAGTTGTCCTCTGCTGCCCAAATGTTATTTACATGTTTTATTAAGAACCCTTCACATATGAAGGCAGTATTTTTTTACAGCACTTAAATGCTGGCTGGAAAAGGTATCCAGAAAGGACACATGAAGGTCACCTAGGGATTGACAATTCTGGCAGGATTGCCAAAGATGTTTAGCACTTGCTTTAAATAAACAGCAAGTTTGAGGGAGCTGCTAAAGCTTGTCACATATGCCAAAAATACCAACCAAGTCAATCTCACACTCTCTCTGTGGCTTGGCAAAAACAAGTTTATTTAACAGTAACAGGAGTCCATGTACAGCTTCACTTCTAATTTACCAGAGCTCCAAGACGCATTAAACATAGTCCAAAAGCATCATTTTCTTACCTGTTTGTAAAGTGTGATCACTGGTTAGACAGCATACACAATCAATGCTGTAATTTATATTATGTTACATTTGCAAACATCATGTAAATGTTGAGTGTCTAGTTCAGCTTAACACAAAATATTATATTTAGTGGTAATAATCTGTTCTTAAGAAAATAACAGGCCAAGTATGTTGAGGATGAGAGTAAACAGACAAGAGGTTTAGCTTAGGGAAATGGGAAAATAAGTTGAAGGGATGAGGAGAGGAGGGGATAGAGTTCTTAGACTTGAGTTGGACAGGCAGAGCCACTAGTACCTATGTTTAAAGTGGGCCCATGAGATGAGTAAAGGGTCAGCTCATTTTTCTCATAGAAGATCCTGGCATAGTGCAACAAGCTCCTCTACCTACTATGATGGTAATGAATACATCGCCCCCTTCTCACCACCTGGTTTCTCGAGGATGGCAGAAAGCCTAACATTCCACAGCATGGTACATCATTCCACAGTCCTGGCTTAGCTGTCAGGTTGTGGTAATGAGCGTAGACTCCTTCCAGCTGATGTCAAGGATTTGCCTTAGTCATTTAGGGTAAAGATCTAATTTTTTTTAAGCAACTGCCCAGACTGAAGGCTTCCCTGCCCTGGAGCTTGTTGTGTAGGGTTTACATGGCAAGGTTTTGGTGGGGAGGGAAGGGCTGCGGGGGTGGCTTCTGCGAGAAGCTGCTAGAAACTTCCCCCAGGTCCAACAGAGTCAATACCAGCCAGCTCAAGGATGGACCCACTGCTGACCAAGGCCAAGCCAATCAGCAGTGGTGGTATAGCATCTTTGTGATAAGATTTAAGAAGGAAAATAAACCCCAACTAGTGGCAATTTTTTGCCACCAGAGAGAGGAGTAATGAGAAGATATGAGAAACTTTGCAGACACCAAGGTTAGAAGGACAGTCAACCCACTATATGTAGGCAGAAAGATGTGGACCTGTGTGATAAGAAAATAGCACTGCATCTGATAGAGACAACAAACTTACATGGCTGGTATATCCATGTAGAAGTGAATGATCAACAGCAATGATCACTGTCATGCCATCCAGTAAAGGAGACAGCTATACCTTTGCTATAGGTATGGACACTGATAGAACTAGTGCTTCCTAGGCCATTCTTGGATGGCTCCACAATAGGCATTCCCTGGACAGAAAGAGTAAAGACTCCTAGAAAGGTTGGGCAGGGCTTGACTCAAATTATAAATAATTAGATATATTGTGACGACTAAATACAATGCCCACCAATTTTGGGACATCCTTCTGTTCTCTATGGATCTCGTGAAATAAATGGCAGTGCAGTGTGAAATCTAAATGAAGGGCTTGAGGAAAATCACCCTGTGGTTTCTCCCCCATTATGTAGCCAGTGTGTCTTCCACGTGGCAAAAGGGCTCTGAACCCAGAGGCTGTTCTTCATCCAGCCTGGCTCTGCTGTCTCCCCATGCAGCAGAGGGTAGAAAGACCCTGCAGCCATGGTTACAGTGTCCCTTTCATTCTCCTTTAATGAATGCAGCTTCTGCTAGTCCCCTATATTCTGGACAAAAACATTGTTTTGTGAGAGGATGAGACTTTTAGGAGACTGGCCTCAGCAGGGTAGGATATCGCTTTGTGCCACTGTCTCTTCACGTTGGTTTGACTTCTTGTCGATGTTTGGAGTGAAATTCAGTTTCCTTAATCAAAGCAGAAATTTGAGTTTCTCATTCCCTTAAGCCTAACCAAATAAACAACATTTTTCAATAAAAAAATAAAAAAGAAACCCTATATGTCAGGAATCTCTTTTGCCTTCCTTTTCTGGGTTTGTATTTTTGTGGGGTTTTTTGGTGTGTTGTTTTGTTTTGTTTTCTTCTTCTAAGACATCAAAATAACTTGAAAGAATGTAGTCTTATTCTGTCAAGCAAATATTTCTCATTGCAAGATGAATAGTGAATCAATATAATTGTTATTATTCCTCATGCATCCTTAAAAATTTAAATGTAAAAACTTGTTGCTGTTTAATATACTTTTAAATGTGAACATGAGCTGTGTACGTGTACTCCAGAAGTAATGAATGCTAGAATAAATAAATCATGTTAGTCATAGTTCATATGCAAAGGACTCTACTGACTTTATTACCTAGACACAAATGATAATTACAGAAGATAGCAACACAGAGGTTTACACTTTATGCACGCCTCAGGTCACTTTTTGGCCTTGGAATTCTTATTCCTCCTCTTCTATCTTCTTATGAAACTCCCGGCTCTTCACCCGCAGCTTGTTGACCTGGGACTCAGCAATGTCAGCCCGCTCCTCAGCTTCCTCCAGCTCATGCTGGATCTTGCGGAACTTGGACAGGTTGACATTGGACAGCTCCTCCTGTGAGGGCAGAGAGAGTTGTAAAACAACAGGCAGTGTGGGGACATTTAATATCTGGACCCCGGGCAAATAGGATTTTAAATGTCACACATAGGCAAGCAGGGAAGCTTCAAAACCAAAGAAGGATGCTGCTCAGGGCATTGAGTATGCCAGAATAAAAAGAAAATTAGAGTGTCAAAAAAGCCACTGCCACATTCCACACCGAACAATCTAGGCAGAGTTCAGGGCAGAGACTGAACAGAGAGACCAGCAGCTGCTTCTGACAACCCGGGTAGGATAGGAAGGAAAAGATAGATGTAGAAGGTGAGGCTTAGAGAAAAAAAAAATGAGCTGGAAAAGTATACATCCTCCCTAAACCACCAATACTTTACTTTTATGTTCCCCACTGTCTCACAGCAGTAAATGCATTAAAACAGTCAAGATTTGAAAAAGTTGGACACAACAAAATGCCAACACAGAATTTCACTTACACCAGAAGTCTGGTATTAGCCAAAGTAATACTTACAGCCTCCTCAGCTTGTCTCTTGTAGGATTTCACTTTCATTTGCAGCTTGTCCACCAGATCCTGGAGCCTGAGAACATTCTTCCGGTCTTCCTCAGACTAAAGAGAATGGTAACAGAAAAACCTTGTTTGCCTCTTTCTCTAAATGTCATAACTGTTAAACAGAGAGAGTAACATTCTGTGTGGATCATGGCTGTCCAGAAGGACAGAGATAAAAAAACCTGTAAACAGTGTCACTGAGTGGGGTGTAGAAAGGAAGGCTGTGTACCAATATTTTGACTTCCTGGAAGCGGAGCGTGTCAATACAGATATGCCTCCTGCCTTACCTGGTAGGTCAGCTCCTTCACCCTCCTCTCGTACTTGCGCACACCCTTCACGGCTTCAGCGCTGCGCTTCTGCTCAGCATCAACCTCCCCTTCCAGCTCCCGCACCTGCAGTGAGAAGCCCAGTGTTAGAGCTTCCCTGCCTGCTGGTTCTTTACGAGACATGGTCACACTCGTGCACAAACACCAGCCCTACTCACCCTGGCCTCCAGCTTCTGGATTTGCTTCTTGCCTCCCTTCAGTGCCAACTGCTCGGCCTCGTCCAGACGGTGCTGCAGGTCCTTCACCGTCTGGTCCAGGTTCTTCTTCATCCTCTCCAGGTGGGCGCTGGTGTCCTGCTCCTTCTTCAGCTCTTCGGCCATCATGGCTGCCTGATGAGAGGAAAGGGACATAGGCATTTTGGGGCTGGAGGCAGTTTGGAGGAGAAGAAACACACCACAGGCCCTGAAGAGAGCCCCCAGCTCACATCTGTGATGGCCTTCTTGGCCTTATCTTCAGCATTGCGGGCTTCCTGGATCGTATCCTCCATTTCACTCTGAATTTGGGAAATGTCTGTTTCCAGCTTCTTCTTGGTGTTGATCAAGCTGGTGTTCTGTTGAAAAACATCAAAATCACAATTTTATTTTTTTATTTTGCAGAATCCAATCAAAAACATTGCATAAACGTTTTTTAAAACAACTTGTGCTATCAGGTCACATGAGGTTCTGTTCTAAAGGAGCTGCTGTGGTAGGTATTATATTCTCAGTCGTGACATGGTTCTGTATTTCAAGAACATCCTCCTTAAAATCTTTCCCCGGAGTTTCACAGTCAGCGTAGAAAGAATTTAGACTTACAAAGAAAAAAGACGTAACTTTTTCTTAACATTTTCAGTGGCAGTGAAAATTCTGAATGGTGGTATAAAATACTTACAATGACATCGCTAAATCATGCTAATGACAGTGTAAGTATATTGCTGTCTTGTGAAAAAGTTTGATTTTGCAGTCTCGAATATGAATGTGAAAGCTGCTCATCTTAAATCATGGACTGTTACACATTTCTCTGAAATTATTACTTTTAAGGTATCTCCACTGTGAAATTAAGAGTCTATCTGCAGCTGAAATAGCACTTTTATTATTTTTTCTCCATACTGTGAAAGTTAAAACATATATTACAAAATACTGTTACTGTTCAGCTAATCTATCATTCTTTTATAAGTATAGAGCAAAAGTATAAGTACAAACCATGTTTATACACTGACCTGGGTATGGAGGAGCTGCACCCTCTCACTTGCATCCATCAGTTCCTGCTCAGCCAGTTTCCTCGACCGCTCAGTCTGCTCCAGGGCTGCCCGTAGCTCCTCAACTTCCGCCTGCAACAGGTTTGCTCTGCGCTCCACCATGGCCACCTGCTCCTTCAGGTCCTCTTGTGCCCTGAGAGCATCGTCCAAGTGTATTTGAGTATCCTTTGAAGACAGATAAGAAAGATTGTGAGATGTATTTTTCCTATTTTCTTATTTCCTATTTTCAAAATGCTACAGAACCAAAGGAATTAAAGATGTGTCATAAACAAGTCAGCAGATATTTCATCATGCCATACCTTGAGCACTGCCTGAGTGTTTCTCAGGTTCTTCTGTGCATCTGCAGCCTGGCGGTTGGCATGGCTCAGCTGGATCTCCATTTCATTGAGGTCTCCTTCCATCTTCTTCTTCAGTCTCAGGGCTTCATTCCTGCTCCTGATCTCAGCATCCAGGGTGCTCTGCATGGACTCCACCACTCGGAGGTGGTTCCTCTTCAGCTGATCGATCTCCTCATCTTTCTCTGCAATCTTCCTGTCAATCTCAGACTTCACCTGGTTGAGCTCAAGCTGGAGGCGCAGGATCTTGCCTTCTTCATGTTCAAGGGAAGCCTGAAAAACATAACCCCAGTTATTTGTCAAAGTAGCAGAAAAAAACATGAAAAATTTTCTTGAAGAATAGTGTACAGCATGAGTTCTGATACTACAGGAAAGGGAAAAAAAGAAAGGATCACTATCCTTAAATGGTGCCCCAAATCCCATGATTCCTGTGCCTGGAGTTCATTGTCAGTGCGTATAATTTCATAAATGGTATCTGAGGTTGCTAAACTGCATTGTAAGTAAACAATCACCTCAGCTTCCTCGAGTGAGGCCTGGAGTTCAGATTTCTCCTGCTCAATCTGCTTCTTGACTTTCTCCAGCTCATGAATTGCCTTTCCTCCCTCGGCAATCTGCTCCGTCAGGTCAGAAATCTCCTCTGTGGGAACCAAGAGCAAAGGCCCAGTCAGGCACAGAGCTGAATGGGGAGGGCCCTGTCACAACAAGGGGACAGGCAGCTCTGCCCACCTGCAGGCACAGAGCCCTGTGGAGCGCTGGGCGCTGGTGGAGAGCGAGAAAGCCCTGCCAGGAGCAGAGGGCCAGGGACTTACGCTGCAAGTTCTTGTTCTCACGCTTCAGCGTCTCCAGGTGGTCCAAGGACTCCTCGTAGGCATTCTTCATCTTAAAGAGCTCCGTGCTGAGAGAGCGAGACTCCTTCTGGGAGGCTTCCAGCTCAGCCTGCGTTTCCTCATACTTCTGCTTCCACTCTGCCAGGATCTGAAGAGAAATGGGGCGTCAGCATGGATCAGGCCATCAGGAGGGCATGCTCTGCCCAGGAACCCCAAGGCTGCAGCCCTGAGGACCTTGTCAAAGTTCTTCTGCTTCTTATCCAGAGCTGCACAGGCAGCATTTGTTCGCTCCACGTCAATCATCAGGTCCTCCACTTCATTCTGCAGCCTCTGCTTTGTCTTTTCCAGGGAGGCACACTTGGCATTGACGGCTTCGACGTGCTCCTCTGCATCCTGCAGGCGCTGTGCCAGCTTCTTCCTGGGAGGGGATAAGCACAGCTTAGGGGGATAGGCAGTTTTGTACTGTTCATGGGAGGGCAGCTGCCCACATTGCGGACTTTGAGCCCAGGCCTTTTTGCAGGTTGTTTTTTTCTGCTCCAGACTGCATGCAGACTAAGGGGTCTGTCGCTTCTGTGTCCTAGCACCTACTGAGTACTCAGCCTATTTTAGCTCTGTCAGGCCCTAAAGGCCGCTCTTGTGCTTCCAATCTATGCTTATTCCAGAGCATGCTTTTCCTCTCCGTCCCTTTCTCTCCTTTACCACAAACACAGTAAAACCCTGCCTTCTTCCCATGCCTGTCTGCACCCATTGGTGTCCCTGCTTATGGAAGGGGGGTTGGAATTATGTATGATCCTTGTGGTCCCTTCCAACCCAGACCATTCTATGATTCCCTTGGCAGTCTCAGTATTCTCCAGGCACCGGACATCCACTTTCCCATCTTACTTGGCCTCCTCCAGCTCCTCTGTGCGCTGAATGGCGTCTGTCTCATATTTGGTTCTCCACTGGGCCACTTCGCTGTTGGCCTTGGACAGGGCACGCTGCAGCTCCCCCTTGGCTTCCTGCTCCTCCTCATATTGTTCCCGGAGCAAGTCACAGTCGTGGCGCGCAGACTGCAAGGCGTGGGCCAGAGCGTTCTTGGCCTGGAGGGAAAATAGTAGTGTGACAATGAATGGAAATATCTTGGTCTTGGGAAATACCCCATTTTGATGAAAACCAGATTATTCTGCTTTGGGAATGATGGTGGGCTTCTGATTGAGAAAGGAACAGCAAAGAATTTGCAATAGACTTAATGGGTAGTCTGCAGAGAAGGGGGAACATATTTAATATGGGAAGATCTGCTCTGAATTTTTTTCCCTTTAATCTTGTTGATTCTTTATTTCATATGCTTATGATAATTCTTACCTTTATCTCTTCCTCTAGGTGCCTCTTGAGTTCCTCAATCTGTTGGGTGAATGCCTGCTTCCCTCTGGACAGCTGAGAAACCAATGCATCCTTCTCCTCCACCTGGCGTGAGTATTCACCTGGGAAAGTTTGCAGATACATAAGTCTTTTATTTGCATTGATGGCAGCATTGCAGAGAGGTAGAGCTTTAAATTTTGAATTGTAGAAGACCTTGCAGAGGTCCCACCTCATTCATTTCTCATTACATATGGTTCAAAGCTTGTTGGACAGAAACAAGTAATTTGCACGTCAGAGATGTGAGTTTCCTACCTGATTCTGTCTGCAGACGAGCTCTTTGTGCATTAAGGTCATTGATCATGCGCTGATGCTCCTCTTCCTTTGTCTTAATCTCACTCAACTGGTCTTCCAGTGTGCGGCACATCTTCTCCAGACTTGCCTGTGTGTCAACATATGGAATAGGAAGGATTACCCATTCACAGACATAAGAATAGCAGGGGCAAGAACGTGCATCGTATAGAATTCCATTGGGGAGAAAAACCTGTAAGGTGTTTCTGTACCTTGGCTTTGGAGACAGACTCCATGTTACTGGACAGGTCATCAATCTCCATCTTCAGCTCGCTCTTCTCCTTCTCCAGCTTCTGCTTCACTCGTTGCAGGTTGTCGATCTGCTCCCCAAGCTCAGCCGTGCTGTCCGCGTGCTTCTTGCGCAGGGCGGCAGCCGTGGCTTCGTGCTGCAGCGTGGCCTCTTCCAGGTCACGACGCATCTTCTGAAACTCTGCCTCACGCTTCTTGTTCATATCGATCTGAGCTGCAGTAGCTCCTCCTGCTTCTTCCAGGCGCTCGCTGATCTCCTCCAGCTCCCTGGAGAGGTCAGCACGATGCTTCTCTGCTTTTGCCCGAGAGGTTCGCTCGGCCTCAATTTCCTCCTCCAGTTCCTCAATCCGAGCCTGGGGAACAGCAGGGACCCTTCACACCCCTGCCCTCCTCCTGCCTCACCTGAGACTGGGTGCAAGAGCAGAGGGGACAGAGACTTGCCTGCAGCTCCTTGATTTTCTTCTGTAACTGCATGCCCAGGGCTTGCTCATCCTCGATTTTGCTCTGGATCTGGCTGATTTCAAAGTCTTTCCTTTGGGCAGAGCAAACCGTGTTAGAGCTCAAAGGGAAAAGACAAGCCCAGCAGCCCAGCACTCGCCTGCCCCACAGCCACACTTACTTCTTCAGTTTCTCATCCAGCTGCTGCTTATCATTTTCCAGATCCATTATGCTGTCATGAGCCAGCTTCAGGTCTCCCTCGAGTTTCCTCTTCGCTCGCTCAAGGTCCATGCGCAGTTTCTTCTCTTGCTCCAGGGACCCTTCCAGCTAAACAGAACGAGACCATCAGTGCTCGGCCAGCCAGGTCTAACTCCATACCTGTGCTGTTCTTGCTCTCTGCCTGTGCACTCACATCGTCCACTTGCTGCTCCAGCTTGGTTTTAGCTTTGGTCAGCGTATTGACTTTGTCCTCCTCTGCCTGCAGGTCATCCAGTGTCTGCTGATGGGCCTCTTGGAGAGCTTTCTTCTCTTTGGTCAGCTTAGCGATGTTCTCGTCCAGAGCTGCCATCTCCTCTGTGAGGTTTTTCACCTTAGAGAAGAAAGGAGCAAGTGTAAATAAGGGATGTCGATCCAGAATTCATGTAACAGTACACTGAACTCTGGAGCACAAACACAGGTTCTGTCTCACACCTTGTTCTCGGTGGCATGTTTTTCCTTCTCCACTTTGGCCAGTGTTAACTCGAGGTCATCGATATCTTTCTTCAGCTCTGAGCATTCATCCTCCAGTTTTCTCTTCTTGGCTGTCAGCTCAGCATTAATTTCCTCCTCATCCTCAGCCCTTTCAGTCACCTCCTTAATTTTGGCTTCCAGTTGGATTTTGGTTTTGATGAGCTGGTCACATCTCTCCTCAGCATCTGCTAAAGCGTCAGCTTCCTGTTACAGAAACATAACTTTGTTTGATAATCTCAATTTTTTAACAAACTCTGAAGAAAAGAGTACTTCCTGTTGCAAACAAAGAATCATGTAACTATTATTTCTAATTACTGCATGAGATATGATTTTACCTAGAGCAGATTTTTATTCAATGTCATTTTTCGGTCTCATCAAGTATTTCTTTATAGAGGAGATGTCTAGTAATATTTTTTTCTATGGATTTTGATATTTTCCCTTGAAACACCATAACTGAATATAATTCTGCAGGGATCTTTTTGTTTTATCTCTGTAAAAGTTTTCATTGGTGTGAATGAGTTAGAATGAATTTATTTGTTCCAAGTAAGTCAGTACAGATTCTAGATCTGCCTGGTTGTTTCCATTTCAATATGAGTTTTTTTCAAAGGTATGAATTAGGCACTTAAATCCACAAGAACATTGTGTAATTGTTGCTAAATCTTTTGATCTTCCCCAGGAGACACACATTGGGCTGACAGTTAGGATGTAAGTGGTATATTTGTCTTCCTGAAATAGTAGCTTCAGGAGTCCTGGTAGAATACTGTGTATCATAAGATACAATATAAGGCTCCTATTTATGCAACTGATTAAAAACAGAGTAAGTAGTCAACTGACTTCTCTCCAAACTCTGGTAACTGCATATATTAATACAGTATTGACTACAATTGGTCCTTATATTTCAAGCCAGCATGGAGAAACATATAGGCACAGAGAAAAATCTATTTCCAAGACAGAAGCTCATATTATTATGTTGACACTGAGTGGTTGGAATTTTACTGTTCATGATTCAGAATAAAAATCTAATGCAATTTAGATTGTAGTATGAGAGTGCCATACAGTGACAGAGGATTTAGTCCTTATATATTTTCCACTGGAAGAAATTTAGTAATAATACTCACAGCCTGCACTTGGAGCTGCAGGTCATTTTTCTCCTGCAGCAAAGAAACCATTTTCTCCTCCAGCTCCTTCCTCTTTGCCTCAGATTTTGCAAGCTCCTCCTTGGTTTTCTCAAACTCCCCCTTCATGTTGGCCATCTCCTTCTCAGATTCTGCACTCTTCAGCAAGGGCTTGATCTTGAAGAACAGCTTCATCCAGGGCCAGTGCTTGACATTCATGAATGCACGAACGTTGTACTGGATGCAGAAGATGGATTCCCTGAGGCATAATTAAATGTACTTAGAATATTTTCAGTATGATGAGACCCAACACTTTCCCTCAGGCACAGTGAAGTTAAGTGTGGATGAGGAAATGCCTACCTCCTCTCCACCATTCTCTGGTACTCCACTCTCATCAGGAAGCCCCTGCACCTGGCCTGTGTGCGGGTGATGAGCTGTGCCAGCTTCTCATCTCTCATCTCCTCCAGGAGCCCCAGCAGCCCAGCTTTGAAGAACACCTAGAGAAAGGGAATGTAGCAGCACCGTCACTGCCAGGTTGAGCAAAGCACAGATGTGCAGTGAGTGAGTCAAGCAGAGGCTGTACCTTGGTGTGTCCAAACTTGTACTGGGTGTGGTCCACATCAATTGACCCAAGGAGCTTCTCAGAAGCCTTCTTGCTGTCAATGAACTGTCCCTCTGGGATGGCACTGGCATTAAGCACCTTGTATCTGTTGATAGGAATGGAAAGAGGAAATAGGAATGAAGGTAATCTCAATCATAAGGCTGTACTGCTTATTGAAATTAACAGCAGTCCTTACAGCTGAACAAAGCTGAGGAAGTTGGAATTCCATCTCTTGTTTAAGGGCAGAGGTGTCCTGAAATCCTAATCTGATCTCAATTGTAAGGAAACTTTTACTGCTTTGGTGATTAGTCATAGATGAAAAGAGGGTGCTGTTCTCCAGCCGTTTCAATCAGGTATCTTTTTGCACTTAAGCTATGCTGTAGAGAATTGCCAGAGAGGATCATTGCTACTGCATGTATAGGAAGGAAGCATCTTCCTCTGAAACTTGTAGCTGAGACAAAGGATAAAGCCATCTGCCCAAGTTTGCAGTTTTTGCCTGAGAATGTGTTGTAGTCACATCCCAGTCAGCATTTTTTTAATCTTGGCTTGTTTATCTCTTTTGTGCTTCCATATTCAGACACTGGCAAAGTTCTGTTGTGTGATGAACAGCAGTGAGGACACCTGATTTATCTCTAAATTCACAACAATTTCTCTTTTGCTAGCCTGACATGTTGACTTTGGTGATACATTCCTATATGTTTACCTTCCTTCAGTTAGATTTGCATTAAAAATTATCAGAAATGTTAAAATAATTTAAATGTACAGCATATGCAATAGACAGAATGGAGAACAGAAAGAAGACTGACCTCTGTTTGAAGTCTGCATAGAGGATTCTGCTAGGGAATCCCTTCCTGCAAATTCTGATCCCCTCCAGCACACCGTTACAGCGTAGCTGGTGAAGCACCAGTTCATGCTCCATGGCACCTAGTGATAGCAGACAATTATTTCATATTTCTTGATAAAGCATAGAGAATGGTGGCTGCAACATGTTTCTCTGCACTTGAGGTTCTTACCAGGTGTTTTTGTTTCATTGGGGATGATACAGCGCACAAAATGGGGGTGAGTGCTGCGTAGATTGGTCATCAGCTTGTTTAGATTCTCCTGTGGGTGCGTGAGCAAGAGTTTTCATTAACAAGTGATACCTCTGAATGTTTACTGTCAGACATGAGAAAAGTGTTGGAAAGCATTAATGAATGTATTACTCCCACCTAGCACCATCCTAGTTTTAATATTCTTTTGCCTTTCAATCTTGAGCAATTTGGGGTTTTTTGGTTAATGTGTTTTCATGAGACTGAGGGATATATCCACAGAGGCAGAACAATCAGAAAATAAGAGATAAAAACAGAATGACTACTCACCCTGAAAAGAGCTGATACAGTCTGGAAAGAAGAACCCTTCTTCTTGCCACCCTTCTTGCCGCCACCACCACCACTCTCTGAAGAACATCAAAAAAAAGGATGGGCTTACAACATTGACTTGGAAATTTTTTATCTCTGAGACTGCAAGGAGCTTGTTCATACGTATCAGTCATGCTAAGAAAGGAATTTAGGATGCAGTAGGAAACAGAGTCAACACTCAATCTAAACGCAGAACAAGGTGTGTGATAATCCAAGGGATTATCATGGTTGAACTGAAGGCCTGAAATACATTTGATCTTTTCCTTATTGATAATTAAAGCCATGGAAAACTCAGCATGGCATTCATATTCTTTCAAATACTCTAGCTGATATTCATGTCTTGAGGACAATCATTAAATAAAAACATAACCATGAATTTCAGAGAACTGACCTGCCTCTCCTCCAGCAGAAGCAAAGAGTAAAGCCAGTGTCTTCATGGATGATTTTTGATACAGCCCCACAACAGTTTCATTCAGGGGGTCCTTGTTCTTGTCAAGCCAGCCAGAGATGTTGTAGTCCACTGTGCCAGCATAGTGCACCAGGGAGAAGTGGGCCTCAGCCTTGCCTTTGGCAGGCTTGGGCTTCTGGAAGTTGTTGGACTTGCCCAGATGCTGGTCATAGAGCTTGTTCTTGAAAGAGGTGTCAGTTGCCTTGGGGAACATGCACTCCTCTTCCAGGATGGAGAAGATGCCCATGGGCTGGAAGAAGCAGAAGGGAAGAGGAAGAGGTGACAAGGCAGAAAGAATCACAAAGAAATAGCTTCCTGAGTGGATATCCACACTCTCAGGCATTGTTGTTCTGCACAGTAGAGCAAATTCTAAAATTGACAATATCACCTATACCCTTTCTAGCTATATTTAATAAAATATTAGCTATATATAATAAAATATTCGACATTGCAGATTGCACAAATACCTTCTCAATGAGCTCGATGCAGGCAGCCAGGTCCATCCCAAAGTCAATGAACTCCCAATCAATTCCCTCCTTCTTGTACTCCTCCTGCTCCAGCACGAACATGTGGTGGTTGAAGAACTGTTGCAGTTTCTCATTGGTGAAGTTGATGCACAGCTGCTCCAGGCTGTTGAACTGACAATTACAAATAGAGACTATTATTAAAGAACATTTATAAAGCTGTGGATAAAGAACAGTATTAGCGTTTGGTACCAAATTACAAGAGGATGTGTCTGTGCTCCAGCTATTCTCAGCCAGCAGTTTGCAAATTTTGTTAGCATATCTCTTTTTAGAAGCTGAACTTTATTCATATGCATATGATCCCCAGAAGCCTAGCCCACTTTAATATTTAAGACGTGTCAGGCTTTGTAACTACTAGAATAAGCTAATTCAATTAAAGGAGAGTCTACAGTGCAACAGTTTATCCAGCATTTCCAAATTCTGATGTCAAAGCATGTCCAAAGCCTTCTAAGCCCAAATTGCTGACTCTGCTCTAGGTACCATATGCTATGTACATCTACTGCTTGTAATCAGTCAAAAACTTAATTTATGGACTACCATTGGTATATCTGCAATGCAAAAATCATCATCAGAAATATATTACCAGGCAATAGAGTTGCTTCTAAAACCATGGTAATAAAGCACTGAACTTACATCAAAGATCTCAAAGCCAGCAATGTCCAGGACACCAATGAAGTACTGTCTGGGCTGCTTCGTATCCAGCTGCTGGTTGATGCGAATAACCATCCACAAGAACATCTTCTCAAATACAGCCTTTGCCAGAGCACCCACTGAATTGTATACCTAAAATGAAAAGCAGAAGTCTGTAATTATCATGCCATGCCAAAGAGAAAGTCCAGAGGATTTGTCAAAAATTTTTTTGGTTACCTGCTGCACAGTTTGACCCTTGGTCACATACTCATTCCCAACTTTGACTCTGGGGTAGCAGAGAGCCTTGAGCAGGTCTGCTGAGTTCAGACCCATCAGGTAGGCAGCCTTGTCAGCAACTAAGGACCAAAAAAATCAGTTGTTAAAGTACCAGCAGGCATTAGCGTTCCTTTAAAACAAATATTGATAGTTCAACAGGCAATCTCTGATCCTCTCAGAAGCAAATACAGTGCAGATAGTTCTAGTGACTTGTGGTAGGCTAACTTGCAGCCATGGCATGAAAAATGATGTGTTCAAGAATGCTAATGTACTTGTCACCTATTCTACTATTAGTATTCATCATTAACAGACTTGTTGCTATTGTAGTATTTTCAGCCACATTCATTTAGGTCTTAACTTTCATAAAAAACACCCCAAACAACACAGACTCTATATTGTGCTGGTACCTTCTGTGCCATCTGGCTCTGCCTGCTCCTCACGCTGCTTCTGCTTGAACTTCAGGTTCCCATAGTGCATGACAGCCCCTGTCAGCTTGTAGATGGCTGTCTTCTCATCGGGAGTGAAGCCCAGGATGTCAATGGCACTCTAAACAATAGAATCATTCCAGTAAGTACCGTGCCTGCTAAAGGTCAGTATCTGCCTAAGAAAATGTCTGAGTGTTACTTACATCCGTGGCCATCAGCTCTTCCTGGTCGTTAATGCTGGGAACAGTGATCTCCCCTTGACTCACATACTGATAGTCGTAGGGGTTGGTGGTGATCAGTAACATCTCTGGAAAGAAGGACAAAGCACACAGAGAACAAACATCATTGGCATGTAAAGGAATGACATGCTGTTCCATGACCTTTGTCTGGAGAAGTGAGTGATGCTTCTTACCAATTAGCTCTGGCTTCTTGTTGGACATGATCTGGTAGAATATGTGGTAGCTTCTTTCTGCCTTGAGCTGGAAAGTGACTCTGGACTTCTCCAGCAGATCTGTCAGGGAAGGTAGGGCAGAGTTAGCACAGGAACTGGGGAAGGCTGGAAGGAAAGGGATCAGGCCAGGAGGGTCTCTTACATGTTTCAATGTCAGCAGAAGCCAGTTTGCCTGTGGCACCAAAGTGGATTCTGATGAATTTGCCCTAAGCGAAGCAGAAAAGTCAATTGAGATCTCTTTTATCAATTCTGACTGCAAGAGCACTCAAGTCAGTGTATGGACAGGAAAAAAGTCCCTTTGTCCCAGGCAGCAACTTACAAAGCGTGAGGAGTTGTCGTTCCTCACGGTCTTGGCATTACCAAAGGCCTCCAGCAGTGGATTGGCACTGATGATTTGATCCTCAAGTGTCCCCTAAAGTGGAAGTCTTGTTGTCATGATATAGCTCATACATAGATTTGATAGTTGCAGGTTGCTACCCCCAGGACCTCACCTGCATTTTGCCTGCTGGCTGTTGTTCCTCCTTCTTCTTATCCCCACTGGCTGCAATTGTTGCAAAGTACTGGATGACACGCTTTGTGTTCACAGTCTTTCCTGCACCGGATTCTCCACTGTCAGACCAAAGAGAGAAGGAGAGAGCCTGTGGTGAGGCAGGATGTCTCCTGGCACTGGGCAGCCCAGCAGGGACCCAAGCAGGGGGTGTACATACGTGATCAGGATCGACTGGTTCTCACGATCTGTGAAAGAGGCAGAAAGAAAGATAATGTTATCAGTTGATCTGGGTAACATAAATCTGAATGAGAAGTAGAGCTGGAAAGGGATATTGGGGGTTTTATCATGTATAGGAGTAGTCCAAGTAGTGCAAGACTATTCTATTCTTTTCCAGGTCCCAACAGAACAAAGTATTAGACAAAATAGACACTAGTGGTTGGTTAGAGGTCCTCAGGCAAGCTCTGTATCCACTTCCCCTTGACACAGTTCTCAATCAGAAATCTAATCAAAGTGCCTATCTGTATTCAAAATAGAATTTTCTGTTCTTACTGTGCAGCTCAATCAAGTTCTCAGCCATACAACTCTCTGGTGGTTATTTATGTACTTCAAAGATTCCAGTGTGGCTTTTTGGTTTAGGCGGCTGAGAAGGTCATCAAGCAACTCACCAGTCAGCATGAACTGGTAGGCGTTGTCAGAGATGGAGAAGATGTGTGGAGGGGCCTCCTGGCGCTTCTTGCCTCGGTAGGCCAACACCACCTCTGGGTTGTACACCGGCAGCCACTTGTAGGGGTTGACAGTGACACAGAAGAGACCCGAGTAGGTCTGCAAGGAAGGGAGACAGCCCGTTGGCTTCCACTTAGCCTGGCAGAGCAGCTCTTGCGAGCTGCCTTCCTCTGGGCAGACTGCTGCTGGCACTTACGTAGATCATCCATGCTGCGTAACGCTCTTTGAGGTTGTACAGCACAGCGGGTTCATGGAGGTGGGTCATCATGGCCATGTCCTCGATTTTATCGTACTTGGGAGGGTTCATGGAGAAGATTTGATCTTCCTTCACAGTCAGGGTCTGTTAGAGGAAGGAAAGGTATATGAATGTGTCCTTGTAGCCCAGAGTGGGAATTAAATGCTGTTTTAAGTCTTGCATTTTCCTCACCTCTCCACCTTCAGTCTTAACAGTGACCTTCCCTGATTCTTTGCTCTGGATTGTGCTTTTCACATAGGATTCCTTTGCATGTACCACAAAGACTGAAGTCTTGGCATCGAAAGGCTTGTTCTGGGCCTCTATTCGTTCTTTCTCTGACTTCCGGAGGTAAGGAGCTGCCTCCCCAAAGATGGCCATCTCAGAGTCTGACGACATGGCTGCAGCTTATTGAGTGCAGCACAGCACAGGACTGAAGTGAAGAAGAGTGTTGTGTGAAGGAAGATATACCTTTGTACCAATCACGTGAGTCTCTGCGGTGTTCTGCTTTGACTATTCTTATGGTCTCCCGCTATGTCTTATCTGCTTTTCACCCTAGATATCCTTTAATTTATTCAGATCCTAATGAGGATATATTCAGATTATTTTAACTCTCCTTTATTCTAGTTTACATGTTCAGTTCTTTAGATCTAGCAGTGTTTCAGTAGGCTATATAGAAAAATTGGATTGATTGTCACAATACAAAAATTTCTTATGCAAAGCAGAACAGAGATCAAGGGAAGTCATCTTACCAAAGTTATCAAAGCCTACTTATACTCACTCTCTCTTGCACTATTTAGACCATGTAAGTTGTATTGACTATAAAGATGGAGAAACTTAAGAAAAAAGGTGTAGAGTAAGCAGAAGTACAGGTGTGAATTGTCTATGCAAAGATACTGACTCAGAGAGTTTTCTAGTTGTTCCGCATTTTCTAGTTCAGGTTGATCCTTTAAGATGGATTTGTACCAAAAGAAGAAAATTTCTTAATAAAAACACTAAGAGGAATTTGAAAATATCTTAACTATGTATGTGCTGTTCATTCATCTTTCCTGGGTTTCTGTTCACAATCTTCTGCTAACAGTTCTGTGTAAGAAGAGGTCAACTATTTCCTAGCAGGTACCAAATAAATGTGTTCAACCCAGTTATGAAAGGAAATTTGCTGGTTTATGCAGCATGGTTCAGGCAGAATTGCACTGCATTAGTATGCATAGATCTAAAGTGATATGGGAAGTGCCCATGCAACTGCATAAAGAAATCATCTTGGACCACCTATGGGTTAGGTAAATCATTCTTACCTCTTGTGACACCAGTTGGCTCTTAGGCTGGAAGCTGGTCAATACTGAAAAACAGAAATGACAACTTCCTCCTTACTTTTTGCACATAATCCCAGGGATAAACCACAAGACAAAAATAGGCCAGTGATTTGAAAGCAGTGTCTGTATCTATTGATACAGACAATCCTCTGAGGAAAGCAGTTCCACAGGCAGCATGGGACTCTGTCAGCACCCCGCCCTCCATACTCTTACCTTGAAGCTTTCCGTGGAGACAGAACAGACTTGTCCTACCACTACTTTTATAGGTTATGGTCTGCACATACAACTCCCTCCTCATCTTTCTTAGGTCAAAAAATTTTTGGCAAAGCATTGTTTGGCAAACTTGACTGAGTGCATGATTGCCATTCGTGCTCGTGGATATATTTAGAAATATTTGAAGTCTTACTAGCTATGTGAATAAATCTCCTATAAATATTTTGACTAGGAATCTGAAAGGAGGAAGTGCTGTTCAGCAAATAGAGCAGGACACCAGGACTTGGAATTGCTGGCTTCTCTTCTGCCTCTGAATTGCTGTTTGACATCTAAGATTTATAGGTCTCAAGACTCAGCAGTAGTTAGGATTACTATTAGAAAGAGCTTTGGGAAGATTCTATTCTGAAATATTCTGGAAATAAAGAACAGGAACACTGTAGTAGTGTCTAATCCCAAAAGTTTGGACAAACATATCATGCTTGTGTTACTGCACCCATTTAAAACTCCTTAGCTTTTTGTTGGCTACTTTCAAAAGTTCAGAGAAGACTGTTCTTGATTCACGTATTTAATTACATCCTTTACCTCTTCTGAACTATTGCCTAATGGCTACAATTTGAAATTGGATTTTAGTGGTAGTGCTGTCCATATCTGACTGTGCTGGTTTTCTCAGATACATGTCTAGCAGACGTTTTGGTAAGATCAGGTTAGCATTTATGTCCTTTGTATTTTAGGTTTACTGGCAGTTTTACCTCAACGATTTGATGTTATTGTAGAGACCTTGGACAGTGGCTATCATTGCCAAATGCAAGAGTGGTGTTTAGGTCACCAACACACCTTCTATAGCCTTCCTAAGCACAAGCACAAACTTCACAGAAATTTAGAGAACTCCTGGGAGGTTCTAGGTCTTTACATGTCTATCTTGTAAATTATTTTCTCTTTCTTCATAGCAATCCAGTGCAAATCCTAGGTATTCTAGATAGATATATTCTGTCAGAACCCTCATTCAACACGAAGTATTAACAAAAGTTACCAAAAACTTTAATGAAAGACTACAAATCAAGATCAATGATGAACTTTTGTCTTAATTTTAAAATGCCTTGTAATTTCTAAAGCAAACAAACAAATAAATCATTAGTTTAAGCAAAATTCTCAAAGGTTTTGGATGCTTTTAAGATATAGGAGGAAGAGCACTTGACCTGTTCTGATCCATCAATGACAATGCATTGTGTCTTAAGACAGGCATGTTGTATTAATAAATTAAGATATGCATAAGACAGGCATGTTGTATTAATAAATTAAGATATGCAAATAGCTTTTAAAGTAACCATAATAGTTCTCAGTGAAGGTGAACATTAGGTAAACCTGGAAAGAGGTGTATTAAGTGATTGGAAAGAAAAGCCACTCTCACACTTGGCTTTTAGCTATTCACAGGGAATTTTAAGGATATGGCTACTTTGGGGAATGTGGTGTGGCCATATCCTCTGGTGCTACAGCTCAGCATCAGACAGCAGAAAATTTGTATATCTTGTGGGAACGGTGTAAGGGGAAAAGATGCAACTAGAACATTCTAGCTGCTCTTATAATAAAAGTTTGAGATCAACAGGGTGTCTGGAAACATGTTCTGGGTCCTGAAGAGCTGTCATTTCCTTTATAAATAATTAGGCATGATCTACTATTTGATATTTTTTCCATAGAGTTAGGATGAGGTACTGTGATTCTGTACCATAGTTAGAAGATTCATGCTCTGTCAAATGACTGGGATGTGAAGCACTGTAATGAGGGTAAGACAGGTTGACCAGTCTTCTAAACTCACTACTTTAAAGAGCTTCATTTTAAATTTCCAACACTGCATGTACAACTGAAACATCTGAGATCAAGTATTCTTTTATGAGGCTGCCAATGGCTTTCTGAACAATAAATGTAGACATTTTAAATTTGTGTTTGCAAAATAACATTGTGCATTGTAGAAATGTCTTTGAAGAAAATGGAGATGTCTTACTCATCCTCTAGAATGCAAAACAGGATATAGAGAGAGAAAAAAAGGAGAGATTTTCCCCTCTTCTTCTAATGCATCATATAATTGTTTAAAAAAGAACAAAATTAATGGCTCATGATATAACACATGATGGTAAATTCAAGTTGAATCTGCAGGTTTTTCTGATAAATTTGTGTCTGACTGTTTACATAATGACTTCCAAGTTGTGCAGGAACTGAAAGCTTAGCAGCTGAAATCTATACAGCTGTAAAAAATCTCTCATCTTTTTAATTCTGATTATGGCTCACTGTGACCCTGGCAATGTCCACTTTTACAGTCATTACAGTGCTTATGTGTCTACTAGTAACTGCAAAACTATTCTTTATATTTAATCTTCCTTCTTGGTTCCTCTGCACATGTTAATTAAAGGGGATGACTTGGATTCCAGTATGCTGGTTCAAAGATCACACTTGCAGTATATCATCCCCTCTGTCAGTTTTACATCATGTATTTTGTTTCACCTCTAAGGATAATGGCATCTGGGAAAGCAACAGACTCAAGACGGAATGACAAATGACTTGTTTTTCTGTTCCCTGTATCTTTAACTTCCCTATCAGAAACCTGGTGATAAAGGACCACCTTCTACAACACATGGCTTTCATCTGCATTGTTCAGGGAATTGCACCTCACACATATACTCTCCACAGTGGAACCATGAGGTCCCAAAGCTATCCTGGGGCCCTAAGTTCTTGAGGACTCTCCTGCCTCCCTAGATTAGAAAAGTGAGAATGGGGAGACTCTAACCAGTCTAGAGATGTTTTTTCTCACAAACAAAAGCATAAGGGTGCAACAGAGAATGAATATGTGTTATGACAATAGTAGTCAACATCATAATATAAGTATCTGTAGAATCTAAGTCAAAGATGCCCAGATCCATGGTATAATCTTATATTTTGGTGCTTATTGCTTGTAGTAATCCCTAATCTTCAATATCTAGAAAAGAAGAAAACAGCAAGTTATTATTACAAAAAGTGACAGTTTAATATTATGTGAATTTTCAGAATAAGTTTTCATGTTTGTGATATTCTCATGTTCCCATTAAACTCCAGGCTTTTTCCAGAATTTGTTAAATGGGATGGTGTAGTGAAATTGAACTTCAACCACTTCTTGCAGATTTCAAAGTTTTAGAAAGGATTGCATAAATTTTTTTCACTTGTGGATAGAAAAGAGATTCACAAATGTAAAAGAGTGGTAGTTCTTCTGTGATTGATTGTAGAGGTGGACAATGGCAAATCTTCAATTTACCTCTTTTCTTTGCCAGTTTGTCATTGATGCTTTGCTGGTTTTTGTTCCACAAATTCATCTCTCTGCAGTAGAAAAAGGATGATAACTTTATAGAACCACAGAAGTGTTTGTGATAAGGGATTCCTGGAGGTCTCTAGTCATGTTTTCAAGTCATAAAAACATCCCACTGCTCTCAAAAATCTGTTGCTGTTATGCACTCTCCTCTTACTGAAAGATAGTGTCTACAGTAAATCTTCCAAGCAACTACTTGTGTTTTAACATCTGACACTACCAAGAAGAGCTTGTCTTGAGATTCTCTGGCAATTACCTGACTCTGCATTTCCTTACTCAGAGTACTTTTTTGTTCAGGCTTCATTCACACAAAGTTGTGACATTGCAGTGTACAAACCAACTGTTGACTCTGGATGTATTTTTCTTACAGCAGATCACAGCAAATCTGGATGTCACTGAATGGGAGAAGCAGCCTGCCAGGACATAAAGGATAGGGGAGAGGTAGTTATAAAATCTTTGTGCTTATGATCTGTCTGGTTTTGAATTCTCTGTGTTCTTATACACTGTCTTCATAGTAGGATTAGGTCTGGTGGCATAATAGTCCAATGACAGTATTAATTTCATCACCTTACCAAAAATTATTTGTGCAGAGCAGTTGGAAACTTTTGATCAGTTCAGGGTCCTGGCATAACCAGACATCTCAGAAACTTTAGAAAAAGGAAGTTTAGATAAAAAAAAGGGTAATCAAAAAGAAGAAAATAGGTAATAGCTTGGCAGGACTCAAAATAGTAATAGAATATAACCCCAGTAAACATTACTTTACTATGCTATTAAATGAAATTGATTTGGTACCCAAGTCTTGTCTAGGAAAGTCCATGTGATTACTCCACTTAAAAATGTATGGAAGGGAGAGTGGCCAGGGATTAGGAGTGGTCAGCACATGAAGGATACTACATAGAACAAGACACTTCTTTTTTGGAATGGGAGTGACTGAGCTAAACATTTTTTATCTGGTCTCAAAAATCCTGGGTGAATAATATCAGGCATGCAAAGCTGAATATGGAAAAATACCTAAGGGACACTTGGTACCAGTGAAGTAGTTTTTCTTGGAATACACAATTGAACTGCAGAAAAAAAAAATCCACAGAACACTGTGTAGGTTAAAGGGTAATTGAGTTAGAAAGAATTAACATGGGGGGGAAGGGTGTGGTGTGGTTGTTTTTTTTGTTTGGGGGAGGGGTATATATATATAACTTTAATAAAACTTTAGACTAATTTTTGGAGAATAGGTCCATCAGAAGCAATTACTCATACTATTCCAGGCAGACCACTCTGTTTAAGTTTCTAAACTACTAACTTTATTGTTCTCTCTGGACCCTACCTACCAACTCTAACTGGCCCAAGAGAATTATGCTTCCTACTGGTTGTTTTTAAAAAGTGATTTACAGAAACAGTTGTGCCACTCAACTGATACAGGTGTTTATCTAAAAGAAAAGGTTCTCTTTATGTTGAGGTAAGTTCAGTTAGGTAAGTTAGGATAGTTATTGTCACTTCCTGCATTCTTTTTTGAGCTTCCTCAGCACAACATCCTTGCTAATCATCTCTGAGCCTTCTGTTGTGGGGGGTTGTTAATCAGTCACACAGATCATTGCTTGAAATTATGTTATTTAATGCTTTATTGTATTGTAGGCTTCTGTTCAGAAGGACCTTGACAGGCTGGAGAAGTGTGAAGACAGGAATATAATGATATTTAGCAAAGAGACACGGGCATAGTGTTCAGAGGTTAGTGCCAGGCAACCCAAAGGAAATTAACAATCCTGAGGGAAAGAAGGGTTGTACATACTTGTGTGTTTTAACAACAACTGCAACAAACCCCACCCCAAAATAAAACACAAAGATTGTTCCTGCAAAAGAGAATGTGATTATGAATGGAAATACCTAATGAAATTTACAATAGGATTGCATGCAATCTGTTAATCCACTGCTGTAGCTAATCAAGATTTAGCTATAGGATGTGCAGGGACAGTCCTGAAAGAGCCAGTAATGTTTGGATGAGAAAACTAAAACAAGTAGGGTCCTGCCAACAACTCACTTTCTGCCATTTCTCTATCCACCTATGCATGGTTGGACTCCACTGGCACTACAAGCAAAACACAACACAGCCTAAGTGAAGTGGCTGATTGAAAGCCACCTTTGGATATAGAATATCCTGCACAGCAGTGCAGTGTGAGGAAGGCACTGGAGGACTGACATTCCCTACAGAGGAGGGGGAATTTGAGTATGCTGAAAATAGATCCTTCTTGAGATGGAGATCAGGCAGCTGCCTCACTTTCTGCCAGCTCCAAAGATATGTTCCCTTCCCCCATTCTGAGAAGGACCAGAGCTAGGTAATTTCAACAGTTCAGATAAGCCTTGAACACCTCCAGGGAGGGGGAATCCACCACTTTCCCAGGCAACCTGTTCCAGTGCTTCACCAGCCTCGTGGCAAAGATTTTTTTCCTAGTATCCAATATAAATCTACCTCCTTCCAATTTGAAACCATTCCCTCTTGTGCTATCACTAAATGCCCTTCCAAAGAGTCCCTCCCCAGCTTTCTTGTCAGCCCCTTCAGGTACTGGAAGGTCACTATAATGTCTCCCCAGAGACTTCTCTAGGCTGAACAACCCCAACTCTTTCAGACTGTCTTCACAGGAGAGGTGCTCCAGCCCTTTAATCATCTTCATGGACCTCTTATATAATATTATATACTATATGCAACATGTATTATTATAATATAATATATAGTCTATTTTATAGATTATATAATATATTATTTTATACATTAGATAGACTGTAGTATATTAAATTATATATTAAAATATAATATGTATTATATTGTATGATATGTTATATATATTATGTTCTATATTATAATACCGATCATAGGAAGAGTATTCCTTCCTGAAAACTGGGGATACCTAGTGGTACTGAGTACATAGATTTAGGATTCAAATGTGAATTACAGGATTCACATTTAGCTTGTGGATGCACCACTGCATGCCTGCAGTCTAGTAGGGAGGAGCCAGGGACTCCTGAGGTAACAGGAGCCAACAGGGAAACCTTGGTAGAGCACATCCTCTCCAGCCAGTCAGTCAGCTCACTGGGTGCCCAGGTGAAATGCCTCTAAGCAAACACAGTTAGAATGGGGAACAAACAAGAGGATTTAGAGATGTGCACATGTCTTCAGGGCTGTGATCTTATTGGCATCACAGAGATGTGTTGAGATGACTCATATGGCTGGTGTGTTGGGATGGAAGGATACAGGCTATCTAGGAAGGACAGGCAGGTGAGATAAGGATGGGGTGTCACCCTGAAGGTCAATGACCAGCTGGTGTTCATGGAGCTTCATCTGGGGATGGATGAGGAGCTTGACCAAGTGCTTATGGTTCAGCATTAAAGGGAGCCAAAGGACAGGAGACATTGTAGTTATGTTATATATATGTTATATATAAACATTGTCAATGACAAGGAAAGTGATGTTTTAGAGCTGCCTGCTCCTGTGCGTTTAGAAAGTGGTACTGAAAAAATGACCAGTATTGATGGACCCCAGTGCTTTCAAAAGGAGCTTCCCAGGGGACCTTACCAACTCAGTCCCTGAGCAGCCCAAAATCTGCTCACCCCATAGCTAGTGTTGAAGTATTGAGGCAGTTTTCCTCCTCCTCTCACGAAAGGTTTAAATTCCACTACTTCATGGTCACTATGGGCAAGACAGACACCTACAACCACATCCCCCACAAGATCATCTCTGTTCACAAGCAACAGATCTAGGAGGGCATCTTTCCCTGTTGCTTCTCTTAATACCTGAACAAGGAAGTTATCATCCAATTGCTTTAGGGATGTCCTGGACCTGTTGGTGGTAACTGTGTGGTGTTCCCAGTTAATGTCTGTCAAGTTGAAGTGATCCATAAGGACAAGAACAGTCAGTCTAGAGGTGTCTCTCTCCTGGTTCTGGCCAGGCCAGAGTTAACCTCCCGAAGAAGTCAGCACAGGTGAGCTGAGTTATCCTGGGCTGTTTTCCACACCACCTGACATCACTCCACTATAAAAGGGGCTGGTAGTGAGGGGCATTCCTGGGTGCCTCCAGAGTAGCTGAAATGTGGCTGGGCCATCAGGTCTGTCCTTGCATTGGTGCAGTAATCTCTGTCATTGTTGGGTCAGTAAGGTAATCTGTCTTATCACTGGGTGTAAGTGAAACTTGCTGCAGGCTGTTCTTGCTCTCCTTTCGTGGTGCTTTTGTCAGTAAACTGTCCTTATTCAGCCCATGGAGGCTTTGCTTCCCCTCAGGGAGTGAGCAAGCAGCATGTGGTGCTCAGCCACTGCTTGGGGCTGAACCACCACAGTCTCTTAGTTCTTTGAAGAATAATCTGTTGATGTTGTTATTTTGGCCTGGTAGTCTATAGTAAACTCCCACAACAACATCTCCTTTATCTGTCTGTCCCTTGATCCTTGTTGTCTGTGGGGTCAGAAACCTGTACCTGGTTCTGTGGATTTGTGTGGCAGCTTCTTAAATGAAAAGTAACATTCATCGACCACTCAGTTAGTGCTGAGGAGCTGAGCAGTTTAACTGTGAGTGTTTTGAAGAATCCCATGCTGTCTTTGGTCTCCTGGTAATTTTGCTTGATGCCCCTACTTGTGTATGGAATCCAGGCATGCATCCACTCCCTCTTATTGCCCTCTCTTGATTTTTCTAGACTTTATATTACGTCTGGTAGCTGTCTCCTCTCCAACTTGGAGACTCCAAGGCTGACTGGGCACTTTCAAGTGCTGAAAGACATTTGGGATGTCTGTGCTGGGTGACACTGAATGTCCTTTTGAGTGGAAGGGATTCCTGTAGGAAGCTTGAAAATATTTCTCATTCTGATTCATGTTTGTGTTGAAGAGATGAAAAGGCTGTCTGTCTGCACAGTGTGCATAAAGTGTATGATGTACTCCTCAAAATGAACTTGCCTCTATTGGGGGAACCCAGAGGATTGGGGTTTCATATGAAAATCCCTTGGCTCAGCAATTCCAGCACAAACACCTCTCTGAGGACCCCAGTTGAAGTGCCTATTTTTATGGTTATAGAGATCACAGCTCTCAGGGTTCAGGTTTCAGAAGAAAGAATCTAATTTTTCGCTGACATTGTAAAATTTGAGGGGAAGGTTAGAAGTCTCTGGGGAGTAAGTGAAGCATTTGGCTTCACCAGCTGCACAGGGAACATGATCTGGGGCAAACATAAGAACTCGAGGATTTATACATTTGTTTTAGTTGCTGGAAGTTCATTTAAAGTGATAGTTCACCTTACAGCCCTCCTCATGTATGCCTGCCCCACACCAATTATGGTATTCTATCATTTCTCCTCAGGATTGGCCTTGCTGTTGCTGTGCAGAGTCCTAGGAGGGAATTGCTGGGAGAATGTGGAGATGGACTAGATTTTCCTCAGAGAACTATGGACATTACTGACCATGACCCTTTGTCTGCTTCATCGTAACAGTTCTTATGTAAGTATGTAAAACAATGTTCACAGCTCTCTCTGGTAAGAAAAGAGCTTTCTGTGTGCTGGAGACTAAACCTTTTCCTCTCCTTATGTGGTAAAATTGTTTCACAAAGAAAGGTTTTTAAACTGCTGCTTTTACACTGAGATATGGACTAATTTCCTTCTTTGGCATCAGAAGTGTGGCTGTGGAACTGCAGAAAAAGTGTCCTTCTATCCAGATGGACTAAGACTTACCTGTTCTTTGTGTAAACAACAGGAAGGGGGTCTCCTTTATGGCATCAGATTTCCATAGGGAACCAGGACTAACATGTGTTGGGGTCATGAGGAATGTTTGCAGCAGCATGTCTGTCCTTTAAGCCTTCAGTATCAGGGGCCCTAAGAGGCAGTAACTCAGAAAAATCATGGGAGGAAGATTTATTCTGTTTATCTCAATGTTATTATTGACTATTTCATTTAGCAGCCTGCTTCATGCTCAAATGATTTCTGTCCTCCTCCTGCTCAGCCAGGGATGCCACGTTAGTGCCACAGCAAACAGCACATTTGCAGTGGTCACAGAGGTGTTGCAGTATCCAGGATCTGTGTCATCAGGAACTTGGCAATATACTAAAAGCCTGGGGAAGGCCAGGCTGCTGTTGACAGTAGCTTGCATTTAGCTCAGGAAATGACTCTGGGCTTCCATCAGCTCACTCTAGCCAGAGCAGGAGTTCCCTCATGCCTCTAGCTGAGATGTCCATGCAACACTCCTGCCAGCTGCAAAGGGATTGTTAACATGCCCAGGAAACTGTCCACACATGCAATGGCTGCTTGGATTGTTTAGGAACACCCTGTGGCATGGCATCTATTAAACAGTGGATTATCTGCATAACAAGGAAGTTTGGCACCTAAGAGTTTGGATTCTGTTCTATGCAAAGCATTCAGGCTGCTTCCAGCATAGGCCAGCCACACAGGAGGCATGGGTAGAGGAGGAAGTCTAGAGCTAGGACAGGGTACAGACCAGATGCTGCTACTGACACAGTTTTGCCTTCTAAGAAAGGTGAAGGGTGAGGAAGGGGTGTAACTCAGAGGAGAAAACGCTGTGAAAGTATTCCTTGAATGGTGACTGTCACAGTTCAGAGAACAGGAAAGAGCCCTTTTTGTCTATAAACAGGTGTGCAGCAGTGTGTGTATGTGTGAGTGTGTCTGTTGCAGTGCACAGGGGGTCCCATACATCCCTAAATTCTCTGTTGCCTTGAGATAAATGGTGTGCCATCTCTCCTGTAGCAAAGTGTCCTGAATGAGCAAAGCTGGCTGGCCTATGGCAAAATGCTTTTACCAGTAGTCCTCTGAAGGCCTATTGCACTGGACACTGATCACAAACATGCCACTTCAGTTGGTTCCTCTGCCTCTTATTTGGATCAATTTGCTTTCCATTATACTTCCTCCTTGTCAACACTGAGCAAGTATCACATGTGGCTAAGACAATGAGGTTTGTATCTTCCCAGCCAGAGGAACTTTCCAAATATGCTCAACATCCACTTGTTATCTCAGGCAGTGCCAGAGTATTTTGAGCAGCAAAAGCCCCTGCAGCCCTGATATCTGGAGGTGGTCAGATGGCTGGCTGACTGGGAAACACTCCTTTCCTGACCTCACAACACTCAATGCCTGACTGTTCTCCACTTTAACATCTTTGTTCCAGGGTGTTTCTTGTCACAGAACAGGGCTGCATCTGGCAGTGTGACAGAGGCAAGACCACTGCAGTTCCCAGCCCTGGTCCAACCAAGCAGTGAGGCTGAGCAGGTATTTCTAGAAGTCACTCACACACACACACACACAGAGCATATGTATGCAACACATGTGGACATAGATACACAGCTGGCCACAGATCAGTGCAGGGGAACATGCTCAGAGCTCATGCAAATGCCAACAGCACAAGTGTCCTCATCCCATTCCCCTCTGACAGTTCAGGATGAAGGTCTTGTAGTGGCAACAGAGATACACATATGTACAGAATGTACCTCTGGTCCCTGGGCATGGACATCCACTGTGCCCAGTCCAGTGTCATGGAATCCTGGTCCTCCCTGATGTGTTCCTTACAGCTGTGTAAGCAGACAGCTCTGGAAATCCTTCCTGATGAGGGACTGGACAGGGGTTAAGTGTCTGAAGGAGTGGGAGGACTTTCCCTCTTCCCTTCAGCAACCTGTGTTTGACTACCTACTCCTGTTGTACAGAGCAATGTTTTGCTGCTTTGTTTTTGGATATAGGTTTTTTGGGGTGTAGTTCCATGCCTTCTCTCACACTTCTGTTAACTACCATTGCTTCTTTTCTAGTGCAAAACATTGACTTCCCTATATCCTGTGAGTTCCACCTTGTGGAAACCTGCAGAAACCTGCAGTTTGTGGTTTTTTTCCAGAAGTTTTTTTAATGTCTGAGCCCCAGTGGATCCAATTTTCTGACTGCAATTGTTTCTAGCAGTTGTAACCAGATTTTTCATTGTTCTGGGCATGCCTTTCTAGAACAAAGATAAGCATGCTGTTGCTTGACAGGCATGATGGCTCAGTTGCTGTCAGTCATATGGATAAAACTTCCCTACTTTGTTCAGCAAGGGCCAGATGTCCGTATTGTGCAAAGAAACAAATGAACTGGGGCTGAATATTCCTTCCCCTGTGCTGGACTTGGATTCAGTAAATTCCTGATGGTGGTGAGTTCCGTTCTTGTACTTGGAGACGGGGTTTGTGCCTGCTTCTAAAAATATTATGACATTTATCATTTCCTCAGTTCAGAGAAGGAATCAGACCACCTGGCCCCTCCTCTAGGTACACTCCTGTGAGTTAGAAACCAGAGCCTTTGGCTGTGCCTGTATGGATGTGCCATGGGATTTTCTTTCCCCAGTTTTGTGTGGTAATGTCTGGTTGCATGAATTATATAGCAGGCTTGTGCTGTGGCTTCCCTGTGCCCCTTGGCGTCAGAAGGTCATTCAGCACTGCACACCTGTGCTGCTCTTTGAGCCAGAGGCTGTACTTACTTATTTTTAATTTCTGCCTGGTCTTCCTTTCATGGAGAGTCTAATTCTCTATGCATGGAATCCCTTCCTAGTTTTTAAGGCATGGCTATGCTACAAAAGCTGTGCTGCTGCTTATGAAGAGTATGTTCATTCTTGCTTTTTTTTAGTGCTACCTGTTGCTATTGAAATAACACCTGCTGGGATGTATTTTCAGGTTCCCTCCTGAGTCCTTCTTAAAGCCTTGTGTAACATTTGCTATTTCCATTTCTCTGTCACTTATTTAAGCACTGGTTGTATTCCCTGGAAAGTAATTCAGGTTCTTCAGATTTTAATCAATTTAGCAATAGTGGTTGAGTGCCATCTATTCCTGGTGCATTGTTACTCTTCCATTTATTCCAAAATATCTTGTAAAAAAAAAAAAAAAAAGGGAATATCCCCAATTACTCTGTAGTGAAAAATCAACTTTTCTGCAGAGTTATTCTTTTCTTTTCTCTTTTACAGCTTTATAATCTACTGGCATTTGAGATGTTCCTGAAATCTTCAATGCAACTAAAAATCTGACAGCAGCTCCCATGTGGTTTCTGCTAATCTAGTTAGCTCCACAAGCTGCTTTGATTTTAAAAATCATTTTTCTCTTAATCACATTGATAAAACATATTCTTGCTACAGCATCTTTGCGGTCACAGATGAGTAGATGTCTCTGATCAACACAAAGAACCAATATGACTTCAGACAGCCATTGCCAGCCTTACAGAAGCAATTTTACTCCTTCACTATGAACAATATTTTTTTCTTCTTTGCATGTAGCTGTATAAGACATGAGTCTTGTCAGATAAACTAAGCTGTGATTCTGAAAGAACTAAACCAGAAAAAAACAAACCCCCAAACAAGAAAAAACTCCCACAAATATCATGGCCAGACCTTATATATCTATATATTATTCAGTACAGCAGTTTATTTGAGAAACATTCCCTGGGGGATTTGCAGCTTGCAAATGCTGTTGTTGGCCATGCTGTCAGTATGAGCAAGGCATGCTAGAGGGATCAGTGTACACTGTGGACCTCGATGAACCATCTGACAGGGAATGCCCAGCCTCAGCCACTGCAGGATTTGTGCTGCCCTCTGTGTAAAATGAGAGCTCCCAAAAAAGTTGGGGCCAAAGAAACAGAATTACTGGAACACTGAATGTTCAGAGCAAGGCTTCTCATCCCAAGACTTCCCAAAATTGAGATGCAGCTGGACACTGGACTCTGGAGATGGTAGGACAGTTTTCTTATTAAAATGTTTCTTTCTCCCACTGATTAATGAAATGCATGATTTTAATATTCCCTGCAGAAGGTGTCTAGTCCAAAGGGGTTTTTTTGTTATGCTACATAGTTTAAAAAAAAAAATCCATAATATCTGAGACTTAAGAGTAGAGGTATTGATTTATTTTTTTGAGCGAAACAGATTGAACAGAGCTGCTAGGAACTTAAAGATACTCAGAGGAACATACACAATGTGGGTACAGGGCAATTTGAGCCCTTCATGATATTGGCCATGGTGAAGACAAGCATTTCTGGGGCAGGAAGTTACTTGTGGTGACTGCTCTATTCCATGCACCAAGGCATGGAGGTACCATGAAGACCTTTCTGTCTCCTAATTGTATTCTCTTCACTTTGCTCCAGTGTTTTTGTGATGCATTTGGAGCATAGATTAATGGTATAAAGAAGTCTATCACATAAGTATGTACAGTGTTTCACACTTATGATGCCTTACAGAAGAGAGGGCAGGAAGAGAAAGAATGGGTCCCCAGAGATAGTTCAGCACCACTTAACTGTGAAGTGGAGAGGGTAATAAAATGCCTATGGAGGAGCTGAGTGAATGTCAAAGTCACACAGTTACTTAGGCTCCATCAAAGTTTCCAACAAACATCAGTGGAGAAGAATTGGAGAGTGGGTCCTGGATGAGGACATGACATTACGAATGCTCTTTCCATCACTTGCCAAAGCAGCTGAGGAGCTCCTGTTACAGAGCAGGTGAGTGGAGTGAGAAGACTGGGTAGTCTCTGGGAAGAACAGGCCAAAAGAGACAACAGGTGGTAGAGGGAGTTGAAGAAGAATGATTTGGATTGACTTGAGAAAGAACCTACTCCCCTAGAAAAGTTCTGAGAACATGTTGATCAGTTGCAATTGCTGGCAGATAATAGAGGTGCCATAATGCCTGCTGATTAATATGGTTTTGATGCCTTGCTTTGTAGTGCTGTGAATAGAAGGAACATGTGTATAATAGTTTCTCTGAGCTGTGCCTTTAAGAAGTCTATGTTCTTAGGTACTGTCACAAATTACTTATCAAAACACCAGTTTGAACACCCAGAACATGTCTTGGCAATGCAGTAAGTAAGGTGCAAGCATTTAAATACAGAAGTATTGTAAGGTACCTTGTGTTATCTTTTTTCATGCCTTTTTCCCCCTTACCTCCATGAGGGCTTGTTCAAACCTCAAATTACCCCTAGAAAAAGCAGATTTTCTCTATGTTCCTCCTAAGAGTTGTCCTCCTTTGATTTCAGTGGTTCTACATTGGGATATTGAGTCATGGACATAGTTCATCCTTCATTTAGGCCATATTTTTGGCTACACATGGCAGGACTCTTTCGGGATGGGACAAATACTATAAATTCTTTTTGAATATTATGAATGTACATACAAAGAGAAGGAAATTCTGAACATTACCAAGGGCACTTGAGAATGGAAAAATATCCTGCCTAGGATAAATTCTAATACTCCTATCACCCTCTAGTGAATCTGCCATGAAGTTCATCACACTTGAATTCTCTATATCAAAAATAGCACTAGTTATAGTATGCTAGGCGATGCCCAGTGTGTAAACTCACTCCCTCCACTATCTCTCAAGTGAGTTGCCTGCATCCCTGTGTTCTTCTTTTCACACCTCTGGCTGCTGCAGCCACTATCCTGAACCTAGGAACAGCAGCAACATGCACCATGCCCTAGCTGCTTGAAGACAGCTAATGCTGTAACCAGGAAATGCTCCCACAGCTGAAGAAAGCAGCGGAGTTCAATGCAGGCTCAGGTACTGGCAGCTAAATAATGTGCAATTGATTCCTTCTTGATGGAGACAATGTTTCTGTGGCCTGAGCACATGGTCAGTAAGTACTTAGGAAAGCTGGATCCAGCACTGGTGGCAAGAATCTCTGCTGAGAACTTCTTTATGCAGGTCAGAAATACTTTCTCCATGTGTTAGTGCCTCTTACTGGTCCGATGCTGCTGTGCTCAGGCAGCTCACCACACTCTTTCATGCCCAAGCTATTTAAGGTCAGAGAACCAGCAGCTCTAGTGGAGCTCTGCTTCATCTATTTTAAACCTTCTCTTAGAGACGTTCCCTCCTGCTTGTTATGGACCCATGTTTTCCCCAAGATCAGTTACCTTTGCATCAGCACTTCTCAGGTCACTGGCAGTCTGACTCCAGAAATAGTGTGCCAATGCAAAATGACTCCTGTCCTCCAGCAAATGGCAAAGTGAGGAGAAATTAGTTTTCCTTACCCCTCCCATTAATATTCCACTCTGACTCCAAGATCATGCGTTCTGGGACAGCTGGTGGCAAGGCCACATCAGCCCAGTGCCATGTGTGGGACTTCTCTCCATTTCCCACACATGCAGTTTGAAGCAGGTGATCAGACCAAGGTGATGTCATTTAAGGAACCCACAATGTTACCTTTCATCAACTGAGCTTCTCAAGCCATGATTTCTGACAGGGAGAGCTGAGCCAAACACTTTCAAGGGCTTCACCTGCACCACGATCCTTTCACAGTCAGACCAGCATGTTCATTTTGAATGGTCATTGCCCAAGGAAACAGGAGTTTTAGGCATCAAAATATAGTTCCCAGAGCTGTTATGGTGGTTGCTAGTCCAACAGCAGGCTTGAAAAGGTCCCCACAGAGGTAGAAATACTTCTCCTCGCTCTTACTGAGCCACCGTGGCAGCACACTGGCTTTGGAATCCAGCTCTTGGGATGGTTTCTTTGTTTGATTAAAGAAATGTGGGCTTTACTACTAATAAAATCCATCTGCCTCCTTTCAGTGTGTGGAGGCAAAGGAGAGAAAGCCTCCTGCCTATTTCTTAGGAGCATACTGTAGGAGGGGAGAAAGGAGAGGGGTGGTTTCCCTGCTTTGGTGCCCAGATATCCCTGGCATTGATGCAGCTTTCACAGCTTCATGCATAAAGATGCTGTCTCTCAGGAGCATCACTTACAGTGACACAGGAGTCAGCACAGGGTGTCATCTTTTCCTTAAATATATTTAGCTGCTGCCTATTGAAGAACTTCCATATTTAGTTATAACATGGGAAAAATCATGTGATGCACTAATGTATGGTGCTGCCAGAAAGGCTATTCCATATCCTAAACTGCTCTGCATCTTCCGGAGCAGGTAATTAGTCATTTGACTGTGTTAAAGATGTATTCTAGATAAATGACTCACTAATGTGAGTGTCACTGTGATCTCCCAATGTGTACAGTGCTCTCAGCTCCATGATGGAGACCCCTGTATTATCCTGACTTGCCATCTGCTCAGACTTCACAGTCTCTTATGTCACTAACGAGACTGGCTGTTACATAAATTAATAGAATAAAACTGCAGACAGTTTTGTTTACTTTGATGAATGTGAATGTTACAGCAGCCAGATTAGTAGTTTCTGGATCTTACTTTAGAAAATAGTTTTCTGGAGCTTACGCATTAAAATTGATGATATGAAATCAACCAAAACATAAATAAATGAAGAATTGAATTGTAACAACAAAACCCCACTGTTTCTGCTGTGTATGCAAAGGAATCTACATTCTTTATTCTCTAGACAGTGACAGGGTTACAAAGACTCGCTACAGAAGAAAGAGACCAAGAGGTTCACACTTTGTGCATCCCTCAGGTCACTTGGCTGCCTCAGGACATCCTCACTCTTCCTCTTCTATCCTCTTGCTGTGAAACTCTCGGCTTTTCACTCGCAGCTTGTTGACCTGGGACTCAGCAATGTCAGCCCGCTCCTCAGCTTCCTCCAGCTCATGCTGGATCTTGCGGAACTTGGACAGGTTGACATTGGACAGCTCCTCCTGTGAGGGCAGAGGGAATCCATGGTGAGGAGCCCAGGGCAGGGGGCTTAATCCTCCTGTGCCTCAGCCTTGTGGGGCTGTGCCTCTTCCCTGGGGGAAGGCACAAACCTCCATCCCCCACCCACCTCTGCTTACATGGAAGCCTCACACAGACCTCCTCATCATCCCTTATTCAAGATCCTGCTCTGACAAACTTCACTAGCCCAGTGTCACTCTTGGATACTCTTGTGTACTTACTCTCACACATGTTTGATGATCAGCTATTGGGGGAAAGACCCTAAACCCCTTGAATGTTAGCCACTATTGTCTGATAGCCATCTCTGCAGCATCTGGGTGACACCCAGAGAAAGCAACACTCTTTGAGTGATACTTACAGCCTCCTCAGCTTGTCTCTTGTAGGATTTCACCTTCATTTGCAGCTTGTCCACCAGATCCTGGAGCCTCAGGATATTCTTCCGGTCTTCCTCAGACTAGAGTGGTTGGGAAGCAGGAAAGACAATGAATTCCTGGTTTCCCTATATGTGACACTGACAATTCCCCTTGGGGATGGATTTGAGTTCCTGTGAGAAAAGTGTCAGCCCAAGGCGGCCTCCTGCCTTACCTGGTAGGTCAGCTCCTTCACCCTCCTCTCGTATTTGCGCACACCCTTCACGGCTTCAGCGCTGCGCTTCTGCTCAGCATCAACCTCCCCTTCCAGCTCCCGCACCTGCAGTGAGAAGCCCAGTGTTAGAGCTTCCCTGCCTGCTGGTTCCTTACGGGACATGGTCACACTCATGCACAAACACCAGCCCTACTCACCCTGGCCTCCAGCTTCTGGATTTGCTTCTTGCCTCCCTTCAGTGCCAACTGCTCGGCCTCGTCCAGACGGTGCTGCAGGTCCTTCACCGTCTGGTCCAGGTTCTTCTTCATCCTCTCCAGGTGGGCGCTGGTGTCCTGCTCCTTCTTCAGCTCTTCGGCCATCATGGCTGCCTGATGAGAGGAAAGGGTCATAGGCATTTTGGGGCTGGAGGCAGTTTGGAGGAGAACAAACACATCACAGGCCCTGAAGAGAGTCCCCAACTCACATCTGTGATGGCCTTCTTGGCCTTATCTTCAGCATTGCGGGCTTCCTGGATCGTATCCTCCATTTCACTCTGAATTTGAGCAATGTCTGTTTCCAGCTTCTTCTTGGTGTTGATCAAGCTGGTGTTCTATTAAAAAGTGAAAAATATTCTCCAGTTAGTTCTGAAACAACAGTTATTTAGCAATTTGCTTGTTCAGGTATAAGTCATCGTTTATATACATGTAATATTTGCATCCTACTCTAAATGATGCCTCTTGTCAGGTCATACACAGCTCATAGTGGAGAGTTATTAACATTTTATGAAACACTTCTGTATCCCATTAATGCCATCCCACTCGTTTACCTATAATCCTATTCTTTGTACAAGAGTAACAGTTCTGGAGCAGGTTAAGGTTTTTGTTACAAGAATTGAGTTAAGGATATACAGAGATGAAAAATATGGAAATGGGAAGAAAATGCATCCTGAGATTTTTAATCTTCTGAATCTAACCTGAGTGTGGAGCAGCTGAACCCTCTCACTTGCATCCATCAGTTCCTGCTCAGCCAGTTTCCTCGACCGCTCAGTCTGCTCCAGGGCTGCCCGTAGCTCCTCGACTTCAGCCTGCAACAGGTTTGCTCTGCGCTCCACCATGGCCACCTGCTCCTTCAGGTCCTCCTGTGTCCTCAGAGCATCATCCAAGTGTATCTGCGTGTCCTTTGAGAGAGACATGAGGGATTGTGTGATGTAATATTTGTATTTTCTAATACAAGTACTGATATTTTCATATCAGTAAAGAACTGATGAAGTTCCGCAACAAGAAAATTTTTAGCTGTGTCATAAATCAGTCAGCAGATATTTCATCATGCCATACCTTGAGCACTGCCTGAGTGTTTCTCAGGTTCTTTTGTGCCTCTGCAGCCAACCGGTTGGCATGGCTCAGCTGGATCTCCATTTCATTGAGGTCTCCTTCCATCTTCTTCTTCAGTCTCAGGGCTTCATTCCTGCTCCTGATCTCAGCATCCAGGGTGCTCTGCATGGACTCCACAATTCTGAGGTGGTTCCTCTTCAGCTGGTCAATCTCCTCATCTTTCTCTGCGATCCTCCTGTCAATCTCAGCCTTCACCTGGTTGAGCTCAAGCTGGAGGCGCAGGATCTTCCCCTCTTCATGTTCTAGGGAGGCCTGGACGAGAGAACAACGCTGTTTCAATAAAAGGACTTTTAACTACAGGTGTTCCCTTCCAAACTATGTCTTACAATGAAAAATGGGACTATCTTCCTCTGGATGATGTGGAAACTAAGGCCTTAACTCTCCTTGAAAGCTCCAAGCTTTATCTCATACTGCTCTCCAGTACACTTCGCTGGAAAGCAAGGATTATGGCATGTACCTCAGCTTCCTCGAGTGAGGCCTGGAGTTCAGATTTCTCCTGCTCAATCTGCTTCTTGACTTTCTCCAGCTCATGAATCGCCTTTCCTCCCTCGGCAATCTGCTCCGTCAGGTCAGAAATCTCCTCTGTGGGAACCAAGAGCAAAGGCCCAGTCAGGCACAGAGCTGAATGGGGAGGGCCCTGTCACAACAAGGGGACAGGCAGCTCTGCCCACCTGCAGGCACAGAGCCCTGTGGAGCGCTGGGCGCTGGTGGAGAGCGAGAAAGCCCTGCCAGGAGCAGAGGGCCAGGGACTTACGCTGCAAGTTCTTGTTCTCACGCTTCAGCGTCTCCAGGTGGTCCAAGGACTCCTCGTAGGCATTCTTCATCTTAAAGAGCTCCGTGCTGAGAGAGCGAGACTCCTTCTGGGAGGCTTCCAGCTCAGCCTGCGTTTCCTCATACTTCTGCTTCCACTCTGCCAGGATCTGAAGAGAAATGGGGCGTCAGCATGGATCAGGCCATCGTGAGGGCACGATCTGCCCAGGAACCCCAAGGCTGCAGCCCTGAGGACCTTGTCAAAGTTCTTCTGCTTCTTATCCAGAGCTGCACAGGCAGCATTAGCTCGCTCCACATCAATCATCAGGTCCTCCACTTCATTCTGCAGCCTCTGCTTTGTCTTTTCCAGGGAGGCACACTTGGCATTGACGGCTTCGACGTGCTCCTCTGCATCCTGCAGGCGCTGTGCCAGCTTCTTCCTGGGAGGTGGTAAACATCTCTCACAGTTAGAAAGTAATGAAGAATTTGTACTGTGGTCATATTCAGAACAGCAGTTCATCCACCTCTCAGTCTGTGGTTCACATCTATCTTCTATTTGTATACCTACTACATATGTCTGTCTGCCATTCTCTGCCTCTTATATGTTTTCTCTTTCCTTTCCAGTCCCACGTCCTTCTTCCCACCCTCCCCAAACAAAAAGACTGACTTCCCTGAAAATACTACAATCATGTGCTCAAATTCCTGTTTTTAGTCTTTTACAGCCTTGCCCATATTCTCCACGTACTTGGCCTCCTCCAGCTCCTCTGTGCGCTGGATGGCATCCGTCTCATATTTGGTTCTCCACTGGGCCACTTCGCTGTTGGCCTTGGACAGGGCACGCTGCAGCTCCCCCTTGGCTTCCTGCTCCTCCTCATATTGTTCCCGGAGCAAGTCACAGTCGTGGCGCGCAGACTGCAAGGCGTGGGCCAGGGCACTCTTTGCCTGCAGCAAGAAGAGTATTCAGACAAGGAGTGGAAATACTCTGAGGAATATCTTATCTTAAATGTTACGGGATACTGGATTATTGTTATATGTAAATGGGCAACAATGCGTTGAATAAGGAAAGAAGCTGAGCATGACAAATTAAATACTGGACAAACTCCTAGGAATAACTAATGTGAGAAGACTTTCACTGAATTAACTAAGTGGGTTTTTTTCCATGCCTCATCTTGGATCTGGAGTGACTCTTGGAGATGAAGAATCTAATGGGTAAGATCATATGGAAAATATGGAAAGCCTTCTTACCTTTATCTCTTCCTCTAGGTGCCTCTTGAGTTCCTCAATCTGTTGGGTGAATGCCTGCTTCCCTCTGGACAGCTGAGAAACCAATGCATCCTTCTCCTCCACCTGGCGTGAGTATTCACCTGGGAAAGTTTGCAGATTCATAAGTCTTTTATTTGCATTGATGGCAGCATTGCAGAGAGGTAGAGCTTTAAAATTAGAATTGTAGCAGACCTTGCAGAAGTTTATGATCCCACCTCTTTCATTCATTATTAAATAGAGGTCAAAACTTGTTGAGCAGAAGGTTAATTTCTGCAGTAACTCTCTGACATTAGTAATTTGCACGTCAGAGATGTGAGTTTCCTACCTGATTCTGTCTGCAGACGAGCTCTTTGTGCATTAAGGTCATTGATCATGCGCTGATGCTCCTCTTCTTTGGTCTTAATCTCACTCAACTGGTCTTCCAGTGTGCGACACATCTTCTCTAGATTTGCCTGTGTGTCAACATATGAAATAGGAAGGATTACCCATTCACAGACATAAGAAAATCAGGGGCAAGAATGTGCATCGTATAGAATTCCATTGGGGAGAAAAACCTGTAAGGTGTTTCTGTACCTTGGCTTTGGAGACAGACTCCATGTTACTGGCCAGGTCGTCAATCTCCATCTTCAGCTCACTCTTCTCCTTCTCCAGCTTCTGCTTCACTCGTTGCAGGTTGTCGATCTGCTCCCCAAGCTCAGCCGTGCTGTCCGCGTGCTTCTTGCGCAGGGTGGCAGCCGTGGCTTCGTGCTGCAGCGTGGCCTCTTCCAGGTCACGACGCATCTTCTGAAACTCTGCCTCACGCTTCTTGTTCATATCGATCTGAGCTGCAGTAGCTCCTCCTGCTTCTTCCAGGCGCTCGCTGATCTCCTCCAGCTCCCTGGAGAGGTCAGAACGATGCTTCTCCGCTTTTGCCCGAGAGGTTCGTTCGGCCTCAATTTCCTCCTCCAGTTCCTCAATCCGAGCCTGGGGAACAGCAGGGACCCTTCACACCCCTGCCCTCCTCCTGCCTCACCTGAGACTGGGTGCAAGAGCAGAGGGGACAGACACTTGCCTGCAGCTCCTTGATCTTCTTCTGTAACTGCATGCCCAGGGCTTGCTCATCCTCGATTTTGCTCTGGATCTGGCTGATTTCAAAGTCTTTCCTTTGGGCAGAGCAAACCGTGTTAGAGCTCATAGGGAAAAGACAAGCCCAGCAGCCCAGCACTCACCTGCCTCACAGCCACACTTACTTCTTCAGTTTCTCATCCAGCTGCTGCTTATCATTTTCCAGATCCATTATGCTGTCATGAGCCATCTTCAGGTCTCCTTCAAGCTTCCTCTTCGCTCGCTCAAGGTCCATGCGCAGTTTCTTCTCTTGCTCCAGGGACCCTTCCAGCTAAACAGAACGAGACCATCAGTGCTTGGCCAGCCAGGTCTAACTCCATACCTGTGCTGTTCCTGCTCTCTGCCTGTGCACTCACATCGTCCACTTGCTGCTCCAGCTTGGTTTTAGCTTTGGTCAGCGTATTGACTTTGTCCTCCTCTGCCTGCAGGTCATCCAGTGTCTGCTGATGGGCCTCTTGGAGAGCTTTCTTCTCTTTGGTCAGCTTGGCAATGGTCTCGTCCAGAGCTGCCATCTCCTCTGTGAGGTTTTTCACCTTAGAGAAGAAATGAGTAAGTGTAAATAAGGGAAGTTGGTCCAGAATTCATGTAACAGTACACTGAACTCTGGAGCACAAACACAGGTTCTGCCTCGCACCTTGTTCTCGGTGGCATGTTTTTCCTTCTCCACTTTGGCCAGTGTTAACTCGAGGTCATCGATGTCTTTCTTCAGCTCTGAACATTCATCCTCCAGTTTTCTCTTCTTGGCTGTCAGCTCAGCATTAATTTCCTCCTCATCCTCAGCCCTTTCAGTCACCTCCTTAATTTTGGCTTCCAGTTGGATTTTGGTTTTGATGAGCTGGTCACATCTCTCCTCAGCATCGGCCAAGCTGTCTGCTTCCTGATGAGGATATACAGATTTTCTTTGAATATTATCTTTCAAAACCTTACTTGTTGTAAATGAATTTTTCTAACAGATACTTGTGAGGCATATTATAACAAGTAATTGTAAGGCACTAGAACAGGTTACCTAGAGAATTTGTGGAATGCCCATCACTAGAAATGTTTAAAGCCTGGTTGGATGGGACATTGGGCGACCTGGTCTAGTGGAGGGTGTCCCTGCCCATGGCAGGAGGGACCTAGAGATTGAAAGATAGATGATTTTTGAGGTCCCTTCCAACCTAAAGCATTCTGTGATGCCTCTGTAACTTAGATGATCAAAATCTGTTTCTATTTTGAGGTAAACAACCCCTAAGTTACCCATTTTAAACTGAAGACTCAAATCACTCTGTAGCTAGGGAAAACATGAGTCATATATTTGATATTTTCAGTGCTTTCAATAATTTAATGAGTAATTTAGAATTCCTTTGCAAGATTTGAATATCAAATACTGTTGGAATATTTTTTTTCATCATAACTTGTTTTACTATACTTGATGTGCCTGCAAGGTTCATGGGATGTTGTTAGTAAGAAATCTATCACATAGTATATGATGAATATCCAAGTCAATACTAAGAAATGAAAGTTATTCCATGATTACTCATATTCTTTTTTATTCTGCATTGTACTATATTATATCTACATAATACAGAGCTATGAAGTGCCTACCCAGAGATAATGGTTTAATATTATTATACATACATTTTCTCTCCAAATTTTGTGTACATATTCTTAATTTAAAACTTATGGATTAAAGCAGGATGGACAGGACTCAGCCATTACACTAGGGAGGGTCAATGTCTGCCTGTATCAGAGTGTATCTCCCCAGGGATATTGAGCACACCTGAACAGAGTAAAAGACCATAGAACAACAATGGGAGTTGAGATTTTGTTCAAAAGTTTCTGGATTAATTTCTTATTAGGCTGAGGACAAATTTCAAGCCATGTTTCCCACTTCCTTAATGAACAATTAACCATTGATTATTAAATGGCTGAATTTAAAACCATCAATTTGAGTTCTAGGTAGCATTTACAGTCCAAAAATTTTTAATCCTGGTGAGATGAAGCCTACTGCCTGCAGGACTCAACAGCTCAATGGGAGTTAGGGGTTCTGGTACAACCCCATCCAGAATATTTCATCTTGGATACCTACAGATTGCTTCTTCCTCAGAAACTAAGAGCAACTGGGGAACCTGCCATTTTGTGCTGGTTGTCAGAGAGGTTTGTCATGCTACTATCAGACACTAGTTTCTTTGGGTTCAAAAACAACATGATGCAAAATTGAACAAATATCTGACATATAGTCATCTGTAGTCTGATGTTCTACTTGAAAAGAGCAGTCTGAATGTATAGACTCCTTTGCTGAGTGGGAAATCAATGGTGATACTCACAGCCTGCACTTGGAGCTGCAGGTCATTTTTCTCCTGCAGCAAAGAAACCATTTTCTCCTCCAGCTCCTTCCTCTTTGCCTCAGATTTTGCAAGCTCCTCCTTGGTTTTCTCAAACTCCCCCTTCATGTTGGCCATCTCCTTCTCAGATTCTGCACTCTTCAGCAAGGGCTTGATCTTGAAGAACAGCTTCATCCAGGGCCAGTGCTTGACATTCATGAATGCACGAATGTTGTACTGGATGCAGAAGATGGATTCCCTGAGGCATAATTAAATGTACTTAGAATATTTTCAGTATGATGAGACCCAACACTTTCCCCCAGGCACAGGGAATTGAAGTGTGGATGAGGAATGCCTACCTCCTCTCCACCATTCTCTGGTACTCCACTCTACTCAGGAAGCCCCTGCACCTGGCCTGTGTGCGGGTGATGAGCTGTGCCAGCTTCTCATCCCTCATCTCCTCCAGGAGCCCCAGCAGCCCAGCTTTGAAGAACACCTTGAGAAAGGGAATGTAGCAGCATGTCACTGCCAGGTTGAGCAAAGCACAGATGTGCAGTGAGTGAGTCAAGGAGAGGCTGTACCTTGGTGTGTCCAAACTTGTACTGGGTGTGGTCCACATCGATTGACCCAAGGAGCTTCTCAGAAGCCTTCTTGCTGTCAATGAACTGTCCCTCTGGGATGGCACTGGCATTAAGCACCTTGTATCTGTGCAAAGAGGAGGATAAGGATATATTTTTCATAACCAACACATACCATACTGAACCCCCCTAGCTCATATAAATCAGAGTCTGGCCTGAACGAACCAGCATTGCTTTTAATGATGGTGAGGAGGACACTGCTCTCACCTCTGTTTGAAGTCAGCATAGAGGACTCTGCTGGGGAACCCCTTCCTGCAAATTCTGATCCCTTCCAGCACACCGTTGCAGCGCAGCTGGTGAAGCACCAGTTCATGCTCCATGGCACCTAGCAATTCAGAGCATGAATGAACACCACAGTTCCCAATGCAGAGGGGAATGTCTGTACCAAAGGAAGTTCTCCCTCTGCTTGAGGTTCTTACCAGGTGTTTTTGTTTCATTTGGGATGATGCAACGGACAAAATGGGGGTGAGTGCTGCGTAGATTGGTCATCAGCTTGTTTAGGTTCTCCTGTGGGACAATGATTTAGTGTGTGCTCATATGACATATGGAAAAAATAATTCATAGATTGCTTGAACTGAGCAAATATAGCTCTCTATGGAGATGAACTAGGCTCAGACTTGTACCTGATAATACCTCAATGCTCCTCGATTGAGCATTGAGCATCACCTTTTAAGATAAGAAAAAGGTTACCATAGAGGGTGGGTTCTTCAAAGACAGAAAATAGGACCCACAGAATAATTTTAATTTTTTTTTAAGTGGATCTGAAAGAAATATGTTTCTTTGGGGGTTGTTTTTTGTTTTTTACCATGGTTGAGCCAGTTACATGTTTAATTTCCATACATGAATACATAAAGTGTTTACTCACCCGGAAAAGAGCTGAGACCGTCTGGAAAGAAGAACCCTTCTTCTTGCCACCCTTCTTGCCACCACCACCACCACTGGCCTCTGATAAGGTGAAGATAGTGAAACATTTATGACTTTGGAGGCTGTTCATGATTCCATAATTTTGCAGAACCACAGTGCATCAAAAAGATAACATTTGAGAGAACTGACCTGCCTCTCCTCCAGCAGAGGCAAAGAGCAGAGCCAGTGTCTTCACAGATGATTTCTGGTACAACCCAATGACAGTTTCATTCAGGGGGTCCTTGTTCTTCTCCAGCCAGCCAGTGATGTTGTAGTCCACTGTCCCAGCATAGTGCACCAGGGAGAAGTGGGCCTCAGCCTTGCCCTTGCCAGGCTTGGGCTTCTGGAAGTTGTTGGACTTGCCCAGATGCTGGTCATAGAGCTTGTTCTTGAAAGAGGTGTCAGTTGCCTTGGGGAACATGCACTCCTCTTCCAGGATGGAGAAGATGCCCATGGGCTGGAAGAAGCACAAGGGAAGAGGAAGAGGTGACAAGGCAGAAAGAATCACAAAGAAATAGCTTCCTGGGTGGGATAATATCCATGCTCTCAGGCATTGTTCTTCTGCTCAGCAGAGCAAATTGTAAAATAATCTAAATTTGTGTATTTGCAATATCACATTTACCCTTTCTAGATATATTTATAAATATATAATAAAATATTAGACATTGCAGATTGCACAAATACCTTCTCAATGAGCTCGATGCAGGCAGCCAGGTCCATCCCAAAGTCAATGAACTCCCATTCAATTCCTTCCTTCTTGTACTCCTCCTGCTCCAGCACGAACATGTGGTGGTTGAAGAACTGTTGCAGTTTCTCATTGGTGAAGTTGATGCACAGCTGCTCCAGGCTGTTGAACTGCTCAGTGCAAAGACAAGATTTAATCATTCTTGAGATAAAAAAATGCCTGTATAGCTTTCTGCTCTGCTATATCCCATGCAAGGATGCCCAGTTAAAACAAAGGAATTTTTAATGCTAAAACATCCCATTAACTATTTTAAAAGAGGTTTTTGGGGTTTTTTTTCCTCCTTGCTACATGGTTGAAACTTACATATGTAATTTATTTTTAAATCAACTTTCAAAATCATTTGGTAGTCTTATCCCTGTCAAGGTGCTATTTACATCACTCTCCATCTCACATTATATAAATAGTTTTCAAAAAAATTAGATAATTTCAATGTTTGGCTTGGACTCAGGTGCCTTCTCCCAATAACTATAAAACTTGTCTTTTGCACTAAAGGCAGGCAATGCAGTCTTCCTCTTGGAATCATGCCCAGTGTTTTCTGAAGATATCTTTTGCATTCTTTTTCTTGGTACAGGAAAAGAATTTTGTGTGGGTTCTTCCTTGTATATCACAAAAAGCCACTGCAGGGAGATCCATTGAATTTCACAGATTATGCTGGAGAAAAAGCAGCGGCATATACAAGGAAGATTTTTTTAAAATAGTGTTTTCTGAAATTAAAAAAAAAAACCACAAAACTTGATTTGAAATTGTAAGTGAATTGAATGTTTTTTTTAAAAACCCACCATAATTCTCCAGTTTCTCTTAATCCCTAACTGCCCTTTCAATCCTTTACAGTTATTTATGTGGTACTTGCATCAAAGATCTCAAAGCCAGCAATGTCCAGGACACCAATGAAGTACTGTCTGGGCTGCTTCGTATCCAGCTGTTGGTTGATACGAACAACCATCCACAGGAACATCTTCTCATAGACAGCCTTTGCCAGAGCACCCACTGAATTGTTCACCTAAAATAAGAATGCAGCAGAAGGGAAAGTAGTACCTGCAGCACGACAGCAAATCAAGGTAGGTTCCTAGTCACCAGCTGTTTGTTACCTGCTGTACAGTTTGACCCTTGGTCACATACTCATTTCCAACTTTGACTCTGGGGTAGCACAGCGCCTTGAGCAGGTCTGCTGAGTTCAGACCCATCAGGTAGGCAGCCTTGTCAGCAACTATATGAAAAGAGAGAGGGAGACAGTGACAGAGGAGAAATTATCATTCAAAGTGAACGTCCTCTAAGATGTAAGTACCAAGCTGTAGGTTTCAGCACTGCAAACCTGTGATAGTTTGAAGGGAAATTTCTAAGTATGGACATTATGTAAGTGAGATTTATGTCTTTGTGAGAGTAAATTGGAGCAAGATACCGTAATGCCAACTAGCAACTATTTTACTAGGAATTCTAGATTTTGTTAATACCTTCTGTGCCATCTGGCTCTGCCTGCTCCTCTCGTTGCTTCTGCTTGAACTTCAAGTTCCCATAGTGCATGACAGCCCCTGTCAGCTTGTAGATGGCTGTCTTTTCATCAGCACTGAAGCCCAGGATGTCAATGGCACTCTGGCAACAGAATGAGTTGAGCCAATGAACCTCTGGGCCATTAAACAGAACTTTCATCATGCCAATATGCTGTGTCACTTACATCTGTAGCCATCAGCTCCTCCTGGTCATTAATGCTGGCAACAGTGATCTCACCCTGACTCACAAATTGGTAGTCATAAGGGTTGGTGGTAATGAGGAGCATGTCTGTAAAGAGGAATAGGACATACCTGGGCATAAGAATGAAGATAAATGTAAACCACACCCAGATTCCATCAAACATTTTCTAATACTTCCTACCGATTAGCTCTGGCTTCTTATTGGACATGATCTGGTAGAATATGTGGTAGCTTCTTTCTGCCTTGAGCTGGAAAGTGACTCTGGACTTCTCCAGCAGATCTGTCAGGGAAGGTAGGGCAGAGTTAGGTCTGAGAGAGTACACTGAGGTAGAAAAGGGGTAAGGAAGGTGATCAGGCCAGGAGAGTCTCTTACATGTTTCAATGTCAGCAGAAGCCAGTTTGCCTGTGGCTCCAAAGTGGATTCGAATGAATTTGCCCTTGAGAAAGGGGAAATAAAAAAGGCATCCTGAAATTTCATTAAGACTATAAGTATGTAACTTTACATTCTCCAGAGAAGACTGGATTTAAACTTAGAAGGGTTTTATTTATTTTTTTCTTATAACACAACCAAAAAATCAGGCATCACTCTGTACAGGCAGTACTAAGGTAAAAGATCTGAGTTATTATACAGTGGGTGACACTGAATGCACATAAGGGGGTTGGAAGTGACTACTGTAAAATTTCTAGTCCACATCTCCCACTATAGAAGGTTCACCTAGAACATATTGCACAGGATTGCATCCAGGTAGGTTTTTAATATCTCCAGGAAAGGAGACTCTAGATTCTCTCTGGACAGCCTGTTCCAGTGATCTTTTTCACCCTCAGAGTAAAGAATTTTTTCCTCATGTTGGGGTGGACCTGCCCATGTTCCATTTTTTTCCCATTGTCCCTTGTCCTGTACCTGGTCACCACTGGAAAGCCTCTATCCTCTTGACACCAACCCTTCAGATGTTTGTAGGTATTGGTTAGATGCCCTCTAATTCTTCTCTTCTCCAAGCTAAACAGACCCTGCTCTCTTGGCCTTTCCTCATACAAGAGATGCCACAGCACTGTTGTAATTTTTCTAGTCCTCCACTGGACTCTTTCCAGCAGTTCCTTGTCTTTCTTGTTCTGGAGATCCAAGAACTCCACAGGCCCTTCTTTTCTGAGCTGCTTCCCAGCAGGTCAACCCCTAATCTGTACTCATGATTAAGGTTATTCCTCCCTAGGTGCAGAACTCCAGATTTACCCTTATTGAGTACTGATTCCTGGGGTATACCATTAGCTATAGTCTTCAAACTAGACTGTACCACTTATCACAACTCTCTGAGCTCTCAAGATTATTGTTCTGATAGTCTTGTTCACCTGTAAATGTCAAATTCACTGATCACAAACTTACAAAGCGTGAGGAGTTGTCATTCCTCACGGTCTTGGCGTTTCCAAAGGCCTCCAGCAGGGGGTTGGCACTGATGATTTGATCCTCAAGCGTTCCCTGCAGGATGGTAATTATTGCTGGTTATCCTTTCCACAAATCATCTCAGGAACAGAAAAGAGCATTGATTCAAGCCAGCATCTATTATCTACCTGCATTTTGCCTGGTTCCTCTTTCTTCTTCTCCCCACTGGCTGCAATTGTTGCAAAGTACTGGATGACACGCTTTGTGTTCACAGTCTTCCCTGCACCGGATTCTCCACTGTCAGACCAAAGAGAGAAGAGAGCCTGTGGTCAGGCAGGAGGTCCCCTGGCACCAGGCAGTGCTGAAGGGACCTGAGCAGGGGGTGTACATACGTGATCAGGATTGACTGGTTCTCACGATCTGTGAAAGAGGCAGAAACAAATAGACTTAGTAAATGAAGAATACAAAAGACTGAAAACGAATGCAGTGAATATATGGTATGACAAGAAAAATAAAAGTCTGGATGGCTTTTCCCTTGCTTACTAGTAACTGTTTTCAAAAATGCAATTCTTTGCAGAATGATGCTTTTCTATGAACAACAGAAGCCTTTAATAGGAAATGTGGTTTTTTCCCTACTGTGCTCTAAGGTCTTTTTTCTCATGCATACATTAAAAAGGTTCTGGTTTTGTCATTTTACTTCTCTGCTCACAGATGGTATTTAAAGCACAATTAGCTGAAAGGATAGTAAGAACCCAAGAGAAAGGAATCTGGAGTATGACGAATAGTTCTGAATGAAATATGAGAGAGAAAGAAACCACACAATAGTATGTGTGTATCAGAACCATGAAAGCTTTGAAAAATCTCCTGCTCCTGAGACAGAGTATTCCTTCAGAGAATTTCATGGTGCAAACCCTCTGAGACACAGAGCCACTCACCAGTCAGCATGAACTGATAGGCGTTGTCAGAGATGGAGAAGATGTGTGGAGGGGCCTCCTGGCGCTTCTTGCCTCGGTAGGCCAACACTACCTCTGGGTTGTACACCGGCAGCCACTTGTAGGGGTTGACAGTGACACAGAAGAGACCCGAGTAGGTCTGCAAGGAAGGGAGACAGCCTGTTGGCTTCCACTTAGCCTGGCAGAGCAGCTCCTGCGAGCTGCCTTCCTCTGGGCAGACTGCTGCTGGCACTTACGTAGATCATCCATGCTGCGTAACGCTCTTTGAGGTTGTACAGCACAGCGGGTTCATGGAGGTGGGTCATCATGGCCATGTCCTCGATTTTATCGTACTTGGGAGGGTTCATGGAGAAGATTTGATCTTCCTTCACAGTCAGGGTCTTTTAGAGGAAAGAAAGTTATATGAATATGTACTTATAGCCCAGAGTGGGAATTAAATGCTGTTTTAAGTCTTGCATTTTCCTCACCTCTCCACCTTCAGTCTTGACAGTGACCTTCCCTGTTTCTTTGCTCTGGATTGTCCCTTTCACAAAGGATTCTTTGGGATGCACCACAAAGACAGATGTCTTGGCATCGAAAGGCTTGTTCTGGGCCTCTATTCGTTCCTTCTCTGACTTCCGGAGGTAAGGAGCTGCCTCCCCAAAGATGGCCATCTCAGAGTCTGACGACATGGCTGCAGTTTATGGAGTGGCTCGTCAGCAGAGATCACTGTGGAAGAGCAGAAATCTTACTCAAATTAGTCGACATTTTTTGTTTCCACACAGTTTTGGAGATTTCAACAGGAAATTTTAAATTGAAAGCATTTGTGGAGGAATGCTGCAAGGCTGCAATGATTGAATGCAACATCAATAAAGTATTTGCAGTTTTGCAAGCTCAGAGCCTTAAAAGCATCATGTAAATGTTTTGTGTCCTTCTGTGAGTTCATGTTCAGGAATGGGTTCAAGGGAAGAACCAAAGCATCACAGTGAGGCACCATGACAGAGCAAGAGGATATTCACAACACTTAATATGAGTTACTATACCAAAAAGGCCACATTAAAAGCCTTCGTTGCCTATACACAAAATAAGGGTAGGTGAATCCAGAAGGTGTTCTGAGGACTAACTAGTGCATGTTGCCTTTTCTGGTCCTGTGAATCATTCACTGGGGTTGTTTTCTTCTCATCACAAACTGTTTAAGCAGACCAGCATTTTAAATCAGTCTCTGGCGTACAGTTTTCTCTCTCTCCCACTCCATAGGGAGTTTTAGGGCCAGTAACACCAAGTGCAGATCCTGCTTGTCCTCCTGACATACTGATGAATGTTTTCTTCTTGGTTGTACAGTGACACTCCTTCAGCAGAAAGGTCAGTGGTGTGAAGAAGAATGCCTTCCAGCCTTGTGGTAAGTGCAATCATATAAAGCATAAGTGGGCAAATTAACCCATTCAGGCTAAAGGAAGCTTGAATTCAAGCCTCCTCAATTTTATAACATAGATTCTGATTATAAAGTAGGGGTTAGGTATGTACAACCACTGCTGTCTACTCCAGCTCCTACAGTCTGGAAAAATTAGCTGTGCTCCTAGTCAGTGCTAACAAGGACTCTTCACTTATCAAGTTTTATCCTTTAGATGTCTTAGAGATTAAAAAAAAAATGTTTCTGGGTTTAAACAGAGAAATATACCCAGGGCTAAATTAGGCATCATCCTGGATGCAGACAGCAGAACAATTTCAGTGATCTGTGACAGTCATCATACTGGAAATTTGAGACCTGTCCTGTCTGAATGAAACAGTTTTGGTTTTTTTTTTTTCCAGTTTTTTCATGTTCCATTGTCCAAAAACTGAAGTGTACAAGTTATATTTAACTGCCTATTTAATCTTGTGCTTGAATTTTAGTGTGTCTGCCACCTTAAATTAACAGCACTGATTTTTCCTTGACAGTTGCAGAAATCTGTTGCAAGTGACTTAACTCTGGGAAGTACTGCATGTCAGATAATATGGTAAGTTAAAATACTGAATCACCAATTATTTTTTGTATGCTAATTGTTTTTGAAAATAATTATATGCAAAGTTAAAAATCTAAGTTCAGGAATTTACAAATCAAAGCTGGGTGTGTAAATGTGATACTGGATTTCCAAGGAAATACCACATGTCCCGGGACAGAAAGCACATGAGTTTCTAGGAATTTAGACAAACAGGCAACTTATTTAGATGTTATGTTATAAAATGTAGTTACTTAAGTAAATCAAACAAATGTTACCACTTGAAACAACTCCTAATAGCATGCAGCCCCTCCATTTTACTCTGTTTTGTTTCAAATAATAGGAGCAGAACATCTCCCTTTTTTTTTTTAATTTAGTTGGTTAGGTTATTTTTGCATTTTACAGGGTTTCCTAGTGTGAAGCCCATATGCAGATTATAACACTGCAGTATCAACTGAAAGATATTGTCATAATTTTTGGGTGCCAGTATAACATGCAGTAATACATATAATTTGTTACAAACCTTTTAGGATTTTGCAGTAGTTTTATTCTGGCTTTATCTATCTGAACTTCTTGTCACAAAAGATCATTTACTTCACTGCTGAATAATTAAAGATGAGGAATCCCCAAGAAGCGTTTACTAGCATAGTATCAATGGCTAGTAGTTCCAAACACAGCCTCTTTAAAAACTTTGCTTGCCATGAGGAGCCTACTGCATGCTGTACTGACCAAAACCCAGCAGGGCCCAAGAAAATATGGCATACAATTGCCCACACAATGCTACAGAAACCTATTCCATAGAAATCAGACATTCTATTTCTAATTTAAGAGATTAAATTAGCCTCTTACCTCTTATGCTGTGAGGAGATGCCTCGCAGGCTGGAAGATGATCAGTGCTGCAAAGCAGAAATGGCAGATCCCTCATTACTGCTGCACAGAATTCCACAGGCAGGTCACCAACTGAAAATGCTAGCATGCTCATTAAATCCTTGCAGACACAGATATGTACCCCAGGAGTGGGACACAGGGACTGCAGGGACGCTGTGTGTCTCTGTCAGGCACAGACATGCACTTACCATGAAGTTTTCTCTAGAGACAGGGCAGCCCAGAATCAAGGACTCTTTTATAGAACCTGGTCAGCACATGCTGCAGATGCCTCCCCTGTCTTTGGGCAAAGCATTTTTGGCAAACCTTGTTTTTGGCAAAGCATTGTCTGGCAAACTGAACGAACTGAAGACTGGAAAGTGATGTTACTAGATATAATTAGAAATTTTTGGTCTCTCACTAGCTATGTGAATAAATCTCCTATAAATAATATGAGAAGATTCCAAAGGAGGCAATTCAGCTAATGCTGACTAGAGGGATGAGGGTAACTGCTAATAACTATAGGCCATAGATGCTCCATGAATCTGAGCTAGAGGAGCAGGGACAATCATTCACTGGGCAAGGACTGTGACATTTGGATGCATACCTTAAGCTCTTTTAGAGGCCTCTATAAGTCTGATGACAGCTGTCCTCTTAAAGAGCTCTCCACTTACAGACTTTGGATATGAGATATAGATTTTACTGTTGTCTTCACTACTTATATTAATCAGATTATTAAATATTACTCTGCTTAACATCTTCAAGATGTAACATAATATACAATGTCTCAGGTATAATAGTCACTTTGAACCAAACTAAGGGTTAAATTGCATTAAATCTCTGTATATAGATATAAATATAAAATAACATTCATTTGTGTACCTTCTGACATGCTGGAAATAAAGTTTAGATTCATAGGAGGACATATGACTGTGTTCAAGACCCCTTGCTAGATTTTTTTGTTCTGTGGTGGGTTGATCCTGGCTGGAGGCCATGTGGAATGATCTTTCCCTGTCTTTATCTCAATTCCTAAGCTTCTCAATATGTAATTTTTCCCCTGTTCAGCTGAAAAGGAGAGTGATAGAGTGACTTTGGTGGGCATCTGGCCTCCAATTAGGGTCAAACCACCACAGCTCCTCAACTCTGCTCTTATGAGGCATCACCTAGACTGCTGAGTCCATCTCTGGGGTCCCCAGTGCAAGACAGACAGTTCAAAGGGGGCCACAAAGATGATCAGAGGGCTGAAGGGGACCTCCTTGATGAAGACAGGCTGAGAGAGTTGTGCTTGTTCAGCCTGGAGATGAGAAGGCTCCTGAGAGACCTTGCACCCTTAAAGTACCTAAAGGGGGTATACAGATAAGATGGGGAGGGTCTGTTTATTGGGGAGTGTACTTGTAGGACAAGGGGCAATGACCTTAAGCTGAAAGAGGGGGGATTTTGCTTATATATTAGGAAGAAATTCTTTCCTGTGAGGATGGTGAAGCACTGGCACAGGTTGCCCAGAGAGGTGGTGGAGGCCCCATCCCTGGAGATGTTCAAGGTCAGGCTTGATGGGGCTCTAAGTGACCTGATCTAGTGAAGATGTCCCTGCTTACTGCAGGGGTGTTGGACTAGATGACCTCTAAAGGTGCCTTTCAGCCTTACACATTCTATGATTCTATGATTATGGAGTCTGAGTCTTTAGACATACTAAAAAGTTGTCTGGACATGGTCCTGAGCAATGGACCTGAGCATGGTTCCAGAACCAGGACAACTAGATGACCTCCAGAGGTCCCTTCCAACCTCAGACATTCTGTAATTCTGATTATAGGAAACTGAGTTTCTATACCTGACAAGCTAATTAAATCTGTAAAAGCTCATTTTATGCAAATAAGATATAAAGAGATATAAAACAGGAGGACATTTTCCTTCCATAGGAAAGCTACGCTTCATAATGATGGATTTTTTAAAGGAATACATACATACAGAAGAAAATCATAGAAAATCTATTTGAAACTGTGAGGCTGGGTAATCAAAACATTTTCAATAGTTCCTCCTCATAATCAGTTAAAGAAAGAAGTCATCATGGGAAAAGAGGAAAGGCTATTCTCAGAGTTTATGGCCTGTAAAATGTAGGAAACAATGAATATAAAGGATCCTTTTCAGTAGAATCCTATAGTGAGCTGTGGTTGTGGTTTTATGTACTTATGTCTCTATTTAATGAAATAACAGATTTTTCCTATGACATAAGCATTCAAAATACCCATAAAGATTCTGGTTGATTTGACATCTACTGAGATCAGATGAAGGGAGCAATAGCTTCATTCTACTCATGCACAGGAGGCCTGGAGGTTTTGGGAGAGTTGAGAGGCAGAGAGAACTGGTCCTTGAACAGTTTTGGTGGACAGAGTCTCTCACCATATGCAGACTCAATTTGTATTTCAGCTCACCTCATCTTCAGGTTCTTTAGGTTCAGTGTCAGTGTTTACATTGCTCTGTCATTGTCAGCTTTAGGCAGCTAAGTGAGGTTGAAATGCCAAGTCAGGTTCATTTGTGAGACCTCCCACTGAAACAGCAAATTTTAGTGGTGGGTTTTTTTTCCCAAACCTACTGAAAAAAATTTAAAAGTCAGACATTCATCCCTTAAAACTGATGCATTCCTTTGGGCAATGCTTCCTTCAGTCTTTCAGTTCTGTTAACTGAAGGAGTTAAATGCTATTGAATGTTTAAGAGGAGTTGGCACTGTTACTACACTGAAATGTAACTGCCACTGCCTCTTCCTGTTTCCACACTTACATGATTTGATTTGGTACAGTGGGGTAGCACAGGGAAAGCACTGACTTACCATATCTATAGAATGTACCTAGGGAAAGGGTGGCTAAACAGGCATCAGCCTCTATTATGGAAAATATATAACTAGTGACATGATCTTTGAAGCACAAAGAGAAATGAAGTGGTTCCTGCCAGCCATCATTTTTCTGCCATTCTTGTTTCCATCCATCTCTGCAGGGCTGGACTCCATCAACACTGGAAGCAAAGCCCAGCACAGCTGAAAGAGAAGGGGCAGATGTAAAGCCATTTCTGGATACAGACTCTCCTGCATAGCAATGTGGCTTGGGCAAAGCACTGGAGTACTGATATTCCCTATGGAGTACTGATATTCCCTATGGAGAACAGGAGAATCAGGCACACTGAAAATAGATCCTTCTTGAGATGAAGAGCACAGAATTACAGAGTGACAGAATGGCTGAGGTTGGAAGGGACTTCTTGAGGTCTTCTGGTCCAACCTCTCTGTACAAGCCAGGCTGCTTAGAGCCAGTTGCCACCAAGAGTCAGGTCAAGCAGCTGCCTCATTTTCTGCCAGCCTTAGGGTATAACTGCTTCTCCCCCAAGCTCTGAGATTGCTGAAATGCATCAGAGTGAAGGGACATACTTTAGTGTAGCTTGAATTCTGGCAATGGAAATGGCTCAAGAATACCTCTCTCTGACCCTGTGAAACATCCCCCATCACATCTGAGTCCTTGTGGTTGCTCCTGTTATGAGAATGAATATAAGAATATCTGGATCAAGATCTTCCTAGCCCAGCATCTTGTCTCTTGACACTTGCCACCAGGAGAATCCCAGTTAGAATGTATGAACATAGCAACTCTATACCGATCTTGATGAGAATACTTCCACAGCCCCTCTGATTTGTTGCTTGGAGACTTTCTATGCCAGTGTCTTTGTATTTTACTTCTAAAACTACTTTTTATTCTATGAATTTGTCCATTTCCTGGAGCTGGTAGTTGTATACCAGTTGTATGTCACTCTGGTGCAAAACATAATGCATTCCATAGCAAGGTTCCCTGTTTTGTGACCTGGGAAAAAAAATAAAGAAAAACCAGAGTTACAAACTTTATGCATGGTAAGGAACATGGATAATTGACTGACATGAAGAGAGAGGGTTATATCTAATAGTGTTACTGTTTTAAAGCTCCCAGAAGACCCAGTGGTGTTGTGTTGAGGGTGGTGATATGCCCACTCTGTTGTTGTAAGTGTTGTGTTGAGGGTGGTGATATGCCCACTCTGTTATTCTAAGTCTGGTCATGTTCCATGCACTGAACTGTGTTACATTCAGATTCACAATTAACAAAATACACCTTCAGCCTAATTGCATTTCTTGATCTACCACAGCTTTCTTAAAGGAGTTTGGTCATGTTCAATGGGAACTAACACAGCTGGCTAGAAAAAAAGTGTATTTTTATTTAAGCAACAGATACACAGATTCTTTGGATTACAGGTGATAAACTCACTGCAAAACATTAGTAAATACTTTAATACTAAGACATTAAACATACACAGTAACTCTATAGAGATTTCTAAATTTCCTGGAGAGGCACTTGGCATGACCAAGTGTTTGAATCTTAGCCAAAGGCATCTTTATAGGGGAGGAAGAGAGGCTCAGCTCGTTGGCTGGTCCCAGGGATCAGGGTGATGCACAAGGGTGTCTTCTCTAACACATTTGGATTTTGGTCTATTTTTAATGTCATGTCTTATCTCTAAGGTGGAGCTTGAGGGACTCCAGTCAGACATACCTTTATTGTGATTGGTGTAAAATTCTCTCACCTTGTGTTTCGAGGTACAGATTAACAAAATTCAGAGCACATGCTCAATGGGGAGGGGTTGCACCTTGGAGGCAGGTAGCTTTTGAGATGGAGGTGTGGTTTTGTATTGTAATGACATTATAATCGTTCACCCAAAGGACAGCATTTTGTAAAATTCATGACAAGTTGTGGGCCAGGGACAGCAGGAATGCAACTTATCAGTTCCATCTTAACCTTCAGGTTCACAAGACATCACAGGAGTGCTGCAGGCTTCCCAAAGAGACAAGATGATGCTGAGTGCATCAGATTGCTTTTGGAAACTACAAGGATAGCAGGGCAGAGTATTTCTGAGCTTGAGTTGTCAGGTTCTTGTATAAATCTCAGCTAAATCTACTGGAAGGACAAATCATCCTTGAGTTTCAACTGTCCCCATACAGAAGCTGCTTATCAAACCCCTGCTCAGCTTCAGATTGCAGGGTGACCATGTCTGCCCAGCTCCCACACATTCATGCCACCATCCTCATTCCTCTCTCTGTCTGATGGGGCACTAGCAAAGCAGTTGAACATGACTCAGGTCTTCCATCAGTCTCAATCCTTCAGCTCCTCTTGTCTCCTTGATGTGCCAGCTTAGTGTCCCTCAGCTAGAGTTGTTCCTCACTTCTGGGCCTTGCTCAGTGCCCAAGAGGCACTGACAGGCCACCTGCTTCCTTTCAGATCCAACAGAGCCTTACAAAGCAATCCTGTGGGGTGTTTCCTCCTCCCTGGGCTCTCTGTCCCATGCACTTCACATCGATGCCTTGCCAAATTCAAAACAAACAGCAGCTCGGAGCCAGTACCACCAGGAATAGCACAAGCTGCCTTGTCCAGACAAGAGGAGGATCCCATCTAATCCTGGCTCTAACAGGTTTCCATCCACTCACGAATGCTTGGAGTGCTTTGCCTTCCAGGTACAGGCTCTGCCCAGAGCCATCCATGCACAGTGGCTGATTCTGACACTGCCTGTGCACAGGGAGCAGAGCTGACCCTGGCACTGGAACAGCAGCACGTGGACTCTGGGCTCTCCATGGGATGGCCCCTGTGCCAGGTATTGGCCCCAAGGGGAACCTACCAACACCTGTGTGTGTTGGCTGGTGGTGACAGGCATGTCAGGACAGGGCAGCTGCTCTGGGTCATTAGAAGCTCAGCTATTCTAACACGTTGCCTCATCCATGGATTTTCTATAATGAACAAAGGCCATATGAAATAACAAAGGCCCTTTACTGACAAGAACAAAGCTACGGTGCTGGAATGTAGGACTATGTCCTGCAAAAGAGGAATAATTTCTAAATGAAATTCCTGGAAAATTCATAGAGACCACAGGAAAAAGTCGCCCTAACTCACCTCTCTGTGGGATCCTGGTTTGTGTCCTGTGTCTTAATTCCCAATGTAAATATCCTTTCTAGCCAAAGCAACTTTTGCCCATATCATGTGCGACCATGCACATACTTTCCAAAAATCTATTCATACTGGATTGACTAGGTCATTCTTATCCATGGTCCTGTTGATTGTCTTGAAGTCAAATGTATTGTGCGCCATGGCTTGAATTTTCAAATTCTGTTCTTATTGTGGTTTCCACCAATTTGTCTCATGCACTTGTCAGCCTGACAAATATACTTCCTCACAATCAGGAAATTTTGAATGTCTAATACTACAAGTACAACATTTCATTCCCTTGGTACTAAGTATGATTTAACAATCAGGTAACTTGTACAACAATTCAATCTACTTGGTTTTATTTTAAAATATTCCTGGGTATACGAAATCTCCTGCACCAGATGTGTTTCAAATTACAACCTGAAACATCCAATGGAGACCTTAATTAACAGAGTTCCTCATTTTTTTCCTCTATTAGTAGATAAGAGATGTTCTTTCTGGAAACTTACTCCCTTCTGCAGTAAAAACCATCACAAGTTTTTTAGCCTTTCAGCTTGTTTTCCTTTAGTGCTCTTTTCAAATTGTACTGTTTCATATGCATTCTTCCATGTATGTTTTATGCTCATAAAAGTCATATAAATATATTGAGATATATTGATGCTTGATATGAGACAATTCGGATAATCTTTTAGAAACTTTGTCTCACTGGAACAGATTAGTACCAGTGATGTGGTTAATGGGATGTCTCAACAATAGTTTCAAGGTTAATATTGAAGGTGTCAGAAATGAAACAGGTGTGCAGAGATGTATCTATGTATATTGAAAAGCTCGCATGCAACACAGATTAATTATTTCCAGTTAAACAGAGTTACAAAGCTCAGTTGTATTATCTGATACACCAGATTATTTTATTCAAAAAGGTTCCCTGTGAGATTTGCAGCTTGCAAATGCTGCTTGTCAGCCATGATTTCAGGCATGCTGGAGGCATCAGTGCACCCTGTGGCCCCAGATTAACTGTTTGACAGGGAATACCCAGCCTCTGCTGCAGCAGCGTTTCTGCTGCCCTCTGTGTAAAATGAGAAGTTCCAGGAATGGCAGCACAAGCCAAAAAGAAATGCCAGTTCTCTAATGTACTGGAGCAAAGCTTCTCATCCCTGCCCTTCTGCCAAGATGCAGCTGAGTACTGGACTGTGGCAATGGTAAGTACATACTTTTCACATATGTAAATCAATAAGAATTAGGTCAGATAAAAGTGAGGAAATGATTTTTAATTTCTTGCAGGCTGTATTTTACCACCCTGGCTGGAACGACGTGTCGCTGGGTAAGGAACTGTGTGTGAGAGATCTGCTGTGACATCCCTAATAGAGAATTCCATGCTGGTGTAGTGAAAAAAAGTGGGAAACAGGAACTGAAAAGATGGAAGAAAGATGCTAATGATCAGAACTAACTGGTGGACTTGACTTTGTCTTCTGAAATGAAGAGTAGTTCAGCATGTTCATTGTAGGGATGAGCGATGCAAGCTAAAGTTCACAGTGCTAGAGCATAAGCCCCAGGTTAGTGCTGCTGGTGAAAACTGGGGTGAGTCGTTGGGGGGGTGTTTCTTGTATGAAGAGCTGGCTTTTCTCTCCCCAAGTCCTGTCCCTCTACTCTCAGTGCTTGGTACACATGCGATTTTACTTTAATTAATGGAAATCAAAGTGGTTACTTCTCCTGCTATGGGATGTTGGCAGTTGCCTGGTTATAAAGGTGATGACATCCTTTTTAAGACTGGGTTTCAAGTGCCTTCCTGAAAAGTTGGTGACAGAACACCTGCAATTAAGGGAATGTATCATTTGACAGAGCATTAGATAGGAAGGTGAAAACCATGACCTGGGATATAAGGATAAGCAGTGCTTGAAAGTGCGTCAGAGCTGGCTAATTATTCTCCTCCTACAATCCCAGCAAACCTGAGAGGATGACATCTGAGCAGTGTTTTGAATAAGATGAGGATGATATAAAGGATATTTTTTCCTGCACAGTGGAGCTCTGGTTATGCAGAAGATGAGTAGGGTGGAAAGACTAAGAAGTTGATGGGAAGATTTCTGGATATGTCTGAGATGTTGGAGAATGAAGCAGAAATGAGAGAAATCTGTGTTAAGATTTCAATATTAAAAACAACAACCAACCAGGTTGTAGTGAGAGAAGATGATGAGGTAACACCACAGTATTAAATGATGAAGTATTCACCTACAGTAGAAACTGAAAGATTTTTTTGTATGGAAGGATATAAGATTCATTTTCAAGCCTGATTCTTTTGAAGATATAAACAGAAATTAAACAGACATTGCATGTCTTTATTAAAAAAAAACCCCTAAAAAATTATACATTGACATTGAAGACAATGTTTCTGTGGCCTGAGCACATGGTCAGTAAGTACTTAGGAAAGCTGGATCCAGCACTGGTGGCAAGAACCTCTGCAGAGAACTTTTTTATGCAGGTCAGAAATACTTTCTCCATGTGTTAGTGCCTCTTACAGGTCTGATGCTGCTGTGCTCAGGCAGCTCACCACACTCTTTCATGCCCAAGCTGTTTAAGGTCAGAGAACCAGCAGCTCTAGTGGAGCTCATCTGCTTCATCTATTTTAAACCTTCTCTTAGAGATGTTCCCTCCTGCTTGTTATGGACCCATGTTTTCCCCAAGATCAGTTACCTTTGCATCAGCACTTCTCAGGTCACTGGCAGTCTGACTCCAGAAATAGTGTGCCAATGCAAAATGACTCCTGTCCTCCAGCAAATGGCAAAGTGAGGAGAAATTAGTTTTCCTTACCCCTCCCATTAATATTCCGCTCTGACTCCAAGATCATGCTTTCTGGGACAGCTGGTGGCAAGGCCACATCAGCCCGGTGCCATGTGTGGGACTTCTCTCCATTTCCCACACATGCAGTTTGAAGCAGGTGATCAGACCAAGATGATGTCATTTAAGGAACCCACAATGTTACCTTTCATCAACTGAGTTTCTCAAGCCATAATTTCTGACAGGAAGAGCTGAGCCAAACATTTTCAAGGGCTTCACCTGCACCACGGTCCTTTCACAGTCAGACCAGCATGTTCATTTTGAATGGTCATTGTCCAAGGAAACAGGAGTTTTAGGCATCAAAATATAGTTCCCAGAGCTGTTGTGGTAGTTTCTAGTCCATCAGCAGGCTTGAAAAGGTCCCCACAGATGTAGAAATACTTCTCCTCGCTCTTACTGAGCCGTCATGGCCATGCACTGGCTTTGGAATCAAGCTTTTGGTATAGTTTCTTTGTTTATTTGATTTTAAAAATGTGGGCTTTACTACAAACAAAATCAATCTGCCTCCTTTCAGTGTGTGGAAGCAACGTTTTTGGTCTGGAGAGAAAGTCTCCTGCCTATTTCTTAGGAGCATACTGTAGGAGGGGAGAAAGGAGAGGGGTGGTTTCCCTGCTTTGGTGCCCAGATATCCCTGGCATTGATACAGCTTCATGCATAAAGATGCTGTCTCTCAGGAGCATCACTTACAGTGACACAGGAGTCAGCACAGGGTGTCATCTTTTCCTTAAATATATTTAGCTGCTGCCTATTGAAGAACTTCCATATTTAGTTATAACATGGGAGAATTCCTTTGGTGTAAACCTCAGTGTGCTTGGGAGAAGGCAGATCTCCTAAATCTGAATGCTGCTGCCAACACCCTGACACTGCAGGCAGTTGCAAAAGGCTTCCTTCCTACTGCCTCTTCTCCCCCTCCTCTCCAACAGCTCCAGCTCCCTTCCAAGCAGCTTCGCAGTTTCTTGAATACCCCCTGGAAAGGCAGTGGTATAGATCTAGGCAGGACCCTTGAGGGAGCCATAAATGTCCCTGTAGTGAAAGAGAGCCAATTCTCCTTTACCATTCCTGATCTCATTCCAGATTCTGCCCTTAGCAGTATGTGATGCAGTAACATACAGTGCTGCCAGAATGGCTGTTTTGTGTTCTAAGTCCTGCTTCTTTCCTTGCAGCAAACAGGCTGTGATTTGTTTAAGACTTCAGACCAGCACACATTGTGTAGATAACTTGTGTCTTCTCTGCCTAAGCAGGATACAGTTAGTATCTGCAGTTCAACTCATCCATTGCCACAGACAGGTAAGTATGGCATGATGATCTCTGGTTTTTTCTTCTGAAAATGGCTAGATTTTGTGATTTCTTTAAATCTGTAATATTCCCATAATTATTTTCACTTTACATCGTATCTTAAATGAGTAAAAGCACTTCCTTTAGCTTTTTGTATTTTTTTGGTTTTGTTCCACATTATTCTTTAGCACAAAAGTCTTATATTGGTATTTCAGCACTGTAAAGACTGTACAGTACTGCAGCAGTTCCCAGCCTTTTCTGCTGGGTCTGCAAGAGTCATTAGTTTGGGTTTTTTACTATGGTGAGATCACTTGTTCAAACTTACATCTACCAATCTGTCAGTCTCCGTTTCATTTAGAACAGGAACATTGTCTCTTAATGTCTCTTTCTCTGTCTAACAGAGAAAGCAAGAACTACAATATCTTCTTATTCAGTTATATTCTTCATTTTTGTTGTTAATAACTTCCATAAAAGGAAATTCTGCCAGATCTTTAATTTTTCTGAATAAAAAGCATCTCTCTGGTGTTCTGGCCTTCACCTGCCTTGTCAAAAAGGAGACAGCACCTCAAGTCCTTGCATAAGATGCGTTTGGGGCACCAGAATTTTCTTAGGGGGACCTTGCCTATGAACCAAACTTGTGAGAATGTATACTGCACCCGTTTAGGAAAAGGATTCCTTAAAGCAGAAACATTACTATTCTCTCAGGACAGCATCCTCCTCCAGACCGTGTCCTGATCCTCTTTTCTTGTCAGTATGGGAATAAATTAGTGTTATTCCCTACCCTGTAATGTAATAAGACACAGTAAAGAAATACTGGAGATGGGAGAACTAAAACTACTGCTACCTAATAGATACAATAAAATAGTTTCATTTGGAAATACCTAAATCTTGTGTAAAAGGAGAATTGAATTGTAACAACAAAAACCCACTGTTTCTGCTGTGTATGCAAAGGAATCTACATTCTTTATTCTCTAGACAGTGACAGGGTTACAAAGACTCGCTACAGAAGAAAGTGACGCAAAGGTTCACACTTTGTGCATCCCTCAGGTCACTTGGCTGCCTCAGGACATCCTCACTCTTCCTCTTCTATCTTCTTGCTGTGAAACTCCCGGCTTTTCACCCTCAGCTTGTTGACCTGGGACTCAGCAATATCAGCCCGCTCCTCAGCTTCCTCCAGCTCATGCTGGATCTTGCGGAACTTGGACAGGTTGACATTGGACAGCTCCTCCTGTGAGGGCAGAGGGAATCCATGGTGAGGAGCCCAGGGCAGGGGGCTTAATCCTCCTGTGCCTCAGCCTTGTGGGGCTGTGCCTCTTCCCTGGGGGAAGGCACAAACCTCCATCCCCCACCCACCTCTGCTTACATGGAAGCCTCACACAGACCTCCTCATCATCCCTTATTCAAGATTCTGCTCTGACAAACTTCACGAGCCCTGTGTCACTCTTGGATACTCTTGTGTACTTACACACATGTTTGATGATCAGCTATTGGGGGAAAGACCCTAAACCCCTTGAATGTTAGCCACTATTGTCTGATAGCCATCTCTGCAGCATCTGGGTGACACCCAGAGAAAACAACACTCTTTGAGTAATACTTACAGCCTCCTCAGCTTGTCTCTTGTAGGATTTCACCTTTGTTTGCAGCTTGTCCACCAGATCCTGGAGCCTCAGGATGTTCTTCCGGTCTTCCTCAGACTAGAGTGGTTGGGAAGCAGGAAAGAGAATGAATTCCTGGTTTCCCAACATGTGACACAGACAGTTCCCCTTGGGGATGGATTTGAGTTCCTGTGAGAAAAGTGTCAGCCCAAGGCGGCCACCTGCCTTACCTGGTAGGTCAGCTCCTTCACCCTCCTCTCGTACTTGCGCACACCCTTCACGGCTTCAGCGCTGCGCTTCTGCTCAGCATCAACCTCCCCTTCCAGCTCCCGCACCTGCAGTGAGAAGCCCAGTGTTAGAGCTTCCCTGCCTGCTGGTTCCTTACGGGACATGGTCACACTCATGCACAAACACCAGCCCTACTCACCCTGGCCTCCAGCTTCTGGATTTGCTTCTTGCCTCCCTTCAGTGCCAACTGCTCAGCCTCGTCCAGACGGTGCTGCAGGTCCTTCACCGTCTGGTCCAGGTTCTTCTTCATCCTCTCCAGGTGGGCGCTGGTGTCCTGCTCCTTCTTCAGCTCTTCGGCCATCATGGCTGCCTGATGAGAGGAAAGGGTCATAGGCATTTTGGGGCTGGAGGCAGTTTGGAGGAGAACAAACAAACCACAGGCCCTGAAGAGAGCCCCCAGCTCACATCTGTGATGGCCTTCTTGGCCTTCTCTTCAGCATTGCGGGCTTCCTGGATCGTATCCTCCATTTCACTCTGAATTTGGGCAATGTCTGTTTCCAGCTTCTTCTTGGTGTTGATCAAGCTGGTGTTCTATTAAAAAGTGAAAAATATTCTCCAGTTAGTTCTGAAACAGAGCATTTTTTAGCAATTTGCTTTTTCAGGTACAAATTATCATATAAAAAACATGGAAAGGCCTTGAGAATTTCAATCTCATGAATCTAACCTGGGTGTGGAGGAGCTGAACCCTCTCACTTGCATCCATGAGTTCCTGCTCAGCCAGTTTCCTCGACCGCTCAGTCTGCTCCAGGGCTGCCCGTAGCTCCTCAATTTCAGCCTGCAACAGGTTTGCTCTGCGCTCCACCATGGCCACCTGCTCCTTCAGGTCCTCCTGAGTCCTGAGGGCATCATCCAAGTGTATCTGAGTATCCTTTAAGAGAAGAAAAGGAAATTATAATGTCACACAGCTCTGTTGCTCAATGGCAATTACCTCCAGTCTAATAATTACTCTGCCAGTATAATCATACATTTATAGGCATAATATAAATTTAAGTTTGTGCAATTTTAAGGTAATTCTGAATTAAAAATCCAGTTGACTGACTCATTTTATAAGATTAAATGAACTGGACCTTAATCCTTGCTCAGGGCTGAAGAAAGAACCTTCTCCCATCCCCTGAAATGTCCCTACATAACAGTCTGAGTTTGAAAAAAGAAGAGCACATGAGTCACTGACAGGGTCCAGGAATAGTCAATCATGTAAAATTTATCCAAACACCCACTCACGTTAGAAACAGCACCACCAGAAAAGCAAAAAAGTATTAGTAATTGGAGATACCTTACTGAGATACACCAATACACCCTTTTACCATCCAAAAATTTATCTAAAGTAGTTTGCTGCCCATAAAGAGCTTGCTTATGATTTTACTGAGAGGCACCAAAGCCTGGTGAGCTATAATCTGCTACAACTATTCCATGTAGGGTTTAGTGATATTGCAACAAGACAACTTGTAACCATAAAAAGAGACTCAAAGCAACTTATAAGGATCCAGAGCACAAGTAGTGTTCTCTATTTTCCCTGTCAGAGGAAGGTGTTCAGAAAGGAGGAGAAAAACCGAACAAGTGAATGCCTTTGTCTAGCTGGTGCCATATTTATGGTTTTTGCTTCTATGACCATGGATCTACCTTTGAGAATCTCCATATTTGGGAAGCTGATGGTTTTAGCCAAAAGCTGGCCAGAGCTTAGACTTAGCGGAGGACGGAAATGGACTTTTGATTAGCAGAGAAGAGACAGGGGTTACTGTAGTAGGGAGCATTAGGAAAACATCTGTGAAATGTTTGAAAAGTATTAGGGTTTGCTCCTCTAAAAAGATGATGCAGTCAAGGGCCAAACTGCAGTGTTTGTAGCATGAGTAACAAACAGGATTAGTGGCAAGCCAGAAAGCTATGATCTATACACAGTCACTGAAACATGGTGGGATGGGTCACATGGAGACAGTGCTGCAATGAATGCCTATAAAGTGTTCAGAAGCCACAGGAAAGGAAGGAGAGGTGAGCAGGTTACGCTCTATGTAAAAAAACAGTTAATTGCACAGATCTGCCTTTGAAGAACATTGAAGAACCAGGCTGAGAGCTTATGAGTAAAAATTAGAGGCCAAGCCTGATCAAGTGGGCCTGTTGATGAAGTGTAATTGCTTGAATTATGGGAAGCATCATAGTCACAGGCTCTCATCCTGCTGATCATGCTGACATCTGCTGGAAAAGCAGCAGAGCAAGCTGTAAGCAGTCCAGAGTACTCCTGGAGTGCATCAAGACTTGTACCTTCATCCAGGGGATCAACAATCCAACTGGGGGAGAAGCATTATTTGACCTGTTTTTTACTAACACAGATGAACTAATTAGAGATTTCAAGACTGATATTAGTGCTGCAGTGGTCATACCCTGGTCATACGCACAGTCTTGAGACATACAAGGATGATGGAGAGTAAGCACAAGACCCTGACTTTTAGAGAAATTCACTTTACGTTCTTTTTTGATGCAATGATTCTGTGATAGTAGACAACTTGAACATCCTTAACTTAAAATACCTTGAGCACTCCCTGCGTGTTCCTCAGGTTCTTTTGTGCCTCGGCAGCCAAACGGTTGGCATGGCTCAGCTGGATCTCCATTTCGTTGAGGTCTCCTTCCATCTTCTTCTTCAGTCTCAGGGCTTCATTCCTGCTCCTGATCTCAGCATCCAGGGTGCTCTGCATGGACTCCACAATTCTGAGGTGGTTTCTCTTCATCTGATCAATCTCCTCATCTTTCTCTGCGATCCTCCTGTCAATCTCAGCCTTCACCTGGTTGAGCTCAAGCTGGAGGCGCAGGATCTTCCCCTCTTCATGTTCTAGGGAGGCCTGGACAAGAGAACGAATCACTGTTTCAATAAAAGGAATTTTAACTATGGGTGTTCCCTTCCAAACTATGTCTTACAATGAAAAATGGGACTATCTTCCTCTGGATGATGTGGAAACTAAGGCCTTAACTCTCCTTGAAAGCTCCAAGCTTTATCTCATACTGCTCTCCAGTACACTTCTCTGGAAAGCAAGGATTATGGCATGTACCTCAGCTTCCTCCAGAGCAGCCTGGATTTCAGACTTCTCCTGCTCAATCTGCTTCTTGACTTTCTCCAGCTCATGAATCGCCTTTCCTCCCTCGGCAATCTGCTCCGTCAGGTCAGAAATCTCCTCTGTGGGAACCAAGAGCAAAGGCCCAGTCAGGCACAGGGTTGAATGGGGAGGGCCCTGTCACAACAAGGGGACAGGCAGCTCTGCCCACCTGCAGGCACAGAGCCCTGTGGAGCGCTGGGCACTGGTGGAGAGCGAGAAAGCCCTGCCAGGAGCAGAGGGCCAGGGACTTACGCTGCAAGTTCTTGTTCTCACGCTTCAGCATCTCCAGGTGGTCCAAGGACTCCTCGTAGGCATTCTTCATCTTAAAGAGCTCCGTGCTGAGAGAGCGAGACTCCTTCTGGGAGGCTTCTAGCTCAGCCTGCGTTTCCTCATACTTCTGCTTCCACTCTGCCAGGATCTGAAGAGAAATGGGGCGTCAGCATGGATCAGGCCATCAGGAGGGCACGCTCTGCCCAGGAACCCCAAGGCTGCAGCCCTGAGGACCTTGTCAAAGTTCTTCTGCTTCTTATCCAGAGCTGCACAGGCAGCATTTGATCGCTCCACATCAATCATCAGGTCCTCCACTTCATTCTGCAGCCTCTGCTTTGTCTTTTCCAGGGAGGCACACTTGGCATTGACGGCTTCAACGTGCTCCTCTGCATCCTGCAGGCGCTGTGCCAGCTTCTTCCTGGGAGGTGGAAGATACAGCTCATGATTTGAGAGAAAGGGGAGTGTGTCTGATAGGCTTTTCACAACAGGATATTTTAACAATTAATTGTTATGTATCCTATGCACAGAGAGATAGGTTCTTTTCTAGTCAGCTGCTTTTTTCCCAGTTCTGATTCCTAGGCTTTAACCCTTGGGTATTTTTCCCAGCATACTTGGCCTCCTCCAGCTCCTCTGTGCGCTGAATGGCATCCGTCTCATATTTGGTTCTCCACTGGGCCACTTCGCTGTTGGCCTTGGACAGGGCACGCTGCAGCTCCCCCTTGGCTTCCTGCTCCTCCTCATATTGCTCCCGGAGCAAGTCACAGTCGTGCCGAGCAGACTGCAAGGCGTGGGCCAGGGCGTTCTTGGCCTGGATAGAGAACAGGATTTGGACCAGGAAGGGAAATATCCTGGAAATGTCTCGCAAAGAATTTATTTAATACTGTGAACATGACTGCTGGCAGTGAGGGTGTGTGTGTGGTGAAGGAAGGACGTCGGTATATTGGGAGGACAAATTCTACTAATGGCACTCCCTGAAGAAATGAACTTTTCCCACTATGGCTTGTGCTAAGCAGACCCTCTCCATACTAGGCAGTGTGAAATTGAGAGTAGTTTCAGTGGACAGCTGTAGGATCAGTCATCACCTTTATCTCTTCCTCCAAGTGTCTCTTGAGTTCCTCAATCTGTTGGGTGAAAGCCTGCTTGCCCCTGGACAGCTGAGAAATCAGAGCATCTTTCTCCTCCACCTGGCGTGAGTATTCACCTGGGAAAACAAACAGAAAGGAAAGATTTTCATTCTCATTCATAACCCAAACAAACTGGTTTAAGAAGCCCTCCCACTCCACAGCACAGAGGAGGCCATCCCACCTGATTCTGTCTGCAGACGAGCCCTTTGAGCACTGAGGTCATTGATCATGCGCTGCTGCTCTTCTTCCTTTGTCTTAATCTCGCTCAGCTGGTCTTCCAGGGTGCGACACATCTTCTCCAGGTTTGCCTATGGAGGCGACAGAGAATGAAAGATCAGGGTATGGACACCTCCTTATTAGGAGTAGAACAATTCTCACCTGGAAGGTTCTATAGAGAGTCATATCGGAATGTGACCAGATTTTTAAAAGATACGTTTCAGTGTTATTTATTTGGGGGGGCTTCCAGTATATTTTTCAATACCTTGGCTTTGGAGACAGACTCCATGTTACTGGCCAGGTCATCAATCTCCATCTTCAGCTCACTCTTCTCTTTCTCCAGCTTCTGCTTCACTCGTTGCAGGTTGTCGATCTGCTCCCCAAGCTCAGCCGTGCTGTCCGCGTGCTTCTTGCGCAGGGCGGCAGCCGTGGCTTCGTGCTGCAGCGTGGCCTCTTCCAGGTCACGACGCATCTTCTGAAACTCTGCCTCACGCTTCTTGTTCATCTCCACCTGAGCTGCAGTAGCTCCTCCTGCTTCTTCCAGGCGCTCGCTGATCTCCTCCAGCTCCCTGGAGAGGTCAGCACGATGCTTCTCTGCTTTTGCCCGAGAGGTTCGCTCGGCCTCAATTTCCTCCTCCAGTTCCTCAATCCGAGCCTGGGGAACAGCAGGGACCCTTCACACCCCTGCCCTCCTCCTGCCTCAACTGAGACTGGGTGCAAGAGCAGAGGGGACAGAGACTTGCCTGCAGCTCCTTGATCTTCTTCTGTAATTGCATGCCCAGGGCTTGCTCATCCTCGATTTTGCTCTGGATCTGGCTGATTTCAAAGTCTTTCCTTTGGGCAGAGCAAACCGTGTTAGAGCTCAAAGGGAAAAGACAAGCCCAGCAGCCCAGCACTCGCCTGCCCCACAGCCACACTTACTTCTTCAGTTTCTCATCCAGCTGCTGCTTATCATTTTCCAGATCCATTATGGTGTCTTGAGCCATCTTCAGGTCTCCTTCGAGCTTCCTCTTTGCTCGCTCAAGGTCCATGCGCAGTTTCTTCTCTTGCTCCAGGGACCCTTCCAGCTAAACAGAACAAGACCATCAGTGCTCGGCCAGCCAGGTCTAACTCCATACCTGTGCTGTTCCTGCTCTCTGCCTGTGCACTTACATCGTCCACTTGCTGCTCCAGCTTGGTTTTAGCTTTGGTCAGCGTATTGACTTTGTCCTCCTCTGCCTGCAAGTCATCCAGTGTCTGCTGATGGGCCTCTTGGAGAGCTTTCTTCTCTTTGGTCAGCTTGGCAATGGTCTCATCTAGAGCTGCCATCTCCTCTGTGAGGTTTTTCACCTACAAGTGAGCAAGTGACAAAACAGGCTATAAAAAACATGCTTACTTTGCAGTGATTTTTCACTTTGCAGTGTTTTACCAGGCATTTACTCTATTAGTGTATGCTTGGATGAAGCCCAGCTCAAAATCCGCAATAGCGAACATGCGTTATGGTAGGAGTCTCAGTGATGTCTCATGGCTCACTGTCTGGTGTACCTTGTTCTCGGTGGCATGTTTTTCCTTCTCCACTTTGGCCAGTGTTAACTCGAGATCATCAATGTCTTTTTTCAGCTCTGAACATTCATCTTCCAGTTTCCTCTTCTTGGCTGTCAGCTCAGCATTAATTTCCTCCTCATCCTCAGCCCTTTCAGTCACCTCCTTTACTTTGGCTTCCAGCTGGATTTTGGTTTTGATGAGCTGGTCACATCTCTCCTCAGCATCAGCTAAAGCATCAGCTTCCTGGTAGGAAAATACAGGAAATTTTATATATTTTTTTAAAGTAGAGATGCGCATGAATTAGACTTATAGTGAGGTTGATGGCCTGGAGGGAAGGGATGCCTTTCAGAAGGACCTTGTCAGGCTAGAGAAATGGGCCCATGTTGTTCAAGAAGGCCGAAAGCAAGGGCCTGTATCTGGGTCAGCGCAATCCCAAGCACAACTATAGGCTTGGCAGAGAATGGGTTGAGAGCAGCCCTGAGGAGAAGGACTCGGGGTGCTGGTTGATTACAAGCTCGACATGAGTCAGCAGTATGCACTAGCACCTCAGGAGACCAGCAGTGTCCTGGTTGGCCAGCAGGTCAAGGAATATGTTACTGACTGTCTCTGCTGCTTACATGGGACCCCACCTGGAGTACTGCATCCAGCTGTGGGGTCCAGAGGAGGACTACAAAGATGATCAGGGGGCTGGAGCACCTCTCCTATGAACATAGGCTGAGAGAGTAGTGCTTGTTCAGCCTGGAGGTGAGAATGCTCCAGGGAGACCTAATTGCGGCCTACCAATACTTAGCGGGGTCCTACAGGGAAGGAGGAGAGGGACTGTTCAACAGGGAGTATAGTGATGTGACATGGGGTAATAGCTTCAAGCTGAAAGAGGGTAGGTTTAGATTAGAGGTTAGGAAGAAATTCTTTACTAAGAGGGTAGTGAAGCACTGGAACAGGTTGCCTAGAGAGGCTGTGGAAGCCCCATCCCTGGAATTGTTTAGGGCCAGGTGGGATGAGGCTTCAGGCAGTCTGGTCTCTTGGAGGGTCTAGTGGCCTGGTCTAGTGAAGGGTGTCCCTGCCCATGGGAGGGGGATTCAAAGTAGATGATCTTTGAGGTTCTTTCCACTCTATGGTTATGCTTTGCGATTACATTAAAAATTACAGATTCAGAATAAATTCACCATAATTGACATGGCATTCAGCTTAAAAGATTTTACAAGTCAGTTTAGTGTACAATTGGCAAGTTATGTAGTATGATGGAGAAGTAATAACATATTTATTCGTTTCCCCTATTAAAATGAAATTAAGTTACTCACAGCCTGCACTTGGAGCTGCAGGTCATTTTTCTCCTGCACCAATTTCACCATTTTCTCCTCCAGCTCCTTCCTCTTTGCCTCAGATTTTGCAAGCTCCTCCTTGGTTTTCTCAAACTCCCCCTTCATGTTGGCCATCTCCTTCTCAGATTCTGCACTCTTCAGCAAGGGCTTGATCTTGAAGAACAGCTTCATCCAGGGCCAGTGCTTGACATTCATGAATGCACGAATGTTGTACTGGATGCAGAAGATGGATTCCCTGAGGCATAATAAATGTACTTAGAATATTTTCAGTATAATGAGACCCAACACTTTCCCCCAGGCACAGGGAATTGAAGTGTGGATGAGGAATGCCTACCTCCTCTCCACCATTCTCTGGTACTCCACTCTACTCAGGAAGCCCCTGCACATGGCCTGTGTGCGGGTGATGAGCTGTGCCAGCTTCTCATCCCTCATCTCCTCCAGGAGCCCCAGCAGCCCAGCTTTGAAGAACACCTTGAGAAAGGGATTGTAGCAGCACATCACTGCCAGGTTGAGCAAAGCACAGATGTGCAGTGAGTGAGTCAAGGAGAGGCTGTACCTTGGTGTGTCCAAACTTGTACTGGGTGTGGTCCACATCGATTGACCCAAGGAGCTTCTCAGAAGCCTTCTTGCTGTCAATGAACTGTCCCTCTGGGATGGCACTGGCATTAAGCACCTTGTATCTGTGCGAAGGGGAAGATAAGGATATATTTTTCATAACCAACACACACCATACTGAACCCCCCCAGCTCATATAAATCAGAGTCTGGCCTGAACGAACCAGCATTGCTTTTAATGATGGTGAGGAGGACACTGCTCTCACCTTTGTTTGAAGTCAGCATAGAGGACTCTGCTGGGGAACCCCTTCCTGCAAATTCTGATCCCTTCCAGCACACCATTGCAGCGCAGCTGGTGAAGCACCAGTTCGTGCTCCATGGCACCTAGCAATTCAGAGCACAAATGAATGCCCTAGTTCCCAGTGCAGAGGGGAATGTCTGTATCAAAGGAAGTTCTCCCTCTGCTTCAGGTTCTTACCAGGTGTTTTTGTTTCATTTGGGATGATGCAACGGACAAAATGGGGGTGAGTGCTGCGTAGATTGGTCATCAGCTTGTTTAGGTTTTCCTGTAGGACCATGTGTAGCAGCTTATATTAAAAATTTTAGTTCTATACACTCTGCATTTTAATTCCAAGCAACTAATATAATGAATCTTAAGAGGAAGAAGCTTTCAAATTTAAAATTTAGATCCAATGTAACCTTCTTAATATTTAAGACATTAGTCTGGAGGAAAGAAAACACTACTGTATAAAACTTAACACAAGCCTCTATTAAGTTAATATTATATCCCAGATTTTGATACATGTTTTTCACAAAAGTTCACAAAGCGAATTTTTAAAAGCAATTTAAAGTGTCAGCTGAAGACTGCATGAAGGAAGTCTCAAATATGAACTGATAATTGTTAGGAAAAGGCAGTACATTCTGCTCATGCATATTTCAAATTTTTTCATCAGAAAACCAAGGTCATCACAAGAAGAAGAGTTTGGATAGGTCAGGTTTGAAACTACGTTCATGTCACATGAAATTCAAAGTTTACCCGGAAAAGAGCTGAGACAGTCTGGAAAGAAGAACCCTTCTTCTTGGCGCCCTTCTTTCCTCCAGCACCACCACCACCACTGGCCTCTTCAAAAACAAAAAGAAGTTTTTAATATTATCTTCTTGGTTTCACCTCCACATATCATAGATATTGTAAAACAAGAATTTAGTAGAATTAACCTGCTTCTGCTCCACCATAGGAGGCAAAGAGCAGAGCCAGTGTCTTCACAGATGATTTCTGGTACAACCCAATGACAGTTTCATTCAGGGGGTCCTTGTTCTTCTCCAGCCAGCCAGTGATGTTGTAGTCCACTGTCCCAGCATAGTGCACCAGGGAGAAGTGGGCCTCAGCCTTGCCTTTGGCAGGCTTGGGCTTCTGGAAGTTACTGGACTTGCCCAGGTGCTGGTCATAGAGCTTGTTCTTGAAAGAGGTGTCAGTTGCCTTGGGGAACATGCACTCCTCTTCCAGGATGGAGAAGATGCCCATGGGCTGGAAGACAGTACAGGGAAGACGAGAGGATGCCAGTAGAATAACATGACTAGTTCTTAAAGGGGGTATAAGCAAAAGACAGGAAGCTGAAAAACAAACCTATACCCTTTGCCTGAAGAATATTTCTTTATAAAATGTTGTTTAAAAGATTCACCTGCTTGGCTCACACTTTGGCACAGTGATTCAGGAATGGAATTTTATGCCAAAAAAAGCACGTTCAAAATTAGGAGTTGAATTATATTTTAAAATGACTTTCACAAATGTGTCCTTTATAAATTTACTTCAGTAAATATAGTTTTGTACTTGTAGGCAACTCTCTAAATTACATGACATGACAACAAATCTCCTTTTTTCCCACTAAGAGGTCACACACTAACTGTATTGTTCTATACTAACTTTGCTATGAACCATCTAGAAAAAAATGTATTGTCCAGATGATTTTATTCCAGAACACAGAAACAATATTTTTATTTTACTTTGGGAGTTGGTCAAAAAACAAAAATCATTTAATTGAGCAAGTGGACATAATCTTCACACAGAAGGTGTTTCAGGAGTGACTTCAGCTATCTGTGTGTGTGTGCTTTGTAATATCTCTAATGCACGATAAGCAATAGTACAGATCAAGAGGTATTTCAACCACTAAAACTTCATGCATGAAACTAAACATGGAAAAAATCCTTTTTAAATGCAGTATTTAACAACTTTCAATTTAAAATAATGACTTCCTAGAAATGCAAGACATTTTGAATTAAAAATTTACCTTCTCAATGAGCTCGATGCAGGCAGCCAGGTCCATCCCAAAGTCAATGAACTCCCATTCAATTCCCTCCTTCTTGTACTCCTCCTGCTCCAGCACGAACATGTGGTGGTTGAAGAACTGTTGCAGTTTCTCATTGGTGAAGTTGATGCACAGCTGCTCCAGGCTGTTGAACTGCTCAGTGAAAAAAAAGCAATACAACCAATCATTGTCAACATGCAGTTCTTGATCTATCTCAACTATTTAGAAATTGTCCCAGATAAAACACAACTATATTATCAGGACCACACCATAGCAGGACCTATATGCAGCTCCTGAAAGGACCTACATAAAAATGTGTAATTTTCCAAAGCAGACATTCCTGGTGAATCTCCTAAAATTCATAAAGTAATTTGGCATATTTTTATTTGGCAAAAAATGAGTGTATGCACAGGTCTTCAATTTTTAAACCATTTATATATACTAATTTCTGATTAAACACTTATCTCTCTGTTCCTTGGTCCTGTAAACAATTTACACATCTTTAACCTGTTATGTGTTTGTGAATGGGCCTAAAAATCCTAGTTCTTCTCTGGAAGCTCTTCTATAGTATTATTGTAATTCTGCTGGGTTTTTTATACTCATTAACAGTAAGCTCAAACTGTGAAAATATTATATAAAATTCTATTTGCTACTTCTACACAAACAACATGTCTGTTCTTGTACTGATGCAGCTTCTGAGGATTTTGCTTTGTGCAAGAAAAATCAAACTAAGGGCTTCTTCCAGAAAATTGCAAATGTTAAACCTTCAGTGAATACTTCTTGCAAGTTCTCTGGTACAGGAATCCATTCCTGCAAAAGCAGTCATCAAACCTGGAATCCTTACATCAAAGATCTCAAAGCCAGCAATGTCCAGGACACCAATGAAGTACTGTCTGGGCTGCTTCGTATCCAGCTGCTGGTTGATACGAACAACCATCCACAGGAACATCTTCTCATAGACAGCCTTTGCCAGAGCACCCACTGAATTGTTCACCTAAAATAAGAAAGCAGCAGAAGGAAAATAGTACCTACAACAGGAGAGTAAATCAAGCCAGAGGTTCCCAGTCACCAGCTGTTTGTTACCTGCTGCACGGTTTGACCCTTGGTCACATACTCATTCCCAACCTTGACTCTGGGGTAGCAGAGAGCCTTGAGCAGGTCTGCTGAGTTCAGACCCATCAGGTAGGCAGCCTTGTCAGCCACTAAGTAGAATGACAAGGAAACAGAAAAATTCTGACTATGGGGACATGAAGCATTTAGAGTAATGAACCCTATCCAAGGAAGCATGACAGTTATTAAAACAAAAATCTTTTCAGATGAATGCACCTGGATGCTATTCCTGTCTTTAAAAACCTTCACAGACACAGCTAGAAACAGTGTGTTGATTAAATATTCATCCTGAAAGCTGACTTTCATCACTTCAAGCCAGAGCTGATAGGTATCTATAAACCTCACAACGAAACACGAAGGTATTAGCATATTGGTCACCTGGGAGAAATCCAAAACATATACTGAGGTACCTGGGCTACCTGTATTTGGCAGCAGCTATAACCTTAAAGGTGAATGCATTTCAAAATTAGGGGTAACAGTGAAGAATTGCCCCTTTCTGCAGACTTTTCATTACAGTCCTAGCAGAAAGGCAAGCATATTCATTCATTCAGGATCAAAACCTAAAAATTGATAGGAAAAAAGGAAAGTTCCTTTTTACCTGGATAAAAATTCCTAAATAACATGGGATTTATGCAGACATTCTAATTCTGAATACTAGCTCAAGTAAAACACTTTTTTATACATTTTGACTCTTCTCTTTATCCACCTTCCAAATACTGAATGATTATTATTGCTACTTCTATTTCTAACAGTTAAACCCCAGACTTTGCTAATACCTTCTGTGCCATCTGGCTCTGCCTGCTCCTCTCGCTGCTTCTGCTTGAACTTCAGGTTCCCATAGTGCATGACAGCCCCTGTCAGCTTGTAGATGGCTGTTTTCTCATCAGCAGTGAAGCCCAGGATGTCAATGGCACTCTGCCATAGGAACAATAAAATAAAAGCTTTGTCTGGGAGAGATGTCAATAGGTACAACACTTGAAATCTTACTTACATCTGTAGCCATCAGCTCCTCCTGGTCATTAATGCTGGCAACAGTGATCTCACCCTGACTCACAAATTGGTAGTCATATGGGTTGGTGGTAATGAGGAGCATGTCTGAAAGTAAGAAGAGGCAACAAGGATGCTTAGTTTAGTCAATAAAATATTTGTGTGAACTGATGTTCAGCAATCTTCCTTCAAGTTAGTAACTTGTCCTACCAATTAGCTCTGGCTTCTTGTTGGACATGATCTGGTAGAATATGTGGTAGCTTCTTTCTGCCTTGAGCTGGAAAGTGACTCTGGACTTCTCCAGCAGATCTGGAGGGAAAATGCAATTCAAAATAAGAAGAAATTATTAAAAAGAAAGTAGAGAGAAGATAGGAAGAACAACAAAGAAGGCAGGATGGATGATTGGGTGAAACTATGTTGAATGGATGGATTGTGAACAGTTCAGGGAAGTGTCTTACATGTTTCAATATCTGCAGAAGCTAGTTTTCCTGTGGCACCAAAGTGAATTCTGATGAATTTGCCCTTTAAAGGAATAAAAGTGTCTTATGTTTTAAAGCATAAAAATAAATCTGAAATGAAGAATTTTCTCATTTAGTCCACTGGTCTACATAGAGACATTTTCTTAAGAATCAGCTGTATTTCCACCATTGACATAAAGTAATTTTTTACCATTACAATAATCCATAATGGCACAGCTGTACATTTTATGTATGCTGAATGTGTAAATGGGAAGAAATGGGTTTAATTTTATTAGTCAAACTTTTCTATGCATACAGACAGGAGTCACCTTAATGAAAATAGCCATTTAAACTACTTCAGCAGCTTAAGCCAGTACTGCTATCAAATAAGCCATTTAATTACTGACTGATTTCTCACAAAGCAAACATATTATTGTCCTCCGTGCCTTCATTCCCTTCCTAGACCTTGCATTGCCATCTTTAACTTTCTCTATTTTGCTCTTTCCTTCCCATGTTTTCTAACCTCCCTCCCTTTCTTCCTGGCCTTCTGCCTGTCTGTCTATAAATGAGCAGAAATACAGATAAAATTTTAAAAATTACTATTTACCACTGCAATTCATTAAAGGCAAAAGACCATGTGTTCTGTTATTTTAGTTGGTATCTCAATACAAATCTGAAATACTTTTTCTTCATAGGGTCACTGGTTTTGAAATCTGGGGAATTACATTTAGTAAAAGTCCTGATCAGAAATGTCAATCTTATTCTTGAAAACACGATAGCTAAACAACAGTAAAGGATTCTCCCCTGTTCAGTACTTTTCAGCACTCATTTAGTTAAGCAACTTACAAAGCGTGAGGAGTTGTCATTCCTCACGGTCTTGGCATTTCCAAAGGCCTCCAGCAGTGGGTTGGCGCTGATGATTTGATCCTCAAGCGTTCCCTGCAGGATGGTAATTATTGCCGGTTATCCTTTCCACAAATCATATCAGGAAAAGAGCACTGATTCAAGCCAGGGTCTATTAATTTGCCTGCATTTTGCCTGACTGCTGCTCCTCTTTCTTCTTCTCCCCACTGGCTGCAATTGTTGCAAAGTACTGGATGACACGCTTTGTGTTCACAGTCTTCCCTGCACCGGATTCTCCGCTGTCAGACCAAAGAGAGAAGCAGAGAGCCTGTGGTCAGGCAGGAGGTCCCCTGGCACCAGGCAGTGCTGAAGGGATCTGAGCAGGGGGTGTACATACGTGATCAGGATCGACTGGTTCTCACGATCTACAAAAGAAGCAGAAATACTGTACTTAAAATTCAATGAATTTTAGCCAGGTAGGTCTAACCTTTTCAAGTCCATGCAGTCAGCTTGACTTAAAAACCCAACTAACCAAATGAAAAAATCTCTAAAACACCTCACTAGGTGCAGGGGTGTATTTCATATACAATAGTACAAACAATGGTGTGAAGGTAGTAAATTACACAATAGTATATGTGTATCAGAACCATGAAAGCTTTGAAAAATCTCCTGCTTCTGAGACAGAGTATTCCTTTCAGAGAATTTCATGGTGCAAACCCTCTGAGACACAGAGCCACTCACCAGTCAGCATGAACTGATAGGCATTGTCAGAGATGGAGAAGATGTGTGGAGGGGCCTCCTGGCGCTTCTTGCCTCGGTAGGCCAACACCACCTCTGGGTTGTACACCGGCAGCCACTTGTAGGGGTTGACAGTGACACAGAAGAGACCCGAGTAGGTCTGCAAGGAAGGGAGACAGCCCGTTGGCTTCCACTTAGCCTGGCAGAGCAGCTCCTGCGAGCTGCCTTCCTCTGGGCAGACTGCTGCTGGCACTTACATAGATCATCCATGCTGCGTAACGCTCTTTGAGGTTGTACAGCACAGCGGGTTCATGGAGGTGGGTCATCATGGCCATGTCCTCGATTTTATCGTACTTGGGAGGGTTCATGGAGAAGACCTGATCGTCCTTCACGGTCAGGGTCTGTCAGAAGGAGATCCATATGTATCAGCTAAGAACTAAGGCTGGGAATTAAATGGTGACCTTCAGCCATATTTCTAACTCACCTCTCCCCCTTCAGTCTTGACAGTGACCTTCCCTGTTTCTCTGCTCTGCACAGTCCCTTTCACAAAGGATTCCTTAGGATGCACCACAAAGACAGATGACTTGGCATCAAAAGGCTTGTTCTGGGCCTCGATTCTCTCCTTCTCTGACTTCCGGAGGTAAGGAGCTGCCTCCCCAAAGATGGCCATCTCAGAGTCTGACGACATGGCTGCAGTTTATGGAGTGGCTCGTCAGCAGAGATCACTGTGGGAGAATGAGTATATTGCTCAAATGTATCAAGAAGCAAGCACTAGTTAGAAAGATGGGAAAGATGCTATTCGTAGATTTATTTTTTTAATTGTATTTTTTCACATTGGTGTGATTTAAGATCTATGGAAAATGTAAAAAAATTATTTGGGGGGATTTTTTGTCTCAAGGTCAACTGTACTGAAATCGCATTTGAAATAATCCATCATCACTTAGGAATCAAGCTGTCAGGCACTGTAGAGTGAAGAACTTCAAAATTCCTTTGAGCTGCTGAAGCACTCCCAAAATTCACTTGAAAACGCAGTTTTGTCCCAAGTGATACTAATTCAGAAAGCTCAGAGAGCTCACACACCAGTGTCTTGGCTACAGACAACTCATGAATCTTAATGGCTCATTTTCAGTCTCTAAAACACCAGTATTATTAATGCATTTATTTGCTAATTTTAGTGAGTTCTTGAATCTGGGCATAAATGGATACAATGCATGTCAAAAGCTGTTCCAAATCACACTGGCATAGCTCTATTTCTATTATTTTCCTTTGCTTAAAATTAATATTATTTTAGGGCAAAACAGTTAAAACCTAAAAAAAATTTATTATTCAAAGTTCAACTCAGGAATTTAAGTAATAAGGAATTTTAAAGCCTGTGTAAGTTTCTATGATTTTTTTTTCTTTTTTTTTCCCCCAGAAAAATAAAGTGTGCTTAGGAAAACATTTCTTTATTTCTATTCTATATAGTGGCAGGAACCTAATATTTACACAAATTTCAGTACTGTTATGTTTGTACAAAAATGAGAGAGTAATAATACTTTATTTGTCTCTGCAGGAGCAGGAGGTGGCTGACAGGAGGAGAGCTGCAGCTTCCATTTTTTGTGAGGTAGAGAACAGGCAGAGAAGTAAGGGTAACATATGAGAGTGTAGCATTTTATATAGATGACAAGCAGAGCCTGGTTGCTCTTTCTACTCATACTTCTTCAGTGATTTCATGGCAAATTTTGGACAAACTATCACAGTGCATGGTCTGACAGAAAATGTGGGATTTTTCACTTTTTCCTACCATGCTTCTCTTAGTCCAGTTCTACTGCAGTGACAGAAAAGATGGAAACCCACCATGCTTCACTCCCTGGCAGGTCAGTTAAGCAGAAGTGAAGGATGTCCCCAAGAGCATTTTTGGGTTTGCCATCAGACTTCAAACACAGCCACTTAAAGATTGGCCCAGGTGAACTTTCAAGGTCTCTTCCAACCTAGGCTGAGCTATGATTCCATGATTCACTTGAAAACCTTACCAGCTTTGGGCACCCTGCCACCTTCTACTGTGACTGGGTTTGAAAACAGAAGGTAAAACAGTGGCTATTCACACAGTCAAACAGAAATCCCACCCAAAAGGATCCCTCTCTGCCCTGTAAAGAATGGATAAATCAGGCTCTTACCTCTCGTGACACCAGGTGGGTGGCTTGCTGGCTGGCAGCTGGTCAGTGCTGTAAGACACAAGTGGCAGATCCCTACTTACTGCTGCACAAAAATCCAGTGTGAAAATATGCAGGTACCTTGAAAGCAGATTTAAAACCTGAGCTGAGAAATGGAGTCCCCTCCCAGAAATGAGCACTGGAGGCAGCAGGAATGCTGTGACACACAAGGGCACCATCCTCTTCCCGCAAGCCTGCGGACCCCATACACTCACCTTAAAGCTTTCCCTGGAGACAGGACAGTCTTGTCACAGGGACATTTTATACGATCTCGTCTGCAGATGCTACAGATGCCTACTCTTTCTTCGGTCAAAACATTTTTGGCAAACCTTCTTTGGCAAAGCATTGTCTGGCAAACTGAACTAAGGGCATAATTGTCATTTGACATGTCTAGATATAATTAGAAGATTTTGATGTCTTGACTGACTATATGAATACACCTCCTATAAATAATTTGACAAGGGTGTTAAGGAGGGAATCTGGACTAGTCAAGGCACTTAGAGAACTTGGATGCAGGACTTATGGATTCTATTGCTGGCTTTCCCACCGACTCACTGTATGACCCAGGGTGGATTGCTTGGTATGTCTGCACCACAGATACCCCAGCTGTACAATGGGGATAACAACATTTATCTTCCCCTTATGATAGTGTGAAGCTTAGAAGAAATGCCTAAGAGCAATACATTAAGCAGGCCACTAAGAGGGAAATAAATATTACTAAAAGCATTTAGCAGTTTAGTTGGTAAAATTATGAAAGTAGAGCAGTAATCTGGATCCTTCAGGGTGATACAAGACAAAGATTTGGTCACAGCAATAGGAAGCTGGAGTCTGGCCGAACTACTGGATTGGAATCTCAGAAAGATGTGAGGTTACCTCTGGTATGTGAAGAAGAGCACACATACATTCATGCATACATGCCCATCTGTACGCTTGAAATGTGCAGGAGATTCTCCAAGAAGTGGTGTTACAAGCCTGGGCATGAATTCGTGCTACAGGAGCTGTCATAAGCTATGCTGTGATTTCTCTGCAGCTGAACAACAGATGCTCCTTTCTTTTCTTGATGATGTTTTAATTCATCAGAAAGTCAGGAAAGGACCTCAGTTCTTTCTTAGGTCTTTTTTCCAAGTTTGTCCTGTCAATCTGTATCATAAATAAAGCAACTTCCTGTTCCCTAGGATGCTATAATATCATAGAATCACAGAACTCTTTTGGTTGGAAAATACCTGTAAGACCATCAAGTCCAACTGTTAAAACTGAATTGTAAAGGCAGCATCCTCTGGCAGCAACCTGTTAACTATTAAGTAGAATGATAGAATGGCTTGTGTTGGAAGGGACCTTAAAGATCATCTAGTCCAACACCCCTGTTTGGGCAAGGACATCTTTCACTAGACTGGGTTGCTCAAAGCCTCATCTAACCTGATCTTAAACATTTCCAATGGTGGGGCATTTGTAACTTTTCTGGGAAACCTATTCCAGTGCCTTGCTGCACTTGCTGTAAAATATTTCTTCCTTATATCTACCAAAAATCTTCTCTCTTTCAGTTTAAAACCAAGGCTTCTTGGCTTGTCTCTACAGGCCCTGAAAAAAATGTCTTTTTCTTCTAAGCTCCCTTTAAGCATTGAAAGGCCACAAGAAGATGTCACCTTCAGGATGAACAACCTCAACTCTCTCAGCATTTCTTCATAAGAGAGGTCTTCCAGCTTTCAGATCATTTTTGTGGCCCTCCTCTGGACCCACTCAAACAGGCCCATGTTTTTCTTGTGCTGGGGACCCCAAAGCTGAAAGGATGTGGGGGTTCTCACAAGAGCAGTGTAGAGGGGGAGAACCACCTTCCTCAACCTGATGGCCATGCTTCTTTTGATACAGCCCGGGGTACAATTGGCTTTCTGGGCTGCTAATGGGTCATGTCCAATTTTTCATCCACCAGTGTTCTTGAGTTCTTCTCTGAGTAGCTGCTGTTGCTTTTCTATGGGGTCCTGTTCTCGTTGATACATCACAAGCCTGTCTTACACACTGCTATCAGCCTGGGACAAGGTGCTTTTAGGATGTACATGTCAGAATGGAGATTTTAGCTGCATGTGACTTCAGGGGGTGAAAATCTTTGAATTTCCAAGTGCCAATGACAAAGAAGTAGAGCTCTTCTGGGGTTCTGGTGTGGTGCTGTGCAGGAAGCAGACTCAGCTGTGTACCATGCAGGACTGAGGCACATGACCAGGCAGCTATGGGACATGAAGTCAATCATGAGGAAGCTCTAAAGCGAAGTGGCTTGTTGTTGTCTCCAGGCCTGGCAGTCACTCAGCAGTTCCTTTAGGATGGGGAGCTTTGATGTAGCATCAAGTCTGTTCACAAAAGGGTTAATAAACCAAATGCCTTCTGTGGAATTTGTCCCAACCCCAGGATAGTTTCTCACAAGTGAAGCAGTCTGTGAAAAAGAATTCCCTCCTTGGTCCCTAGTATAGTCTCAGTGATCAGGAAACAGTTCCTCTAGCTGCTCATTCCCTTGGGGTTTTTTCATTTAAAGTTCAAGTAGGTTTGGTCAGTATTCCCAGGAGGGAATAACTGTATCCTGTGTGCTATTCCACAGCTATATAGCAGAAAATATCCACGTGTACTTTTATGAAGGTGTTGCATTAAAGGTATGTGAAAGATAAGCTCAATTCCCAATTTTACTGAAGGATAAAATGAAGTATTGTGTCTATTTCTTCTGTGTGTGGTATATTATGGATATCAGGGAAGACAACTGAAGCAATATTTATAAAAATTCTGGAAAAAATAGCGAAAATATTAGATCCTTCAGTGTTGCATGCCACAGTACTACAATACCCATATGTAAGTACATATGGATATTCAGATATAAACTGTTACATTGCTTTACAACCTTTCTGTACATGAACAACATTCTGTTTGCCAATATATTGCACAGTCCTAAACTCAAGTGTTACCCTGTGTTGTTACAAATAGAGTTACAGTGCTTTTTCTGTCTTTTCAAATGCTCTAAATTCTCAGGAATTTTTCTCTGTCTTCACCTTTACTCAAAAGTTGACTTTACAGAAATATCTTGAATTGTATTATCAAATTCAAAATACAGACAGTTTCTACCACTCTAGTTGCTTTATATTTTTCAAAAGGAATGTAAAAAATTAAAAGTACAAATTTATGAAGAATTTTTGCTCAGCTTATGGAGCCCTACACAATTTCTACACATGGAGTGAAACGGATTTGGAGGGAGCAAGAACAATTTAAACTTGGTGATGTGTATGTCCACTCAGACACAAGTTCAAATTTAGTTGATTTTAATTCTGCAGAGAGAATAGAATTGCCTGTGCTCTGCCAGGGAAGTTGAGTAAAAAGCCTATGTACTGAACTTGTCTAAAATATGAAGGCTTCTCATAGAATAAATTGTCCCACTGCCTTTCCCAAGAGCTACACGGTCTAGTGCAGCAGTGACCTGTCTTCTCAATATGACCTTCAAGTGAGGCTTTCAGGACTCTTTTCAGGTTACAGCAACAGCTGAGAAAAGAAGTAGCTGTTTCTTGCTGCTGCCAGAATTTAATCGAAACTCAGCAGGGGGTGCCTGGAGAAACTAATTCCTTCTTATATCCCATCTCTGATATTAATGTCCCCTGCTCTTTGCCCTCATTCCCAGAGGGACATAGAACCCTTTTCCTTGTCCCTTTCAAGTCTCCTTCCATGTACAAGGATAGTTTCTGAGGGAAATAACATCATTTTTCAACTAGCACAGTAAAAGTTTGTTTCACAAGATTCAGGATCCAGGGTGATGGAGATGTCCAGAAAAGAGTATGTTAATAAAACCAAAATTATCTAGTATGTTTATTCTTGACCCAACTCATCCTGCTCATCAGCAGCTGAATCCTATTCACTAAAAATGTACAGTTGGGGCAATACTATATATATTGAAGAATGTGGTTTCACATTTGAGTCACTATGTCTATGTTATAATTACAAGAGAAAATTCAATATACTTAAAGGTATCTTAATAATGTTTTGGTATCAGCAACCTCCGTCCACCTGAGTAGCAAGGTAAGCCATAGTTCCCAAGGATGTATCATTGGAAGGAGTTTGCAGCATCTCAGTGGCAAATGTTGTAAACATGCTCCTGCAATGCAGTCTTTTTCTCATCTGCTCTAAGTTTACAGACATTAGTGAATTACACTGGGGAAGCCTCTGCCTCATGCTATGTCTTTGCAAGCATACTGCACACTTGCAGGTATGGTAAGCCAGTCACTTATACTAATAAAATAGTGCTGAGCTTTTGACCTGTGCCAGCCACCAATCTCTTAAGCAGATTCAAAGGGATAACTGGACAACTGGCACTTTCTGGGACCATTCCCAATTCAGCCTGCATCCAGCCTCACCATTCTTGATACAGAAATAGTCTCCTATAAGCATAAGCAGTCCAGTGCCAGTTGGCTTGAGTTCCTGGACATGTTTAATTTATTAATGTAGATAGAGTGCTCCTGTAGAATGTTTGGAGCAGCCACAAAAGTATCTATTCTTGGGAAAGAAAGGACCAGCTGGAAGAAGTAAAAGCACCTTAATGGGAAAAACAAAAGGACATGGATCTTCCATCTATTAATTTTCTGCTAATGTTTTCATCTCTGCAGGGATGGACTCTGCTGCAGCTGCATGCGAAGCACACCAGACTCAAAAAAGAAGAGATGGAACAAGAGTAGAGCTTGGATACAGGCTGTCCTGCACAGCAATGTGGCAGGGGCAAGGTTCTGCAGTGCTGACATTCCTATGGAAGAATGAGGATTTGTGCATGCTGAAAATAGAGCCTTCTTGAGATGGAGACCAGGCAGCTGCCTCACTCTGTGCCACCCCTTCCTCAAGACATGGCTTCCCCTCCCCCATGTTCTTTCACTGTCCATGAGACCCAAGGCAGCACAGTTCTAGGGGGAAAGTGAATGCCTCTCATCACTGCTAGACTTGATCCCATTAGGGCAACCCAACCTGCACCTTCCACCCATACTTTTCTTGTGGTACTGTTCACGGCATGAACTAGAAACTTTACTTTAGCTGAAATAAGTGTGCAGGTGAGGAGATCGGGGTGTCTCTGTGTAAAAGTGTAAGGATTCTCATAGTACATTTTGCAGGTGACTCATCTGGAAGCTGAGGATGCATGGCCTGAAGAAATGGGTTGTTATGGCATTTGAAAATTGGACTGTTCAGGAAGTAGCAGTCAGCAGCTAATCAGTCAGTGAGAACTGTTCCTCTAGGGTTCACAAGCCACTCATCTCAAAATGCTCAGTACCCTGTGTGCTGACACAGAATGCACCTTCAGCAAACTTGTTAACACTAGTTATGGCAAGTGATAGAACATCACAATTGGCAGAGATTTAATCCACTTGGACCTTGCTAAACCTGAGGGGGAGACCAACAGAAACCTCATGAAGCTCAGTAAGGAGAAAGGCAGTTTTTCACCTGGAGCAGAATAACACCATATGGACAGGGAAGTGTTTCGACACTAGCTCTGCTGAGAAGGGTGTAGGGGGTTTGGAAGATGCTAGTTTGAAGGTAAGACAGCAGCACTCTCTTACTGTCAGGAAAGCAAGGTGCATTAGGAACAGTGTGTCCAATAAACTGTTGCCTTCCAGGTACAGGCTCTGCCCAGAACCATCCATGCACAGTGGCTGCATCTGACACTGCCTGTGCTCTGAGATCTGGCTGTGCAGAGCAGCCTCTCCCCTCACAGGGAGCAGTGCTGACCCTGGCACTGGAACAGCAGCACGTGGACTCTGGGCTCTCCATGCGATGGCCCCTGTGCCAGGTATTGGCCCCAAGGGGAACCTACCAACACCTGTGTGTGTTGGCTGGTGGTGACAGGCATGTCAGGACAGGGCAGCTGCTCTGGGTCAGTTCAAAGGTGAGCCCAGATCACTGTCCCCCTCCCAGCAGCCCAGAGCCTCGCTGGTGTCTGAGGCTGGCACAGGACAGGAACTATGAGAAAAGGCAGATGCACTGAGGCTTTCCCTGAGCACTGCCCCATTCCCCAGGACATCTAAATCCCCATGAATCTGTTGTGTCAAGAGTCTGCACTTGGTTCTCCTCCCATGGGTTTGTGTGGCAGCTCTTGGAATGAATAGAAACATTCAGCATCCACTCCCTTGGTGCTGAGGAACTGTGCAGGAGCTTTGAAGAATATGCAGCAGTAAATCATCTCCACAAAATATGCCCAAGGCTGGTAGATCTGTTTTTCAGACACTTCCTGAAAAGCCAAATTATAAGATTTATGCCTTCTTAAATCATACATTTACCTTTAAAGTTAGCAAACCTCAACTCATTACTGTTTAAATAATACTTATTCATACTAGTACTCTGTTTTGAGGGACCCTAGCAGTGTCTGCAAATGGTGAACATTCCCCAGTGTGAAAAAACCTGCCATTACAAAGCCTTAAATTACATCTTGGGAGTTAGATACAGTTTCTTCCTAGGCATCAGATTACCAAGGAGAAAGCAGTTTCACTAGTTAGCCTTACAGAACTGAAGTCCCTCAAGAAAAAACACTTTCTGTGGAAGTGAAAGGGAATGGACTTCATATATCCTAAGAAATACACATCACTCTTTCACAGCGAGATTATTATGGACTTGAAAGCATATGCATTGCAAACAAGGTATCAGATGCATCTATTTTAAACTTTCCCTCAGAGATGTTAATTTATGCCTATTATGGATCTATGTTTTTCCCAAGATCAGTTACCTTTGCATCAGCACTTAACCAGCTGACAGGCAGCCTGACTCCAGAAATAGTGTGTTAGTGCAAAGTGACTCCTGTCCTCCATGTATAGCAGCAAACCACAAAGTGAGAAGAAATTAATTTTCCATTCCACATCTATTAATATTCCATTTTGATCCTGGTAATCCTAGATCCTTTATAGGGTGTTTAATGGAGCTCTGCACAGTGCAGAGTGTGGGAATTTTGTGTTTCCCAAGTGTATCATTTATAAATCAAAAATATTAGCTTGGTTTTCTGTTTAAAACGTTACAGAGCTTTCTTATACAAAAGAACCTGTTTCACCATGGTATTGTCCACAGGCTGCAGGGGAACCTCTGCTCTGATGCCTGGAGGGACTCCCCCCCCCTTCTTCACTGACCTTGGTTTCTGCAGAGTTTCTCACATCTTCTCAATCCCTTCTCTTGTGGCAAAGAGTATCTGCTTGTATTTCTTTTTCCTTGTTAAATATGTTATCACAGAGGCAATATAACCATCACTGATTGGCTTGGGGAGGGTTCATCCTTGAGCCAGTTGGTATTGGCTCTGGCAGACCTAGGGAAAGCTTTTAGTAGCTTCTTGCAGAAACCACCCCTGCAGCCTCCACCACCAAAACCTCGCCATGCAAGCCCCCACCAAGTGTGCTGGGGAGCCTAGGCTTGGAACAACACTCCAGAGGTTGTCTCACCAGAGTAGGGGGGGAAGGATCACTGATCTAAAGCTGCTGGCAGTGCTGTTTATAATGAGGCCCTGGATGCTCCTGTTTGCCTTTGCCATGAAAGCACACTGCCAGCTGACATTCAAGTCCCTCTCCCTTATGGGATTTCTCACTTCCATTTGCTGGAAGCCTGTTCCTCCAGCCTGGGAAGCTCCCTCTGAATAGCAGCACAACCAGTTCTGTATCAGCTGAAAGTTTTCTGAGGGCGCACTCTGTGCCAGCATCCAGGTTGTTAATGGAGATGTTAAAGAACATTGGCAGTAGTTTTGTCCCCTGGATACACCACTGTTGTTCTGATGTGTTTTCCTGTACACAGATCCTCCTTGGGCTTGAGATTATTTGCAGCAGTTGAGCACCCCAGCTGTTTCCCTTCAACACACAATGTTGGTGGGGTGTTAGCTATATTAAACTACATAGCAATGTGGTCCTACACATTTTTCCTGTTCTCTGTATAATCACATTATTATGAGAGTTAAAATGATCCATCTAGATCAGATAGATAATAAATGCTAGGACAGAAGACTGGAGGAAAGGAGCCAGAAAATCTGATCCATTTAAACCACATTTAAATCCTGTGCAAGAGTCCACTGCAGAAAGACTTCTTACAACACTTGTTCTTCATAGCACAGTTCATGCTCCATAGCAAGAGCTCATGCTAGATCAGTAGGAGTCCATTAGCCATAAGATGTCAGTACACCACAGAAGAAATCCAACACCATATCTGACAGTGAAAGAGGAACAGGTGCATCACACTAGTGTCACTCAACTTGGGCAATTCTTCAGGAATGTTAAACATCACTTCTGTTTTGGTTCAGCCCCAGCCAGCAGCTGAACAGTACACACCACTCACCCCATCCACAGCAGGATGGGGAGGACAAACACCCCCAGTGATTAGCATAAGGACAGTTACTGACACACCACAGGGAGATGGGAACACCATCACCAGGACTTGTGACAGAACACACAAATGGTGATAACACAAAGCACTTTACCAACCTGAGGACTGTCCACACACTCAGCCCATCCCATCCCAGCACCACATGAAACCACCCCTCCCCATCCAGCCCCCTTTTATGTGGACCATGCAATCACATAGTATGGAAAACACCTGGCAAAGCTCAGCTCACCTGTGCTGGCTCTTTGTGAAAATTAACCCTGTCCTAGCCAACATCAGAACAAAGCAAAACAAAGTAGATTATTTTTCAGATTGGCCAGTAGCTTTAACAGGTAGGCATGCTAATAGTTTCAGAAGGGGATTGTGAACATAACCAACTGAGAGAAAGCAGTTGGCAAAGCACCAAAGCCATCCTAATCTGACATTTCTTCTTCATTTCAGTTTGGAACACAAAAGTGAGGCATAAATCTATCTAATGTATTCTCATAAGATGGAGGGACACATCCAATCAAGGCACGACTGGTCATCAGAAGCTTTTGGGCACCAGGTGACATAACTATCAAGGAAAGATTCTCTGCTATGACCAGGTTCTTATAGTAGAATCACAGAATCGTGGAATATCTGGAGTTGAAAGGGACCCATAAGGATCATTGACTCCAATTCCAAGCCTGCTCCAGTGCTCGACCATCCTCTCAGTAAAGAACCTCTTCCTAATATCCAACCTAAACCGCCCCTGTTGCAGCTTCATACTGTTCCCTGGAGTTCTATCCCTGGCTGCCAAGGAGACGAGATTGGCACCTGCCAGCCAAAAGCTCACAGACTCACACACTGATCTGGGTTGGAAGGGACCCCTGGAGATCATCTAGTTCAACTACCCTGCCAGAGCACTGAGCAGGCTGCGCAGGACTATTTGAAGCAGGGCCACTATTCTAAAACCAGCACAGTCTGGCTGGTGGAATGACAACAGTTCTTTAGTGGCACTGATGGATGGTGCCCTGCTGCCAGGAAATGGATGCAGAAGCATCCATTCTCAGAGCTGCCAAGCATAATAGTGCTGTTCTGCTGGAGGGGGCTGGCACAGGCACGCTCAATAGCAATCTACAGAGTTCAGAGGGGAACTGGAGAAAAGGCAAAAAGCCCATCCATTGCTAGATCCTGCTCAGAGTCACACAAGATCCAGTTTAACCTATAACTGTAAATAAATAAGGTAGCAGCATAAATTTTGTGTGCTAACATAAAAGTACACGTGATAAATCCCATCTACTCGAGGAGATATGTGGGCAAACTATCTCAGTGGAAGTCCAAATTACAGCTATATAAACTGTTTAGCACCCGGACAGCAGCTCAGCACCACAGGGCCGATCGATCACAGTCCTGTCCGTGTCCATCAGATGTTTCCAGAGTAGCTTTCCCCACTTACCCTGTCACAACTGAAAGTCAACTCTGTGTGCATTGCTTTGACAAAAGGGTGATTTTTCTCAGTAGCAAACAGGTGTGCATTGCCCTTGCCTCTGAAGATCCCCAGTGCATTAAAACAAATGTCTTTACCCTTCATTTGGGCTAATAACTTTCCCTTACATTATCTACACGCATTAAACTGGTTTTAAGGCTGAGTTTCAATGTAGATTAGACCAAATTTCTTCAGGAATTCTGAAGTAAGTCTATTCGGTATGTTATTCCCAGATGATACCAGGAAAGGCTGTTATTATCTCTGCAAAACATCCTTTGTTAGATTATGTTTAATTCAGTTGTTCTTAGTTTATATATTTCTTCAAGCAGAGCAACAGGCTCTGGGAGTGAGATCCTCGTGTTCTCAAGCAGCATCGTGCCTGGTCAAGGTGTAGTAGGTAACAGAGGTACAGCATAGTGCCAGAAACCTGCATCTCACTGGATGCTACACTAGCCAGAAACAGCAGCTAGTCTGATATAGGAGTGTGGCAAAGAACAGCTTCTTGGTCCCTGGTGGGACTGGGTGCTCTGAAGAGAGACATAAGAATTATCTAAAGCCAATATGGATGCAAGGACCTGCCTAAAAGGACTCTTTAGGCACATGGCCAGTTGTTAATAAGCTTTTATTTGGTTTTATGTCTTCTTTAGTCTGCTTTTCTGTTGAACAATGTTAGTGCCACCAGGTGACATACTGCTAAGCATGGCTTTTTATCTTGGAAGCTTTTTAGGGTTTTGTAGTGACTCATCATGAAAAGGCTTTTGGTAGTTGTGCACCAAGCTCTATCTGGCAGGATTCAATCTACTTGTGCCATCAGATGGCATATAGCACAGGCAATTAGTGTCATGGGCCAAACAGGCTCAACACAGACTAAAGAGAAAAAAAATCCTAATTTATTACACTACACACACACACACAAAGAGTGAAACCAGAGTAGGATAATGAGAAGTAAAACCAGATCTTAAAGCACCTCCCCCCAACCTTCCCTTCTTCAGAGACTTAACTTTCTTTCTTCCCCTTACTGTGCAAGTGGGTGGGGGCTGGAAATAGGGATTTTGGTCAGTTCCACAGGAGTTGTTTTCCTTCTTAGAAGGAGGAGGCATTCCTCACACCCTTCCCCCTGCTCCAGTGTGCGTCCCACCCACTGGAAAGTCCTCCACAAACCTCTCCAGTGTGAGCCCTTTCCCACAGGGCTTCAGCTCTTCATCAGCATGGATCACTTCTGTGGGATGCAGTCTCTCAGGGCCAGGCTGCTCCAGCCTGTTCCCCCATGGTGTCACAAGTCCCCACAGCACACCGGCTCTGGTGTGGGCCTCTCTCTCCATAGGCTGCAGGTTCTGCCAGAGGCTTGCTCCAGCATGGGTCACAGCGTCTTCCATATGTCTCCACCTACTGCACTGTGGGGTCTCTCCACAGGCTGCAGGTAGGGTCTCTGCTCCCCATCATCTTCCACGGGCTGCAGGGGCACAACATGCTCCACCATGGTCTTCTCCACAGGCTACAGGTGAATCTTTCTCTCTGGCATGTGGAGCACCTCCTCCTCCCCCTTTTTCCCCGACCTTGGTGCCTGCAACGTTTCTTACATCTTCTCACTCCCTTCTCTGGTGGCAAAAAGCAGCTGTGTGGGGGTTTTTTCCTCTTAAATATGATTCACAGACGCACTATGACCATCGCTGACACGCTTGCTATTGGTCAATGTTGGGTCCAGCCTTGAGCTGGATGGTACTTACTCTGTTGTGCCAAGGGGAAGTTTCTAGCTGCTTCTTGCACAAGCCACCCTTGCAGCACCCCTCCTCCACCAGAACCCAGCCACACAAAACCACTACAACTTTACTATGCCAAGATCTCTGCAATCTTTGTTTTCTACACATTTCTAAAGGAACAAACTACAGTTTTGGGAAAAAAAGTGATGGAGTTCACATTCTGTGCATTCCGTTGTCATTTTACACCTTTCTAGATCCTTGTTCTTCTTAGTTTTTCCAGTAAATATCACGACTCTTCACTCGCAGCTTGTTGACCTGGGACTCAGCAATGTCAGCCCGCTCCTCAGCTTCCTCCAGGTCATGATGGATCTTGCGGAACTTGATGATATTGACATTGGACAGCTCCTCCTGTGGGGAAGGAGGCAGCTGTGAAAAGGCTAACACTTCCATTTCCCTCCACTAGAAGCATGTTTAACTTTCTGCACATTCCTGTGCTATGTAGAGGTGGTCCTTAAAAACACAACACTGTAGTCGTAAGAGTTCACGCCATGTCTGTGATCTCAGGGAGGCCTCAGCTGTGCAGTGACTGTACATAAACTTCTACTTCCTTCTGCATGTTACCCATGCTGTATGAGTTTGTCTACAGACACATGACATGGCTTTCTTTTCATGCTGTTTTCTCAGAAGAGGTGTGAGAACCTTCCCCATCACGCTGTCCCCCAGATACTTTCGACCTGCATTCATCTTTTTATTTGGGGAAATTTGTTACTCTCCCCCAGTAAATCTAGTTTAATGCCCTCCTCACTGAATCAGCAGGCATGCTGGCACATACGGTCTTACCTTATTTGATCACATAAATGTACTGTTCCCCAGTTCTTCATCTTCACCAAAACAAGATGAAGTCATAAAATCCAAAGCCCTGCCTGTTACAGCAACCACACAAACAGCTGTTCACCTGAAGAACACATCTTTTCATACCCAAGAAGTCACCATGATCAGCAGAATCAGTGAGAACAACCTTTGAGTTCATATGCCCTTCACTGTAGTCCCCAGAGCTCTATAATCTGTAGGTGGTATCACTGAATATTGAAACAGTGATTAACTCAGACAAAAGGAATCTTCCTTCTCAAAGTAGGACCCACAAGCAGGAGAAACAATACTACAATACTGCCCTGATAGCAGGCGGCTCGTGCCCATTCGACAAGTGATACTTACAGCCTCCTCAGCTTGTCTCTTGTAGGATTTCACCTTCATTTGCAGCTTGTCCACCAGATCCTGGAGCCTCAGGATATTCTTCCGGTCTTCCTCAGACTAGAGTGGTTGGGAAGCAGGAAAGACAATGAATTCCTGGTTTCCCAACATGTGACACTGACAATTCCCCTTGCAGATTTTGAGTGAAAGATTTGACTGACTGTCAGAAAACTGTCAGCCCAAGGTGGCCTCCTGCCTTACCTGGTAGGTCAGCTCCTTCACCCTCCTCTCGTACTTGCGCACACCCTTCACGGCTTCAGCACTGCGCTTCTGCTCAGCATCAACCTCCCCTTCCAGCTCCCGCACCTGCAGTGAGAAGCCCAGTGTTAGAGCTTCCCTGCCTGCTGGTTCCTTACAGGACATGGTCACACTCATGCACAAACACCAGCCCTACTCACCCTGGCCTCCAGCTTCTGGATTTGCTTCTTGCCTCCCTTGAGTGCCAACTGCTCGGCCTCGTCCAGACGGTGCTGCAGGTCCTTCACCGTCTGGTCCAGGTTCTTCTTCATCCTCTCCAGGTGGGCACTGGTGTCCTGCTCCTTCTTCAGCTCTTCAGCCATCATGGCTGCCTGATGAGAGGAAAGGGTCATAGGCATTTTGGGGCTGGAGGCAGTTTGGAGGAGAACAAACACATCACAGGCCCTGAAGAGAGCCCCCAGCTCACATCTGTGATGGCCTTCTTGGCCTTCTCTTCAGCATTGCGGGCTTCCTGGATCGTATCCTCCATTTCACTCTGAATTTGGGAAATGTCTGTTTCCAGCTTCTTCTTGGTGTTGATCAAGCTGGTGTTCTGTGCAACAGGAAAGACAGGATTTGTACTTTTAGACACAAAACCAGACTTTAGTTTTAAAATAGATTTTAGTTCAAAAACAGAGCACTTCTTAATGCAATCAGCACGTTCAAGTGTAAGTTATCATTTTTATATATGTAATATTAGCATCCTCCTTCAAATGATGCCTCTTGTCAGGTCATACACATGTAGATAGTGGAGAGTTATTAACATTTTATGAAACACTTCTGTCTCCCATTAATGCCATCCAACTCATTTACCTATAATCCAATTCTTTGTACAAGAGTAACAGTTCTGGAGCAGGTTAGGGTTTTTGTTAAGAAATGAGTTAAGAATAAACAGAGATGAAAAATATGGAAATGGGAAGAAAATGCCTCTTGAGATTTTCAATCTCATGAATCTAACCTGAGTGTGGAGCAGCTGAACCCTCTCACTTGCATCCATCAGTTCCTGTTCAGCAATTTTCCTTGACCGCTCAGTCTGCTCCAGGGCTGCCCGTAGCTCCTCGACTTCAGCCTGCAACAGGTTTGCTCTGCGCTCCACCATGGCCACCTGCTCCTTCAGGTCCTCCTGAGTTCGGAGGGCATCATCCAAGTGTATCTGTGTGTCCTTTAAGAGCAACAACACAGAAATGTATTTTTTCTATTTTCTTCTTTTGGATTTTCACATCAGTAATGAATGTTACTGTGTCATAAACCAAACAGCAGACATCATTGTGCCATACCTTGAGCACTCCCTGTGTGTTCCGCAGGTTCTTTTGTGCCTCTGCAGCCACACGGTTGGCATGGCTCAGTTGGATTTCCATTTCATTGAGGTCCCCTTCCATCTTCTTCTTCAGTCTCAGGGCTTCATTCCTGCTCCTGATCTCAGCATCCAGGGTGCTCTGTAAGGTCTCCACGACTCGGAGGTGGTTTCTCTTAATCTGGTCGATCTCCTCATCTTTCTCTGCAATCTTCCTGTCAATCTCAGATTTCACCTGGTTGAGCTCAAGCTGGAGGCGCAGGATCTTACTCTCTTCACGTTCTAGGGAGGCCTGAATGAGAAAAAAAAATAGATTTTACATAGAGTCATTCTTTTCATATATCCTTCAGAGAAAAATAGGACTATTGCTCTGGATGATGTGTGACACCACACAGGAAGAGACCAATGACATTTCTTTGATAGCCCCAAGCTTTATCTCATACTGCTCTCCAGTACACTTCTCTGGAAAGCAAGGATTATGGCATGTACCTCAGCTTCCTCCAGAGCAGCCTGGATTTCAGACTTCTCCTGCTCAATCTGCTTCTTGACTTTCTCCAGCTCATGAATCGCCTTTCCTCCCTCAGCAATCTGCTCCGTCAGGTCAGAAATCTCCTCTGTGGGAACCAAGAGCAAAGGCCCAGTCAGGCACAGAGCTGAATGGGGAGGGCCCTGTCACAACAAGGGGACAGGCAGCTCTGCCCACCTGCAGGCACAGAGCCCTGTGGAGCGCTGGCTGCTGGTGGAGAGCGAGAAAGCCCTGCCAGGAGCAGAGGGCCAGGGACTTACGCTGCAAGTTCTTGTTCTCACGCTTCAGCGTCTCCAGGTGGTCCAAGGACTCCTCGTAGGCATTCTTCATCTTAAAGAGCTCCGTGCTGAGAGAGCGAGACTCCTTCTGGGAGGCTTCCAGCTCAACCTGCGTTTCCTCATACTTCTGCTTCCACTCTGCCAGGATCTGAAGAGAAATGGGGCGTCAGCATGGATCAGGCCATCAGGAGGGCACGCTCTGCCCAGGAACCCCAAGGCTGCAGCCCTGAAGACCTTGTCAAAGTTCTTCTGCTTCTTATCCAGAGCTGCACAGGCAGCATTTGTTCGCTCCACATCAATCATCAGGTCCTCGACTTCATTCTGCAGCCTCTGCTTTGTCTTTTCCAGGGAGGCACACTTGGCATTGACGGCTTCGACGTGCTCCTCTGCATTCTGCAGGCGCTGTGCCAGCTTCTTCCTGGGAGGTGGTAAACACAGCATAGGGGGATGGACAGTTTTGTACTGTTCAAGCGAGGGCTGTTGCCCACATTGCAGACTTTGAGCCCAGGCATTTTTGCAGTATTTTTTTTCTTCTTGAGACCGCATGCAGCCTAAAGGGTCTGTCACTTCTGTGTCCTAGCACCTACTGAGTACTCAGCGTGATTTAGCTCTGTCTGGCGCTAAAGGCTGCACGTGTGCTTCCATTTTATACTTTTCCCAAAACACACATTTCTACCTCCATTTCTCCCCTTTACAACAAGCACAGCACATCCTAGCCTTCATCCCAGCACTCATGTAACCCTCTTTCCACTTTGCCTTGGCAGTCTCCGTGTACTTCAGGCACTGCACATCCCATTTCCCAACATACTTGGCCTCCTCCAGCTCCTCCATCCGCTGGATAGCGTCCGTCTCATATTTGGTTCTCCACTGGGCCACTTCGCTGTTGGCCTTGGACAGGGCACGCTGCAGCTCCCCCTTGGCTTCCTGCTCCTCCTCATATTGTTCCCGGAGCAAGTCACAGTCGTGGCGCGCAGACTGCAAGGCGTGGGCCAGGGCGTTCTTGGCCTGGGTAGAGAGCAGGATTTGGACCAGGAAGGGAAATATCCTGGAAATGTCTTGTAAAGAATTTATTTAATACTGTGAACATGACTGCTGGCAGTGAGGGGGTGTGTGTGGTGAAGGAAGGACATCGGTATATTGGGAGGATAAGATCTACTTATGGCACTCCCTGAAGAAATGAACAACTTTTCCCACTATGGCTTGTGCTAAGCAGACCCTCTCCATACTAGGCAGTGTGAAATTGAGAGTGACTTCAGTGGACAGCTGTAGGATCAGTCATCACCTTTATCTCTTCCTCCAAGTGTCTCTTGAGTTCCTCAATCTGTTGGGTGAAAGCCTGCTTGCCCCTGGACAGCTGAGAAATCAGAGCATCTTTCTCCTCCACCTGGCGTGAGTATTCACCTGGGAAAACACACAGAAAGGAAAGATTTTCATTCACATTCATGACCCAAACAAACTGGTTTAAGAAGCCCTCCCACTCCACAGCACAGAGGAGGCCATCCCACCTGATTCTGTCTGCAGACGAGCCCTTTGAGCACTGAGATCATTAATCATGCGCTGCTGCCCTTCTTCCTTTGTCTTAATCTCGCTCAGCTGGTCTTCCAGGGTGCGACACATCTTCTCCAGGTTTGCCTATGGAGGCGACAGAGAATGAAAGATCAGGGTATGGACACCTCCTTATTAGGAGTAGAGCAATTCTCACCTGGAAACTGGGAACAGACATGCAAGCTTGTTGGGGTTAGAAGGTTCTATAGAGAGTCTTATTGGGATGTGACCAGATTTTTTAAAGATACGTTTCAGTGTTATTTATTTGGGGGGCTTCCAGTATATTTTTCAATACCTTGGCTTTGGAGACAGACTCCATGTTACTGGCCAGGTCGTCAATCTCCATCTTCAGCTCACTCTTCTCCTTCTCCAGCTTCTGCTTCACTCGTTGCAGGTTGTCGATCTGCTCCCCAAGCTCAGCCGTGCTGTCCGCGTGCTTCTTGCGCAGGGCGGCAGCCGTGGCTTCGTGCTGCAGCGTGGCCTCTTCCAGGTCACGACGCATCTTCTGAAACTCTGCCTCACGCTTCTTGTTCATCTCCACCTGAGCTGCAGTAGCTCCTCCTGCTTCTTCCAGGCGCTCGCTGATCTCCTCCAGCTCCCTGGAGAGGTCAGCACGATGCTTCTCCGCTTTTGCCCGAGAGGTTCGCTCGGCCTCAATTTCCTCCTCCAGTTCCTCAATCCGAGCCTGGGGAACAGCAGGGACCCTTCACACCCCTGCCCTCCTCTTGCCTCACCTGAGACTGGGTGCAAGAGCAGAGGGGACAGACACTTGCCTGCAGCTCCTTGATTTTCTTCTGTAACTGCATGCCCAGGGTTTGCTCATCCTCGATTTTGCTCTGGATCTGGCTGATTTCAAAGTCTTTCCTTTGGGCAGAGCAAACCGTGTTAGAGCTCAAAGGGAAAAGACAAGCCCAGCAGCCCAGCACTCGCCTGCCCCACAGCCACACTTACTTCTTCAGTTTCTCATCCAGCTGCTGCTTATCATTTTCCAGATCCATTATGGTGTCTTGAGCCATCTTCAGGTCTCCTTCGAGCTTCCTCTTCGCTCGCTCAAGGTCCGTGCGCAGTTTCTTCTCTTGCTCCAGGGACCCTTCCAGCTAAACAGAACGAGACCATCAGTGCTCGGCCAGCCAGGTCAAACTCCATACCTGTGCTGTTCTTGCTCTCTGCCTGTGCACTTACATCGTCCACTTGCTGCTCCAGCTTGGTTTTAGCTTTGGTCAGCGTATTGACTTTGTCCTCCTCTGCCTGCAGGTCATCCAGTGTCTGCTGATGGGCCTCTTGGAGAGCTTTCTTCTCTTTGGTCAGCTTGGCAATGGTCTCGTCCAGAGCTGCCATCTCCTCTGTGAGGTTTTTCACCTTTGAAGAAAAAACAACCCTGTTACCGGACTGGGAAATGTGTTTTATTTTCTTTATACATGCATCATAAAATTGTTTTTACACCTTGTTCTCGGTGGCATGTTTTTCCTTCTCCACTTTGGCCAGCGTTAACTCGAGATCATCGATATCTTTCTTCAGCTCTGAACATTCATCCTCCAGTTTTCTCTTCTTGGCTGTCAGCTCAGCATTAATTTCTTCCTCATCCTCAGCCCTTTCAGTCACCTCCTTAATTTTGGCTTCCAGTTGGAATTTTGTTTTGATGAGCTGGTCACATCTCTCCTCAGCATCAGCCAAGCTGTCTTCTTCCTACAATAGAAAGAATTCTTTTCAGTTGTTCTTTTTACTCTTGTGATTTTTTTTCACTTATTCAGTGTTGTTGCTTTGAATATTACCTATGATAGCAATTTCATATTCTTCACTAAAATGATGTATCACAGTGCCACTCAGTACAGTCACATGTGTTCACTATTCTTTGCTTTTGATCTTTTCCTCAGTGGTTGTTGTTGTATAGCTTATTAATTATACTTGTTAGTATGGCTCTTTTTATAAATTTAATTTCATCATGGTTGCTGTGCATATTAATTTGTCCTACTTGTTTTTTTTCTTTAGAAGGCATGTTTGGTTTTCTACCAAGTATGAAGTACACTGATGATACTCACTGCCTGAACTTGGAGCTGCAGGTCATTTTTCTCCTGCACCAGTTTCACCATTTTCTCCTCCAGCTCCTTCCTCTTTGCCTCAGACTTTGCAAGATCCTCCTTGGTTTTCTCAAACTCCCCCTTCATGTTGGCCATCTCCTTCTCAGATTCTGCACTCTTCAGCAAGGGCTTGATCTTGAAGAACAACTTCATCCAGGGCCAGTGCTTGACATTCATGAATGCACGAACGTTGTACTGGATGCAGAAGATGGACTCCCTAAAATGCAAATCAAACACAGAATCACAGCTTGGTTGAAACTGAAAGAGAGATCAGCAGGACATCTTATCCAACCTCTCCTGCTTTAGCATAGACTCCTAGAGCAAGTTACGCAGGACACACAGGAAGCATTGTCAGTGATCTATCTGCAGAAACAATGGGCAATGAGATCTACCTTAACAAGAATTCCTACCTCCTCTCCACCATTCTCTGGTACTCCACTCTACTCAGGAAGCCCCTGCACCTGGCCTGTGTGCGGGTGATGAGCTGTGCCAGCTTCTCATCTCTCATCTCCTCCAGGTATCCCAGAACCCCTGCTTTGAAGAACACCTTGAGAAACAGGATGGTATAAAACATCACTGTTAGGTCATCAAAAACCAGATTACATTTCCATAGGAATCCCTGTTACCAAAGTAATTGAGACTTTATGGAAGGGGTAGATGATATTTTTAATTTTATTTAGTTCTCTAATTGACTCTAATGACTCACGCTTGCACACCAATTGCAAACACCAGTGTGTGCAGGTACTCTGAATGGTATGACTTGTCTGATACACAAAAGCCAAGGGATTTCAGCTACCAGTTCCTCACTACATCTTCTAGGTTTATCTTGATCAGGAGTCACAAGCTGGTTACTGGCTTTTTTTATCCCTTTTAGGACTCAATGACTGCAGAGTAACTTCAGAATATTCATGCTTCACAAATCTCAGTGAAGGATGCTGTCCATTTCCTTTCGTTTCCTCATCTTTTTTTTGGATACTGACACTGCCAATGGGATTACCCTATGGTCTTGGTGCAATCTACATCTTCCTGCTACCAATTCTACTGCTGACAAACATATCCTGGTTATTTATGCATGTTGTTACCTTAGTCCTTTCATTGTTTATGTTTCTAGTGCTTTTAAAAATGTACATTTCTAGTAAAATTTCATTCATACCTATCTTAACATTTCTGTAACAAATCCCTGTAATTGTACCTTTGTATGACCAAATTTATATTGAGAGCATTCAATGGCAATGGTTCCAAGGAGCTTCTCAGAAGCTTTCTTGCTATCCATGAACTGTCCCTCTGGTACAGCACTTGCATTCAACACCCTGTATCTGTAGGAAAAAACAGAAAGTAATAATGTTCTCATTATCCAAGCTAATATTCTATTTTAAGAGAAGGTTGTTGGCTTCCCAACATGTCAGGACTATGTCTTGGCTGAACCTTGATGTTGATGGGCCCTAATTGTCCCACCAGGTTAAGATTGCATGCATGTAGATTTAGCTATAAAAAGAGAGTATGCTGGAGAAACCTGACCTCTGTTTGAAGTCAGCATAGAGGACTCTGCTGGGAAATCCCTTCCTGCAAATTCTGATCCCTTCCAGCACACCGTTGCAGCGAAGCTGATGCAGCACCAGCTCATGCTCCATGACACCTAAAAATTCAGAGCACAAATTAAGATTGTGGATTGCAACATTATCACATTTATTTCATTATCACATGAAGATGTCTTGATACTTGAGGTTTTTACCAGGTGTTTTGGTTTCATTTGGGATGATGCATCTCACAAAATGTGGGTGAGTGCTGCGCAGGTTGGTCATCAGCTTGTTTAAATTCTCCTGAAGAATTATGAATAAGTTTGTATTAGTAAATGTTATATCTGCATATTCAGGTTTACAGTAAAGCTACTATAATATCATCAAAATAGCTGAAGCCATATGAATATATTATCTCTTCCATTTTATTAATACCTTGATCAAATAAAATGTAAAAATGTTGGCTATATTACTCTGGAAAGCTCATGGACAGTGTTAATGACACAATTTATCAGAAATATCACTGTTTTTTATACCTTTCAAAAATTCTATTCTAAATGAATTGAGTGAATATTGGTATTTATTTAAAAAGTTATCTATCATAGCTGACAACATCATTCTATAGTAGACAACAACGATTTAAGCTTTGCATCCACTGCAACAAAGGTTAAATGACATGATGGATTTCCTTGACATAAGAATATGCATGAAGAACTCCAAAAACTATGACTACAATTTACCAAAACAGAACCAAGAACTGTTTAGATTTCAAGGCAGTTTATTTTGCATTTCTAGATTAGCAGAAATAACAAAATCTTACCCGGAAAAGAGCTGAGACAGTCTGGAAAGAAGAGCCCTTCTTCTTGCCACCCTTCTTGCCACCTTCTACACAATTGAAAAAAATAAAATAACATCTGTGAGTCTCCCTGTACATTGTGCATAGATGAACCTAAAAGTTTTACAGAACTGACCTGCTTCTCCACCATAAGATGCAAAGAGCAAAGCCAGTGTCTTCACAGATGATTTCTGGTACAACCCAATGACAGTTTCATTCAGGGGGTCCTTGTTCTTCTCCAGCCAGCCAGAGATGTTGTAGTCCACTGTCCCAGCATAGTGTACCAGGGAGAAGTGGGCCTCAGCCTTGCCTTTGGCAGGCTTGGGCTTCTGGAAGTTGTTGGACTTGCCCAGGTGCTGGTCATAGAGCTTGTTCTTGAAAGAGGTGTCAGTTGCCTTGGGGAACATGCACTCCTCTTCCAGGATGGAGAAGATGCCCATGGGCTGGAAGAATTAAAAACAGAGATGTCAAATTGATCTTCTGACACAAAGGTTGCTGAGCAATACTCATTAGCATGTGAAATCAGAAATAGACTGTGATATCAATAATGTAATACTGCTCTTTTCAAATCCAAATAGCAGTGTTAAGCATGGATGCTTACCACTTGTGCTACAAAATTTGTATAATAAAGTTTTAAAAGTCATATTCTTGGTCTAAACACCTTACAGTGTATGGATATGTATCAATAAATGTGCTCTTTGTTCAAGATCCTCCTAGTCACTGAATGTCATGTCCTGTAACAAACTGTACTGCTCTCTTAATGCTCCACCTGATGCATATAAGAGGATAACTATCAACTGGAAGTTCTGAAGTTCCACTTTTTATACCGTGAATATCTAAAAAAAAGTAGTATCTCCAGTTGTAGCTGTATTGCTAGGCAGAAATTAATCTATCAGACCTTGAGGGAAGCTTGCTTGTTCTATAGTGGAAAGTCACTCTCTAATGTAAGAAAACTGGGACCTTTGCAGTGTCTTGGCTCTTGAAAAGAGATTAATACAGAGCTGCTGCCATGAAGTTGCTGAACCCTCACAGATAAAGTAAGCTATATTTCAGGAATAACTGAATGTTTGGATGTAAAATTGGCAGTCCTCTGAAAACTGATGCCAAGTGACCATAGAATTCCGAGATGCATAATGCACCTGAGCAGGAAGGATACCTTCTCAATGAGCTCGATGCAGGCAGCCAGGTCCATCCCAAAGTCAATGAACTCCCATTCAATTCCTTCCTTCTTGTACTCCTCCTGCTCCAGCACGAACATGTGGTGGTTGAAGAACTGTTGCAGTTTCTCATTGGTGAAGTTGATGCACAGCTGCTCCAGGCTGTTGAACTGCAAAACAGAGACAGATAGAACTACTTATGAACCATGTTCCTACCATAAAGTAGTGAGATTTCCTCCAATACTTTCTAGCTCAGACTAGATCTGTGGTTAGATCATCTTCTAATTGCTATGGAGCACTCTTCTGCAGCATCTTTCCTGTACAAGCATGTACTGACACAGCTGAGCAGCCTGATGTGTGCTTTACTTAACAGCTGTATCTAGTGGAATGAATCAGTGGCAGGTCAATTGTCCTTTTCCTAACACAGACTAGTGTTACTCAACACAGTAGGTATCTGTGGTCAGAGTAAGTATATGTAATTGCATGTCATCCCTCTGAAGACTAGCGCTGCAGCTCTCTTCTCTCATATTAGCACTCTGCTCTTGTCCTGCAACAATGGTATCATATGTTTTAAGAGGAGAAGCTTGAGAGATTTAAATTCACAGAGAAAACTAAGTTTTCTAATGACTGAAAACTAAGTGGTATGTGCAGCATTCTCAACAACACTTTTCCCTTCATATTGATAGAAGACAAGCTTCAAATTCAGTGCTCTCAAAGGCTTTTCTGGTATCCTTTGCAACAAATATTCCTAATTTCTTCAGAGTTATAAAGCACATTTATGGAAAATTTCAGAAGCTTACTCCCTAGGCATGTTCCTACAGTCTGTAGGATTTTTATCTCCTTTCAGACCACATCTTTGGTTTCCATTGCATCCTCAGACCCATAATTTTTGAGCCCTGCTGTATCAAAAATGAAGTTGCAAAAAGGCTGTATTCCTTTACCTCCATTTTCAACCAGTAGTGGCCCATCTGATGGATCATTAAGACCCATTCACTATGCAAATCCACCACCTTTGTATGACCAGGTGCTTCAGAACTCCTGTATGTGCATAATAATTTTTCCACCACCATGTAAAATAAAATAGTGTCTTTCTCTGAGTTTCCTTAATTGGATGGCTCTTCTAAGAAGCATTTAACAAACTCTTTTCCTTACATCAAAGATCTCAAAGCCAGCAATGTCCAGGACACCAATGAAGTACTGTCTGGGCTGCTTCGTATCCAGCTGCTGGTTGATACGAACAACCATCCACAGGAACATCCTCTCATAGACAGATTTTGCCAGGGCACCAACTGAATTGTTCACCTATACCAGAGGAAAGACAGGAAGTTACCATGCAGATCTAGAGAATGTTCATTATATTAATTCAAGCCAGAGGTTCCCAGTCACCAGCTGTTTGTTACCTGCTGCACAGTTTGACCCTTGGTCACATACTCATTCCCAACCTTGACTCTGGGGTAGCAGAGAGCCTTGAGCAGGTCTGCTGAGTTCAGACCCATCAGGTAGGCCACCTTGTCTGCAACTGATAATAGAGACAGAAGAATCAACTATGAGATGATGCACAGTATTTGATAAAAATATTTTTACAGGGTAGTTTATAAATGTCATAGAATCATAGACTATCCTGGTTTTAAAGCCTAAATTCTGTTTCCATAAAGGAAAACCTAGAAATTAAGCCACATATCTAAGAGCATTGTTGAAATGCTTCCACGTTGGCAGGCTCTGGGCCACGATCACCTTTTCTACAGACTCTGTTGGTATTAAAATACAAAATTTTACTTGTAACACAGAGAGATCATTTGCAACTTATTGTAATACCTTCTGTGCCATCTGGCTCTGCCTGCTCCTCTCGTTGCTTCTGCTTGAACTTCAAGTTCCCATAGTGCATGACAGCCCCTGTCAGCTTGTAGATGGCTGTCTTCTCATCAGCACTGAAGCCCAGGATGTCAATGGCACTCTGGCAACAGAATGAGTTGAGCCAATGAACCTCTGGGCCATTAAACAGAACTTTCACCATGCCAATATGCTCTGTCACTTACATCTGTAGCCATCAGCTCCTCCTGGTCATCAATGCTGGCAACAGTGATCTCACCCTGACTCACAAATTGGTAGTCATATGGGTTGGTGGTAATGAGGAGCATGTCTGTAAAGAGGAATAGGACATACCTGGGCATAAGAATGAAGATAAATGTAAACCACACCCAGATTCCATCAAACAATTTCTAATACTTCCTACCAATTAGCTCTGGCTTCTTGTTGGACATGATCTGGTAGAATATGTGGTAGCTTCTTTCTGCCTTGAGCTGGAAAGTGACTCTGGACTTCTCCAGCAGATCTGTCAGGGAAGGTAGGGCAGAGTTAGGTCTGAGAGAGTACACTGAGGTAGAAAAGGGGTAAGGGGTAAGGGGTAATCAGGCCAGGAAAGTCTCTTACATGTTTCAATGTCAGCAGAAGCCAGTTTGCCTGTGGCACCAAAGTGGATTCTGATGAATTTGCCCTTGAGAAAGGGGGAAACAAGGAAAGAGATGACAGTTGTAAGGACAAGATAACTAGAGTTTGGACAACAAAAGGGAAGCTTTAATTCCTAAAGGGAGTTACAGAGAAGTCAGAGCTAGAGGCTTGTTATGAAAACGCAATTTGGAACATCACATATTGCAGTAAAAGAAACACTGACTGGGCATCAACACCAGTGTTGGTACTATTGTGTTTTTGGAAAGATACCCAGAGCCTGTTTCAGAACTTGACTGTGTCAGACTCTGAATTAAGTCCTGCTGAGGGCTTAACTAGAGAATAAATATCTTATACAGTGAAAAAAGATATATGTATCATTCTACCAGTTTACCTATCTATGTAATATGAGATAGGGAGCCTGCTTTGGCAGGGGGGTTGGACCCGATGATCTCTTGAGGTCCCTTCCAACCCCTAAGATTCTGTGATTCTGTGATTCTGTGATTTCTGGATATATTTGCATTGAATATATAGAGTTAAGATTATATTTTAAGTTTTATTTCTGTCATTAATATGTGCATTCTGTCTTGTTTTAATACTTAGCTATAAAATGAGAAAATATTTGAGGAAAAATGCATAGAGATTTCGTCTCCTTGCTCTTGAGGAAGCAATCAGTAGGAACACACTTCCTCCCACTTGTAATCTGAAGCTGGTTTTGTCTGAAAACTCACAAAGCGTGAGGAGTTGTCATTCCTCACAGTCTTGGCATTTCCAAAGGCCTCCAGCAGTGGGTTGGCACTGATGATTTGATCCTCAAGTGTCCCCTATAGGATAATTACTGTTAAATCACATAATTAAATTCACATATTAAACGAAGAACTAGACAAAATGTTAGCAGCTAGTAGCTCACCCGCATTTTGCCTGCTGGCTGTTGCTTCTCCTCTTTCTTCTTCTCCCCACTCACTGCAATTGTTGCAAAGTACTGGATGACACGCTTTGTGTTCACAGTCTTCCCTGCACCGGATTCTCCACTGTCAAACCGAAAACAGAAGCAAAGAGCCTGTGGTCAGGCTGAAGGTCCTCTGCACTGGGCAGCTCCAAAGGGACCTGAGCAGGGGGTGTACGTACGTGATGAGGATCGACTGGTTCTCATGTTCTGTGTAAGAGGCAGAAAAAAACCATCTTTAATGACAATGAAAAACACAGAAAATGCTAAAAGTGATCTAAAACCAAGATAGCATTATACTGTGTGACAAAAACATCCTTTTGACAGTTAAGTAATTCCCACAGTAGTGCTCTGCCTCAGCAATGATTTGGTTAAAAAATTTAAGCTTTCAGCAAAACATTTTTCCCACTTTCTTTTTCCTTTCCCTTGTTCGTTCATCTTATTTATCAAATACAGAAGAATGGGTGTTTCCTGAATGTATTTTCTAATGTTCCTTTCACTATCTTCTCCAATTTTTCCACATGACTAGGCAGGTACATAAAAGTAATTTTTACTTTTCAATACTTCCACTGGACCTGCTCCAAGCTGCACTCCTGCAGCCCACACCCCATGTCCCGTAAAGAGCCACAGACACTTCTACACCAAGAAACTCCTCAAATCTTTGGTAGGCAGGTGTAGCTACAGCACACTGCTACAAGAGATAGGCCCCATTTCTGACACTTCACATTCAAATTATTTTCTTAATGTATTTTCTATACAGCACCCAAAAGTAGAATATGGTTTATTGCCCACTGAAATAACACTATTGTAGCATAAGACTCAGATGTGCACTGAAGAAAATAGTATATTTAAGTGCTAAACCTGATTTGAAATCATTGGGGGACTTAAACAAGAATTCATTCACTGCTTATTGTATTAATCTTTAGAGCTAAACACAGCTTCTTTCAGGTTCTCTTTAAAAGGACATCTAGAATGTTTGTAATAATACAATATAGGTCATCTAGGAAATTATTTCTTTGGAAATAATCCAAACAGAGTTTAGACACAACTTGTTATTCCTTTGGAAGGTATTCACAGTATAATTGCCGTAAGAAAGTTACAGACACTCACCAGTCAGCATGAACTGATAGGCGTTGTCAGAGATGGAGAAGATGTGTGGAGGGGCCTCCTGGCGCTTCTTGCCTCGGTAGGCCAACACCACCTCTGGGTTGTACACCGGCAGCCACTTGTAGGGGTTGACAGTGACACAGAAGAGACCCGAGTAGGTCTGCAAGGAAGGGAGACAGCCCGTTGGCTTCCACTTAGCCTGGCAGAGCAGCTCCTGTGAGCTGCCTTCCTCTGGGCAGACTGCTGCTGGCACTTACGTAGATCATCCATGCTGCGTAACGCTCTTTGAGGTTGTACAGCACAGCGGGTTCATGGAGGTGGGTCATCATGGCCATGTCCTCGATTTTATCGTACTTGGGAGGGTTCATGGAGAAGATTTGATCTTCCTTAATGGTCAGCGTCTGCCAAGGAAATGAAAAATCCATGTATGTCAGTTAAGAGATAAGACTGGGAATAAAATTGTGTCCTTCAACCTTATTTTTCCCTCACCTCTCCACCTTCAGTCTTGACAGTGACCTTCCCTGATTCTCTGCTCTGCACAGTCCCTTTCACAAAGGATTCTTTGGGATGCACCACAAAGACAGATGACTTGGCATCAAAAGGCTTGTTCTGGGCCTCTATTCTCTCTTTCTCTGGCTTCCGGAGGTAAGGAGCTGCCTCCCCAAAGATGGCCATCTCAGCATCAAAAGACATGGCTGCTGTTTATTTGGACTACACCTGTAGAGAACTCTGGAAGGCAAAATACAATTTCATGACAATAATGTCTTCAGGAGGATTAAATCTCTCCGATCAGAGGCTTGCTTTATGATCAGTCTGATGGCAACATCAATTCAAGTTATTACTGGTCTGTCATATCATGGTCTGCTATTCCCTCAGCTACATTAGCACATATATTCCTTGATAAATATTAACTGGATCCACTTTTAGAAAATAAAACAAAAAGATTTTTTCCTATGAGCCATTTCTAGGATACAATTCAGAAAATGATCTTACTAACAAGCAGCAACAGTCCCTCATGTGTGAATGGTATGCTTCAGAGTGAAGACAAGCTTTTTAGAAGTGTGTATCAAAATGAGAGACAGCTTTCCCTCTTTGACTAGTCTGGCTTTAAACATCTAAAATGTGTACAAGCTTCAAATGCCTTCTCAGCAGATACTCTTACATCCTTCTTGAAAGCCACCCTTCAATTATAAATAGTTCCCTTTGGTAAGCTCCTCCCTTGAACTTCTTCCCTTTAGAAAGACACCTGAAAAGCAAGATCCTGTCCTTGCACAGACAGGAGTGATCAGCCAATGCCCAAATAAAGCATTGGCTTCAGCACATGCAGTATTTCAGTGCCACATTTCCTATTTTCCACTGCAAATGGCCTTAAAGATACTTTCCCACATATTCATGGGAGAAGGCTCTGAAAGCTCAGAAAGCTTATACTTCCCAACCATCTAGCCATTTAGGAATATTTTAATTCTGAATCAGCCTCCTGATCTGAGACACAGATAATGTGCTTTATTTTTCCCTTTTGACACTCATTTCTAACCTGTTCTGACTACCTGCACTTAAATCCATCGCACAAACATTTGGTGACTGAAAGTACTGACTGGAAATAACTTGTATGTAACACAACTGCATGATTTTTTTCATAATCTGGGTTTTTTAATGCTTACCACAGTGTCTGTTTGTATTTTGGTGCCTTGTAAATGCAGATTAAAATAATTTATAAGAAAATAAAAGTTTATGAATCGCAACTGAAATGGAGTTTAAAATCCAGTGTTAGAATTCCAAATTTATAATACATTTCTTATAAATGAAATTTTCTGAAGGCAAGGCAATTTTATTTTCTCAGTTAAGTCTTTAAGCACTAATTATCAGCAACCAAAATGAAATCATGACATTCATTGGAGTTAGAATCATAAAATTATAGAATATCCTGAGCTGGAAGGGACCCATAAGGATCATTGAGTCCAACTCCTGGCTCCACGCAGGGCCAGCCAAGTCAGAGCATGGGACTGATTGCATTGTCCAGACACTTCTTGAACTCAGTCAAGCTTGGTGCTGTCTCAGTAAAGAACCTCTTCCTAATATCCAACCTAAATCTCCCCCACTGCAGTTTCATGCCATTCCCTCTGGTTCAGCAAAGAGAGGACATCAGCACCTGCCCCTTTACTCCCCCTCGTAAGGAAGCTGTAGACCACGATGAGGCATCCAAGAGGTTAATAAAGACTACAGTGTTATCCATATTGTCTGAAGCCAGGAGCCCCTGAAGGTCTTCTTGAACACACAACTAGAAGCCACTGTCCTGTCAGGATTGTCCTCCTGGTTGTTGGTCCTACTGGGGAGCAACCACTGAGTGCATGCATAAATGAGCTGTGAGGAAATACATTAATGTCATGTGTCTAAGAATGCCTCGACAGCTTGAGTACAATAATGGTAGCAAATTAATGAAACATGTGCAAATAAATACCAATTGTGAGCTATATTCACTTGACTTGAATATTTTACCAGAAGTTATGGAATTTGCAACTCTATGAGACATTGCATGATGTTACAAAGCCTATCAACAGGACTAGTATGGTTTGGGATATAATATATTTTAATAGAAAACAGAGCATAAAGTCACTGACAAACTTGTTTTTCACTAAGGAATAAAATACACCATTTTTTTCCTTCTGGTGTAACCTGATCAAAGATTTCAGGATAAAAAAGCCACACTCCGCTTTGGACCACAACTAAATATGAGACATCAGCTGGAAATGGGTTTAAGTCCAGTCAGTGGAATTAGAATTGAATTTTACATAACAGAAACAGCAAACAGCTCATCAGCAGGAAAGAAATTCTCCTTTAGATGGTCTTCTGTGGCAAGTATACAGCACACCACAAAGCACTATGCACTTCACAGTGTTCTATGCACAGAATGCCCACTATCAGTTATGCAAGATCTAGTAGTACTGGGAACAGCACAACTACATCAGTGTGTTCTTTCTTCACCCTACCAAAGAACAGGGCTTATTAGCAAAGTGCAGCATGACACTGATGCACATATTATTTTTTCATACATGTCATTACATACCACTTATACACACTCTTTGCACAGCAAATCAAGTCCCAGAATCATTTCCCTCTTCCCCTGCCTCCCTCCAGTAAATATGTATTTCAAAGTAGAACTTCTAGACAAGTTCATTTATATTCCCTTATTATACACAAGGAAGGAATAAAACAGTGCCTTACCTCTTGTGGGATAATCTGAGTTACTTCTAGGCTTGGTGACTTGCAGGCTGGTAGTACTATAAAATGACAAATGAAGTTTCCTTTGTATTGCTGTGCAGAAATCCAGTGGAAAGTTGCAGAATGATTATTTACAGATGTCTTGAAAGCTTATTTAAAATAGGACCTGAGAAACAGATCACCTTCTAAAACAAGGACCAGAGGAGCAGGACTGCAGTGTAACAGAGAATGGAAGGCTCCATCCACTCTTTGGTAGCAGAGACACTCTACACTTACCTCCAAATTTTCTTTAAAGACAAAGCTGTCTTGTCTCGAGACATTTTATACCCTCCACATAGATACTCTTCACAGATACTCTTTCTTTCTTCAGTCTTAACATTTTTGGCAAACTTTGTTCCTGGCAAGGCATTGTTTGGCAAAGTCAACTAAAGGGAAAACTGTCAGGTGATGTGACCAGATATAATTAGAAATTATTGATATCTCACTGACTGAATAAATCCCCTATAAAAAATATGAGAAGGATCTAAAAGAAGGATTTGAACAGGCCCAGCAGGGACAGTTTGAAAGGGTCCACTAGGCCTGGTGAGTTAAACACTGAAAATAATCCAGGATTACACAGAGGCCTTGCACTTGATGAAGAAAAAAAATGACTGAATTGCAACCTCCCAAAAATATTTAGCTGAGAATGTTCTCTGGAAGTTTCTTATACAAGTCTCAAAGCAGAGTCAGATCAGGCTGCTGAGGACCATGTATAGATGAATTTTTGATATCTCCAAGGAGGAAGTTGCAACAATATCTCTGGACACATTTTCTAGTGCTTAACCATTGGTTTGTACTGCTGTCCCTCACAGCACACTCTAAAGGTCCTTAAGAAATGTGCTAAATGTTTTAGATAAAAACAATACTGCTTTTTTGTTAAAACCACTTACTTTTTGCAATAGCAAAATACATAAAGGAGAAGAGACAAGGCTCCCTCCCATCCCTGTGCTGGTCCTGGGGGGTCCTTCACTATCTTCTGAGCTACAGCCTCATATAGAGATGCATTCTGAGGTGAGTGTGCACATCTATTTGCATGTGTGCACGCATGTACACTCAGCCTTCATACTCCCCTTAAAAATGGAAGATGCTGTAGAAATGGTGCTCTATCCTGGCTTATCAGTTCTTCCTGAAGGAGTGTGCTTAGCTCTTTGCCACATTAGAAAGCAGAACAGATGGTCAATGACATTCACAATCTCTGATACAGGGTCTATTCCACAAACACAGAGTGAGATGTTCTTTCTGACAGAGGTAAACACACCTACACTGAAGTATTACACACCCTCAACTCTGCTCAGTGAATGAACAATTCTTATCTGTACACAAGCCAGAAACACCAAAACACTATGCCTATCTCACACTTGTTCCAAACTTTGCCTCTGGCCAGAGTCCCAGGCTTGTGGTACCATAAGTGCTTAATGCTTCCACCACCTGTGTTTGTTCACACATTTAGATGATCCCCTTCCCTCCCCCCTAAAATGTAGTGTAAATGTAAGAAACTACAAGAAAATATACTATTTAGATGTGTATGCTTTTTAACTAGAAGATGCCCTTTTTTTGGTATCTTGCATTTTGGTGCCATGTTACTTAGGTTATTCTCTGAGAAACTATAGAAAAGTACCTACACATTATCTGCTGTGCTGGCCCTGAACCCATCTGCATCAGAGGTTAAGATACAAGATGCTACAAACACTGAAGAGGCATTTACAGGCATTTACAGGCATTCCCATCTGTCATCTCCCCTTTGCTACAAGAATCTATGAGACACCTGCAAACAACATTCCTAAAAGGCTGCAGCTAAATACAACACAATTCACCTGTTGGGACTTACACATCAGCACCTTTAAATCATGCCAGATCTAAATAAACTCCTCCCCTGGCCATTGGCATTTTGGTTACAAAAGGAGCTCAGTGGGTAAAGCTCAGTCAGTAATAGTGGTAGGGTTAGAAAACCAATGCCTGTGACCCAAGATAATATCCAACATTAGGCACTGGTGTGAGTATGAAGGGCTTATTCCAAGAAGGGGGTCTAGCACCCACATTTTTCAGCACCACTGGAGCAACAGGGCAATTTAGATTGTAGGTATTAGCGACAAGTAATATGCGTTGTATTATGATCAGGCTGTTGAAGCACTGATCAGATTAACAATATAAGATTTTCATACTTCCCTGCTAATGAGAAGGTGGAGGTCACCAAAGAAGCTGGGGAGGGACACAGCCAGGACAGGTGACCCAAATGACACAAAGGGGGTATTCCATACCAGTGACATCATGCTAATCAGAAAAGGGGGCTGGGGGATGTGGATCCAAGATGCACAGCCTGGGGAGAGCACCAGCTTTGGGATAGGTCTGAGCTGTGTGGTCTGAGTTGTGTTGTTGTGTGACCGGAGCTGCTGGTCACCAGCAATAACGACAATGGTCATTCTCCAAAAAAAATACAGTTTCTTAGAGGCTCATTTCACAGGCTTATTGTAGGCAGGAGATTGGAAGGACATCCCCTGGAAATGCATGAAAGAGCAGTAATTTTGAGTTGGGAGTACACAAGGACACAAAACAAAGCTGCTCATTTCCCTGAGACACGTGAAGGGGGCAATGATTCCTACCAAGATGAAATAGGGGCCGCGCAGGGTCTGACTTGTAATGAAAATACCTGTTCTATACTGGGCTCAAGAATCCAGTAGTAAACACTTCTCGAAGGACCCCTACCCAGTCAGTTATTTTTATAGATGCTAGTGTCATTGCTCTTGGAGTTGGGTTTCAGCAGAAAGAAGCTAGTGTTTCTCTGACATCTTCAGATACAAGGGAGAGCTTTGAACTCTCTGAGTGAAACATTTGGTTCTGCCAGCTGCACAGTGAATATAATCTGAGCCAAATGTAAGAATTGAGAGTTTTATACTTTTGTTTCAGACACTGCAAGTTCACTTTAAGAAATTATTCCCCCTGCATACATGTGCAGACACACTTACTCACACCTGCATATACCCACACACTACTTAGGGTGCTCCAAACTTTTCCTTTGGGGTTGGTCTTACTCTTGCTGTGCAGACCAGGAAGTCTTCCTGGGGAGAAATCTTTACATGATGTACAGAGGGGCTGCTTTTCGCACAAACTTTTCTGAACACATCACCATGATCACCTTCTGCCCTTTTCATCACATCCCCATCTCTCCTTAGTAAGAAAAGGAGTTCTTTTCACAGAAAACAGCACAGTTTTGTGGCATCCCCTTGTCTACACAATACTAACTGTATATGTAACAGTCAGAGACAACCAGTGACATGCAGGCCATTTGATTGGAAGGGGGGCAGCCCTCTTTATGGCAGTGTTGGGAGTACACAGACTGGCAGGGCTATAGGTATGAGGTATTAAAATTTGCCATAAGGGTGACTTATCCCTGAAGAGAGATAAGGAGCAGCTGTTCAGACAGGATTCTACATGAAATGTAAAAACGACCCACAAAACTGGACAAGCAAAGTCAACACATTAAAGAACCACAGATCAGGAACTGGTGTGAAAGTTAAAGTTCAGAAGGAATATTAATATGAGCCTCTTTCTACCTGAAAGCAATAAAGGACATTGGGAAAAACAGCCAAGTTGTCAGAAAAGAAGGGATGTGGTACTGATCTTATGTCATTCTAGCAGAATACAAAAGTGTTCGTCTCCCTTCCTGCCTAATTTACTTTCCATCAAACATCTTACCTGTCACCACTGACTGGTTAATTAGTGTGTAACATACTATGACAATGCATTAATCATGAAGATATAGACCACTTCATATAGAACAGTATTCAACTTTGAAGACTGATGGACCAGAACAGCAATACAGTTTGCAGACCTGGACCTGTTTCCTGCAAAGATGTAATTGGCAAGATCCTGTGAGGGAGACATGAACCCTAAGGATGCCCAGCAAATTTGCAGCTGCAGCTGTTCTAATGCTTGACAGCCCTTTCACTGAAGAAATTTTTCCTAATATCCAACCTAAACCTCCCCTGCTACAGGTTGAGGTCATTTCCTCTTGTCTTATCACTTGTTACTTGAGAGAAGAGACAAACACACACCTAGCTACAACCTCCTTTCAAGTAGCTGTAGAGAGCAATCAGGTCTCCCCTCAGCCTCCCTTTCTCCAGGCTAAGCAATCCCAGTTCCCTCAGCCACTCCTCATATATATAAATAGAATATTTATAATTATATATTACAAATATATAGTCCTAAACCTTTCTATATAAATAGAAATACATATCTCTTTCTATATGGAAAGAGAAACCACAAGTTTTTGCAGAAGGGACAGAAGTCTGGTGTAACTGAGAAGAGGTTTATGGTATTCACATCGGAGGCAGCCAGTAAGCATTTAAGTGTATCTGTTTGAGAGCAGGTCTCTAAATGTTGGAACTAAAGATTGTGTCTACTTACTTCATGTGTCCTCACAAATTATGGCATCTAAGAAAAATTGGATGCTATAGTATTGAGCAGGTTCCTGAAAACTTAACAAGATGGCTCTGCCCAATCAGTATCCCATATATAAAACAGACTCATTTATCACCCTAGGCAGAAAATACTTCTCTATGATTTAAGACTATTGGCTGATTGCATTGAAAAAAAGATATTTTCAGGAAATTAGCTGTATTTACCACGGATGTGAGACAATGAGTTCAGTTCAACACAATTCTTTCAGGATAAAAAAGATAATAACATTTCAGAGATCATTCAGCAGAGTATCTGTAGAGAAGCTGTTCTTGCTACTCCTGGTGGTTCATCCACAAAACACAGCCTGCCCTTTTTTTCTATAAAGAGAGTTTTAGAGGAAAATCTGCATTTTCTTGAGCTACTTGCTACATTAATTTCAAAACCAGTGTGATTTGAAAGTTTCAAATGCTGTTGTCAGCCATGCCCTCAGAATTAGAAAAGCATGCTTGGAGAGATCCATTTGGCCTGTAAAACATCAATACATATGGTATAATGTATAATGTAGGAAGCATAGCCTCATTCTGCTGTCCTGACCTGTGGGTAAAAGGAGAGCTCCCAGGAATGTTGGCAAATGATAAGCAGAAATGCCAGAACACTAATCCTGCAGAGGAAATCTTCTCATTGCTACACTTTGACTAACACGTTGCTGGGAACTGGACCTGAAGATGGTAAGGACACTCTTTCTTTATTAGATTTAATAAGTATTATATCAAATTAAATTAATTACAGGGAATACCTTCTGTATTCCACATGGAATTTGTCTGTTAAATATAGAGCTTAACATGCTGTGTTGCCTTCTTAAGATGTCCTTTAAGATTCTGTTTGGATGTTCCTGATAAAGATTTTGTGCACAGGGATGGGGTAGGGGAAATGGATTATTGAACTGATTTCTTGAAAACCCCCCAAATTACCATTACTGATGTGAGCTGTGGAGTAATTCTCTAGGAAGAGAGGCAGTTAGGACCAGTATTTTATGTACATATGTAAAAGGCAATGTCTAGGGATAAATGTAAATCTCCTGAAAATATAATTGATGAAGATGAGCTTGTGCTACAGTTCATATGAGGCAGTGGCAGACATGCCCACCCGTTTTCCTAACCCTGCCCTTGCCCTCAAGATCTAGTATCTGCAATGCATTGTGCGTTTGCAATTTAACCTTACTACCTAAAATTGTGGCAACATTCCACACCTCCACATAGAGAATTTGAAAGATGGACTTTCATACATAAGAATTCTTCTCTTTCCAGCTGTAACTTTCTTTTCCAGACATAGGCTAAAGCAACTTAGGTTCTGAAATGGCCAACTGAGAGTAGAGAAATGGATAAATGTGCAACCTGTGGTTGAAAATGGGCAGTACTGACTGTGTAGCCAAGGTGAACAATACACACACCCCCTATTTCCACAGCAAATATTAAGTAACTCCTAGGTGACATTCAGAATGCCATTTCCTTCACACATTTAAGCAGCTGACTCTAGTTACAGAACAGGTGAGCGAAGTAAAAAGGCTTAGAAGTCTCTGAATAAAGTGCAGAAAGCAGAGTAACAACAGGTGGCAGAGAGTCAGAGAAGGACAGGAAGGTGGATGGAAGGGAAACTGGGGTTGCTAGCATGATATTAATATTAGGATGCAAATGACTCAGAAAAAGAGGCTAGGTGGTATGTTCTTTAGCTGATCATCTGTCACAGAATTGGAGAGGTGTCACGATGCAGGCAGATTATCTCAACTCTGATGTCACTCTCAGACACTATAGATGGAAAGCACAACTATGCTTTGCTTGAACTTCGTGTAAGTATTTCCTATCCATCTTAAGCTGTAAAGACCGTTTCTCTCAATCCAAGCATGCATGAGTAACCTTTGCCTTCTGCATCCATGCTGTCAACTCCCTGATGCTCCCTCGGGGATTTCTCCAACCAGCCTCTCTCCTCCTGGAGCAGGGGGACCTCTAGAGGCCTCCAGGCAGAGATGGCATGGAATAGGCATGCCAGGCATCTGCCCCATACTCTGCCTTGCACACTGGCAAACCTTGGACTTTACCTATTAGTACCCCAGTCTGAGGTCTTTATGTTAATTGAATCATATATTCCCAGAAGTATTGTTTTGTCTTCCAAAGGGTGACCCAGGTAAGTAGAACAAGAAGCTTTAACAGACTTTTTCCTTCCTTCCTCTCTTTCATGAGAAAGACAGGATCTTTTTCAGCTCTTAGTAGTTTCTTCCAGCATTTGCATGGACTTGTGAATCAAGTGAATGGATACATTTGGTTTGTCAGAACTCACTGAGTATAAGTATCCTTCTGGAGAACAGGAAGATTATCTGTTATTCTGTTAATGAAAATGTGCTTATTTACTCAGGAGGTACATCACTCATGCCCAGATTATTGTAACAGGAATAGAACTTGTGATCCATGCAGCTCCACTGGATTACAGCAGCTGCACGTATTTTAAACTTTCTCCCAGAGGTGTAATTATGGACCAATGCTTTTTTTCAAGATCAGTGACTTTTCTGTTATTTACCAGCTAGCAGGCAGTATTTATACAATACAGGGTATTTATACAATCTGATTCTAATCTTCAAACTATAAATACAGGAGAAATTACATATACTTAATTTATATGAATGAAGGAGAGATATTAATTGAAATAAATAAGGAACAAGTCCAGATGGACAAGAACTAAAAAGGTATTTAAAAATATTTTTTTCTGGACATATGCAGCCTGGTGGGGATGTTACTATTCCTCACTTGCCTTGCTGCCATGGTACAATCAGCATTAGTTGCCCAGGGAGTTTCTGAGAACGTCTCCATGAATCCTTAGTGTCAAACAGGAAAATGCTACTGAGGCACATCTCCCTGCGGCCCCACACTTTGGTTGGCATGACAGGTGTGCTCCAGGGCCAGATCTAATGTGTTCCCACCTCAGACAGGCAGTCAGCTCTTGGACTCCCACAGAAACCCACGAAGTCTAGGTCCCAGCTCCTCAGCACTTTCTGTTCTGCTACACTGACCTGCCATGGTGCTCCACTCTCTGAGGAACAGACAGCCTGTGTTTTAAGGGTGTGTTAGTGACTGACCCTGCCTCTCACAGCTCCTGCCTCCAGGGAGCTGGTCATGCTGGCATGTACCAGGGGACAGCAGATTGCTCTCACCACAGCCCCAGGCTTCCTCTGCAAGAGGAAATGTATGGACAGGAGAGGCAGATGAGGGAGCTGACAGGCAGGGTTTGCTCTTCCCGCTGTTGCCGTGATCTGCTTTTGTGTGTGAACCATGATGGTTTAGGCAGGCTCTGCTTGAGTTCCCAGTGCCTTTTTCACATCCACAGAATGGGGAAGAATATTGTGCTTACTTGTGTGTTTTGGACCAGCATTAAGGTAGACCATGGGAATGACTCCTCTACACTTTAGGCTGCACAGGGCTTGCTTTCTCCAGGGCAGCTCCCTGCTGTCCATCTCTCCCCCCCCGGAAATGGCTGCCGCGAGCACTGGGCCCAGTTGGCTGAGGCCTGGCAGAGCTCCCCGGCACTGACAGGACTCTGCTGATGCACCAAGCACAACTGTGCTTTCACAGCAACAGCCAAAATGTGAGGCAATAGAACACCCACTGTCCCACATGATGCCATACATCAGCACTCACCCTGGGGCCTTGCCTTATCTGGCCTTGTTTCCTTCACATGTAGCCACAACGTGGGGCAAGTGACAAATGTGGGCCATAGGGCCATGGATCATGCACTCTGCTGGGCTTCTTGACCTGAAGAAGAGAGTTCCCTTGCAAACCCTGCCTTAACTTTTCTTTTTCATTGTGTGTCATTCAAGATTATTTATCTGAGTAACAAGATTCCTTTTCAGGACCCACTGAACAAATACAGAAAGGAGAAGTAGTTAGGCATTAGGTGAGGAAAAAATAACCCTACACTCTGACACACACACACAAAGCTTATAAACCAAAACTGTGCCTGAATGATACTGACAATGTGGACCTAACTAGTAAAAATAGAAAGAAATGAAAACTACTCCTCATTGTGCATATGCAAAGGAATCTACATTCTTTAATCTCTAGACAGTGACAGGGTTACAAAGACTCATGGCAGAAGAAAGAGACCAAGAGGTTCACACTTTGTGCATCCCTCGGGTCACTTGGCTGCCTCGGGACATCCTCACTCTTCTTCTTCTATCTTCTTGCTGTGAAACTCTCGGCTTTTCACCCTCAGCTTGTTGACCTGGGACTCAGCAATGTCAGCCCGCTCCTCAGCTTCCTCCAGCTCATGCTGGATCTTGCGGAACTTGGACAGGTTGACATTGGACAGCTCCTCCTGTGAGGGCAGAGGGAATCCATGGTGAGGAGCCCAAGGCAGGGGTTTTACTCCTCCTGCGCCTCAGCCTTGTGGGTCTGTGTCTCTTCCCTAGGGGAAGGTACAAACCTCCATCCCCCACACACCTCTGCTTAAATGGAAGCCTCACACAGACATCATCATCATCCCTAATTATAGGACATGCTGTGACAAGCTTCACGAGCCCTGTGTCACTCTTGGATACTCTTGTGTACTTCCTCTCACACATGTTTGATGATCAGCTATTGGGGGAAAGACCCTAAACCCCTTGAATGTTAGCCACTATTGTCTGATAGCCATCTCTGCAGCATCAGGGTGACACTCAGAGAAAACAACACTCTTTGAGTAATACTTACAGCCTCCTCAGCTTGTCTCTTGTAGGATTTCACCTTCATTTGCAGCTTGTCCACCAGATCCTGAAGCCTCAGGATATTCTTCCGGTCTTCCTCAGACTAAAGCAGTTGGTGACAAGGAAAAAAGTGAATTTCTGGTTTCCCAAAATGTGACACTGACAATTCCCCTTGCAGATTTTGAGTGAAAGATTTGACTGACTGTCAGAAAACTGTCAGCCCAAGGCGGCCACCTGCCTTACCTGGTAGGTCAGCTCCTTCACCCTCCTCTCGTACTTGCGCACACCCTTCACGGCTTCAGCGCTGCGCTTCTGCTCAGCATCAACCTCCCCTTCCAGCTCCCGCACCTGCAGTGAGAAGCCCAGTGTTAGAGCTTCCCTGCCTGCTGGTTCCTTACGGGACATGGTCACACTCATGCACCAACACCAGCCCTACTCACCCTGGCCTCCAGCTTCTGGATTTGCTTCTTGCCTCCCTTCAGTGCCAACTGCTCGGCCTCGTCCAGACGGTGCTGCAGGTCCTTCACCGTCTGGTCCAGGTTCTTCTTCATCCTCTCCAGGTGGGCGCTGGTGTCCTGCTCCTTCTTCAGCTCTTCGGCCATCATGGCTGCCTGATGAGAGGAAAGGGTCATAGGCATTTTGGGGCTGGAGGCAGTTTGGGCAGAAGGCACTTATCTTAATCAGTGAAAAGAGCCCCCAACTCACATCTGTGATGGCCTTCTTGGCCTTCTCTTCAGCATTGCGGGCTTCCTGGATCGTATCCTCCATTTCACCCTGAATTTGCATGATGTCTGTTTCCAGCTTCTTCTTGGTGTTGATCAAGCTGGTGTTCTGTGCAACAGGAAAGACATGATTTGTACTTTTACACCCATTGCCTCCATATCAAGAGTTGAAAGTGCCAGTATTGTTTATGAGAGTCTTTAATGCAAGAGTCCCCCATAGAGCTGTAGCACCAAACCAGACATGGGAGGTGGTGGTGAGACTGGCCATATCACCACAACAATTGGTGGTTCTGCAACAATTTACAGAGCAATCACTAACAAGATACATGGCAAGGTCGATCTATGTTATCTGGTATTGATGGGACTCTTTTCCAGCAGCATGCCTGACCTGGGTATGGAGGAGCTGCACCCGCTCAGAGGCATCCAGCAGCTCCTGCTCAGCCAGCTTCCTCGACCGCTCAGTCTGCTCCAGGGCTGCCCGTAGCTCCTCAACTTCAGCCTGCAACAGGTTTGCTCTGCGCTCCACCATGGCCACCTGCTCCTTCAGGTCCTCCTGTGTCCTGATAGCATCATCCAAGTGTATCTGTGTGTCCTTTAAGAGAAGAAAGGGAACTTGTAAGATGACACGGCACTGGAGCAATGAGAAACTGCAAGTCAGTAGAGTGTACTTGGGTGCCAGAAAAGGCAGGGGAGGGTTTTCTCTGTCTGTAGCTTTGCTGAGCAGACCTTGAGCACTCCCTGTGTGTTCCTCAGGTTCTTTTGTGCCTCTGCAGCCTGGCGGTTGGCATGGCTCAGCTGGATCTCCATTTCATTGAGGTCTCCTTCCATCTTCTTCTTCAGTCTCAGGGCTTCATTCCTGCTCCTGATCTCAGCGTCCAGGGTGCTCTGCATGGACTCCACCACTCGGAGGTGGTTCCTCTTCAGCTGTTCAATCTCCTCATCTTTCTCTGCAATCTTCCTGTCAATCTCAGACTTCACCTGGTTGAGCTCAAGCTGGAGGCGCAGGATCTTCCCCTCTTCATGTTCTAGGGAGGCCTGGACAAGTCAGCAGGAACAGTAACTTATAAGACTGCTGCCTTTCTCAGTAACCACTTATGTGGCAGTTCATGAAATCAAGGCTTGCTTTACCTAGACATTTCAGTAGTAAATATTTTGAAAACAATTATTAGCACTGTAAGTACCTCTGCCTCCTCCAGTGAGGCTTGGATTTCAGACTTCTCCTGCTCAATCTGCTTCTTGACTTTCTCCAGCTCATGAATTGCCTTTCCTCCCTCAGCAATCTGCTCCGTCAGGTCAGAAATCTCCTCTGTGGGAACCAAGAGCAAAGGCCCAGTCAGGCACAGAGCTGAATGGGGAGGGCCCTGTCACAACAAGGGGACAGGCAGCTCTGCCCACCTGCAGGCACAGAGCCCTGTGGAGCGCTGGCTGCTGGTGGAGAGCGAGAAAGCCCTGCCAGGAGCAGAGGGCCAGGGACTTACGCTGCAAGTTCTTGTTCTCACGCTTCAGCGTCTCCAGGTGGTCCAAGGACTCCTCGTAGGCATTCTTCATCTTAAAGAGCTCCGTGCTGAGAGAGCGAGACTCCTTCTGGGAGGCTTCCAGCTCAGCCTGCGTTTCCTCATACTTCTGCTTCCACTCTGCCAGGATCTGAAGAGAAATGGGGCGTCAGCATGGATCAGGCCATCAGGAGGGCACGCTCTGCCCAGGAACCCCAAGGCTGCAGCCCTGAAGACCTTGTCAAAGTTCTTCTGCTTCTTATCCAGAGCTGCACAGGCAGCATTTGTTCGCTCCACATCAATCATCAGGTCCTCCACTTCATTCTGCAGCCTCTGCTTTGTCTTTTCCAGGGAGGCACACTTGGCATTGACGGCTTCGACGTGCTCCTCTGCATCCTGCAGGCGCTGTGCCAGCTTCTTCCTGGGAGGGGATAAGCACAGCTTAGGGGGACAGACAATTTTGTACTGTTCAAGCGAGGGCAGTTGCCCACATTGCAAACTTGGACCCCAGGCATTTTTGCAGGTTTTTTTTTCTTCTTGAGACTGCATGCAGCCTAAGGGGTCTGTCACTACTGTGTCCTAGCACCTACTGAGTACTCAGCCTGTTTCAGCCTTGCCTAGTGCCTGCTTGTCCTTCCATTTTATACTTTTTGCACGGCATGCTTTCCCTCCTTCTCTCTCCAGGATACTCCTGCCTTTGTCCTACCCCATCTGAACCCCATTTCCAGTTTGCCTTGGCAGTCTCAGTATTCTCCAGGCACTGGACATCCCACTTTCCCATCTTACTTGGCCTCCTCCAGCTCCTCTGTGCGCTGGATGGCGTCCGTCTCATATTTGGTTCTCCACTGGGCAACTTCGCTGTTGGCTTTGGACAGGGCACGCTGCAGCTCCCCCTTGGCTTCCTGCTCCTCCTCATATTGTTCCCGGAGCAAGTCACAGTCGTGGCGCGCAGACTGCAAGGCGTGGGCCAGGGCGTTCTTGGCCTGTGTTGACATTGGGATTGGTAACATGAATGTCACGCCTCCTGACAGTGACAGTACAATGAAAATTTAATTAGGCAGATACAAAGCTGGGAGCTGATGAAGACATCACTATGTTTCTGAGGACCAGGATGTGTTAGTGCTCTGGGGACAGAGGGTATTGTGACAATCCCATGAAAGCCTGTCAATCACTGCATCAAAATCATTACCCTTCCTTCCCTCTCTAACCTATGTCTTGGTAGATGTGCATTAGTGGTGTTCCCTCCACTACTACATGTGTTTGGGGAAGGAATATTGAAACGAGCTGTGACCAGACAGGGTTCTCCAGATGCTTTTAGGGGTGATGTAGGTTATGGACAGTAGGGTACTTCCAGACCTTTATTTCCTCCTCTAGGTGCCTCTTGAGTTCCTCAATCTGCTGGGTAAATCCTTGCTTGCCCCTAGACAGCTGAGAAATCAGAGCATCCTTTTCCTCCACCTGGCGTGAGTATTCACCTGGGAAGGGTAGAGTGAGAAATGGTAATTAGGCTTTTCATATGATGACAGTTTCTACCTCTAAACCCATGTACTCAGGAGTGGGCTGGAGAGCTTCTACCAGCTGTTGCTTTCCACCCTGTGCTCATGGCACACAGAGCTTCCCTTTGCACCTCTAGAATAAGGATGCCACACCTGATTCTGTCTGCAGGCGAGCTCTTTGAGTATTGAGGTCATTGATCATGCGCTGATTCTGCTCTTCCTTAGTTTTAATCTCACTCAGCTGGTCCTCCAGAGTGCGGCACATCTTCTCCAGGTTTGCCTGGGCAGCAAAGACAAGGAAGGAAAGGACATGAACACAGGGACTCTGCCTCATGCTAACAGCTGAGGAGGAGAATTGTTTTCAAGAGGATGTGGCGGCTAGATAGAGCCAGCGTGCCAAAGCCTAGTCTTGGGACCATGCTCTACCGCAGTTCTGTACCTTGGCTTTGGAGACAGACTCCATGTTACTGGCCAGGTCGTCAATCTCCATCTTCAGCTCACTCTTCTCCTTCTCCAGCTTCTGCTTCACTCGTTGCAGGTTGTCGATCTGCTCCCCAAGCTCAGCCGTGCTGTCCGCGTGCTTCTTGCGCAGGGCGGCAGCCGTGGCTTCGTGCTGCAGCGTGGCCTCTTCCAGGTCACGACGCATCTTCTGAAACTCTGCCTCACGCTTCTTGTTCATCTCCACCTGAGCTGCAGTAGCTCCTCCTGCTTCTTCCAGGCGCTCGCTGATCTCCTCCAGCTCCCTGGAGAGGTCAGCACGATGCTTCTCTGCTTTTGCCCGAGAGGTTCGCTCGGCCTCAATTTCCTCCTCCAGTTCCTCAATCCGAGCCTGGGGAACAGCAGGGACCCTTCACACCCATACCCTCCTCCTGCCTCACCTGAGACTGGGTGCAAGAGCAGAGGGGACAGAGACTTGCCTGCAGCTCCTTGATCTTCTTCTGTAACTGCATGCCCAGGGCTTGCTCATCCTCGATTTTGCTCTGGATCTGGCTGATTTCAAAGTCTTTCCTTTGGGCAGAGCAAACCGTGTTAGAGCTCAAAGGAAAAGACATGCCCAGCAGCCCAGCACTCGCCTGCCCCACAGCCACACTTACTTCTTCAGTTTCTCATCCAGCTGCTGCTTATCATTTTCCAGATCCATTATGCTGTCTTGAGCCATCTTCAGGTCTCCTTCGAGCTTCCTCTTCGCTCGCTCAAGGTCCATGCGCAGTTTCTTCTCTTGCTCCAGGGACCCTTCCAGCTAAACAGAACGAGACCATCAGTGCTCGGCCAGCCAGGTCTAACTCCATACCTGTGCTGTTCTTGCTCTCTGCCTGTGCACTCACATCGTCCACTTGCTGCTCCAGCTTGGTTTTAGCTTTGGTCAGCGTATTGACTTTGTCCTCCTCTGCCTGCAGGTCATCCAGTGTCTGCTGATGGGCCTCTTGGAGAGCTTTCTTCTCTTTGGTCAGCTTGGCAATGGTCTCGTCCAGAGCTGCCATCTCCTCTGTGAGGTTTTTCACCTTAGAGAAGAAAGGAGCAAGTGTAAATAAGGATATCGATCCAGAAGTCACATAACAGTACACTGAACTCTGGAGCACAAACACAGTTTCTGCCTCGCACCTTGTTCTCGGTGGCATGTTTTTCCTTCTCCACTTTGGCCAGTGTTAACTCGAGGTCATCGATGTCTTTCTTCAGCTCTGAACATTCATCCTCCAGTTTTCTCTTCTTGGCTGTCAGCTCAGCATTAATTTCTTCCTCATCCTCAGCCCTTTCAGTCACCTCCTTAATTTTGGCTTCCAGTTGGATTTTGGTTTTGATGAGCTGGTCACATCTCTCCTCAGCATCGGCCAAGCTATCAGCTTCCTGGCAGGGAGACACAGGTTTTTGTGGCTTATAATGTTTTGAAGTCTCTTCATTCTCTCTTTTTTATCCCTGAGCAGGCACGTGTTCAAATGGGCATTGAATCTGGCCTTCCACTCTAGCAACTGGAGGCAAAACCTGTTCATCTGGTATCAACATGGATTGCAATTATTTTGTGTCTTCCAGAAAAGCTTCAAAGAGAGGGTTACTATGAGCATACTTCATGCACCCACAAGCCAACAGAACCATGGTGACTTCAATGACTGAATAGTTTCATCAGGAGCAGGAACTTAGAGTCTTATGTGGGGCTGCCATGAAACTCACCATGCCCCTGCCAATGTCACACTCAGTGACCAGCTTCCTTACAGCCTGTGATTTGGGGTAAGAACCATTCTGGCTGCATACTGTTCTTTTCCCAGGGACAAATGAACAGTGATACTCACAGCCTGCACTTGGAGCTGCAGGTCATTTTTCTCCTGCAGTAAGGCCACCATTTTCTCCTCCAGCTCCTTCCTCTTTGCCTCAGACTTTGCAAGCTCCTCCTTGGTTTTCTCAAACTCTTCCTTCATGTTGGCCATTTCCTTCTCCGATTCTGCACTCTTCAGCAAGGGCTTGATCTTGAAGAACAGCTTCATCCAGGGCCAGTGCTTGACATTCATGAATGCACGAACATTGTACTGGATGCAGAAGATGGACTCCCTGAAGTAAAATTCACATGGCTATAGCATACTCTGTGGGCAGTGAATTTAGACTCAATTAGCCAAGTACCGTGAGAGCGTGATACACATGTTGGGAATGCCTACCTCCTCTCCACCATTTTTCGATACTCCACTCTCATCAGGAAGCCCCTGCACCTGGCCTGTGTCATGGTCATAATCTCTGCTAGTTTCTCATCTCTCATCTCCTCTAGCACACCTATCAGCCCAGCTTTGAAGAACACCTTAAGAAAGGGAACATGGTAGCACATCAGTCTCAGACGGTGTGTTATGGAAGCACAGAGTGTTTGAACACAGGACTTGTTTCTACCTTGGTGTGGCCAAATCTGTACTGGGTGTGGTCCACATCAATGGACCCAAGGAGCTTCTCCGAAGCCTTCTTGCTATCAATGAACTGTCCCTCTGGGATGGCACTGGCATTAAGCACTCTGTATCTGTAGGAGAAAGCAGAACAGGAAACCCACACTCCTGAAACCATCACTGCAACTGGAACCCACACGCTTCTTAGCCGGAGTGGATGCGTGAAAACACCCACTGCCCCTTGTCCTGTCACTGAGCACCACTCAAAAGGGTCTGGCCCTATCCTCTAGAAACCCACCCTTCAGATGTTTATAAATAAAGAGACCACATGGTTTTCCAGAAGTAGACTACCATAATGTGATTTGAGGACAGTGTCCACACTAACTCTACAGTAAATACCATACTTCTGTAATTTAGAAGACAAAAGGTGTGGAACTGGGAAAGAATGGGAAGGAAGTTGGAGCACTCTCACCTTTGCTTGAAGTCAGCGTACAGGACTCTGCTGGGGAATCCCTTCCTGCAAATTCTGATCCCTTCCAGCACACCATTGCAGCGTAGCTGATGCAGCACCAGCTCATGCTCCATGGCACCTAACAAACACCACCAGGAGTGACTACCCTGCTTTCTGATATTCAGGAGAAGAGCTCCTGTAGCTCGAGCTGTACTCCTATTGTACATTCTTACCAGGTGTTTTGGTTTCATTAGGGATGATGCATCGCACAAAGTGGGGGTGAGTGCTGCGCAGATTGGTCATCAGCTTGTTTAGATTCTCCTGTGGGATGACAAGGTAAAGCTGAGACCAACAAACAAAAGATCTGCATCCCTGCAGCTGAGTGTTTATCATGTGTGGAAAGGAGTTAATAATTTGTCAGGTTTTAACGAGAGAGCAGAATTTCTAAGTTAGTGTACAAAAGGAAATACAGTTTCTTATCATAATTCGTTATTTACCAAATAAAGGCATATAACGTCATAATGTTCTGCAGCCTTTTGTTATAGGAGTTATAACAGCACTTTTCTCATTTTATATTTTTCAGGGAAGAAGAGTGAGACAACTGGTACGTACCCGGAAAAGAGCTGAGACTGTCTGGAAAGAAGAACCCTTCTTCTTGCCACCCTTCTTGCCGCCACCACCCTCTGTAAATTAAAGGAAAGGAAAACATTGGTGTTTGTCATAGTTGTAGAACATGGCACTACAGAAGAGGAAACAATTTTTAAACATTTAGGCTTTCCTGTTTGATTTCCTGTCAACATTGTCCCACAATGAAAACACATCTTTCACAGAGCTGACCTGTATCTGCTCCACCATAGTTGGCAAAGAGCAAAGCCAGGGTCTTCACAGATGATTTCTGGTACAACCCAATGACAGTTTCATTCAGGGGGTCCTTGTTCTTCTCCAGCCAGCCAGTGATGTTGTAGTCCACTGTCCCAGCATAGTGCACCAGGGAGAAGTGGGCCTCAGCCTTGCCTTTGGCAGGCTTGGGCTTCTGGAAGTTGTTGGACTTGCCCAGGTGCTGGTCATAGAGCTTGTTCTTGAAAGAGGTGTCAGTTGCCTTGGGGAACATGCACTCCTCTTCCAGGATGGAGAAGATGCCCATGGGCTGGAAGAATTAAAAACAGAGATGTCAAATTGATCTTCTGACACATAGTTCATAAGAGACAGAGAAAATATATAATGATATGAAGCATGTTCTACAAACACTAAAGTACCAGTGTGTTGCTGGCCAATGTTTGTCAGGAGTTCTTCTCATACAGGGAGTTAATTTCTTCCTCCCCTTACCTTCCTGTAGCCTTCAAAATATTTTATTTAACTGACACTTAATCTTTGGCAGGACTTCTTTCTGATCTGAATCTGACTGAGAAACCTCAGAGAATTCCCGAATAGATCATATACTTCTGTTGAAAACATACCTTCTCAATGAGCTCGATGCAGGCAGCCAGGTCCATCCCAAAGTCAATGAACTCCCATTCAATTCCTTCCTTCTTGTACTCCTCCTGCTCCAGCACGAACATGTGGTGGTTGAAGAACTGTTGCAGTTTCTCATTGGTGAAGTTGATGCACAGCTGCTCAAAGCTGTTGAACTGTCCAAAGCAAAGAGAGGTGCACAGCTTCTCAAGGAGTGGCAAAGAAAACAGGGTTTTTCTAGCATTCTCTTAATGCTGTTAGAATCCCTCAGCTTATGAATATCCTTAAAAAGAAGAGTGATTCTGAGTCCTCATGACCCCTCTCTGCACCTCCTTGGTGCCAAATCCTCGTTCTTTACATGTTACTTCCCTAACATGAAGCTCTTGCAAAATCCCCATCTCTTACATCAAAGATCTCAAAGCCAGCAATGTCCAGGACACCAATGAAGTACTGTCTGGGCTGCTTCGTATCCAGCTGCTGGTTGATACGTATAACCATCCACAAGAACATCTTCTCATAGACAGCCTTTGCCAGGGCACCAACTGCATTATTCACCTAAAGAAAAGAAGAAAGGAATGGAGTTCCCTCCAAGGGACAAAGAAGAATCCTCACACACATTTTTAAAGCCATATATTTTTAACCTCCAGAACTTACCTGTGACACAGTTTGACCTTTGGTCACGTATTCATTCCCAACCTTGACTCGGGGATAGCACAGGGCTTTCAGCAACTCAGCTGAGTTCAGACCCATCAGGTAGGCAGCCTTGTCAGCCACTAAAGAGGGAGGGGAACAGAGAGGGTGAGAGTGGAGCTTCTCTCTTTGAACGATGGCTAGAAGTTGGACAGTATTTTGGTAGCTGTTCATGTTCTAGAAAGGGAAGAGCATTGGTCTGGACTCACACAGAAGGTCTGGGAAGGAAAGTAAATTCTGGAAGCTAACGATGGCCGCCTTTAAAAGCCAGAACAGGAATTGCCTAATCTGCAAGTTCCCAAAAGCCTTGGCAATACATGAGCCACACATGCAGCTATTTCCTTTACTGTTGTTTGTACAAGTCACGTGCTGAATTTGCTGGTACCTTCTGTGCCATCTGGCTCTGCCTGCTCCTCTCGTTGTTTCTGCTTGAACTTCAAGTTCCCGTAGTGCATGACAGCCCCTGTCAGCTTGTAGATTGCAGCCTTTTCATCAGCAGTGAAGCCCAGGATGTCAATGGCACTCTGCAGTCAAAACAATGTAGTAAAAAGCTTGCCTAACACCCTTAGCAATCTCATTAAAAATATTTCTCTATGGTCCTTACGTCTGTAGCCATCAGCTCCTCCTGGTCATCGATGCTGGGAACGGTGATTTCACCTTGGCTCACATAGTGGAAATCATAAGGGTTGGTGGTAATGAGGAGCATGTCTGAAAGCAGGAGGAAATTAGTTTTGCTGACCAGGAAAATTAGTTTAGCAGAGGGAACTGTTCCTCAGCAATCATCCTCAAAAAGAAATAAGGATGCTTCCTACCAATTAGCTCTGGCTTCTTGTTGGAGGTGACCTGGTAGAAAATGTGGTAGCTCCTTTCTGCCTTCAGCTGGAAAGTGACTCTGGACTTTTCCAGCAGATCTGGCAAGGAAGGTGGAACAGAGTTAGCACAGGAACTGGGGAGGGTTAGAAGGAAAGGGATCAGGCCAGGAGAGTCTCTTACATGTTTCAATGTCAGCAGAAGCCAGTTTGCCTGTGGCACCAAAGTGGATTCTGATGAATTTGCCCTGTTAATGGGAAAAGGAAGAACTTCTGCCTAAATGCATTTCCTTATGTGAGAATAACACTGCCCATGACTACTGTTATATCAAGGATGGATTTGGCCCAAAGCATAAACTTACAAAGCGTGAGGAGTTGTCATTCCTCACAGTCTTGGCGTTTCCAAAGGCCTCCAGCAGTGGGTTGGCGCTGATGATTTGATCCTCAAGCGTTCCCTGCAGGATGGCAATTATTGCTGGTTATCCTTTCCAAAAGAAAAGGAACAGAAAAGAGGATTGAATCAAGCCAGCACCTATTGATTTACCTGCATTTTGCCTGACTGCTCCTCTTTCTTCTTCTCCCCACTGGCTGCAATTGTTGCAAAGTACTGGATGACACGCTTTGTGTTCACAGTCTTCCCTGCACCGGATTCTCCACTGTCAGACCAAAGAGAGAAGCAGAGGGCAGGTGGTCACCCAGGAGGTCCCCTGGCAACAGGCAGCCCAGCAGGGACCCAAGCAGGGGGTGTACATACGTGATCAGGATAGACTGGTTCTCACGATCTGTGAAAGGGGCAGAAACAAAGGGATAATTAATATATATCTTTACATTATGGATAGAAACATTCCTGGAATGAATTAGAAGATAAGCAGTGGGCAGCTAATTTCTTTCATAAAGCTCTGTGCCTTCAACCCTAATTTCTTTTGAACATTTTAAAGCTGTAACTGGGAAACCAGCATGTCAACACCAATGTGGATGTCATTTATAGTATCCGTGCTTCTTTTTTATGGACACCGTCTTCATGTCAAGCTGCTCCTTTTCTTTATTAAAAGAAATCCATCTAAGGAATATATATGTAAAGTTACAGATTAATTGCACTCTAAGCTTTGTTCACTGAAGCATGTGCTTCTTATAAACTTTATAATATTGGAGCAACCACATGATCAGTGTGTGGCCCGCCTAGATGGTATTTCTGTCAGTAACCAACTGTTACCTAAAGTAAATAAGAAAATCAGCATATGCATTAAACTTTTACCACCTCCCATATACTAGAGTATTGATAATTTGGTACTTTGGAAGCTAAATTTGATGATTTTGTTTGAAATAGCTTGGAAAAGCTTGGACTGAGTTTGCTTTCCAGAATTTTGTCTGGTTTCTTTCATAACCCAGGCTCAGTTATTTCTGTGTTGTTTCAACTTTAATCATCCTCCACTCTGTTCTTTTTTGAACCACTTACTATGTGAAGGTAAAAAATGTGGTTGGTGCTGCGCTTGGTTTTACAGGTCCTGTTCCCTAGTGTAATCATCTTCTCCATGCTATGCATGATTTCATAAAGTAGCAGAAATCATTTGTCAAATCTGAGCAGCTGTCCTGCCTTGGGAAACCTTTTCATCTTTGCTGTGACTTCTTCCATTTCTATTATGGTTTTTTTTGAAAATGGAAGTAAAAAAATGCATACAGTACTCAAGGTACAGACAGTCCCTGCATTGCCACCATGATATAGTGTTGTTTTCTGCTTTGGTCTCTATTTTTTGCTCAGAGATCTCCACCTTTCAACTAATTTTGTAGACTTATGATGACTGAGGCAGAATTTTCAAAGCTATATTAAAGGATATCTATAACTGAAGCAGTAGTTGTCAGCAATGAGCCATCTTTTCTGGTTTGCTCATATGTTCATTGTTTTACACTCTTCTTGATCAAACTTTGTTGCTACATTACTGAACAAGAACTCAAAATCAATTAATGTCCCTCTGAAATTCTTCACTGTTAAGACTTTATCTCTACTGGCCTGAAGGATGTAAACTCAGAAAGCTTGTCATAATTTCCAGCTCATTTGAAAACACACTGAACAGCAGAAGCCCCAGAACAGATCCCATTGGGACTTTTTGGAAAACATCTTTGCCCTATAAAAACTAAAAAAACCCCACTTCTTGACTATATCTTCCTTTTTCTTAACCAGTTCTTCCTGAGCCTCCTCAATTCTATTGCTGGCAGTAAATATAAGCATAAAAAATCATTATAATAATAATTTATTATTATAAGAATAATAATTTTGTTATTATTTTGATGCTTTATCAACTGTACCAGAGATCTTTGTTGAATTCAGATAGGTTACCTTGATGAACACCCCTTTATTAATAAGTCTTGAAAGGCAAGACTTCCTTTTAAAAAATATGCATGATTTTTTTTCCCTGGTAGATTACATTTTTTTACATGCCCATTAATTGCCTCGTTTAGAAATTGCCATAAGTTTGCCTTTTAGAAGAAACAATCTCACTGTTTCTTTCTTCCTAAACAGCCCTTTATAAAAGTTAGTGCAACACCTGCTGTTTTCCAGGCAACTTTCAGTGAGAATTTTTGATCAGTAGAGCTCCAAAGGATTTCCTGGTTGAATTCTGCCCAGGCTATTTGCTGGTGCTTGTTTTATTGTTGGGTTTTTTAAGGACATTTCAATCAGAAGCTCTCTGATGAAACCCCCTATAAGGAGTACCAGAAATTAATACTTCCCTCGCTGGTTTAAGGTAAACAAATTTAAATCTTATTTAGTTGTTCTAATATGACCTTATCTTTTCCAAGTTTTATTTTCAAATTAGGTCTGTGTCAGTCCAGACTTTGCAGACACACTTCAAGCCCCTCTGCTTGTTATGATTTTTGAAAAAGAAATAAGCACAAGGTTTTATGCATGCTGCAAGTTGTTCTCAGACCTTTAACTGTGCATGCCTTCTTGTGTTTTCACAGTGAATTATGTTTTGAAGAAGGTCTATGTGTATTTAAGAACTTACATTAATGGGCTGTGGAGCTGGACTGGCTTTCAAAGAAAGTGCTTTTTGCCAGCTGATTTACATTTGTTCTGTGCCTCTAGAATGGTGTTTTCCAATAATTTTCATGCAGTCAGAAGACACTAAACCATTAGGTAACTAACTCCCAGAGAAAAAGTCTGGGATGGTCCAACAACTTCCTGCACATCTCTTGAAGGTGCCAGCGAGGGTAAATGTATAATGACTTACAGAAATACTGCCATGCTATACAAAAATCAATTAATCAATTGTTCCATTTGCCAAGTATTATCTTCAGAATTCACCTTCTTACTGCTCTGAATATTTCAGGTTAAATACAGTAATTGAGGAGGGAGAGAGGAACAATAATTTTTTAAACAAATTTAAATGTTCCTCTCCTTGTTTAATATTTTTCTAATACATTCTTTCTTGAAATTTTGAGATTTATACCATGCTAGAACTAGCTTTTTTTTTTATTGCTTCCATTTATATTAATGAATTGAACTGAAAAAACTATTTCTGAGGTGGAGGGAGGAAGGATGAGATTTCTGAGCAGGTTTCACTGAAATGTCTAGACTAAAACTGCCTCATGGGGGTTTTTTAAACTACCATAGGAAGCATTGGTTTCAGTATTGAATATCCTCTCCCTTTACACAGTCCTGTCTACAGAACTCCACTCTATTAACTTTCAGTACTTCAGGGAACAATCCTCTCAACTAAAAAAAACCCCAGAACTTTAAAAGTTTACCCAAATATCTTTGAAAAAAAATCAGATCATGTATGAAGAATTAAACCATATCCTCCCAAATATATTGGAGAGTATATTCTAATGTTGTTAGAAACATGATCTCACTGATGGTGTCCAATAAAGAAAATATTTCCAATGAACAGAGGACATCCACCTCCCAACCAACGCCATTTAACTCAACTATTTTGCAGTGAAAATATTCGCAGCCAGATAATTCTAAAGAAAACCAAGCAACTCACCAGTCAGCATGAACTGATAGGCATTGTCAGAGATGGAGAAGATGTGTGGAGGGGCCTCCTGGCGCTTCTTGCCTCGGTAGGCCAACACCACCTCTGGGTTGTACACCGGCAGCCACTTGTAGGGGTTGACAGTGACACAGAAGAGACCCGAGTAGGTCTGCAAGGAAGGGAGACAGCCCGTTGGCTTCCACTTAGCCTGGCAGAGCAGCTCCTGCGAGCTGCCTTCCTCTGGGCAGACTGCTGCTGGCACTTACGTAGATCATCCATGCTGCGTAACGCTCTTTGAGGTTGTACAGCACAGCGGGTTCATGGAGGTGGGTCATCATGGCCATGTCCTCGATTTTATCGTACTTGGGAGGGTTCATGGAGAAGATTTGATCTTCCTTCACAGTCAGGGTCTGCCAAAGAAGAGAGACTGTGGATCAGTAATCAGCTAAGAACCCAGAGCGGGAATTACATGCAATTTTAAACCTTGTTTTTCACTCACCTCTCCACCTTCAGTCTTAACAGTGACCTTCCCTGATTCTTTGCTCTGGATTGTCCCTTTCACAAAGGATTCTTTGGGATGCACCACAAAGACAGATGTCTTGGCATCAAAAGGCTTGTTCTGGGCCTCGATTCTCTCCTTCTCTGACTTCCGGAGGTAAGGAGCTGCCTCCCCAAAGGCAGCCATCTCAGCATCTGCAGATGCCATGTCTGCACTTTGCTTAGGGCACGTCACCAGAGAACCCTGTGGGAGAAAAGAAATGTAGCATCAATAGCTCTTTATAGTACCTTGCTTGCAAGAACTCCCTGTCCAATGTTAAGCACATTCCTAAAACTACCAAAATCGCTAAAACTGGCCTGTATCTTGTTAAATGATTTAAATCTAGATTAAAAATATATATATATTATTTTCATCCTTGAATAATATAGAATAAACTTTTTACATCTGCTATTATTTGTGCCTTGTGGCACTGTACAGATGGTGCATTGTTTTTACAGATTGTACAGTGTCATATTGGAGACTATTAATTTTGTTAAAGGAAACTTCCTGCTCTTTAAAGTTCATAAAACTATAGTTAGAAAATACAAAGATTCCCTGAAAACAAATGGAAAAATTTCTTTGGAAACCAGCTTCAGAAGGAAGACTACATTGCAAAATATGAAATAAAGCATTATGCCTAATTTCAGCAAATCACAGCACCCAGCACTCTTACCTTGAAACTTACTTAGAGACAGAGCAGAAGACTGCAAAGAGACTTTTATAGAGTCTGGTTGGCAGACGTGCTGGATTCTTCCTCTTTCTTCGGTCAAAATATTTTTTGGCAAACATTCTTTGGCAAAGTATTGTCTGGCAAACTGAACTAAGGGCAGAATTGTCATTTGATTTGACCAGATATATTTAGAAATATTTTGTACCTTACCAACGATGTAAATGTACCGACCATAAATAATTTGACAAGAGACTTAGGGAGAGAATCTCAATTAGTCAAGGCACTTGGAGAACTTGGATGTAGGACTTAAGGATTCTGTTGCTGCTTTTCCAGTAATTTCCTCCTGGACTCAAGGCAGATTTTACTCAGTGTCTGCACACATGCACATTTGCATAGCATACTCCAGGTGGGGTCTTATAAGAGCAGTGCAGAAGGGGGGAATCACTTCTCTCTACAGGGCTGCTCTCAACCCAGTCATTCCACAGTAAATACTGATTTTGGGGATTACCCTGACCCAGGTACAGGACCTTGAACATTGCCTTGTTGAATGACAACAAGTTCAAACAGGCCCACCTCTCGAGCCTGTCAAGGACCTTCCAGGTAGCATACCCTCCCAGTGGTGCATCAGGTACACCATTCAGCTTGGTGTCAGCTGCAAACTTGTGAGGGTGCGCTCAGTGCTGCTGTGCATGTCATTAATGAAGATGTTACATAGTAATGATTCCAGTAAGAAACCTTGAGGGACACCACTGGTTTCCATTTGGACACTTAACCTTTGACTGTAACCCCTTGGTTGCAGCCAAAACTGTGGGCAGAGTCAAGAAGAATTCCTTTCAGATGTAGAAGGACACATATTCCAGAAGACCATTTGTAGGTGTGAATAAGACTAGGAGATCTGTAAGGAACCGAGAAAGCTGCAGACAGCAGCTCCCAGGAAGGAAGATGTGGAAGGTTTCCTGATTGCTCAGGACACAGAACAACTGTAGCAAACAGCTCCAACGCAGTGTCTCACCTAACACTGCATGTACCTGGAAGCTGTTGGAGGAGGTTGTCTGACAGAACATTTCTCTGATCAAATGCTAGCAGCAGAGACAAATCCACAGCATGAATATATGTGCTAGTCACCTCCTGAAGAAGAAACTGTAGTTGCAATGGAGTTCTATCTGGATTTTCTGTGCTCAGCACCAAAGGTGACCTCTGTCCATTAATGCCTCTGCACTGATACCTTAGTCCCCAGGTACACCCAATGGAAGTTAACAGGAAACAGTTACAGATGCCTGGGCTGTGTTAGGTGTGGTGGAGCAAAACATACCGTCAAAGGTATTTATCAGGAAAGAGTCAGGAAAACTATTGAAAGCAAGAAAAGATGACTTTGAAAAAGCAGTCCCTATGGGATTTGCAGCATGCTGGTGTTGTCACCAGCCATGCTGTCTGGATTAGCAGAGCATACCTGTAGGAATCAGTAAATCACCATCATGGGACACAGAACATCTAGCTTCAGCCTAGTGTGTAGGAGGGTGAACTTGGTAGAGACTACTGGATGCTTGAAGCAGGAACTAAATCAGAGGTGAGATGTCAGTGTCACCAAAACAGCCTGCCTGCCTTCCTGCCTTCTTTCCCTCCCTCTTTCAGAGTAAATTTCCTACTCACAGGGCTAATGGAACAGTCTCCAGTGAGTGCTGTGGCAGGACACTTCTCAGGTAGGATTATTTGAAAATATCCACTGTAAGAAGTGCAGCTTTCAAATGGTGGTGTCAGTTATGCTGCAAGTATTTGTTAGGCATGCTGAGAGAGACATCAAAGGACCCCATGGGCAGTCTGACAGGGAATGCCCAGCCTCCACTTCAGCTGAGTTTCTTCAGGCAACAATCCTCTGTGTAAAAGGAGAACTCACAGGAATGCTAACCCAAGCAAAACAGAAATGCCAGCACACCAAGCCCCTCCTATGGTTTACTTCGTAGCCTTTCTTTGGAATCATAATTCCATAAAAATACAGTTTGTCTCCTATTATTTTCTCTTTTGCTACCACTGGGGAGAAATGAGATATTTTCAAGCAGTTATGCAGCACATGTGGAAGACCTTGCTCCTGATGGGTAATTTTTTGAGCCCATCTTTTTAGAAGTAGCACTGCATAATTTTCTTCCATGCTTCAAGTTCTGTGGTTTTAACTGTACTGAATTTTGTATGCTATTTAGTGGCACTGTTTGCTCATTGTCATGAAAGCCTGTGTTTCTTAGGTATCACTCTTAGGTCAGCACTGCCTAGAAAAACAGTATTTCATTGGGAAACATTGCCTGCCTTCCCGTTGCACACCTCTTTGGACTGCTTTATCAATACCTTGAAAAACACAGAGCCCAGCACAAATAAATTTTCTCTTTCATCCCGTGCCTTTGAAGATTATTTATCGGAGTAAGAAGATTCCTTTTTATCCCGTAGCTTCACAAATCCTATATAAGCCTTTTTGGGGACACTTTGCTGAAAGGTTTGGAAATCCCAGCTGATGATATCACTTGTATCTCCCTGTACACATGCTCATTTACCCTGTCAAAGGTTTCTATGCTGACTCATATATAAGGCCTACTTGAATTTAATGGAAAAAAACCACAAATCCTGTTGGTAATTAGCCACCCACAGATATCTGCCTTGGCCAGTGACCATCAAGAACAGCTCACACCTGACATGCTGCACAAGTGGAAAGTGCTGGAAGCCAGGTGAGGTATGACCTTTGAATAATGCTGTTGTAAGCATGCACCAATGACACATACACAAAGCTTATAAACCAAAACTGTGCCTGAATGATACTGACAATGTGGACCTAACTAGTAAAAATAGAAAGAAAACTAGTCCTCATTGTGCATATGCAAAGGAATCTACATTCTTTAATCTCTAGACAGTGACAGGGTTACAAAGACTCATGGCAGAAGAAAGAGACCAAGAGGTTCACACTTTGTGCATCCCTCAGGTCACTTGGCTGCCTCAGGACATCCTCACTCTTCCTCTTCTATCTTCTTGCTGTGAAACTCTCGGCTTTTCACTCGCAGCTTGTTGACCTGGGACTCAGCAATGTCAGCCCGCTCCTCAGCTTCCTCCAGCTCATGCTGGATCTTGCGGAACTTGGACAGGTTGACATTGGACAGCTCCTCCTGTGAGGGCAGAGGGAACCCATGGTGAGGAGCCCAAGGCAGGGGTTTTACTCCTCCTGCGCCTCAGCCTTGTGGGTCTGTGTCTCTTCCCTAGGGGAAGGTACAAACCTCCATCCCCCACCCACCTCTGCTTACATGGAAGCCTCACACAGACCTCCTCATCATCCCTTATTCAGAATCTGCTGTGACAAGCTTTACCCATGCTGTGTCATTCTTGATGAGCTATTTTGTCACTTGAGCACTTACTCTCTCCCACTACTTACTGCCCAAACATCAGCCTCACATATTAGGCTGAGAAAGACTGAAGATTTCTGATATTGATCAGCAGCACGGTTCATGCACTTGTCTGCCTAACTTTCCTCAGCTCATCCCTGACTGCAACTCAGCAAGGCCTGATTACATGATAGTAAAACCACATGGCCAAGAATGCTATACCTTTATGAAAGTGCCTTTATCATCACTCAGTATGATACTTACAGCCTCCTCAGCTTGTCTCTTGTAGGATTTCACCTTCATTTGCAGCTTGTCCACCAGATCCTGGAGCCTCAGGATATTCTTCCGGTCTTCCTCAGACTAGAGTGGTTGGGAAGCAGGAAAGACAATGAATTCCTGGTTTCCCAACATGTGACACTGACAATTCCCCTTGGGGATGGATTTGAGTTCCTGAGAGAAAACTGTCAGCCCAAGGCGGCGTCCTGCCTTACCTGGTAGGTCAGCTCCTTCACCCTCCTCTCGTACTTGCGCACACCCTTCACGGCTTCAGCGCTGCGCTTCTGCTCAGCATCAACCTCCCCTTCCAGCTCCCGCACCTGCAGTGAGAAGCCCAGTGTTAGAGCTTCCCTGCCTGCTGGCTCCTTACGGGACATGGTCACACTCATGCACAAACACCAGTCCTACTCACTCACCCTGGCCTCCAGCTTCTGGATCTGCTTCTTGCCTCCCTTCAGTGCCAACTGCTCGGCCTCGTCCAGACGGTGCTGCAGGTCCTTCACTGTCTGGTCCAGGTTCTTCCTCATCCTCTCCAGGTGGGCGCTGGTGTCCTGCTCCTTCTTCAGCTCTTCAGCCATCATGGCTGCCTGATGAGAGGAAAGGGTCATAGGCATTTTGGGGCTGGAGGCAGTATGGACAGAAGGCACTTATCTTAATCATTGAAAAGAGCCCCCAACTCACATCTGTGATGGCCTTCTTGGCCTTCTCTTCAGCATTGCGGGCTTCCTGGATCGTATCCTCCATTTCACCCTGAATTTGCATGATGTCTGTTTCCAGCTTCTTCTTGGTGTTGATCAAGCTGGTGTTCTGTGCAACAGGAAAGACAGGATTTGTACTTTTACACCCATTGCCTCCATATCAAGAGTTGAAAGTGCCAGTATTGTTTATGAGAGTCTTTAATGCAAGAGTCCCCCATAGAGCTGTAGCACCAAACCAGATATGGGAGGTGGTGGTGAGACTGGCCATATCACCACAACAATTGGTGGTTCTGCAACAATTTACATAGCAATCACTAACAAGATACATGGCAAGGTCGATCTGTGTTATCTGGTATTGATGGGACTCTTTTCCAGCAGCATGCCTGACCTGGGTATGGAGGAGCTGCACCCGCTCAGAGGCATCCAGCAGCTCCTGCTCAGCCAGCTTCCTCGACCGCTCAGTCTGCTCCAGGGCTGCCCGTAGCTCCTCGACTTCAGCCTGCAACAGGTTTGCTCTGCGCTCCACCATGGCCACCTGCTCCTTCAGGTCCTCTTGAGACCTGAGAGCATCATCCAAGTGTATCTGTGTGTCCTTTAAGAGAAGAAAGGGAACATGTAAGATGACACGGCGCTGGAGCAATGAGAAACTGCAAGTCAGTAGAGTGTGCTTGGGTGCCAGAAAAGGCAGGGGAGGGTTTTCTCTGTCTGTAGCTTTGCTGAGCAGACCTTGAGCACTCCCTGTGTGTTCCGCAGATTCTTTTGTGCATCTGCAGCCTGGCGGTTGGCATGGCTCAGCTGGATCTCCATTTCATTGAGGTCTCCTTCCATCTTCTTCTTCAGTCTCAGGGCTTCATTCCTGCTCCTGATCTCAGCGTCCAGGGTGCTCTGCATGGACTCCACCACTCGGAGGTGGTTCCTCTTCAGCTGTTCAATCTCCTCATCTTTCTCTGCAATCTTCCTGTCAATCTCAGACTTCACCTGGTTGAGCTCAAGCTGGAGGCGCAGGATCTTCCCCTCTTCATGTTCTAGGGAGGCCTGGACAAGTCAGCAGGAACAATGACTTACAAGACTGCTGCCTTTCTCAGTAACCACTTATGTGGCAGTTCATGAAATCAAGGCTTGCTTTCCCTAGACATTTCAGTAGTAACTATTTTGAAACTTCCAGTCTGGACAACATTTATTAGCACTGTAAGTACCTCTGCCTCCTCCAGTGAGGCCTGGAGTTCAGACTTCTCCTGCTCAATCTGCTTCTTGACTTTCTCCAGCTCATGAATCGCCTTTCCTCCCTCAGCAATCTGCTCCGTCAGGTCAGAAATCTCCTCTGTGGGAACCAAGAGCAAAGGCCCAGTCAGGCACAGGGTTGAATGGGGAGGGCCCTGTCACAACAAGGGGACAGGCAGCTCTGCCCACCTGCAGGCACAGAGCCCTGTGGAGCGCTGGGCGCTGGTGGAGAGCGAGAAAGCCCTGCCAGGAGCAGAGGGCCAGGGACTTACGCTGCAAGTTCTTGTTCTCACGCTTCAGCGTCTCCAGGTGGTCCAAGGACTCCTCGTAGGCATTCTTCATCTTAAAGAGCTCCGTGCTGAGAGAGCGAGACTCCTTCTGGGAGGCTTCCAGCTCAGCCTGCGTTTCCTCATACTTCTGCTTCCACTCTGCCAGGATCTGAAGAGAAATGGGGCGTCAGCATGGATCAGGCCATCAGGAGGGCACGCTCTGCCCAGGAACCCCAAGGCTGCAGCCCTGAAGACCTTGTCAAAGTTCTTCTGCTTCTTATCCAGAGCTGCACAGGCAGCATTTGTTCGCTCCACATCAATCATCAGGTCCTCCACTTCATTCTGCAGCCTCTGCTTTGTCTTTTCCAGGGAGGCACACTTGGCATTGACGGCTTCGACATGCTCCTCTGCATCCTGCAGGCGCTGTGCCAGCTTCTTCCTGGGAGGGGATAAGCACAGCTTAGGGGGACAGACAATTTTGTACTGTTCACGAGAGGGCAGTTACCCACATTGCAGACTTTGAGCCCAGGCATTTTTGCAGTATTTTTTTTCTTCTTGAGACTGCATGCAGCCTAAGGGGTCTGTCACTTCTGTGTCCTAGCACCTACAGAGTACTTCTCCTTCCATTTTATGCTTTCCCTCCTTCTCTCTCCAGGATACTCCTGCCTTTGTCCTACCCCATCTGAACCCCATTTCCAGTTTGCCTTGGCAGTCTCAGTATTCTCCAGGCACTGGACATCCCACTTTCCCATCTTACTTGGCCTCCTCCAGCTCCTCTGTGCGCTGAATGGCGTCCGTCTCATATTTGGTTCTCCATTGGGCCACTTCAGTGTTGGCCTTGGACAAAGAACGCTGCAGCTCCCCCTTGGCTTCCTGCTCCTCCTCATATTGTTCCCGGAGCAAGTCACAGTCGTGGCGCGCAGACTGCAAGGCGTGGGCCAGGGCGTTCTTGGCCTGTGTTGACATTGGGATTGGTAACATGAATGTCACGCCTCCTGACAGTGACAGTACAAAGGAAATTTAATGAGGCAGATGCAAAGTTGGGAGCTGATGAAGACTTCATCAATATGTTTGTGAGGACCAGGATGTGTTAGTGCTCTGGGAACAGCAATCTGTTGTTTCTGTAGATGGTATCACATAGATCTCTGCTGTCTTAGAGAGTATCGTCACAATCTCATGAAAGACTGTCAATCACTGCCTCCAGCATCAAAATCAGTACCCTTCCTTTCCTCTCTAACCTATGTCTTGGTAGATGTGCATTAGTGGTGTTCCCTCCACTACTACATGTGTTTGGGGAAGGAATATTGAAACGAACTGTGACCAGACAGGATTCTCCAGATGCTTTTAGGGGTGATGTAGGTTATGGACAGTAGGGTACTTCCAGACCTTTATTTCCTCCTCTAGGTGCCTCTTGAGTTCCTCAATCTGCTGGGTAAATCCTTGCTTGCCCCTAGACAGCTGAGAAATCAGAGCATCCTTTTCCTCCACCTGGCGTGAGTATTCACCTGGGAAGGGTAGAGTGAGAAATGGTAATTAGGCTTTTCATATGATGACAGTTTCTACCTCTAAACCCATGTAGTCAGGAGTGGGCTGGAGAGCTTCTACCAGCTGTTGCTTTGCACCCTGTGCTCATGGCACACAGAGCCTCCCTTTGCACCTCTGGAATAACGATGCCACACCTGATTCTGTCTGCAGGCGAGCTCTTTGAGTATTGAGGTCATTGATCATGCGCTGATTCTGCTCTTCCTTAGTTTTAATCTCACTCAGCTGGTCCTCCAGAGTGCGGCACATCTTCTCCAGGTTTGCCTGGGCAGCAAAGACAAGGAAGGAAAGGACATGAACACAGGGACTCTGCCTCATGCTAACAGCTGAGGAGGAGAATTGTTTTCAGGACGATGTGGCTGCTGGACAGAGCCGGCGTGCCATACCCTAGTCTTGGGACCATGCTCTACCGCAGTTCTGTACCTTGGCTTTGGAGACAGACTCCATGTTACTGGCCAGGTCGTCAATCTCCATCTTCAGCTCACTCTTCTCCTTCTCCAGCTTCTGCTTCACTCGTTGCAGGTTGTCGATCTGCTCCCCAAGCTCAGCCGTGCTGTCCGCGTGCTTCTTGCGCAGGGCGGCAGCCGTGGCTTCGTGCTGCAGCGTGGCCTCTTCCAGGTCACGACGCATCTTCTGAAACTCTGCCTCACGCTTCTTGTTCATCTCCACCTGAGCTGCAGTAGCTCCTCCTGCTTCTTCCAGGCGCTCGCTGATCTCCTCCAGCTCCCTGGAGAGGTCAGCACGATGCTTCTCCGCTTTTGCCCGAGAGGTTCGCTCGGCCTCAATTTCCTCCTCCAGTTCCTCAATCCGAGCCTGGGGAACAGCAGGGACCCTTCACACCCCTGCCCTCCTCCTGCCTCACCTGAGACTGGGTGCAAGAGCAGAGGGGACAGACACTTGCCTGCAGCTCCTTGATCTTCTTCTGTGATTGCATGCCCAGGGCTTGCTCATCCTCGATTTTGCTCTGGATCTGGCTGATTTCAAAGTCTTTCCTTTGGGCAGAGCAAACCGTGTTAGAGCTCAAAGGAAAAGACAAGCCCAGCAGCCCAGCACTCGCCTGCCCCACAGCCACACTTACTTCTTCAGTTTCTCATCCAGCTGCTGCTTATCATTTTCCAGATCCATTATGGTGTCTTGAGCCATCTTCAGGTCTCCTTCGAGCTTCCTCTTCGCTCGCTCAAGGTCCATGCGCAGTTTCTTCTCTTGCTCCAGGGACCCTTCCAGCTAAACAGAATGAGACCATCAGTGCTCGGCCAGCCAGGTCTAACTCCATACCTGTGCTGTTCTTGCTCTCTGCCTGTGCACTCACATCGTCCACTTGCTGCTCCAGCTTGGTTTTAGCTTTGGTCAGCGTATTGACTTTGTCCTCCTCTGCCTGCAGGTCATCCAGTGTCTGCTGATGGGCCTCTTGGAGAGCTTTCTTCTCTTTGGTCAGCTTGGCGATGGTCTCGTCCAGAGCTGCCATCTCCTCTGTGAGGTTTTTCACCTTAGAGAAGAAAGGAGCAAGTGTAAATAAGGATATCGATCCAGAAGTCATGTAACAGTACACTGAACTCTGGAGCACAAACACAGTTTCTGCCTCGCACCTTGTTCTCGGTGGCATGTTTTTCCTTCTCCACTTTGGCCAGTGTTAACTCGAGGTCATCGATGTCTTTCTTCAGCTCTGAACATTCATCCTCCAGTTTTCTCTTCTTGGCTGTCAGCTCGGCATTAAGTTCCTCCTCATCCTCAGCCCTTTCAGTCACCTCCTTAATTTTGGCTTCCAGTTGGATTTTATTTTTGATGAGCTGGTCACATCTCTCCTCAGCATCGGCCAAGCTATCGGCTTCCTGGCAGGGAGACACAGCTTTTTGTAGCTTATAATACTCTCTTTTGTAACCCTGAGCAGGCACGTGTTCAAATGGGCATTGAATCTGGCCTTCCACTCCAGCAACTGAAAGACCTTGTCAGGTGTCTTCTGCAAAACGTGTTCATCTGGCATCAACATTCCAATTATTTTGTGTATTCCAGAAAAGCTTCAGAGAGGGTTACTATGAGCATTCTTATTGCACCCACAAGCATGACAGAACCATGTTGGCTTCAATGATAGACTAGTTTCATAAGGAGCAGGAACATGGAGTCTTTATTCCATATACTTCCCTTCCAGTTCAGAGCTCTTTGCTCTGGATCACATTGGCTAGTGTCACAGGGCCCTGTCCTCTGACAGCCTGAACGGTGAGTCTCATGTGGGTCTGCCATGAAACTCACCATGCCCCTGCCAGTGTATATGTACTCAGTGACCAGCTTCCTTACAGCCTGTGATTTGGGGTAAGAACCATTCAGGCTGCATAGCATTCTTTTCCCAGGGACAAATGAACAGTGATACTCACAGCCTGCACTTGGAGCTGCAGGTCATTTTTCTCCTGCAGTAAGGCCACCATTTTCTCCTCCAGCTCCTTCCTCTTTGCCTCAGACTTTGCAAGCTCCTCCTTGGTTTTCTCAAACTCTTGTTTCATGTTGGCCATCTCCTTCTCAGATTCTGCACTCTTCAGCAAGGGCTTGATCTTGAAGAACAACTTCATCCAGGGCCAGTGCTTGACATTCATGAATGCACGAACATTGTACTGGATGCAGAAGATTGAGTCCCTGAAGTAAAATTCACATGGCTATAGCATACTCTGTGGGCAGTGAATTTAGACTCAATTAGCCAAGTACCGTGAGAGCGTGATACACAGGTTGGGAATGCCTACCTCCTCTCCACCATTTTTCGATACTCCACTCTCATCAGGAAGCCCCTGCACCTGGCCTGTGTCATGGTCATAATCTCTGCTAGTTTCTCATCTCTCATCTCCTCTAGCACACCTATCAGTCCAGCTTTGAAGAACACCTTAAGAAAGGGAACATGGTAGCACATCAGTCTCAGACGGTGTGTTATGGAAGCACAGAGTGTTTGAACACAGGACTTGTTTCTACCTTGGTGTGGCCAAATCTGTACTGGGTGTGGTCCACATCAATGGACCCAAGGAGCTTCTCCGAAGCCTTCTTGCTATCCATGAACTGACCATCTGGAATAGCACTTACATTAAGCACTCTGTATCTGTAGGAGAAAGCAGAACAGGAAACCCACACTGCTGAAACCATCACTGCAACTGGACCCCACATGCTTCTTAGCCAAATAGACCACATGGTTTTCCAGAAGTAGACTACTAGACTGTGATTTGATGACAGAGTGTCCACACTAACTCTGCAGTAAATACCATACTTCTGTAATTTAGAAGACAAAAGGTGTGGAACTGGGAAAGAATGGGAAGGAAGTTGGAGCATTCTCACCTTTGCTTGAAGTCAGCATACAGGACTCTGCTGGGGAATCCCTTCCTGCAAATTCTGATCCCTTCCAGCACACCATTGCAGCGTAGCTGATGCAGCACCAGCTCATGCTCCATGGCACCTAACAAACACCACCAGGAGTGACTACCCTGCTTTCTGATATTCAGGAGAAGAGCTCCTGTAGCTCGAGCTGTACTCCTATTGTATATTCTTACCAGGTGTTTTGGTTTCATTAGGGATGATGCATCGCACAAAGTGGGGGTGAGTGCTGCGCAGATTGGTCATCAGCTTGTTTAGATTCTCCTGTGGGATGACAAGGTAAAGCTGAGACCAACAAACAAAAGATCTGCATCCCTGCAGCTGAGTGTTTATCATGCGTGGAAAGGAGTTAATAATTTGTCAGGTTTTAACGAGAGAGCAGAATTTCTAAGTTAGTGTACAAAAGGAAATACAGTTTCTTGCTACAGGAGTTATAACAGCACTTTTCTCATTTTATATTTTTCAGGGAAGAGGCAACTGGTACGTACCCGGAAAAGAGCTGAGACTGTCTGGAAAGAAGAACCCTTCTTCTTCCCACCCTTCTTCCCAGAGCTCTCTGTAAAGGAAAGGAAAACAATATTAAAATACTGATGTTTGTCATAGTTGTAGAACATGGCACTATAGAACAGGAAACAATTTTTAAACATTTAGGCTTTCCTGTTTGATTTCCTGTCAACATTGTCCCACAAAGAAAACACATCTTTCACAGAGCTGACCTGTATCTGCTCCACCATAGTTGGCAAAGAGCAAAGCCAGGGTCTTCACAGATGATTTCTGGTACAACCCAATGACAGTTTCATTCAGGGGGTCCTTGTTCTTCTCCAGCCAGCCAGTGATGTTGTAGTCCACTGTCCCAGCATAGTGCACCAGGGAGAAGTGGGCCTCAGCCTTGCCTTTGGCAGGCTTGGGCTTCTGGAAGTTGTTGGACTTGCCCAGGTGCTGGTCATAGAGCTTGTTCTTGAAAGAGGTGTCAGTTGCCTTGGGGAACATGCACTCCTCTTCCAGGATGGAGAAGATACCCATGGGCTGGAAAACAATAGTGACAGAAAGCTCACTAGACAAGGTGTGACAAAGAAAAATTATATTGTTTTAGCTAAATCACATTACAGTAGAAAGATGTTGAAACAGACTCCTTTGTTGGAAACATTTTAGAGTCAGGACACAAAACTGTGAAACAAAGAGAAGATAATGTTGCTATTGTCACAAATTGTCATAGAAAATTAACAGAAGTTATCTCTAATAACTGAAATTTGTATTTTTTAAATCTAGACAAAACCAAATTCTATATATATTTCTCAATAACTACCAATATCCAACATTAATGCACATGAAAAGGAATGATACCTTCTCAATGAGCTCAATGCAGGCAGCCAGGTCCATCCCAAAGTCAATGAATGTCCATTCAATTCCTTCCTTCTTGTACTCCTCCTGCTCCAGCACGAACATATGGTGGTTGAAGAACTGTTGCAGTTTCTCATTGGTGAAGTTGATGCACAGCTGCTCAAAGCTGTTGAACTGCCAAATGTAAAGAAAACACAATGTTTCCCAGGTTCAGTCATCACAACAAGGCTATTTGCTACTCAAATATTTTTCTGCAGAGTTGCTGTTACTCTTGATATTTCCATTAACTTCTATGGACCCTTCTGGGGTACTTTCAACAATGGCATGATCATTTCTTACTCACTTTTAATAATAATTTCCAACAAGGGCATGAACATTTGTAATCTCTTTCCATATTTTTCCACAGTTTTGGCATATATAACTGTGTCAAAGATTTCTTCCTTTTTGTCTTTTCTCTGAACTAAGCTTATATTCTTGCATTGCAGTTGTAGTTTCTTTACTTTTAAGATCTTACAGAAGAAAAGGCCAATCTCTTTAACAGCAAGATTGCTTGATCACCATATATTTTATTAAGAAAAATTACTCTTTGTGAAAGAAGGCTTGGAATTTTCTTAACACTCATTGCCCCTAAACATGAAGCTCTTGCAAAATCCCTTACATCAAAGATCTCAAAGCCAGCAATGTCCAGGACACCAATGAAGTACTGTCTGGGCTGCTTCGTATCCAGCTGCTGGTTGATGCGAACAACCATCCACAAGAACATCCTCTCATAGACAGCCTTTGCCAGGGCACCAACTGCATTGTTCACCTAAAGAAAAGAAGAAAGGAATGGAGTTCCCTCCAAGGGACAAAGAAGAATCCTCACGTACTCTTTCAAGCCATCTCCAAAATACTTTTGATATACCTGTTCCACAGTTTGACCTTTGGTCACGTATTCATTCCCAACCTTGACTCGGGGATAGCACAGGGCTTTCAGCAACTCAGCTGAGTTCAGACCCATCAGGTAGGCAGCCTTGTCAGCCACTAAAGAGGGAGGGGAACAGAGAGGGTGAGAGTGGAGCTTCTCTCTTTGAACGATGGCTAGAAGTTTTTCGGTAGACAGTATTTCGGTAGCTGTTCATGTTCTAGAAAGGGAAGAGCATTGGTCTGGTCTCACACAGAAGGTCTGGGAAGGAAAGTAAATTCTGGAAGCTAACGATGGCTGCCTTTAAAAGCCAGAACAGGAATTGCCTAATCTGCAAGTTCCCAAAAGCCTTGGCAATACATGAGCCATACGTGCAGCTATTTCCTTTACTGTTGTTTGTACAAGTCACGTGCTGAATTTGCTGGTACCTTCTGTGCCATCTGGCTCTGCCTGCTCCTCTCGTTGTTTCTGCTTGAACTTCAAGTTCCCATAGTGCATGACAGCCCCTGTCAGCTTGTAGATGGCTGTCTTCTCATCAGCACTGAAGCCCAGGATGTCAATGGCACTCTGCAGTCAAAACAATGTAGTAAAAAGCTTGCCTAATACCCTTAACAATCTCATTAAAAAATATTTCTTCATGGTTCTTACATCTGTAGCCATCAGCTCCTCCTGGTCATCAATGCTGGGAACGGTGACCTCGCCTTGGCTCACATAGTGGAAATCATAAGGGTTGGTGGTAATGAGGAGCATGTCTGAAAGCAGGAGGAAATTAGTTTTGCTGACCAGGTAGCAGAGGGAACTGTTCCTCAGCAACCATCCTCAAAAAGAAATAAGGATGCTTCCTACCAATTAGCTCTGGCTTCTTGTTGGAGGTGACCTGGTAGAATATGTGGTAGCTCCTTTCTGCCTTCAGCTGGAAAGTGACTCTGGACTTTTCCAGCAGATCTGGCAAGGAAGGTGGAACAGAGTTAGCACAGGAACTGGGGAGGGTTAGAAGGAAAGGGATCAGGCCAGGAGAGTCTCTTACATGTTTCAATGTCAGCAGAAGCCAGTTTGCCTGTGGCACCAAAGTGGATTCTGATGAATTTGCCCTGTTAATGGGAAAAGGAAGAACTTCTGCCTAAATGCATTTCCTTATGTGAGAATAACACTGCCCGTGACTACTGTTACATCAAGGATGGATTTTGCCAAACCAAGAACTCTGTGTGTTTGTATATATAGATCTATTTTTATATATATTAACCTATATAGAAATATATTTACATTTAAATAATCCCCCTCTATAAATATTAGTTCAATGAATGTAAGCATCCAATTGTGACACCTCTGATAGGCCTTTTCACCAGTAACTTTCTGATCAACAACTTACAAAGCGTGAGGAGTTGTCATTCCTCACGGTCTTGGCGTTTCCAAAGGCCTCCAGCAGTGGGTTGGCGCTGATGATTTGATCCTCAAGCGTTCCCTGCAGGATGGCAATTATTGCTGGTATCTTTTCCAAAAGGAAAGGAGCAGAGAAAAGCACTGATTCAAGCCAGCACCTTATTATTTACCTGCATTTTGCCTGGCTCCTCTTTCTTCTTCTCCCCACTGGCTGCAATTGTTGCAAAGTACTGGATGACACGCTTTGTGTTCACAGTCTTCCCTGCACCGGATTCTCCGCTGTCAGACCAAAGAGAGAAGAGAGCCTGTGGTCAGGCAGGAGGTCCCCTGGCACCAGGCAGTGCTGAAGGGACCTGAGCAGGGGGTGTACATACGTGATCAGGATCGACTGGTTCTCACGATCTGTAAAAGACAGCAAGAGACTCTGATAAAATCCCGTACTTACTATCCAATAAATTGTGCATAATTTGTGATTCTCTTGGTTTATTTAAAAATATTTAAACTGACAGGGTTTTTGATGCTTTGTAACTGTCAAAATATTAAAAATGAGAAACATAGAACCAACTGCATTTGATGTGAATGTTCTACTTTTTAATAGAATTTGATGTAATGGAGCTATTGCTCATTTTGTTCTCTTCCTCCCCCCCAAATATTTCCTAAGCATACTTTTATTTTCTTCTGCCTTCAGGAGCACTGAGCAAAATTACTATTAATCATTGTAAGTCTGAGATCTGATTTTTGAAGAGCCATTTATTTGCTAACCCTTCTATCAATCTTCCCATTTCCATTATATCTCCTGCCTTTTAGGGTCTGTCTCCTTCATCTGACAATTTGTTACAATTTGGGGTTCTAAGGCAGTAAAAACCTATGAAAGTACACTTATTTGGATTTGGAAACTTTATAATGATTCTTTCTTTCTGGTACGGACATCATGTTAGAAATGTTTGCTTCCATGTTAAAACAGAGTACCAACAGTTCTGTAGCATTCCTAATTCTGCTTTACATCAGATTTTTTAATCCATAATTATAAAACTTAATTTCTAGACTTCCCTCTACAACACACCCAGTGTGTTTCTGTGCTATATCTTATTTATGACTCCATTTGTTCAAAGATCATCTGCAGAGAAAATGAGGGGTTTTCCTGAAGTTTACACTACAATATCATTCAAAGAAAACCAAGCAACTTACCATTTAACATGAACTGATAGGCATTGTCAGAGATGGAGAAGATGTGTGGAGGGGCCTCCTGGCGCTTCTTGCCTCGGTAGGCCAACACCACCTCTGGGTTGTACACCGGCAGCCACTTGTAGGGGTTGACAGTGACACAGAAGAGACCCGAGTAGGTCTGCAAGGAAGGGAGACAGCCCGTTGGCTTCCACTTAGCCTGGCAGAGCAGCTCCTGTGAGCTGCCTTCCTCTGGGCAGACTGCTGCTGGCACTTACGTAGATCATCCATGCTGCGTAACGCTCTTTGAGGTTGTACAGCACAGCGGGTTCATGGAGGTGGGTCATCATGGCCATGTCCTCGATTTTATCGTACTTGGGAGGGTTCATGGAGAAGATTTGATCTTCCTTCACAGTCAGGGTCTGCCAAAGAAGAGAGATCAGTAATCAGCTAAGAGCCCAGAGTGGGAATTACATACAATTTTAAACCTTGTTTTTCACTCACCTCTCCACCTTCAGTCTGGACAGTGACCTTCCCTGATTCCCTGCTCTGGATTGTCCCTTTCACAAAGGATTCTTTGGGATGCACCACAAAGACAGATGACTTGGCATCGAAAGGCTTGTTCTGGGCCTCGATTCTCTCCTTCTCTGACTTCCGGAGGTAAGGAGCTGCCTCCCCAAAGGCAGCTAACTCAGCATCTGGAGAAGTCATGTCGGCACTTTGATGAAGACAGGTCAGTGGAAGACTCTAAGGCAGGAAACAGACCCTTTCCATCAGTTAGGCAATATTTTTTTCTTCCAGTGGTGAAATCTCTTACATTTTCTTTCTCTCAGTATTTAAACTAGTACATAATTTTCAATAACATATTTTGAAAGCTCGTTTTGATTTGAACATCTAAGTACTTATATGGCACTTGAGAATGAGACAGCATTCTAAAGAGTTATACTCCTGTGAACAGAATTTTTAATATTTGTCAAAATTTTGCAATATTATCATACTGGCAAGTGTTTTGCCATTTCACTACTGCTATACTGAAGATGTAACCTTAAAGCAAATCTCTGTTCTGCTGCCCTCAGTTATCAGCAATGAATCTTCATGGAGTCCTTTCATGGCCCATGATGTGTGGAAAGTGAATTTACTCTCTTTCACACTGTATATGTCTTACCAGGTTCAGTCCAATCTTTTCTGTAAGGGTTAAGAATATGAATAGGTTATCACAGGATAATTGGACTGACTGTTAATAACTTAGGGTGTTGCCTGTCATAACATCAGAGGTTCTAAGTCAGTCACTTATTCACAGAATCACAGAACTGTAGGGGTTGGAAGGGACCTCGAGAGATCATTGGGTCCAACCGCCCTGCCAAAGCAGCTCCCCAGCTCATACTGCACAGACAGGCGTCCAGATGGGTCCTGAATATCTCCAGAGAAGGAGACTCCACCACCTCCCTGGGCAGCCTATTCCAGTGCTCTGTCACCCTCACTGTGAAAAAGTTCCTCCGCATGTTGGTGCGGAACTTCCTGCGCTCAAAAAAGTTGTATTAAAAGTTGGCAACTTTCTTATGTTCTCTACTATTCCAGAGATAAATTTTACGTTGTAAATAAACAGATGTAATGAAAAACAGATAGAAAATTTCAGCTATCAGAAGCAAGCCCCCACTTCTGGTTATCAGAAGCAACCAGAATGCAGAGCTACATTCAATAAAAAAGCAATCAATCGGTCTCTGAAATCTTGCAGGACCCATACACTTACCTTGAACCACTCAGTGTGAGCAGGGCAAGGTAGTCCCAAGGAGATTTTATAGACTGCGATATGCAGATGCCCAGGATTCTTCCTCTTTCTTCGGTCAAAGCATTCCTGGCCAACCTTCTTTGGCAAAGCATTGTTTGGCAAACTTACCTAAAGACATAATTGTCATTTGATTTGGCTAGATATAATTAGAAATTCTTTATATATTACCAACTATGTGGCTATATCTACTATAAATAATTTGACAAGAGAACTAAGGATGGAATCTCGATCAGTTAAAGCACTTAGAGAACTTGCATTCAGGATTTATGGATTATGCTGACATATTTCTGGGTGACTTTCTGATCCATCCAAGGTAGATTGTTTTGTACACAGTGCTACAACAATTCGAAGTATACAACACAGGTAGAAGCATTTATCTTCTTCACATGACACTGCAAGGTTTATAAAGAAATACTTGGAAAAGAATAGTATACCAAAATCTACAACTCATTGTTACTAAAACCAAGGTGTTTTTCTTGAAAATAGAAAACTAGAAACCCATATTAGCTCAGACTCCTGTAGGAACAATGTATCAACCCTTGAAATACAGCTCATGAACAGAGTGCTAGAGGTGATTTCCATGGTATCAAGATAAATACAGATGCAGATGGATATAAAGATATATTATATCTTAAAAACTATTATGAGATATTTTTTCAGAAAGGTGAGGTGTCTGAAGTCACTCTGCATGCCATAAATATGAACAAGGAGTTCATTGTAGCATCTAGTATGAAATATATGCAAACAAAAGGTGCCTTTTAACACTTCATTTTAACATCTGGCCAAGGAGGGGACAGGAAGGTCCGGGAAGCTCTGGGATTTAGAAAACCATGCAAGAAGAACAAGGGATGTCTGACACCTCACTCTCCGGGCATGAGAGTTGGGGGTTTTCTCTCCTCAGTCCTGGTAATGAAAATCTTTGCCTTCCCAGGGGACAATGACAAAATCGGTCTTCTCAGTTGAGCTCTTCTAGGTTGTTGTGTTGTCTAGGACGTGGACCCAGCTATCTAACAGGCAAGAGATGGCCAGGCAGCTCAGGGCATGCACTCAGATTGAATATTAGGGGGAAGTTTTTTACAGAAAGAGTGGTGAGGTCCTGGAACAGGCTGCCCAGAGAGGTGGTGGATGCCCCATCCCTGGAAGTGTTCAAGGCCAGGTTGGATGTGGCCCTGGGCGACCTTGTGTAGATCCAGGCCTGAGGTTGGTGCCCCTGCCTGTGGCAGGGGGGTTGGAGCTTTATGATCCTCAGGGTCCCTTCCAACCTTTGCCATTCTATGATTCTATGATTCAGCTAAGGGAAGGTCTGATTTGAAAGGGAAGTGGCTAGAGAGTCAAGGAGTCTCCAGGTACAGTCACTCAGGAGTGCATTTAGGATGGAGGGCTTGGGTGTAGCATCTGTTTTTCCCACACAAGCCAGTGTTAGAAATGAAAACAGTTTTTGAAAGTGATCTCTGACTCAGACAATGGTAACACACCCCATGTGAGACAGCCCAGAAAACCGAAGGAAGAACTGCTCCTCACTTGCCTGTCTCCATAATTCACACACACACACTGCCAAAACAGCACAGTAGGACAGCAAACAGTGTTGTCAAATGTAGTTAATAGTGCTATGAAATACCAAAGAAAGTATAAGATAACTAACACTAAGACCACTACAGGACTGAAAAGAAGGAATAAGCAAGTAATGTGGTCTACTTGATTGAACAGGCTACCCCACAGAGGATGAACAGGTATCTTTTAAAATCCAGGGTTTCAGATGATGGGTGCTGAGACTGCATGATTCACTCTCCTGGAGCTCAGCAAGCAAACCCAAAATGTTCAGCAGCCTTTTGGAGACATGTTTAAACAAGTTTGGTTTTATCTAACACATGGAGTTCTCACTCTAAAATATCAAAGTATAACCGGGGAAGAAAGGAGGTATGTAAAAAGATCCTTCTCAGTCCCTCTACAAGCAAGAAAAGGGTCTCTTATTTTCTTCAGGAAGGACCTGAGCATTACTGGAATGATGACCAGCACATAAGAGCATACCTCCAGGGCCTGGCATTGGTTGTAAGCAGAAGATTTTGCATTGTGTAGGACCTTCACACTGGGCACGTCTAAATTGTCTGGCAACCAGGCACTGCAAAACTACAATCCAAGGGATTTGTGGTTTAAACTTACTGTGAGTGCATGCATTGAGTGACATGCCTGCAATTCAGCATAAGAGTAGGGACTGAACCAGACACAGAAAGTGCAAGAACATCTGATACCTGTTTGTATGATTTGATATGAACACTTGTCAGCAAAATCTCAATCCATGTCTTGACAGAAATTAAGAATTCTCTGAGATAGAGTGTTGCCTATACACACTCCCAAAACTGGCTCTTTCCTGTCTGGTCTTCCTCTGATATTACAGGTTGTGAACCTCACCCACACAGGCGAACAAGGCCTCTAACATCTGATTAGGGGTTCAAAGGGTTGAACAGTAAACTGCTCAGTGCCAATAAAGTAAATGACAGTGTAAATCCAGTGCTGGAGTGAACAGGAATTCAAACCTTTTGTTACATGTGACATTCTCCTCAAGCAGAAATTCCCAGCTTTCCCACAGGTGCTATTAAACACGTGTACTGTACTTTAAGCAAGAAATGTGATTGATGGCAAGGGCAGTTGTGAGGAAGCATGTGATGTCCATCACAAGACAGACATGAATTCCCAGTTCAGATTTAGACAGGACACACCTTTGCCACTTGGATTAGATTTTAAGATGTCACAAAAGGAAAAGAGATGAGAAGACAATACACGTGAAGGACTAAGAGGCAAAAGGTTCATTGCTTCTTTGCCAGTGAGAGTGTCTGTGTCTGATTATCATTTGTCACTATGTCCTTTAATGGTCCTTCCAAGAGAATAATAATGATATTAATGAGTCTGCAGGCAGCCTGTCCTTGAAAGCCCATGTTACATAGGACAGGAAACTCCTGCAAAGAAAATCCAGCCTCTCATATGAGTTCTTCTGAAAATCTTGAAAATCTGGCTGCAGAGTTTGCTTTGCTTGCTTTCTTTCATGCAGGGCAGCTATTTGAATGCTAGTTCTTTGTAAAGGGTCTGCCAAAAGCAGCAACAGTCCCCTAATCTGAAGGGAAAATTCCATCAAACCTGTGCCTGCCACTGACTTTCCTCCAGTCCTGTCCCTGCCTCTGCAGGGCTGGACTCCACTACAGCTGAAGGCAAAGCACAGCACAAAGACTGGGAGTGGGAGCAGCCCCAGGATACAGAGTGTCCCTCTCAGCAATGCAGTGTGGACAAGGTGCTGCCATGCTGACATTTCCCATGGAGAAGAACTCAAGCCTGCTGAAAATAGAACCACCTTGAGAAAGAGATAAGGTAGCTGCCTCACTCTGCCAGCCCTGAAGGTAGGACTTCTCCTCCATCAGGGTCTGTGTTAGCAGAGAGAGAGAATCTTCAGCCACACATCAAAGTGAAAAGATAGACACAGACACAGGTTTCCAGCCTCAGATGGGCAGCATCTGAAGAGGAGATTTTTTTTTTTTAACCCACTGTGGCATCTGCTGAACAGGCAGTAGATTTGGAAGTCCTTCTTTATATATTCATGGCAGTCATCGAAGAACCTCCAAAAGTTAGGTAGCACCATGCCTTGTGCTGAGAAATTGTGATAAGGATAAGGACAGTTTACTGACTAAAATCACCGTGAATGTAGAACAATAATGGCCAGCTACACTCACACCCAGTGCTAACACAGAGTACCTTACTGACCTGATGGTTACAGAGCACTGGCGCAAGGCCCAAGCCACACTCTGACTGTCCTAGAAGCAACAAGCCCAGGCCCTTCCCCAACCAGCTGCTTTTATAGGGAAGTGGTGTCAGGTGGTGTGGAAACAGCCCAGGCTAACGCAGCTCACCTGGGATAACTCAGCTCACCTGTGCTTGCTGCTTGGGGAGGCTGACTCTGGCCTGGCCAGAACCAGAACACCTACCCATCTTCCTGTCAGCTCACAGGATAAAACAAACAACCCCTTCTAGTGAGCACTGGGAGGCTGGAAAGAGCTTGGAGCTTCTGTTTTGGTTGGAGAGACCTTCTCCTGTGGGCCCATGGCCTGGAGAGCAGTGCCTACTCAGATATAGCAGTTTCCTGTGCCTGGGGACAGGTCAGATTCCTGCTTCTCCTAAGGTGATCAAGGACCCCGATGGCCTGACCAGGAATGATTGCAGGCTTGAAGGGAACTAATCATAACCTATTGTTAAGCTGAGGACAACAACGTATCAGCTCTACAGTGGGAATCCCTGCATTTCATCAGATCCAAGTTTCTGGCAATACATTATAGTCACATACAGCCTGTAGCCTCCAGAAATCAAACAGAAAATGGGCATTACAGTCAGACTTTATAAGTAGAACCCTGAGGTTGTTCACTCTCTGCTAAATCTTTCCAAGATGTATATCCGAAACATCACCTGTTGTTCTTTCTTCAGAGAATCATGGAATCTCAGAATCACAGGGGTTGGGAGGAACCTCCAGAGCTCATGGGGTCCAACCCCCTGCCAAAGCAAGGTCCCTGGGACAGGGTACACAGGGCGGCGTCCTGACAGGTCTGGAATCTCTCCAGAGAAGGAGACTCCACACCCCCTGGGCAGCCTGTCCCAGGGCTCACTCACCTTGACCAGGAAGAAGTTCTTCCCCAGATTGGTGTGGAACTCCTTGTGCTCCAACTTGAGGCCATCACCCCTTGTCCTGTCCCCACAGACACTGAGAAGAGGCTGCCCATTTCCCTTTGTCTCCCACACTTCAGATATTTATAAACATTAATCAGATCCCAAATTCATTATATCCTGTGATTATTTTTAGACTCCAAAGTTGCCATCCCACACTACAGATGTGTTAGGCAGAAACTTAACATTTGAGCAGGTTATTTGATTTCCACTGAAGGAAACAAAAGGCCTAGGATTCAGTGTAAGACATTAACCATGGAAAGCTCTGAATAAACAATGAGACAAAAGTACACAATGCTGACCTGTCCTACACAGAGGGATGACCAGCTTCCATTATGACAAGAGATCCTGGGGCTAAATTTCACATGTCCCTGGATCTGGATCACACTTCCTCTAAGGGTGGGAGGTCCAGGAGGACTCCACAGGTCAAGTGATGTTTTATTTTCTTTGGTGAAGGGGGTAAAACACAGGGTTGAGTCACTGGCTCTTCACACAATACTGTTCAACTATTCAGGAAAGCAAGTGATTTCCAGGTGATGTATGAACTGGTTGTGGTGAGATGCATAAGGTGTTTCCTTGAGAAATCCATACTTCATGGCACGAAATGCACTTTCTCCAAACTATCTATACAATTCCTTTGTCTCCCAAGCACTTTCAGATCTAAAGGCCTAAAAGATCTTTTCAGATCTAAAGCCTCTCTATGTAAGCAAATCAAAAACAATCAAGATTTGAATGGTTTAAATAATTCTGTCCACACTGGTTATAGAAATAGCTTAGGTTCAGTAGACTGGACTCAGGCACAAAACTAATCCAAATGCTACAGCTGGAATACAGACACGTTTCTTCTTGTTGCCCAAATAGGTGATTTACCACACAGATTTAGGAATCAGACTTAACACCCACACAGCCACAAGAATCATTCCTCTTGGGAATCAGAGTGCCAGGGTATGAGGAGATTTTAGCTAAAGGAATCAAACTATCAGCATGAAACAAAATAGGTTGCCTCACAGTGCTGAAGGGCTCACAAAATGCAAGGAGAAGCACCCAAGGTTACTGGTAAAAATGAACGATGTTCAGTGTGTTTTACTGCTTAGGGAGTTTTTACACTAATCTAAAATTCCTACTGGGATTTGCAGCTTGCAAATGCTGTTCTCAGCTAAGCTGTTAATATCTCTAAAACATGCCAAGAGGAGTCTTTGTGCCTGTGGACCCTTAATGAACAGACTGAGAAGAATGTGAAGCCTCATGCTGAAGATCCCTGGGTAAAATAAGACCTCTCAGGAATGCTGGCATGAGAGGAGGAGAAGTGCTGGAGCACTGATTCTCTAGTACAAAGGTTCTCATTCTGACCCTTCTGCTAAGATGTGTCTGTGCTCTGCATCCTGGAGATGGTAAGGACACTTCTCACATACAAAGCTCTCTTTATTCTTCTGAAAGGTGGGCATTGTGTTGGCTTGAATGGAGCATGATGAGTGCTTTCTCTGTATCTGGCATACCATTGACCTCACTGTCATTACAGAAACTTGGTGGAATGAATCGCATGACTGGAGTGTGGCTATCAATGGCTATGCTGGTGGGGTGAGGTGCAGAATAACCCCTGGCTCTGTGCGAGCACTGCTCAGCACTGACTGGAACATCCCTGGGTTATCATCTACTCTGTATTGAGCATAAACCCAAAACACAGACCTGCACCAGCTGATAGGAAGGAAATTACCCCTATCCCAGCCAAACCCAGCACACTGAAGTAGCCACCCACTGAGTAAAGGGGAAAAGTCTTGCAAAGAAACGTGAAGAGGACAGGCAAAACCTGCTAGAGGTGGCAGACAGCTCACACAGCACTTTCAGAAGCAAAGAACAGCTCTTGAGTGTGCATGAGATTTCAATGGTTCCTCAAATTCCTCCCATCTCCACAGCAAATGTCAGAGAAAGATATGGGAGCTGCAGGTCTTGGCTGAGAAGGTGACACTCAGGATGCCCTTTCCAGCACATGACAAAGCAGCCCAACAGCTTCAGTTACAGAACAGGTGAGTGGGGTGGACAGGCTGGGACAGCAATGGAAGGGGAAGGAAAAGGTAAAGGGGCTGGAGAATGGCATGAAAGGAGAAGAAATGAGACCTGTAGTAGAAATTAACATTACCAGACACCTGTTGAATTGGCTTTTTTCTCTGTTGATAGTAGCCCTGTCAGAGAGCAGGGAGAGCCTTCCCTATGGAGGTAGAGCTGTTTAGATTTGTCACAACCAGCTTTTTGTTGCTACAACTGGATGTTACATTTAGATCCAGAATTTTTACCTGCTTTCTCCATAAAAGAAGAAAGACTAATCAGCATTACAGCTATTTAAATTATGCAAGACATTCCCAAGTGCCAAAAGAGTCTGCAACATCGACACCATGTGAGATGTTTTCTATTGGCAATTCCCATATTTATTATTTAAACTGAAAAAAGAGGATTCTCAAAACTTGCTTTCAATTTGGAGAATAACAGAGTGACACCTCTCACTGGATCACAGGATATACTGGTGTTCATGCAAAATTAGCCTATTTTCATGCCAGCCTACCCAGCTGAATGTGCAATGACCACGTGATTCAGCCAGTGCCATGCCAGGCAGCACTGACCAGTCTCTTCGGGTCCCTGACAGATCTCTCCAGGTGGGTATATACTCCTGAAGCAAGGTGCCATGTAGGCTTTCAGAGCAGAGCTACCCCATGACTCATAAGGGTAGACTCACATTAGATATTAGGAGGAAATTTCTTACTATGACAATAGCAAAGGGTGCCCAGAGAAGCCGGGGCTGCTCCTGGATCCCTGGCAGGGTTCAAGGCCAGGCTGGATGAGGCTTATGGGCACCCTGGGCTAGTGGAGGGTGTCCATGGCCATTGCAGGGGGGTAGAACTAGGTGATCTTTAAGATCCCTCCTAGCTCAAACCAGTCTGTGATTCTGTGGCCCCACATAGCTCTCAGCTTCACACATGAGCTAAGCTTGAGCTTCACCTTTTTGGGCTCCAATTACAAAGCCTTCATATGTGTGTTTGTCCTCACAGTCCATGCTGTTGTTGTGCCTGTACTGCTGGCATGGTGTGGCCAGGGAGGAGCCTATTCTGTGGGTGGTGGAAGAGCACTTATTCTGAGACCTGAGCAGCAAAGCTGAGGTACTAAGAGATTTCCTCCTTGCCTGGGGTGTGATGAGGAGCTCACAGTGTGAAATGCTGAATTTTATGTTATTTTATTTACAGAGAGTGTCTGACAGGAAATGTTTTCACCCATTTGTGCCAGCATTACTGGAAAAGTGCCCTTGTGCTTCAGAGATGCCTGCAAATCATTCACTACATCTATTTTAAACTTTTCTCTGAGAGATCTTTCTTTAGGGCCAGTATGGACCAACATGTTTATCAGGACCTTTGCACTAGTACTGATCAGATGACAGACAGCTCAATTCTAAAAATAGTGCATCAGGGCAAAGCAACCCCTGATCTCCACACAGAGCAGGTAATAGTGAAAAAGAAAACTCCAGTTTCTCACTAACATTCTACGTGTGTCCTAATAATATAACACGTTGGATCCTCAAGAAATATGCACTGTAACTGAAGTCAAGGACAATAGGTAGGGCTAGAATAATCTGTCCCAAGATGACCCTAGGAAGAGCCCTACTTGACTGAGATGATTAGTTCAGATTGAAACTTACTACAAATTGCAAGGATCCTAAAATCCCTGCACAGTGACATACCCTGTAAGAGTGACCTGAGTTTAAAATCCTAAAGAACATGATGATGTTCAAGTAGGGTAGATCATATCTTTAAGGTATTCTAATTTATGGTAAATGATTTTATTTTATTAAAAATACATTTACCAAAGTAAAGGTACTGGTTTTCTTATACCTGCAATTACCCACCCAAATGTGAAGAATTTTTCATGTCTGCAACAACATCCAAAGACTAATACAGCCCAAAAAATTGCTTAGAAAACTTTAAAAATACAGAAATGTCCTTTTTGTGTGTGTGTTAACTTGTTAACTTTCCTTCTTAGCTCACCAACCATAAACCATGCATTTGTCTATGTCATCTAATCTTACCAAAAGTACTTACTTTCTTTTCACTAAATTCCCTTCTGAAAATCAGAGATAACTTCTCCAAGTTCCAGAGGTGCTTTTATTTCTGCCCCTTTTTTTCCCTGCCAGCCCAGAAGCTCACAGATCCTTCACAATGTCTGCAGTGTTAGAGCCATAAAAGGTAACCACAGCAGGTACTCATGACAAACACCGTGTGATTAAAACAGCAGCTCACGTGGCAGCTATTCCAAAGTGTGGCACTCAATAGCCCTGATTTAAAAGCCAATAAAAATCCCAGCACTGGAAACCCAAGTGCTCTTTACTGGCCATTGTGGATTTTATCCTGAAGCCTCTTGGCCACAGGTCTCTGACAGGGTCATGCTGGGCCAGCCTGTTACCATCTCGGTAGCTTTATCAGGAAGGAAATGTCACATTCTGACCACACATGACTCCTTGGAGACAGGATCACAAAACCAAGGGCATGAAGCACAGATCACCTAAAAAAAGTGCGTATCTGTTCAAAGCTGTCCCCTCTGGAGTTGTGGGTAACTCACTGTCACACACCAGGGCAGAAGTGGAGGAAAGCCTTCTGCCCTGACAGCAAAAGAAAGGAGAAGATTTCAGGACACTGCAGCCAGAGGACACTTCTGGGTCTGTGGCCTTGGCTGCACAGAGACTCCCGCCCTGGATCATCCCCTTTGGGAGAGGGACAGTGTCTCTGGGAGTGGGTGTCACCCAGACCCTTCCTCACTTGCCTTGCTGCCATGGTACAATCAGCATTAGTTGCCCAGGGAGTTTCTGAGAACGTCTCCATGAATCCTTAGTGTCAAACAGGAAAATGCTACTGAGGCACATCTCCCTGTGGCCCCACACTTTGGTTGGCATGACAGGTGTGCTCCAGGGCCAGATCTAATGTGTTCCCACCTCAGACAGGCAGTCAGCTCTTGGACTCCCACAGAAACCCACGAAGTCTAGGTCCCAGCTCCTCAGCACTTTCTGTTCTGCTACACTGACCTGCCATGGTGCTCCACTCTGAGGAACAGACAGCCTGTGTTTTAAGGGTGTGTTAGTGACTGACCCTGCCTCTCACAGCTCCTGCCTCCAGGGAGCTGGTCATGCTGGCATGTACCAGGGGACAGCAGATTGCTCTCACCACAGCCCCAGGCTTCCTCTGCAGTATTTTCTCTGAGCATCAGTGACTGATGGCTGACCAACCGGGATGTATTTAAACCTCTGTCGTGTGAGTCAGGGCCAACCCGTGGGCCAGGAACTTTCAGCAGCTTTAAAAGCACCGCTCTGAAGCAGACGGAGCCGCTGGTCTGTAGCAGGCCGGACACCCAGAGAGGTTCCACCTCGGCGGCTCCCTGCTGCCACCGCCCGGCAATGGCTGCTCAGCACTGGGCCCAGTCGGCTGCTGCCTGGCTGAGCTCCCCGGCGCTGTCAGGAGCCTGCTGGGGCCCTGCGAGCGGCACCCCACGGTCCCAACCCCTGTGATAATGCCATCACCCACTGTCAGAGCTGCAGCCCCAACCACTTTTTCATCTGCTGGTGTCCCAGAGCAGTAACACTGTGGCACAGCAGCACCGCAGGGATCACTCTTGACTTGTGCTTTAACCAGGGAGAGCAGACTTAAGCCTGCTCCTGATCTTTAACATTTCAGCTGAAAGGAGCTGTGCTGGAGCAAGTCTCCCTGGGGTAAGAATAGCAGCTGCCATCTTCGGACACAGCACAGTTGTCCAGTGCCTACACGGCAGCACGTTGCACTGAACACAACCTCCCTGCCATGGAATGTCTTGGAGCGCTATTAGTGGAAGCGTATCATCTGCACAGGCAGGCATGACCCTGCGCAGGAGTCTTGCAAGAGCATGGCTATTTTGAGCCTTTGACAGGGAGGATGGAGGGGGACAAATGACAGGCTGATCCTCCTGGCATGGGCAACCTCTCCAAAGCTCTCTGGCTTACACGTCAGCCTCACAGAGACCTCCCCTCGTCCCCTTTTGGGAAGATCCATTGCAAACAGGTCACAGCAGGCTTTGAACATTAACTCTGCTTTGGAGGGGAGGAAGGAAACAAACTGGACAGCTGGAAATCAGGTTTGCCAAGCTCTGGAATTACATATTCAACTACCTCTGCAGACCCTGAGGTGGGGTTCAGACCTTGTAAGAGACAGGGAGTCCATGAGATCTCCTTAGCATCCCTCTCACAAATCCCATTATCTGAGTCCAAAATCCTCCTAGGTAGTGGACTGTTGCAGCAGCAAAGAAGCCGTGCCTGGACACTGATAACTTCAGGGGCTGCAGGACTTCCCTCGGATGCTTCCTGATTGCACCATGCCCAGAAAAGGCAAAGGCTCCTTGCACAGGTCTAAAAGCAGTGCACAATGTGGCCTGGGAGCATACTTCCAGCACCTTCCCTGGCTATATCCACAGTGTGGAATTCCCTTTGGTAGATGAGGCTAGGCTAATTAAAGACCCTGAAGCCCTCAATTACTGAAAGGTGGTGCTTCTCAAGTTCCTTATGATTGTCTCCTCAATGAGGCTGCAATACCCACTTGGAAAGTGTTTCTTGCCAAACACCCAGAGTGATACTTACACCTTCATCAGATTGCCTCCTGTAGGATTTCACCTTCATTTGTAGCTTGTCCACCAGATCCTGGAGCCTCAAAACGTTGTTCTGGTGTTCCTCAGACTAAAGTAGTTGGTGAGGAGGAAAGGGTGAATTCCTGTTTCCCACCATGTGAGGTTGACAATTCCCCTTTGGGATGGTGTGCACAAAATTTGATTTGCCATGAGAAAACTGCCAGCCCAAAGGCCTCCTGCCTTACCTGGTAGGTCAGCTCCTGCACCCACATGCTTGTGGGCGCTCAAGTACCCACCCTACTCACTCTGGCCTCCAGCTTCTGGATTTGCTTCTTGTTCCACTTCAGTGCCAACTACTCGGCCTCATTCAAAAGGAAAGGTAAATGTATCCTGTGCACAGGAGGAGAACCTGAAGTCTGAGACAGCCAAGGCAGCTGCTCTTCCTAAATGTACTGAAAAGACAGCTGAATCTAAGGGGGATTTACTGTCGGGAGTTTTGTGGGTGTCAGCAACATATTTTGCAGCAATGATTCTAATGGAGATTTACTGACTTTTGTGGATACCAGAAACATATTCTGCAGCAATGGTATTGTGAATGTGTGAGAACATTGTAAGCTTTCTAGCAGGACTGTCTTCAGGAAGAAAACTCAAGGCTTCAGAGGGCCCCGACCAGTTGTGTGGCTCTGGTAAACAAGAAAGGTAAGGGCTGTAATTCACAGCAAAAGCACTAGAGTAGATGAAGTAAACAACATCCAGGGTCCTTGAAGACCACCTAAAGACTGTAGGCATGCAGATGTGGTGGTTTGAACCTGGCTGGAGGCCAGATGCCCACCAAAGCTGCACTATCAGCCCCCTTTTCAGCTAGCCAGGGGAGAAATTATATATTGAGAGGCTCAGGAGTCAAGATAAGGACAGGGAGAGATCATTCTGCAATCAGCATCATGGGCAGAACAGACAACACAGAATAAAGGAAAGAAAACTCTTGATTTATTACACTACACACACCAAGTTGGATAACGAGAAATGTGACCAGATCTTAAAGCCCCTTCCCCCCACCCCTCCCTTCTCAGCAGACTGCACTTTAGTCAGGATTTCACTCCCTTCTTCCCCCCATTGTGGCACAGGGAGGGGTGGGGAATGGGGTTTTTCAGCCAGTTCCTCATGAGTTATTTTCCTTCTCAGCAGGGCTGGTGGGCATTCCTCACCCCCCTCCCCTGCTGCACCGTGGGGTCCCACCCACAGCAGACAGTCCTCCACTGGCTTCTCCAACGTGAATCCTTTCCCAGGGGCTTCAGCTCTGCCCCAGTGTGGGTCACTGCTATGGGTGCAGTCATCAATCACACAATGTCTCTCAGTCCCTCAGGCCCAGACTGCTCCAGCCTGGTCCCCCACAGGGTTACAAGTCCCCCAGCAAACCTGCTCCAGCGTGGGTCTCTCTCGCTCTCTCCACAGGCTGCAGGTGCTGGCAGGGGCTGGCTCCAGCACAGGGCACAGTGTATTCTGTCTGTCTCCACCTGCTCCAGCGTGGGGCCTCTCCAGGGGCTGCAGGTCTGGGCCTTTTCCATGGGCTGTGGGGGGACACCCGCTCCACCATGGGTTTCTCCAGGGACTGCTGGGGAATCTGGGGCACCTCCTCCCCCCCTCCCTGGCCTTGGTGTCTGCAGTTTCTTACATCTTCTCACTCCTTTCTCTGGGGCCAAAAAGCAGCTGCAGGTGGGTTTTATTTTCTCTTAAATGGGATTCACAGAGACTCTATAATCATTGCTGATGGGCTCAGCCTTGGCTTCGAGCCTGCTGGTGGTTACTGTCAGGCCTGCAGAGAGCTTGTAGCTGCTTCTTGCAGAAGACAACCCTGCGGCCTCACCTGCCCCATGGCCATGCAAAACTCCAACAGTGGGAAAAAGAGGAAACCTGTGACCATGAACTGTCAGAAAAGCAATGAGCATGATTGGGAACTGTCAGAAAGGTCATGAGGGTAGAAGGGGTGGGGCCTACCTCGGCCCTGCCCCTTCCTCCCCTGTTTTTATTATGAATAAATACAGTTTAAAAACATAGTTAAAACATGGGTGTGGGGGGAAGCCTGAGCCTGGCTCCACCCCCCCCAGGCTGTGGCAGCTGATCCATCCAATGAGCCTGTGGGATGCGGGCAGGTGGTGAGGAGGGGGTGGGGCCAGGGGAGGGGTGGCGATTGGGGCGGGGCTTACCTAGGTGTGCTCATCAGGCTCTACCTCCTCCTCAGCAGAGGGAGTGGGGTCACTTAAGTGGTGGCGAATCAGGTCCCCCCAGAGGAGGCGGGTGTGGCAGCTGGGGAGGGAAGGGGGTTTCAGTAGTGTATCACATACACCCCTAGAACAGGACACACCCCTAGCAACAGACCCCACCCCTTAGGAACTACCTTAGTGGCAGGTGTTGCCTCTTAGTAGCACTTGCACCAATAGCAATGCTTCTCCTAACAACATGCCCCACCCCTAGCAACCATCACAGCCCACCCAGCAACAGGCCCTGTAGCCCATCTCCTAGCAACCATCATGGCAACGGGCTCCTCCCATAGCAACCACCCTTCCTTAGCAACAGCTCCTTCCCTAGCAACAGGGTCTCCTCCTTAGCAACCAAGCCAGATCCACTAGTGATGTAGCCATGGCCCCACCCACCCAACACCCCTCACCGCGGGCAGGCCCCGTCCATGGGCAGCAGCTCCAGTGGTTCAGGGCGCAGGAAGAAACGGGCCAGGCAGAGAGGATGGGCGGAGAGCGGGCATCCAGGCTGAGGGCACCGCAGGGGGGGCGAGGTCTTGTCCTGCGGGGGGAGGAGACAGGCAGAGGCCTCTCCCCTTCCACCCCACCCTCTTCCCTTCAGGCCCCGCCCATATCCACAGTCCCACCCACATGCCTCCAGGCCCAGCCTCTATCTCCCACCTCATCCATTAAACCCCCCCCATCCTCACAGACCCCACCCCAAGCCTTACCCCTCCCCTGCAGGCCCCGCCCCATCCCTTTAGCCCCGCCCCAAGCCCCGCCCCCACGGGTCGAGCCCCCTGTACCTCACAGGGCTCCATGCAGAGGTCACATGGCAGTGCAGGGGGCGTGGCCTCCTCGGGAGGCGGGGTCGCTGCCGCAGGGCGGGGCCGTTTTCTGCGGCGGGGGCGTGGTCTCCGTACAGGGAACTGCCCGCTTTCCACCACCACGTGACTGGGTGGGGCAGGGTCGAGGGTAGGGTGCGGTGGGGGGCGGAGCCAGCGCAGGCGCAGAGGGAAGCGGCACCAGGGTGGGGCGCGGAGGAGGCGGGGCAAGAGCCGGAGTGCGAAGGCGATTGGCCGCTCGCGGGGTCGGCGCGGAGTGACGTCAGGCAGGCGGCGCGAGGCGGCTGGGTGTTGCCACGCCCACTCGAACTGCGCCAGGAGCCGCGTTAGGGAAGGAGGCGGGGCCAGGCGGGGGGCGGGGCCAGGCGGGGGGCGGGGCCAGGTGGGGGCGTGGTCAGGCGGGGGGCGTGGCCAGGCGGGGGGCGGGACTTACCCTCAGCGCCGCCACGTCCGACGGGAACCCGTACACGTAGAGCTCCATCTCCCTGCGGAAGTGACGTCAGCGCCGCGCGGGAGGAGGCTGCCTTCCGCTGCCGCCCACTCCCCCGTCCCGCCGGTTCCACCGGTACCCACCAGGGGCCGCGGCCGCTGGTTCTCCAGGCGCCGCCCTTCTTCCTCCCCGCGTTGTGCTGCCGCAGCCGCCGCTCCGGATCCACCGTGAACCCCACGTAGCTCCGGCCGCCGAACCGAGGGTGGGCAGAGCGCAGGAGGTAAACGGCTCGCAGCGCCATGGGCCGCGCTAACCACAACCCCCCGCGCGGCCCTCGGGGGGGGGGGGGGGTGGGGAGGTCGGTGCCTCGGTACCCACAATCCCGCCCGCGCGCGGCTCCGCTCGGCTACTTCCGGCTCGTTTCCCCAGGGAATCCCCGCGGGCCGGAAGTGACGCGAGCGGAATGACGTCGGAGCTGAGCGCGGAGGCGCTGAGGGAGCGGCTGGAGCAGCGGCTGGGGGCGGAGCACGTGGTAGGGAAGGGGCGAGGCCGGTGGCAATGGAGGGGCGGGGCTACCGGGAGGCGGGGTCCGGGGAGAGGCGGGTGGGGGCGGGGCCTGTGCGGCGGGGGCGGGGCTACGGGGAGGCGGGGTCCGGGGAGAGGCGGCGAGGGCGGGGCTTGTGCGGCGGGGGCGGGGTTTCGGGGAGGCGAGGTTCTGAGAGGCGGGTGGGGCGATGGGGCGGGGCCTGTGCGGCGGGGGCGGGGCTATGGGGAGGCGGGGTCCGGGGAGGGGGGGCGGGGCCTGCGGGGCGGGGGCGGGGTTTCGGGGAAGGAGCAGGTGAAGGGCAAAGCGGGGCGGGGGCGGGGCTACCTGAAGGGGCGGGGCTCAGGCCGCAGGGGTGTGTTTCCCCCCCAGGAGGTGGAGGAGACCACGGCTGCCCACTGCTCCACCAGCTTCCGGCTGCTGGTGGTGGCGGCGGCGTTCCGAGGGAAGGGCCTGCTGCAGCGGCACCGGTGAGGCGCGGGGCAGGGCGGGGCGGGGCGGGGCGTGGCCCCTGTCTGCCCATCACGCCCTGTCCCCTCTTCTCTTCCTCCTCTGCCCCTCAGGCTGGTGAACGAGGCGCTGGGGGAGGAGCTGGAGCAGATCCACGCCCTGGAGCAGCGCACCCTGACCCCCGAGCAGTGGGCAGAGGAACAGCGGCAATTAGCATAAATTTGCATACAGCACCCGCTTCTCAGTATGCCTGCATCTTCATTTGCCTAAAGGAGGGTGGGGCCAGGCTGAAAACCCCACCCCATGGCTCCTGCTCCTCTTTGATGAAGCCCAGATCCCCTGTCCTTGATTAGCATACTGCAGTGCTCATGAGCACACACCCCCCACCCCTGATACTACCCGTAAGCCCCACTGTCACCCAAAGCCCCACCCTCATAAGCCACACCCCCTGAAAGGAGGAGCAAGGGTCACTCTAAGGACACCCTTCCCCCTTCCAGTGACTCCAGTAACAACCAGACAGAAGCTTGGGGTGGGGGAGGGGCCAGACACCCTTTATTTGGGTGGCAGACAGATGAAGGGGGTTTTGGTGCTTTTGGGGTCCCACCATTCCTCCTGCTGGGGGGAAGGGTGGGGAGAAGGGGTGCACAGCCCAGCAAAGGGGCAGGGCCCCATGCTACCTTGTAGAGGCCAAAGATGAGATGATGATGGAGAGAGCTTGGCCTTGGACATGCCCACCTCACAAACCCCCAAATCTGGGGTGAAGGGGAGACCACATGGGGAGGGGTGAAGATCATCACTGCCCCAGGCGTGTAACACTGGCTGGTGGTGTGGCTGAAGTGCAGGACTTGGCACTTGGTTTTGTCAAAGCTCCTCCAGTTGGCCTCAGCCCATGGATCCAGCCTGTCCAGCCCCCTCTGCAGAGCCTCCCTGCCCTCAAGCAGATGGATACTCCCACCCAGTCTGGTGTCATCTCCAAATTTAGTGAGGGTGCTGTTCAATCCTCTCATCCAGATCATGGAAAAGAGGTTAAACAAGACCCCACCACTGCAATGGCTTCAAAGAACACACACATACAATGGGATTTGTGGTTTAAACTTACAGGGGTTCAAAGGGTTGAACAGTAAACTGCTCAGTGCCAATAAAGTAAATGACAGTGTAAACCCAGTGCTGGAGTGAACAGGAATTCAAACCTTTTGTTACATGTGACATTCTCCTCAAGCAGAAATTCCCAGCTTTCCCACAGGTGCTATTAAACACGTGTACTGTACTTTAAGCAAGAAATGTGATTGATGGCAAGGGCAGTTGTGAGGAAGCATGTGATGTCCATCACAAGACAGACATGAATTCCCAGTTCAGATTTAGACAGGACACACCTTTGCCACTTGGATTAGATTTTAAGATGTCACAAAAGGAAAAGAGATCACAAGAGCATACACATAAAGGACTGAGAGGCAAAAGGTTCATTGCTTCTTTGCCAGTGAGAGTGTCTGTGTCTTAATGCAAAAGGAAAACTCCACTGAACCTGCCCACCACTGGCTTCAGTCCTGTCACAGCCCCTGCAGGGACAAGGTGCTGCCGTGCTGACATTTCCCATGGAGAAGAACTCAAGCCTGCTGAAAATAGAACCACCTTGAAAAAGAGATCAGGTAGCTGCCTCACTCTCTGCCAGCCCTGAAGGTAGGACTTCTCCTCCATCAGGGTCTGTGTTAGCAGAGAGAGAGACAACGAGTTTTGCAAACTGGAGACTCAAACTTATGTTTCAGGCAGTGGAACCCCAGTGGCAGGAACCCCTCAGTCCTTGCTCAGGTGTCTAAACCTCCTGCCAAAAAATAAACCTAGGAAGAGAGTGATCACAGGCCCCAGAACTTTCCATAGTACCCATCCCTTCTGCTTTACAGCTTGAAAGAAGTGATTGAAGAGAAGCACTGCTGATTTCTCCCATTCAAGTAGGAAAATCTTTGCATCTTCCTAAATTAAATCATACTACAAACAGGTTCCCCTGTGGCAGCTGGCAGATCCCAGCACAGTAGAGAATAAATGGTGAGGGATAGGTGGTGGAGAGAGAAGATGCAGTAATGTGCATGTGTAGTGTATGAGAAGATGATTCAGCAAAGGTTTTGCTGGAATGGAAAGCTAATGGAAATGGAAAGCTAATAGAAATGGAAAGCTAATGATGGAAATGGAAAGCTAATGGAAAGTTTTCCCTGAACTCAGCTGTTGCACCTATAGGAATCCCAGAGGCAAACTCATTACAGCTTCATTCATTTCAAAATGCAGTGTCCTTCAATTGTGGCTGTTATGTGGCAGAATATATTGATGCCACTGACTTTGTACCTTGTCCCCTTTACTGAAACAGTGTAAGAAAATAATATTTTGTAACTATTGCTGAGGATTCAGAGTATGTATGAGAGAACCTCTGCTATCCTAGAAGGAGAAAGGACCTGGAAGAAGAGAATGGGAGCTGGAAGAAGAGCCTGGTTGAGCCAGCAGTTACAAATGAGACCAAACGAGAGGCCTTGGTCCTCTATCTAAAAAAAAATAAATAAAGTAAAATATTTTTTTAAAGTTAGGAAAAAAGTCAGAGTAAGAAGTATATATTAAAACATTCTCCTTAGGGTCAGTAGACTGGACTCAGGCACAAAACTAATCCAAATGCTACAGCTGGAATACAGACACGTTTCTTCTTGTTGCTCAAATAGGTGATTTACCACACAGATTTAGGAATCAGACGTAACACCCACACAGCCACAAGAATCATTCCTCTTGGGAATCAGAGTGCCAGGGTATGAGGAGATTCTAGCTAAAGGAATCAAACTATCAGCATGAAACAAAATAGGTTGCCTTACAGTGCTGAAGGGCTCACAAAATGCAAGGAGAAGCACCCAAGGTTACTGGTAAAAATGAACGATGTTCAGTGTGTTTTACTGCTTAGGGAGTTTTTACACTAATCTAAAATTCCTACTGGGATTTGCAGCTTGCAAATGCTGTTCTCAGCTAAGCTGTTAATATCTCTAAAACATGCCAAGAGGAGTCTTTGTGCCTGTGGACCCTTAATGAACAGACTGAGAAGAATGTGAAGCCTCATGCTGAAGATCCCTGGGTAAAATAAGACCTCTCAGGAATGCTGGCATGAGAGGAGGAGAAGTGCTGGAGCACTGATTCTCTAGTACAAAGGTTCTCATTCTGACCCTTCTGCTAAGATGTGTCTGTGCTCTGCATCCTGGAGATGGTAAGGACACTTCTCACATACAAAGCTCTCTTTATTCTTCTGAAAGGTGGGCATTGTGTTGGCTTGAATGGAGCATGATGAGTGCTTTCTCTGTATCTGGCATAGCATATCTAGTCTGGGTGACTGTTGTTTATCTGGGTAAGATGTGTCCTTTGGGGATTTGTGTTATTGTTCCAAATGAGAAGTGCTAAAAAGGATGGAGTAGGAAAGGAGCTGGGGAATAGTTCTAAGCAAAAGCCTAACAAAGAAAAGACTAACTAACCTGCTAATATATAAAGTCCATTGGTCCATTTGCTGCTTTGGCTATTGCAAACACAAACACAAGTGAGCTAACCTTTGCATCTGTTGCTGTTCAGAACCTTCTTGTATCTCAGGCTATGAGATGTGACTACCAGTTACGAATAGAATGAGATGGCCCTGCTATCTCCTGTGCTTGGAAACCAATTCCTGCAATGGTTGATACAATCTATTTGACCTCACAGCCAGGAAAGAAGTGACTTCTACTTGGGGAGAGTCAAGAGTAGATTTTCAAACCCAGGAATGTCTTTTTTTTACTCTGATGACACCTAAATCTGTGGGTTGGGATAAAGACAGTTTAATAGGTAAAACAAAAGCCATGCACACAAGCAAAGCAAACCAAGGAACTCATTCCCCAATTCCCTGGAGATGGCAGGCAGGTGTTGAGCCATCCCAGGACAGCAGGGCTCTATCATGAAGAACAGTGATTTGGGAAGACAAATCCTATCACTCCAAAAACCCCCCTGTTCCTTCTTCTTCCCCCAGCTTTCTGTGCTGAGCACGATGCCATAGGGTATGGGATATCCCTGTAGTCACTGGAGTCAGCTGTCCTGGCTGTGTCCCCTCCAACACCATGAGCACCCCCAGCCGGCTCCCTGGTGGGGTGAGAATAGCCCCTGCTCTGTGTGAGCCCTGTGACTACAACACCCCTTGTTTACCTACACTGCATTGAGCACAAACCCAAAACACAGACCTGCACCAGCTGATAGGAAGGAAATTACCCCTATCCCAGCCAAACCCAGCACACTGAAGTAGCCACCCACTGAGTAAAAGGAAGAGTCTTGCAAAGAAACATGAAGAGGACAGGAAAACCTGCTAGAGGTGGCAGACAGCTCACACAGCACTTTCAGAAGCAAAGAACAGCTCTTGAGTGTGCATGAGATTTCAATGGTTCCTCAAATTCCTCCCATCTCCACAGCAAATGTCAGAGAAAGATATGGGAGCTGCAGGTCTTGGCTGAGAAGGTGACACTCAGGATGCCCTTTCCAGCACATGACAAAGCAGCCCAACAGCTTCAGTTACAGAACAGGTGAGTGGGGTGGACAGGCTGGGACAGCAATGGAAGGGGAAGGAAAAGGTAAAGGGGCTGGAGAATGGCATGAAAGGAGAAGAAATGAGGCCTGCAGTGGAAAGCAGTGTTACCAGACACCTGTTGAATTGGCTTTTTCTCTGTTGAAAAGAAGAGTAAGAATAGCAGCTGCCATCTTCGGACACAGCACAGTTGTCCAGTGCCTACATGGCAGCACGTTGCACTGAACACAACCTCCCTGCCATGGAATGTCTTGGAGCGCTATTAGTGGAAGCGTATCATCTGCACAGGCAGGCATGACCCTGCGCAGGAGTCTTGCAAGAGCATGGCTATTTTGAGCCTTTGACAGGGAGGATGGAGGGGGACAAATGACAGGCTGATCCTCCTGGCATGGGCAACCTCTCCAAAGCTCTCTGTGGCCTTGTCTCCTGCTCAGGGAATGGCTCTTGTGAAGGCTGATGGGTGATTGGTGGGAGCACAGAGCCCAGGAGGCAGGGGCTAGGAGGCAGATTCTCAAACCACCCAAGAGGATCAGTCAACTCATAGGTGGGTTCAGGCAGGCAGGGCTCAATACCACAGCCCCTGGCTGTGGTAGCCGACCAATGCACGCTGTCAGAGAAGCAGATAGACCAGAGTGGATGCAGACAGATGAGCAAGGCTGGGAACAAGTGGTGCCATGGGGAGGAGTGGTGCAGTGTCAAAAGAAGGGAGGAGGCATCTGGCAAAAGTGCAGAGTGTTGGGTGGCTTTCTTAACGTTCTTGTGACTGAAAACTGCTCTGTGCCTATAGAACCACCTCCCATTGCTTTCTTCTGCCAGCACTGACAGGAGTTCAGCTCATCCATACTCACTAGTGACTCTGGAAGGAGCCTGGAGTTCCCTGTGAGTGCTAGTGTGCTGGTGGGACTGCACTTGGGAGCCAGGTAAGACCTTCTGGAGGTGTACAGGCATGGAGCTGTTGATTGTAACTTCCCAGCAGTTTGAGATTCTATTTGGAGGCAAAGCCTCCTGCTTTGACTTCTGCAAGCTTTGACCAAGCAGACAGTGTCGGACCTTACCACTTCCCCAAGGATCTCCACTGGCAAATTCCCACTTGAACACATTCTAACCAAATCAGGGTTGTAAGCACTCAGGAGTATGTGCCCCAGGCTTGGGCACAATTTCCTGCACATCCAGCAACCTTGTACAGTAGACAGAGGTGGAAAGCTGTGGCCTGTCACAAGCTTTCCACAGAAATACATACCCTTGCAGTCCATCCAGAGTCTGCTTCTTGTTTCCTTTCATTTCCAGCTGCTCCTCACTCCTCACTTGCTGCTAATGTGTTTTTCCTTCACTCCACATTGGTCAGTATCAAGGGCTCCTGCAGCCTGGAGTCAGCTGGGGTGAATGCTTCAGACAGCTACAACAGAGCATGCAATTGCATCAGTTGATGTAGCTTAAAGGATTTCCAAATGAACTTCATAGCCCTCAGTTACCACTAACCTGTGTTTGTTTCACTGCATGCACAGCCCAGAGAAAATCCTCAGAATGCCACGTGTAGCAGCCTGTTGTGCAAGAGGTGACAGGGCTGACCTTTGTGGTGACATGTTGAGGAGGTGTGCTGATCCATGCAGTGTGTGAGAAGTGGGCCCTGAGGGACAGGCCTTCCAGCACGTGGCTGCAGGCAGGGCTCAGTGCTTTGTCCACTGCAGAGAAACTGGGAGCAGGTGGTGGCAGAGCCTCAGGGAATGGAGGGTAAGAGAGATGGCCCCATACCATGTGTTGGAACAGTGCTCTGTGTGCTGAAAATTGGCCCTGCCACGGAACTGTCAGTCCTTTGTGGTGCAGTGCACAGGGACTTTGGGAAGCTTACTCAGGGACTGATGTCTGGGCTTTGTGACTGCTAGGATCACAAAGACAGACAGGGAAAGGAAAAGGAAACAGGATCACCCTCTGCTGCCTCTCACATGGAAAGTAAGCTGTGCTGAAAGCACCATGGGAGAAGCCGAAAGACTGTGTGAGGGCAGGAGCAGGGCAAGGAGCTGCTGGAGACAGAAGAGAGCACAGGCTGGGCTATCCGTTGTCTCCACAGAAATGGCCAGTCTCCAAGTTTGCAAGGCCTCAACCCAGAGTGTGCCTCAGCTTCTCCCTTGCCCCAGCCAGGAAAAGCAAGAACACCTGAGCAGCAATGCACTATCCCAGGCTTGGTGAGGAAAAAACAAGGCAGCACTGTTCATCGTGGGTATGCAGAGCAATCTACAGGCTTTATTCTCTAGACAGTGACAGGGTTACAAAGACTCATGGCAGAAGAAAGAGACCAAGAGGTTCACACTTTGTGCATCCCTCAGGTCACTTGGCTGCCTCAGGACATCCTCACTCTTCCTCTTCTATCTTCCTATGAAACTCCCGGCTCTTTGCTCGCAGCTTGTTGACCTGGGACTCAGCAATGTCAGCCCGCTCCTCAGCTTCCTCCAGCTCATGCTGGATCTTGCGGAACTTGGACAGGTTGACATTGGACAGCTCCTCCTGTGAGGGCAGAGGGAATCCATGGTGAGGAGCCCAGGGCAGGGGGAGTCTTAATCCTCCTGGGCCTCAACCCTGTAGGGCTGCAGCTCTTCCCTGAGGGAAGGTACAAACCTCCATCCCCAACCACCATGGCTTACTCCTAGGCCTCAGACAGACCTCCCCATTGTCCCCTTTTGGGAAGATCCATTGCAAACAGGTCACAGCAGGCTTTGAATGTAATTCCACTTTGGAGTGTAGGAAGGAAACAAACTGGGCAGCTGGAAATCAGGTTTGCTTCATAATGCCACACTCATAACTTCAGGGGCTGCAGGACATCCCTCGGATGCTTCCTGATTGCACCATGCCCAGAAAAGGCAAAGGCTCCTTGCACAGGTCTAAAAGCAGTGCACAATGTGGCCTGGGAGCATACTTTCAACACCTTCTCGAGCTACTCAGTTTTCCCTGGCTATATCCAAAGTGTGGAATTCCCTGTGGTAAATGAGGCTAGGAGAATTAATGAGCATCTCAAAGACCCTGAAGCCCTCAGTTACTGAAGGGTGGCACTTCTCGAGTTCCTTATGATTGTCTCCTCAGTGACCATGATACCCACTTGGAAAGTGTTTCTTGCCAGACAGCCAGAGTGATACTTACAGCCTCTTCAGATTGCCTCTTGTAGGATTTCACCTTCATCTGCAGCTTGTCCACCAGATCCTGGAGCCTCAGGATATTCTTCCGGTCTTCCTCAGACTAGAGTGGTTGGGAAGCAGGAAAGAGAGTGAATTCCTGGTTTCCCAACATGTGACACTGACAGCTCCCCTTGGGGATGGATTTGAGTTCCTGTGAGAAAAGTGTCAGCCCAAGGCGGCGTCCTGCCTTACCTGGTAGGTCAGCTCCTTCACCCTCCTCTCGTACTTGCGCACACCCTTCACGGCTTCAGCGCTGCGCTTCTGCTCAGCATCAACCTCCCCTTCCAGCTCCCGCACCTGCAGTGAGAAGCCCAGTGTTAGAGCTTCCCTGCCTGCTGGTTCCTTACGGGACATGGTCACACTCATGCACAAACACCAGCCCTACTCACCCTGGCCTCCAGCTTCTGGATTTGCTTCTTGCCTCCCTTCAGTGCCAACTGCTCGGCCTCGTCCAGACGGTGCTGCAGGTCCTTCACCGTCTGGTCCAGGTTCTTCTTCATCCTCTCCAGGTGGGCGCTGGTGTCCTGCTCCTTCTTCAGCTCTTCGGCCATCATGGCTGCCTGATGAGAGGAAAGGGTCATAGGCATTTTGGGGCTGGAGGCAGTTTGGAGAAGAAATGCACCACAGGCCCTGAAGAGAGCCTCCAGCTCACATCTGTGATGGCCTTCTTGGCCTTCTCTTCAGCATTGCGGGCTTCCTGGATCGTATCCTCCATTTCACCCTGAATTTGGGCAATGTCTGTTTCCAGCTTCTTCTTGGTGTTGATCAAGCTGGTGTTCTGTGCAAAGAGAGATAGCAAGGCTTGTATTCTCAGGCCTGCAATAGCAAACCTACAGCCTGAGAGAAGTGGTAGCTTACAAAATATGAGTGGTCGAATGGGCCCTAAGTAGAGCTTTCCTTGTGGACAGCAGTAGAGACCATTGCCCTGTCCCACCCTCTGGTATCTAACAGCCCTTTGTGTTTGCTGAGTGTCAACCCAACTGCTTTTGGCACCAAACCCTTACCTGGGTATGGAGGAGCTGCACCCGCTCAGTGGCATCCAGCAGCTCCTGCTCAGCCAGTTTCCTCGACCGCTCAGTCTGCTCCAGGGCTGCCCGTAGCTCCTCAATTTCAGCCTGCAACAGGTTTGCTCTGCGCTCCACCATGGCCACCTGCTCCTTCAGGTCCTCCTGAGTCCTGAGGGCATCATCCAAGTGTATCTGTGTGTCCTGTGAAAGAGACAAGAGAAATTACAAGTCAGCAGTGTGCTTGGGTGCCAGAAAAGGCAGGGGAGGGTTTCGTCTGTCTGTAGCTTTGCTGAGCAGACCTTGAGCACTCCCTGTGTGTTCCTCAGGTTCTTTTGTGCCTCTGCAGCCACACGGTTGGCATGGCTCAGCTGGATCTCCATTTCATTGAGGTCTCCTTCCATCTTCTTCTTCAGTCTCAGGGCTTCATTCCTGCTCCTGATCTCAGCGTCCAGGCTGCTCTGTAAGGACTCCACAATTCTGAGGTGGTTTCTCTTCATCTGATCAATCTCCTCATCTTTCTCTGCAATCTTCCTGTCAATCTCAGCCTTCACCTGGTTGAGCTCAAGCTGGAGGCGCAGGATCTTCCCCTCTTCATGTTCTAGGGAGGCCTGGGCAAGCAGGCACAAACATTTGTAACACAGCTACTGATTGCTGTTTAGTGCAGACACAGTGATGATGGGTGTGTACCTCAGCTTCCTCCAGAGCAGCCTGGATTTCAGACTTCTCCTGCTCAATCTGCTTCTTGACTTTCTCCAGCTCATGAATCGCCTTTCCTCCCTCAGCAATCTGCTCCGTCAGGTCAGAAATCTCCTCTGTGGGAACCAAGAGCAAAGGCCCAGTCAGGCACAGAGCTGAATGGGGAGGGCCCTGTCACAACAAGGGGACAGGCAGCTCTGCCCACCTGCAGGCACAGAGCCCTGTGGAGCGCTGGGCGCTGGTGGAGAGCGAGAAAGCCCTGCCAGGAGCAGAGGGCCAGGGACTTACGCTGCAAGTTCTTGTTCTCACGCTTCAGCGTCTCCAGGTGGTCCAAGGACTCCTCGTAGGCATTCTTCATCTTAAAGAGCTCCGTGCTGAGAGAGCGAGACTCCTTCTGGGAGGCTTCCAGCTCAGCCTGCGTTTCCTCATACTTCTGCTTCCACTCTGCCAGGATCTGAAGAGAAATGGGGCGTCAGCATGGATCAGGCCATCGGGAGGGCACGCTCTGCCCAGGAACCCCAAGGCTGCAGCCCTGAAGACCTTGTCAAAGTTCTTCTGCTTCTTATCCAGAGCTGCACAGGCAGCATTTGCTCGCTCCACATCAATCATCAGGTCCTCCACTTCATTCTGCAGCCTCTGCTTTGTCTTTTCCAGGGAGGCACACTTGGCATTGACGGCTTCAACGTGCTCCTCTGCATCCTGCAGGCGCTGTGCCAGCTTCTTCCTGGGAGGGGATAAACACAGCTCATAAGTGGTGACTAAAATGGACTTTGCTTTGTCATTTTCATCCCAGTGTGGAGGCACTTTGCATTGTTTGGTCCAATACACACAGTAGAGAGCCTATCCCAGGCTGTCTTTCCTTTTTCCCCAGTTCCAGCTATTCCTCTGCCTTCTGCATAGACCACATTTTGCCTTTAATATGCACTCTTTCTCATGCAGCCTTTTTCTCTGTGCCTTTTCAAACCACACTTTTATGATATTTATTTTCCCAGCCTTCCCAACGTACTTGGCCTCCTCCAGCTCCTCTGTGCGCTGGATGGCATCCGTCTCATATTTGGTTCTCCACTGGGCCACTTCAGTGTTGGCCTTGGACAAAGAACGCTGCAGCTCCCCCTTGGCTTCCTGCTCCTCCTCATATTGTTCCCGGAGCAAGTCACAGTCGTGGCGCGCAGACTGCAAGGCGTGGGCCAGGGCGTTCTTGGCCTGTGTTGACATTGGGATTGGGACAATGAATTGTCTGAGAGAAAACCGACTGTTAACCTAGTGGGAGTTGTTGAAAACTCTTTGAATCCGACATATCATGTCAGCCCAAGGAGAGATGGTACATTGATTCCAATGTCTGAGAAGCTTCATTGCCTCATTCATCAGAATCTACTAGGTTATGTCAGAAGAGATGGTGGGTTAACTCTAAATGACAAATATGAAGCTGGGGCATCTTGAATCCTTTTAAATAAATTCTAAATTTTACACTTCCATTATGTAAAAGTGGAACAAGAAAAGCATTATTTTTAGATATATCTCAAGCTTTTTTTATATGTCATCATTAACCAAATAAAAACCTAAAGTTATCCTTCCCTGTCCCAGTATACCACATGGAGGCATTGCTGTCCTCAGCTTTTCTTTCCACACTGGAGAGAGAAGTGGTAACATTTTCTAACTAGTTTAGAATCTCAAGTTAAATGACATGGTTGAATTTATGCAAGAATAGGGAATATCCTGAAAAAAAGCAGAATCTGAATCCAAATTCAAACCCTCTACAGGAAGTACATTTACCTTAATTTCTTCCTCTAAATGTCTTTTTAGTTCCTCAATCTGTTGAGTAAATGCCTGTTTGCCTCTGGAGAGCTGAGAAATCAAACCATCTTTTTCTTCCACCTGGCGTGAATATTCACCTGGGAAATTTTACAGATAGACCACTTTAAAAATCAAATCTGATGTGTCTTTGAAACACTGTATGCCACTTGTATAGACATTGCTGTCCTTCACGTCATCATTGCTTACAGGTTATCCCATTCCAGAGGGGTGCAGGGGTATGTTACCTGCTTCTGTCTGCAGACGAGCTCTTTGAGTATTGAGATCATTGATCATGCGCTGATGTTCCTCTTCCTTTGTCTTAATCTCGCTCAGCTGGTCTTCCAGGGTGCGACACATCTTCTCCAGGTTTGCCTATATGTCATATAAGGAAAGCACACTATCACTAAGTTCCAGCATGTTCTTTTTCATGACAAGAAACACTCAGTGCTGTGATAGAAAAATGTAAGCAGAAGGTTCAAAATCATGTATGAGGTGACATATCATAGGGGAGTAAACTAATAGAAACTCTGTACCTTGGCTTTGGAGACAGACTCCATGTTACTGGCCAGGTCGTCAATCTCCATCTTCAGCTCACTCTTCTCCTTCTCCAGCTTCTGCTTCACTCGTTGCAGGTTGTCGATCTGCTCCCCAAGCTCAGCCGTGCTGTCCGCGTGCTTCTTGCGCAGGGCGGCAGCCGTGGCTTCGTGCTGCAGCGTGGCCTCTTCCAGGTCACGACGCATCTTCTGAAACTCTGCCTCACGCTTCTTGTTCATCTCCACCTGAGCTGCAGTAGCTCCTCCTGCTTCTTCCAGGCGCTCGCTGATCTCCTCCAGCTCCCTGGAGAGGTCAGCACGATGCTTCTCTGCTTTTGCCCGAGAGGTTCGCTCGGCCTCAATTTCCTCCTCCAGTTCCTCAATCCGAGCCTGGGGAACAACAGGGACCCTTCACACCCCTGCCCTCCTCCTGCCTCACCTGAGACTGGGTGCAAGAGCAGAGGGGACAGAGACTTGCCTGCAGCTCCTTGATCTTCTTCTGTAACTGGATGCCAAGAAGTTGCTCATCCTCGATTTTGCTCTGGATCTGGCTGATTTCAAAGTCTTTCCTTTGGGCAGAGCAAACCATGTTAGAGCTCAAAGGAAAAGACAAGCCCAGCAGCCCAGCACTCGCCTGCCCCACAGCCACACTTACTTCTTCAGTTTCTCATCCAGCTGCTGCTTATCATTTTCCAGATCCATTATGCTGTCTTGAGCCAGCTTCAGGTCTCCTTCGAGCTTCCTCTTCGCTCGCTCAAGGTCCATGCGCAGTTTCTTCTCTTGCTCCAGGGACCCTTCCAGCTAAACAGAACGAGACCATCAGTGCTTGGCCAGCCAGGTCTAACTCCATACCTGTGCTGTTCTTGCTCTCTGCCTGTGCACTTACATCATCCACTTGCTGCTCCAGCTTGGTTTTAGCTTTGGTCAGCGTATTGACTTTGTCCTCCTCTGCCTGCAGGTCATCCAGTGTCTGCTGATGGGCCTCTTGGAGAGCTTTCTTCTCTTTGGTCAGCTTCACAATGGTCTCGTCCAGAGCTGCCATCTCTTCTGTGAGGTTTTTCACCTTGGAGTGGAACAGAACAAGTGCAGATCAAAAATGCTGTTTAGAACTTTACACTCTATAACAAAACAGAGGCTGTTTCTGGAGTGAGAGTGACATCTTCTGCGCTGTACCTTGTTCTCGGTGGCATGTTTTTCCTTCTCCACTTTGGCCAGTGTTAACTCGAGGTCATCGATATCTTTCTTCAGCTCTGAACATTCATCCTCCAGTTTTCTCTTCTTGGCTGTCAGCTCAGCATTAATTTCCTCCTCATCCTCAGCCCTTTCAGTCACTTCTTTAACCTTGGCTTCCAGCTGGATTTTGGTTTTGATGAGCTGGTCACATCTCTCCTCAGCATCAGCCAAGCTGTCTGCTTCCTGTTGGAGAGATACAGTTTTTCTTCATTTCTTCATTAACTGCCAGTAATGAGGCAAAGGATGGATGGTTTTTTGTGCACCTGCATTCACAAGTACCACTCTCAATTCACACTTCAAAATGAATTGATTGTACTACATCCTGGTGAGATGCAGATAACACCTGCAGGACTCAACTGCTGAGAGGGAGTTGGGAGTTTCAGGAAGAACTCTACTCTGAGTATTTCTTGGCAAGCTATATCTGTCTCCTTCCTCTGAAAGCAAGAGCACTGACTGTCACCTGGAGCTCCCAACTTCTTTGCACTGGCTGTTAGAGTGCTCACCACTTGACAGCCAGACACTTCTTCACTCAACTTCAGATACATGTGATGGATAATTCACAAAATATCTGACTTTTGGTCTTCTCTAGTTTGACCTTCTGCTTCAGAAAGAACAATCTGAATGTATAGGCTCCTTTTTTGTGTGATAAATTAATAGTGATAAACTCACAGCCTGCACTTGGAGCTGCAGGTCATTTTTCTCCTGCAGTAAGGCCACCATTTTCTCTTCCAGCTCCTTCCTCTTTGCCTCAGACTTTGCAAGATCCTCCTTGGTTTTCTCAAACTCTTGTTTCATGTTGGCCATCTCCTTCTCAGATTCTGCACTCTTCAGCAAGGGCTTGATCTTGAAGAACAGCTTCATCCAGGGCCAGTGCTTGACATTCATGAATGCACGAATGTTGTACTGGATGCAGAAGATGGATTCCCTGAGGCATAATAAATGTACTTAGAATATTTTCAGTATGATGAGACCCAACACTTTCCCCCAGGCACAGGGAATTGAAGTGTGGATGAGGAATGCCTACCTCCTCTCCACCATTCTCTGGTACTCCACTCTACTCAGGAAGCCCCTGCACCTGGCCTGTGTGCGGGTGATGAGCTGTGCCAGCTTCTCATCCCTCATCTCCTCCAGGAGCCCCAGCAGCCCAGCTTTGAAGAACACCTTGAGAAAGGGATTGTAGCAGCATGTCACTGCCAGGTTGAGCAAAGCACAGATGTGCAGTGAGTGAGTCAAGGAGAGGCTGTACCTTGGTGTGTCCAAACTTGTACTGGGTGTGGTCCACATCGATTGACCCAAGGAGCTTCTCAGAAGCCTTCTTGCTGTCAATGAACTGTCCCTCTGGGATGGCACTGGCATTAAGCACCTTGTATCTGTGCAAAGAGGAAGATAAGGTTATTTTTTTCATAACCAATATACACACCATACTGAACCCCCCCAGCTCATATAAATCAGAGTCTGGCCTGAACGAACCAGCATTGCTTTTAATGATGGTGAGGAGGACACTGCTCTCACCTTTGTTTGAAGTCAGCATAGAGGACTCTGCTGGGGAACCCCTTCCTGCAAATTCTGATCCCTTCCAGCACACCGTTGCAGCGCAGCTGGTGAAGCACCAGTTCATGCTCCATGGCACCTAGCAATTCAGAGCACAAATGAACACCACAGTTCCCAATGCAGAGGGGAATGTCTGTATCAAAGGAAGTTCTCCCTCTGCTTGAGGTTCTTACCAGGTGTTTTTGTTTCATTTGGGATGATGCAACGGACAAAATGGGGGTGAGTGCTGCGTAGATTGGTCATCAGCTTGTTTAGGTTCTCCTAGAGTGACCAGTTAGGAATGTGAGTTTCCTATGTCTTTATACTGAAATACTTCTGCATTGCTACCCATCCAGGGAAAACAATATAAAATGTCACATTTTCACACAAAGTAATGTTTTTATGTTCTATATTCTGAAGTCAATCTACTTAAGTTTAAATTTTTTTTGTTTTTTCAAATAAGACAAATATCTCATTGGAGATTATTTATAAGGAGACTCTCAACTCCCAAACATATAAACCACATAGAATGCTAAAATTAGAGTTCTAGTCTGATAGTCTGTCCCAAAGGCATAAAAATAGAAAAATCTGAATAAGATCTACTCCAAACAAACAAATTTAAAAATCAACCACCAAAAAACCCCAAACCAAACAAGTATTAGATATTCATGATCTTTGAAGGCTGAGTGCTTATTTATAGAGAGATAAGGAATGCAGTACTGTACCCGGAAAAGAGCTGAGACAGTCTGAAAAGAAGAACCCTTCTTCTTGCCACCCTTCTTGCCACCACCACCACTGGCCTCTGCAAATAAGAGGAAACAAATAAAAGATTAAAATATGGATGTTGCATGTTGGAGACTTCAGAACAGGAAACAGTTTTAAATTTTAAGTGTTTACTGCTTTAATTCTGTGTCAACATTGTCCCACAATGAAAACACATCTTTCACAGAGCTGACCTGTATCTGCTCCACCATAGTTGGCAAAAAGCAAAGCCAGTGTCTTCACAGATGATTTCTGGTACAACCCAATGACAGTTTCATTCAGGGGGTCCTTGTTCTTCTCCAGCCAGCCAGTGATGTTGTAGTCCACTGTCCCAGCATAGTGCACCAGGGAGAAGTGGGCCTCAGCCTTGCCTTTGGCAGGCTTGGGCTTCTGGAAGTTACTGGACTTGCCCAGGTGCTGGTCATAGAGCTTGTTCTTGAAAGAGGTGTCAGTTGCCTTGGGGAACATGCACTCCTCTTCCAGGATGGAGAAGATGCCCATGGGCTGGAAAACATTGCAATAGAAAATAGGGAGAAATTAGAATGGAGATTAGAAAGGAGACATCCCTTGGTTACCAATTTGCTGGGGTCAGAAGACAAAGCTGTTCCCCTCCATTTCATGACAGTAAGTCAGAAAATTGACTAAGGCTTAATTTTTTTCAGTGAATTTTTCACATGATTTTTAAGTATTTCTCTTGGGAGAGACACAGAATAGAGTTGAACAAAGAATACCTTCTCAATGAGCTCGATGCAGGCAGCCAGGTCCATCCCAAAGTCAATGAATGTCCATTCAATTCCTTCCTTCTTGTACTCCTCCTGCTCCAGCACGAACATGTGGTGGTTGAAGAACTGTTGCAGTTTCTCATTGGTGAAGTTGATGCACAGCTGCTCAAAGCTATTGAACTGTCAAACATAAAAACACATGCAACATTTTCACGGTTCAGCAGTAACAGAAAGGTCTTTTCCTGGGCAATCCTAATTCATCATGGGTGATATTTTAAATAAAAGCCCCCTTCCTGTGTGGTTTTCCTGTGCTATCTCTCTAGGGTAGTCTCTGCAAAGAGAAGGTTTCAAATTCACTGTAGTTAGGAGATGAGTGTTTTTCTGGATTAAAAATGGTGATTCCAAAAGCCCTACAAATACCTGTAGGAAGATACTAACTTCTATTTAAAATGTTTCTTGTAATCCCCTTTACTCTTAACTGTCCTTCTATGAAGATGCTAAAAAACCTGCATTTCTTACATCAAAGATCTCAAAGCCAGCAATGTCCAGGACACCAATGAAGTACTGTCTGGGCTGCTTTGTATCCAGCTGTTGGTTGATACGAACAACCATCCACAGGAACATCTTCTCATAGACAGCCTTTGCCAGAGCACCCACTGAATTGTTCACCTAAAGCAAGGAGGAAGATTTGGAGGTTACTACAGAGAGCACAGGAGAATCAATATGGATAATCAAAGCAAGTCCCAAGTTATAACATTTTTCCTACCTGCTGTACAGTTTGACCCTTGGTCACATACTCATTCCCAACCTTGACTCTGGGGTAGCAGAGAGCCTTGAGCAGGTCTGCTGAGTTCAGACCCATCAGGTAGGCAGCCTTGTCAGCCACTAAACACCAGAAAAGAGAGAGAAAGAAATTAATATTGGACAGCTCCTAAAATTTGGCTCTTAAACAAGAGTCTCAAAAGAAACAACAGTGTTTACTGTCACAGAGCTGCAGAAAAATATCTGATCAAAGCTAATTTCTCTGACTTCAGGATTCTGAGAGTTGGTTTCTACATATGTTCAAGAAACCTTATTGCTTTTCTCCATTTTCAGGCAGGACTATAGGACTTCACACTTTCTAGTCTAGGAGTCATCAATTAGTGAGGTGGAGGCATGGATTGCAATTCCTGCTGTGACAAAGCTTATCACATACACATCTCACATCAGAGTTCCCTCCAATAGGTGAGGGTGAATAGGAGCACAGTCTCCTATCTTGTTACAGCTGAAACACTTCACCACTCTACAATACATTTGCAAGGTGTATCCAACAAAAGCATGAATAAATTCCAGTCACAGAATAAAGTGACAGGTATCATTAGGTGAGTTACATCTCAACTGTCATCTAGCCTTTGAACAAATTTATTTTTAGTTTACACATTTCCATATTTAAAGGCTGAATTCCTTTGGTAACAAAGAAAATATCTTCTGGAAAGGTTGTTGGATCTGCTAGTACCTTCTGTGCCATCTGGCTCTGCCTGCTCCTCTCGTTGCTTCTGCTTGAACTTCAGGTTCCCATAGTGCATGACAGCCCCTGTCAGCTTGTAGATGGCTGTCTTCTCATCAGCAGTGAAGCCCAGGATGTCAATGGCACTCTGGTAATACAAACAGCAAAGTAAATGTGTATGTACCATGGCTCCTACCCAGCAGATGACATGCTTTGTAAGTTACTTACATCTGTAGCCATCAGCTCCTCTTGGTCATCAATGCTGGGAACGGTGATCTCACCCTGACTCACAAAGTGGAAATCGTAAGGATTGGTGGTAATGAGGAGCATGTCTGAAAGCAATCAAAGAGAGAAAACAAGCTTACTTTAGTTTTCCAGACAATGTAATGAGCTTAGTGATCATCCTTCAAAAAAAAAATCTGTGATCTTCCTACCAATTAGCTCCGGCTTCTTGTTGGAGGTGATCTGATAAAATATGTGGTAGCTTCTTTCTGCCTTCAGCTGGAAAGTGACTCTGGACTTTTCCAGCAGATCTGGCAAGGAAGGTAGGACAGAGTTAGCACAGGAACTGGGGAGGGTTAGAAGGAATGTGATCAGGCCAGGAGAGTCTCTTACATGTTTCAATGTCAGCAGAAGCCAGTTTGCCTGTGGCACCAAAGTGGATTCTGATGAATTTGCCCTGTTAAGAGGAAAAAGAAGCATTTCTGCCTAAATGTATTTCATTGTCATCTCCTTATGTGAGAACACCACTAACCCCTCACTACTGTTATAGTGAGGATTTTGCCCAAAGCATAAACTTACAAAGCGTGAGGAGTTGTCATTCCTCACGGTCTTGGCGTTTCCAAAGGCCTCCAGCAGTGGGTTGGCGCTGATGATTTGATCCTCAAGCGTTCCCTGCAGGATGGTAATTACACAGTTAAGAGTGTTTAGGTGACATGGCAATTACTTGCCAAATGTTCAGTCTGTTCTTACTGACTCACCTGCATTTTGCCTGACTGCTGCTCCTCTTTCTTCTTCTCCCCACTGGCTGCAATTGTTGCAAAGTACTGGATGACACGCTTTGTGTTCACAGTCTTCCCTGCACCGGATTCTCCGCTGTCAGACCAAAGAGAGAAGAGAGCCTGTGGTCAGGCAGGAGGTCCCCTGGCACCAGGCAGTGCTGAAGGGATCTGAGCAGGGGGTGTACATACGTGATCAGGATCGACTGGTTCTCGCGATCTGTGAAATGAAAGAGAGAAGAAAGCTTTGCCTAGTGCTCATGAATAGCAAATACTCAAAAACTAGGAGAAAAATATTTACTGAACCTTCCAGAGGATTCAGGGACAGAATTGAACAAAATACCTGAAGTACTGCTTCAGGGCTTTATCAACTGTATCAGAAAAAAAAAGCCTAATTCACAGCAGCTTTTGGAGTCTTATGCTTTTCAAGGTGTCATTCTCATCAGGCTACTTACTGCTCTCTTATTAGGTAAGTACATATAGTTGATATATTGAGGTTGGGCTTTGGCAGCATGAAGCTAAAAGTTTCCTCAGTAAACTTGGAAATAAACAAGTTTCCATTGAAAAAAACCCTAGTTTCCATGGAAACTTGGAGATCCTATGAACACCAGAAGTATCTGACAACCTCTTTCTCTATATTTCATCACCTTTTTTTTTTTAAACTCTCATATATTCAAAAATTATGTATTCCTGAGGTTAATTTTTCATTTTCCTATTCTGGATTTATTTCCCAGATGTAAGAAAAGAACAAGAAAAGACAACCTAAAATCCTGCATATCTTTGATTTCAATGCCCAAATAGGGAACTGAAAATAAGAAGTGGAAGGAAGAAGAGAAAAGCATTCAATTTAAATGCTAAAAGCTTTTAAATTTTTCCTTGAATTGTTTTCTGGGGTTTAATTTTCACTCTAAGGTGCGATTGATTTACAGTTGCATCAAAAAATGTAGGGGTTGCATAGACCATTACAGGCTGTATGTACTTTAGAACACCCATTCATTTTTTCCATTATTAAACAATTTGCATAACACTCATTTGAACCTTATGTTCCTGTTCAATGCAGAAATACCCTGTTTTACTTCTTTGCAGTGATGCTTGCAAATTTGAGTTGACAGTATACACATCCTTTATAGGGTACGTGTAGTATTACTTTACTCTGTGCTCTCCAGCTGAAACTACTTAGGTGATTAAGGTACATTATTATTCTGTGCATATATGTATGATCCCATTACAGTGAGTAAAGTCTACACCAGAAAATAGGTATCTTCTTCCCAGTGTATTTACTCCCAGATTATTTTCATTAGTCTTTACTGATTCTAATGGGAATGGAGACACTCAGCTCATGCAGACTGTTAAATACATTAATCTCACATTCCTTTCACACACAGACACTATTTAAAGTATTGAACCATATGTCCAGAATATACCCTGCATTTCCCTTTACAGATAGCTCATTGCAAGAGCAGTTCAAAGGAAATCAAGCACTCACCAGTCAGCATGAACTGATAGGCGTTGTCAGAGATGGAGAAGATGTGTGGAGGGGCCTCCTGGCGCTTCTTGCCTCGGTAGGCCAACACCACCTCTGGGTTGTACACCGGCAGCCACTTGTAGGGGTTGACAGTGACACAGAAGAGACCCGAGTAGGTCTGCAAGGAAGGGAGACAGCCCGTTGGCTTCCACTTAGCCTGGCAGAGCAGCTCCTGCGAGCTGCCTTCCTCTGGGCAGACTGCTGCTGGCACTTACGTAGATCATCCATGCTGCGTAACGCTCTTTGAGGTTGTACAGCACAGCGGGTTCATGGAGGTGGGTCATCATGGCCATGTCCTCGATTTTATCGTACTTGGGAGGGTTCATGGAGAAGACCTGATCGTCCTTCACGGTCAGGGTCTGCCAAGGAAACGAAAGATCCATGTATGTCAGCTAAAAGCTCAGAATCAGAATCAAACACTGTCCTTCAGCCTTGTTTTTCACTCACCTCTCCCCCTTCAGTTTTGACAGTGACCTTCCCTGTTTCCCTGCTCTGGATTGTTCCTTTCACAAAGGATTCTTTAGGATGCACCACAAAGACAGATGACTTGGCATCGAAAGGCTTGTTCTGGGCCTCGATTCTCTCCTTCTCTGACTTCCGGAGGTAAGGAGCTGCCTCCCCAAAGACAGCCATCTCTGAGTCCGCAGAGGCCATGGCTGCACTTTATTGAAAGCACGTCAGGAGATGTATCTGGTGGGGAAAAAAGGTTGTGGATCACTGAGAAGAACAGTATAATCTCTTTCAGAGAGAAAACTCCTTGCTCTTTAGCTCGTAAGTTGCTAGGTACTCTCCTGGAAAATCTCGTAGAATCAACCACTGAAATCCAATTTGATTTGAACTTTAAATCCCACTCAAGACTTCCTTCTAAAACATGTAGACACTGTAACAGTACATAGAACATCTTCTGAATATTGACTACAGTTTGGTAGCTCATCTAGATGAATTCTGACCAGATCTGAGGTCTTCACATAGTAGAATCCACAGCCAAAGAAAAAATCATTCTCTTTTCTGGTCCTTAATTATGACTGATGAATCTTCAAGAGAGTTCTTTCTCTTTTAAAATGTTACCTCCTGTGCTAAAAATTAAAATTCCCTATTTAAATATTCACTTTTTTTCTTCTTCCTATTTTAACTGTCTCACCTAAGCAAAAGTCAGCAGAAATATACAAGGATTTACAAAGAGAACTCATGCAACTGTATATAAGTCCTGTCTTAGACTGCAGTCCTGGGGTACATTGTTCAGGGTGTAACTTTGGGGAAAGCATTGTATCCTGGAAAATGGCCAAGTCTCTTAAAAGAGGAATGGCAGTTGTTTCTTACTGCTGCACAGAATTCCAGAGACAAGTTATAGATTAAGAATACAGACATGTATTTAAATTATACTTAATATTTTTGTCCACATCACCATTCCCTCACAGAAATCGTGGTCAGATACAGGAGAAATTGCACTGGATACTGCAAGGACATTGTTCTCTATCTCTAAGCTCACAAAATGCATGCACTTACCTTGAAGCCTTCTGTGGAGACAGGCCAGACTTGTCCCTGGGAGATTTTATAGGCTCGTCTGCAGATGCTGCAGATGCTCCCCCTTTCTTCGGTCAAAACATTTCTGGCAAACCTTCTTTGGCAAAGCATTGTCTGGCAAACTAAGGGCATAATTGTCATTTGATTTGAATGATATAATTAGAACATTTTTATATCTTACTGACTATGTGAATACATCTATAAATAATTTGTCAAGAGTGTTAAGGAGAGAATCTAGACTACTCGAGGCACTTAGAGAACTTGGATGCAGGGACTTATGGTTCCTATTGCTGGCTTTCTCAGTGATTTGATGCTTGACGCATGGTGGTTTCCTTGGTATGTTTATATCACAACTTTTCAGTCATGCAGTGAGGATGGTAACATCCATGATGCTTCAGGAACACATGCATGGAGATGAAGAGGAGAAATATGTTAAAAAAAAAAAAAAAAATGTTGTTAAGAGGCACTTTTCAGTGGCATTTTCTGAAAAGCAGAAAGTCCAAGTGTATTATAGTTGAGAATTCTGTATAGGACACTGTCAGTAGTTGAGGGACTTTGAAATATAGTGAGATGGAAGCATGAACCCAAGTAATGGGAGACTCTACTTTGAAATAGAGCTCTTGAATAGATTCCTGAGCTGGCTTTTGAGGTATCAAATAAAAATATATCATTGTGCATGCATAGCTAAGAAATGGTTTTGTGCATGTTTAATTTTAAAAGTGATTCCCCAAGACACTGCTTTCTCTGTGTTCACTCTTACATTTTGCTCACTCCTATTATTGTCTGCATAAATAACCAGTTCCCTCTGTCAAATCTGAAGTTCCAAACTGAGACTCCCTCCCTCCCTACTACTCCCCAAAGCAACATGCCTTACTTACCCTGCCATGCTTGTACACACGTATCATCTCAACATACAGTTCCAGATACTATGCATTCTGATAAATCCTCAGTCTTTCACTGCCATCCCATCAAAATATGCTTATTTACACATTCACAGTCTCAGGAAACTCTACCAATGCCATCCTGCCTGTAACAGAGCATTAGAGGTAGCAGGCAGCCTTGTATAATGCTGATGGTATGGGAAAAAGAGATCAGTAGTCCAAGAGACTAATTGATCTAACCTTAAGAAAGGTTCCAATCACATTTCTTCAGATCCCCCAGATCTAAACACATTCTTCTAATCATCTGTATTTCTGTCATAAAAATATCTCAGTGAATAACACAAGGAAGAGATAAGAAAAACAATGTCTGGGGTTCAGTGTAATATACAGCATCAAACAATGTCCTGTGCTGTGGAAGCCCCTTTCAAGAATGCTTTGGCACTACAGCACCCACAGTTTGGGCACCCTGACTATAAACCAAACCCAAGAGTTCTCCTTGAGCTCACTACAAAAATTACAGAGACAGCAGAATATCTCAGAGGGCAAATCATAGAATCACAGAATCCCAGCCTGGTCTGGGTTGGAAGGGACCCCAAGGGTCACAGAGCTCCAACCCCCTGCCACAGGCAGGGACACCAACCTCAGGCCTGGAGCTACACAAGGTTGCCCAGGGCCCCATCCAACCTGGCCTTGAACACCCCCAGACACGGGGCACCCACCCCCTCTCTGGGCAGCCCCTTCCAGTCCCTCACCACTCTCTCTGGAAAGAACTTCCCCCTAATATCCCATTCTAACCCTTCCCTCCTCCAGCTTCACTCCATCCCCCTTGTCCTGCCATTGTCTACCCTTTCAAAAAGCTGTTTGTGTGCTCCCTTCAGGGACTGGCAGGCTGCAATGAGGTGCCCCTGAGGACACATTCCCAGAGAGTCCTATTGACCAACTACTTGAAAAGCTGGAAGTTTGTTTTCCTAAAATTCAGGATCCTGACTATGCTTCTTGCCTGACACATACCCTTTAGGACTCTGAACTCCACCAGCATGTGACCACTGCAGCCCAGGCTGTCCAATATTGACATCCCTGGTGAGCTCACCTGCATTGGTGACTATCAGGTCCAGTTTCAAATCATTAAAGTGAAACTGAGCAGCTTACAGCTTCACTGATATTTCTTCCTGCCTGTTTTAAAGATGGTCATGGTATTAGCCTTTTTCCAATCACATGGGACCTTCCCTATGTGTCTTCATTTTTCACCACTGATAAACACCTTGCAACTACACTGAAAAATTCCTTCAGCATCCTTTGATGAGGAACACTGAGCCCCATGGATATGAACACATACAAGTTCTCTTAATAAGTCAAGCTTCACTAACTAGTTGGTTAGCACCACCCCACTGGTTTTCATCCCTTTCTTAAACTCCACTGGAAGATGCAGATGCCTGGGGATAAGCTTTGTCTCTGCAGACTTATGCACAAAAGGTGCTGCATACTTAGGTGTTTTCTGCATGATCTTTCACTAGGTGGACTCCCATATTCAGCATTAGACACATATTTCCTCTGAACTACCTTCTGAGTCATCCACACAGAAATGTCACCTTTAATGTCCCTAAATGCTTTAAATTAATATTTTGTTGCCAGTCATTGCCTCCACTTCTTAAATACTTCTGTGTTGCAGTTCATCAAGAAGTTTTCCACTTAGCTAAGATGATTGTTCCTTTTCAGGAAGAACAAGGTGGTTTGTTCCTGAGATCACAATAATTTTCCTTTAAGCCCTAGCCATCTCACCTGAGCTGTCTTCCCTTTCACAGCTGCTGCCAATGGTGTTCTAGCTAGCAGTTCCCTGAATACAATGAATTCCAGTCTTACGAACTGTGGAGTGCTAATACTGTTGCTAACTTCCCCAGCTTTCCACTAGATGCTTCACTCAGTCACCATGTGGTTGCTGCAGCCTGAGCTGCCATATGGGATCATATTTATCACTAGTTCACCCCTCCTTTCAGTACTCAGCACTGCCCATCCAGTACTCACACTGGGGTATTGTCATTAGTACAGTCTTCTGGCATTGCTTGCCCACTGCTGTTGCCTCCCACAGGTGTCCACATGGCTGAAATCCAAATGGCAGAGGAGACTGCAAAACTGGAGAGAATTAATACACATAAGCAATTAGCAGGAGATCTCAGGATGGCACTGCTCTCACCTTGTCTTTTCCATGTCATCACCAGTTACCCTGGCAGGATGCTATGCAATTTTTCCTGTTATCCTAAAGAAGACACAGAGGACCAAAGACTTCTTAGTGCAGCAGTCTGCAGCTGTGAGCAGGTATGCCCACGTGTACTGGTTCTAGTGCAAAGCATGAAATTCACAAGCAATCTGTGAGACTCCAATGTCAGGCCCATAACACCCATTTAAGGAGAGATCCCTTTGTTGTCTCCCCTCCATTAGTCAGCTGTAGGAGGCTGGAGAGAGCTGTGAGCTGCTCAACTTCTGCTCAGGTAGAAAATCTGTTCTCCTCATCAATGTTTTTCCCTATGATTCTCCACATAAGAGATCACACCTATCTCAAGAGAAACAAAACCAGCAGCATCAAGTCCCTTCTGGAAGTGCAGGTAGATGCCTTCTGCACCATGGGAGACTGTCCATGTATGGCTTCAGCTTGGCCAAGTATTGCCTTTAAGAAGGTAAAGGCATGAAAGGTCCTTATAGCTACAGTGCAATGAGCTGCCACTTTTTGTGGTGCTACACCCAGCCTGTCCCAATCCCACAACCAGCCTGTCCCAGTCCCACATAGCTGGATGGATGTTATACTCAGCCAAGGGCTGGGAGTCTACAAGCACCCTCAGCAGCTTCCTCTAGAGCTCATCATTAGGATCAAGAAGGTTGAAGAGATCTACAGAATCAAAGTAACTGTGCCACAGACAAGAAACTTCCCAGCTGTCCTCCAGTACCTCACAGGTGGCTGCCCAGATGTTCCTGCAGCTGTTACTCTGTCATTGCCTCAGTATCTTGCAGCCCCTATGCTATCCTTCCAAGTAGAACTGCTCCATGAAATTCATATTAGGAGCTTGGCACCACAAAGCAAGGAGTGGGGCAACTGAGCAGCTGAGAATGCATTCTCACTCTATTAACATGTGGAGATTGAGCACTTGTCAACTGATTTTTGTAAGAATTGCAGCTCCCTGTTCTGCAGGATCTGAGCTGAAAGGATTCTGGAGTTCACACATGGGCTGAGAAGTTGTCAGAGAACGTTCTGAATGCCCCAGTACCAACTAAAGAGTTGATGGTTGGCAGACTGGAATTCGGGTTTAGCTTTTTGGCATCATGCTGCTGATGAGAATGCCTGCATGTGGGATGGGAGAGACCCAGCAAGGAGTTCAGAGTAGAGTACAGAACCACAAGTTACCTTGTCTTCAAAACACCATTAGCTACTTCAAGATCACAATTAGCTACTTCTGCTAAGCCTCCCCATGGATAGTGTTTGACTACGAAGTGAGAGGTCTGTGTTCTGCACTCTCCTTTACATGGGAGGGGTGTGCATCCCTTCCTTGTAGGTATGGATGTGTTCTGGGTGGATGCACTGTCCACAACCCTGCCTTGAAGCTTGGCCACTGTGCAGGCAGGCACACTGACCCTGTTTTGAGTTAAGTCCCCTTGCTGTGTCACTGGTTGTCTGCAAACACATGCAGTACACATTATGAACAGAGATAGTACGTTGAGAGGGTAGAGTTGAAAAGGTGCTTTGTTGGGATACATTTGTGAAAGTATACTTTTCTGTTCCTGTTCTCTAGTAGACTGTGAGGTCTTTCATTAAGTTTTACAGCCTTTTCTGCTAAATCATACCTCCATCAGATATTGAAGACTGGTTTTCACCACCCTGAGCATTTTAACTAAAAATCAAAATATTAAAAATTTGTGACCTTTTCTGCATTGTTTACATTGGATCTAATGGTTAGATGAGCTATCAATCCTCATCAGACAGGATGAGAGACCTCGTGGTGAGATGGATCAGATTATTTGTGTCCTACAGAAGCCACAGGGAGCACTGTGGAATCTGAATCACATGAACTCTGTCTTGCAGAGATTGCCAATGAATAACCAGGCACATTCTGTAGTGCTTGAGGTTTTTAGGTGGGCTGTTGTTCAAGAGGAAAAGTTCTAATTCAATTCATATTCATATATCTGCATAGACCAGCCCCTGAGGAAATAACCCAAACTGAAGCCTAGGCTGGAGACTACAGCACGAGGCAGATACTTGTGAGGAGCTGCAGACAGAAAGCTGATTTGAAACACGGTTACTTGCCCAAGTCGATTGCCAATTGCTGCAGAGACCTCCCAACAGCTTCTCCTTTCTGAAAGTACAGGCAGCAGGAAGAAATTATTCAGCTTGAAGAGTGATTGTTCTGATTTCTCTTCCTCCTTTTATTTCTGCAGGCTTTTTCTCTTTGGGATGCTGAGATGCTGCCTTCATCTCTTCCATTTACCCTGTGTTTGCTGTTTGGCATTATGCCTGGAAAAGTGAATGGCAATCACTGCCTAAGCCCTCCTTCAGGTATCAGTATTTGCAGGAATCTTTCAAAAAAGGTGTTGTTTCAGCATGGATTGCCTAAATTCACTTCCACTGGAATGAGTATTTAGTATCAGTGTCCTTATATTCTAGAAAAAAATACTTTGTTCAGCACTTTGATTCTGCCTTAAAACCATGTCTGCCAAGGTGAGACCTAGCTTCTGAAAGACCACTCTCTGCTCTAATGCTTTTTCTTGCCAGATTCTATAATTTGTAGAGAATGAAATAGTATCCCACTCACCTAGAATAAATTGCAAAATCTATATTCAGGAATCAGGGTATCACTTTCCAGGCTAAAAAAAAAAAAAAAACCCAAACAAAAAACAAAAACAAAACCAAAAGACAAAGAAACCCACCCCAGAAACCAAGCAAGAACCAAAACACCATCAGCCCAAACCAGCAGAGGCTGGGATAGTGACAAACATTTTCTTGGGAGATAGAAAATCATGTGGAATAGAGGTACACTTACAACTTTTCCATGATACAGGATGAAGGATGAAGTTCCCTAAATTGCTCATGATTTCCATCCCCATCCCCCCAAAAAAAACTCTTTCAAATTGCACCATGCAGGCTTTTCAGCTTGCAAGTGCTGCTGTTGTTCATGCTGTCATTATGGTAGGGCCTGTGGAGACAGATCTATTTGGTCTGTAGCCTGTGATGGACAGTGTGACAGAGACTGCCCAGCCACTGCAGCAGCAGGATTTCTGCTGCCCTCTGTGTAAAATGAGAGCTGACAGGAATGTTAGTGCAGGAGAAGCAGAAAAGTCAGAATACTGCTCTGTAGGAAAACTGCTCATCCCTACACTTCTGCTAGGATGTGGCTGTACACTGGACCCTGGAGATGGTAAGAGAACATTTTCCATATCAAAAGGTTATTTCTCAGTTCAGCATAGATCTGCTAAGGTGCATGCTTCCACTGTCATGTCCAGAATGTGCTCTGTCCATATTTTTCATGTGTCATCTGGTTAGGAAATGAGGAAGTGTGCCAATAAACTAACCCTTCTTGATAAACATGGCTGAAGGAGCTGGCTGAGAGAATTCCTGCAAGCAATAAGTGATTTCCCAGGAAGAACTAACGATGATCATAACTAATGAGATTTAAAATCTGGATTTCAAAAGCAGTGTGGGCTATCCATTTTAACCATGGCAAATGTAAGCAAAAAAATTCTGGGTGTACATGTGAGCACTTGTGACAACAAGCTGATGTCACAGGCTGGCCCTGAAGGGGCTCTAATGGCTTTGCCCTTCTGCTCTATTTGGAAGCTGATTTCTGCAGATCTTAATGCAGTTGTGATTTACTTTCATGTCACAGAAAGTGAATGTGCCTGTCCTAGGGGGAACTTCAATGATAAATTTGTTGCTATTTAGCCTCCCACAGAGTGGGATTCTTGGAAGTCCTTAGAATGAGTTAACTGAACATGAGAGGCAAATAAAAGACACCAAGAGGGATTAGGGGATGGGCAGCTTTCAAATGTGTACCACAGGTGCACCACTACTCACACTCCCCCTTGTCTCCACAGCTCACATCAACGGAAGAGACCTGGGCAGTAGCTTCTGGCCAAGGAGATGACATTCAGGATGCCCTTTCTATCACCCACCAAAGCAGCTGAGGGGCTCCTGTTACAGAGCAGGTGAGTGGGATGGGCAAGCTGGGAGACCACTGCATAGAAAAAGGTAATCAAAACAGCAAGTAGTTGGAAGACAAGTTAGGAAGGGAAGGGAAGGAAAATGTAAGATTAAATTCAACAGCTGAATTCTTCATTAATTTAGCAATTAATCTGCCATGCATCCAGTAAAAAGGGCCTACAAAAAGATCCTTTCTTTCTGCCATTTCTACTTGCACAGGAGCAGCAGGGATTTGTATCTTTCCCTCAGCATTTCAGGTGGATGCAGAGAGCAATTAAGGAAACATTTAGGCTGATTGACAAGGAAATACATCTGCTAACAGGAGGCTGTGATGGAGTCTAGGAAGTAACAGGGGCTTTAGTTCCTCCAATTTTGTCAAGAAGGTTCTTTCTTTAATACAGAACACTTTCCAAAAATTCTCTAACTGTAATAGCTAACCCAGGAGATACAGAGGTCCCCTAGTCCAGGAGCTCACAGATTTGAGATCCTCTCAGTGGGGAAGCAGTGTGTTGGAACATATGCACTACACCTATTTTAATCTTTCTCTCTGAGCTGGTCCTTTATGACCACTCTGCAGCACTGTTTTCCCCATGGTGGGTGAGCATTGTCAGCTGACAGGCAGCCCAACTCCACAGCGTGTCAGTGCTAAAGGCTAGAATTCTGCAATGGCAATAACTACCCAAGAGGAAGGAATCTGTGGTTTCCAACCCCTTGGTATGCTATTTGGATCCTGGTAATGTATCATAATTTATGACCTCCTCAAGTGAATAGTACTGTTAGTTCCAGGGAAAGAAAACCTGTGAATGACAATCTTTTTCTGTACATTTGAGCTATGTAATGTATCTTGTTTAGGCTAGCACATTGCTATAGTTCACACTACATCATTAGAGAGCTATTTTTTCCCCCCAAGTTAAAGAACTCTGAAAAAACAAGTCTCATATGTCCATAAAAATAACAAGACTTCTCGTTTTTAAAGGATGATTACAGTGTTTCTTAAACAAAAGGAAAATCATTGACTTTGGGAAATCGAGTTTTATATACCTTAGAATGTATTCCCCAAACTAACCTTGTTGTTCAAGGAAGCAAATAAATAGAGCCTTTAAATGGGAACTTTTTTCAGCAGGAAAAAATAAGCTTTTAGTATATAAAAATAGCATTTCATGTATCAACATACCTACATAATTAAGAGGTGAAGTGGGATGTATACACCTTCTCAGAAATTATAGCAACTTTTCCAGGCAGGATCAGTAATTTAATATGAAATGTAAACATAAAAATAGACATGCTGATCATCACAGTTTAAGTTAAAAGACAGCTATTGATATACTTACTGGTTTTCTATAGAAGTCCAAATGATAGCATTGATATCTTGACAGTTCTTGGGAGATGCTTGTCTAAAACACATCCCTAAAAGAATAAAGGACATCATGCTTTTTATTTCAAATTAAACAGCTATAGTCCTGGCAATATAGTCCTCTATGTTTCTTAATGTAAACCATTTTTATATGACAAAATTCTTTTAAAACTCCCACATCTATCTTTACTTTTTTACCACTTGCCTTAAAAAGTGAAGTTCTACCCATAGGTTTTTCTAAGTCATAATTCTTTAGTGTTGTCATTCAGGCTCCTCTTTGATCTATAAAAAGATTTTATTTTTTTCCAGAAGAGGTTTACAAATGTGCTCTATTCCAAGTGGTGTAGACTATTCTCAAGACAACCCCTTGTTGAGGAAAAATCCCATTCGATTACAACACCACAGAAATAGTACTTCCACTAACATTTGCAATAACTTAATACACTTGAATATATTAATGAAATAAATTGTTTAAACAGTTTGACACTTGTGTGTACAAGCCATGCTCCTGAATCAGAAATATTTTCTCAAATTTTCTAGAGCTATTCTTAAACCTGATCCCATTCTGGATTGCCAAAGTAACTCGAATGCACTCCTACTTCTGTCAGCTCAGGGTCTTTCCTCTGAGCATCAGTAACTTAACATTTCCAGGCCTTCTTTGTTCTGTCCCAGTGGTGAACACATGAGGCTGGCTGACCAACCGGGATGTATTTAAACCTCTGTCGTGTGAGTCAGGGCCAACCCGTGGGCCAGGAACTTTCAGCAGCTTTAAAAGCACCGCTCTGAAACAGACGGAGCCGCTGGTCTGTAGCAGGCCGGACACCCAGAGAGGTTCCACCTCGGCGGCTCCCTGCTGCCACCCCCCGGCAATGGCTGCTCAGCACTGGGCCCAGTCGGGTGCTGCCTGGCTGAGCTCCCCGGCGCTGTCAGGAGCCTGCTGGGGCCCTGCGAGCGGCACCCCACGGTCCCAACCCCTGTGATAATGCCATCACCCACTGTCAGAGCTGCAGCCCCAACCACTTTTTCATCTGCTGGTGTCCCAGAGCAGTAACACTGTGGCACAGCAGCACTGCAGGGATCACTCTTGACTTGTGCTTTAACCAGGGAGAGCAGACTTAAGCCTGCTCCTGATCTTTAACATTTCAGCTGAAAGGAGCTGTGCTGGAGCAAGTCTCCCTGGGGTAAGAATAGCAGCTGCCATCTTAGGACACAGCACAGTTGTCCAGTGCCTACATGGCAGCACGTTGCACTGAACACAACCTCCCTGCCATGGAATGTCTTGGAGCGCTATTAGTGGAAGCGTATCATCTGCACAGGCAGGCATGACCCTGCGCAGGAGTCTTGCAAGAGCATGGCTATTTTGAGCCTTTGACAGGGAGGATGGAGGGGGACAAATGACAGGCTGATCCTCCTGGCATGGGCAACCTCTCCAAAGCTCTCTGTGGCCTTGTCTCCTGCTCAGGGAATGGCTCTTGTGAAGGCTGATGGGTGATTGGTGGGAGCACAGAGCCCAGGAGGCAGGAACCACGAGGGAGCTCCTGCCTGCTTACAGCAAGTCCTGCCTGAGGCTGTGCCTGCTTTATTTCCAATAACAGCCATGAGAGTTAGAGAGAGACCAGAGGCTGTGTAGCTACTTGCACATGACAGTTGACTTTGCAAGCCAGAGGCTAAAGGAGGTTGTGGTAGATCAGACACAGTTCTACTCGTAATGGGAGAGCCACTTCTTCAGGGAGTTGTCCGTCCTTTCACACCAATAACTCTTTGTGACTGTTGTTTTGTACAAATCACTTACTGATGTGGCCATGATCCATCAGCCTGCTCTCTACTCTTCACAACTGGCACCTTCTCTTCTCCACACCTGGCTTTGCTGGCTGCATTCCTTCATCCTGATGACACATCCTCAGGCATCCAGACTTCAGGTGATGTGAGGCAAAGGATATTTCAGGGTCTGTAGAGGAGGATTTCAGAAGCTCTCAGAATTTTATGCTTATACAAGCTAACAGGGATACTAATGAGCTGTTGTGTGTCATCTAGACTGCTCATCCCTGCCTAAAGGTTTGGGGACATGTGTAGTGTGGCTAGAGATTCTTCAGGCACCTAAGAAGAGTCAACTCATAGGTCAGTCAACAATCATTTTCGACACAGCCTGGGTCCCTTTAGCCCACACAAACCCCACTCCCATCTTCATGGCCCTGATATTCTCAGTGCTCCACAGAGGACCTACCTCTGCTTTTGCATACTAGCACCTGTACAGTAGACAGGTGGAAAGCTGTGGGCTGTCACAAGCTTTCCACAGCAGCACGTATCCTGGGCATCTCCTCCTGAGTCTGCTTCTTGTTTCCTTTCATTTCCAGCTGCTCCTCACTCCTCACTTGCTGCTAATGTGTTTTTCCTTCACTCCACATTGGTCAGTATCAAGGGCTCCTGCAGCCTTGAGTCAGCTGGGGTGAATGCTTCAGACAGCTACAACAGAGCATGCAATTGCATCAGTTGATGTAGCTGAAAGGATTTCCAAATGAACTTCATAGCCCTCAGTTACCACTAACCTGTGTTTGTTTCACTGCATGCACAGCCCTGCAGGTGCTGAGGTTTCTAGCATCCCCCAAGGCTGTATAGTCTCCCTGAAAATAAGGGACAGAAGTTACTAGGGAGCCGAGAGTTGTCAGTTCTGTAAAAACATCAGTTTAGGCAGACGTTGTGGCTGGGCTGATCTTTAACTTACCTTGGCACTGTCCATGTGCCTTTCACCCAAACTAGAGGCAGGGTGAAATGCATTGGAAGAATCCAGCTGAGGTAGCTGACAGAAGGCATGAGACTGCATTTGTATGTGCCCACTTTGACTGTTATTCAGATCAGGTTCTGAATGAAGGAAAAAGTGCTGGATAATTCCCCCTTCCCTTCTTGCCCAAAACAGAAAGCCTGTAAGCAGCCCAAAAGTTAGGTTATAAGGTTATACCTATCAGTTTTTTTCTTTCCTCTTGCCTGAGACAATGACACGTGTAGCAGCCTGTTGTGCAAGAGGTGACAGGGCTGACCTTTGTGGTGACATGTTGAGGAGGTGTGCTGATCCATGCAGTGTGTGAGAAGTGGGCCCTGAGGGACAGGCCTTCCAGCACGTGGCTGCAGGCAGGGCTCAGTGCTTTGTCCACTGCAGAGAAACTGGGAGCAGGTGGTGGCAGAGCCTCAGGGAATGGAGGGTAAGAGAGATGGCCCCATACCATATGTTGGAACAGTGCTCTGTGTGCTGAAAATTGGCCCTGCCACGGAACTGTCAGTCCTTCGTGGTGCAGTGCACAGGGACTTTGGGAAGCTTACTCAGGGACTGATGTCTGGGCTTTGTGACTGCTGGGATCACAAAGACAGACAGGGAAAGGAAAAGGAAACAGGATCACCCTCTGCTGCCTCTCACATGGAAAGTAAGCTGTGCTGAAAGCACCATGGGAGAAGCCGATAGACTGTGCTGGAGACAGAAGAGAGCACAGGCTGGACTATCCGTTGTCTCCACAGAAATGGCCAGTCTCCAAGTTTGCAAGGCCTCAACCCAGAGTGTGCCTCAGCTTCTCCCTTGCCCCAGCCAGGAAAAGCAAGAACACCTGAGCAGCAGTGCACTATCCCAGGCTTGGTGAGGAAAAAACAAGGAAGCACTGTTCATCGTGGGTATGCAGAGCAATCTACAGGCTTTATTCTCTAGACAGTGACAGGGTTACAAAGACGCATGGCAGAAGAAAGAGACCAAGAGGTTCACACTTTGTGCATCCCTCAGGTCACTTGGCTGCCTCAGGACATCCTCACTCTTCCTCTTCTATCTTCCTATGAAACTCCCGGCTCTTTGCTCGCAGCTTGTTGACCTGGGACTCAGCAATGTCAGCCCGCTCCTCAGCTTCCTCCAGCTCATGCTGGATCTTGCGGAACTTGGACAGGTTGACATTGGACAGCTCCTCCTGTGAGGGCAGAGGGAATCCATGGTGAGGAGCCCAGGGCAGGGGGACTCTTAATCCTCCTGGGCCTCAACCCTGTAGGGCTGCAGCTCTTCCCTCAGGGAAGGTACAAACCTCCATCCCCAACCACCATGGCTTACTCCTAGGCCTCAGACAGACCTCCCCATTGTCCCCTTTTGGGAAGATCCATTGCAAACAGGTCACAGCAGGCTTTGAATGTAATTCCACTTTGGAGTGTAGGAAGGAAACAAACTGGGCAGCTGGAAATCAGGTTTGCTTCATAATGCCACACTCATAACTTCAGGGGCTGCAGGACATCCCTCGGATGCTTCCTGATTGCACCATGCCCAGAAAAAGCAAAGGCTCCTTGCACAAGTCAAAAAGCAGTGCACAATGTGGCCTGGGAGCATACTTTCAACACCTTCTCGAGCTGCTCAGTTTTCCCTGGCTATATCCAAAGTGTGGAATTCCTTGTGGTAGATGAGGCTAGGAGAATTAATGAGCATCTCAAAGACCCTGAAGCCCTCAGTTACTGAAGGGTGGCACTTCTCGAGTTCCTTATGATTGTCTCCTCAGTGACCATGATACCCACTTGGAAAGTGTTTCTTGCCAGACAGCCAGAGTGATACTTACAGCCTCTTCAGATTGCCTCTTGTAGGATTTCACCTTCATCTGCAGCTTGTCCACCAGATCCTGGAGCCTCAGGATATTCTTCCGGTCTTCCTCAGACTAGAGTGGTTGGGAAGCAGGAAAGAGAGTGAATTCCTGGTTTCCCAACATGTGACACTGACAATTCCCCTTGGGGATGGATTTGAGTTCCTGTGAGAAAAGTGTCAGCCCAAGGCGGCCTCCTGCCTTACCTGGTAGGTCAGCTCCTTCACCCTCCTCTCGTACTTGCGCACACCCTTCACGGCTTCAGCGCTGCGCTTCTGCTCAGCATCAACCTCCCCTTCCAGCTCCCGCACCTGCAGTGAGAAGCCCAGTGTTAGAGCTTCCCTGCCTGCTGGTTCCTTACGGGACATGGTCACACTCATGCACAAACACCAGCCCTACTCACCCTGGCCTCCAGCTTCTGGATTTGCTTCTTGCCTCCCTTCAGTGCCAACTGCTCGGCCTCGTCCAGACGGTGCTGCAGGTCCTTCACCGTCTGGTCCAGGTTCTTCTTCATCCTCTCCAGGTGGGCGCTGGTGTCCTGCTCCTTCTTCAGCTCTTCGGCCATCATGGCTGCCTGATGAGAGGAAAGGGTCATAGGCATTTTGGGGCTGGAGGCAGTTTGGAGAAGAAATGCACCACAGGCCCTGAAGAGAGTCCCCAGCTCACATCTGTGATGGCCTTCTTGGCCTTCTCTTCAGCATTGCGGGCTTCCTGGATCGTATCCTCCATTTCACTCTGAATTTGGGCAATGTCTGTTTCCAGCTTCTTCTTGGTGTTGATCAAGCTGGTGTTCTGTGCAAAGAGAGATGGCAAGGCTTGTATTCTCAGGCCTGCAATAGCAAACCTACAGCCTGAGAGAAGTGGTAGCTTACAAAATGTGAGTGGTTCAATGGGCCCTAAGTAGGACTTTCCTTGTGGACAGCAGTAGAGACCATTGGCCTGTCCAATCTCTGGTATCTAACAGCCCTTTGTGTTTGCTGAGTGTCAACCCAACTGCTTTTGGCACCAAACCCTTACCTGGGTATGGAGGAGCTGCACCCGCTCAGTGGCATCCAGCAGCTCCTGCTCAGCCAGTTTCCTCGACCGCTCAGTCTGCTCCAGGGCTCCCCGTAGCTCCTCAATTTCAGCCTGCAACAGGTTTGCTCTGCGCTCCACCATGGCCACCTGCTCCTTCAGGTCCTCTTGTGCCCTGAGAGCATCATCCAAGTGTATCTGTGTGTCCTGTGAAAGAGACAAGAGAAATTACAAGTCAGCAGTGTGCTTGGGTGCCAGAAAAGGCAGGGGAGGGTTTCCTCTGTCTGTAGCTTTGCTGAGCAGACCTTGAGCACTCCCTGTGTGTTCCGCAGGTTCTTTTGTGCCTCTGCAGCCACACGGTTGGCATGGCTCAGCTGGATCTCCATTTCATTGAGGTCTCCTTCCATCTTCTTCTTCAGTCTCAGGGCTTCATTCCTGCTCCTGATCTCAGCGTCCAGGCTGCTCTGTAAGGACTCCACAATTCTGAGGTGGTTTCTCTTCATCTGATCAATCTCCTCATCTTTCTCTGCAATCTTCCTGTCAATCTCAGCCTTCACCTGGTTGAGCTCAAGCTGGAGGCGCAGGATCTTCCCCTCTTCATGTTCTAGGGAGGCCTGGGCAAGCAGGCACAAACATTTGTAACACAGCTACTGATTGCTGTTTAGTGCAGACACAGTGATGATGGGTGTGTACCTCAGCTTCCTCCAGAGCAGCCTGGATTTCAGACTTCTCCTGCTCAATCTGCTTCTTGACTTTCTCCAGCTCATGAATCGCCTTTCCTCCCTCGGCAATCTGCTCCGTCAGGTCAGAAATCTCCTCTGTGGGAACCAAGAGCAAAGGCCCAGTCAGGCACAGAGCTGAATGGGGAGGGCCCTGTCACAACAAGGGGACAGGCAGCTCTGCCCACCTGCAGGCACAGAGCCCTGTGGAGCGCTGGGCACTGGTGGAGAGTGAGAAAGCCCTGCCAGGAGCAGAGGGCCAGGGACTTACGCTGCAAGTTCTTGTTCTCACGCTTCAGCGTCTCCAGGTGGTCCAAGGACTCCTCGTAGGCATTCTTCATCTTAAAGAGCTCCGTGCTGAGAGAGCGAGACTCCTTCTGGGAGGCTTCCAGCTCAGCCTGCGTTTCCTCATACTTCTGCTTCCACTCTGCCAGGATCTGAAGAGAAATGGGGCGTCAGCATGGATCAGGCCATCAGGAGGGCACGCTCTGCCCAGGAACCCCAAGGCTGCAGCCCTGAAGACCTTGTCAAAGTTCTTCTGCTTCTTATCCAGAGCTGCACAGGCAGCATTTGCTCGCTCCACATCAATCATCAGGTCCTCCACTTCATTCTGCAGCCTCTGCTTTGTCTTTTCCAGGGAGGCACACTTGGCATTGACGGCTTCAACGTGCTCCTCTGCATCCTGCAGGCGCTGTGCCAGCTTCTTCCTGGGAGGGGATAAACACAGCTCATAAGTGGTGACTAAAATGGACTTTGCTTTGTCATTTTCATCCCAGTGTGGAGGCACTTTGCATTGTTTGGTCCAATACACACAGTAGAGAGCCTATCCCAGGCTGTCTTTCCTTTTTCCCCAGTTCCAGCTATTCCTCTGCCTTCTGCATAGACCACATTTTGCCTTTAATATGCACTCTTTCTCATGCAGCCTTTTTCTCTGTGCCTTTCCAAACCATACTTTTATGGTACTTTTTTTTTTTAATGTAACTTTTCCTCAACCTACGAGTAGGCTTTCACCCCTGAGCATCTAAATGGTCTCTTATTTGTTTGAGCCAACCTTTCTCGCCTTCCCAACGTACTTGGCCTCCTCCAGCTCCTCTGTGCGCTGAATGGCGTCTGTCTCATATTTGGTTCTCCACTGGGCCACTTCGCTGTTGGCCTTGGACAGGGCACGCTGCATCTCCCCCTTGGCTTCCTGCTCCTCCTCATATTGCTCCCGGAGCAAGTCACAGTCGTGCCGAGCAGACTGCAAGGCGTGGGCCAGGGCGTTCTTGGCCTGGTGGTAACATGATTGCAATAAGGAGTAAATATATCCTGGGAATTATTCTTTTACTGGCACTGGAATATATCCCAGACATATACAGACTAACTGACAGCATGAAAAAAATAAAAACCTAGCTCTTATACACCGCAAAAACTCGAGTCCTGCACTAGGATGGCCTAGATTTCACGAACTAATGTCACGTTTTGAACATTTGATTAGGTAAGACTTTGAACCTTTGAATACTGAACCAAAAAGAATGTGATGTAAAATATTTATTCTTATATAAAACATGAAATATCTTTACCTTTATTTCTTCCTCTAGTTGCCTCTTCAGTTCTTCAATTTGCTGGGTAAAAGCCTGTTTCCCTCTAGACAGCTGAGAAATTAAAGTATCTTTTTCCTCCGCCTGGCGTGCATATTCACCTGGAGAAGTTTATAATGAGGAAACCACTTTAACAGTAAGAAGCTTTATTTAGAGGGTTTTTCATTTCCAAACCAGAAATGGAAGGGACATACCTGATTCTGTCTGCAAACGAGCTCTTTGAGCACTGAGATCACTGACCATACGTTGATTCTGCTCATCCTTTGTTTTAAATTCATTCAGCTGGTCTTCCAGAGTGCGGCACATCTTCTCCAGGTTTGCCTAGGTGACAATGAAATATAAGAAAATAGAGTTAATAACTCAATTCTGCCTTAGGTGTAGCAGGAGGAGCTGTCCAGATGATGTCGTTTGTGTATTTGGGTACTACACATATGACCAGAGTTCTAGACATTAGATTTGGATAAAACAGTTCTATTATAAACTGATAATAGTTAAATAAGGTAAGATTAAACATAAATATTACACTGGTTACAAATGACTAATAGAAGTATTTGTGTACCTTGGCTTTGGAGACAGACTCCATGTTACTGGCCAGGTCGTCAATCTCCATCTTCAGCTCACTCTTCTCCTTCTCCAGCTTCTGCTTCACTCGTTGCAGGTTGTCGATCTGCTCCCCAAGCTCAGCCGTGCTGTCCGCGTGCTTCTTGCGCAGGGCGGCAGCCGTGGCTTCGTGCTGCAGCGTGGCCTCTTCCAGGTCACGACGCATCTTCTGAAACTCTGCCTCACGCTTCTTGTTCATCTCCACCTGAGCTGCAGTAGCTCCTCCTGCTTCTTCCAGGCGCTCGCTGATCTCCTCCAGCTCCCTGGAGAGGTCAGCACGATGCTTCTCTGCTTTTGCCCGAGAGGTTCGCTCGGCCTCAATTTCCTCCTCCAGTTCCTCAATCCGAGCCTGGGGAACAGCAGGGACCCTTCACACCCCTGCCCTCCTCCTGCCTCACCTGAGACTGGGTGCAAGAGCAGAGGGGACAGACACTTGCCTGCAGCTCCTTGATCTTCTTCTGTAACTGGATGCCAAGAAGTTGCTCATCCTCGATTCTGCTCTGGATCTGGCTGATTTCAAAGTCTTTCCTTTGGGCAGAGCAAACCGTGTTAGAGCTCAAAAGGAAAAGACAAGCCCAGCAGCCCAGCACTCGCCTGCCCCACAGCCACACTTACTTCTTCAGTTTCTCATCCAGCTGCTGCTTATCATTTTCCAGATCCATTATGCTGTCTTGAGCCATCTTCAGGTCTCCTTCGAGCTTCCTCTTCGCTCGCTCAAGGTCCATGCGCAGTTTCTTCTCTTGCTCCAGGGACCCTTCCAGCTAAACAGAACGAGACCATCAGTGCTCGGCCAGCCAGGTCTATCTCCATGCCTGTGCTGTTCTTGCTCTCTGCCTGTGCACTTACATCGTCCACTTGCTGCTCCAGCTTGGTTTTAGCTTTGGTCAGCGTATTGACTTTGTCCTCCTCTGCCTGCAGGTCATCCAGTGTCTGCTGATGGGCCTCTTGGAGAGCTTTCTTCTCTTTGGTCAGCTTCACAATGGTCTCGTCCAGAGCTGCCATCTCTTCTGTGAGGTTTTTCACCTTGGAGTGGAACAGAACAAGTGCAGATCAAAAATGCTGTTTAGAACTTTACACTGTATAACAAAACAGAGGCTGTTTCTGGAGTGAGAGTGACATCTTCTGCGCTGTACCTTGTTCTCGGTGGCATGTTTTTCCTTCTCTACTTTGGCCAGTGTTAACTCGAGGTCATCGATATCTTTCTTCAGCTCTGAACATTCATCCTCCAGTTTTCTCTTCTTGGCTGTCAGCTCAGCATTAATTTCCTCCTCATCCTCAGCCCTTTCAGTCACTTCTTTAACCTTGGCTTCCAGTTGGATTTTGGTTTTGATGAGTTGGTCACATCTCTCCTCAGCATCTGCTAAAGCATCAGCTTCCTGGTGGGTAACACCATTTTAAGGCATTATTCTTGAACTGATTACTTTCATAGTCTAGAGTCCTAGCCATTTTTAGTCAAAAATTTGGTTTAAGGTCCAACAGAATGAAATATGATATAGAATTGATTTTTTTTCTGTTTCAAAACAGACAGTTTTTAGACCTAAGATCAAATACAATTCTTTTCAATCTACATGAACACCTGAATATTGCCATGTTTGTGCAAGTTATATAATCCAATATTATTCCATAATATCAAACATTAGAACAAGGTACATAGATTTGAATTCAGTTATAGGAGTATCTCCCACATTTATAAAGAACTGCGTGAGTGACGGGGATAATGGTTTTAAACTTGAAAAGGGGAGACTTAGGTTAGATATTAGGAAGAAGTTCTTCAATATAAAGGTTATAGATCACTGGATCTGGTTGTCCAGAGAGGTGGTGGAGGCCCCATCCCTGGAGATATTCAAAGTCAGGTTTGATGGGGCCCTGAGTGACCTGATCTAGTGAAGATGTCCCTGCTCACTGCATGGGGAGTGGACGAGATGACTTTCAAAGGTATCCTCCAACCTAACACATTCTATGAGTCTATGATTACTGAGAAAAGTCTTACCCACCTTGACTGCAGCCGCCTGGCAGTCCTTATTGAAGCTAGTTATGGTTTTAATAGTACCACTTAACAAAATGCAATTTAATTTGATTGAATCATAGTTTCTATGTGTCATTTGAAAAGGTAGTTGTAAATATCAACACCATCATCACAGTTCAGTTAGAATGAAGGACACTAGTAGTACTCACAGCCTGCACTTGGAGCTGCAGGTCATTTTTCTCCTGCACCAGTTTCACCATTTTCTCCTCCAGCTCCTTCCTCTTTGCCTCAGACTTTGCAAGCTCCTCCTTGGTTTTCTCAAATTCTTGCTTCATGTTGGCCATCTCCTTCTCAGATTCTGCACTCTTCAGCAAGGGCTTGATCTTGAAGAACAGCTTCATCCAGGGCCAGTGCTTGACATTCATGAATGCACGAATGTTGTACTGGATGCAGAAGATGGATTCTCTGAAAGGTAAGTCAAAATAATGTTAACTCTTTAGATCATGATGACACAGTAAGCCAAATACAGAGAACCTAATATGAAGAAATGCCTACCTCCTCTCCACCATTTTCTGGTATGCCATTCTACTCAGGAAGCCCCTGCACCTGGCCTGTGTGCGGGTGATGAGCTGTGCCAGCTTCTCATCTCTCATCTCTTCCAGAAGGCCTATCAGCCCAGCTTTGAAGAACACCTGAGTTAAGAACAGGAAGGTATGTACAGTATATGTGCTAGTTTTTCTGTGTAGCCTGGTACCCTGTTCTCCCATGTGAGATGATATGGGAAGAGAAGGAGCAAAAGCACAAAGAACATAAGTGTCGATAAACCATCTTTTATATCTCCAAGCTTCCAATTATAAGCAGTTGAGGCAATATTATAGCCAGGCTTTTTGCCTTTGTTTTTATGAACACATGATTTTTTTAGTCTACATTTTTGTTTTAAATGAGGATGCCTTGGTTAACCCTTGGTGAAATCACACTATGGCAATGACTATCAGTTATATTTAAAGGCTGAGTCAGTAGGTACTTAGTTTTCTTAAATACACTATTTGATCTTTTCACATACTGTCTGGACAATCTGAGTGTCATTCTCAAACCACAGAAACCAAAACCACATAGCCCTTGAAACAAACATTTCTTGTACCTTGGTGTGTCCAAATTTGTACTGAGTGTGGTCTATATCAATTGATCCAAGAAGTTTCTCACAGGCCTTCTTGCTGTCAATGAACTGTCCCTCTGGGATGGCACTGGCATTTAGTACTTTGTATCTGGGGGAAAAAATGTAAAGACTTGCATTAGACTCCATGATTGATCTCTAGGGTCTTTTCCAACCTAAATGATGCTATCATTATAAAAGGTCTGTTGTTGAGACCAAGTGGCTGGTATGCTGCAAGAGAGTCTAAGAACTGTTGAGAGCATGTCAGCACTGCTAAATATAAACTTTAGATAATGCTCTAGTCACTAGAATTGAAACAAATTTCACAAGCTGCACAGGATGGATAAAGTGATCCAGTAGTCTGACCTCTGTTTAAAATCTGCATACAGGACTCTGTTGGGAAATCCTTTCCTGCAAATTCTGATCCCTTCCAGCACACCGTTACACCGCAGCTGGTGAAGCACCAGTTCATGCTCCATGGCACCTAGCAATTCAGAGTACAAAAATACGCTATATTCTGTAGTGGGGAAGACCTGCACTATACTGAAGACCTTCTATATGTGAATCTCTTACCAGGTGTTTTGGTTTCATTAGGGATGATGCATCGTACAAAGTGGGGGTGAGTGCTGCGCAGATTGGTCATCAGCTTGTTTAAATTCTCCTAGGAGAGTCAGTAACAACAGTTTATATTAGCAAATGTAATTTCACAATAAGCATCGAGCCATCTGAAGTGAGAGAATGAGATAGTAGACTAAAATTAGTTTGCAGAATCCTGAACTGAAGCCCCCTGCACCAGTTTTTCTGACTTTCCAGAAATCTTTGCTGTTATTAGCTTAATAAATAAAATTTTGAAGATTAATCTGTAGGAAATATCATAATCTTAAACACACAGTGCTAACGAACTTCACTGACTCTAGTGGAATGTCTAGAAACTATATCCATCTTTCATTGCATGTACCTAGAGTTAAACTGATACCTCTGCCACAGTAGGCATTTAAGATGGGTTATAGAGCACAGCACACAGAACCTTGATCCAAGGTTCCTTTTTTCCCCCACTAGAAGAAAAAGAAACAACAGTGGCAAGGTGAGTTTTAGATGACTAGATTATATCTTCTAAGGTAAGATGAGAATAATGTGGGGTGAATCCAGCCTCGTTTTGTAATTAATATTTGTATAGTTATTTATAAATAATTATTTCCTGTAATTGGTGGAGGGAAGCAGGTATCTCCAGAAGACCCCTTAGAATATGTAAAAACAGCCAAAACATTTAGATGTCTTAGCACTCACATAACTAAACAAGATGGATAGTGGAAAGAAGTTTGAAAACACAACCAAAATGCTCCCAAATGCAGCAAATAGTATTTCTCCTGTAACATTACCTCTTAAGGTCTTATGACCTCTAAACATAGGCTTATTGCATAATGAAAGGGCAATGAAACATTCTGCAGCCAGAGATGGGCATCTGAAGGAAATTTGGTCTATTTGTATATTATCGAATATAGAATATTAGAAGTTTTTTGTGTGACATTCTTCCATCTGGAAACATTATCAGGGGACAAGTGAAAAGCCATGCACTCAGTGGAATACAGAATGAATAGATTACAGTAGATTTACCCCTGGTAAAATAGGGCACAAGAACTTCAGGGTCTTTTGATACAACTAAGCCAAAAAAAAGATGAGCCACTTCAAATGGTGAGTTTACTCCTTATCTTAGAAAGAAATAATGAACTCTCTGCTGTACCCGGAAAAGAGCTGAGACAGTCTGGAAAGAAGAACCCTTCTTCTTGCCTCCTTTCTTGCCAGCACTAGCCTCTGAAAAATTGAAAATAAATAAAGCAGGTTTTAGTTTTTTGCTTTTGCCTTATATGATCCCTTTTTGTAAGCTCCCCATCAGTGAAAATATGGAATACATAGAACCAACCTGCTTCTGCTCCACCATAGTTGGCAAAGAGTAAGGCCAATGTTTTCAATGATGATTTCTGGTACAACCCAATGACAGTTTCATTCAGGGGGTCCTTGTTCTTCTCCAGCCAGCCAGTGATGTTGTAGTCCACTGTCCCAGCATAGTGTATCAAGGAGAAGTGAGCCTCAACCTTCCCTTTAGTAGGCTTGGGCTTCTGGAAGTTGCTGGACTTGCCCAGGTGCTGGTCATAGAGCTTGTTCTTGAAAGAGGTGTCAGTTGCCTTGGGGAACATGCACTCCTCTTCCAGGATGGAGAAGATGCCCATGGGCTAGAAGAAATGCACAAGGGAGACAGATAGTAATTTAGTTTTCAGGGTGATAATGACTTGTACATAAGCAGAAGGGTGGAACACAGACTGAGAGACACATCAGAAAAATTTTCTGCTACAAAGTGAGTTTAAACATATTGATACTTGAATTATGAAGATTAATGGCCATTTGTTTAGTTTATTTTGAGGATGCACTCTATAACATCAGAGCACTACCTTCTTATCCAGAGTGACTCAAAGCCCACACAGATGTTTTAGTCAAATTAAACATGAATCAAAACTACACCCTTGAAGCAAAGGCAGAATACTGCATTAGGAGTGTTGCCAACAGCTCAAGGGAGGTGATCCGTCCCCTTTATTCAGCTCTGCTGAGAAACATCTGGAATGCTGGGTCCAGTTCTTGGCTCCCCAGTATAAGAGGAATGTAGTCACAGCAGAGAGACCCCAGTGACTGGCCACAAAGATATTTAAATGACTGGAATATCTGACATACAGGGAACCTGAGAGAGATGCGACTGTTCAGTGTGGAACAGAGAAGGCTCTGCAGGATCCTATCAAAGTGTATAAACACCTAATGGGAGGGGATAAAGAAGACAGAGCTTCTCAGTGGTGTCTAGTGACAAAACAAGATGGAACAGGCATGAATTAAGATACACTGAATTAAATTTAAACAGAATTTTAGAAGTTTCTTTACTGTGAGGGTTAAAAAAAGTTGGAAGAGATTCCCCAGATTATCTGTAGAGTCTCCACCCTTGGAGATATTCAAAATCCAACTGGACATGGTCCTGAGCAACCTGCTCTAGCTGAACAGGACTAAGTGATCTCCTTCAATCCTCAGCAGTTCTGTGATTCTGTTGATTCAACTACTTATCATCCTGCCAGCCACTGAACTTTTTCTCTCATGTGTACTGTAACTGCCTTCTCATTGTCAGTCAAAGGTTGCACATGTAAGCACAACTCTGCGCTGATGGTTATGTATGTCTAACTTATATGTTATTTTTACAAAGATAGAGCTATTCTGATGTGCAAACACAAGTCTGTTAGAGCCAAAAGGTGAGGAAGACACACTAACCTGGAAATCAACTCTAGCTGTTTTGGAATAACACTCTTAGTGGGAACAGATCAATCTTTTGGCACCTCAAAAGAGGTGAGTACAGACTTGCCTGACACAAAGCTGTGAGAAATCGCCTTTATGTCTCAAAAGAAAAAAATTAACTACAGTGCAACGTATTTTGAATGATAAAAGATGAAAATTTGGACATGAGCACAAAAGATCCTTCTGAAAAATGAGACCAAGTGATTATAGAATATCCATGTATATGAGGCATTTTAACAGGAAGGATACCTTCTCAATGAGCTCGATGCAGGCAGCCAGGTCCATCCCAAAGTCAATGAATGTCCATTCAATTCCCTCCTTCTTGTACTCCTCCTGCTCCAGCACGAACATGTGGTGGTTGAAGAACTGTTGCAGTTTCTCATTGGTGAAGTTGATGCACAGCTGCTCAAAGCTGTTGAACTGGAAATAAGAAATACCCATATTTTCAAGATGGAACAATAAATACAAAACCTTATCCTTCTACAATAAGGCCAGCAGTTATCTTGGCCTCTTTGTCAAGTGTGTGCAGCTCTTCAGTCTGCTTTCTGTCTAAGGAGTGAAAAATTAAATGCATCATATTGATTGTACAAAAGGATTTTTAAAAAACTATAAAAACATGAAGACACAATATATTTCCTGTATAATCTGAGACCAAATTACAATGAGAAAAAACCCAAGTTTTAGCCTATAATGAAATACAAGTTTTTATACTGCCTTGTCCTTGATCATTTAAACCAGTAGATTTTTCTGATTGCATCATTCAGTACTTTTGAGCTTGCACATCTTGAAATAATACAAGTGCTTTGAAAAGTCTTTTTTTACTAGGTTGTTCAGCCTGGAGAAGAGAAGGCTCTGGGGAGACCTTATACCAGCCATCCAGTATCTGAAGGGGACCTACAAGAAAGCTGGGGAGGGACTTTTTAGTAGGGCATATAGGGAGAGCATAAGGGGGAATGGTTTTAAATTGGAAGGGGGTAGATTTAGATTGGATATTAGCAAGAAATTCTTGACTATGAGGGTGGTAAGGCCCTGGAACAGGGTGCCCAGGGAGGTGGTGGATGCCCCATACCTGGAGGTGTTCAAGGCCAAGTTGAATAGGGCTTTGAGCAGCCTGGTCTAGTGAGGGTGTCACTGCCCATGGCAGGGGGGTTGGAACTTGATGATCTTTAAGATCCCTTCCATCCCTAACCATTCTATGATCCTATGTCAGTTCCAAATAGCTCATACCAAATCTTTGTTACTTACATCAAAGATCTCAAAGCCAGCAATGTCCAGGACACCAATGAAGTACTGTCTGGGCTGCTTCGTATCCAGCTGTTGGTTGATACGAACAACCATCCACAGGAACATCCTCTCATAGACAGCCTTTGCCAGGGCACCTACAGCATTGTGCACCTATAAGAAAAATGAATGCCTGGAGTTACAATCCAGAGCAGAGGAGAATCAAAAGAATATCAGTTCAAAACACAGTCCCAGGTTGCCACATCTTTCTTACCTGCTGCGCAGTTTGACCCTTGGTCACATACTCATTCCCAACCTTGACTCTGGGGTAGCAGAGAGCCTTAAGCATGTCAGCTGAATTCAGACCCATCAGGTAGGCAGCCTTGTCAGCAACTAAAAAGACAAAAAAGAAAGGAATTAGTGTCACATAGACATCCTGGAGTATTCTCTATAGGCTGCAGGGTTCAGATTTCTATTCTTTGAAATCTTTTTATGGACTGTCATAGATGCAATCTTGGTAACAACAATATCACCATTACCCATATTGACCTTTTCAAAAAACAATTTATGTTCAAAAATCTTCACTGGAGCACGTAGAAAGTAATGATTCCTGATACAAAATTGAAAGCTGCAGCTTGCCAGTCTGAATCTTTGTAGAACACGCTTAGGAGCTGCAGTGACAATGGCCAGCTACTGATCTGTATTCACAGAATCATGAACTACCACGTTGGAAGGGACCTCAGGGGTTATCAGGAGACATGGGTTGTAGGCCCTGTGCCAACAAAGGAGAGGAATCAAATAGACTCTCACACCAGAGTTCCCTGAGCACCTGAGAGATGAAGCTGAATGGGAACATGGTCCCCCCATCCAGTTAGAGCTGAACCACTTGGCTGTTTCATAACTGCAAGCCATACTCCAACCAAGGTATGACTCATGATGTTACAGGGAGGACATCCATCACTTCTGATATCCTGGAAGTGTTAATGGTGAGTTTAAACTATTAATTGCTCATAGCATAATCCTGAGATCAGAAATATTTACCTACTGAGAAAAGGATAAGGTACAGGTTTTTTCTGGTTTACTGTTTTCCTTGGATTGCTAAAGCCTAAGTACATTTTTGCTGTCTTCTACGTCCATAGATAATACCTTCTGTGCCATCTGGCTCTGCCTGCTCCTCTCTTGGTTTCTGCTTGAACTTCAAGTTCCCATAGTGCATGACAGCCCCTGTCAGCTTGTAGATGGCTGTCTTCTCATCAGCACTGAAGCCCAGGATGTCAATGGCACTCTGATAATACAATCAGCAAAGTTAAATATTCGCATGTTGTGTGAAGTATGACCTGTGCCTGTTGAACTTATTTCTAAGTGACTTACATCTGTAGCCATCAGCTCCTCCTTGTCATCAATGCTGGGAACGGTGATCTCACCTTGACTCACAAAAGGGTAGTCATAAGGGTTGGTGGTAATGAGAAGCATTTCTGAAAACAAATGGGTTATTTTTTGTTAATATAGTTAAATAGTATTCAGTGATCTTCCTCCAAAAATCTCAGTGATGCCTCGTACCAATTAGCTCCGGCTTCTTGTTGGAGGTGATCTGATAAAATATGTGGTAGCTTCTTTCTGCCTTCAGCTGGAAAGTGACTCTGGACTTTTCCAGCAGATCTGGCAAGGATGGTAAGACAGAGTTAGCACAAGAACTGAGGAGGGTTAGAAGGAATGTGATCAGGCCAGGAGAGTCTCTTACATGTTTCAATGTCAGCAGAAGCCAGTTTGCCTGTGGCACCAAAGTGGATTCTGATGAATTTGCCCTGTTAAGAGGAAAAAAGAAGCATTTCTGCCTAAATGTACTTCATTGTCATCTCCTTATGTGAGAACACCACTAACCCCTCACTACTGTTATAGTGAGGATTTTGCCCAAAGCATAAACTTACAAAGCGTGAGGAGTTGTCATTCCTCACGGTCTTGGCATTTCCAAAGGCCTCCAGCAGTGGGTTGGCGCTGATGATTTGATCCTCAAGCGTTCCCTGCAGGATGGTAATTATTGCTGGTTATCCTTTCCACAAATCATCTCAGGAAGAGAAAAGAGCATTGATTCAAGCCAGCATCTATTATTTACCTGCATTTTGCCTGACTGCTGCTCCTCTTTCTTCTTCTCCCCACTGGCTGCAATTGTTGCAAAGTACTGGATGACACGCTTTGTGTTCACAGTCTTCCCTGCACCGGATTCTCCACTGTCAGACCAAAGAGAGAAGCAGAGAGCCTGTGGTCAGGCAGGAGGTCCCCTGGCAACAGGCAGTGCTGAAGGGATCTGAACAGGGGGTGTACATACGTGATCAGGATCGACTGGTTCTCGCGATCTGAGAAAGGCAGAATGAGAGAAGTGTTAGCATTTGATCTGTGCGACATTGCTCTGAATGAGAATCAAATCTGTAAATGGAAGCTGTGGCTTCTTCAGAAAGTCCAGGACTACACAATTCCCTTTGAGGTCCTAGCTGTAGTACGGATAAGCCAAAATACATGTATAGAGCTGCCAGAGGCATGTGAGGCCAAATCAAGTTCTTCACCCCCTTGTCCTTTACACAGTTCTTGTCAAGAAATCTAATCAAACTGCCTATCTTTGTCCAAAATAATTAGTTACATGGAATAATCTACTAACATTAATATCTTCTCTATTATTTTATCATATAAATATTAGCATGAATAATATTCTTTCCTATCAGTGAAGAAAGGTAGCTAACTGAGTGAAATACGTTGTTCTGCACTAGGAGGTTGTAGAACTTCTTACAATATACTGCAAATAAGACATAACAATGAGCCCATGCTTGCCTCAGGGTCAGTTCCCTGCATAACTCGATCAAATTCTCAGTCAAACAGCTCTGTGGTGTTTTTAGCTGGCTCGTCACATGCTCCAGTGAGATCAGTGTGGGTTTTTGGTTTAGACTGTTGTGACAGAGGTCAAGCACTCACCAGTCAGCATGAACTGATAGGCATTGTCAGAGATGGAGAAGATGTGTGGAGGGGCCTCCTGGCGCTTCTTGCCTCGGTAGGCCAACACCACCTCTGGGTTGTACACCGGCAGCCACTTGTAGGGGTTGACAGTGACACAGAAGAGACCCGAGTAGGTCTGCAAGGAAGGGAGACAGCCCGTTGGCTTCCACTTAGCCTGGCAGAGCAGCTCCTGCGAGCTGCCTTCCTCTGGGCAGACTGCTGCTGGCACTTACGTAGATCATCCATGCTGCATAACGCTCTTTGAGGTTGTACAGCACAGCGGGTTCATGGAGGTGGGTCATCATGGCCATGTCCTCGATTTTATCGTACTTGGGAGGGTTCATGGAGAAGACCTGATCGTCCTTCACGGTCAAGGTCTGCCAAGGAAACGAAAGATCCACGTATGTCAGCTAAAAGCTCAGAATCAGAATCAAACGCTATCTTTCAGCCTTGTTTTTCACTAACCTCTCCAGCTTCAGTCTTGACAGTGACCTTCCCTGATTCCCTGCTCTGGATTGTCCCTTTCACAAAGGATTCTTTGGGATGGGCCACAAAGACAGATGACTTGGCATCGAAAGGTTTGTTCTGGGCTGCAATTCTCTCCTTCTCTGACTTTCGAAGATAGGGAGCTGCCTCCCCAAAGACAGCCATCTCAGCATCTGCAGAGGCCATGGCTGCACTTCACTGAAGGTATGTCAGCAGAGGACTCTAATGGTGAGGAGCAACATGGTACTGATTATTTAAATGTATTCTGTAAGATTGGGGAAAATTTTATATCACATGCCTTGCTTTCTCTTCATAATCAAGTATTTGGACCATCTAACAGAACCATCTAGACAATTTTTTGGTCAACCTAGAAACCCAGAGGTTTTCATTGATATAGTCTATGTCTTCAGATGTTTAGAAGAGCACCTTTTGATGACCTTTCAGAATGATTTGGTGCTTTAAGAATTCTCTGTATGATAATGAGTTAATCTGCTAAGCAAGTTTCACTAAGGCATCACTACTGGGAATGCAAATACAATTAGCACATTTGTTAAAAGGATGAACAGTGAAGTAACGTTTCTGAAAAGCTATTTTAGGTGACCTACCATCTGGGAAAACATTGAACCTCTGGGACGCTTACCTATTAAATATAATAGTAACAGAAAAGCAGTGGGAAATTAATTAATTTTGCTAATGGATTTTTCAACTGAAAGAAAAATTCAGGTTTTGTGACCTTTTCCTATTCTGCAATAACTTAATTTGTTGTATGCATTTGTCGGTCATCAGTACAACATATAAACAATTCCAGCCCCAGAGTTCTGAGTTGGGTGGAATAAAATTCAAGCATTGAAATTGGAATTGACAAGCCTCTATTAAGATCCTAAATAAACACAAGGGGAAAAAATCTAGAAACAGGTGAGTTCTCAAAACTTTAAGAGTATTTTTAAGATGCTTTATTCAACATATAGGTAGCTAAATTTAGCCAAATGCACTTGGAAATTCTCTAGTTACATTAGTTAAATTTCTTCCCTATTTATTGGATAATGAATATATATTTGTCTGGAGTAAGAAAATGGATATCTAAGAGTCTCTGGCACTTTACAGAAGTCTGTATTCTCAGGTGATTTATTAATTCATACATTCTTAGGTAGAGTGCAGAATTTTGCACTTTCTCCTGCTGTGCTTATCTTGGTCCAGTTCTGCCATAGCAAGGATGGGAAGCCAGCACACCTTGATCCCTGTTAGGTCAGTTAAGTAGAAGAATGTCCCCATAGGGATTTCTGGTTTTCCAGCAGTGGTCAGAGACTTCAAACACAGCTGCTTGAAAATCTTTGAAACCCCACCTCCTTCTACCGTAATCACACTGGGTTTGAATATAGGATGAAACAGTGCCCATTCCAGAAATCCCACCCAAAAGGATCCCTTCTCTGCCCTGTAAAGAATGGATAAATCAGGCTCTTACCTCTCGTGACACCAGGTGGGTGGCTTGCTGGCTGGCAGCTGGTCAGTGCTGTAAGACACAAGTGGCAGATTGCTTACTGCTGCACAAAAATCCAGTGTGAAAATATGCAGGTACCTTGAAAGCAGATTTAAAACCTGAGCTGAGAAATGGAGTCCCCTCCCAGAAATGAGCACTGGAGGCAGCAGGAATGCTGTGACACACAAGGGCACCATCCTCTTCCCGCAAGCCTGCGGACCCCATACACTCACCTTAAAGCTTTCCCTGGAGACAGGACAGTCTTGTCACAGGGACATTTTATACGATCTCGTCTGCAGATGCTACAGATGCCTACTCTTTCTTCGGTCAAAACATTTTTGGCAAACCTTCTTTGGTAAAGCATTGTCTGGCAAACTGAACTAAGGGCATAATTGTCATTTGACATGACTAGATATAATTAGAAGATTTTGATGTCTTACTGACTATAGGAATACATCTCCTATAAACAATCTGACAAGGGTGTTAAGGAGGGAATCTGGACTAGTCAAGGCACTTAGAGAACTTGGATGCAGGACTTATGGATTCTATTGCTGGCTTTCCCACCGACTCACTGTATGACCCAGGGTGGATTGCTTGGTATGTCTGCACCACAGATATCCCATCTGTACAATGGGGATAAAACAGGATGTTCAAAGATAAATTAGCATTATTAGAAGCTTTTGGCAGTTGTGATGGTAAAATCCTGAAAGCAGAAGTGCAGATGTTTAATAGTTCATGAGGGTTACAGGCACAATAGGATGGACAGCCAAACGCCACAGCACTGAGATGCTGGGGACTACCTCGACTTGTAGGTTGGTGCCTCTGATAAAGATGTGAAGCAGTTTCAGAGGTACCAAGGAGAAAGTGAGCATGCACACACACAGAGGCATGTGCATGCATACACATTCCAGACTGCAGATAAGCGGGAGATTCTCCAAGAAATATTGTTGTGACCTTGTGCACGACCTTGTTCCATGGGCGGGGTAATACATGATGAGACTTCTGATGTGCAGGCCAGTGACAGTGAGCAAGAGATGCTCCCTTCTTTTGCTGCCAACTTCTTAGCTTATCCAGGTGTTCCCATGTCTATTAACCTAGGAAAAATAACTATGATCTAGGAATGTTCCCCACAGGTATTTCTCCTACCTACAACTGATAGAAAAATCCTCTAGTCAACCATACCTATAGAAATAATTGGGTAAATGCACAAAAAAATCCCCTCAGCATGCAGTCCCAGATGCTCTGCACTCCATACATCCTCAGACCATCACTTCTATTTCATCACAAGTGTCTTGCACACTTACACATTTTCACAGTTCAAAAAACAAAGTGATACCTGTACTATAGCATTGGGGGTGGCAGGCACAACTGCACAATGCTGAAAGGATGTGGAGAAGTGTGGCATAATCAAGGGCACGGACTCCAATTGCGGTGGATCGAAGACAACTTTAATAACAACTGAGCAAACTTTTATACCCTCTGGATGGCTGACACAGCAGCCTCGAGTCAGGTTTCAGGACTTTTCATTAACACCAGAACCACAACACTCCTATAAAAAAGGTTGTCCCAGGGGCGTGTTTATCTCTGCACCTTCCTTACCATGACAAAACCACCGTGCCACCTCCCTGCTAAAGGAGGCACAAATTCACATCTCTAAAGACCCTCTTTCCTGCTTTTTCTCTGGCTTTTGCAGCTTCTCCCCAACAAGCAGAACTGTCTCTTTTCCAGGGCTGCTTTTACACTTCCCACATTTCCCCTTCTGTATTTACATTAAAAAAACTCGTTTCAAAGCCCCATCTATTAAACCTTGTATACATCTTAACAAACACTCATTGGGATGAAAACAAAAACAAACATTCTAATCCTATCTGCAAGAGTTCACTCAGCCACCCGACATCCCCGCAAAAAACCCCTCCATCACTTTGTCAATACTTTTGTGAACTGACTCTTAGTGCACACAATAGAGTCCATCAAAATCCTGACAACTGTGATGTCTGTGCGGTGATCATCATGCAGGTGATAACGGTGGTTGCACAGAGGGCTTGATCCATCGTGTTGGCACCCATCTTGGGCCAGAGCCTGTGGAAACACAAGCCTACACTCTGCCCCATGGCATTAGAGGGAAAGGGCCTCCCCTCTGATTTGTTTGTGGATTTTTTATCATCACCAAAGCCTTATTATTAATTTCAAGCTTTATTATTAATTTCAAGGTGGGTTTGCCACTTAAAATGACGCTGTATAGGAGGCCCATCTTCTGTCCGTCAGTAAACACAGCGTCAGGCATTAGTTATGGGAGTAACAGCCAGTGTGAGGCAGCCAATAGTGAAAGCGAGTTTAAAGATTGTATTATTTTGTGCCTTGGAAAATGAATACTGATCTGTCCTGTATAATCAGGTCAATTGTTTTGTATCAAGGGGTAAATCAATCCTATCTGGCTCTGTACCCTGTGAAGCCAGCAAACGCTCCTTCCCCCTCTGATTGACCATGGCTCTCACGTCAACAGCCGTGGTCACTGTCTTTCCAAAATTATGGGGTAGGGAAATCCATTCTGAAGCAAGTAGCGAGTTTGGATCCTGTGGGAGAGTGAGGAATGCCCGTGACACGCTTCTCTCCCCGCTGCTGTAAGATACATCAGTGGTTTATGTGCTGCACAACCTGGGCCATCATCTGGTTTGACAGGCTTTGGACCTCCCCATTAATAATGCTGCCATTCCGTGACCCAAAGGCCACTCGTTCTGCTGAGGCGGCCCAGCCCGGCCCAGCCCGGCCCGGGGCTACCGGCGGCCCCTGGGCTCAGGCGGCCCCTGGGCTCAGGCGGCCGCTCCGGGGGGGTGGCTGCTTGTCACAGCGCGGCCCTGCCCCACGTGCCACACGGGGTTTCCCGCCAAAGGCAATGGCTGCCGCTCCCGTCAGGTCCGGAGCCTCACTGAGGAGCCCAGTGCCGCCCTTTGTGGCAGCGCGGGCACACACCCGGCCCTCCACCTTGATCTACATCTGTCTGCAGGCAGTTTGTTGGGGAATGCCCGCACTGAGCACAGGAATAACATGGCTGCGGCCTGACTGACGCTGCTGCAAACGCCTCAGCAAGCAAAGACAGCTCGTGCTGCCTGGGGCCTGTGTCCATACAGGCCGTGATCCCCTCATCAGCACTGGGGCTTGTCACGGGCCGCAAAACCTTCTGACAGTCCGAACTGGCATCTTCAGTTGCCAGTTGTTTCAATACATAATCCTGATCAGCCTCATTCTGAACTTGCTTCTCTAAGGCATCATTAAGTCTATGCACAGATTTCATAAATGGCTCCCCTGGTTCTTGCTTTATACGAACAAATCATTGTCCTCCGGCTCCCAGAACGCCTTGAAGAGCTCAGAGCACAAGTTGCTTGATCTGGAGGGACTCTGGCTGGAGCTGCAGTTGTGCTATAATTACCTTCTCCCAGCAACAAATTCACATCAACAACTCGCAGAGGACGACACTGACCCAGCGCCTGATTCTCTGCAGCCCGAGACCCAGCAAGCTGTCTGATTTTTGATTCCCACATAGTATATTGCATATCAGTCATGATAAGCTGAAACATGCCTTTAAAATAATGTGGGGTAAAAACAGAACTATCACACAGGCTGTGTCAAATGGGGACTATATGGAACGCCGAGTCCATGATCAGTTACCGTACGCCTGAGGTCTTTTATAAGGTTGCAAGAAAGAGCCTCCCATTGTGGTTCTTGTTCAGGAGCAGATATTACCAGGAAGGCCCCCAAAGTGTGCACATCCCCTGCCATCTTTGCTTCCTTTCTTACAGCTGCCCATTTATCGTGCAAGTCTGGGGGATACAAGTCAGGCTCCTTTTCGAGGTCTGTCCGCCCGGATCAAATGGAATTTGATCAGCGGAATTATCAGGTCTTACAGTACAGTCCGTGGAAGGGGGCGTCGGTGGTGGCGGCTGATGGCAGCGTAGACTACTTCTGCTCCTAACACACCTGAGAATCAACATGCGTCTTTAAGGTCTCGAAAATGCCCTGCCAAGAGGGCAACAAACCAGCTGCCATTTCAGTGGCGGGTCCCAAAGTCTGACCCCACCTTTACCCCAGATTTCTGGATGATAAATACTAAGGATCACTTTTAAAAGTCCAAAGAAAAAGTCGTTGTAACTCTTCACCCCCACAGTTCTCAGCTGCTTACCTTCCTCCTGCGAAAGGCAATTGAGAGCGCCGGTACCGCTTCCTTTAAGCGTTCTTCCCCGAGTTCAGCCACGGCACCGGATCGACAGCGAGTCTGTGGGGCACCACAGGCTGTGGTGTGGGGCGCCATTTGTGGTGTATTGAAAGGCACAGACTCTGATTGTGGTGGATCAAAGACAACTTTAATAACAACTGAGCAAATTTTTATCCCCTCTCATGGCTGAGGCAGCAGCCTCAAGTCAGGTTTCAGGACCTTTCCATTAACACCAGAACCACAACATTCCTATAAAGAAGATTGTCCCAGGGGTGTGTTTATGTCTGCACCTTCCTTACCATGACAAAGCCACCGTGCCACCTCCCTGCTAAAGGAGGCACAAATTCACATCTCTAAAGACCCTCTTTCCTGCTTTTTCTCTGGCTTTTGCAGCTTCTACCCAACAAGCAGAACTGTCTCTTTTCCAGGGCTGCTTTTCCATTTTCCATAGATAAGACAAGTCTATTGCTATAAGGAAAACTGGGAAGGCTGCCTGATGGCCCAGGGTATAGAGAGGCTGTAGGACATACTGCTCTACCTAACCCTGCTTCGAGTGTTGGAGGACATCATAGAATGGCAAGGGTTGGAAGGGACCCCAAGGATCATAAAGCTCCAACCCCCCTGCCACAGGCAGAGCCACCAACCTCAGGCCTGGAGCTACACAAGGTTGCCCAGGGCCCCATCCAACCTGGCCTTGAACACTTCCAGGGATGGGGCATCCACCACCTCTCTGGACAGCCTAATCCAGGACCTCACCACTCTTTCCGTAAAAAACTTCCCCCTAATATTCAATCTAAACCTTCCCTCCTTCAGCTTTAAACCATTCCCCCTTGTCCTTCCATTATCTGCCCTTTTAAAAAGTTGATTCCCCTCCTGTTTGTATGCTCCCTTCAGGTACTGGCAGGCTGCAATGAGGCCCCCCCTCAGCCTTCTCTTCTCCAGGCTGAACAAGCCCAGCTCCCTCAGCTTCAAAAGGCCATCCCTAGGCCAAAAGTTTTTGTGAGCATATGCAAACCCACAGTGTGAATATATATGCTGGCTTGAGTGCAGAGAAGATGTTACTGTTACTGTGGATCACTAATTTAAATTTCTGCTCCCCTCAGAAGTATTAAAAGTCTCCTTTTAATAGTTCTGTATTAATACCTTAGTAACAGTATAAACCCCAAAGCTACCATAGTCACATGGTCTTTGACTGGTATCTTGGAGAGAAATCCCTGAAAAGTTCTTGGCATAAATGATTCAAGAGTCTGAATATAGCAGAATTTGCCAGAATATTCTATATGGAGGAGTGGCACTCACACTAAGAACAATTTATGTAATAAAAATATAAGGAATTTGTTTCCAAACCAGCCGATGGGGAAGGGGGGGGAAATCCCCCTCTTGCTCCTTTTATCTTTGTTAGAGTTGCTAATGGGCAAAACCCCAGGAGACTACCTCCTGATAAGGTGGCAAGATACCTAATCTCAGAGTGGCGACATCCTGCCGAATCAACAAGAACTCCTTACTCTTTTACACTGGGCCAACATGACCAAATAAGGAAACTGACCCACAACGCAGAGGAAGACGATCACCAGAACCAGGACGACCCCCCCAGTAACAGCATGCGCAGCCGCAGGAGCTTATCAGGATGTGCTATGCATACCTGGAGCTACTGGACTATAAAAACGGGAGCTTTGGCAGGGTGAAGTGCGCGCCTTTGGAGGGAGCAAGGGTCTCCCGGGCCGCCCAGCGCTGTTTTGCCTGCTTGGTAGCTTGCTCAAATAAATTCTCTTTGGAAACTTTGTACATTTGTCACGACCGTTTATAACAATTTGGTGCCGTGACTCGGATACAGACCAATTTGGTCAGGGACCTGAGCTCGAGGGGGGCGCCCCATCTTCGGATGGCCCTCGGGTGAGCGATCCCTCGTCCAAATCCTGTACATCCGAACCCTAAATTTGGACAAGCAGGCAAAAGAATCCGCGGTACCCCATAATTTTTGTGCACGAAGACCCGAATGAAGACTCAGGATTGAGTAAGTATTTGCGTGTTCCGTTCGGTCGGGGTGGGTTTCCTGAGGTGCAATTAACTGAGACGTCCACCGGACTTAGTGGTCCACTGGACGAAGCGAGTGTGGACCCTCTTGTAGTGCGGTTCCCATTGCCCGCGAGGGCGTGGGCCACGAACGAGGGGAGCGAGTGTGTGTGTGTGCGGGGGCACCTCGGAAGATGGGACAGAAGAAGAGCAAGCCTTCTGATCCCATGGGTGGTCCAAAGATAGGGCTACCCGATACACTGTCAGACAGTCCCTTAGGGTTAATGATTGCCCACTGCGGGGGACTGGCTGTCTAGGCAAGGAAAGAGTAAAGAAAAGATGGTACATTATTGTATGCAGGTGTGGAGTGGAAAACAAATAAGAGGGGACCACCTATATTGGCCCATTTTTGGTTCCTTCTAAGATTGGATTTGTCACGCTTTAAGAACAGGAACGGGTCCTGCCCGTTTTGTGAACAGTGAGGTTTGTGCCTCTTTGAGTTTTGTAACGTAAGCTGTGTAATTATGATGTTACCTCCTGAGAGTGAATAGGGGAAATTCGAATACTAAGGTCTGGCCCTCTCAGGATGTGTTGCCCCTGTAAAGTCTGTATGCAAACTGCGTAATGATAGGATGGCCGCCCCTAAGGCAGTCAATACCTGTAACAATGTCTCTTCGCTGGCCGAGGGGATAAATAAGTTATACAATCTTGGGATGCACTGAAATCGTCCCTCACCCAAGGGACAAGGATTGGGTGAAAAACTGCTGGTTCCACTGAATTATCTGGGCTGGCTGAATCAGTGCAAAAAGGCTGTGTGTATTCAAACATATATCAGTGTTGGAGGCAGGGCATCCCCCTTGCCGCTCCGGGAGATCCGGTCCACCTTAAACCACTGATTTGGCATCTCCCTGAACACCTTGAAAATCTTTGTGCAAAGCCTAAAGTAAATTATTCTGCAAACAATTGATCATAATATTCACTGCCCCAACCAGCAACACCAGCCTGTTTTAACGAGGGGGGAACTATTACAAGAAATTGTTACTTTATGGCACTGAGATGGGATGTTTAGAGCAACGTTTAAATTTGCAGCTCTGGGTTTGCCAGGCAAGGGGCTTGGGGTTTTTTTTTTTTCTTTTCCTTTCTTTAGAGAAGGATGCCCCCCCCCCCCCCCTTCGACAAACCAGTCCTCAGCGAAACGATCTGTGGAGAAGGGAATTAGCACTAAGTTCACCTCGCCCAGCCCTAAATGGGCAATTCACAGATTATTCGCACATTGGGAAACTTGGTGGAGCGGCCAAATTAGTAGATTTATGAAATTTTCTGATACCACCAAAACACAGGAGGGAAAATCTTCTGTGCCTGCCAGTCAGTCCTTACTCAGACTCGAGGAAGAACCTGATGGATTTAAACTAGAAAATGTGGGGGGAATTTCAGGCCAATCCACTCGCGTAACATCCACCTTAAAATGGCCTGACCAGCACACTAACCCAGTGTGGTCCCAGGCACAGACCTATAAATTTCACAATTGGTATGGAAGCTCAAGTAAGTGTTATCAGCAAAAAAAAAAAACAAAATTAGGACTGACTGCTACCCAGGAAAAAAAAAAAAAAAAAAGTAATAGGAATAACTGGAATCCCTGAAAACAGACGAATTAGTACTGTATGTGTTTGGTCTTCAGGGGAAAACCGAATGTCTAAGATTAAGGTTGTAATTGAACCATACTGAAATAATATACTAGAATTTGATGTCCTAGCAAAGTCTGGGAACTACCTAATGGAACAGTGTGGAACTTTGGAGCCCCGTTATGTGAGGTTCCCGTACTTAAAGACTGCTAAGTCACCTCCTTCTAGAATAACGAGCATTAATCAATATCTTTTATCATCTGCTACTAAGGAGGGATCACAGAGGTGATCAAAGATTTGGACACCTGTGGTACTGCAACCAGAACACCCTGACAGTGGCAGCGGTCCACAGGGAATCAAACAGTTAACACAGTGCCACTCAGCCACTGGTGCTAACACTGCTGAACCAGTCGGCCAAACACAAGCTAAAGATGATAATTCCCCTTCGAGAGGAGGATAATCATCAATCTGTGTTCACTTGGGAGTGAGAGTACAATATACCTTCAACCAACTTCCCCAAGGATGCAAATACTCCTCTGCTATTGTCCATAGTGCACTGGCAAGAATACTGAAGAAAAATTATATCCTTAAAGATTAATTACACCAGATTTTAACCAATTCACTTTTGAGCGTATGTATGTTTGTGCAGTTCTCCTCTTTTAATCACAGGACACACATGGTGGATCTACGCACTATCATTGTTCAGGGAATTAAGGAATCTGTTCCCAGAGGACAAAGCATTAATAAGGCCTTTAGGGAACACCAAAGGAAGATGAAACCCCCACTGAGTGGCTAGAAAGGCTGCGGAAGAATTTGCAGCTCTATTCGGGCTTAGACCCTGCCACTCCTGTAGGACAGGCCCTGTTGAAAACTCAGTTTGTGGCAAAATCATGGGTGGATATTAGGAGAAAATTAGAAAAGTTGGAAGACTGGCAGAAGAGAGGATTAGATGAATTATTGAGGGATGCTCAGAAGGTGTGTGTGCGAAGAGAGGAGACTCAAAAGAAACAGGCAAGGATTTTGGTGAAGGCAGTCCGAGAAGGACAAAAGGTGGCTCCAGCCTGTACAGGGGGAGTGGGTGTTTCAAGGCCTAAGGGAAACTCCTGAGGTGCCAAAGTGATCTGAGACAAGTTGAGTGTTTTTATTGCCAGAGAAAAGGGCACATGAAAAAGCACTGCAAGAAACGCCTACAGGATGAGCAGATGCTTAAGGAGGATTAGGTGGAGTCAGGGACTCTTATTTGCTGGGAACCCATAGGAAAACAGAGCCCTTGATAAAGTTGAAATTGGGTCCCCAACACCAAGAAGTGGAGCTCCTTGTGGACTCCGGGGCTGAAAGATCCACAGTCCAAACAGTGCCCCGGGAATGCTCTCTTTCCCCGGAGAAATTGCAAGTAATAAGAAATACTGAAACCTGAAATACAGACTGGGAGTTTTGGTTCTCTGGTCTTGCTTTTGTCTGTCTGTTTGTTTCAGTAAGAGTAATAGTTTGCAACTCAAATTTTGATATAGGTGCTGCATTATGGCTGTAGTTGTAAAAAAAATCTAGTATATGGAATATACAGCCTTGAGCTTTTGAACAATATGTTGATGGTTCTTTGATTGTAAATGGCACTGAACCAGACAATGTGATCTATAAAATGATACAGGGTTTTGCTCAAATGCTAAAACTTTTCTCATGTGATTAACACACAAGGGAAAGGATTAGTCCATGAAAGACTCATCCTAAAAGTCCTCAAAGCATTACGAGGTCCCTCAAAAATAGCTCTAGTTCATATAAAAGGACACCAAAAGGGACTAAATCACACTGTAAGAGGGAACAATTTGGCTAATGCAGAGGCAAAACGAGCAGCACTGTTAATGATTAAAACTTTGGAGAAAGAACCTGAAGGACCAGATAGACAAAATTTTCACCACCCAAGAGATAGCCAAACTAAAACAAATTGGAGCAAAAAGAGAAAATAATAAATTGTTGCTGCCAGGGAAGTACTCCCCAAAGGAAGAGCATGAAAAATGTTAAACAAACTACACCTTAAAACTCACTGGGGAGTTCAAGCCTTAGTAGATTAATTTGAAACAAACTATGCCTGTGTGGGGATACACAGAGTTTAGCAAAAAGAATCTTGGAGGGATGCTTAACCTGTTACAAGGTGAATAAACAGCAACTCAGGGAAAGGGTACCAGGAGGGTGAGGGTTGACAAGGAGACCTTTTGAAAGAATACAGAATACCCAAAGGTAGGAAGGTATAAATACATTTTAGTTTTAGTAGATCATCTCACTCACTTTGTGGAAGCCTTCCTGGTAGCTCGTGCCACTGCTCGAACAGTAGTAAAATATTGTGCCAAGGTATGGAAACATAGCTGTAATTGATTCAGATGGGGGACCCCATTTTACCTCTAAAGCAATCAAGGAAGCCTTAGATCCTTTGGGGATGAAATGGGAATACCATACCCTGTGGCACCCACAAAGTTCAGGGAAGTTGGAAAGGATGAATAGAGAAAATAAACAACAATTGACCAAACTGGTGATTGACACTAAAATGAACTGGGTAAAATGCCTTCTGATGGCCTTATTAAATCTGAGGACACAACCCTGGACAGATATAGGAATCTCCCCTTTTGAAATGTTGTATGGGATACCCTATGACCTGGAAATGCCAGCCGAGCACCCCAAAGTTGAAAGAGTGTTACAAGAATAGCACTGAATTAATGAAGTGAAGGTGAGAACTAATAAAGAAAGGATTGGTAATACAGAAACCACTCTTAGCTATAGCAATACACCGGGTCAAGACAAAGTGTTGATTAAGGCCTGGAAAGAATCCTCACTGATCCCTCGTAGGGAGGGACCCTTTCTTGTGTTGCTTACCACAGATACTGCAGTTCGAATGGCCGAATGAGGTTGGACTCACACTACCAGAATAAAAGGACCTGTTCAAGAATCTCGTTGGGAGGCAACAAGGAACCCTGACAACCTGAAAGTCACCTTCCAGAGAAAGACTGATGGGTGAAATTATCACACAAAGGACTTAATGAATGGGACTACATTCTGCCCAATTCCTGGTTGTATATGTTACCCTTTTGTTTGTTTTAAGTGTAAAGTGTGTAAGGACAATTGGTGGGTTCATTGTAGAGAAGGAAATTTTACCCCAGATATTTGTGAGGAGTGTTATTTGGCTGAAAGAAAATTAACAGAACTAATACAAAGTAAAAAAACGGACAAATTATCTGGAAATGTAAAGAGTGGTGGAAAGTATACACAAAAGGTGTAAATCCAGAGCTTGGATGTGTACACTCTAATGAGTATAGGGAGGCCAATCTGGAAAACAGTTAAAGTGGTGTGCCAAAAACAAATTTAGCCCCAGAAATAAAGAATAAAAATTGGGAGGCATGTAACACTCGCAAAAGGAGAGAAGGGAGAACCCCTGAAGACTACGACTGCTGCCGAGAAGATGCAACACCTTGCTGCTCCAAGCAATGGAGTAGGCAAAGGAGGCAGAGACGTAAGGAAATTGTGGGGAACCAAAAACCTTCAATACAGTTGCGAGAAAGCCCCCTAAATCTAGGTCCGGGATGGCACATAACACCTGAACCCAAACCTCCCAAACTAAAATACCCGAGAATAGCTACCACCACTCTGAAGTGGTCACCATCGACCCACCAATTCTCCTAAAAGGGGTAGTAATACTTTGAGTATACTGCCCCTTGACGATATTCAGATAACTACAAGGGGATCAAGCTTTAATTCCACTCTATGTCAGCTAGTCCTGAGGCCCCGATGCTGGGAATATATGGAATTTTATATGTGCCCTAGTTCAAATCCTGGAAAGGGGTACTGCAACTCCCCTAATCAATATTGCTGCAGTTATTGGGATTATGAGACCATAGCCCCTAGCTGGATACCATGGGACGATATATAGATAAATACCTAAGGATCCAGTGGGGTCCATATGGGTGCATCCCACTGCGGGGGTGGTGAGGACATGGAAAATGTAAATATCTCTTTTTAGATGTTACCAAACCCATGGATAGAGGGTGGACAATTGGAAGAATGTGAAGAATAAGGTATTGGGGAACCTGGAACTGATAAAGGAGGCTTAACAAGGATGGTATAAATTGTGGTCCCTGGTTAACTACAGCGTTGTCAACCATTGCTGAACCTTTAATGTTGTTGATGCTTACTCTAACCTTTGGGCCTTGCATTTTGAACAGAGTGATTGGATTAGTAAAGAGTAAATTAGAGTCAGCCCATTTAATATTGTTTAAAAAAGCAATGTGACACCTAGAGGATGATGAAACCAGTCAAGGAAAGACTCTAATTCTCTCTCTAGCCCGAGAGACTGTTACCTGGTTTGAAAAACAAAATGGTAAGAACTAAAAGGGGGGAATTGTAATAAAAATATAAGGAATTTGTTTCCAAACCAGCCGATGGGGAAGGGGGGGGAAATCCCCCTCTTGCTCCTTTTATCTTTGTTAGAGTTGCTAATGGGCAAAACCCCAGGAGACTACCTCCTGATAAGGTGGCAAGATACCTAATCTCAGAGTGGCGACATCCTGCCGAATCAACAAGAACTCCTTACTCTTTTACACTGGGCCAACATGACCAAATAAGGAAACTGACCCACAACGCAGAGGAAGACGATCACCAGAACCAGGACGACCCCCCCAGTAACAGCATGCGCAGCCGCAGGAGCTTATCAGGATGTGCTATGCATACCTGGAGCTACTGGACTATAAAAACGGGAGCTTTGGCAGGGTGAAGTGCGCGCCTTTGGAGGGAGCAAGGGTCTCCCGGGCCGCCCAGCGCTGTTTTGCCTGCTTGGTAGCTTGCTCAAATAAATTCTCTTTGGAAACTTTGTACATTTGTCACGACCGTTTATAACAATTTACATACCGAGTTCAGCTAAAACTTACATTAAATAATACTACCTCCACCATGAAGCAGTATTTATAGATTACACCAAGTGTGTCTGCTTATTTTCCTGTCACCTGGACTGAAATAAAAAATAATTCTGGTGGCTGAGGCCAGGAGGGGTGGGATAGCCTGACTGAAATCAGCATTAAACAGTCCAGTGCAGTTCAAACTGCCTATCAAAGCTATTCTAGAAACTCCTCTGGAAGAACCAGCATTAGAAAATTCTTTTAGGCAGTCAGAGCAAGAAGATAAAACGTTAAAAGTTTGACTGCTGTCACTTGAAAACTCCAAATTCAGATCCATTTCCTTTTTATCCTCTTCTGCATTTGCGAAGGAAATCCTGAGCTGAAGCAATGGCAGCTGTAACAACATGTCTCTTGAACACAGATAGTATACAAGCTCTCAGTGGACATTGACAATTGGACCGGGTTTGTGGAGGCTGGAAGAAGAGGCAGGAGAAAGTGCAAAAAAGGCTGGGAGAATAACCCAGCACTTAGTGTTTTATTGTACAACATAAAGCTCACAAAAGAAAAGTTAAGTGTTTTCACAGAGGGCATAAACATCCCTGAAAAGGAAACTAAGCTTCTGAGCATCTGCTTTGGATTTGTCTTAATTTATAAGGATCATCTGTTCCACCCCAGTATCACATATGTAACACTGGCATAGTGGCTTCTTTCGAAGAAGCAGTCTCTAATCTGAAGTACATGATTCAGATTTCACTGTAGTTTAACTCTCTAGATCCCAGTAGGTTACACCAGAGAAAACTCTGTCCTGTTTCCTGTATCCAGGTGAAGCCAAGGAGAAATCTCTCCAGGAAGGGATCTGTTGAAAGAAGTGCAAATGTCTCAATGCAAAATAAACACAATTCCTTTCAGGCATTAATTTCCTGTCAACCCTGTTTCCGTCTCTGCAGGGCTGGACTCCACTGGGACCAGAAGCAAACCACAGCACAGTTAGAAGAGGTGGACTGGAAGCCAACTCTGGACACAGACTGTCCTGCACAGCAATGTGGTTTCAGCAAGGTGCACATTCCCCATGAAGGAGAAAGGATTCAGTCATGCTGAAAATAGATCCTTCTTGAGACAGAGATCAGGCAGCTGCCTCCCTTTCTGCCAGGCCTTAAAATGTGTATTTTCTTCTCCTGTGATCAGCTGAGGGACAAGGACTGAGAAGGCATTTTTCAGCTAGGCAGCACAGCTGAGCTAGGGAGGGGAAGTGAAGTGCCTACAGACTGCTGTTTGTTGGCATGGGGAAACCTCCCTCTCATGCATGTTCAGGGTCGTTAAGTTCATGAACTGGAAAAATGAGAATGTACCTGCATGGCAGGAGGTTTTGCAGAAAGGAAAGGGTCTTTTACTGCAGTCTGGTGATCCCCAACCCTTGGCTCTGGGAACTTCTCTCAGGTCCTCTGCTCCTCTAACTAGAAGCATCCTCCAAAAGGAAGGACTTTGGGGTTATAGTGAATATTAATATGAATGTTCTCACTGCAAACAGGATGAACTAGGTGGTGTTAGAACAGCAGTCAGATGATTGTAGGAAGCTGCTATCCCTTTTGCTTGACACTGGTGAGTCCTCATCTGAAACAGTTTGTCCCGTTTTAGACTCACCAGTTCAAAGGGGATGTGAACTAATGAGAGAGGGTCCCACAGAAGGCTAGCAAGTTTGGCAAGCTCATGCTCTGAAGAGAGTTTAAGGGCATGTTTAGTCTGAGGTAAAAAGGGGTAGTGTAGTTGAGGGCCAGTTACAAAGACAACATGCCAAGCTTTGTCATGACTAGCAGATGATGTAACAGCCATTAGGAAAATTGTTGACTACTGAGTAATGTGGAAATGGCACAGACTGTCCCAGAAAGGTGTGGACCCTCTGTCTGAAAAGCTTGGCTAATCGAGGCCATGACTGCTCTGACCAGCAGCAGCAATAGATCTGCTTGAAATGGGAGACTGAAGACGTCCAGATGTTCCTTCACAACATTCCTGCGGCTTTAATGTGGAGGTTCCCTCTATCCCTCCAAAGTTGGCAGTTGCTCAAAGCTAAGCAGAACCAGCTTCACATCTTGTGATAAGAAACAGAAATTTTCCTGGAGTCCTGAAAAACAGCTTTTTTCAAATGGACCACTGAGGATGAGTCTTTGATCTCAGTGCTTTGTTGGAGACAGTTAATTCCAGGCAACTTGTCAAAGTATATCCCTCCTGAACACCAACTCCAGAATAGCACTTCTCAAGTATGTCACCTAAACATCCTCAGCAGCAGTAGGCTTCAGTAGCTTTCAGTCACTGAAGGACAGTGTGACTTGCATGCAGAGTCAGAGAACCATGGAGATCAGTGAGGCAGCAAAGTGCATCATATCACATCAGAAAGAAGTTCCACCAGGTTAGAAGCAGCAGGACAAGCAGAGTACAGGGGGGTCCTCTTGTTATAACATGCTAGACTCATTCATGGTGGTATCTGCATGCTGGTAAGCTTTCCCCCAGCCCTGTTACAGGAATTTGGGGATCTGGTACAAACCTTTTTCATTCTGAGCCACTAGGTACCATTTGTCAGAAAACCTGTGTGATACAAGGAAGCCAACATCACCACTGTATTTTTTCTGATCATAATATAACATTGAAGGTAATAAGATTCCATGAGGTCCCTACCAATGGCAGGGAGAAATGGACTCAGTGGTCCATTAAAGGTCCCATCAGCCATTCTGCAGTTCTCTGAGTGACTATCCTGGGTTGCATCAAAGGAACAGGTAGAGACATCTGAGACATTTCTCATCATCCCAGTCTCCCCAGATACCCACCCTCTGCATGATATTCCACCCATATCATGAAGTCTTCTAGAGCACAAACCATCTCAAGCTGGTGAAAAATATGTGACCGGAGCAAACCCAAAGAAAGCAGACATGAAAAGCCATACTGAAAGCAGCAGTGTATTTCCCTTGTCACTCCCAGTAATGGGAAATAGAAGCACAAGCATGTTCCCACTCTCTGTGAAGCCTGAGAAGTCTTTGGCCTTTTCAGGTCTCAGTGACCTACTGATCCCCCTGCACTGGGTCTGCAGTGTTCATGGGATACAGCAGATATCCCCCTTAACAGGCATCCCCTCACATACCTTGCTTCTGCTCTGGCAGGAGAGACCTCCTTCTGTGGGTCCATGGCCTAGGAAAAAGGCTTTGATGCATAGATACAGCAGTGTCTCTTGTGCCTGGGGACAGGTCACTTCATGGCTCCTCCTCAGGTGATGGGGGTCCAGGAGGGACTGGGAATGTCTGCATGGATGAGCTGCTCTCTGAGCACACATCAGAGCTAAGGTGAAATGAAGTCAGCTCTGCAAGTGGTAGGTAATTACTAGTGATTATTCTGCCCTGTGTCAACCTAATGAGCTTCCTGTGTGACTGCTCTCCAGACCCTGCATTTGATGACTGATGATTATTACAGTCTGCTTTATGAGGACAACATCTTTCTTAGAGGCATTCAGAAAAATGACAGTGAGTGAGACTCAAGAGCGGCAGAGCCCAGCTAACAGAGCAGTGGAGAGACAGGTGAAGCAGCAGATGTTTATCTGGGGGTGAGCAGCTTCAGCGAGTATCAGAGTTGTGCTGTTATTCAGATTCCTCATGTTCCCAGCAAACATCAGCGGAAGAGCTGGCCAAGGAGGTGACATTCAGGATGCCCTTTCTATCACCCACCAAAGCAGCTGAGGAGCTCCTGTTACAGAGCAGGGGAGTGGGGTGGGCAGGATAAGACACCTGTGGGTAAGACAAAGAAAAAACAGAACAAGTGGCAAAAGGGGGAGGGGAGGGAAATGGGGATAAGGTGCATAATATTAGCACTAGCAACTGCATCCTAAAAAAGAGAGCAGTGAGGTGATACCTTCCTAGGCTGATAGTCATCTGTGACAGACAAACAAACTCCACTTCTGAGAAGATTTATATAAATGGAAATATACTGGTATGGAATTTGTATCATAGAATGGCATGGGTTGGAAGGAACCCCAAGGATCACAGAGCTCCAACCCCCCTGCCACAGGCAGGGACACCAACCTCAGGCCTGGAGCTACACAAGGTTGCCCAGGGCCCCATCCAACCTGGCCTTGAACACTTCCAGGAACAGGGCATCCACTACTTCTCTGGTATAAACCTGTTCACTTGAAGAATTAGACTTTTCAAGGTTAAGGCAGCCCACTGGGTTACTGAATGCCAGAGTCACTGTGGTGCACTTACCAACAGGATATATTGCAGAATTTTTAGTGAACTGAACTGACTTCTTATGTTGCAGAAAAGTTCCTTTTGCATCCTCAGGAAGTTTGTGTTGGTTAGCAGATCTGTTTCCCTGGTGATCAGCCTAAATGTTTCCTTAATTGCTCTCTGCATCCATCTGAAATGCTGAGGGAAGGATACAAATCCCTGCTGCTCCTGAAGGGCAAAGCAGTTGTGTAAAGAAGAGCTTCTGTAGGAGACAATGATGGCAAAGTGCCACCAGAGAGCCAGCAGACAGGGGTCTCAATCAGGACTGTGGCCTGAGAATATATATATTGTATCTGCTGCAGCTCAGGGTGCAGTGCCAACTCCATCATTGCTTTGCTGAGCCACACAGTGTATGTTGCTGTCCTTCCAAATCATTCCCTCAGTCCCCTCAAAGTGCCTGCTGCTCCCTGAGAGGTGCCTCCAGGTGGGCAGTATCTTGCAGGGTGACTGGTAGGGTCTCACAGCAGACTCACCCCATGATCCTGCTCTGCTATCAGCCTCTTATGTTAGCTAAGCTTTGACTTTACCTCTATGGGCTCTGATCCCAAAGCCTTCATGCATACTGAGCTGCATTTCTCCCCAACAGTGCTGTGCTGTGCAAGGGGGTGCAGGGAGGCAGGGCCTGTAAAACCATGGTCGTGAGACCCTGACAGCAAGGCTCACATGATTCCTCCTCTCGTGGGGCTCCTGACGTGAGCTTACAGGGGGAACTGCTGAATTTTACTTTACTAACAAAGTAAAATTGTCTGGTTTGAGTTTCTGGAAGGGGAAAGGGAAGAAAATTGAGTTTCTGAAGGGGAATGTTTTCAGCCCTTTGCTCCACTATTACTGGAATGCTGCCTTTGAGCTCAGGAGAGCCCTGGCCATCCATATCAGATAGCAACTCTGTATGGCCCCCCCTCCACTGCATCTATTTTAAACTTTCTCTTAGAGGTGTTCATTTATGGCCACTGTGGACTGATGGTTTTCTCAAGACCTTTGCACAAGCCCTTATCAGGTGACAGGCAGCCTCACTCCACAGATGGAATGCCAGTGCAAAATGACCCTCATTCTCCATAAAGCAGGGAGCAGTTCGTCTTCTGTGCATCACTGGCCCACTTTGATCCTGATAATCCAGCAGGCTTTATAGCAAAGGCTGTCAGGGGTGATTTTTTTCCAGCCTCTGCTCCTCCTGCAGTCATCCTCCCCTGGATCAGTACCAATAATTTGTTCTTTTCCCCATTAGATATCTGCCCTCTCCTCCCAGGATGGGCAGAAGCAAGTAGCACCACTCACATCCATAGCTTCTGCTCCCATCTCCTCCTCCGCTTCCAGGCTGTTTGGTTTTTTTCTTGGAAGACTTAAAAAAGCCCATATCCATGGTGGTAGCCACAGGCTGGGCTCACACAGTGTGCCAAGCAAAGACCCTGTGGAGTGGACTATGGCAGCAGCTCAAAACTGGTGCCACTCTGCACCATCCCCTTCCACTTACCCCTACCAGAGAGAGCAGCATCTCCTGGAGCTCCAACCCAGGCTGCCTTCCCCGCCTAGGGAGCAGGCTGGGGCATCTGGCCATGTCTGGGGGCTCTGGCTGAGGAGTGCCAGTAGTCCCTGAAGTCTTCATCCCCTGGTGTTGCATGGCTTTTCACTGCCTCCTCCCAGTACAGCTTGTGCTCCTGGGTTTGGGAAATGCTTCCTGAGGATGCTTTCTTCTCCACAGTGCAGCCAGGTTCCCACAGCCTGGTGTGCAGGCTCAAGTAATAAGCCATGAGCCACGTACAGTAGTAATGCAACAACATACTTTACAGATTAAATACAGTAAATTATTTCTTCAGAACTGAAATTATGCTTTACAAAGCTCTCTCAAGGCTAGGAATTAAACTGTCATTGGCAGATAATCAATGGAGTGCTTCCCAGCAGTTTGCCCTCACATTTCTTCTGACATTTCTTCCCCAAATCTGATGCCAAGTTGTCCTTTCTTCCTCATCCACAAGCTCTACCAATTTATCACTTATCCCTTTTCCTCACACTTCCTCCTCCCTGCATGCCCCAGCACCATTTCAGTAGTCCCTCAGCACTGTGGTTACTCTGCTTCTACCCTCCCTCACTTACCAGCTTATTCATTAATTTTTTTGCAACAAGAGCTGCTCACATCCCACTTAATGCACAGAGGCCCCAGCTCTGTATTTCACCTGAACATGTTCATGGGCTGCACCTACTCCACTTGCTGAGAGAGGGGACATGACTTTCTGCAATGCTGCTGGTCCTGTGAGCTTAGAGCAAGCCCTGTCTCTGCTTTCCTCACCAGGGAATCACTCACTCACCTTATCATGGACTGGGGCCTCTTGCTGGTCAGCCAAAAATGGGCTTTATATCCACAGGCATTGCTCTGATTTGTTGGTGTCTCAGAGAAGTAACACCCCTGCATCCACCCTGGACTGAGCCCCAGCTGACTGCTGGAAGTACCTGGGCAGCTGCTGTGCTCCCTGTGCGACAGCACATCCCAGGAGGGAAAGGTGAGCACCCAGGCACTGGGTAGGCACACCAGCACTGCAGGGATCACTCTTGACTTGTGCTTTAACTAGGAGGAGCGCACTCGGGCCTGATTCTGATCTTTAACATTTCAGCTGAAAGGAGCTGTGCTGGAGCAAGTCTCCCTGGGGTAAGAATAGCAGCTGCCATCTTCGGACACAGCACAGTTGTCCAGTGCCTACATGGCAGCACGTTGCACTGAACACAACCTCCCTGCCATGGAATGTCTTGGAGCGCTATTAGTGGAAGCGTATCATCTGCACAGGCAGGCATGACCCTGCGCAGGAGTCTTGCAAGAGCATGGCTATTTTGAGCCTTTGACAGGGAGGATGGAGGGGGACAAATGACAGGCTGATCCTCCTGGCATGGGCAACCTCTCCAAAGCTCTCTGTGGCCTTGTCTCCTGCTGGGGAATGGCTCTTGTGAAGGCTGATGGGTGATTGGTGGGAGCACAGAGCGCAGGAGGTAGGGGCTCCAGCTTTCAAGCAGAAGGTATAGAGAGAGCCTGTCAAGCACCTAGATTGTAAGGTCAGGACAGAACTGCTCAAACATGCTCAAAGCAGCAGCAAGACTTGAACCCACAGTTCTGGCTGAGCCTGACTTTGAACGAAAACAGCTCTCATCTGAACAGAAACATTTGGAGCATCCAGAGTTGCAGGTAGCTACTTTATTGATACAGGAACAGCAGCAGAGTGACAGACCATGTCCGTGTACATAAGCAAATAGAAGATTACTTTCTACCAGTGTAGCTCTAGCCACCAGAAATCCACATCTGGAAAGATACTTCGTGCAAGTTCTGATTATCCCAGGGGAAGCTCATTTTCCACTTCCTAATGCCACCTGTAAAGGAGAGGCTTTGTTTAGTCCACACATGTCAAGATGAGGCTTCTGGTCCCTAAAATCACCTGTTCCAGTATACCATACAGCTAGGATGTGCAGGTGGGACCCAGGTCTGTAACCTTTAAGACATATCTGTTTGCTTTTCTGAAGTGCTGCTTTACTGTTGCAATGCTTCAACAACTTGCACCCCCATCCTCTGGGACAAGGAGTATCCCGGCATTTCCAAAAGTGAATGTAAAGCATGGAAGGTTGTAAAAGGATGTACTGATCCACTGGATCTATTAAAAGATTTAGGCATTACAGTGCTTAATTTTTAGGCCTCCCAGAACAGTATCCAGACCTCCAGCCAGGTGCCCAGGCTCCACATACGTTGCACAGTATCATATACCTCTATGCAGGACCAAAACCATCACATATTGCATAAAGAGTTACCCACAGTCAGCATGTTCAATCTGCCTTTACCTGGGGACACCCAGATATCTGAACTCTTGCCCATCTGGGCTTTCAATTCAATCAGAGATTCTCTTTATAAGGTAATCTCACATCTAGAGCCTTGGGCTCAGCCTTCCACGTGCTTCCCCTGGGGTCTTGGCAAGATACCTTGACAAGCACTGAGGAGCGAACACACGTGACTGGAGCATGGCATTCAGTGACTCACTGAAAGCTGCACACCAGCCTCTGGCAGAACTCAGTCTCAGAGCAGACCTTTCAAAAGCAAGCATGTTCTCTGTAGTGTCTCTTCTGGAGTTAATATGCTGGGTGATTAAGAGGATGCTGTGGGGAAGCATGTGGCAGACTGGAGCAAGGGTTCTCAGTGTCCTGGAGATGTGCTCTAGGAACTAGTAATTTTTCCAAAACATGGGCTGAGGGTATTTTACCTCCAACCACATACTGAGACAGACTGGTGCAGTCAAAAGGTGTTACACCTGCTCAGATCACACTAGGAAGAACAGGCTCTAGGTATCCAATTGGGCTGGAGATGGTTGAACTCCCTGGGCAGTTATTGAAGGACACAGTGCTGCTGCATATTTCTCAGCCAGAATGCCAGTTCTGCCCAAGGTTCAAGGAATGTTGCTTTAGGAATGTTCAGAGCTAGGTTGGCTCTCATTACTTTCACTTTATGAGGCAATTTCTTAAATATAAAACGAATATGATGAAAATAGCCAGAAGGGATATGCTCAGCACCAGATCCTGAAATGCCAGTCACAGAGTCATAGAATCACAGAGCTCTTTAAGCTGGAATGGACCTTCAAAGGTCACCTAGTTCCAAACCCCCTGCCGAGGATTGGCCCAAAGCCCCAGCCAGCCAGGCCTTCAACAGTTCAAGGGATGGGAATCCACAACTTCTTGTGGCACCTTATTCTAGTGTCTCACCATCTCCACTGTAAAATATTTCTTCCTTTTGTCCAATCAAAACCTACCTTCTTTCAGCTTAAAACTGTTGCCCCTTGACCTGTCATTACAGGCCCTGGTAAAAAATATCTCTGCCTGTGTTATAAGCCTCCCTTATACATTGAAAGGCCAGAATAAGGTGTCCTTAGAGGCTTCTCTTCGTAACAGCCCCAACCCTTTCAGCCTTTCTTCCAGCCCCCTCTTTCCAGAAGTGTCCTTTCTGAATGGTGACTATACCTACTGGCAAGGCACAAATCTGCTGCTTGGCTTGCCCAAGAAGCAGTGCAAACTGCACATCCCCCTCAGGCAGTGAAGGTTTACCTTCGCAGAAGGGACTTCTCGGGTTTTAGCTCGGAGTTTGTTTAACTGGGTCTCAGCAACAGCTGACCTTTCCTCAGCCTCTTCCAGCTTATGCTGTGCTTTCCTGAATTTGGAGAGATTGGAATTGGCTTGTTCATCCTGAAATGGCAAAACAAAAGGAACTAAAACCCACCTGGCAACATGAGCACACAGAGCCAATATTTAGAGTCCTAGAAATGCTAAATATTTGCTTCAGTTTAGTGACTCACTGCTTCCTCAGCTTGTCTTTTGTAAGACTTGATCTTCATCTGTAATTTATCTACCAGATCTTGCAGCCTCAGCATGTTCTTCCTCTGTTCTTCTTTCTGTGGAAGAGGAATGCAATTATGCATCCTTGGGAAACAAGCCATCAGGATTGTTTCCTATCTGTACCTACCTGGAGGGTAAGCTCTTTGGCACGCCTTTCGTATCTGCGAATGTTTTTCATAGCCTCTGAGTATTGTTTATGTTCCTCCTCCAGCTCAGACTCTAACCCTCGGACCTGGTGAATCAATCAACATTTGCCTCAACCCCTCACACAGGACTCAGAGAAGAAAGGGATCTTTGACAACCATGTTCAGTGCTGATACCCACCCTGGCCTCCAGCTTCTGGATTTGCTTCTTGCCTCCCTTCAGTGCCAACTGCTCGGCCTCGTCCAGACGGTGCTGCAGGTCCTTCACCGTCTGGTCCAGGTTCTTCTTCATCCTCTCCAGGTGGGCACTGGTGTCCTGCTCCTTCTTCAGCTGTTCGGTTATCAAGGCCACCTTGGAAGAGAGATGACACAAGAAACTGGAAAAATGTGAAAGAACAGTGCATACCATGTACCACCTGTTGTGGGCCGGTGACAGTAGCCATTCTATATGCTACTACTGCCACCTCCTCTTCTTTTTTTTTCCCATTCAGATGTATTATCCCCATAAGTGTTTTCACCTGATTCCCATTCTAATTTTCCATCACTTGAGAAAGGAGCTGTGCTGGAGCAAGTCTCCCTGGGGTAAGAATAGCAGCTGCCATCTTCGGACACAGCACAGTTGTCCAGTGCCTACATGGCAGCACGTTGCACTGAACACAACCTCCCTGCCATGGAATGTCTTGGAGCGCTATTAGTGGAAGCGTATCATCTGCACAGGCAGGCATGACCCTGCACAGGAGTCTTGCAAGAGCATGGCTATTTTGAGCCTTTGACAGGGAGGATGGAGGGGGACAAATGACAGGCTGATCCTCCTGGCATGGGCAACCTCTCCAAAGCTCTCTGTGGCCTTGTCTCCTGCTCTGGAAATGGCTCTTGTGAAGGCTGTGGGAGCACAGAGCCCAGGAGGCAGGGCCCAGGAGGGAGCTGTGAATTTGCTGGGGATGCCAGGCTGAGCCTCAGTCTCATCAGCACCACCCGTGCTTATGGCAAGTCCTGCCTGAGGCTGTGCTGCAAATGCCACCAGAATTGAAGAGAAAAAAATTGCAGAGAAAATTAGAAGAGAAAAAGAAAAGCAACATTCTCACATCTGCTGTTGCCTTCTTAGCCCTTCCTTCAGCACTTTTTGCTTCACTAGTGATATCTTCCATCTCAGCCTGAATTTGTGCTGTATCAATTTCAAGCTTCTTCTTTGCATTAAAAAGGCTGGTGTTCTGTGAAGGAGGAGAGACTTTGAGTGTCTCTTACACATAGAGACCACAAACCACTGTTCGTTCCCACTCTGAATTTCTGGACCCAAAAAACTGTCTTTCCTAGCAAAGCAAATTACCTGGGTGTGGAGGAGCTGAAGCCTCTCACTTGCATCCATCAGTTCCTGCTCAGCCAGTTTCCTCGACCGCTCAGTCTGCTCCAGGGCTGCCCGTAGCTCCTCGACTTCAGCCTGCAACAGGTTTGCTCTGCGCTCCACCATGGCCACCTGCTCCTTCAGGTCCTCCTGAGTCCTGAGCACATCACCCAAGTACACCTGTGTGTTCTAAACATGAAGAGCCAATTTTGTCCTAACTAATTTCTTGGATACTGTACTTAAAACCAAATCAATCAGAAAGGTAGACCAAGACCTTGAGAACTCCCTGGATGTCATGCAGGTGTTTCTGTGCCTCTGCAGCCACATGGTTGGCATGGCTCAGCTGGATCTCCATTTCATTCAGGTCTCCCTCCATCTTCTTCTTCCCCCTTAAGGACTCACTTTTGCTCTTGATCTCAGCATCCAAAACACCCTGCATCGTCTCCACAGTCCTTTGATGGTTCTGTTTTAACTGGCTGATCTCCTCATCTTTCTCAACAACCTTTCTGTGAATTTCTGATTTAATCTGGGTCAGTTCTTGGTTGACACCAAGGATTTTGACCTCTTCATGTTCAAGAGTTGCCTTTAAAAGAAAAAGGGTAAAACAGACACAGAAGTACCATTTCAGAGAACATCATCTTGGTGATGTTACTCAGTGACTGCACACAAATTCCTGAAGCTTGCAGCAACCACCCTCTCACACAACCTCTGTCTAGGAGAGAGAACACACAGCTATTCAGACCACACTCTGCTTTTTCCAGTAGTATTTAAACTAACTCACCTCTGCCTCTTCCAGAGCTAACCGCAGCTCAGATCTCTCCACCTCAGCTTGCTTTTGGGCTTGCTCAAGGTCTCTGATCGTTTTGCCATTTTCAGTAATTTGTTCAGTCAGATCAGCTACTTCCTCTGTGAGATAAGGGTCACATCAGCCATGGCAGCCTGAGAAGCTGAACGAACTCTGTGCTTTGTGTGACTGTGTTCAACACCTCATTTTATACCTGCCTATATACATATGTAAACATACACACATGATTACATGATTGCATATGTGTATGTGTATGTATGTACAGACAGAAACATACATAGCCAACTAATACAGGATGACAAAGAGAGAGCCATCAGTCTGGTTTCACAGGCCACCTTACAGCCACCCTGTAAGATGCCTGTGTTTGTGTCTCTGGATAGGCCAGTGGGGTAACACCACAGGTCTTGTTGTATGTTCACAGTGCATCTGTAAAATTCACTTCCACGAGCTGTACAGCGTGGTGAGGGCACCGATTTACCTGGGGGTGCCACACCCTTGATCTGTGGTCCCTGCAGCAGATAATGCTGAGCCAGGGCATTTGCTTTATTAGCTTGGTCACCAGCTTCTGGTGGGAGGGATATATTCTCCATTAAAATGGATGGAGAGCAAAAGCAAGCTAGTAAAGCCTGCCTTGTTGTGGTAGGACTGTGAACAACTCCTGGGAAACCAGAGCAAAACACTTACGCCTGAGAGTCTTGTTTTCCCATTGGATTGTTTTCAGCTGCCCCAAGGTTTCCTCATAGGCATTTCTCACTTTGAAAAGCTCTGTGTTCAGGGAGCAGGACTCTTTAGAGGAAGCTTCTCGCTCCAGCTGTCTCTCCTCACACTTTCCCTTCCATTCTGCCACGGCCTGAAAGACATCGTGTTTCATTTCCTGCTGGTACTGAAAGTGTTATTTCATTGGGGGTATTTTCCATACCACAGGATAAATACCAGTCTCTGCAAGCAGGACAAATTCCTATTGCCATGCTCTGGAGAAGCCCATTACTGTTAGACTCAACTTGGTTTCAGTATTAAGTAGGATTAGTTTGGCCTTCTAGGAAGGCAAGACTTAAAAGACACTGTGGTCACTTATCACCTTATCAAAGTTCTGCTGTTTCTTGTCAAGGGCAGTTGTCAGTGTGTTTGCTTTATCTACATCCACTGTCAGATCCTCCACCTCTCCCTGCAATTTCACCTTCAGCTTCTCCAAGGAGGCACACTTTGAACTCACAGTCTCCACCCGCTGCCCTGCTGCCTGGAGATGCTGAGCAATATTTTTCCTTAAAGAAGACAAATAAGACAAGCATATAATTTAAAAAATCAGTGTATTGCATAATTAATCTAACGAGTATGATATCAGAAGTTTGGGGTTTTTTTTTTAAGTAAGTATACATCCAAATCCCAATAAAACAATTTAGAGCAGACTACTGAAAGTAGATCTATGTTTGGCACAATGTACATAACATCTGGACAGTATGTTTCATCTGTCACACACTTGGCCTCCTCCAGCTCCTCTGTGCGCTGAATGGCGTCCGTGTCATATTTGGTTCTCCACTGGGCCACTTCGCTGTTGGCCTTGGACAGGGCACGCTGCAGCTCCCCCTTGGCTTCCTGCTCCTCCTCATATTGCTCCCGGAGCAAGTCACAGTCGTGCCGAGCAGACTGCAAGGCGTGGGCCAGGGCGTTCTTGGCCTGGGTAGAGAGCAGGATTTGGACCAGGAAGGGAAATATCCTGGAAATGTCTTGTAAAGAATTTAATACTGTGAACATGACTGCTGGCAGTGTGGGGGTGTTTGTGGTGAAGGAAGGACGTCTCTGTATTGGGAGGACGAATTCTACTAATGGCACTCCCTGAAGAAATGAACAACTTTTCCCACTATGGCTTGTGCTAAGCAGACCCTCTCCATACTAGGCAGTGTGAAATTGAGAGTGGTTTCAGTGGACAGCTGTAGGAACAGTGATCACCTTTATCTCTTCCTCCAAGTGTCTCTTGAGTTCCTCAATCTGTTGGGTGAAAGCCTGCTTGCCCCTGGACAGCTGAGAAATCAGAGCATCTTTCTCCTCCACCTGGCGTGAGTATTCACCTGGGAAAACACACAGAAAGGAAAGATTTTCATTCTCATTCATAACCCAAACAAACTGGTTTAAGAAGCCCTCCCATTCCACAGAACAGAGGAGGCCATCCCACCTGATTCTGTCTGCAGACGAGCCCTTTGAGCACTGAGGTCATTGATCATGCGCTGCTGCTCTTCTTCCTTTGTCTTAATCTCGCTCAGCTGGTCTTCCAGGGTGCGACACATCTTCTCCAGGTTTGCCTATGGAGGCGACAGAGAATGAAAGATCAGGGTATGGACACCTCCTTATTAGGAGTAGAGCAATTCTCACCCAGAAACTGGGAACAGTCATGCAAGCTTGTTGGGGTTAGAAGGTTCTATAGAGAGTCATATCGGAATGTGACCAGATTTTTAAAAGATATGTTTCAGTGTTATTTATTTGGGGGGGCTTCCAGTATATTTTTCAGTACCTTGGCTTTGGAGACAGACTCCATGTTACTGGCCAGGTCGTCAATTTCCATCTTCAGCTCACTCTTCTCCTTCTCCAGCTTCTGCTTCACTCGTTGCAGGTTGTCGATCTGCTCCCCAAGCTCAGCCGTGCTGTCCGCGTGCTTCTTGCGCAGGGCGGCAGCCGTGGCTTCGTGCTGCAGCGTGGCCTCTTCCAGGTCACGACGCATCTTCTGAAACTCTGCCTCATGCTTCTTGTGAAGTTCAACCTGAGCAGTGCTGGCTCCTCCTGCCTCTTCAAGCCTTCCATGGATATCCTGCAGTTCATTAGTCAGCTCATCACAACGCTTCTCTGCTTTTATCTGCATCGCTTTCTCGCTCATTGACTCCTCTTCCAGCTCTGCAACACGGGCCTATGGAACAGGGAAACATCAATTAACACAGGGAATAAGAAGGCAGTGCATAACTGCCAGAGCACAACACCAAGCCCGTTGTTTTGGAGACTAAAAGCAAGACAAGGTCCCTTAGTATGTCACTGTTTTGCCATTTTAGATGGCTTCCCAACAGGACAAGACCCATGGATCAATTGATACCAACGTTAGATCACAGCTTTCTGTTCTGTGGGGAAAATGATTACAACATATAGGACTTCCCCTATGGAGAGAGGCTGAGGGAGCTGGGCTGGTTCAGCCTGGAGAAGAGAAGGCTGTGGGGGGACCTCATTGCAGCCTGCCAGTCCCTGAAGGGAGCAGAGACACAGGAGGGGAATCAACTTTTTAAAAGGATAGGCAACAGCAGGACAAGGGGGATGGAGTGAAGCTGGAGGAGGGAAGGGTTAGATGAGATATCAGGGGGAAGTTCTTTCCAGAGAGAGTGGTGAGGGGCTGGAACAGGCTGCCCAGAGAGGGGGTGGGTGCCCCGTGTCTGGGGGTGTTCAAGGCCAGGTTGGATGGGGCCCTGGGCAACCTTGTGTAGCTCCAGGCCTGGAGGGTGGTGGCCCTGCCTCTGTGATCCTTGGGGTCCCTTCCAACCCAGACCATTCTATGATTCTGTATCAAGGCAATTACTGTGACTAGGTCAGAGATTTTATCAGTTACCAACTGGAGACAAGCTACTACATTTTACAGTAGCATGAACTATATTCATGCTACTACAGCGTAAACAAGCTGGCAGTAATGACACTGTGGTTACATAAAGCCTCTTGCCTGCAATTCTCTGATCTTCTTCTGCAACAGCATATCTGAATTCTGCTGTTCCTCATTCTTGTTTTGCAGCTGGTTAAATTCCAAGTCTTTCCTGTGAAAGAAATGTTCTTTTAATAAAAAGAAAATATATCCAGTTAAATAGTAATTTTGCCACTAGGGTTTTGTCCTCTTACTTCCTTAATTTTTCATCTAAATGCTGTTTCTCATTCTCCAGATCCACTATGGTTTCCTGGGCAAGTTTCAAATCTGCCTCAAGCTTTCTCTTTGTTCGTTCAAGATCCAGACACCCTTTCCTTTCCTCTTCTAAAGATCTTTCAACCTGTGACAGATACATATACAAAGATGACTGATGGAACAACTGAAGAATCTGCTCCTTCTCTGTGTGCTGAACGTGCTCACCTGGTTCACTTGTTGCTCCAGCTTGACCTTGGCTTTGGTGAAGGTACTAACTTTCTCCTCCACATCTCGCAGGTCATCCAGTGCCTGCTGGTGGGCTTCTTGCAGGACCTTCTTCTCCTTGACCAACTTCACAGCAGTCTCATCCAAGCCTGTCATCTCTTCAGTTAGATTTTTAACCTGTTGAAAGGAAAAAATACTTGAAGGTCACTAATAATTTTGGCTTTTACACAGTCTAGTGATCACACAAAGCCAACAAACTAGTTGCTAGACTACCAAAGAGACTTAATTAGCTGCATTATATGGTCAGACTACACAGTGTCTCTGTGCAGATCTATCTATTAACCCTTCTGAAGTCACATCAACAATCTATCAACCCTTCTGAAGTCACAAAGCAAACCTAAACTTTCATTTTAATGCATATTTTTGTGCTTATGGGTTGGTTTTAGTGCAAAATAGAGGTAATAAATGCAATGCCAGGCCCATAGATTTCCTTAGGCAACACTATGTTACTGTGTTGTTGTATATATAGACAGAGCAACTATTATTGAACATGCAAATAGCAGAAATAAAAAGTGCCTTGTTTTCTGTGGCATGCTTTTCCTTTTCAGCCTTGGCCAGTGTTAACTCAAGGTCATCAATATCTTTCTTCAGCTCGGAGCATTCATCTTCCAGCTTCCTCTTTCTGGCTGCCAGATCAGCATTTATCTCCTCTTCATCCTCCAGTTTTTCTGTTACCTCCTTTATCCTTACTTCCAGCTGGAATTTTGTTTTGATCAGCTGGTCACACCTTTCTTCAGCATCAGCCAAGTTTTCATTTTCCTTTTGACAGAGAACAGGAATGTGTTTCATTGCCACACACTGGAACTGACACTTGCAGAAATCACCTGCTCATTATGCAGTGGGAACATGAAACAATAGAATTTCCATCCAGCCCTTTCCTGAACATTCAGACAAAACTGATGTAACTTGAGGAGCCAAAAAAAGGTTTAAAGTTACGTACAGCCTGCACTTGGAGCTGCAGGTCCTTTTTCTCTTGCACTAGAGACACTGTTCTTTCTTCCAGCTCTTTCCTCTTGCTCTCTGAGTTAGCCAGTTCTTCTTTCATTCTCTCAAAGTTTTCCTTCATTGTGGCCATCTCTTTCTCAGTTTCCACACTTTTTAAGAGGGGTTTTAGCTTGAAGTACAACTTCATCCAGGGCCACTGTTTGACATTCATGAAAGCACGGATGTTGTACTGGATGCAGAAGATGGACTCCCTGAAATCAAAGTAATTCATGAGTACTGTGAGAAGAAGCACAGTTCCCAATGGAGAAACCATACCTTGCAGAAGGCACAGACCTTTGGTCGAACATTCTTTTCAGCTGAAGCCTCCTGAGGTATCCCCTGCACAAAGCCTGCGTCTGTATGATCAGTTGTCCTAAACAATCATCTCTCATCTCTTCCAGGACACCTAACAAACCTGCCTTGAAGAACACCTGCAGTCAGAGAACACAGATGAGCCATCGCTGGGCTTATGTCTCAACACAATGAATGGTTTCTCATTGTGTGAAAGAACCAGATGGTTACCTTAGTGTGTCCAAACTTGTACTGGGTATGATCGATCTCAATAGAAGACAGTAACTTTTCACACGCCCGCCTGCTATCCATGAACTGCCCTTCTTTAATGACACCAGCACTCAGAAGGTGATATCTGACAAAATAAAGGGGAAAAAGCATAACCATTGGTATAATTTTAGTGCACAGGATGCTACAAGAACAGCTGTCACTTTGAAGACACAAAGGAAGGCTGAGTCTGAGTCATGGCTCCAGGCTTAAATAGCAACCCAGGAAGAAGCAGGTCAGTTCAGTGGGTTCCCAGCATGTGTTACAGCCCTGGCTGAGACTGAGGGCAGGGATGGTCTGTTCTCTGCATCTGAGAGACTCTGCTCATCCGTGTCACAGTCATTTACACTGACCTAGGGCACTAGCCCACTACATTTATGTAAATTAAAAAATATTAGTGGATTTTAAGAATAGAGGAGCTGCTGCAATCATCTAATCTGACCTCCAGTATGACACAGACACACTGTCCTCCCAGAGCCTTGTTCATCCAGCCCCATCTTGTGATCAATTGAGGAATTTTCTGGGTTTTAAAAATAAATTTCAATCTTACTTGAAGCCTTCAAACCTCAAGAGTGCCCCAGGTGCTGGAGAAATGTTAGCATGTAGGAATGTCTACCCTGTGCAAAAAAGAGAGCGCCACGTGGAGCTAATTCAGATGTCCCCATGAAGTCTGCTTTGTGAATGGAGTTATGTTCACATGTCAGGCCTGCAACTTCATCAGAACTGGTAAAAGGTTCAACAAAATTCCCAAAATTCCAGCAAAACCATTCTGTTTAGAACAATTCAAACAACTTTCCTCAAACCTCTGCTAGACAGTGATTACATACAGGATGTGGTACTGACCACTCTCCATCGTGTTACAGAAACATGCCTGTGTCAAAGTTGAGAATTTAAGCAAAGAATGTGAAAAACATTCAGATGAGCATGAACAAAGTGAGAATAGGTTTTGGCACACAGTATTCAGGAAGGCGTTTGGGTTGGCAGTGCCCACGCAGAGGCTGCTATTAGATATCTCTTCATACTTCCCATAGTTTTAAATATTAAAATAGTCTTTTCCTAAGAACTATATCATTGACTGGTTTAGCAAGACTCTCCTCTCACATTTGGCTCAATGGAAACACAAGAGTGCTGTTACAGACCTTTGTTTAAAATCCCCATATAACAGCCTGTTAGGAAATCCCTTCCTGCAGATTCGAATGCCTTCCAGCACCCCGTTACACCTCAGCTGGTGCAGAACCAGCTTGTGATCCATCAGGCCTACGACAGAGCAACATGAGGTTATAGTGATTTTTCTAACACTGGCCAATTTGTCTTTCTGCCAGTCTCCAACCTGGGCTTTATGAGTTACCTGGAGTCTTTGTTTCATTGGGGATGATGCAACGCACAAAGTGAGGATGAGTTGTTCGCAGGTTGGACATCAGCTTGTTTAGGTTTTCCTGTAAAAATAGAGAGGTAATTTGTACCACCCATGTTATTTTAAGACATAATGTAAATATTCACAGTATGATTTGGCTCTGATGAGAAATAAAAATTTGGAAGTTCTTCCTTACTCTTCTGGTGAATATTCTACAATCCTGTGTAGGCATCAGCAAAGTGAGTAGCTACTAACAGTGGATACAGCTGATAAACTTCCCTCCTGCCTTAAAATTAAAAGGTGTCCTTAGTGGTTAGAAGTTAATTATTGGTTAGAAGTTAATTATAACAGCTAGGGAACAGGACAGGGATGGAAAGGGGTGAATGATATTCCAGGATACAAACAGTGGGCTGGCTTGATCAAAGGAACTTTTGATCAAATGAATTAATGGGTTGATTTATTATTTTTATTAGTTAGATAGATTATTGCTATGTGTATTTAAAAGACAGGTGAGCCACAGGATCACTGTTTGTCTGACACCAGAGGTATCAGCCCTGTATCTGACACATGGTGAGCATGGCCCAAGGAACAGCCAGGCAGGTGCTGCACTCCTCAGCTCAGCCTGCGCCTGGCCCCACGATACTGATGGATCAAGGGGCTGCAACATGTAATTTCCATTGCCCACACTGACTGCAAGGCACTGGTTGCACCACAACACCCTGTACTCAAGAGACACACACCCTGGAAGAAGCCAAGTACAGCCAAATAAGGGAAGGATGCTGTTAGAACCAAAGGTCAAAGCCAAGGCAGCCTTTGGGCTGTCCTGAAACTGCACAACCTGATCAAAGCACAGGACTTCCCTTCTTCACCTATATCCCACTGGACTTCATCAGCAAAGGAGAGCTCAAATTAACCTTTATCAGCCCCAAAGGTAACTGTCTACACTACTGTGTGGCAACAGAGAAAGTGGGAGAGGTGAAGCAGTGCAGCACAGCTGCCTGTGCTGTGTCAGAGAACACACCTACCCGAAAGAGCGCAGAGACAGTTTGGAAGGAAGAGCCCTTTTTCTTCGTTCCTTTCTTCTTAACACCTCCTTCAGCTAGAGAATGAGATAACAGACCAGCTGATACACTGCTGTAGATCCCTTTGACAGCATTATAACTGTGCATCTAATACACAAAGCATAAATACTGATTCAATAGTAACTCAAGTCAGGTGATGGACACAGCTGGACACACCAGGCATGAGACACAACCCTCTGATCTCACCTTCATCTGTGGCAGCAAAGGTGACATAAAGATTGCATAAAATTTTCAGGGATGATTTCTGGTACAACCCAATGACAGTTTCATTCAGGGGGTCCTTGTTCTTCTCCAGCCAGCCAGTGATGTTGTAGTCCACTGTCCCAGCATAGTGCACCAGGGAGAAGTGGGCCTCAGCCTTGCCTTTGGCAGGCTTGGGCTTCTGGAAGTTGTTGGACTTGCCCAGGTGCTGGTCATAGAGCTTGTTCTTGAAAGAGGTGTCAGTTGCCTTGGGGAACATGCACTCCTCTTCCAGGATGGAGAAGATGCCCATGGGCTGAACATTAAAAAAAGATGTTTTCAAATAAGAGGAATTCAAGTTATAATTATAGAGAGTTAAAGAAATGCTAAAATTAAAGTAGTAGAGGTATTGTATAGATAATTAGCTTGGGAGGAGCAGGTAAGCAAGCAAGGCTTTTGTTAACAGCTGGCAAGATATTCAAAACCACCAAATTTTCATAAATAGGGATTTGAACTACCCAGATATTGGCTGGAAAACAAAGCCAAGCCAAAACTGTGCATCAATTTCCGGGAACACAGTAGTGACAAACTAAACACAAGCAGGCATGAGGCTTTCTAAAATTTGAATTTAACTGAGAGGAAAACCTGAGGAGGAAGCACTATACAAAGCCAGAAAGCAACTGGAGTAAATATGACAATGAAACAAAATTTATAGTGATGTGAAAAAAGACAAAACTGAAAATCAGGGCACTGTATTTTTAGAAGGCAGAAAACATTTCCATTCAGTGGATAATGAATCACAACAGTGATGTTTAAAGGAAGGGAGGAGGCAAGGAGACCTGGAAGCTTCAGAGAGAGATTGTATAAGCACTCAGTGCAAACACTCTTGAGAGCCCCTTCCAGATCTGACACGTGTGAGGAGGGCACAACCTGCATAAGAAACTCACCTTCTCAATGAGCTCGATGCAGGCAGCCAGGTCCATCCCAAAGTCAATGAACTCCCATTCAATTCCCTCCTTCTTGTACTCCTCCTGCTCCAGCACGAACATGTGGTGGTTGAAGAACTGTTGCAGTTTCTCATTGGTGAAGTTGATGCACAGCTGCTCCAGGCTGTTGAACTAATATTTGTGTAAATGTGTTAATATTGTTAAACTCACAGAAATCAATTTCACAGAGACATCAAGGCAAGGCCAGCCAGACCCCCTGAGGGGTTCTGATAATCATGTAAAGGATAGATAAGGAGTGGTCCAGGCTTACAGCAAGGTTGTGCTGTGCAGCATATGGTTGATGAAGCCTGCACTGGTGAGGGGTTTGGCTGACCATAATGTCACTAAATACAGATTCTGTGGGGAGGGAAACAGCAGCTTCATGGCTGTGCTTCTGCTCTTTCTTTTACAAAGTGTGTGATGGATCTATAAAGGCAGAAGTGGCTTCAAAGAGATTTGCTCTGCTTTTAAGGGCTGCACTGGAGTGAGGAGAATGAAAGGCCAGAAAAGTCAAAAGAAAAGAGCCTTTGAAGGCAGCCCCAAGCCTGGGAGTGCTGTGTGAAAACACACCTCGAAAATCTCAAAGCCAGCGATGTCCAAGACCCCAATGAAGTGCTGTCTTGGCAGCTTTGTGTCCAGTTGCTGGTTGATGCGCATCACCATCCACAGGAAGAGTTTTTCATAGACTGACTTGGAAATGGCATTCACTGCCTGGTGCACCTGCAAGGAGATGGGTCACACAGCCGTGTCAGGGCACCACGGGTGCATCACCTAAACAAAACACCCCTCTGCTGCATGCAGATAGTGCCAGCCCACAATATGTCCTAATGGTCCCGACCATCCTCAGCTGTCACCTGTCCCCTGGGGAGCAGACAGTCCCTGCTGCTCCCTGGGACTCACCTGATCTGCTGTTTGGCCCTTCAGCACATACTCATTCCCCACTCTCACCCGGGGATAGCACAAAGCCTTCAGCAAGTCTGCTGAGTTCAGCCCCAGCAGGAACGCTGCTTTGTCAGCCTCTGTAAACCACACAGAACAGCTCAGAGTCATCAGCTGGGACAGGCAGGATGCACTGGAGCCAGCCAGAGCTCATTCTGAAACCTGGCTAACTGGTTGGCTTCACCCTGCCCACAAAGACCAAATAGCCTTGCAGGGCTGGTCCCCTTGACTGAGTGCCCATGGCAACACCAACAGGCATGGTAAAATCAGTGAGTGCACTGGTCATGGGAAAACAGGGTGGTTTTGCCTTTGAGCCACTTCTCCCCAGTGTCACCCAAGCAGAACAAGTCAGATACTGGCAAACATTACAGTAATGTGTCCCAGGACAAGGTCCTTCAGCAGAATCACTAGGAATAAAGTGGAAGCAGAAAGTGACTCTATAGGAGGTGGTAAGTTGAAGGTTGAACATCCTTTTATGTTCATCAGGGAAAACTGCTTTTTTTCTGTAAGTCTCCTACCTTTCTAGTCAAATGTCCAGTGTTCAGGAAAGCTGTGGCTGCCCCTGGATCCCTGACAGGGATCAAAGCCAGGTTGGATGGGGCTTTGGGCAACCTGGGCTAGTGGAGGGTATCCCTGCCCATGGCAGGGAGTTGGAACTAGGTGATCTTTGAGGTCCCTTCCTACTCAAATCAGTCTGTGAGCCAGTGATTCTATGAAAGCAGCTGGAAATCCATGCCCAAGCCATGGAGTTATTACCTTCTGTGCCATCCGGCTCTGCCTGCTCCTCGTGTGATTTGTGCTTGAACTTCATGTTCCCGTGGTGCAGGATTGCCCCTGTCAGCTTGTACATCCCCATTCTCTCATCAGGGCTGAAGCCCAGCATGTCAATGGCTGCCTGTGCATCGGGTTAATCAGTTGTTACAGTGGTGGTGATGGTAAGTGATACTCTCTCTCCTTGCTAAATGCACTCACATCTGTGGCAACAAGCTCCTCCTGGTCATCAATGCTGGCCACAGAAACCTCCCCTTGGCTGATGAACGGGTAGTCATACGGGTTGCTCGTGATGAGGAGCATCTCTGAAAGGCAAATGAAGGAGTGAGCACCAGACCCTGGCAGTGAAAATGGAATGATGACTCAGCAAGGTTTCACAGGCTTTCTTTTTCCCTCTGTGCCCCAAACTCTTGGGTTCCTATCACAAGACAGAGTAAAGCCATTCAGCTGCCATCCACCTGAGTGGAAAGTCCTGGGCAGGTTTTCTCAGTCCTGCCAGTTTAGGAGGCTGTGAACTGGGGTTGAACATTCAGCATTGTCAGACAAGGAACAAGGGGCATCTTAAGAAACAGCTTTTAAGAAAGATGCTTTAGGTAAAACTCCTAAGTGCTTATTGTCATACATGATGTTAATCCATCCTGGATGCTCCTTGCACACACTGGGGTTGTGTGTTGGTGTAAGTAATACAAACAAGTGTGTTTATCTCCATCTAACTGAGGCCAAAGTTCAGACTCTTTTTCAGTCCTGGATCCTGTGGCAGAGTAAGAGCCATAACCCACCCCCCTCCTTAGAGAAAGCAACTGCATGGTGCTCAGCTCTCAGCTGGGATGAAACCATGACAACAGCCTGGGTAACCCAGTCATCACTGATGCTGGACTGGGGATGACACACAAAGACATAATTAAAAGCATCAGTGCTTTGCACAGGCTGAGGCACCTGCTGAAAGGGGCAGCTAGGTGTGTGATGGATGGCACCAGGCCAGCAAGTGGCCCTGGACCCTCTGCCACTGAGCTGGCACACTTAGGGAAAAGTGTCCCATACTGATTCTGCTGTAATGGTTGTCCTTACCAAGCAGTTCAGGCTTCTTATTGGAGAGGATCTGGTAGAAGATGTGATAGCTTCTCTCAGCTTTCATCTGGAAAGTGACTCTTGACTTTTCCAGCAAGTCTGTAAGATGTACATACATGTAAATCTTTCAAGCCCTTCTCTGTAGTAAAGCAGTAGTAAAGCCATCCCTTCATCTACTCACAGGTCTCAATGTCACCAGAGGACAGTTTTCCAGAGGTTCCAAAATGAATACGAATGAATTTACCCTGCCAAGCAGACAAAAGGCCGTGGTCAGTGCAGGTAACACACCAGAGTGTTTTTCTCTCTTGAGTCTCAGTGGCAGCATCTCCAAATCAGTCTGAATTATCTTAGACATGCAAGGATAGATAAAGGGGAACAGTTTGTTGCATCCTGTGCAGCTGGAAGCATGAAAATCTGTGAATACAGCAGGATGAATCTGACAACCAAGAAATCTGTCAGCAAGAACACTTCTCCCAGCCCAGCAGCTCCCAGTGACTCCCAGTTACAAGGAACAGGCAAGCAGGATCAGAATTGCAGGAGGGATGAGACAAACACAACTCACAAAGCGTGAGGAGTTGTCATTCCTCACAGTCTTGGCATTCCCAAAGGCCTCCAGCAGCGGGTTGGTGCTGATAATCTGATCCTCCAGCGTCCCCTGCAAGAACACTGGCATAATTACTGAAAACCACCTGGGTGGTGTGGGGGGGGAAAGTGAGTGCATTGGGGTTTGCCTGCAGCATCCTCTCGGGTACAGAGCCAAGAATCAGCACTGCCTGTAAAAGGCAAATGATTCCAGTTTATCTTATTCAGAATCTCTCACAGTCAGAGCTCTCACAGAATCACAAGGGTTGGAAGGGGCCTCCAGAGCTCAGAGTCCAACCCCCTGCCAAAGCAGGGTCCCTGGGACAGGGCACACAGGTCGGTGTCCAGACGGGGCTGGAATCTCTCCGGAGAAGGAGACTCCACACCCCCTGGGCAGCCTGTCCCAGGGCATCTCCAGCCTATTCAATTCCTCTCTCAGCCACGGGGACAGACAGGTCTGTGTGAAGAAACCAGAGCTTCTGATTCTTCCTGGACACCAAACCCCAGACCTGTTTCCAGCTACACCTGGGCAGTGACAGCAGCAGCTCTGGTAGCTTTATTTGCTGTGGTCCCAACTCCATAAGCAGTAAGAAGCCCTGGTCTTACTGTGTGGATGAAGTTAATACAAGATATTGCATGTTTTGAGGTAAACATTTGCCACCAGTGCTGTCTGCAGCCACAGGCTGGTAACATCCTAAACTGCCTATCATGCCAGCCAAAAACCAGGACACTGCCCCTCTGCCAAGCCTCTTTTGCTCACACCTTCCTCCAGGACTCCTTCTTCTTGGCTAGGTCCCCACTGGCTGCAATTGTTGCAAAGTACTGGATGACACGCTTTGTGTTCACAGTCTTCCCTGCTCCGGACTCTCCACTGTCAAAGGAAAGCACAGAGGGAACAATCACCTGCCCACTTTTTGCTGGATGTGAAGCTCAGAGGGACAGGTGTACTTACGTGATGAGGATTGACTGGTTTTCACAATCTGTCAAAGGGAAAAAGAACTGTGGTCAGAGAACTGTAGGGGAAGTGCTGGTTCTCAGGGAACCTGGGACCCAGTGTCCACTGAAAGGAAAGAAACAGAATCTCTGCCAGTACAAGTGGAAAGATGCATGGTCTCCTTCGCCTCCTCTCTTCCCCTCCCTGTACTTCACCTTCTGCCTTCTCTCCTTCACCTTTGCTCCATCCTGCACTTTCCTCTGCTTCCATCTTTACCTTTCTTTACCTTTATTACTATTTCAAATGACACAGGATTTAATTCAAACTAAAACCAGGTATTTTGATGAAAATAGGTCTTCCAGCTCTGTTCTGAACCTACCTGCTGTTGCTTGAGGCCATGTACTGGCGTGCTGGCTATGGACTTCCCAGATAAGTGTCCTAACCCACCACAGCTCCCCTTTGCAGCCTCATACTTAGACCAGAAATGCTGATAGCATGCAGTAAACCAGCACAAAAAAAAACATTTCAGGAGACAGGGAAAACTGCTTGGAGCTGGTTTGGCATCACCTAGACATGAAACAGGCTTGTCTAATTCTACAGCACAACAGTGCAGATAATCTGCAGTGTGACACAAGGAACTGAGGCAGCACGCTGAGAGATGGCAAAGGCAACCGAGCCCCTGGCAGACACGGAATGGTGTTTGGTAGAAGCAGTGTTTCTGACATGTTTTCTTTCTATGAATCTGGTCAAAAAAGTAAAGCTCACCAGTCAGCATGAACTGATAGGCGTTGTCAGAGATGGAGAAGATGTGTGGAGGGGCCTCCTGGCGCTTCTTGCCTCGGTAGGCCAACACCACCTCTGGGTTGTACACCGGCAGCCACTTGTAGGGGTTGACAGTGACACAGAAGAGACCCGAGTAGGTCTGCAGGAAAAGAACAGAACAGAAGAGTCACTGAAACCCATCGACTGGCAGCTGGATTTTCTCCTTTGCCATGAGAGGGAACTTGCATAGATCATCCAGGAGCTGTAGCGGTCCTTGAGGTTGTAGAGGACGGCGGGTTCATGCAGGTGGGTCAGCGTGGCCACATCCTCACTTCTGTCAAACTGAGGTGGGTTCATGGCATATACATCATCAGGCTTGACAGTAACCACCTGTAATTCAGAAAGGCAGGGTTAGTTGTGATGCTGCTTCTGTGTGTGTGCACAGACACAGAGAAGTAGCAATGCCTGTGAGGCTGCTCCAATTCCTGGGTTTTTTTCTGCTCAACTGTGTGGAACAAGACGTGGCTGTTTGAGGGCAGACACTGCTGCCAGCCAGGAACACCAGGAAATTTACTGTCCTGGGGTTGCTACAGCCACACAGGCAGGATTTGTGCTGGACCAGATCCTTCTACATGTTATTATGGTTTATGAACTTCAGGTTGCTGCTGCTCATGTGGTCATAGCCAGGGGCATGAAGCTGGTCTGTCTGCCTTCCAGCCTCCATGACACACAGCATGGTGCCAGAGGCACGACACTAACAGCACACGATTCCTCCACAGCAAATCCTTCCAGGGAACGGATTTGTTCCACTCCTGCCTGTTGCCATATTCCTAATTAAAGGAAGCCTCCAGCTCTGCCCAAGAGCTCCGTCTGCAGGCTCACACTGTGGATCCCATCCCACAGCCAGAGCCTGAGGATGTGCTGGAGGAAGGGCAGATGTGCAGGAAAGCAGATGTGCACAGATGGCTGCAGCTTGTCTCAGCCACATTTAACCATGAAGGAGACTGAGAATCCTGTTGTCATTTCTCCAGCTTTTCCCAGGGCTTTTACACTGGACCTGCTGCTCCCACAGGCTGGACAAAGCCCACCAGTTCCCAGGACACAAGAGATTAAGACATTTCTGCATTTTTGCAAGATTAACACCTTGGAGGCTCCTGTAAGAAACTCTGTAGTGACACTGATGATAATTTCATGCTCTGGTACCAGCAAAGGAAGGGATGGATCAGTGGATATGGCAGGGTTAGATGGGAAAGGGTTAAAGCAGCAACTGAGGCACACTGAGACTGGCAAGGCTACAACCCAGCCTGTTTCAGAGCACTGTCTGGTCTCTAAAGCTGAACTCAGTGTCATGGTTTAACCCCCACTGACAGCTTGGTGGGGCAGCTCCTCACTCACGTCCCTTTCATGGGGTGGGGAGAATCAGAAGGGTAAAAGTGAGAAAACTCTTGGGTTGGGATAAAGGGAGTTCAATAGGTAAAGCAAAAGTCATGTACGTGGAAACTAAGCAAAATCAAGAACTCATTCCCACTTCCCTGGAGATGGCAGGCAGGTGTTCAGCCATCCCAGGACAAGACAAATGCAATCACTCCTGAACATGTCCTTTCCCTTCCTGCTCCCTCCCCCAGCTTTCTGTGCTGAGAACGATGCCATGAGATATGGGCTGTCCCTGTGGTCATTGGGGTCAGCTGTCCTGCTGTGTCCCCTCCAACCCCTGGTGCATCCCCAGCCTGCTCCCTGGTGGGGTGAGGAGAGCCCTTGGCTCTGTGCAAGCCCTGCTCAGCAGTGACTGGAGCATCCCTTGTTTACCTACACTGTGTTCAGCACAAACCCAAAACAGCCCCACAGCAGCTGCTAGGAAGAGAATTAACTCTATCCCAGACAAACCAGCATGATCAAGAACTACCACCCAATGGATACCTTCACTCCAGCATCCAGAGCAATCCTCTGAGGAAAGAGGGAAGTATTCTCCACTCAGAGAGCAGGGCAGATTCCTCCCCTGAGCTAGTCTAGAGCTTTTCATGTTCCTTTCCATCCTGACAAGACTCCATAGGGCCCTCAGCAGAGCAGGGAGGAGGGCCAGGAGAATGCACTTACTCTGCCACTCTCTGTCTCAACAGTTATCTTCCCATCCTGTGCAGCCTTGATCTTCCCTTTGGTGTACTCCACCTCAGGGTCAGCCACGAAGCAGTAGGTCTTGGCATCGAAGGGCTGGTTCTGGGCTTCCATCCTCTCCTTCTCTGATCTGCGCAGGAACGGTGCAGCCTCACCAAAAACCTCCATCCCAGCGTCTCTGCCCCTCGCTGGAGCTGAAAGACAGACCCTGCTGCAGTCCCTCGGGCTGAGCAGAGGGGAGCTGGACATCCACCAGCCCTCCCAAGTTGGCTGCTCTGAGAGCATCCTTCCCATCTCTTGGATGTGTGCCACAAGGTCTTGAGGGAGATATTTGCCTTTCAGAGCTGGACAAAGAAGAGCTGCCACCCCTCACAGCCCCAAGGAAAGGGGATCCATGCTCAGAGGAGCAGGAGGGCTCTCTCCCTGGGGAAGTGTTGCAAAGGGGAGGGATTCACATAGTCCACAGTAAGATGGGAGCCCTGAAACCTGTTTTTCTTCCAGATGTCCAGTTCTGAATTGTCCCACTCCCTTTTAACAGAGCCTGTTGCAGGCAGCCACAGCAGGCAGGAGCAGACACATGCCATGGCCCATGAAAGCTGTTCATGCAGGGGAAGAACAGGGACCTGCCCACAGCGAGCTGAAGGGAAGAGCCAGCTCATGCCTGTCTGGGCATGAGACATTTTCAGGTCGTAAACTCTCACCTTAACAGTCAGTTGACAGAAAGCAGGGAGGAACAGACTGACACCTCTGCTGTCTGAAAGAGAAAGAGTGGAAGGTCAGACTCCAGCCAACTCTCAGCCTCTCTGAAGGCCCAACACCTCTCACTTGCTGTGAGCCACCACCCCAGTTGAGGACCAGCGAAGTAAACCAGACACTAGCCCTTCCCCACCCAAGGGGTGAGTCAGTGTGGAACCTACAGCAGGTTCCCCTCTGCAGTGCTGCAGCCTTGCAGAGCTCCCAGCACCAGTGGCAGGAGCCCTGCACCCTCCGTGGGTCAGTCACAGCATCGCCATGAGCACAGCCAGGGATCAGGAGCCACCAACCCTGGTGGCTTTATAGGCTCAGCCCCTTCCCTTAGCTCAGCCCTTCCCCTGTATTTGGAAGGAGGGATTGACATTCCTGCCCCTGGGTTTCTGCCATACACAGAATGGAAGGAAAGGAGCTGCTCTTTTAGCCATCTTTAGTAACTCTGGACCAAGGTGTGGGTTGTGGGCTCTTTGCTGAGAGAATTTCCACTCCTGGGAACATGCTCTCCTGCCAGCTACAACCACGGGCAGCTCTTCACTCCTGTCTGCTCTCACCTGCATCTAGGAGAGATAATAGAGCAGAAGGGCCCTGCCCCTCAGTGCCTGCTCATGGGATGCCAGGGCAGAGCTGCACGGTGGCAAGGGAACGCCAAGCACCTACCCATAGGGTGGGGGGCAAGGCCCTGGGAAGGGGAAATGTGATGAGGATTCATGTAGGATCAGTATAGCAGCTCCTGGGGCTTTCCCTCACTGCACGTGTCAGGAAGGACAGGAGGACAGGCTGTGACTGAAGTTGGATGAGACAAACCATGGCAAAAGAGAGGCCAATCAAAGAAAGAGCATCACCCACACCTAGCCAGGGATGTATGTTTCAGGAATGCCAAACCCTGAACATGCTACATAAGTTTAGCAGCAAATACCACTATGGCTGCCTAGAACATTCCCTGCTCAGGGGACCTGGAGAAGCCATGTCACCCCATGCTCTCAGGTCCAAGCACCATGACCAGGGCACAGCACAGCCAGGCTGCTGCTGGGTGACTCTCTCTGTCCACATTTTAAACAAGACAAAGCCTTCACTGGCTCTTGCAGAACTCTTGCAAAGCTGGCTCATGAGCTCCTGCACAGGGGCTATGAACCAGGGTGGGCTTTGAATGCAGGTCTTCAGTGCCAAGTGCTCGATTTGGCTGGTGCACAGCAGACACACAGTGACTCCTGACCAGGCAAGACAGCAGTTCACAGGAGTGACAGGAGCCTTGATGCCTGCATGGACAGAGGCAGCTCCTGGTGCATGACCAGAAGGGTCTCCTCCATCCTGAGTCATCCAGCCTGTTTTGGTTGCCTTCTGTCAGTGTTGAGTACCCCCATTTCCCCTCTGCACTGCACAGACACATATCCAAGACTTCTCACATCAGAATGAAGCTTACAAGACTTGTGTGAAGCCAGAAGCCTACCCCAAAGAGCTCCTGCCACCACCCAAAGCACGACTCCCAGCTGGGGGACCATGGGGCACTTACCTCAGCTTCTGCAGCACGGGGGATGTTACCCCATCTTTTGGGCAGAGTGGCTGGCCCTGCTTGTGCCTGCCCTGTGCCAACCCCGTGGTCTTGCAGGAGCATCACTGATGCTACTATTTTGACAAACATGTTCCATGTTGCCCTTAATTTCATTTAGGGTCACTAAAAATTGACACCACTTCCACATATCTCATGAACATTGAATTCCTAGAATCCTCCTAAGCCTGGAGGATGAGGGAAAGCTTTTTTTAGAAATCATCCCCTGTGATCGGCCCTTTGAACTCACAGTGGATGTACTGGGTGTCTGCAGAAAGCAAAGACACATCAAACCATCCTCAGCCTGGGGATTTGTCCTGATACTGAACTGTCAGTGTGGTTCAGACAGGCCCTTTCCTGCTCCCAGGCATGCCCAAAAGCAAGGGCACCCCACCCAGCTGTGGGAGCAAAGAGCAGCAAGAGCCACTCTCCCTGTTGCTAGTTGGGGTGCCCAGCTGGGAGGAGGGTGCAGGAGAACAAACAGCCACAAGCAGCAACCCACAGGTAGCCCCTGCTGCCAACTGCCCACAGCACCCATTGCACCCTGCAGCACGAGCACACAGGACTCTTCAGAACTCTCTGTATGCAGCCATTGTCTCAGACACTCTGGGTCAGGGCCACCCAGTATAACATGGGCTGCAGCATCATGTTCTCCCCAACCCAGACAGGGCTTGCAGCAAAAACCACACACTGATTCCTTTCAGACCTCTAATTCTGATTTGTGAACTGCACAACCAGCCACAACTGCCACTGCTGTGACCTGTCTGCTGACTGACAAGGTCCCACTTGTCATTGCAACAGAAACACTCTTGCTGCTAACAGCTCTCCATGGTGGCATGAGAACATTTCTCAGGATAATAGTTCCCATAAAATCTTACCTGAGGGCAGCCTGGAGCAAGGGCTGAGCCACAGAAATGTGCCTGGTGCACTGTAAAGCAAAAATGCCAAGAGACTCAGCTTGCTGTTTGGGCCAGCATGAGGTGATGCCCCAGGATAAGATGAGACTTAGCGTGAGCCTCAAGTCCAACAATACCCTGCTTCAGCTTCTCACAGGTGGACAGTGAAACACCCTCCTTACCAACAAAACCTTCCTGGAAGGCTGGAAGGCCCCAGGGCACACATGGAGGCGCACACCTACTTGCAAACAGCCCTGGGAAACAGCAGCTGCAGTTATGTTGGTTGCCCCATGCTGCCAACATCATCTGCAGACACAGAGCTGGCCTGAGGTGAAGGTCACAAGGGTGCTGTCGCAGAGAGCTGCATTGCCTTGCAAGGCCCTCTAGCCCTGGTGCAGGCAGGGAGCCCTTCATTCAGATAAGGGCACACACAGCTCAATGTACCCCCACAAATTAAAGGTGGATTTACTGGTTGGTCTCCATCTATTTTTGCACAAAGAACTTTGGGAGAACAAGGAGCTTTTGTAAGCTGTAGCTGAATAAGTTCTCTGGCATGCTGGAGAAACCTACTTCATTAAACTAGTAATACACAGCTTAAAACAGGGAATGAGCTGGCTCCTGCACAGAGACAGATGCAATCATTCCTGCCCAGGTCTCCCCAGCACGGATCCTTATGGCCCCAGGAACACATACCCCTGACACAGGGCTGCTACGAGTCAGGGGCTACGTACTCCCCAAGCAGCATAGCTTGCTTAAAACAAAAGACCCCTGGGCCAGCCACACCAGGGGGTGTGGAGTCTCCTTCTCTGGAGAGATTCCAGACACCGACCTGTGCGCCCTGTCCTAGGGACCCTGCTTTGGCAGGGGGTTGGACTCTGAGCTCTGGAGGTCCATTCCAACCCCAACAATTCTGTGATGCTGTGATTTGATCCAGGTCAATTCTCCTTAAGATCAAAACTGGATTTGGGCTGAGCCCTCTGGCTGCCATGGCAGACACAGAGCATTTCACACTGGCATTACATGGGACAGGGAATGGAAAAACACAACTCATCTGGATTTTGCCCTGATGACTGTGGACTGATGCCCAGTCTCTCATCCACTCAAGGGACTCCAACCAAGATCAAAGCTTGCTTTCCTGATAGGTTTCTTTTTTAAGAACTGAAAAAATCCTCTTTAAACTATCTTCTATTTGAGCAGGAATCAATCTATCTTGGAACTTCAGGAATCCTCCCTCCTTCCTTGATAGAGAGTTAACAGAAGAGGGCAATTTTAGACATACTCTATCACAGAAACCTTCCCAATCAATACCCTCAGGAGGTCACCATACCATAGGGCAACTGATGCCCTACACTATAATCACTCTGGAACTGGTTAAGTTTACCATTTTTCATGATTTTGGAAAGATGAGAATTCCCTTGGACAGGAACACTGGCTTCCAGCCCCCCCTCACAGAAGAATGCTGGTGCTACTGGAAGGAAGGCTTGGGTTCAGTCTGACACGCTCTGGGACTTGCACTGAGACCTTTGTGTCCTGTGAGCCACTCTCTGGGGTTCAGCTACCTTAAAAAAAGTACATACAGCTTATGGTTTGCACTGCTATAGATAGAGAGAAAGCAAAGCTTGACCAGTGTACAGAGTTCTGATGATATTCTAGTAAAACCTGACTAAGGAAAAGGAAAATAATGCTTATAGAAAGTAATTTTTATTTTCAAACACTGCACTGCATAAAATTCATCTGACTGACAGCCCCCTGCATGGCCATAGAGCCCCCTCACCCTCCCCACTTCACTAGAAAGAAGAGCACAATCAGGCAACTATGCATAAAATCATTTAGACCACAAGCAAAACCTATCTGCAACCCATTAGTCTTTTACATTAACAGCATTCACCCAAAAAAATCACCAAGGGAAACCCCCACATTTCATTCCTGCATTCATATAAAGAGGAAACCAGGCACACTACAAGGTTGGTCCCATGCCTGGAAGCTGCTGATGCTTTCAGTGCTCTTTAGTCTTAAGGCTTTTGTGACCTTAACTGCCTCTCCCAGAAGGCAAAACAGTACTGGGGTGAGGGGGGAGAGGGCTGCCATGGCCCACACAGCTTTTATCACCCTCCTGCAACGACCATCCTTCGCTGATGTCTTGCCAAGAGTTCCCAGTTGATTTTACCAACAATAAATATGTTCTTCACCAATGAAAAGCCTTCTATTTTCTGCTCCCAACAATGTCTCAGAGAAGTCCCAAACTTCCCTCTGTAGCCTAGATCTTGCTGCAAATAGTTTCCACAGGGGAGTCTGTACAGAGATTTTTGATACAGTGTTTTGCAGAAGATGGTTTCCTTTCTTAGCTGGAAGAAGAGAAGCACATGGTGACAGGATGTTATGCTAGCATCCTTCTGCTTTAACAGCCAAACCTACAGATGATGTTCACATTAATCCTTGAAGACCTTGTGTTTTAGGATCTGTACTTTCTCATGTGAGCTGCAATAGAAGCAGAAATCTCAGTGCTCTTCTTATTCTGGCCATAATAGTCCACAAAGTTCCCATCTGGCCCCAGGAGGTACATTATTATGGTGTGGTCCACCTGCAAGAGAGCAAACCATAGCTTGGTAAAAAAGATCACAGAATCCCAGGTTGTTCCAACCTCAAGGATCATCTGGTACAACCTTTCTTGGCAAAAGCATGGTCTACACAAGATGGCCCAGCACCCCATCCAGCTGAACCTATACAGCATCCACTGCTTCTCTGGGGGGATTATTACAATGGCTAATTGTTCACATTGTGGAAACGTTTCCTGTGTCAAAACTGAATCTGCCCATGTGTAACTTGTACCCATTACCCCTTGTCTTTTCCACAGGGCTCCTTGTGAAAAGTGAGTCTCCATCATCTTTACAGCCACCTGTTGAAGAGTGGAACACCCTGCACCTCTCTCAAAGTCAGCAGCAGCAGCACCCCATTCAGCCTTTGGTTCAGCTGTCTTGGCATGACTTCCCACCAAGAAGCCAAAGATACAGAGAAGCTCAGCATCACCTTGGTGGGGCCTTCTTGCCAGCACCCTTCCTGCCGCTCAGACAAAGCTGGGGCAACCCTGGGGGCTGGTGGTCCTCCCCACTCACTTCTCCAGCTTCCCTCGACTTGTTGTGATGCTCTATGACCCCCACAAGGTATTCAGGCTCCTGCTGCTCACATGATGTAAATCCAACACAAACAGAGGCACTTCATTAAGCCAAAGCTCACTGTCAGTACGACTGGGATCAAGATCATCAGCAGGATACAGGAGCTGCAGAGAGCAGCGGGCACAGAGGGAATTACATAGGCTGGGAGGGAGCTCCCTCTACTGTCCGAACTGAAATAACCTTAACAAAGGGTCAAACTAACAATTACTTGAACGCTTGAGGTATTCCAATTGATGTATAAATTAACTCTACTGTAAATGTATTTGAAATGCCACTGCAGGCACAGGCTGCACCTGTGACAACATCTTTATGAGCAAAGACACAAACTCCTGACCATGGAGGCCATGAATCTGTGATTGCTCCAGTGGCATCATCACCCCTCTGCCACTGGAGGGAGAAACCAAAACGTTCTTATGCACTGAGATGAAGAACTCACACCAGCCTCACAGCCCCACAGTGCCCAAAGGATCCATTAAACATCATGGGACTTCTGTCAGTGAAGAATGTTTCCCAAAATTTTGCTGAAGAAGGTTTAATTCAAATATTTTCATTTTGTCCCACATGTTTAAGACAAGATCACAAAATCAAGTTCTAGAAAATCCAAACTGCAATTTAGATCCTTCAACTGCAAACCAGCAAAACCATACAAAACCCCAGGTAGCCTGCACAGAGCATCTTAACTTCCAGGCCTATGGCAGATTAAACAGTCAAGCTGGAGTGTGGTTTGTGTCTCCAGCTGAACCCAAAGCCTGCACTGTTCCCACTACATGCACAGAAGATCATCATTTGAGGTTCAATGCAGCCTTGTAAAGCACAGAGTAAGACAAGAAAATTGGATACTCTGACATTGAGAATTATAAAATTGAGATTATTAAGGAAGAAAGGGCAGCAAATTGGGAGCAGGAGAGCAGCCTGGGAGCACCAAACGTGGTACCAAGTTGGGTGTACCTGCATCTCTTCAGGATTTGTCACAGCCTCTCGGCTTTGAGAGGCAGTGAGCTCTCTGTGTTCAGGACATGGGTCTCTGAAACAAGATGTGAAGAGGACAGCAGCAGGAGCAGAGCTGGGAGGGAGAGCTTGAGGCTGGTAACTGCTGCCTTCCAGTAGGGTTTGGGTTGGAGGAAGGCTGTGTGATAGAGATGGTGTTCTCAGCCTGCAGTTACAGGGCAGGGATAAGAGTAACCAAGCAGGCAAAAGGGCAGGCTAAAGCAAAGATCCGCACAGTGTCTGCAGACAGACTTTGCATCATTCAAGTCTCTTGACAGAAAGACCCCACTCCTTGGCACCAGTTTGGCAGGGAATTAATTGTTACTCATTTCTCCCTCTTCCTATTTCCCAGTTCCATTTTCACTTTGCAACACGGAGGAAAATAGCCAGACAAGAACATCACACAACAGAAAAAATGTCAAGTTACTGCCAGGCTTACTAGTTCATACACTATACTGCATGCAGGCCTGGGATTGTAGTCACAGAACATGTTTCAGTGAGGCTCTGAACTTGTAAGAGGGCATCTTGATTCTGACCAGAACCTCTACAAACAGCTTAACACATTGGTGCAACAGGGCCCTGTCACGCTGGGCTTCAGTATAGACTGCAACAGCTCCCTTCTGATTGCAAATTCTACATGCTCCTCTTACCCAAAGTCTTTCATTAGGCAAAGGCCCAACATTTACTTACTATGTAATCGCTGTCTTCATCTTTGGGGCCTTCACTGTAATACACACGGTATGCTTTGGCCACCTGGTCAATCTGTGCCTTGGTACCAGTCAATCCAATCAGCTTTGGAGAAAATTCTGGGTTAGAAGGAAGAAATTTATACATTTTAGTAAAAAGAATGCCATTAAGATCCTCCTGTACAGTGCTCTATATTGCATGCTATGACACTGAGGTAGAAAACAGTAATACCTTTAACATATCTGGCAATGGCTTCTTCGTTGTCCCTCTCAGGATCAATGGTGATGAAGAGCGGGGTCAGATTAGGCAAGGATGGAATTCCATCTGTGACATTAACAATCATTTCTGTTAGAAAACTAAAAATCATTTCAAACAAGCTCCCAGACAAGCTGCCATAACATCAATCCAAGCACATCTTAAGTGGCAAAAAAAGGGGCCACATTGTGCAGCTTTAATTGATGTAATTTGCAAATTAAGCAAATGTCATGAAATTCAATGGTTTGTGCCTGTGCTGGGTGAAGTCACACTTCCAGCCTCTCACCCAGAGACCCACCCTGCTATAGAGAGACCACACACGGTCTCTGATGCAGAGAACACCACACACATATCACAGCATGGTGGCTGACACAAGAAAAGCACAGCCATGATGATGGAGCATGAGGATAGCTGACGACAAACCCAGGTTCTTTCCCTCATGTTCCAGCCATAGCCTTCACTATATAGTCTTCACTTCAGCCTGCCCTTTTGCCTGCTTGGTTACTATTATCCCTGCCCTGTAACTGCAGGCTGAGAACACCATCTCTACCACACAGCCTTCCCCCAACCTCCATTCCACAGCAGTCACTCTCAGAGAGATCTGTACTGAGAATGAATAAAATCCATGGGGAATAAAGAATCCTCAATCACCCCATAACCACTCCTTGGCAATGGCAACAATGCAATGGCACTGTTGCCTGTAATCCACCACCATCATGTTTTATCACCAAGAAGTCCCCTGCTGTGGAAAGATCAGTGCTCTAAATATCAGATGCCAGTGACAGCCAGATTGATGTATGCATCACTTAGCAATTAATTCAATTACTGAGTGACTATCAACAGCATTTTTTGGAAAAAGATCATCAGTTATTACCGTTTGTGGTACTTTACCACAATAAACCTGGACCTGCCATAAAAAAAGACCAACCACTAAGACAACTAAATTCCCATACCAATTTCATCCACCACTTGAATCATTTTCTCCAGTTCGTCAGGACAGATGTCAGGGCAGTGTGTGAAGCCAAAGTAGATCAGCACCCACTGGCCGATGTAGTCCTTACTGGTCTTGGGCTGTCCCTCATGGCTGACCAGAGAGAAGGGCCCTCCTAACAGTGGTTTCCCAATGCCTCGGTTTCGTTCCTTCTCCAGCTCTACAAGAAACCAAACAGGGGATCAAACACACCCAATGCCAGGACTGACACTCAGAAGCAGTGAGGGAACATCACAGAGCCACAGCCCAGGGTGCTGAAATGGACACGACTACCAAGGCCCATTGTACAGAACCCCAACGTGGGCAAGATGTCCAAAAAGAATTCCATTTTGAGCAATATCAATTACATCACTAAACTCATTTGAAACATAATAATCTCTTTCATTGTCATCTGAAAAGGAGGGGAAAGGGGAGGAAGCGGGGGGGGGGGGGGAACCAATGTGTGAGAAAACCCCCCGTCCACGCCCAAGCTGCACCAACCATAATCAAACACAACTATTCCGACAGCAAAGGTGCGTTTAAGGGGTTTAAAAGGCTTAACCTTGAAGTTTGGTGGGTTTTGTGGGGTTGGGGGAAGGGGGGGAGGGAAGAGGGGGGGAGGGAAGAGGGGGGGAGGGAAGAGGGGGGGAGGGAAGAGGGGGGGGAGGGAAGAGGGGGGGGAGGGAAGAGGGGGGGGGAGGGATCACTGGGCTTGGTCTGAAAGAGAAAAGTCAGCATCCTCTGCAAATTGAGCAGTGGGAAAACAATCAATCACAGAATCATAGGGGTTGGAAGGGACCTCGAGATCATCGGGTCCAACCCCAAAATTGGATGTATCAGGTTGCAGGGGGACAAAAGGAGATGGTCACATTCCTTGGAGACCCATTAGCAAAAACCCCAAAGACAAATGCGTGAGGAAAACCCCCCGTCCACGCCCAAGCTGCGCCAACCATAATCAAACACAACTATTCCGACAACAAAGGTGCATTTAAGGGGTTTAAAAGGCTTAACCTTGAAGTTCGGTGGGGTTTGTGGGGTTAACGTTTGTAAAATCCTCCCCAGGCACAGAGCGGCGCTGCGTGAGGCGTGACGGGACCCGGCGGCACGCCGGAGTGGGTAAAATACATCCCCACCCAAAGAACGCCTCATCCAACAGGATGGATGCTGCCGCTCCCGCTGCCGCTCCCGCCGCTGCTCCCGCCCTGCCACAGGCCGCCGGCCCAGGCCGGGCCCCGCCGCCTCCCCCTGAGGCGGGAAGGGCCGGTATCCCTCCGCCCGACACTCACCCTCCTCCTTCAGCTGCTTCATCTTCTTCATGGCAGCCAGCAGCCCCCCGCACAGCAGGAAGGTGGCCGCCAGCGACCGCCACGACACAAGCTGCCGAGGAGAAGCTGTTTAGTGACTTGAAAAGACGGGGCCGGCGCGGCCCCACCTGCCCCGCCGAGGATCCCTCGCTCCCCTCACTCACCCTCCTCTGCGCGCCTGTCCGCGGGCCGCTGCCCGGCGGCAGGTGGCTCACCAGGCGGCTGCCGGGCCCGGGCGGCCTCTCCCAGGGCCACCTCTCCCAGGGCCGCCCAGGGCGGCCGGTCAGAGGCCGGGAGAGGCCGCCCGGGCCCGGTATCTGCCAGCACAGCCCCGCTCGCCAGCAGCGCAGCGCTGCCGCCGCCATCTTGCCCCGCGCCTTTCCGCGCCCGCCCCTTCCGCCCCCTTCACCCGGCAGCAGCCGCCATGGAGGCGGCGCCGCTCTTCTCCTTCGGTGTCATCGCGGACATCCAGTACGCGGACGCGGAGGACGGGTACGATTTCAGCGGGTGCCGGCGGCGGTATTACCGCCAGAGCCTTAAGCTGCTGCGGGAGGCTGTGGAAGCGTGGGGCGCCGAGGAGGAGCCGCTCGCCTTCGTGCTGCAGCTGGGTGACAGCATCGATGGCCTGAACGCCCGCAGCGGCGGCGCCGAAAGGGCCTTGGAGCGGGTGCTGGCGGTGCTGGGGCGGCTCTCGGTGCCGGTGCATCATGCGTGGGGCAACCATGAGTTCTATAACTTCAGCCGAGCCCGCCTGGCGCGCACCGGCCTCAACAGCCGGCCGGCCGGGCCCGGGGCCGGCCCGCCCGCCGGGGACTGCCAGGCCTACCACTTCAGCCCGGCCGCGCGGTTCCGCGTCGTTGTGCTCGATGCCTACGACCTGAGCACCCTGGGCAGGCAGCCGGACAGCCCCCACTACCAGGAGTCCCTGCAGCTGCTGCGGGAGAAGAATCCCAACGACGACCTCAACAGCCCCACAGGTACCCCCCGGCCTGACCCTGTGACAGCAGCGCGGGCCGCTGAGCCTCCGCTCCCCAGAGCGGTAAGGCAGCTCCTCGGCTGCCTGGGGGGTGAGGCAGGTGGCCCGTCTCACCCGAAGGCAGCTCCTCAGGCTGACGTTTGGCTGCCTGGGGGGTGAGGCAGGTGGCCCATCTCACCCGAAGGCAGCTCCTCGGGCTGACGTTTGGCTGCCTGGGGGGCGGAGGGGGCCATGAGGCAGGTAGCCCATTTCTGCCCGCCTCCTTCACATCCCTGCTGTCCGCTGAGAGCCAGTCGGTAGGTCTCTAGCCAGGCACAGGATGTACTCCCCCATCCTCATCATGCTGCTCTGGTGCTTTTGGGATGGGTTTATGCCCAGCACTATCAGAATGAAAAGCAACTCTTGGTGCAGCTGCTGTTGCAGAGTGTCAAGTGATGCTGACCCTATCCAGTGCTGAAGGGACTCCAGTGGAGATGCTGTGTGTGCTGCATGGCCAAACCCCCAAAAACCCTATCAAATAATTTTCTCTTGTTTCTGCTAGGAGGCTGGAGTTTTGCTCCAAGAGATTGAAAAAAATATAAGAGTAAAGTATCTATTGTAAGCACACTTACACAAGACAAGCAAGCAGGGTAGCTGCAGAGGGTGTATGCATCTATGCCTAACCTCCTTCTTCATTGCAGGGCTCAAAGAACCTCAGTTTGTACAGTTTAATGGAGGATTTGGTCAAGGCCAGCTGGACTGGTTCAATGAAGTCCTCAAGTTCTCTGATGAAAACCAAGAAAAAGTTGTAGTTATGGGTAGGTGGATCTGGGGGATGCATGGGAAACAAAGTTACATAGCCAATGTATGTTGGCTGAGGAAAATGTAGCTCTGTAGCTCCACTGAAGTACATGTGTATCCTGTGAAAGTAGATAGCAAACATGTCTCACACTCAAGTGGGCTTTCTGGATACAGTTTGGTTACACTTAAAGTGATTTTCTTGCTTCTTTCCCTCCCAACTGCAGGTCACCTGCCCATTCATCCCGATGCTTCAGACAGAGTTTGCCTAGCCTGGAATTACAAAGCTGCCCTTTCAGTCATACACTCCCATGGGTGCGTGGTCTGCTATCTGGCAGGACACCTGCATGATGGTGGCTACTGCTTAGACTCTCACAGAGTTCATCACCTGACTTTGGAGGGTGTTATTGAGACTCCACCAGAAAGCAACGCCTTTGGAACGATTTATGTCTATGAAGATAAAATGATACTCAAGGGAAGGGGCAGAATTCCAGACAGAATTATGCCTTTCTGAAGATGGTAAGCAAATGCAACTTGCTCTTCTTCAGGAAGTACTGGGACAAAAAAGCAAAGGATTCAACTTACTATCTGCTTGTAGAAAGACATGCATGGCTGATCCTTATAACAAACTCCAACATTGTTCTCTTGGATACAGAGTTCTAGAAAACAGGTTTTTGTCTTCATGGAGAACAGAGAAGGCCAGTAACCACATTTGAAACAAATATCCTTGAATGCAGAATCTTGACTTGAAACCCCCAATCCTGACTGGATTGTTACTTACTGTGAAAATATGCAAACCATATCATGAATCTTGTCCAAAAAAACCCCACTTTGTTTACATCAGTCAGAATTAAAGTGTCCAGAGTTGTACCTGCCCAGCTGCATCTCAGTTTTTTAAATTACTTAAACATCATAATCATGTCTCATGTCTGGCAGAATCACCTCACCTTGTAACCTAATGCAGTCAGCTTAACATTGCTTTAAAAGACTGAAGTAATCTTCAAAAAGAGCTAAGCTCAAGGAAAATGGAGACCACATCTGTGCTACAGCCTGTGATGCTGGAGATGCACTGCTGGGATCTGGTATGCACAGCTGTACCAGCTGCAGCAGTACTAAGTGAAGCAGCCCTGACCTGGGAGGATCTAAAGCACGTTGCTCTGCTGCATCTGGGCCCGTTCTGCCTCCCTCCCAGACAGTTTTTCTCCAGTGTGGTCACCCATGCTTCATTCTCCAGGAGAGGTACCAGTGGAACATGCTTACTGCCACTGCTGCTGTGTGGGTTCTGCTTTCTAGGAATGAAAATTTGAGTCTCGAGCCTGCACCTGACAGAAAATGAAGCTATGGAAGCTTTTGCTGAATCTTCTTTAGAAAAATAGTATTTATTACTCTGTAAACCCAGTAATTTTCAGTTACAGGTAATAGCAGTAATACTTCTTCAGGTACATTCTACACAGGATTTTAGCATAGGAAAAGAAATACAGACTGCTCAGGTTTTTGGTTCTTCTCAATGGACTATCCAGGCAGATATCTGGAAATGTTATGGTTGTAAACAGTAATTTAAGGAAACAAAGTGTTTGCTTTACTTTTCCCTTATGTTACAGAACAGTAGATTTCCCAAAGTACAAGGTGGTTGCAGAGTGATCATGGGATGTCAGGATACCTTGGATACACCATTAGAACACACACTTAGATAACAGTGCTTTGGAAACTGAATTCAGAGAGCTGAACAACAGTTTCCACAGAAAAATTCCTCACTTGGATTTGACAGTGATCCTCAATTTCTTTAACTAATCTCAGACCCCACTGTTGTGAAGCATCCAGGTGTGCTCAGGACATAACAAACTGAACCAACTGTTCATGAAAGCCCAAAAGCAAAGGCAAGGAAGGGCAGAATATTTATCCTCTACCTTCTCCCCCCCCCTTACAGCACGGTTTTGCAGTGTGTTGGCCAGGATGCTCGCATCTCTCTGTTCATGTAAACGTACAGCCAGGACACAAAGGGGAGCAGAGCGACCACCATGGCAGCAGTCAAGCCAACTCGGCCCAGTGGACTCCTATGAAGAAGCAAATGTAACAGAGCTACTTCAAATCAGACTGTAACAACACATTCACACCTGGCTGCAGGTGGAATGAGACTCTAAATAGCAAGAGAGCCTTTGCCCACTTGAACAGAGCTGCTGTAGAGTCCTTTGCTTGAGAGGCACAAAGTCCTTCTGCCACCTCAGGCTACACAGAGGTGAGGGGAAAATCTGTGTTTGGCAGATTGGGGTTTTCTCATGGTCCCAGCTAACAGGAATCTAGCAAAACTGCTGTAGCATCCTCCTTGGAAAAGGCTGAGGGGAAAAATGAGACCAGGCATCCACCCAGCACTGTCCACCAGCTCTGCCTGCATCACCTGCTTGCTCAGATGGATGCAGCAGACACCAGTACACCAGTACAGAGGCCTTCACTGGAAAGTTCTGTGAACTGGGAGCAGTTCACTTTGCAGTTCATGAGCAGTCATGGCCAATGCCACAGGAAAGCCATGCTGTCCTTACACAAAGGGAAAATGTCCCCTTTCTTGGGCTGCTACCCTCAGCTGTGCCACTCCAGTCCCTGCTCTCTCAGGACATTGCTGCCTCTTTCAAAATCTCCCACAGCCTGTCCCCTCCACCGCTTCGGGTGCAGAGGAGCAGGAAACCCAGAGCTTCCCACAAGAACAGTCCTTCCTGAATGTGGTTTGTATGGGCACTGTGGGTGGAAACCAGGGCCAGCACCTAGCAAAACCCATAGCAAAGACCACAGACCCCACAGCAGTAAAAATGCCTTGTGCAGCTTTACATCCCACCCCCTTCTCCTCAGACTTTTATCTCTACAAATCCTACAGGCACCAACTACTGCTGCCTGGGTATCTGAGAAGGTTGAGGCAGTGACACGAAGCAGCAGAACAAGCAGTCAAAGCCAGCTGTGTTTTCAAGAGGCTGGCTGCTGAGTGTGAGCATAGGAGTGGACTGCAAAGAGAAAAACCCACCCAGAACCCAAACTTACTTGGCTGAGCTGCGACAAAGACTCATCCATATGGCAACAATCAGCAGCCCTAACAACTCTCTAAAAAGCCAAACAAAAGACAGATTAGAAAACAATACAATCGGATGTTTGCTTTTTAAAATGCAACTGCTGCCTCCAGAACAGCAGTGGAAGTGTGCACTGCCTCCTTCTGGAGAGGTTCAGTGAACTCGACTGGGATAATAACTGCGAAGGTAGGAGGCAGCAGTCACCCTGCCTCCCACCACAAACGCACCTGCCCCAGTTACACAGCTGCTAAAAATCCTACTCTGCTTTTTGTTCCACTGCTAAACTTAGATTTCCCAGCACATTTCCTTCCTGAACACAGGGCAAACCACTATCCCAGCACTGCAGAGGGTGAAGAGCTTCAAGAGCTGCCAGTGCTTCCCACCCCCCCACTCCCAGAACTGAGGGGGGGACACCTACTGCTGCAAACAGCAAGCCCAGGTGACAAATCCATCCCCCCCAGTCCCGGGGAGACACAGCATCCCCTGGAGAATATCTAAACATTAATCCCTACAGGTCCAGCAAGAGAGCAGGAAAGTATTTCACAGTGCTTATCCCCTGCTCTCTGAAATCCAGAGCTGTGCCCAGTTACATCTAGCTGCAGGCAGGCAATTGTGCCTGCTGGCTCCCTTCAGCTCTTTTACAGCACTGTGGTCCCTGCTCCTCGGTTTGGTTCCCCTGCACCAACAGCACCCACTGCAAGAGCCCTGCAAAAAGAGTTTAGAGAGGTGCTCCCCAGAAGGAGAGGGCCTGGCCTGCTGGGTTTGTGCAGGGGAAAGGAAGAATCCTCTTACCTGCCTTCCTCTTCGTGCAGAATGTTTCCTTGAGCAGAAGCAAACAAAGAGTAAGCCAAGACAATGATCCCAACAATACAACCAGCAGAATGAAGGTCACAAAGGCTCCTCCAGACACCATTATCTGAGGTGGGGGGAAAAATTGACTGCCAGCAACTGCAGTGTAGCATGAAGTACACCCCATGAATGAAAAAGCCACCCAGTCACTTGCTTCCAGCAAGCACACACACCTGAGGCAGGGAGATGGAAGTAATACCAGCATCTTTATGACCAGGGAAAGCTGCTAAGATGTGCAGTTCGACTTGAACACTTGTGGGCCTGGGATTTGCTTTCCTAAGAATGCAACTTCTGGGCAGCAGCATCTCAATGAAAGCTGTTCCCTCTTCCCTCCAGCCAACAAAACAAGCTCCAACACTCAACACAGGTGGAAAGAATCACAAGGTGGATTGCAAAACAAGGGCTCCCAAGTAGGAGGAGCAGCCTTTCAGGAGCTCACAGCCATACCAGAGGGATACTAGGGTCTGGGGGAGCGAGCCCCAGCTCCCAGGGGAACTGAGACACCACCACAGTGCCTGGACCATCTTCCCTCACACTCCCCAACAAGCCTCTGCCTGTGCCTTTGCCCGTGAGCTCAACTCCTCTTCTGAAACACAGAAGAGCAAAACTGCAGATTTACAACAACCCCCCAAGTGATTACAGTGCCCATGTGAGCAGCAGAACCCGGTTCAAAGCACAATCCCAGGCTCACGCTCCACTCAGGCTGGGAGCACTGGGATCTGGGTGCAAAGGTAAGGCCATCGCAGCAGGAGTTCACCTGCAGCAGGTCCAGCCACAAGCTCTAAGCCAACAAGCAGCTTTTGTAGACGCAGGTTCCACAGCTTTTCGCCCTCAGAAGGCAGCAGGACATGTTTCCAAGCAGCCTGGTCTTAATCTGTGACTCATTAAAACCAAATCTTTTGGGGGAAAAATTTGAGCAGACACTCTTGTTTTGCACATCAATATCATACCTGTTACTGAAGGGTTAATGCCAACAAGCAGTGTCAGGGCAGCTGGCACTAAGTAGACAACCTGTTAATGAAACATAGAACTACTCTGTAGATAAACGTAGCAAGGCAAGGAAGCAGAAGCTCAGGCACACCAAACCAAGCCCCATCAATGCCTCTCCTCTTCACAGCAGCTTGTCAGGTGTGCACAACAGCTGCCAGCCCCTGTCCCTCTGCATGCCCTGGCACTGCTGCTGCTCATCTTCACCATCCCCACCCAGAATCTGGGACCATCAGCCAAGTTCCTCAGCTTCTGGGGTGCAGAGTACTCGCTGCCCAACCAGCCTGCTGCAGAGTCCCTGCACTGCGTATCGACGCCCTGGGTAAAGCCCCTATGGGACCCCCAACCCCTCTACCTGCACTGGGTGTCTCCCCTGGGAGCAGGAGCACCCTCGGCTGCTCACCCTTCAGCTGGGCTCACCCGCACAAGGGATGTACCCCCGCACAAGGGACGTACCCCCGCACAAGGGACGTGCAGAGGACAGCCCCTGCCCCCTTCCCCCCACACCGGGCCAGAACCACCAGCCGTGCACCCGAGAAAGGGCTGGCAAGCGGGCAGAGGAGAGGAGAGGGCTCCTCTCTAGCCCTCCCCTGGGCACAGCGGCTGCCCGGCTGCGGGTGCCGGGCGAACAGCGCTGCGGTGGAGCTGGATGTCGCCCGGCCCGGGGGGGCCGGAGCAGCCGGGGTGCCCTGCACAGGGCTGCAACGCTTCCGGGAGCGGGGCCCGGCTGCGGCGAGACAGGGAGGATCCCGGGAGTCCCGTTTCAGCGAGAGGACGTTTCCGTTCGCCCGCCTGCTCTCCGGCTGGAAGCGGGGCGCAGGGCTGCTCGTGCGGCCCCGGGCCGGGCGCGGCTGGGGCCAGCGGGGACCCGCCGGGGAAGGCGCCGGCAGGGCCGCCCCCTCCAGCTGCCCGGCGGGGAGGAGCGGCCCGTACTCACTATCCACAGCTCGGAGTCGGGGTCGTTCACCTGCAGCGAAGAGGCACGAACTGAGAGCCGGGCAGCACCCCCCGGCCGGGGCACGCTGCGCGGGAAGGGACCGGGACGGGCCCCCCCCCCCGGCTGGGGGCGTCAGGCGACTCCTCTCTCACCTGCACGGCGGCCGCCAGCCCGAAGAAGACAGCCATGAGCAGGTTGCAAAGGCGCCAGAGCCGCCCCGCCATGGCCAGCACAGCCTCCGCCTCCTCCGCCACGGGGGCGCGGCCGCCTGGGGCTGGGGCCGGGCCTGCTCGCGGGCTGCGCCCTCTGAGGCGGGGAAGGGCTTCCTCCCACACCGGGCGGGGCCAGCGCGGTGCCGCCCTGAGCCCGACACCTGTGGGAGACTCGGGCGCGTCGTAGCCGCCTTGGCGGGAGGTGTCTGGAAGGCGCCTCTCTGCCGCACAGAGCTGGGCTGCCTGAGCTGGCGGGCCCAGGGAAGGAGCCGGGCCCAGGGAAGGAGCCGGGCCCAGACAGGCCTCCCATCCCCCAGCAAGAGCGGTCAGGATCCCCGAGCTCATCGCGGGCGGTGAGCAGCCGTGGTGCTGGTGTCAGGGCCGCACCAGGGCCCAGGGGCTTGCTGCAGAACCCCCCCCAGGCTGGGGAGCAGCTGTGAGCTGTGGTCAGGGGCTGAGTCCTTGCTTTTCCCTGCCAAGAGACTGGGACTCAATGTAATGGCTTGGATGGCCAAGGATTGTTTGGTGTTTAAGAGATTCAGTCTGTTTGTGCAGCACACGGGATACTGCTCAGAAGAACAGCATCGCCTCACCACTCACTGATCATCGTGGCCCAAAGCGATGAACTGAAGGCAGGGCCCTTCAGAAGTGTCACAGCTTCCACACCCCGCTGCTGGACCCGGTCTCTACCCAGGCATTTCTCCCACCAGTTTCAGCATCAGTGTGATACAGCCCCTCAGCCCCAACAATGACCGTTCTGCAGAGGATACGTGACTGGACACACTCGCAGAGGGAACTGATGCTAACCTCCTGGTGAGCAAGTCTTGCCTTGAGCAGGTGAACTTGCTGTGGGGAGAGCCACAGAGAAGTAAGAGCTGTCTGTAAACAGCTGCCATTGTTACAGCTTCACTGAGTAGGCTTTATGGTTCATAATAATAATTGTGTTATTCTGTATGTTAAACAACCGCTGGCAGCTGCAGGCAGAACAGCAGGGCACGGTCACCAGAAGTAAATCCCTCCCGACATCTAAATTGATTCACATTTCCCATCCTGCAGCCCAGGAAGATGAAACCACTCTCTACAGGCGCCCTTAAGAGAACGACTTTCACAAGCAAATGCTTAAAGGAAAGCCAAGTATCTATATTCCACAGCTTGTTCTCCTCTCACATGTATTGGCAAGAGCAGCAGTCCAAACTTTCCTGCAGTTTCTCAGTAGGTCCCCATAGAGCTGCACTCCCTGGCTGAGGCACCATGGATTTCACCAGGCTCCTGCTTTGGGTTTTTTAAGAAGGCAGGACCTCACTGGAGAGCACTCAGCAACGTGTGTCTTTGCAGTGTAACCTCTGTCCCCAGACCTTCAGTCCTTCTCCTCCCCACACAGGAGCAGTGTCCCAGTTGTGAAACCAGTATGTGCCCTAACAGTGAGTCCCTTCTGTGCTATGTTTGTGTCCAGACAGGCTTTTGAGTGTCTTTTCTGAGGGAGGGGAGGTATCCTGGGCTGGAAAATGAAAGCGTGGAGGATAAAAAAGTTAACTATAGCATTAATAAGAGAGAAGAACATAAGAGGCCGTGTGTGTTTCATTAGAGCAATTTATGTGAGATGAAAAAAAGAGCAGGGAGCTTTTCAGACACATCAGGTTTTCTCTGTGTGGAACACAACATGATGAATTCGTGTCTGCTGGTTGCACACAGAAAATTGAGCTGTGATTGTGGCCCGGCGTGTGGCAGGGGGTTGGAACAGTCTGATCTTTGGGGTCCCTTCCAACCCAGACCAGTCTGGGATTCTACGATGAACTCTGTGGCTCTTTCATCTGTCTGGCTGCAGGTCACAAGCTGTTGCACAAACCTACACAGCCCACCTGGGTTCTGTGCCCAGCTGGGCTGCTGGTCCGTGTGGGAGACTGCAGCAGCTGGGAGAAACTGGTGGAGACTGGGAGAGAGGCAGGGGAACAGCCAGGGCCCTGCGTGGGGTGGGAGAGGACTTCTGCTGTGGGGCAGGAGCTGCTGGGCTGGCAGAAAGCGGCTTCTCCCGGGCCGTGGGAGGGTTCGTGGAGGGCTCGGCAGCCCTGCAAGTGTGCAAAGTCCAGCGATGAGAGCGAGAGGGCACAAGGCCTGTCTGCCACCCCTGCACCAGCGGGAGCTGCCCCAGAACCCATCGGGCTGTAGCGGGGTCTGGAAACACGAGGGGTTTCAGCGTTCGGCGTGCTCGCTGCAGCAGGAAGGCGGAGATCCGCTTTAAAGCGCTGCCCGAGCTCGGATCCCCGCCCCAGGCTCCGGCAATACCGCTCTCTCCCGTAAGAGGGAGGCCAAGAACCTTCAGTACCCCTGAGAATCACTCGGGAGACTCGAAAACGAGTCCCACAGCACCGGATAAAACTCGCTGCCTTCCCCAGCCTCGCGGAGCCGGCGGCTCAGCCCGTAAAAGCTGAAGCTCATCCTCGGCCCGGCACCTTCACCCGTAATAAACGGGGGCTTCGAGTGAGGGGGCAGCAGCCAGGCTGTGGTGGGGGAGAACCAGTGCCAGGGATGTCCCTGGAACCTCACCAGTCACCCACCCCAGTGACCTGCCCCATGACAGCACTCATTGATTGAGTTGATACAGAAGAGTTTCTCTTCTACAGTTGATCTGTAGAAGAGAAACCCAGAGAGGGGAAGGGAAGAGAAGCATTGCAGCCATCAGGTGGCTAAAAGATCATTCCAAAGAAGGCCAGGACCACAGCAAACAGAACAAGTGTGGCAGTTAAGCCCTGGGCAGTGGCTGAGCACCACATGCAGCTCACTCACTCCCACAGGGGAGACAGATAGAGCCTCCATGGGCTGGATAAGGACAAATTACTGACAAAAATCACCACAAATGTAGTACAATAATGTCCAGTTACACTCACACCCAGTGCTAACACAGAGTAACTTACTGTCCTGATGAATACAGACTGACAGCTCCAACACTCCAGCCACACTCAGACTGTCCTGGAGGCACCAAACCCTCACCCCTCCCCAGCCAGCCCCTTTTATGGGGCAGTGATGTCAGGGGCTGTGGAAACAGCCCAGGATAACTCAGCTCACCTGTGCTGACTCAGCTCCCCTGGGATAACTCAGCTCACCTGTGCTGGCTGCTTGTGGGGGTTGACTCTGGCCTGGCCAGAACCAGGACAACAGGATACAAAGGATTTCAGCTCAGACAAAACAGCTTAAGTGGGGCTTTCAGGATAGAACGTGCCAGAACAGATTGCTGGGGAAAGGCACCGTCTCCATCACTAAAGGTCTTTAAAAACAGGTTTCACAAACAGCTGCTGGGACAAGTATTTTGATCCTCCCAGACTTGAAGTGGAGGGAGAGGTGATAAACAGGAGGAACCTACCTGGCTATAAGCAAACCACATGCAGATGGCACAAAGTAGAGGTAGAAGCCAGCTGTGAGCTACTACTGGTGTTTACCAGCAGGCAACAGGTTTCTGTACCACAGCCTGCATGGTGCCAGCTTTGGCCTGGTGCTCTTGGTTAGGGTGGAGGAGAAGGATCAAGTGAGAGAGTGAAGAGAAAGGAAAGCTGAATTGGGGGGAGAAGGGCAGTGTTTCCCCCAGAGTTAACTCTCAGTGGCGTTTGATGCCAGTTTGCTGCTAAGAGCAAGGGGTTTAACAGGCATCAGGTGGCCTTAGAGCACTCTGAAACAAAAGCAGGAAGAAGCCTGGGGGGTGGAGGGGTGAGTCTGTGCTGTTTTTTCTCCTGGGAGCTGTTTTTAAGGTGAGCTTTTACTTTGTTTCCTACCTGGTCTGTAACTGTTGCTGCTGTGCCCCATGCCCACAGGCCAGGCCCTGACTTGAGGGTTTGATTTAACATCTGCCCTGCTCGCTGTATTAAACTTGTCTGGAGCCTGGGCTGAGCCTCAGGTGCTGCTGCAGGGCCTGCCCTGCCTGTCTTCCCCTGGGCTGTTGCTGCTGAGGCCCCTGCCCATTCACCGTGCTGTGCTCCAGTCCTGTGGCTCCTTCCCTGCAGAGCTGCCACCCTTGGTGCTCCCTAGTGTTAGGTAGGTGAAGATACAGGGTCGGGTTCCCACTTGGTGCTAGGCAGGGAGGTATCCTGTGTGAGAGGAGAGGCTAAGGATGCTTGTGCTGCTGCATGCTGTGGGGTCTGTGGTCTTTGCTACGGGTTTTGCTAGGTGCTGGCACTGGTTTCCACCCACAGTGCCCATACAAACCACATTCAGGAAGGACTGTTCTTGTGGGAAGCTCTGGGTTTCCTGCTCCTCTGCACCCAAAGTGGTGGAGGGGACAGGCTGTGGGTGATTTTGAAAGAGGCAGCAATGTCCTGAGAGAGCAGGGACTGGAGTGGCACAGCTGAGGGTAGCAGCCCAAGTTCAAACCCAGCAAGTAAGTTACTGGGGTTTTGTCCTGAGTGTGATGGTGTTCCCAAGGCAAGAGAAAGCTGCATCCCTGATGGAGGCAGGTGGCTTTGCTGGACTAGCAGGGGTCAGGAGGATAGAGCAGAAAGGAGATGGTCAGAATCAGCTCTGTTCCCTTCTCCTGACTCCAAAGGTGAGCTCTGCAGAGCATGAGATACTGGAGAGCAGGGTTCAGGCAGAAGGCTGTGCTCTTTCTGTGCCCTGGGGACTACTGCTTGGGTCTCAGCCTATCTCCCTGACCCCATATGCGGCTGAGCAGGGAAAACAGAAGACTTGTATGGGAGAAGATGCTTTCCCAAGCTCAAAGTACAAGAGTGTCTGGCTCTTTCATTAATGGATCTGTTAATCAAGCAGGCTGCTATTATTTCTGTCCCACAGATGAGGAGACAAGGACTCTTACAGGTGAGGAGACTTCCCCGTGTCATGCAGGAGGCTGGAGAGAGAGCTCGTGGCTCTGGGGGACCCGGTTCAGTGCACATGCTGTCCAGGCAGGACGTTCTCTGGAGTTAGAGGTAGAGCAGTGTGCTGGGAAGGACAGCGGTGGCTAAGGGAGGGAAGGAAACGCAGAGGATGCCTATGCATGGCGGGTGATCCCTGGGCATCATGGAAAACACAGCAGGAAGCTGTGGCCAGGGAAGAGGTGAGAAGTTCGCAAGTAGCTGTTGTGCTGGGGGGGAAAGTCAGGGGTGAGCAGCCGGGTAGAGCCGCTTGGACCAGCTGCGGGGCCTCAGGGGGCCTCCCCGAGCGCCGAGACGGGGCAGCGCGGGGCTGCCGGGGGAAGCCGCGGCCCGGAGGGGCTGCGGGCGATGCCCCTCCTGCCGGCGGAAGGGGCGCGGAGCGGGGCTGCCGGCACCGGCCCGGGAGACCCCGGGGGAGGGAGCGCGGCGGGGTGGGCAGGGGTCTGGCGGAGAGCCCGGCCCCGGAGGGCGGCGGGGGTTTCCCCCCTCCCCGCGGGGAGACAGCGCCCGCTCCCGCCCCGCTGCAGCGGCTGCCGCAGGGCGCCGGGGCTGCGGGCGCCCCGCCTGGGAGGGGTTAAGCGGCGGCCCCAGCCCGGGGGCGGACGGGGCGGCTGCGGCGGCGGCTGCTATACGGCGGCGGGGCTCTAGGTGTCCTGCCTGGGAGGGTCCCTGCTGCATTGCAGCCGCCGCGCTGCTCCCTCTCCGCGCACACAATGGCGACTCCCAGCCCCAGCAGCGGCTCCGGCGCCGGCGGCGGGAGCGGGCCGGGCCCGGGCGGCCCGCAGGCGCACGCCGCCGCCAGCAGCATGCAGGGTAAGCAGCCCCGCGCTAGGCCGCGGCCCGGCCGCCGCTTCCGGGCCGGGCGCCGCGCCCCGCTCTAGGCCTCGGCGGGCCGGGCCGGGCCCCGGGAGCGCCGTGTCCGCCGCGGGTCTCGCCGCTCCCGTGCCGAGCGCGGCTCCGCCGGGAGGCCGCTCCCCAGGGCGGACCCTCGGCCGCGGGGTGACGGCCGCCCCGCGCTCGGCCCCGGGCGGGCCGCGGCTCTCGGGACCCCGCCGGGGCGCGGCCGTGCCCGGAGCGGCGCTGACCGCGGAGAGCCCGCGCCGTGGGCGCTGGGAGGCTGGTGGGGGGCGAGCTCGGCCCAGGCCCCGCTCCGGGCCTGCCCCGCCGCTCCGCGCCTCTGGCCGCGCCCGGCGGGCTCTCCGGGAGGAAGGGCTGCCCTGCCCGGCGCTGCCCGGGGGCACGGAGCCTGCCCGGGAGCCCTCACCCGCGGCAGGAGGGAGCTGCGGAGCGGGACAAAGGCCGGCAGGACGCGGCTCCGGCTTCTTCCAGCCCGGGACCATCGTGCGGCCTCTCCGGGGCGACCCGCGCAGCCCGCAGGCGGCGGCATCCCCGGGGCGGCTCTGGGGGGGCCCAGCCGGAGCCGCGCTGTGCTGCCCGGGCCGGTGTTGCCCAGCGCCTGGGCCTGCGGCAGAACGGCGCTGCCCGGCCCTGGGGCGGCGGGGCTCCGGTCAGCCGCAGTGCTCGGGGCTCCTTCTCCCCGGGGCCTGCGAACGCCGCTGCCCCGGGGCAGGTGTTGGGGCAGGGTCCGTTCGGCGGTGCCCTCCTCCCGCTCGGGTTTTGGTTTCTCCCGGTGGAAATTTACCGCCTTGCCGTCGGGCCGTGTTGCCAGCCTTCCTGCCTGCGCTTGTTGAAGGTTGAGCGCTCTTGCGAAAACGGGGGAGGTTTATTTTCCAGAAAGGGCCCAGCAACCCCCTCCCGAGGCTCTCCTCCTGTGTTAGAGCAGGTGAGACGCTCCCTGCCTGTCCCTGGCTGAGGCAGTGCCGTGCTGGTTTGTTGTTTTTCTGTTTAATACAGGGGTGGTAATACTGAAGAAGCTGTATTTTGGGAACCCTTTAGTAGGAAAGGGCCCACTCTCTGCCAGCAAGGTGCAGGGACTCTCAGCAAGTAACTCCTGTCATAGATGTTTGCTGCAGCCTCTGTTCTGTCCTGCTAGGGCAGGCTGCCCTCAGCTGGATGGGGACCTGTTTGGGCAGGGGCTGACACTGTAGACTGAGGAGGTTTTGGTGTGCTGTGAGTTGGTGGATTTTTTCTGTCTGCAGCTTTCCCTGTGTGAAGGTCTCGTGGTGGAGTTGGGCACCTGTTGGGCCCTGGGACGGTGGCATTCTCCACATTAACAGCACCTTTGGGAAACCACAGTCTCAAACCCTGTAAATGAAGTGCATGCATTAAAAACTTGACTGCAGTGTGCCAGAGCAGCTGTGATTAAACAAGAGGTAACCTTGTTGCAGCATAGCTATGCTTCTCTGTGTTGCCCCTGCCCCCTGACTCTGATATTTATGTATCATTCCGTCTGGACCCTGAGTGTTTTCAGGGCCAATAGTTGGGTTTGCTCCCTTACTTGAGAAACTAATGTCCTCTGAGCTTGTGATGATGTGGCACCTGCCTCCTTTCTCCAGGTAGAGCTTTGGTAGGGGGTTGGACTCAGTGATCTCTTGAGGGCCCTTCCCCTGGTTTCAAAGTGTCTGGTTCATGATGCACTCAGGACAGCAGGGCCAGTCTGGTGATGCACAAGTGCTTGTGGTGTTTGGGGTTGCTTCATTTTTCTTTAAGGTAACAGGTGAGTGCTCAGGTGCCCTGGGAGGAGCTGAGTGTGGGACGGACCCTGGGTGGGCTCAGGAGGGGAAGGCAGGTTCTACAGCCAGCCAGAAACCATCCCAGGAGGACAACCTTGTGCAGCCAGGTGACAGTGCAAAGCCCGGGGTCAGTGGGGGGGATGGGAAGGGGCTGATGGGGCTGCACTAGAAGTGAGCAGGTTCAGCTGCTCTCCTGCACCATGGCATTGCCTCAGGCATGTGTCCCTCTGAGTGGTCACCAAGGCAAGGTGAGCTGTGGCAAAGCAAACCCCCCCTTCCCCCCAAAAGCAGTGAGACTTCCACAGTTTGGAGGCCCAGGGTTTGCTTGTGGTGGGGTTGGGCAAGCACCTGGTGCAAGGGAGGTGTGGGAATGTGTTGCTGGGTGGGGAGAAAAGTAGGTAGGACTGTGTCAGTGTTGATTTAATTGGCTTAAACAGCATGGTGAGGTGGATCAGGGAAGTCATTAAGCTAGGAACAAGTAATATTTTTTTTTTTAAAAAAATGTTTTGCTCAGTTGCTTTTTCAGCCAGAAACACTGTCAGACCTGGCTTGTGCAACCTCTGCTGCAAGGGAGGTGGTGGGAGAGGGTGGGATGGCTCTGGGGGCTGTAGCTGTGCTCTTTTGGACAGCAACCCAGTGCTCTTGGGGCTGTGCTCAGGGGAGCAGGGCCTGTGCAGGAGCCTCGTGCTGCCCTGGTAGGAGGGCTGGTGGCTTTGTAAGGGGTGTCTGCTCTCAGGGGGTTGGGAAAGGGCTGGGGATGTGGTGCAGGGAGAAGGCTTCATGGCAATTTAGGCTGTTACATTCCTGTCTGGAGCTGGGGCAGCTGATCCAGGAGGTTTCTACAAGCCATCCTGGTTTGTCTTTACTTTCACATCCTGCAGCAGTCCTGCTGCACGCTGGCTAAGGCTCCTTCAGGTGACAGTACTGAGAGGAAGGGACACCAGGCTGTCCTTCTGCTGGGCACAGTGCCCCTCAAACCTCATGGCCAAGCAGTGGGCTGCTTCAGGTCACTCACCCTTTGTGTTGGGTGTGCTGCAGCTTCATGCTGGTGTCTTCCCCTGGCTACTAGTGCCTGTGAACCTGGGCACTTTGTTTCTTCCCAAAGGCTCCCTTGGCTGGTGCAGCCTTGTCTGAGGTGCTGTTGGCAGCTCGGGGACAAAGGAGAGCTGGAATTCTAAGGATGGAAAATAGCTCCTGTTGCATCATTTTTGAAGTGGTAATTTTTGTTTATTGCATGCAGGGCAGAGGCTGGCTGGGTGCTGGTGTGAAGAATTGTTCTTCTGAGCTACGTGTAAGGTCAGAAGCCTGGGAGCAGCCCTGCATAGTTAGTGTCCTGGATGGTTTGTAGAGAAAAACAGATTCTCTGGGAAGTTTGACAGTCATTTAAGGAAAAACAACACCCAAACTGTAACTGGAGCAATTTTGCCTTTCTCTTGTTGCCAAAATTAGTAAGAGTCTTTGCTGCTGATGTTCTGTAGAGAATTGTCATTTGCAGAATGGTGGTGTGAAATCTAGAAATGTAATTAATTCCAAGGCAGAGGAAGAATTGTGATTCTAATTGCAACCTGTGGAGTCACTCCTCCTACCTCCAGTGCCAGGCAGGAGCTGGAACTGATTCAGCTCCTGTGTTTGGGAAGACTGGAGGCAGCTGGGACTTCTTGGAGTGCCTGCTGCTTGTGATGCTCTGGTGTCTTTTGAAAGCAAAGTGTATTTATTGTGTATGTCTTCTCAGAGTGGTGGTTCAGATGTGTTGGGTGGGAACTGGGCTGGAATTTGGGATTCCTGGTTCCCTTCACACGTGCAGTCCTGTCTGCTTTCCTGGTGAGGCCTTTGCCCTCTCTACCCCACTCCAACCATAACTTTCCTGTTGTTAGCAAAAGTCAGAGAAGGTCCCAGTCTGGTTAGAGAGCTCCCCAGGATGTGATCAACCTGGGCAGGGAGGTTGCCAAGGGGTCTCTGCATCAGGAGACTGGCTGGAGCCTTACCCTCAGATGCCATACAGGGCACTGGTGACAGACTGGAGTTGGGAGGTGGCTTTCTACCTGTGTATGAGGGAGCTCTGCCCTGTGACTTTCACTGGTGGAACAGAGCTTCTGGGAGGCTCCTTGAGAGGTGGAGAATCGTTCCTGCTTGGCACTGCTGGTGAGCACTGCGATGAGCTTCATCACTCGCTGTGGTAGGATGCACTTGGTGTCTGTCAATCCATGTGTGTGTTTGGGGCAGTCCCATTACTTCAGACAGGGCTGTCACAGGCAGGTTTGTACTTCCTGGGTGTCACAGTATGATCCTCAGGGTGGGAATTCAGTTAGAGCTGCCATGACTCCTGCACCCTCCTTCTCTTTGCGCTGGTGTGAGGAGTGACTGAAGGTGCTCTGAACCCCAGCCCCGAGGAGCAGAGGAGTAAGGTGGTGATGCTTCAGTGCTGAGATGTGGCTCTGTCAGAAGGCTGGAGGGTGGACTTACCTCTTTGAGCAGCGGGGCACCATGGATGGAGGAAGTAAGAGAAGCCCCAGCAAACAAGGTAGTTTGTTCAGGGAATGTTAGAGAGTGGAATTTGTGGAACAAGAAGGCAGTTGGAGGGGTGGAGAGGCAGAGCAGCAGGCAGGCAGTGGGTTAGCTGTGAAGTGGTGTGTGAATGGGCAGGTAAAATGGAGCATGTGATGTAGATAAAGTGAGGAAGATGGAACAAGAGAGGGGACTGGAGTAGGGGAATTAATCCTTACGCTTGGGAGTAAAGTCAGTGTTGTCTATCAGTGTGTGTTAGTCACCTGTTCTTACTCAGGAGAGGGAGTTGGCTCTTTAGCAGGTGGGAACTGAGTAGAATCAGAAGGTGGCTGTGCTCTTGCCCACAGTGGGGTTACAAGGCTGGTGTGTGTTACTGTGTGCTGCTGGTGCATGCTGACATGGGCAGAGCCCTCAGGCTGAGGGCTGGATGTCTGCTTGGACACACATTTATTCCAGAAGGTAAAGATGGCTGGGTAGTGAGCAAAGCGATGTGTTTCAGTTTGCTTGTGCCTCCCAGTTTATTCCTGTATGGTCCCTGTGCCAGGAGATGGCTGACCAGAGGTGCTCTGTGTTTCAGCCTTGGTGTGCACCTGTGTGCAGCACTGGGCTCCGATGTGAGCCTGGTTTTCCATTGCAGCTTTCCATTTTAATTGTAATCAACTGACAATCTTAATGTCCTTTTTCTGGGTAAAGGAGCAGCCCAAAAATACTACTTAGAGTCTCATTAGGTGCTGGAAGGGCTTTTTCAGTTGTCTGTTGCTGTTTGGTGAAGCCAACAGGAGTGGAGCTCACACTGTTGCTTGTCAAAATGAGGGGTGTTCAAGGGAGAGGAAGGTGAGTTTTGTCAGGAAGGGAAAATCAAGAAGAAAATGTGTACTTTCTTCAACTTGATCTTTTTCAGGAGTCCTCCATACCCCTTTTATCCACAGCTCCCTTGTGTGTGCAGCACAGGGTTACTTACAGGAGCCTTCTGTAAGCACATGGAGCTCTGTGTGTATCAGACCTGAGCACCTTGTGTCATACAGCTGGGGTGTGATTGCTGCCTTTGAAGTCAGATGTTTTCCCTTGGCTTTAGGTTGGATAAGATTTTACATGGGTTGAAAAGAAAAATGGGAGGCCTGCCTCCCAACAGGAGGAGTAGCTGGGGAGGCTGTGAAGAAAAACTCTGCCAGAGGAAGAAGCTGCACAAGGTGTTTGTGTGGTGCTCTGCCACCTGGGACAGGACCCAGCAGCAGATGGCTGTCCAAGCTTCACTGAGCCCATGTTTGTAAAGGTATAAAAACCTCTGCATGGATGTGATGCTCCTGGCAGCCTCTCACAGGCTGGATGCACTGAGCTGGGCTGGCTTTCAAAAGGTGCTGGTGATGACCCTGGGTCTCATGGATCTTATTTAAAATAGATTTGTATTGGCAAACACATTGGATTTGCCAAAGATGGAAATGCCTCCTGAGATGGGCCTGGTTTGGTGCCCTTCTGCTGCGTGCTGAGACAACAGCCTCTTGCTCAGGTTGGTGTGAGTTGCAGCAGGTGAAGAAAACTGGCTGGTTCTGGGAGTTGAACCTTTTTGTCCTGGTTCAGGGCTTGTCATCGTGGGGTGTGGGACCTTCTGGAAAGTTCTGGTCAGGATGGATTGTAGTTATGGTACAGTCTGGCCTCCTGCTGTGGAGGGATGAACAAATGCTTTGGGGAATCCTGTGCTGATTCTGGTCATTTCTGGTTGGGCTCTGGCATCTTGTGGACAATGCAAAGTGTGGCCCCTGTGAAGTTCAGGAGAACCTGTGTCTTAGTCTCTTGGCCCAGTAGTTCTATCACTTGGTTTTGTATCAGTTTGGGCAGTTTCTGGTTAGTCGCAGCTGGCAGAGGAGCCCTCCTCCAGCACTCTCCCTGTGCAGCCACTCTGCTGCTCACTTGGTCTTCAGCAGAGTGAGTCCTGCACCCTGTTAGCTGAGTCTCTTGGCTCCTCATGTCTCTCTCTTACGTTGCAGACTGATCACAGGAGAAGCACACAAGCAGTGAGTTGGTGATGCTGTGGTGCCTGTGGAGCACTGAAATGTGTCTTCCCTTTTCAGAGAGATGAGTTGCTGCAGCTGGATTAATTAATGTGCTGTAGTTAACTGGTGGTAAATCCCTGATGAGGGACACTTCACCTGTCTCTGCTCAGTTCCTCTCCTGGATAAGTTGAATGCTGTGTTTCTGTGAGGCTTTGACAGTGGAACAGCCAACACAGGGAGCTGTCCCCCTGCATGCCCGTGCTGCTTTTTGGTGGTGATGGGGCTCCTCTTCAGAGGGTGCCTGAGAGAAAAGCCAGGAAGTTCAGCCCTCACAGTAGGCACCTGACTTGGATGCTTAGGGTGACTGTGTCAAAATATTCTAGTTAGCAAAATCAGTCCCAGAAGGTTAGGAGTTGGAAGGGACCTTGAAAGATCATCTGGTCCAACCCCCTGCTAGAGCAGCATCACACAGACTAAATCCCACAGGAACACATTCAGGAGGGTTTGAATGTCTCCAGAGGAGACTCCCCAGCCTCTCTGGGCAGCCTGTCCCAGGGCTCCATCACCCCCACAGTGACAAAATTCCTCCTGATATTCCCATGGAGCTTCCTCTGCTCCAGCTGCACCCGCTGCCCCTTGTCCTGTCACTGCCACCCCTGAGCAGAGCCTGGCTCCAGCCTCCTGACTCTCATCCTTTACACATTTATAAACTTTAATAAGGTCATGCCTTGGTCTCCTTCGGGCTGAAGAGCCCCAGCTCCCTCAGCCTCTCCTCCTAAGGAGAGGCTTCCACTCCCTCCATCACCTTGGTGTCCCTGCCCTGGGCTCTTTCTTTCAGGAGATCTCCATGAGGCCCTTTGCTTACCAAGGACCCTGTGCAGGGTGTCAGAGATATCCCTGACCTGGATTAGCGTCAGGACAGTCATGTGGTGCTTCCAAAACGTGTGACCTTGACTCCTCAGGCTGTGGGCCTCAGTGGAGGGATCTCTGCTACTGCTGTTAGTGAGGAAATACAACCTGGTGTTGCCAAGCATCTGCTCCCAAACTGCTCTTCATGGGAACACGTGCAACAACTTTGTGCTTAGCAGAGTACAGCCCATTAACTTTGCTATGAGCATCAGGGGAGACAGAGTGTATGTATATTGCCCAAATTGCATATTTATTAGCTGCTAAATTGATTTCCTCTTCTGCCAATCGAAGTCTTTGTGTTTGCCCTTCACTGGAGGCAGCACAAACCCTCCAGGAACCAGACAGCTCTGCTGATCCGGGGCAAACAAAGAGTGTGAGCAGCAGGAATTAGTCTGGGTTTTGAATAATTTAGCTGATACTTCTGAGGTGCCCCAGGAGATGCCCTGGGGCATGAAGAGGACAGCTGGTGGGAGCAGAGCCCAGCCAGAAGGGAATTGGTCCTTCTATCAGTTTTTGTCTAGGCTTATGTTTTCTGTGGACCCAAAGGGATTTCTGGTTTGCTTTGGACCCAGTTCTCTGGAAGTGGTTCTGTGAGCTGGATTAGCCATCACTCTGCGTTTAGACTGAAGAGCAAAGTGTTTGTGCTTTGAAGAGACTTGTGGACAGAGATAAAACAGTTTCCTTTAAAAAGACAGGGCTGTGCTGACCTGGGAGGGGTTATGGACTAAGATGAAAGCACTGCTTTTGGAAATCCCTTCTGGGCAGTGATGGGACCATCTCTGAGCCTTCCTGTAAAGACCAGTTTCCCTCCTGAATAGTGTTGGTTCAGGACCTGGTCTGAAGCCAAACACTGGAAACCTCACCCTACTTTTGATGTTGTCCTTCCTCCTGTCCCACTCAGAAGCATGAGTGGGCAGGAGGTAGGAAGGGGTAGGGTGGTCAGAGTGGGCTTCATGTAAGGCCCAGAGCTGAGGACAGACATGGGAATTCTGTCCTTCCTTCCTTTTTCTTTTTTGCCTGGGGTAGTGGAAACCATCAGCATGTGGAAACGGGGGTGTAGGGGGTCTGCTTTTAAAGGGGTTTTCCTTACTGGTCAGTGGTCTCCTTTCTGACCTGCTGTAGCCCAACTGTTGTGATGACCAAGTCTGACTGTAGGTATAGCTATCTAAGAGAGGAGCTGGGAATGAGCTCAGGCTTGTGTTGAAGGATGGATGGATGGATGTCAAGGTTTGGAGACATGCTACTTGGGGCAGTCTGTGCTGCTCTGATGGCATACGTTGAATATCTGAACCGGCTTGCCAGTGTGCTGGAAATGCCAAATAAATTAAAAATATATATTTTTAATGTATTTCTTTTTGAGAAGAGTAGGAGTAACACCCAGCAGCTGACCTGCCCAGATGGTTATGCAGGAGTCATGGCCAAATACACTTCCTCCAGGTTAGGTTTCGCTGCCGTGCATCGGCACTTGACATCCTTGGGGCTCACAACAAGGATTTACTCTCTGGCCTGGTTACGTGGCTGCTTCCCTGCTGATCCTGCTGATGAGGACCAGAGCCCAGCGAGCAGGGGAAGGATCTTCTTGGCAAGTGGGGAGGTGCTGAAGGTTGAGACTAGAGCTGTGGGAGCTGGTGTCTGTGGCGCACGTGTGTCTGCCTGTGTGCTTGCATGGGAGAGCTTGGCTGGGTTCCCCATTAGGGACGTGATTTGGGACCTTCTGTGACTTGATCTGGAACTTCCAAGTCTGATTTCTCAGTATGGCTGCTTTTTTCCCCCCTTGCCTTAAAAAATAAGCTGCAGATGAAGAATGTGTGAAGCCAGGGCTGCTTTGGTGAAGACATGAGACGTTTCTGTGGTCATTTGCTTTAGTATAGGTGGGTCTCAGTCACAACTGACTTGAACAGGAGCCTGTAACTGAACTGGCAGCAGGGAACTGGCCTCATCGCTGAGCTGCCAAAGGTCTGAGCTGCACCCAGCCTTGTGCCAGGGCTCTCTGCTGCTCTCACGGCACCTGGGACGGAGTCCAGGAGCTGCTTGTCCACTGTGTTATTTCCATTTAGTAAATAGAAGCTTTCTGGGAAGGTTTGCGTTGGGTTTCCCTCTCAAATCTGATTAACACTCTGACTTTGGCAGCAAAGCTCTGCCTGCCCAGTGTTCATGTCCTCAGAGTAATCCTGTGCTGGCGCGTCCGGAGCCTTTGAGACCCAAACCAAACACAATGAACGCTCTGTGGCAGTGTTCTTCAACTGCTTCATTGTCCATGCTGTGGAGCAATGCACCAAGCTGCAGATGCAATAATACTGCCTCAAAATCTTGCTACCTTTCTGGGCATCATGTTCAAGAGATGTGGGTTTAGCAACCAATATCGGTTGCTCCATGGTAGCTGAGATGGTGAAGGTTGGGTAGTCCTCGTCCAAGCTGGCAGGAGCTGCTGCTGCTGTACTGCCCAGAAGGACCACTGGCTCATGTGCCAGGAGGACAAGTGACTGCTCCATCAGCGCTACATCTAGGAGCATCCTTTGGGTGACTAAGCTGCCTGTCCCCGTTGGCTGCAGGTTACAGCAGTCTCACAGCAATAGCTTCTTCCTCCTCTCTCTCTGTGGAGTCCCCTGTGATCTGCCCAAGATAGAGGCTGTTCCTGGTACTTTGGATGCTGTTGCTGTAGTAAGTGTGAACACACCTGGGGGGTGATCCTGTGCAGTAACTCTGCCCAGTTTGGATTCAGGGGAACACAGCACTCAGTGTGTGCTGCAAGAGAAGTTCCCTCAGTCCCAAGCATGGCAGTTGGTGGAGATGTTGGAGTTTGGTCTGCTCTGGTCTGTGGTAGAACTCAAGGAAACACAAAGACCCTTGGAAATCTCTCATTAAAAACAAAAATAATCACAGAAAATACAGTAAAGCCAGTCATAGGATGGGAGTGCAATGAGGGAGGTGTGTGTGGCACACTCCCCTACGTGTGCACACACATGGGCTCTGCCAGGGTCAGCTGGAGCCCAGCTCATACAATAAGCCCTTCACGCCCTGTGTGGAGACTCCCCTAGCTAGCTGGGTGCCTGGGGAAGCCTACCCCAAGCTTTGTATTTCATCTCCAGAGGCTGCCCCTTTCTGCCTTGTTTGAAGCATGTTGAGCCCATTCTGAACAGTTGGGATTCTCTTCTCTCCACAGGTCACTAGCTGGAGATGCTCTTTCAGTTGTAAGGCTGGGGTGAGTTCATGGCAACTGTGTAGCTGTTCCTATGTCACCTTCAATGTGCATACTGCTGTTCCATCTGCAGTTTCTGCTTCTCCTGCCCTGGTGTGCCTTGGGCAACAGGCAAGGAACCAGCCCCTGTAGCCTCTCCAGGAGATGGGTGCTGTGTTCCTGCTGATGGAAAGGTCCTTGCAGTGACCTGGAATTTGCTTTGTGTGCTGGTGGCTTTTCCTGGGGCAGGAGACATGGGCAGCAGGAGCAGGTTGATACCTCCAGCTCCACTTGGGTGCTTCCCAGAGCAGCAGCACCAGCAGCAGACCCAAGCTGTGCCCATGCAGCCTTTGATCAGGCATGAGTAGAGATGGGTGTTGTGTCACTGGTACAAGGGGGGGCATTGAACAGCTCCCACCACCTCAGCAAGAAGCTGTGAGTCCGACTGTAGTGAAGAGATGGCAGCATCTTACACCAAGGCATCAGAGGTCAGCTTTCTTTGGGGTGAGACAGTGAGCAGTGATGGCTCTGGCTGTAGGCAGTGCACACATGGCTGTGAGGGTGGGAAACTCTGTGGTGTGCTGTTTGCACACTGCTTGCAGTGTTCTTTGGGACAGACTTTGTATGCAGAACTGGTGCTCAGGCTCCTCTTCCTGGGAGCTCTGTGGGAGGAGGAGTTCCTGGGGACTCGGGCGAGGGAAGGAGGTGGCTGGGTCTGTGTTGGGGCTCCTGGCTGGTATTTTTGCAGCAGTCTTCTGTTACCCAGCCTGAGACCATGGGGATTATCCAGGCAGACTCTCCGGCTCCTTCCGTGCTGGGGACCCGCCTGCCCTCTGGGCAGCTCTGGAGACTCTTTTTTTCCAAGGGCTTTCAGAAATCCAGCAGATGGGGGGGGATTTCTGTTGGGAGACTCTACGGTGCTTGTTTCCTTAGCAGAGAAGCTTTGTATTTGCTCCTAGTTCTGGGACTCCGAAAGAATGAGAAAGCCCCTTGTGTGACGCTCAAGGGAGCGATGTCTGGTGTAGTAGCCTGGAACAGTGTGACTGGAAGGGACAGTAAGGAGATGATCAGAAAGAAAACTTAAGAGTAGATGAAAATGGGTTTCACTGGCTCAAACCATCTGAGTGTTTGGGCTTTAAACCTGCTGTAAGAGCCCCTGTGCAGCTGAGCAGTGTGGGGGTGCATCCTGTCTCAGTGCTTTGGGGGCAGAGCTGTGGGTGCAGGTGTGGAGCTGGGCTGAGGGAATGGGGAAAAGCTTCAAGACAGGGTGGTGAACTTGCAAGCTTGTCAGGAAAGCTGACTTGGCTTTGTAGGGGGAAAAGGAACTTTCCCTCCATAAGGATTTTTCTTTCTCCTTTTTCAAACCCAAATGTGCTTTCCCACCAGCCAGATGGTTGGCTGATGCATTTCTTATTTTCACTAATAAGTATTATTAATAAGATGGCAGAGCCATAAAACTGACATTAGTAGACTTCTGGGGGTAATTTCAGTTACAGCTCTTGCTTGATTCTTGCCCTCTGAACATACTGCCAGCCTGCTGTGAGGCCTTTGGTTATTTCTCAGGTTTTGTGTGTTTTTGTAGAGAGAAAACCAGTTAAAAAAGTCATCTTCAGGAGCTGCAGGTGTGAAGAGACACCAGGTCCCAGGGCTGGCAGCAGTGTCTGTGGGGAGCAAGAGGGAGCAAGGCTGGTTTTGTTTGGTGGGGTTTTTTTTGTCTCCAGTGTTGGTTACCTGGCTTTTGTGTGCTTCTTACTTGAGAATCAGAAGTGTCCTGTATGTTTTGAATTTGAGGTTATGTTAAATTGAACCAAGCCTGTGACACATGGAGTGTTCCTTGAGCTGCCGCAGCCCTGGGGCCAGATGATACATAGATAAATGGCTCTGCAGGTGAGCCTGAGCTTGGAGATGGGGTGTGCTGCTGGGAACAGCTGGCAGGAGGTGTTTCATACAACCCTGGGTGGCTTAAGGAGGTGGGTTAATATTAATGAGGATGATGCTTTGCTTTTGTGTGGGTCTCTCTTGCCAATACCCAGTTGTCTGGCACGTTGGGAAGGCTGCAAATGCTTCTGCAGGGTTTCAGACTCTTCCCCATCAGTGCTTTTAGCCTGAAGCTGGGAACAAGCATAGATGGTGTCTGTGTGTTGGAGGGGCTGAAATCTGCTGCAAAAAATATCTTCAATAAATGGTAGTTCAGGAAGAAGGGGATGAAAAGGCTTTGTCATCAGAGGGTTTTGCAAACTAGTGATGTTTCAGAGCCCTGCAGCGGGGTGTGATGGTGGGTAGCCCCTGAAGCAATGGGTAATGAGCTGGGTCTTGGAGAAGGGACTTTGTTGTCTCCCCACTGTGGGAGTGATGGGCTCTGAGGCTGCTGCACGCTGAGCCCCAGATAGCCCAGCTCCTCAGAAAGGATCCACGGGTTGAGTGTTGGTTATCCCACAGCGTAGGAAGGATGTGTGAGCCGCTTTGCTGGCAGCAGGAGCGCACTGCACAGTGGGCCTGCTGGGGCTGCTGCTGGGGCTTTGAGGGAGCAGGGACAGCATCACCGTGGGTTTCTGATGCTGGTAGCTTTGAAGTGAAAGCTTGTTAGTGTTCCCAGCTTCTGAATCCATAGTGTGGTTTGTCCTGTGTGCAGCCTGAGGGGATGGGGAGAGGGGTTTTCCACCCCTTGCTTTGTGGTGACAGCGTGGGGGTCTGTGCTGTGAGCTCCCCAGAGCAGCGTGCTCAGCCACAGACCCTGCACAGGGACCCTGGGCCAGTAAGGCTGGAAAAATCTTCCATTAAAACCAGTTGGCTGACTCTGCCTGGAGGAAGGGGAGGCAGGTGGGTCAGACCAGGAGGCTGAAAGGCATTGCTGGCCCTTTGCTGATGAGAAACCATAATGCAGCTTTAATCATCTCAGTGGTGAGTTTTTATGCCACCTATAAATGCAGCAGGATTAGAACAGCTAACCCAGGGGAAAAACAAGTCAGGACTGCACCTTCTGGGGGTAACTCTGGGGTGAAGTAACTGGGGATCCTGCTGTGCTGGCTCTCAGCAGTCACAGCTCTTCCTTCGGTGTGACAGTCCAGTGCCAAGCACAGTGGGTCCCAACTTCTGGGGCCAAGGTCTGCAGATAATGCTGCAGGATGAATACATGGGATTAAAATCCCTTTTCCATAGTAACAAAAAGGTGTAGAGGTAAAAAGGCAGCATGTCCTAGGACTTCCTGCCCTGGGGAAGTGGTGGGTTTGTGCATCCTTCTTCAGATGAGCATGTGGTGGGGAGCAGAACAGTTTGAGCTGGGGAGACCAGGGCTCTTTGCACCTCCTGACTGAGATCCATATGCTGGAGTCTGGCTCCTCAGAGGCTCAGTTTTGTCCTAGCCAGAAAGGCAGGGATTGTACTCATCTGGAAACGAAAACCACACAGAGCAGGAAAACCACAAAGCCATCAGCTCTGCTGGCTAACACGATGGGGCTCTTCATGTCTTTACACTCTCACTTTCAGCACAGTGTTTGCCCACTAGAAATGGCAATGTAGTTATTAATATCCTCCTAGATCCACCCTCTCCACCCTAACCGGATGCATGTTCTCTCTTTACAGTTGCATCCCCAGATGCACCAGAGCCATGGTCTGTAGTTCCCTCCTGCAGACAGAGGGGTGTTGCTGCAGATGCTTTGGCTGTTGGTTGGGGGTCAGAGCTGGGTGTGTGCAGCTCTCCGGTTCCTCCTTCCGGATGAAATCTCAAAGCAGCACTTCCACCTGTGTGAGCCCTGCTAACTAAACCGTGGGGCTTCTGCCACGTAGGGAAATACCCATGAACATGAGGATAGCAGTTGGCTGGCTAGAGGCAGTTCAGGAATGCTCCAGGCCCTTGAAGGTAATGATGCTGTGACCAGGCCCTGTGCTGCATCCAGCCTTCCACTGGGGCATGGCCTCTGACTGTGAGGATGAGCCATGTGCTAACTGGTGCTCTCCAGTGAGGAATCACCTGAAGTCCCTTTCAGGAGGAAAGCTGCCATCCAGCACCATGCCAGCTAGTAAGCAGTCCTAGTTAGTGTCCTCTCACATAGGCTCGGCTGCATCTTCCTGTGCCTGGGCTCTGTACTCACAGATTTAAGCTCTCTCACCACAGCTGATCTGCCCCAAGGCTCTGTGGCTTTAACTTTGATGCTGGCTCCATACAAAGGGTGTTTCCACACAGGGTACTACCAGGGGTTATACATGTGAAAGGTTAATGCTGGATTCTTGAGATTTTGGGGTCTTTACTGCTGGGAGTTTCTAGTCCAGGGGAACTAATCTTGATCTGCATTTTCCTGCACTTGGAGCCTAACTGGCTTCAGCCAGGCTTCGTGGTGGAGGTATTTATAGAAGCTGTTGTAAGTGCTGTTGGATATAACATAAATCGTGTGCTGCAAGTCAGAGATGCACGTCTGCTGGTGCAGGAGGTGTCTGCACAACTGACAGCTTTACATCACTGAGATGTCTTCTTCTGGTGTTCAGTATTGTGCTGGGGGGTTGTTCAGGAGGTAACAGCCAGGAAACCCTTCCAGAGCCCTGGCTGATCGGGGCTCGCGTGGTTTGGTGCTCCCACAGTGGGAGCACGCTTGGGGCTGTAGGTGAAATTTGGATAAATGCTCCTTCTAATGAGACAGCTTCTAAAAACGAGCCCACTGAGCACATTCCTGCAGCGCAGCGTCGTCATCTCGGGTCTGTGTGCTGCCTCTGGGGTTACACTAAATTGAAGGTTTCACTGAAGAGCAGGAAATGTCACTAACAGACGTCCTGGGAGTGCTCCTACCCCTGAAAGTGAGTTTCTATAGTGACAGTTCTTAAAATTAATAACTTGAACCCCAGGCCTCTTTCTTCCAGGCTCCCCAAATAACCTGTGTTCTTTGCCAGAGTCCTTCATGTTTCCTTTCAAAATTTGCCTTTTTCCCCCTTGAAAAGCGGTTTGTGCTGAGGGGAAGGCTGGAAACCTGCTCTGCTCTCTGATTAGTTGTGCTGATGTTGGAGTACATCCACCGGCAAGGCTGGAAAGGAAGGGGATAAAACTGGGAGGGCTGTAGGTTGGAAGGTCTATGGGAAGGCAGCCTGTGCTCCATGCAGCCCTGGAGATAATGAGCTGTGAATCCTGGGGGCGTTGAGGACGTCAGCAGCTCCAGGCTGCAGCTCTGAACACAGCAAACATTCCTCTGCTGTCTCTACATCAAAGTAAGCGTTTTGTTAGCAGCCAGGATCTAACGATTTGCATAGGAGGAGCTCCTGGAAGTGCAGGGAGATCCGTGGTGTGTGTTGGTTGGGTGGTTGGTGGGGTTTTTCCATTTCAGGTGAGAGTTGGCACTGGCTTTGCTTTGTGATGCCCTGGAAGAGACCAGAGCTGATACTTGGCAGTTTCCTACTGAGAGAACCACAAACATTCAGCTCCCTGTCCCAAATGGACCAAATCCATCTGACCTCCTGACATCCATCCCTTTTAGCTCTGTTTTTGTTGGCTGTTGTAGTTCCACCAGAGCAAGGTAACAAAATTGCACAGTTCACTGCAGATCCTTTGGTCTTCCTGTTGTTTGCTGCCACAACTCATTTTCCTGTGGTTGTATTTTTTCCTGGTTGTCCTAGAGTAAGGAAATAGTCAGTAGAATAGGTTCCTGGTGTACTGCTGCTCCACAGACAGCAGAGAGGCTTCAGCATCTGGCCAGAGGGACCAGTCACTTCTGTGTGATGACACGGTCGCACTCACGCAGCGAGAGGCTGACACCACAGATTTGAACCATGGAAAGCATTTTGGCAGGCCTCAGTTGATACCCCTGCAAGACAAAAACCTAAAAAACCCCATCCCATCAACTGCTGATGTTTGGGAAGTGTTTTCTTCTGCTGACCATGTCCAGGTTACACATTGGAGTTGAGGTGTGTGGGGATGGGGGCAGGAGGATCCCAGGAAGAAGCTAGGATTGCTTTTTTTACAGGAGGGGACTCAGGGGCTTGGACAAGGTGAAATGAAAATAGTGATACTAGTAACTCTGGAGGAATGCTCGTGGACTGCGTGTTACCTGCTGTTTCTGGGTGGGTCTGTGTAGAAGTGTGGTGCTGTGGGCAGAGTGCCTGGGGCCCTGGTGTGAGGGATGGTGGCAGGGGGTGGCCTTGATGGTGGCAGAGCTGCACAGGAGGGGTTCTGGGCACCAACTGACTGGGAGGGAGATGTGGGAAGACCTTGGGGTGAGAGCTGACTCTGTTTTTCCCTCCCCATCCCTAACACCAGCTCTGATGTGCTGATGCTGTGAAACGTGGGGTTTTTCCTTAAAATATGTTTAGTTTTTTCTGTTTTATTTCCAGAAGCTCTTAATATTCTGCTGCTGACAGGACATTTCCTGTGTCTCTTGTCTCCCAGGTAAACGTAAAGCGCTGAAGTTAAATTTTGCCAACCCACCTTTCAAGTCCACAGCAAGATTCACTCTGAACACTTCAGGAGTTCCCTTCCAGAACCCACACATGTGAGTATGAAGCCAACAGCCCAGCTAGGGAATGGCTCTGCTGTCCCTTCCCCAGCGCCTGGTGTCAGTTTAAACCCCACTTGATGAGTTCAGTGACTTGTAGGCTGTTCAGATCTGTCAGTTTGAATTTGGGGAGGGGGTTGTGGGGTGGTGTTTTTTCCCCAGATTTAAAAAAAAAGGTTAAATTTGGGATTTTCCTGTTTTACACTGGAGCTGCTGCCTTCCAGAATTGAGATCAATTGATAATGCAAGATACATTGATAAAGACAATGCCAGTTATGCCTATAATTCATTACCAAACCTATTCGCTGTCGTTCCCGTCTCTCCGTTCAGTGATTACTTCTCCTTAGAGAGAAGTTCTTGTGTCTGTTACTCATGAAAGATAAAAACTTTGACAGGTTTGGGGGCTTTTGTTGGGTTTATGAATTTAATAATTTTCAGCACCAAAATCAAGCTTTGAGGGTTGTCATTGTACCGGTGTGGAGATGTCAGGGGGCTTGGCAGGGATGAGCTCGTGCTGAGTTTCCTCACCAGCTTAGCTGCAGGGTGTCCCTGGCCAAAGTGTGAGCCCAAGGGTGGCACAGAGCTGTTCCTTGCACTGGTTAGTGACAGGAGTGCATCATACAGAGAGTGGTAGTTTTGTCTCCTCAGATCCACCAACCTAGATCATGGGTGATGCACCCACAGCCAGTCCCTGTGGCAGCGTGCAGCTGGCATGCAAAGATGTCCCCAGTTTTTTCTCCTCTCTAAGGTCCCTGGCAGGTGTCCCCTTTTGTCAGTGGTGAGTTGCAGGGGCTGCACCCACAGGTTCCCTTGCTGCCTGGGGTCTCTGGGGTGCCCTTTGTTACTGGCTGCTTCTGCTTGGCTCTGCATGTGGCTGCCTCTCTCCTGGAGCTCAGTGCCTTCTGCTTCCTCAGCATACACCCTCTGGGGTCTGCTCCTGTTTCTGGTAGCTTCTTCATGCTGGGGGTTTTCAAGCAAGCCTTTGAGTTGGAAACAGGTTCCTGAAGAGTTGTCAGTGGTAATTACACAGGTAGAAGCTACGTAGAGTACTTTAGATGGTTCTTCTTACCATCCCAAGTGACCTTTCCAGCAAGTTGTCCTTTCTGCTTCTCTCTTTCCCATGGTGAAGTAGTGTACTCTTACTGGTTGTAGACCAATGTTTTTATACTGTGTCCCATCACATCATCAGACTCTTGTAACAGCTTCCTGTAGAACCCCATCTGGGGCACTCTCCTCTCAAACCTCCCCATGTCCATTAAATAAAGGACTGAGTCTCACCTGACAAGTTCAGCCCATCAGCCATCCAAAGGGGTTTGACTCTTCCGTGTGTTATTTACATGGATTTGTGTCTCAGGTCCACTGGAAGTCACAGTGGCTCCTGCCCAGCACAGAGGAGCTTCTGTTAGTAATTGGTGGTATCTGAAGCTTCGTGTTTGTGCTAGTGATTGTCAGCTCTGGCTGTTAAGGTGCTGCTTTGCCTCTGTGGGAGTTGGTAGGAGTTGGATCCTGGGCTGGTCAGTGGTGTGAGTAGTTCTGAGGGCTTGGCAGAGTTTTGGCTTAGAGATGATAGCTGTTCAGGTGTCAGAAGTGATGGTGGTGTGTCTTTGATAAGGCTCTCTTGGGAGGCTGCAAGCTGTAACAGCCATTTCTGTTTGCATGAGGTGGATGCTGGTGGTTGGACTGTATTTCCTGGGCTGAGGCTGACTAAGCCCAGCGCTCGTTTGTCCTTGTGTCCTTTGTGGTGGATGCTGTCCCTAAGAGCAAAGCTCACAGCTCCTGGTTGCACGCTTCTCTCAGGTGTTAGCTGGTGCCATCACAGGGATGTGCCTGAATCTCCACTGCCTTTGAGGAGAGGCTGGAATGTTTATTCCTCTGCTGTCTAGGAAGCTTTCTAGACATCAGGCTGGATTTGGATGGCCCAGACCTCCTGGACCAGATGTGTTTCTGATGCCAAGTGTGTTTCTGCTCATGTCCCCAGCCTGCTGGAGCTGAGGGAGCCTTGGCACCCTCCTGAGATGGGTGCTGGGGACTTCCCTGTGCTGACCCTGTTGGTCCAGGTGGGTGGATCTGAAGATACAGAGAGGTCAGTTTCTCCTGTGAAATTAGGATTTCTGTGACTTGGATCCACCAGTCCAGAGGTGTCCTGTAGCTCCTGTCTCCAGGAGAGCAGAGGGTCCTGTTGTCGAATGCCCATTGCCTGTGCCAAGCTCTGCCTGGGGCATGAGAGGAGGTGGCCACCAGTGTCCTGCAGCTGCTACCAGATGTCAGGTGCCTATTGGCTGCACTTCTTTTGGGTACCAGGGTTTGGTTGGGGAACTGATGAGGCTGGATTGGGGGATGTCCAGATAAGAGTGTGGCTTCTTGCTGTGTGTTCGGGAAGCAAAGGAGGAAATGGGGCTCCTCGTGCCCACGTGTGTGTGAGGAGGGAGGAGACCTCCATGTAAAGTACATTGCTGCTGTGCAGGGGAGGCAGCTCCTGCTGGAGGGAGCCTGGCACATCTCAGGATGGTGGGTGCAGCCTCTCTCCTCCTCAGTGCTGGGGCTCCAGGATTTTAGCTTTGGTTTTATGGTGTTTCTCAGTCTGAGAGGTTTGGGGACTGTTGGAAAAGAAGTTGGGGAGTGTGGAGTGAACCATTTTGAGGAGTCAGCATAAATTGGGATGGAGTTGAGCTCCAATAAGGAGAGGGATGGACACACTGGTGGGAAGGGACTCTGCAGGGAGGTTTCCCCAGTGCTCCTGCACGAGTTTTGACATGTGATCTCATTCATACCAGTTCCATGTAACATCCAGTTAAACCATGGAGGGATGATTTCAAAGGCCAGGGAATCCTGATGTTATGAAGACTGACCAGTGCCTCCCAGTGCCTGATAGAATTTGGACTATGGCTCCCTGAAGTTTTCTCTCCTGGAGATGCCGAGGTGTCCCTTCTTGGAGCCAGAAGGCACCTGGAATGCAGAGATCCTGCCCAGTGTGGTTGGCTGTAGATGAGGTTTTAGGTTTTCTGGAAGGTGTTACCCTGCTCTGGTGCAGTGATGCCTTCACCTTGACCTCAGACTCAGAGTTTAGATCCCCTGCTAAGAACTGAGCACACACACAGGGTTCTGTTTGGCATCTCGTTCACGGCGTGTTGCTGCCTGAGGGTCTTGTCTCGACTGTTAGAGGTGCCACCTCTCCTGCTTGAACACCAGAGCATTGCAGGCTCACCTGGAGAGGTAGTGATGTGACCCCTTCTGATGCTCACAAAATGCCTTCTGAGTGGTCTGGCGGGTGCCTGTCAGACTCTGTATCCTCCCTGTAGCATGTGGGTGTCATCATGGATTCACTGGAGCTTCTGGAGGTGCCCTGTGGGGACCTTCTTTTCCTCATGACTCTTGGGAGAGTCACATGCTTTCCAGATAGGTGCCCCAAGAGATCTGTGTCAGCAGATGTTTGTTTGATAGACCTTCAGAGCAGATGGAGGTCCTGCTGCACGTCAGACTCCACTGCTTCCTTTTTCCTTCCACTTCAGGGACTGTCATTCCTGGAAGGGATTTGTCTGCCTGTCCTACAGTCTCTCTCCAGTGTCTGCTTCTCTTCTAATCTCCTCTTAGGCTTTTTCAGACTCTTCAGGTGTATGGTTCAGGCTCTTGCTGCAGAGCTGACTGAGTTATTAGGAGATAACCTGTAAGACTGACCACCTGAAAACCCTGCAGACCAAAGCAGAATGGCCTGAGTTGGCATGTCCATGGTTCCTGTGGATATTTCTCTGTCCATTCTCTGTTTCTGTCAGAGTTCTGTCTTTACTCTTACTGATTTTTGGGTTCCTTCCTGCCACATGATACCTTCCCATCGCAGGGCGTGATGCCTGGAAGCCTTGGAGAAAGGTGTTGGTGTAGCAGTACCAGTTCAGAACTGGACATTTTTGTGGTCCTGTGGCTGTTCTGCAACATTTCCTGGAAGTGTCTGAGCCTGTTCACCAGGAAACTGGCTTCTGTTTGCAAGTGAGCACAAGAAGAACAGGTACCTCCCCAGGTACATGTACCTCAGATGCACCTAATGGTTGAGTCTGGGCTCTCACTCTTCAGTACACACATTGCTGTAGTTCAGGTGATGGAGCAGGTGTTTCTTAAGCTTTTTCAGGAGCTGTCTTGACAAACGGATGACTCTTGTCTTGTATTTAACCTTCCTGTTTCTTCCAGAAGCTTACAAGTTCGTTTGGCCAGTGATCTCTGTGGCCTGCGTGCCAGAGAGGTGGTATGGGTTGTGAAACACTCACACAGCATGTCAGACATACTGTAAAGACAGGGAGAAGGTGCTACCAAAGTTCATGCTGGTAGCATGACTGAACATGAGACTCGGTCATCGGGTAGAGATTTTGACTGAAGATGCTGCATAAAGGGCTGGAGTTTTCTTGGTGGGTCCCCCCTCCCAGATTTTGGCATCTCAAAGTGCTAACCCTGCTCTGCAGAGGAGCTTTGTGGTGTCTGCTGCTTCCAAAATAAGCTCCAAAGTCAGAGCTCGGTCCTGAGGTACCTGTTATGCTCCAGAGCCTGGAGAAGAGCCAGGGGGTGACTCTGTTTCTTGCTTAGACAACTTGGTTGAAATAGCCTGGGTTTCTACATCTGGTTATGAGGTCAACTCTTTGGTACTAATTCGTGTGGCCTGATGAGGAAGATGGCTGGAGAAATGTCTGTCATCCTGACCTTTGCAGAGCTGGAAACTACCCCCACGTTTGTGGGTTTGGAAGGGCTGTTTCCTGGCTGTGTTTGAGGTGGGGCATGGTGCTGCTATTGTTTGAGTGCAGTTTAAAGCTTCAGCCTACAGAGGGGTCGCTGTGGGTTAAGAATTTCAATGTTATTGAATTTTGCTGCCTGTGTCCCTATGGTTTGGAGGTGGGGTGGGGTCTGGCAGGAGAAGCAGACCCTGGGGATTCCTGGGTTACAACCCTTTTCACGCATCAGGAGGGACACATCTGGTGCTGGTGTGGCTGCATAATTCACAGGAAGATGTAATTACTGCAGTGCTTATTTAGAGAGGGGAAAGTAGGTCAGGCAGTTTCAGAGCTGGTAGCAGCTCTTCTCTTCCAGGAGCAGGATCTTCTCTCCTGGTTTCCTTTCCCTTGTTCCTAGGTGCTGTATCCCCTAGCAAGGACAGCAGTGTGCAGGCTTCTATTCAAACCAGTTGTAACTCTTGGTGTGTGGAGACACACAACCATTCAGGACACCAAAATACCCTGATCTTCTCTGGAGTGGTGGAGGAAGCAGGAGACCACAGCTCTGTTAGTGTTGGGCTTCTCAGTAACGTTTGAATCTCTTGGTCTGCTCTCCAGAGTGTTTTAAGACCTGTGCCTGTGCTGTGCCACTTTATCTGGTAAATCCTGTAAGCCATTCCAAACCTAAACCATTCCCTGCCTCCAGAGAAGCTGTGGTGTGTTGCCATCTCTGAGCCTTCGACTGGCCTGATTATCCCCACTGAGCAGTAACTTTTTGTGATTAAAAAACACCCATGAGGCCCAGAGTGGGACTGGAAGCTGCTGTAAGTTCTCCCTCCCTCTGGTGATGAGCTGTCTTTGGCTCTTGAGCTTTTTGATGAAGAACATTGTATGGCACCTGTGTATTGTGTGTGCCTCGAGGTGCCCCTGGGACCTGTTGAGCTGTGCACCTCACTGCTGTCCCTGCTGAGATCAGCAGGGATGTTAAGCAGCCCCCTGCTCCAAACCCACAAAAATGGCATCTGTTAAATAATGGGTTTTGTCTCAGAAATAGTGTCATTCCATGTAACAGTGATGATATTGCTCCTCAGTATCACTTTTCAAGCTATTTAAAGTATATGTTCATGTTCTTTTGATGGATGTGCTCGTGTCTGGTTCCTGTTCCTTCTCAGGCTGTGGCTGACCATGGCCCAGGAGACAATGTCTGAAGTCAGTGTTCTCAGAAGGGCTGTTTCAATTAACTACCTTGGGTTCTTCCAGTGGTGTTCTGAAATGCTGGAATCCAGGGTGAGCTCTGGATGCTCAGCCATGCTGGGTTCAGAAATGGGCTGTGTCCAGGCTCATGCCCAAATGGAAGGGAGTTTGAGGCTACTGAGCTCAGTTAAATTCAGTACAGGCTCCATCGTGATGAGTTGAGAGGCCTGAGCCGTGGTTGTGGGGTTAACCAAAACCTGTTCCAACTCTGTGGTTTACCAGGGGCCTTAATACAAACCATCAACACTTTAAAAGCCTCATCCAAACCCCACTGAAGTCAGGGAGACTTTGCAGCCTTGAGCGTGTCCTGGACCGAGTCTTGAGGGCTGTGTGAGGGGCTGTGGCAGCTTCTTGTTTGCATCACTGCTTCAGAGTTTTGGAGGAACATGGAAAAGCCAGGGCAGTGCTGGGGAGAGCTTCCTCTTGGTCATGATGGAAGGGAGCAGGTATGCTTTGCTTTTAATCCCAGTAGCTGAGAGATGCAAAACTAAACAATTTCCTTCCTTTGAGGTGTGTTCTGTATTTACTTCACAACCAGGAATCTGTTATTAAATACAACTGTGCCTCAGGACAGCTTACAGACCAATTCAGCTGTTCCTTGTCAGCTCATTGCAACCAGAAAATTCTTCTTGTGACAATCCCAAAGATTTGTGAGAGCACCAACATTTTCAGCCCTCTAGAAAAAGAAAAGAACAACACTTCTTTTGGAAGCTTTGTCCAGGGAAATTCAAACTAGCCTTACTGTTCTGTTAGCGTTCCCTTTCAGGGCCTGAAACCTGTTTTATAGGTGGCATGGAGACAGAGGCATTACAGCCTCTCTAGGCTGTTGAAAGACTTGGTAGGAATGTGTTAGCCAGAGTCCTGGGCTATGATTTTAGGCTGAAGTTAGAACAGCTCACAGTGTTACTGGAACCCTGCAGTTCCTGTGGCAGCACCTTTGTTTGGGGTTACGTTTTGCCATTCCTTTGGGTGACCCACCACAAATCAGGCTCTGAGGCCTGTTGTGTTGAGCAGCTTTTACCAAACTCAGAAGTAGAATACATTCTCATTAACTGTAGTGTAAATGGGAGCTTTAATGAGAGAAGCAGCCAGCACCAGGCAGCCTTGTGAAGTGCAGCTTGTTTCCTTGGGTCTCTTAGAGTGCTGGTTTGCTTTATTCTTGTTGCTGTAATGTACAAGGCCTCAACTGCTGGGCTGGAGTCTTGCAGAACTCTTAATGATGTAAGGCAAAGAGCAGATAGGTAGCCACCTTTACAGCATCTTCCTGGCCTTTCTTCATGTCTGATAACTTTCAATTTTGCTTAAAAGCTCCACCAACTTTTCTCTGCTTCTCCCTACATCCAAGGAAAGGCTTTTGTACAGAAGCCTTGGCATCCCTGCAGTTAGTTGGGTGCTAACGGCCGGGCTTGGGGAATTAACACAGCCTGTCCAGGAGCTTCCCAGTGTCTCCATGGTTCTTCCCAGGAGGTTTTGTGGGCCCCAAGCTGTGGCAAACTTTCCTGCACAGGTGTGGCTGGCTGAGCTTGCAGTGAGCAGCCTGTGTCCTGAGTGTGCGTGACCCTGTCCTTGGCCTGGCTGTGGAGCCCAGTACCAGCCGAGCCGGACCCACGAGCCTTTTCATCCTGACAAAGGGTGACTGTTCAGGGAGTTGTTGTCCTGCTCAGCGCTCCGGATCCCTGGGGTAACCGCTGCGACGAGCGCAGTAACTGTCTGCAGTCAGAGCCACGATGTGTTGGAGCCTTTCAAGTGCCACAGCCCTGTGATAGCAGCCTGAGCCCATCAGCTTTTGGGTTTGCTTTTTTCCCTCCTCTTCTTTTCACCATTTAAAACTTTTGAAAAGCAAAATGTGGAGTTGGAAACTCGAGTCATGGCCAAGTCACCAGGAGCTGTTGTCCCAAAGATGTGTTTGAAAAGCCTACTTCTGTTTGAGGAGCATCTAGTCCCCTCAAGCTGTTCATGGGATCTCTTTAACATGCACATTAAGCCAATTTTAGACATCCCCATCACTTGCAGAGTGTATGTCCAGTTTTCCCTGACATTCCCAGCCCTAGATTTGAATTGTGTGCCTTCTGTCTTGACCACATCTATGCAAGCTCTAAGGAGCACTAAGCACAGGGAATGAGATCTGATGGGTTCCAGAGGCAGGAGCTGGGTGTTAGTTTCTTTTCCCCTTCACTAGACACTGTTCTGGGCTGTTACTCTTCTGAAGCAAGCTGTTGTAGTGCACTACAGTGCTACTACTAGCAACACACTGCAGTATGATGCTGGGTTTAAGCAGGCTTTCTTTTGCTTTGAGAGCCTGTCTGCCCTGTGCCTTTACATCCTCATGTATCCACAGCAGTGTGTAACTGGTAATAGATGTGCTGCATTAATGAGTTACTTGTTCTTACTGCCTCAGTTTGCCATCAGAAAATTCCCAGTTTAAATCAATGCAGAGGGTCTGTGTTCTAATGAGCTGCTTTCTTGGTGTGGAAATCCCTTGGGATCTTGATTGACACTGTGAAAGCCCTGGCTGAAGGTGGTGGTTGATGCTCAGTGTCCATCCTGTTCCAGTCCCTGCCTTGAGGCCCTGCTGCCCAAAGGCAAGCTGCATTGTTTGCATGTGACAACACAGCTAAAGGAGCAAAACCCTGTTAAAGTGTCTGTTGTTCTGTCAAACTTGTCCTGTGGTTATTTGACCATTTCCCTGGGTATTTGGGAAGAGGAGAAGCAGGAGCTGTGGTTGCAGTACAAGGCAGATGGCATCATAAATACATAATGGGAATGAAGCCAAGCCCCAGGCTGTGAGGTTTTGTGGGTGGATGGGGACTGTATGTCTCTATCCAAACCCGTGGAACTACCCTGGTCCGCACCAGAGGACAGCTGCCTTGGGTGCTCCCTGCAGACCCACAGAGGGGGGTTTCCTAGCTCCCATCTTCCTCCTGGCTGCTGGAAGCACCATCCTGTCCTGCAGCTGCGGAACAATGAGTGGCACAGATCAGCTTTTGCTACAGCTGGGGAGAAACAGGCTCCTTGTGTAGCAAGGAGATAATGAATGCAAACTTGCTTTCTCTTCTGCTACAGGCTAAGAACAAAGTTTCCTGGGCAGCAAAACAGAGGGAAGAGTGGAGATGGGATTATTGCTTTATTTGAGTAAACCATGTCACCTTTTAAATTTACTCCTTGAGACCCTCAATGTGAAACAGTGTTTTTAAACAAGATGGAAAGAGTTTGCTTGGAAAATCAAATCTCCCACTTTGCCCTCCTGGTGACACCTCTCTGCCTTTTTTCCTGCCTTTTTGAACCAGATTCCCTCTCAGGGGTTGAGCAGGAAATGCCCCTTTGCCAGCACCTCCTTGGCATGATGCTTGTCACCTACCTTGTCCTATCAGAACTGTGTTTCTGGCACTGGCAGGACAGGGTGGTGGAGCACTCGGTGACTGATTCATGCAGCTTCCATCATGAGCTGCCTGCAAGGCAGCTGGTGAGCCTGGAGGTCATGTTTCTTGCCTCTCTTTCTTTTTTTCATCTGTTCTTTTTTTGGTCATTTTACTGCCTTCTTTTCACTCCTTACTTCTTAGTAAGCAAACTCCATGGAGAACCCCCCTCAGTGCAGTGTTTCATTCTGCACAGGATCTCAGAGATCTGTGGCTAGTGCTAAGGAAGGGGTGCCACCTCTGCCTCCACGGGCTGCTGTGTCCATCATGTCCAGGCTGCATTGGAGCACTAGTGGTAGGTCTCCCAAATTGTTCCTAAGAGCAGTGGAGGGATGCTGTAGGGAGCAATGGATTGAATATCTCAAGCTGGGCAGGTTAGAGAGTGGAAAGACCAGGGCAGGCACAGCACAGAAGCAGTGAGAGGAGCTGTACAGCAAGGCTCTTCCAACGGGTCAAAGGTTCAGGGCGTGCAGCTGCTCAGAGCCCAGGAACTGCTGAACTGAGGTGCTGCAGAGCAGCTCTGGAGTGTGGCAGATGAAGCCATTTGAACTATGGCTGCTCTGGTCTGTTGACCTTTGCACCTGACCTCACTGCCCTCACAAACTCTGGGTTCCAAATAAAACTCAGTGCAGGTCACAGCTGGGTCTTCTATCCATCCAACTGGGCAGGCTGCAGCTGCTGGGTGACAGGCGGTTGTGTTTATCAGAGGGAATGGGCTGTGATGAGTTGATTCCTCTGGCTGATAAACTCAGTAAGCTTGTGCATTTGGTTGGGTACCTCATGCATGTTCTGCTCTTCTGGCCACACCGTGGACTGGGGATGGTGGCTTGAACATGAGAAGTGATCAGTCTGAGGGGTGGGCTTGGCAGAATCTCCCTTGTACACAGGGTGGTCAGAAGCACTGTGTGCTGTGATACCTGCGTGGGATCCGTGTGCCCTGCAGTGGGAACTGTCTTTAATACTGTTCATGCTCCTTGAAAGTGGGGAACTCGGGCTCTTGGCTTACTTTATGACCCAAAAAAAGTGTGAATCAGCTAATTAATTAATGAAAAACTGAAAACTTGCATGGCATTGTAAGATGATGAGCGTTAAAAATACTTGTGCATTTCCTACTAATTGAGTGATAGCATTGCTGCGGTGGAGTGAGTAATCTGGGGCACCTCAAACCAACTGTGGAACCCTTCTGTCCTACAAGTTTTAGGCATTGCTCTGCTCCTCACCTGGAGAAATCCTCGTGGCCTCAGTAGGAGCAATGTTTGCTCAAAGCATTAAATTCAGGTGTGGGGTAAAGACATGTTGAGCAGGCAGGTTTTGTCTTCCTATGTCACAAGCAACTTGTCTTGGTTTCTTTATAAATTATTGGATCTTTATTTTTCTAATAAACTACATGATTACTTTGAAATGTTATGGGATTTTTTTTTATTAATTGCAGTTTTCCATTAAGAGCAAACTCTCTAAATCACCCTTGATTCACACAGATCTGCCTGTGTTGCACAGGAACCCAACTAGAAGGGAGCCAGTTGCTGGGAGCGTGGTGGTGTAGAGCAGCAGAAGCTTTGGGGAGATGGGGGCTGGGGAGAGCTCTTCAGACTCTTGGTTCTGCATGTTACCAGATCCTGCTTGAAGCCTCATGTGTTTTGTGCAAAGTAGAAAGAACTGTGTAACTGAGTGCTTAGAATGACTCTGCAGTATGAGACACGTTGAATTTTATGCCTCAGCTGGAGAAAGCCTCAATTGAAGCTGCAGGCAAGTGTATGTCATTTTTGATTTAACAATTTCCCCTCACCCCTGCACCCCCCTTTCCCAACCAAAATCCTTTGTGGAGTCAGATTGTTGCCTTTGTGAACCCCCCTCTCTTCTAATGTTTAATCAAGTGCTGAAAAGAGACATTTACAGACTATTTAAAATGTGGAAAAATTGCTTCCCAATATTTTTGACAGAGAGAGACTGAGAACACACAGCATTGAATCATCAGGAAAATTGAAGATTTCCCCTGAACAGCATTGGGATTTTACAGCAGAGGACTTGAAAGACCTTGGAGAAATTGGACGAGGCGCTTATGGTTCTGTCAACAAAATGGTCCACAAACCAAGTGGGCAAATTATGGCAGTTAAAGTAGGTGATGCCCATACTTACATTTGTACTTCAGTCCATCAGGGATGAAATGTGATGGAGAATTAATGTTCTTCCATCAAACACCCATCTACTGCTCTTTTGTATTTATTTCCAGTGTCAAGGCTGCTGTTTGCTGACAACACGTTGTGTGATGGGCATATTGTCGAGTGGTGTGTGAAGCTCTCATAACTCCTTGTGCCCTTTTGAACATGCCAATCAGAAACCTACTGTTTTGAGGGGATCACATGTCTCTGGAGACTGATAATGGGGCACAGGCCTTTCACCTCTGGGTCACTGGTTCGGATACAGCTGAGGTTGGTGGTAGGCACAGGCTGACAGCTAATAGCTTCTCGGTGTCTCTGGTGGAATGAGGGAGTGACTTATGGTTTGGCTTTTATGGAAGCATGTCCTGAGGTGTAGCCTCACCAGGAGGAGCTGGAATGGAGTAGATGTCTTCTAGGGCATGTTTAGCTCTTGCTGAGGTGTCTTTGCTTTGTGCTTCCCATGCTGGACCTGGTCTGGAGATGGAAAGTGTAGCAGTTTTCTGGAGTGACCATTCTTCAACCTTCTGCTGCTCAAAGACTCACCTCAAAACCAGAAGTGCTGTGCAGCCTGGGTTCCTGGGTGGTGTGGAGGGAGCTGCTTTCCCACAGCAGTGCTGCTTGCTGGGCAGCTTTGGGGAGCTGCTGGTCCCTCAGGCTGGGGTGAGGGGCAGCAGCCATTCATGTGCACACTCTCCCTCTCTCTTGTCCTTTCCTTTGCTTGCTGCTGGCTGGAGCGAATGACATCAATCTTTCAGCTCTGTTGATGCTGTCAACTTTAAGTGCTCCCATGAAGGAGAAGTGAGCTGTGTAGAGGTCTGTGTTTCTCTTTTCCAGCTCTTTGGAATGTTCCTTGAACCGTTCACTCCTGGTGGTCTCATGTGCCAGGCAGATATATCTCAGCCCCAGCTCTACCTGCTGAGTATCTAATTCATGCCTGTCTCTTTAAAGATTCAGGTTTCTGGAGTGATCATTTGGGTCTTCTCCAGTAAATACTGATTTCCTCACAGCGATGGGACCCCTGGCCAGGTCTCAGAGTGCTTTGGATCACTGTGCACTGGTGGTTCAACCTTGTTCTGAATCCTGAAGAGTCTCCAGTGGAGGTAGAGGCTGCCTGTTAGCAAAGTCTGCTTTGTCTTAGGTGCCTGTGGTGGAACTGGCAGAGGAGTTTGCAGGTGACAGGTTGAAAAGTGGTGGAGTGATGCCTGGGCACCCCCCAGGGTGTGGGACCTGGTTAACTGCAGTTTTGCTGCCATAACCATAACAGCTGTGGGTAAGATGAGGGCATATCTCCAGCTGAGGCCTTTGCTCTCCAGAGCTCTGCGGTGGGTATGGCTGCACTGAGAAGAGCACCTTGTTGGGTCAGCTCACCTCACTGGGGGGGAGACTTGTCTGCTGGCACAGAAGTGCTGTTGAGCCAAACTCTTGTCTGCACAAGGGATGTTGGGCATGGTAAGGTAATCTTGCCAGTGTTGAGGGTCTGTGATGGAGGTACAGCTCCTGTCTAGGAGGCAGAGGCACCAGTGCCGTGCTCTGGAAGCACCCAGTTGGAGATGACATTGCACAGCCTGTTGAGCTGGCTTTCCCAAGGATCAGAGGGGGTCTGAGCCCCGGGGGGTGGTGGGCTTGGACACTCACATCTAAACAGACAAAACCTGACAGGTTCACAGCATCTGAACATTGAAATGTCAAAATCACCAGCTGGGATGGTGCCACCTTCCTTTCTCTGAACCTTGGGTGGGCATGGCTTGCAGGAGTAGCAAGGTGGGAGGGCCTGGGCAGCTGTGTTTCTAAACGGTTAGTGGTGAGGGGCTGTCTCAGTGGGGTCAAACAGGAGGCTGAGCACAGGTTCCTTTGCCTGTGAATGGGACAACCAGTGAGGTCTCCAGGGCGGTAGCAGCAGATATTCCACAGCTTGGGTGGTGCAGGTGTTTGAGATGAGGTTTCAGGTCAGGGCTGAGCCTGGACTGTGAACTGACTAGTTCATCCCAAATTCCTAGGCCTTTTCTTTCTCAGGTTACTGTTGCTTTTGGGGCAGATGGGGTTCTGCACTGATCTTCTGGCTTCTGCTAGATCTAAAACTGCCCTAAAGGCCATTGTGCTTGGACTGTCCGCCTGCTCTGTCTTCCTCAAGGCTGTGGTGTCCTGACAGCTTGTAGAGGTGTTGCCTTTGGAAGCCCCCAGCTCTCCTCCATCTGCAGGCAGGTCCATCTGCAGCTCCAGCTGCTCTCTGTGATCTCTTCTTGCTCTCCAGACAAGTTTTTTTCTCCTTCAGAAAAATTCCTGTCTGTAAGAGAAGGTTTGGAAGGGGGATGGTGATTTGAGAAAAAAGTGTCACTCCAGTGGTTTGAGGTCTTGGCCATGATTTCAGTGACACCTGCTTGCAGCTCCATGGTGTGGCACTGTGCTGTGTGCAGGGCATTGGGAACACTGCCCTGCAGCTGGCTGGATTGAGAAGCCTGTGTCTCTGGCTGTTTGGTGGTGGCTGCTGTCCCTCTGCCAGGCTGCCCCAAGAGCAGCAGCAGCATAACAGGCAAATCCTCCTTGGAAGGACACTGAGCAGTAGGAAACAGCTCTATGGAGGCTGCAAGCCAAAAGCTGCTGGCTGTTCTGTGCTGCTGAGGGAAGTGCAGAGAGAGCTCCAGAAACTGCTCATCAGATGCAGAAAAAGCTGGTACAGGGACCTTCCCCAGCTCCAGCTCCTCCTCCATCCATCACCACCCAAATTGCCTCTGGCACTGCTGCAGATGTCCAGCACGGTCGGGTATCTTCCTCCCCCAGTTCTGGAAGGCCAAGTCTTGTTTGCAGCTGCCATTGCCAGGCTGCATTGCTCGGGCCTTGTCAGCCCCTTCTGCCCCAGCCAGAGCTGGTGGCTCCTTGTTTTCCAAGCCTGCTCTGGTTATTATCATAAAGTGTGGATGAAACGTTGCCAGAGTCCTCCTCTGGCTGCCGAGGCAGCGTGGTGTCTCTGGGCACTCATCCTCCTCACCTCTCTGCTGGCCTGTACCCTCCACCCCCATTTCCAGCTCCTTCCTCTGGCTCTTTCTAGCCTGTCCTGTGCTCCCAGAAGGAGCAGTCCTTGGTCCTGGAAGCATGCTTCAGCTTGGCCTTTGGGGCTCTTCCTGCTTGGTGGCTGTGTGCTGGTGGTGCAGAACACACCAGCTCTGGCTGCCCCAGGAGTCTGCAGCACATCCTGACTGCTGCTTCCCACCACAGGGAACGTGCTGCCATCCCCTGAAATCACTGCAATCTGCAGGCAGAGGCACCATGTTTGTTCACTTGTCCCTTTTATGCATTTTGGCCCCCTCAGCCCATTTTTGGATCCTGGCAGATGGAATCTGGCACCTTCCAGGGGTGTCTGGCTGCTCACACAGACACCACGGCCAGGTCCTGCTTGGGTCAGAGCTTTCCTTTGCTCAGGCATCAGCTGCAGGAGGGAAGTGATTCTCACCAAGTCTCCAGTGTGAAACTGCTGCAGCAAAGCTCCAGCCCCAGAGCATTGCTGGGGAGATGCTGGCAGGATGTGCCCTGGTCCCAGTCCTGCTGCTCCCTCTCCTTCAGCCCTTGTCATTCTGTGCCTCTACCAACTGAAAGACCAAAAGACATTTTTGGTGTGGGAGCAGGGAGCTCCCCCCTGTGAGGCTGCTGGCTGCAGCAGGTTGGTTTTGGAGGCAGACAGTTGAGGTCTTTGGCATGATGCTTGTGCACCCCTTACCCTCTCAGTCATGGGGAGCCCCTTCCTGGAGGAGGAGGAGAGGATAAAGGGAAGAGGAATCATAGAATCATCAAGGTTGGAAAAGGCCTTCAAGATCATCAAGTCCAACCATCAGCCCTATGCCAGTGAACCACTAAACTATCTCCTGAAGCACCTCATTTTTTGAACACCCCCAGGAACACCCCCACCTCCCTGGGCAGCTTGTTCCAGTGCCTCACTGCTCTCTTGGTGAGGAAATTTTTCCTCACATCCAATCTGAACCTCCCCTGGCACAACTTGAGGCCATTTCCCCTTGTTCTATTGCTTGTCACTAGGGAGAAGAGGCCACCCCTCAGCTCACTAAGCTCTCCTTCCAGCTAGCTGTAGATAGTGATCAGGTCTCCCCTCAGCCTTCTCCAGGTTTAACAACCCCAGTTCCTTCAGCCACTCCCCATTAGACCTGTTCTCCAGACCTTTCACTGCTCTGTTGCCCTTCTCTGGGCACCAAGATGTCTTGCTGGTAGTGAGGGCCCAAACCTGAGCCCAGCACTTGGGGATGGTCTCACCAACTCATGTGTTGCCCCTGGAAGATGTTGTGTTACGTTCTTCAAAGTGTACCAACAGACAGTCTTTGTAGTAGGTCCCTTCCTCTCTCAGGTCTTCCTAGAGATGAGAAGTCCCTGTTTGCTCGAGGTCAGCTGGCATTGCTGCCTCACTTTTAGCAGGAACCCCCCAACACCCTGTTCATTCTCTTGAAGGCTTGTTAGTACAAGGTCAAGTCTTTTCCAGGGGGGAAAGAGGACAGCCCAGTGCCAGCTCTGCTGGTGTGAAGTCACAATTGCAAGGCTGGTTCTGGTTCCACCCTGTGTCCTTTGACTTTGCTTCTGGTTTCTTGTTTTCTCTTTAGTCTGTGTTTGCCTGGTCAGGGTTGGTTCAGAAGTGACTTGTGGCAAATCTCCCCAGCTCCTTCAGTCTGTGGGGAGCCCTGGTCCTTTCTCCTGGTTTTATTCTAGGCCCTTCACCAAAGGGGGCTGTAGAACAGCCCATACTGTATTTGTCATAGAATGATTTGGGTTGGAAGGGACCTCAGAGATCATCATCTAGTTTCAACCCCCCTGCAGTGTCCTTCAGCATCACCACATGGTGTTGTCCTGGCTGCTCCGGGGGTTGTGCATCTTGTTTTGTGAGAGTACCACTGATCTGAGGATTGGGATGGTCTTTGGCACATCAGAGGAACCCCAGAGAAGCCCCATTTTATTTGGGTGAAATGGTTTTCTTGGGAAACTCACCAAGCAGCTGGGGGGGTTCTTTCTATCTTGAGTTTTCCTTCTGACACTTGGTTACAGCACACGTAAAAAAGGGGCTTTAGAAGATTTTTGGCATGCTTGGGGGTTTTCTGAACTGGTAGAAAAATGCATAAATTTAAAAAAAGCTCAAACTGGAACAAAAGCTACAGAGTGTTCTCCCCATTGGAGCAGGATGCTCTGCATTAGTGTCCATAATACCTGCTGTGGGTTTATTTGCCAGGGTGCTTAAGGCTTCTCAAAGGCAAGGGGAGCTTCTTGTTTGAAGAGTTCACCAGACAAATGAGCAGATATTTTAAATAGCCCAACATGAACCTGTTCAGTGGTGCCTGTGCAGGGCAGGAGCTGAGCATGGCAGAGAAGTCCTGAGCGCCTGGCAGGGGACGTCCACATCCTGCTCTTCTCCCTGTCAACCTCCTGAGGCTGGGCAGGCCTATTCTGCCCTGCAGCAGGCACCACTGACATTTGGGGTTCAGTCTTAGCAGCTTCTGCCAGTTTCTTTTCAGCCAGTTGAGCTGTCAAAACAATAAACCAGCAAGAGATGAGTGGTTTGGGCTTTGGTTCAGCTTCAAGCTGCTTGTCGTGGCCCCGTGGAAATGGCTTGCACCACTTTTGAATGGAATTATTTTTCTGTTGGAAATAGCTACACCTAGGAGAGGAAGCCAGCTGGGGAGAGGGCAGTTTTGTCCACAGTCTGCGTGCCCAGTTTTCCCCCACTCCCAAATTTCAGTGGTACACCAGGCTTTTCTGTGCCTCCCAGTCTCTGGTGTGTAAATCGGCCTAGCTGGCTCAGGCCTAGTCCAGGCCCCGCTTCCAGCCTGTGGCCTCAGATACTGCTGCTGGTTTCTAGTTTTCTCTTTAATCAAAGCAGAACTTTTGACCAGGCTACAGGGTGGCTTCCACTTCTTTTGCTTTAAATCTGTTCTAGTAAAATCAGAAACCATTTTCAACATCAAGTGGGTGATGGGAGAACCTGGCCAAGGCTGTAAGAGATCCCTGCTCTTCCTGGAAAAGCTGCTAAGCTGTGGAGCTGTTTCTCATTGAGAGCACAGTGCCTTTTCCAAATCGTTTTGCCTTGTAGGCAGTGCTCACTCTCTCATCCATAACCAGATGTTCGTGTCTTTGGCCTTCCCAGGTTTTCTCACAGCTGAAATGGGTTCTAAATATCAGCCACCCCTGAGAGCAGAGACTGAACCTTTATCTCTCTGATCCCCCAGCTGTAGCTGGGTGCCTGATAGCCCATAAAACCCCACCAAGATGACACATGAGCGTATTGAGCTCAGTGAAGGGGCAAATCTACCAGTCCTTCTGATTTCCTGTATGACTTTTGAAGAGAAGTCCTAGGGCTTTTCCAAGCTGGCTTCATTGCAAATCACTGTTTCCATTCCTCACACAGTCAGGTACCCTCTCCCAAGTGGAATCCTTACAGTTTATTGAGCAGGTTTCCTGGTTCACTCGCCCATTTGGGTAGCTGGCTATGAACTGGAGAAGCCAGGATAGTACTGGTAGTGTGCTGGGAAAGGAGGGACAGAGCAAGGGCTGAAAGGAAAGGGGGAGAGCAAGTGAGAACCTTATGCAGGTGGTGGTAAATGGATAGATAAATATTCTTGTTCTCAGCAGTTCCTGATGGCTCAGTGTCCTCATCCCCTGCTGTACCCAAGGAGCACCAGTCCACTGCCAGGCATGGCTGTAGTTTCTGCTTGGACACCTGTGAGCCCTGTGCACAGGACAGCACCGTGGTGTCTCCAACCCAAGGAACTGGGTTTCAGTTTTGGTGTTTGTAGCTTTTAAATAAACCTTTTCTTTCCTTTCCTTTTCTGGATATGTTGCTCCCTGCTGCACCTGAACGTTTTCATGTGCTGACTGGGGTTGGGTGTCTTTGGTTTGGGGTCTGATTTCTGGGATCTGTCTGAATTTAGGTATGAGCTGTCCAGTCTGCAGCTTGTTGTGTGGCTGTTGATGCTGCCCAGGGCACAGCTTTCAGAGCTCTTGTTCCTGATGGCAGAAGGCTTTGTCCTAACCTGGGCTTGTAATAAAAGGACTGAAGAGTGTTCTCCTGGAGGATTTGATGCAGATTAACCTTGAGCACAACTAGGAACTATTAAGAAGGAAACTTTCCATAAGCCTCTACTACAGGAACTGCTTTTTCCCTACATGACTCCTTTGGCCTTGTCAGTGACTACTTGTGGTAGAGTGACCAGGCTGAGGAGTGAGACCTGCAGCTGAGTTAGACCTGTCCATCCATCCCTGTCTTACACGGTGTCTCCAGGCTGTAGCCTCACTGGGTGTCTTCCTGCCCTGCTGTCTCCTGTGTTCTTGGGGGAGACTCTGGGAGCTGTTGCTGTGTCTTGCACTCTGCCAGGTAGAATGTGATCACTGTGGTGTGTGTGCTTATGGTGGCTGCTGCTGCCTTCAGTCACCTTTTCCTCTTTTGTCCTCCTTTTGCTGATGAACATTTATTCCTCAGCTGCAGCAAGAGTCTCTGGACTGCTCCAGCTGAACAGGCACCTTGTCCAGCCCGGGCTGAGCCCAGCTCAGCTCCATGCTGCCCATGGTAATTTTTCTCTCCTCCTGAATTTGCCCATCTCCAGTACTCTTGTATGAGACCTCCCAGTCTTACATCATGTCATGACCTCCTCTCCCAGAAGCAGTGTTGGCTGGGCAGTTTGTGCTGGCTTCTCTGCAGTTCCTGTGTCTGCCTGGATGCTCTCCATTGTAGCCACCCTACTGTCTGTCTCTGGGTCCTCTGCCTGCCCTTTCTCTTCCTCCTTGGGGAGATTGTGTTTGGAAAAAGGAGGAATCTTGGGGTTCAGTCTTGATCTGGTGTGCTGCTAAAGTCACCTCCAAACAACATGTATTTCACCTTCTTTGCAGAAGCAACAGCAGAGGAGGAAAGGTGAGAAGTGGGAGGAGATGTTTCAGGGGCAGCTGGGGAGTGTGAGGACCGTGCTGGGGATGTCTGGCAGGATTGTGCCGATGAAGGGGGATGCAGAGAGGACTGGTGAGACTTGCTAGTGAGCAGGAAAGAGGCTTTTTGGAGACAGCTACAGACTTGGCACAGCAGGGAGAGGCAAGTTACAGTGGGGAGAAAAGCTCCTTTTTATCTTGCTCCTCACTCTAAACATTTTAGAGGAGTGGATGGCTTCTCAGGGACTGAACTGTTCTCAGAGGTGCCACCATGGTGGCTCAGGCATCTGCTGTCTCCTGTTTGGGTCAGAGCAATGGTATTGGCTTTTCAGGTGGGGCTGATGTTTGCCACCTAGGAGACGGTCTGCTTGGTCTTTGTCTCAGCAGGGGGGTGTAGAGTTTTACACGGTGTAGCTGTGAGACAATCAGACTCAATCAGGCTTTCTTCAGTGACAGAACTTCTGTGTCCTTGAACCAGTGACCTAGAGGTGAAGCTTTTTAGTCTCATTACTAGTCTGAGCCGTCTTCTTGCTCTGTTTGTGACTACAACCTCCCAGCTGCTCGGTGGCCTTGCAGGGCATGGGTGTGCTGGGCCAGTCTCTGACCAGTTTCCCAGTTACTCCAAAATTTACTGGGAGGGAAAAGGGCAATATGAATGTGGCAGTTACTGGTCTAGACCAAACTAGAGCTACTAGACCCTTAAGAACAAGTGGTGAAATCCCAAAAATATCAGGACACAGCAAAGGTAAGGAAAATCAGTGTCAATGCTGTCCTCATCTTGTGTTGGGTCATCACAAAACTCTCCTAAGGTTACACCATCACACACTGCTACTCAAACAGTGCAGTGTGAGCAGCCAACCCTGAGAAGGTGCCTTCATGTTCCCAGCCTTCTGCTTGCTGATGGATATGATGGTGATGCCACCAGCAGGCAGCTGGATTGGTGGGAATGGGGGCTGCTTCCTGGCAGATTTTTTTTCCCACAACCTTAAATATTTTTGTATCTCAGCTAGCCAAGTAGTCTTCCTCCTCCTGGAGGGTCTGGGCTACAGCTCTTGCTTTGGACTTCTCACCATATATTCATTTAATTCCTTTAAGGATTTTTCAACACGAGTCACAGCTTCAGGATCACAATTTTCCTCCCCTGTGAGTCAGGGGCTGCATTAACTGATGCAAGTTAAATATGTCTGTAAAATCACCTGGAAAACTGTGGATGGTTTTCTCCATCTCTCCCTTGACAAGCTTCATGTTGGAACATGGACAGTTTTCTAGTTTTAAACCTGTGGTGTTCTTTCAAGCCCAAATCAGATTTTTCTTTATATATAGTGTATATATAAAGTATAACGTGTGTGGATGCATGTATGTGTTTATATACACATTATATGTTTGTATACACAATACATGTATGTAAAAATGGATATTTTTATGTAGTATTCATGCTCCCCAGGCCAGCACTAGCTCAAGAATTGTTAGTTGTCTGAAAAGAGCTCATGGGACTGTGGCCCACCATTAGCACTGCCAGAGCCACGTGTCCTCCCAGTTCTGTGATGGTCCCTTTTCACTGTGCTGGCCATGGTGGAAGCATGGTGGAAAGAGCCTTTTTTTTTTTTTTGTCTTCTCTGCTCCTCTTAGAAATTTGAAGCATAATGGTCCTTGGTTAAACTTCAAACCAGTCTTTAAGCCCCATCCAACATGGCCAAGAACTGTGTGGGAACTTGTTTTGAAATGAAAGCCTTGAATGTGTTGCTTTGCTGGAGTTCTCAATGAAATCTCTGCTCTCCAATTTCATTCTGACATCTCCTCTGAAAATGTTGATGCTCATGAGAGGAATGGGGGTTTTATAGCCTGAATTAAATGGCTTTAGGGGGGTTTCAGATGTATTTCTTATTTGAGAGCACTGCTTAACTCTCTGGAGTGTGTTTGAGCATGCCTTGGGGGGTGTCTGCTCAGCCTTGGGGTTGGGGGCCCTGGCATGCCGCTCCAGAAGCGGGTCTGAGGATCCAGTAATGGCTTGTAAGTGATGAAGTCTCTGCCACTCTTCCTCTTTCAGAGAATTCGGTCGACAGTGGATGAAAAGGAGCAGAAGCAGCTTCTGATGGACCTGGATGTCGTGATGCGGAGCAGCGACTGCCCCTACATTGTTCAGTTTTATGGCGCGCTCTTCAGAGAGGTGGGCACCCCAGACTTGCTTCATTCAGAGCACAGTTTGGCTTTTACCTCTTGTTTTTTCTCTCTCTTTGCAGTTTCCAACTTGCAGTCAGGAGGATAAAGTTAATTTGTGTTAGGCTCCCTAGCTCTGCTTGTAATCTGGGGAGTTTAACCCGGAGACCCAGGTGTCTGGGTGCTGCTGAGCACAAACACGCTGTTCCCGATTGTCCTTGCACCTCTCCATGTGCTTCAGTCCCTCCTGCTGGTCTCCTCTCTTGAGGAGCCCTGGGTCTGTGACTCCCCCTGGGCTGGGTGTAGCTCTGGGGCATGGTGCTTGGATGCAAGAGTGGTTGATACCAGTGGTTTCAAGATAGGACTGTGTGTGTAGGACCTGTGTCCCTGCAGTGAAGGTGGCTGCGTGGTAGGAATCACAGCTCCCTGTAAGGGTGTCTGTGCTGCTGTACATATATCTCCAGGCTGTGCCAGCACCCAGATTGATGTGCATCTGGTTTGTACCTGCAGCCACACCAGGTCACATCAGTGCTCCTGGTTGGATGTTGTCTCTGGCCTGCAGCATCTGCTTGGGGAAGCCTGTGTGGTACCTCACCATCGCTTCAGTTGTAAGCAGCTGGGTGTCTCCTGAGCTTGATGTGCCACCTTTGTCCTGAATGATTCTTACTGGATTTCTGTGAAAGTGTCAGTTTCCCCTTAAATACCTTGAAATACCTGTACCTGTCTGTCATCCATGGTGTTCCCTGAGGGGAGCTTCCCATGGTTGTTCACTGCTCATTTGAAGGCCCAGCACCTTGGTTCATTTTGAATGTTCATCCTGTTGTTTTGAGTGATGCCCCTGGTGCTTCCCCTCAGGTTGGTATTTGCAGAGGCAGTAAACAGATGATCTTTCTCCATCTTCCCCAGCCTGCTGAGGATTTATGGACAGCTGCCACATTCCCCCTCTGTTGTATCTTACTGCGCCTGAGAAGTGCCAGCCTGTGTCACACACAGAACCCCTGCCAGACCTTTCATCATCTTTCTTGCTGGTTTTTTTGCATCTTTTCCCTGTTCTATACTGCCCTTTTGGGACAGGGTTGAAATTGCATCACTGGGAGGAGCAGGACCTGCAGTAGCCAGCCTTGGGGCTGCAATTTTCCTCATCCCTTTTGTACGTATAGATAGCGTGGGCATGGAGTGGGTTACTCAGCATGGTGCTTCCATGAGTGCGCCCAGGTGAAGAACAGAGGAGCACTGAAAGCTGCATCAGCTGGCCACAGTTAATCCAGATGTCCTTCAGCTGCTCATGACCAGGAGTGTGGAGTTAATCACTGCACATTTGTAACTGTTTTAGCATCTACTACTTATAATTTAAGGAAGATGTTACTCTGCAGGACCACAGAAGGTGTCCTCCTGTCTCCCTGTGCTTTGCCCAGGCACTCCCATTGCTGTCTAACTTCAAATGACCAGTAAAAGCAGTGGGGAAGCTGGCCTTCTCCATGCAGGCTGGCCAGTCCTGTGCCATGGTTGAAGGCCATTCCTGACTCTGAGCTGAGTCTGCCCAGTACAGGCACAAGAAGAGGGATGTAGCACTTGGGGAGCAGTGTGAGATTGTGAGAGTTTGGTCCATTTGCAAGAGTTTTGGAGGAGATGAATGTCAAAACCTGACTACTGCATCCCCTTCTTGCAGAGAGCAGCTCTCCTGCAGTGGTGGTTACTCCCTTCCTGTAGTTGCTGAGGTGCTGAAGCTGGCACAGTGGAGGGAAATAGACTTTATCCTCACCTGTTTTCTACTTATTTCAGCACAAATCCAATACACCTGCTCAGGGGAAGAAGAAACACAAAGGCCCACTGGTCACTAATCATCTTTGCATATTATCAGGAACAGCAGCCTGTGCAGAGTCTTCTGGGGCTGTTGCTGTGCTTTTGCATGTCAAAAGCTCCTGTCCCCCTGCAGCCAGGTCACTCTGGGTTACATGGTGTTTGTCCCTGGGATCCCCTTCCCCCCACCCTTACCTCACTGTTGGCTTCTGAGATGAAAGCAGCTGCCTTCTCTCCTTGGTCCCTTACTGCCAAGGTGATGTTCCACATTGTGTGCCTCAGAGGGACCCAGGGTGAGCTGGTGTGCTTCTGTCTTGTTGTGTTAATTATGTGTTCTAATACTAATTATGCCTTTTAAAGCAAGGAAACCATGACAGCAGAGTCCCACAGGAAGGGAAAAAATAAGTTCATCAGTATTTTTGAACCTGTCTCACTCCCTACTCTAAACAGACCTGTTCACAAGTACCTGTGAACAATCCAGGTCACTGTTGCACCATCCCCAGTGTCCTAAGAGCACAGGGGTTACTAAAGACTCAGCCTCTCTCAGGAAGTGCTTTGTTCCAGTATTTCAAGGTGAAAAGTCAGGAGACCAGTTCCAAAAGCCCCTTGGGAATGCCTGCTCTGAGCAGGAGTTCAGGTTCTCCAGGGCTGGATGGGGCTACTGATATGAAGTCTTTTTCTGCCTGTTCCTAAAATGTAGAAGACTTCAGCTTGAGCCTCTTTAGAGAAGCCTAAATGTTGAGTAGGGTCCTGAGATGTTTGACCAGAGGATTGCAGCAGCTTCAGGGACAGCAGGAGGGCAGCTGGGTGCTTAGCAAGGCAGGCAGCCTTTCTGGAAGCATGGTGTGGGGAGCCAGAGCTGAGCTGTTGGATCCAGGCAGTTTGGGGAGTGGGAGCCCTACACCAGATTGGACAAGACTGATCATGGCCTGAGAGATGAGTGTCACAGCTTGGAGTCAGGAAGGTGACTGAACAGCAAGCTGCTGTGGCAGCCTCCATGGGTAGGGAGTTTGATTTGGAAAGGCAGCAGATGCTACACCTATTCCTGTGCAATCTGTTGTTCAGCAGGTGGTTTCTGAGAAGGAAGGTCTTCTCTGGGAGCTGGCCTTGCTTGTCCCTTGACCACATCCTAATGTGTGTAATGTGCTGTAAAGTCATGGGGCGTCCTTGGGTACGTCTGTGTCTGTGCTGCAGCCTGGAACAGCACAGGCACCAGCGGCTGGTGGCCAGGTACAGCCTGAGAGTTCACTGGTGCCCCTCAGGTGAAATGGAGCTGCCTGTTTAAGGTGACAGGAGCAAAGTTGAAGGAGCAGGAGCCTGGTTCAGCCTTTGTGTGGCACAGAGGGCTTCACTGTGCTGGGCAGCATGCCTGCTGGGCTCAGGTCCTGCATGGGACAGCTCTCTGGTCACTGCTTGGTGAAGTTGTGACCTTCATGTCACTGTGCTGCACTTGTTGTGCTGTCACAGCGTCCTTCTGCTGGTGCAGCTGGTGAGCAGACTCTACTCCTGCTCCATTCTGTAACCATCCCAGGTAGAAAAAAAAGTCAGATTTTTATTTTTCAATAACAGAAAGATTTGGGATGGTGTCTGTGAGGCTGGAAACGTGGGGTTAGTTATGATCACACTAATTGCTCTTTCCAAGTCACTGCTCCTGTTCTGTCTCAAGAGGGGAAGGGGTAAAAAGCCATGTCTGGTTTGGGATCTCAGTGATGGCCACACAGTGTGAGTGTAGCAAGCTAAGTTTAAACAGACAAGCTCAATAGGTGATTAATTTCTGCCATGAAAAGTTAATTGCAAGTTGCAAAACATGCCCAGGTGTTATCCCATGGGACCTTCTGCTGGTGTGAGAGAAGAGTTGGTATGGAAGTGTCAGCAGGACAGTGCTGATGTGATCATGGGTATGTCCACAATTCAGACTAGATACAAGGTGTTTGCTGTCTTTGCTATGGATACACACAGCACCCCATGTGGATGAAAATCTCTGGCTGTGTTGGCATTGCTCAGGGCATCTCCCCAGGATTCATTCCTGGTCCATAGGAAGAGTGTCCCCTGTGTCACATACGGGTATGTGCAGATGCACATTGCTGGCTCATGTCCAGCTTCTCATTGACAAGTACTCCCAAGTCCTTTTCCTCAGGGCTGCTTTCCAGCACATCATCTCCTGACCTGTATGGATAACAGGGATTGTCCCAACCCAAGTGCAGGACCCTTCAAACAGAAGTGACTTGGGTGCAGGGTGGGAGCACAGAGCTTTGCCCACCCCCAGCACGTCCATGCCCTGGAGCTTTTCCCTAATTTCATTTCCAGTATTCCCATACTGGCTGCTCTGTGTTTTGTCTGGTCATGGGAAACCTGTCTTCTGTAGGATAACTGCTTGAGGGTGTTTCTTCTCTATGTGCAGGTTGGATGTAGCTGGTGAGGCACGCTGTGCAGCACTGCCTGCTGCTCCTCACACAAGTGTTTTGGTGGTATTTAGCCAGGATGAGACAGCCAGACTGATAACTCTGATCTGTGCTTAGCTTTTGGACTAACACTGCAGTTCTGACACTCCAGGCTGTGATGCAGCCTGTGGAAGATCAGCATGAGGTGTCGTTTCTGGTGAGGACAGGTCTGGTCCTAGTGTTTTAGTATCTGTAGCAATGCAGAGTTGCCTGAAATGCCTGAGGTCTACAGAAATAGCTCATGCAAAGCCTCAACTGGAGGTAAAATGTTCCAAAAAATAGATAATCCATGGCTTAGCTGTCTGTCACTGTGTGGTAGATACCTACTTAAACCAGAATCTGAAGTCCTTGTGGGCATCTGCTTCTCATCCCAGCAAATCTGTTGCAGATGGGCTGGTTTTTACAGGTCTCCAGAGAGAATTTGATAAAAAGACCTGTTACTCTGGTATGATGGTAGAGCTCAGCTTGGTTTCACACTGATATTGGTGTGTGTTATGATTTTATGCATTTAAACTGCAAGGTGTAAGTCAGCAGAGACCCTCCACCCCCCTAACCCCCCTGTATTTGGGTTTATTGTGATGTTTTTCTTGCTTAGCTGTTGTCTCTGAATGGGAAATGTCTTACATCCTCTGCAGGACAGGGAACTGAAGGGATGTTTCTTAGGCTGACTGTGCTGGTGTTGCCCCATGCCTGCAGCCTTCTGGAGAGCCAAAGAGCTATGGGGACTTGGGCTCATCCAGGTCTAGGCATGTAAACTGTGCTGTCAGGTCTGCCCTGGTCAGCTAGATGCCTCTGCTGGTGACTGGAGTGGGGATGAGTGTGGACAGGGGCAAGTCAAAGTGAATCCAGAGGAATTCCATCCTTCCTGTCAAACACCTGTTGCTTCTACTGTGTTTTATTGGGCCCAAGGGGTCTCCTTGTGCCACATGGATTTTTGTTGCTCAGTTTTTATCTCCACAGTAACACAAATTCTTTTCTCTTTCCAGGGTGACTGTTGGATCTGTATGGAGCTCATGTCTACCTCGTTTGATAAGTTTTACAAATATGTATATAGCGTATTAGATGATGTTATTCCAGAAGAAATCCTAGGCAAAATCACTTTAGCTGTGAGTATTTTGTTAAAGCTTTTTGTGTGTGTGTTGTTGAAGCTGTTGTGAACAGTTCAGACCTCTCTCACCACGTGTGTGAAAGCTGGTTGATCTGTGTGCAGCAGAACTGCTCCGTGCTCTTAATGATCCTTGAGTGTTCTCTGGCTTTGCCACAGCATGTTACACGATGGGAAAGCAGGTCCTGGGGTCTGGAATCAGTTCATAAAGAGACCCCAGGCACTGCAAAACACATTTTTGGTTTTGGGCTGTGGAGAAAGGGGTGTTGAAAGGTCCCCTGAAACCTCTGTCCTGCTGCTGCCCGTAAAAATCTGTCAGGTCCAGTGGCTTTTCTCCAGATCAGAGAAACCCCTGGCAGCCTCAGGCAAAGGCTTCCAAAAGTATGAGCAGGTCATCAGCAGGTGGAGAACCTGGTTGATGTTCAATTGACTTGACCTGGAAATTTCAGCCCAATAAAAAATGAAGGCTGAGCCAAATGTTTCAGGAAAGCTGCTGGAGGGTGAAGGGCTGCAGGGGTGAAGCTCAGGAGTAATGGGGTAATGTGGTGAGAGGTGGGCTAAGTGCCTCTGTATGTGTTACTTCAGCATGTGTCCTCTCCTGTCCCCTGCTGCTTGCAGGAGAGGTTGGGAGAAGAATGCTTTTGCATGCCATGTTACCACACTGATACCTCACATATTAAATGCTCATTCCCCCTGGGTTTGGAGCTCCAGAGGTTTAATGATCACAGGGATTTTCTGACATTTACTTATTTTTCATCTGTTTTTCTTTCCTAGACTGTGAAAGCACTAAACCACTTAAAAGAAAACTTGAAAATCATTCACAGAGGTGAGTTCATGTCTTGTCTTCCTGCCTATGAAAGTCACTGGAAGGATTTGAAGCTGCTTTGGCTTTGAATCAAGGTGTAATTAGCACATGAACTACTGCGAGTGTGAGCACAGGTGTTGTACGAGCCTGTCCCCACGGCTCTCTTGTTGCCCCTTTGGTTTGTGTGTGTTTCATAGAAGCTTGATTTCAGGGTGACTGAGTGTCTGCCTCCAGGCACGAGGTGCCTTTGGGGCTGGCTACATCTCCTCTTGCTCCCAGTCCAGATCCTCACTGGTGGTGGGGATGTCCAGTCCATTGCCCAGTGCTCAGGGGCGATGGCAGCGGTGTGGCACTGCTGGTGTTAGTTCCCTGCAGCTGCTCTTCTGGAGATTGAAGCCTCCAGCCATGACTTACCAGGTTAAACTTCTTTCCCTTGTAGACATCAAACCTTCCAATATTCTTCTGGACAGAAATGGAAACATTAAGCTCTGTGACTTCGGCATTAGCGGGCAGCTCGTGGACTCCATCGCCAAGACACGGGACGCGGGGTGCCGGCCGTACATGGCGGTGAGTGAGGATGAGCTGGGGAGCTGGCGTGGCCCTGGGCTCTGAGGATCCTGTTCCCTGTGCAGGCCTGGCTCAGCTTGGCCCTGCCTGTTGTCTGGCTGCAGTGTCAGTCTGTGTGGTGTAAGCACCCCCTCCCCAGATGAAACCAAGCTCTGGGTTGCACCCTGCTGCTGGCAGTGTCAGCAAAGCCACCCAGGCTCTGGCAAAGTGGCCAAATCCCCCTCCTCTTCCCCCTTTTTTTTGCTGGGCTCCCCTGCTGCAGCCAGCACTGTGGTGCTTGAGTGGAGAGCTGCTCCATCCCTGCCACCAGTGTCTGCTCACCCTCCGAAACAAAGAGCGCAGGAGGCCGGCGGTGCCGCCTGGGTGCAGAGTCTTCTTGGTCTGTGAGAAATCCATTTGCTGTGGTAAGATTGTCACAGGAGTTACTGCAGGGCAGGGTTACAGTGAGTTTTTGCAAACTACTTTAATTCCAAAGTGTGCCATAACTTAATTCCAGGAGAATGTGATTCTGGATGGCCGAGGCAGCGGAGCAGCTGTGTGGAAATTGCTGGGGCTGAGCCGTGGCTCCTGGGAGTCTGTCCTGCTTTTCCTCCTGTCCCCCAGGAGGAAAGCTGGGAGGGGGCTGTGTGTGATTTTCAGAGCTGTCTGAGGGTTTTAAACACTTCTGTGCATCGAGCTGCTTTGAAAATGCTTCTCTTGGCTCCATGTGAGCAGAGGGTGCCTTGTGCAGGGACCTGTGTGTCTGCTGCTGTCAGTGTAAGGGTTTAACTCTCCTTCTCATCTTCTGGCTGGGTATGCTGACACACTGGGGTGTGAGCTCCTACCTACCACCAAAGCAACAGAAAAGGAGAAAATCTCTTAAGATGCAGTGTTCATCCATCCAGGTTGTGGCTCTTAGGCGGCTCTGATCTGACTGTGTGTCTGAGGCCAAACTTGTCAGCCCTGACCCTGCTCTGTGCAAGCAGAGGCTGAGGTCTGTTTGCTGTCCTTACAGCAGAGCCAGTTAGAGCTGGGAAGAAGAGAGGAGATCTGGTCCTGGAGCCCAGTGCTGTGGTACAGCTGGGTGAGTGCAAGCCCCCAAGCTGTGGGGCAGGTTAAGTAAAGCCCTTGTGGGGCTGGGGAGTGGGCAGAGCTGTGCTGCTCTCGGAGCCCAAGTGTGTGGAGCTCCTTCAGAGAATCAGTCAGTGCTGCCCAGTCTGTGTGTTGGTGGGATATGGGTGCTGAGGGCAGTGGCAGAGAGGTGCCCTGGGATGAGGCTGGAACCAGAGCAGCTCAGATCCAAGGCTGGGTATTTTCATCTCAGAATGCAGGCATGTCTTACAGCATCTCTCTGCAGAGTTAGAGCTGGGTTTGGCTTTTCCCTGTCCTCTGAGGTGTGTGTTGATCTGTAAATAGGGCTCTTGAAAAAGTGCTTGCTGCTTTCCCCCTCCCAGGTTCAGTGGGCTATAATTACAGGAATTAATGTTCCCACTTCTTCTCCAAACTGTGGGTAGGTGGTTGGCTTTGCACAGGCTGTTGGTTTCGTTCTGACGTGACGGTTTCCAGTGTCTGTAAATAGCTGTGCTGCTTCGTTTGCCTTGGGCCTTGGGTGGGGGTGTGCTTCTGACAGCCCCCTGCCTTTCCTCCCTGGCTGTGCAGCCCCAGCTCCAGACTCTGGTGGGTTTGAAATGAGTGAAAGTGTTTTCTGTTCAGTGTGTGGTTTTAAGAGCCCTGGCATGGTACAGGGCTTGTGGGGTGAGCCAGCAGCTGGCAGGAGGTGTGGGAGACAACTGGCCTCCTTCCTTCTGCTCTCTGGACACTGTGACTCCTCTTCAAGTACATGGGCATTTCCATATACTGAGAAGCCTGGGAAATGGGGAGATGTCCCCAGCTTGCAGGCACATCTGCCAGCTCTTTCTCCAAGTCATCAGAGGCTGCTGGCTTTGGTGATGCTGTGGTCAAACCTGACTATCCCTGGGAGGGAGCCAGGCCAGTCCTCCTCCTTTCAAAAGGAACATACCTTTTGGTTTTTGGCTACTATTTTTGGTGCAAAATAATGTGACTGTGTCCAGCCAGGGTGGGTCTGATGGGTGATGCTCTGTGGTGATCAGAGTGTTTCTCTCTAAGGCCCACTTGGCACTTGCAGCAATTCTTGTGGCATGAGCACTTGCCCACCGAAGGAACCTGATAACACTGTCTGTGCTGGAGCTGGCTCCCCAAATAGCTCCTGATAACAATAACATTGGACGTCAGCCAGTCTGACTGTGAGCAGTCTGATGCGGCAGCAGGGGCCGTGTCCAGCTGCTCAGCAAGTGCTGTGTGGTCCCAGCAGCGTCCTGGGAGCCGTCACAGTGAGCAGCACACCCCCCTTGGAGCTGCCTGTGCTGGGGAAGCTGTTTCCCTCTTGGCTGTTGGCTCCCCAGCGGTGCTGCTCTGAAGTGAAGGTGTGTGTGTCTGTGCCTCCTGTTGTTGGAAGGGAAGAAGGGACACAGCCAGTGCCCCAAGCAGCCCGGCTGTTTGCTGGGTGCTCCAGAGACCTCTGCCAGTGCCAGTGTTGGGGGGCTGCTTTAGGAGAGGTTTCCCAGTGCGTGCTTATAGCAGCCTTAAACCAGCCATGGGGTGAGATTGCTGGGTGCTGGGGGTACGAGCAGCTGTCTTGGTGCTGATGCCTGACCCTGTCCCAGCAAACTCTTCTGCTTGTCCCTGCCTGTGCAGGGAGAGAGGGCCAGCACAGGGCCCTGTGGCTGCTGTGCTGCTGCAGACCAGCGCATGGGGTGTCTCCCACTCCCCATTTCTGCCTGCCACAGTTGGGTGGTCACTGCTGGCATCAGCTGGGGCTGGGGGAGGCTGTGCCCCTGCGCTCAGATGGCTGAGGTAGAGAAAAGGGAAAATGCCCAAGGAAGGTGACAGTGACCCCTCTGAGCCCTGCTCTCCAGGAGGGGAGAGGCTGTGGGAGCTCTCAGGATCCTTTATGCAGGCAGGGCCCCAGCAAGTCAGTGTTTCAGCTTTGTGTTGCTGGGCTCTGTCGCTCATCTCTGAGCAGTCAAGCTGCTAGTTTGAGTTCACACAGCTTAAATCATCCTGGATCCTCCTTAAGATTGCTCTGGGGTGAACTTTTTCTTCCTTCCCTCCCCTCTCTGAAGCTTGGCACCCAGCTGTAATTGTTATGACTGAGAAAACAAATCTGGGAGGAGACTGGGAGACATGTGGCACTGTCCCTCTGCGAGCAGCACAGGCTGGGTCCGGGCTCTGCCACCCACTGCGTAGCGAATGCCGGGGAGGGGGAGATGCCTGAGCACAGCCCTCCCCGTGCTGCTGCTGTCACCCGCCTGCTTTGGGGGTTTCAGCTCTGAACAGAGCTGCTGCTTACTCACTCACTGACTGGGATCATCCCTGAGGTTTGCCCAGCGTGGGATCTCTGTCCAAACTTAGCTGCTTACATCAGGCAGCACAGAGCTGCGTGAGCAGCTCCACCGCAGGGCTGAGCTCCTGCCTGTGCTGCCAGCCCTGGCCAGCCAGAGGGAAGGGGGTTCCCTCCTTGTCCCTTCAGGTGCTCATCTGCCCAGGGAGTTTATATAAACCAGGGAAGATCTGTCAGCAGCTGCCTGTGTCCTCTCAGCCAGAGGCGTTGTGGGTGGGACGTGAGACTTGTGGAGAATATTAAAAAGGAGGAAAAAAGCTGTTCTGGCCACTCAGGTTCATGTGGAAAGTGCCCGATAGTCAGGTTCAGGAACTAGCCATCAAAGCTCCTGGCCTGCATTGAGTGCCTCTTCAGGTGTTGGACAGCAGTGCCCTTGGAGCTGTCCTGGTCATTAATTATGCTTCTAATGCTGGCTGCTTAGTACAAGTCAGTCTTGCTTCAGTGGATGGCCAGGGGCTCTAGTTCCTGCTTTGTCTGCAGCCTCTCACTTCCACAGCCTCCTTCCCCTGTGCAGGTACTTCCTGACTCTGATGTAGTGACCTCCTGAGCTTTTCTTTGAGGAGATTAGCAACTCATCAGCTTATGCTCTTAATGCAGATTGGATTGGATGGATGTCATGGCTGTGCCGCAGCCCCCCAGGTTTTTAGCATCCTTTTGCAAACACAGACCCTAAAATTTAGCAGATTCTGAGCGTTTCTCTCAGCTGCAGAGTACAGAACAGTGCAGGTTCCTGGTGTGTCTCCAGGCCTTTAGTCATGATGCTCTCCTGGTATTTCATGTCTGTCAGCCCAGAGAGCTGCTGTCCTGTGTCTGCTCGAGTGAGCAGTCAGAGTGCAGCTCATCAGGCATCTCAGAACCCTTGTTTATCCCATGAGCGAGTTTCCCATGGAGAATCCAGCAATGCTGACTCTAATTTCTTGGATTTTAGCTGGAGGCCAAGGCCAGGTGCTTCTGAGGACCTGTTATGGATCCTTTTCCTGCTCAGCAGGCCCCTTTTGGTTGCACCCCTGAGAGCTCTGTCAGTGAAGCTGCTCACTACCGCAGATGACCGATGCTTGCTGCAGTCACAGCCCAGGCTGTGCATCACCCTGCCTCCAGTTCATTACAGCCACACATTGACTTGTTTTACCACCATGAAGCTCATTGTGAATACACCATGCCAAGCCCAACAGGACCTCGTGGCCTTCATTAATGCTCCTGACAATCTCTGTGCCTCCTGAGTGTCCCCCATCCACTGATCCATCCTGGGTTCTTCCTGCTATTGAGGTGGAGGAATTCAGATGCTGGGAGGGGATGGGAATCCCATGCGAACGGAAACCAGCGTCTCCACCTGGAAAATGCTGCTGGAAACACTTGGAAATGAAACATTCTCTCAGAGTAAATACTGAAAGGAAATAGGAGGGGAGGAAAGGCCATTCTCTAGAACTGTGATCTCTGCTGATAGTCTCTGTGCAGCCACTGGCCTCGGGTCTGACCTGGGCGAGGGACAGGAAACCCCAGAGCAGAGGGAGGCTTGGGAAGGAGTGTCTGGAGCAGCAGCCCAAGCAGGGCTGTGTGGTTTGGCTGCGGTGGGTTGGGCAGTAACACTGTGCTGCTCTCCTATGGAGGACTGTTCTTCAGGAGGTGTAGAAGTCCTGTCCACAGAGATGCTGTTACTGCTGCTGGCTTAGGGGTGGTGGGTTGAGAAGCAGCAGGTCCACCTAGCCAGCAAAGACAGAAGAACTCATGTTCTCCACTTTCCTGTCAGCTCCTCCACCCATCACGCTGCATGTCCTTTGCTCTGCTGTGTCACGTGCTGGATGAGGCCTGTGCAGCAGAGCTCTGAGGCAAGAACAGCTTTCTCTTCACCATAGGAATATCCCTGGGAAGTGCAGCAGTGGGAGAAGTGAGTGACAGTGTTTTCCTTTACCAAACAGTAGAGGAATTCCTCCAAGCTTGCTACTTGTGGTCCTAAAGATGGGTTTCATTGCTGCTGCACAGCCCTGCAGGCATCTGCTCAAAGGCATCGGGGGCTTGGGGAGAGGGAGGATCAGGCTGCCCCCTTCTCCTGGCTCTCTGGTCAGGATGCTGGTGCTGAGGTGTGCACTGGAGAGAAGCCCCGTGGCAGCCAGCACCCCTGAGTGCACTCATACCCTGCCTCCTTGCACTGTCAGCACATCCAGGCCTCCATCCCAGCCCTTTCCTCTCCTTGCTTGGCCTCAGAAGGATACCTGGCAGGAGCTGGGCTTTGTCTGCAGCCCTTGTTCCAGGTCCCTGGAGTGTGACGTGCTGACTCTTCTGCCATTGCTGTTAATTGCTCCCGTGTCATCTACATGGAAAATTCCCAAGATTCTTCCTGCTCTGTATTTAGCTGGGATTTATTTTGGTCTGTCCTGCTTCCCCTTTAACTGTGCCACCGTGGTGGAGGGCCAAGTCCTCCTGCTCTGCGGGGTTAGGGCAGCAGGCTGGCCTGGGGTGGGTGCTCGGAGAAGCAGCTCTGTCTCTCTAGTGCCACCTACCTCACCAGTCCCAGTAACACACAGCCTCACCGGGCATCCTGCCCTGCCCGAAGTACAGCTTGCCATGCATCCCATAATTCACTGTGCTGCATGGAAAGTCCTCCTCCTGCAGCTGTGAGATGTTCATCCTGCTGTGGCACATCCCTGTGGCTCTGTGATGAGGGGGTCCCAGCACTGGCAGTGCCAGCATCCCAGTAACATGGGGTGCCCTGTGCTGGGCATCCCTGTGTTGGCTGGTCCTTGCTGGCAGCCTCCAGACGTCATGATGCTGCCCACCACCATCCTTGCATGCCAGCATCCATGCCTGGGTGGTGTGGCCCGTGGTGGTGTGTGGGGGATGACAGAGCTGGTCCTTGTTGCTGCAGAGAAGCTGTGATTTTTGTGGGAAGGAACATGCCAGGGAGGGAGTTTTCTGTTGCCAGAGCAGGTTGCACTAAGGGACGTCATTGCCTGGCACTCTTCAGCTGGCATCTGCTGTGGAGTTCTATTAAAATGCAGCTTGCAGAGCACCCAGGGCTTTCAGAGTGTTCCCTGCCCCTGATAATTCAGTGTTTTGTTGCAGTATTGCATATCACTGAGTCACTGCTCCTTTAACAAAAGGAGGTGGAGTTGAGGTTCCTCCTGAGGGTGACCATAGGGATGTCTTGTGCTGGTTCTCCTCCCTAGATAAGGGTGATTTGCCCCTAAGAACAAGTTATCTGCTCAGTGTTGTTTTCTGTGGAAGACTTTATGATGCCTGAAGACCTTGTAACATCCTGGTTGACTTCAAGGGTTATCCACAACCTTGTAAAGAGCTGTTCTTTAGAGTGCATTGTTGGTAACACCTCCCTAGGTCTGAAGAGGAGCTCTGACAGATGCTGCTAAAGCTCAGTTCGTGAGCTCAGGATGAGAAGATGTTTGTTCCAGTTCTTATGATTCCCTGGAGACAACTTTGCTGTAGCACCAGAGACAGCAAGACTTGGAGTTAGACATCCCAGAGTTAAATACCACTGAATAACTAAATGGTAGCAACTGTTCAAGCTGCTTCTACAAAAGGAAAAGGGTTGGATGTGCTGAGCTGCTCTTTCAGATCACCTTTTACACCATGCAGTCAGTGTCTGGTTCCTCAAGCTGGGTTGGATGTCTGCCCTAGCAACAAGTGAGCTGCTAGAGCCATGCCAGGCTCTGCCCGTGGGGCCAGCTCACAGGTTGCTCTGAGTTTGCAGAGGGTTCTCATTCCTTCCTGCACAGCACAGGCCTTGACTGCTCCTCCTTCCTCTTGCAGCCTGAACGGATAGATCCCAGCGCGTCCCGGCAAGGCTACGATGTCCGCTCAGACGTCTGGAGCTTGGGGATTACACTGGTGAGTGGGTTTTTGCACCCTGTGCTGCCTGGTACCTCCCTGGGGGGCAGCCTCACACCTTGTGGGGTGACAGGGTTGGCTGGCTCTGCAGAGCTCTGCTCTGCTGGGATGTGTTTGCAGGTTGGGATTGAAGTGGGCACCTCCTGGCTCAGAAGCTATAAATCCCTTCCAGGCTGGAGGCTCTGCTGAACCCCTGAGATACCTTTAGCTGCTACTGGCTTTGGCAGAGGAACAGATGTGAGATGGGCAGGGGGGTTGGAGCACAGATGAATTTTGTCTTCAGAATATTAGATGAGAGAGAGCAGTGAGGGTAGGGGTGCAGAACTGAGCATCCAGCTCAGACTGACAGAAGATGTCAGTCAATCCTGGATCCCAGCAGCTGTGTCCTCCCTGGCTGGATCTGGAAGGATCATCCCCTTCTCAGGGTCCTTGCAGACATTTCCTTCCCCTGCTTGAACTCACCCTGGTGCTGTTGCTGTCTCTCTGCAGTACGAGCTGGCAACAGGGCGATTCCCCTACCCCAAGTGGAACAGTGTGTTTGACCAGTTGACACAGGTAGTAAAAGGAGACCCACCACAGCTGAGCAACTCAGAGGAAAGGGAGTTCTCCCCCAGCTTCATCAACTTCGTCAACTTGTGGTGAGTGTTTCCTGCTGGACGTGCTCTGAGGTGCTCTGTGTGTCACTGCCAGGGTGCTGGCAGGGGCTGTGTGCCAACACTTCCCAGTGTCACACTCCTACACCAACCGGAGGGCGAGGACACCGGGTGTCTCACTGTCTCAAGAGGTGACTTGTCTGGGTGTGACTGAAGGGCCTTTGGAAGCTGCTCTGCAGGGAAGGGGCAAGGATGAAACCTATGTTGTGGGGAATTTTTGGGTGCAGTATTTTTCTATCAGCATATGAAGGGTGGTTGGCATTGTTTCCTTAACCTGATAGCAAAGCACACAGGAGATCCATCAGTGTGACCTGCACTTGTCTTCTCAGGCCTTCTGCCCTGGACAGAGCCAGGGGATGGACATCCCCAGCACAGGGGTGTCCATCTCCAGTCTCTGTGACATGGGAGGAAGGGAGACTCAGCTCTAGGCAATTTTAACTTTCAGGAGGGTTTGTGTCAGGGTTTTCATGTGCTGGGGATGTGCTCTGGGGTAGAATTTTCCTCTCAGGATTACAGGTTTTTATGGAGGCCAGGATGCAGTTGGCCTTCTGGGCAGCAAGTGCACGTTGTTGGTTCATGCCCAGCTTGTTTTCCATCAGTGTCCCCAAGTCCTTTTCCACAGGGCTGCTCTGTCACACCATCCCCAACCTGTGTTGGTGGCAAGGATTGTCCCAACCCAAGTGCAGGATCTGGTTTTGGAAATACTCTGCCTCTGCCTGGGATGTTTTTAATGACTTCATAGCATCCTGTAATAAGTTTCTCTTAATAACCTTTAGCTAAGCACAGTCAGCAGCCTTTGGTGTTGGTGAGCAGGCAGGTGAGCCTCCAAAAGGCTGTCCTAGGTGGTGGCAGACACCTCCTGGGCATCACCCTACAAATGGGAATCTACACATCTTACATTTTTGAGAGTCAGGAAGGATGCTGATGGGGAGCCCTGCAGTGCTGCTGCCTGCTCAATGTGAGGGATCAGTGAGGGAAGGATATTCCCAATGCTGGTAAAAGGTTTATGGGATTTTGTGGGATTTTCGTTCTCTGCTGTTGGCTTTGGATCCCGGCAGCGCTGCCAGTGCCGGGGCGGAACATTTCTCCCTTCAGCCCACCTCCTGATGGTAGCTGCTTATCTGAAGCCACACTCCTCCTAGAGAAGCTTGTAGTGATTCAGCTTTGTGCTCCAGATTTTGCAAAGTATCCAAGCTCTGTGTCTGGCTCCTGGGAGCCTCGTGCTGGCAGCTGCAGTGTCAGGACCTCCTCAGCTCCTGCGTGGGGATTGCAGAGCAAAACAGCCCCTGGGAGCTGAAGATTCTGCCTGATTGCCCTAAAAGCATCATGAGGGGCCTATTCAAACCCCCAGACCAGAGAGAGGGTTGCTGGTGGATAGCAAAAGCCTGAAGTGAGGGTGTTTGTGGAGCAGCCCTGGGATTTCCAGCCCCACTGCCCCACACAGACATGCAGGCCAGTCCCAGGACAGCACGGTGCCTCGTGTGCAGTGCTTGAGCCCCTGCTGCAGGAGGGCTGGAGCTTCTCAGAGGCCCAGCCAGAGAAATGCAGCTGTTGAAATGAGGCTTCACTCCCTCCTTTGGGACAGCTGCTGCATCTGCCTCTCTTCCCGATGCTGCAGCTCTGGCTCCTGGGCAGGGGAGGCTGGTGCAGCTCCACACTGTGTCCATAAAGATTTGTGTTTGATGTCTGTATCCATTCCCCCATTCCCACCTTGTAACTCTCTCTCTGCTTTCTGTAGCCTTACCAAGGATGAGTCCAAAAGGCCAAAGTACAAAGAGCTTCTGGTGAGTGTGCAGCGTGGGCGCCTGTGCCGCCCGTCACGGCGGGGCTGGGTCGTGTCTCTGAGGTCACCCCTTGGCTGCTCAGGCATGGAGACAGGTGCTCAGCTCCACAGCCTGGGGAGGAGCAGCACCTCTGTGACATGGTCTCTGGCCCACAGTTGTGGTGATAGTCTGGATCAGCAGTGCCTGTACATAGCACAGGGGGTCAGCGTGGGGAGCAATGCCCTGTCACAGTGTGTCCCTGATCCCTGAGCTGGGCAGGACTCTGCAGTGACACTGCTGCCTTTGTCTGAGGGCCTGGTGTGGTGCAGGAGCTCTGTCACTGCTGGCTGGCACTGTGGGTGCCAGTGGCTCCAGGGCACAGCAGGGTGCCAGTGCTCTGGCACAAATGAGACCTCTAAGAGCAGGAGTGGGGCGAGCCCCAGCAGAACCTGCCTGAGGTGGGGGTCCTACAGGAGGGAGTGCAGGCTTTGGGATGGATGTGTCACACGTGGCAGTCAGGCACCATCAGGGAGCTCTGAGTGTCTGGATATGATGCCCTGGGTCCCTGATGGAGGCTGTGTGCACAAAAGGGGTTTGTAGCTGCTCTGAGCCAGCATGGGCAGAGCAGAGGGTCAGGGCTCGAGAGCTGGGCTGGGGTCCTGTTGGACCAGCCATGTCTCCCTGTCACTCCTGCCTCCCTGTTGCTGTCCAGGCAGATGAAGAAACCTCTCCTGAACAGGTTTCAGTGCCCATCCGTGCTGCAGAGGAGCCAGGGGCTGCTCATATTGTGCCTGGCTGCCTCCTGAGAGTGGCTCCCAACACCCTGAGTCCTGTCCCACCTCCATACTGCTCGTTGGAGATAGGGATTCTCTGGGCTTAGAAGCCATGGAGCAGGTTATGTCCAGCAGTCCCACAAGCCACACCATGCCCTGTGTTCTTGCATCAGGCAAATCCATGCACTAAGCTTTTCTGTGGGGTAGTGAGCTTGTGTCAGGGGAGAACATAACCTCATTTTCTGTCTCTGCTTCCAGAAACATCCCTTCATCCTGATGTATGAAGAACGCACAGTGGATGTTGCATGCTATGTCTGTAAAATCCTGGATCAAATGCCAGCAACTCCCAGCTCTCCCATGTACGTGGATTGATATTGCTGCTACATCAAACTCTAGAAAAAGGGCTGAGAGAAAACGAGCTGTAAAGAGTTTTCATCACATATTGCAGTGTTTTTAATGCTCGCCCAGACACCATGTGCAATAATATTGGTGTTATTTCCATCCTGTCTGTATACTGTTGTCACATATAAAGTGCATCCCTGTAATACCTGATCACACAGTGTTAGTGTTGGTCAAAGAGAGACCTCATCTTGCTCTTTTGTGGACATATTCATGAAATGTGGAAATAAGTACATTTATCTGTTGACCGTGATTGGATAGCACCTAAAATTCACTTCTAGACTCAAAACCTTGGAGACTTCTCAGCAGCTACTGGAAAGATATTTTTTTTTTCTTCTCTCAAACTCTTCCAGTTGTTGTTTCAAGTAATAATAAAAAGCAAACAACCCCAAGGTAGGCATTGTCTGTCTGAACACCGGAGACTCTGCCTGGAGGGAGAAGAACTTGCTTAACCAACGAGAAGCTTTTGCCTTCTGGAGCTAGAAAGGCAAAGGAGAGTTTTATTCTTCACAAAGTGCAATAGATTTACTGCTATGAAATTCTGTTGCTTTACAGTCGCCGTGTACTTTCTGGGGACAGTGTGCTCAGCTGAACTTCTGTTAAAGAGAGATCATGTTAAATATAGTGAATATGTCTTTACCAAAAATATGTTGCGTTGAAAGAGGCTAACATTAAACTATTCAGAGATGGGACATCATGTATTCTTTCTCCTTTTACCAAGCCAGCCACTCTTCACTCTTAACTAGGTGTCCTGTAAATTGTTACCTGGTAAGATTAAGACCTTTGACCTGAAGAATTATTAAACTACTCGATTGAATTTAACCTGCTTGTGACCTGATTTGTGGCTGCACAGCGCCCACTGCCCGCAGGCTCTGCCTTGCCTCCCAGGAGCTGCAGACCTGTGTTTCCAGCCACTCTTCCTCACCTTCCTCCCTGGCCCCAGCCCTGATGCTAGCATCTGTCTGCTGACCCTGAGACCAGCCCCAAGCTCACCACAGCCAGCGAGAGGGTGGGGGTGACCCCTGTGCCCACCTGCTGCTGCCAGTGTCGTGCTCTGCTTAGTTTGCTGGAGACTCTTCATCACTCTGGGGTGTATTTAACCTCTCTTGTGACCCCCACAGCCTGTAGTGCTGCACCCTCAGTGAACCTCACCGAGCCTGTTTGGTGTGGAGAGATGAAGTGGAGACAAGGGAGTGTCTGATGCCCAGTGACACACCAAGGCCAGGCCAGATGACCATCTGCTGAGCAGCAAAGTGCAGCAATTATTTTTTTTCCCTAAATTGGCTTGTTTCTCACTGATTAGCTGTACCTGGAAATGTTTTATTCCCAAAACATTGTGGTTTTCAGGCATTTGTTACTGTCCCTGGGGGGTGATGGAGGCTGCAGGATCTCTGGTTTCATTCTGAATTGTCCAGTTCAGGCACTTGGTAGCACCTCTTCACCAAACCCGGACCCAGGACACAGGGTGGGTGTGAAGGCAGCAGCACTGGCAGGATTCCTGTGGAAGGGGCTTCCCACAACAAACTGATGCTGCCAAGAAGGAGCTGGGCTGCTGCAGGAGCCCAGCGCATCCCTGCCCCGGCTGCTTGGGGTGTGCGGAGGGGCCAGGGAGGAAGGAGCAGCTGCTCCTATGAGTAAGCAAAGCAAACCAGCCCTTTAGTGATGTTTTTTCCATGGAGTTTCAAGCTGTGCAGCTGCTCGGAGATCTTGGAGACCGGGATGAAGCACGAGCTCCCTCTCCTGGCGCTGCACCGTGCCACCGGCACCCCGGAGCCGCAGGACGGGCCGGCTGCCCGGGGGCTGCTCCCGGGGCGCCGCAAGGGAGACAGCGGGGATCTCCAAGCGCCGGCTGCCCCAGGGAGCACAGCTCAGGTGTGCTGGAGAGCTGGGGGCAGGGGTGCTCCTCCCTGATGGGTGCAGAGATGCTGCTCTGTGGGTGCAGCTGGGCCAGGACTTCCCAAAGCACATGTGGGCTCAGAGGGCTGGAGGGGTGGAAGGGTTCTGGACACAGGGAAAGGCCTTCTGCTCCCCCTGGAGAAGGTGTGTTGTGAGGCTGTACCTGTGCCGTGTGTGGTACCTGTCTGTGTCCGTTCTTGGGGGAGCACAGACATCTGTGCTGAGAACCACTGCAGAAGGGGCTCTGTTGAGCCTGGCATCTCACTGGGGCCCTGGCCCGGCCCCAGCTGGAGCAGGGTGTCCAGTTCTGGGCTCCCTCCCCTCAGCACGGTGGGTTGGTTGTGGCTCAGCAGTCAGGGACTTGTCCTGCTGCCCTGATGAGAACGGGGAGGGGGGCACCCAGGATCCTGGGAGGGGACACAGCCAGGGCAGGTGTCCCAGGGGATATTCCATACCATGAGGCCATGCTTGGGATGAAGGGGTGGAGGGAGCACATGGCTCCAGGATGGGCAGTTTGGGGCAGTTAGGGCCACCAACCTCAGGCCTGGAGCTACACAAGGTTGCCCAGGGCCCCATCCAACCTGGCCTGGAACACCCCCAGACACGGGGCACCCACCCCCTCTCTGGGCAGCCTGTTCCAGCCCCTCACCACTCTCTCTGCAAAGAACTTCCCCCCAGTCTCTCCTCTCCCCCTTCCCTCCTCCAGCTTCACTCCATCCCCCTTGTCCTGCCAGGCTCTGCCCTTGAACAAGCTGATTCCCCTCCTGTTCCTCTGCTCCCTTCAGGGACTGGCAGGCTGCAATGAGGTCCCCCCACAGCCTTCTCTGCTCCAGGCTGACCCAGCCCAGATGCAGGGAACAAAGTGAAACCAAAACCAGCAGAAGAAAACTGCCTCAGAAACAGGAGGCTTCAGCTGGCTTAGACATCTTCCAGGAGAAACTGCTGCTCTGAAGGACCAACTTCTCTCCTCAGGAAGCCTCCAGCTGCCTCCAGACACAGAGCTGGCACCCAACAGTCAAAACTGGGAGAACTGGGGCTGCCCCAGCCTGGTGAAATCAAACAGCAAACTGCCTGTGGCTGAGTGGCAAGACAAAGGGGTTTTTAATAATCAAAGTGTGTGGCTGGTAACATAGATTAAGGCACCGTGTTTGCTACAGGCTTCAAGCTGACCCTGTCCAAGAAGGAAAACACCATTTACTGAGAGGAGCAAGTTCTCCAGAAAGCCCTGGACAAGGATGAGGTGTAGCAGCCAATGTTGCTCAGGTTTCAAGTGCTGGTGATATTCTCCAGGGGGTTTTTTTGGGGGGGGGAAAGAAAAAAAATAAAATCTCTCAGAAAAAGAAGAAATTCTTTTTTTTCTTTAAAAAAAAGATAAAAAAAAAAGCAACTGGTGATTGTCTAGCCTAGCAGAGTTTGTACAATAGCAAAGTGGAGCTTTTAAATAGTGAGTTGAAAGCTTTATACAGCATGCAACACCTCTGGGAGTGGGAGATACAGTGTGTGTGTGTGGGGGGGGGTCTCATCCCACAGCTCTGCTTCCCTGTGGGGGGGGACACCCTGGGGCAAAGGGCCTGGGGGGGTCGCCTCCAGGTGACCCTCCCCAGGCCCTTTGCCCCAGGATGTCCCCCCTTCAAATCACTGCATCTCCAATGTGCTGTTCCTTCCAGTACCATGGATATTAAATACACTCAGTCTGTAAATAGTTTTAACCATCTTTGTCAGGGACAATATTTACTTTGGCCAACCCAGAATCAAGTCAGACGTGTCCATCAGTCTGCTGGCACAGTTCTTTGGTGGAAGCCAAGAAGTGAAGGAAGGAAAATAAAACAAAAGGCACCTTCTCATCAGAGCCTGAGGGAGTTATTATTGCACAGAGACTGGTAGGAGGAATGCTGGTGGCTTCATCACTGCAAAGTGGGGGGGCATCTTCAGGACTTCAGGAGAACTAGCTCCTCCAGGCTCAGCGATTCACAGCTGTTCTCCAGGCAGCCTTGCTCTGTGCTGGGTGAAGAGTAAAGGTGGGGGAAGGAGGGATGAAGGCTGGAGGGATGGGTGGTAGAGGAGTGGAGGCAGTAAGAGCTCACACAAAACCACAGCCATGCCAGGGTCTGCTCAGCTCTGCCCCACTGAGAGCCTGTCTCTGGGTCCCCCTCCCCACACCTGGGTCAGGCAAGGGGTGGAGATCCATCCTGAGTGCTGGCTGGGCAAAGGACAGTCCCCCCCTACCCCCCCCAAAGCCTGGCTGCAGGTTCTTGCCCCTCCCTTGGGACAGCACACAGCACACATCCCTCTGTCTGCACCACGTCCCTTCCACACCTGGACCTACAGCCTGAGCAGCTGCCTCCAACACCCAGAGCTCTCTGCCCCACGCTCACAGGCTTCAGCCTGATGCAGCTCAGACTGCAGCCAGGCTGGGACCCCAGCTTGCAGCCCCCCCCAGGCTCTGTGAGGTCATGACAAGGTGCCACCATGAGCACGGTGGTCTCCATCTCTCATCCACCTGGAGCAGAGCTGTGCAGGGACTGGGCAGCTTCGGGGGCAGGGGGAGGAAGCAGGGAGCCTGGCTGATCCTGCTCCCTCAGCCCCTGGGCTGGGCACAGCCAGGGGAGCCCAGCAGGACTGCTTGCAGGGCTGGGGGTGGGGATGGGGGGGTCTGTGGGGGGGTGGGGAGTAGAGGAGGGGGCTGCAACGGGCTCCTCTCCCCATGATTTCCCGTTGCCACCCAGGTGAGGGCTCCTCACCACACAGTTATGTCATGAGCTGCTCCAGTTCTCATGAGACTGACTGTTAAACCAGGCAGGGCTGGGGGAAAGACACAAGAAGTAAGACTGAAGTTCTTGTCAATCTGAAGTCGTGTTGAAGGCACCAATGTCCCCTGTGGAGACACGTCGATGGAGGGAAACCAAAGGAGCAGAGCTGCTGTGCTGCCAACCTGCAGTAACTGGGAATCCAGGCAAGTTCATCTGCTGGGAAAAAGGCTCCAGTTTCCCCTGGACACGATGGCACAAGGGCCCTGTGTGCTCTCTGGTGACAGAGACACTGTGCTGGCTGCTATCCTGCCCCCAGCAGCCTGCTCTCACCACTGCTGCAGGTGCAGGTCCATGCTGGTGTTGAGATTGAGATCGGTCACATCCAGGAAATCGATGTTGAAGATGCTGGGCCCCACAGGGGTGAGCGACCCAAACCCAGAGGCTGAGCTGGGGGGGGTGAGGTCCAGCCACTCCATCGTTTCCCAGGGAGACTCGGTGAAACTCATCTGCAGAGCGGAGCCCTCGGCAGGGGAGGGGGAGAGCTGGGTCTCCATGGGCGACAGGGGAGTCTGTAACATCTCCTGGGAGGTGAGCAGTTCGTCTGCAGCTTTGCTGGAGAAGCCCTCCAGCATCCCTTCGAAGTGGGGCTCCTCACCCCCCATCTTCAGCAGGGCGATGTCGCTGACCCTGCCCAGGGGGCTGTGGGCGCTGAGCAGCACCTCCAGGTGGGCATCGCTGCCCGAGCAGTGCTCGAAGGGCAGCGGCTGCGCTGGGGGCGCCGGCTCGAAGGGGGCGGGGGGCTTTGGGAGGGAGGCGCTGGGGGTCCCTGCAGACACGGTTATCTGAGGTACTTTCTGGAGGCAGGACCGATCTTCCTTGGCGTTGGCTGGCATTTCTGTCAACAAACAAGAGGGGTATGAGGGGCTCTGGCAGTGCCCAACGCTGCTGGGCACAGGGCACCACACAGCCCCCCCGGGCTGGGCTTTGGGACATGGAGACCCGCTCCCCACTCAGCCCCCTGAGCATTGCCCACCCACCCTCCCTGGGGGCAGCTTCACAGGTCCCTGCTTTCTGCCCCTCAGCTCCCCTGGATCTGTTCACAGTCCCCAGGACATGAGCACTGGCAGCTGTCCCCAGGGGGCTGGGCATGGGCTGCCCGTGGGGAAGGGCACAGGCAGCACTTTGCATGGGGAGGGCACGGGCTGGGAGGTGGCACTGGCATCACTGGTCAGGGTGGGGGGCACTGCACAGGGAGGGTGCTGCAGCCTGGCTGGCACCTGGCTGTGTCCCCTCTCTCTGTGCAGTCCATGTGGGAGATGAGCACCCCAGGATGACCCCCACCAGGTCTGCATGTGGCTCCAGGAGGGGCCAGGATGCTTTGGGATTCATTCTCAGTGGCTGCTGGCACAGGGAGGGCAAAGGAAAGCTGCACTCAACCCAGGCAGCTCTGCTGGGGTGCACAGAGTGCCCTGAGCCCCAGAGCCTGGTGCTGGCCCGGAGGGGCAGCCCTGGGGGGGCAGGGGGCAGTGCATACCTCCGCTCTCAATCAGCACGTCCAGGAGCTCGTCCATCTGCTGACTTCGTGTCATCTGCTGCAGCAAACGACAAAGAGGAGAGTAGAGGGTGTTAGGAGGAGAGCCCCTCCAGCCACCAGCCAGGTGGGGGGCTCTCCACCCCACAGACAGCTTTCTGCCACACATAGAGGTGCCACTCCACCCTGGGGTGACAGTGCCTTTTGGGTGAGCACTGCAGGGCGCTGGGACAAGCGTGGCAGAGCCAGGGAGCACAGGGCCAGGTTACCTGGATGCCAACCCTCTGCTCAGTGGCCACCACAAACTGCCTCTTCCCAGAGCCATCAGGACACACTGACTGTGGACCCAGCACCTTGCACCTCCCTGCAGCTCCCTGGGGCCAACACATCCTCCCTCATCCTCCTATCTCTGACTGGAGACTGGAAGGACACTCTGCACACCTCCCTGCCAGCCAGCACAGCTTCATCACTGCCAACAGCATCACTCCATGTTCCCAGAGGCACCATCATGAGCAGCAGTGAGGCTGCTGACAGGCTCTCACAAGGAGTAAGGGGTTCAGGGGTGATGGGGACAGCCCCCCTGTGGGACCAGCGCTCCAGGGCAAGGCCATGGCAGGCAGATGTCATGGGGCAGAGCACTAGTGGGCTACACAGGGAAGGTGAGGTTTCCTGGTGACTTGGGAATCATGGAATGGCATGGATTGGAAGGGACCCCAAGGGTCACAGAGCTCCAACCCCCTGCCACAGGCAGGGACACCAACCTCAGGCCTGGAGCTACACAAGGTTGCCCAGGGCCCCAGCCAACCTGGCCTTGGACACCCCCAGGGACGGGGCATCTTGCTTAAGACGCTGAAGATTGTTTCACACACAGCACTGAGCACCCCAAAGGAAGTACCCTCAGGTCCTGGGGTGTCTGTGTGGGCTGTCAGCACCCCAGGGTGGCCCTGCATCAGCAGGGAAGGTGCTACCCCTTCCAGTGTGGTGCCTGACTGCTGGTGGCAGGCAGGCAGAGACCAGCCCTTCCAGAAAAGCCCATTCCCAGTGGAAACAGGCCAGCTCTGCCCAGAGACCCCCTAACAGGCTGTGACTCCTGGGGGTGGGTTACATTAACCACAAGAGAAGAACACCACTCTGTGCAGGCCTGGCCCTGTAGGAAATAAAAACCATGCAGTTACCTGCTTCACTGCATCCGCATAGGGTGGAGGCTGCTTTCCCTCTGAGAGGGCTTGGTTTGACTTACAAAAACTTGGGGGTGGAATAGAAAACTTTTGACCTGCCTGGGCAGCCATCTGCGTGGGGGAAATACAGGGAAACTGAGTCAATGCACAGCTGGGAGGCTCAGCTCTCCTGCACTCCTGCTGAAAGCAGGGTGGTGCCAAGGAAACTCCTGATTCTGTGGGGCACATCAACTCAAAACAAAAGCCTCTGGGCAGGAGAGAGGGAAGCAGACTGGCTCCACCAGCCTAGCTCTGAGCCCCAGCTTCCCAGCTGCCAGCTGTGCTCCAGCACCTCTGCTGGGGACCCTCTTCCTCACTGCCTGGCTGGGGACACCTCACAGAGCCCGGGCCAGGGAAGGACACTCAAGAGTCACTGCCAGGTCAGCACCCAGGCTTCCCCTGTGCCCTGCTCTATCTCCCACACGGCCAGGGTGCTGCCCTCCTTCGATCCAGTGGTGAAGATCCCTCACACACTGCTGGGAGCTGCTGCGGCTCAGCAAGATGCTGGGAAGCCCTGCACAGCACAGCAGGGCTCTCCCAGGGGCAGAGGGATCATGCCTGTGCTTCCCCACTGCAGACGGGGCTCTGCCAGGCTCCCAGGGAGCAGAGGGAGCTGTGCCAGGGCTTCCCCAAGGTGCAGGGAGCTGTGCCAGGGCTCCGTGGGGCAGGGGGAGCTCTGCCAGGACTCCCCCAGGGGCACAGCAAGCTTTGCCAGGGCCTCCCCCTGAGGGGAGAGGCAGCTGAATTAGGGCTCTTTTACGGCAGAAGTAGCTGTGCCAATGCTCCCCCAGGGCAGAGGGAGCTGTGCCAGGACTCCTCCGGGGCAGAAGGAGCCGTGCCAGTGCTTAACCAGGGGCAGAGGGAGCCGTGCCAGGTCTCCCCAGGGAAGAGGATGCTGTGCCAGGACTCTCCCAGGACAGAGGGAACTTTGCCAGTGCTCACCCAGGGGCAGAGAGTGCTGTGTTGGGGTCCCTTGGGGAAGAGGGGAGCTGTGCCAGGGCCCCCCAGGGCAGAGGGAGCCGTGCTAAGGCTCCGTGGGAGCTGTGCTGTGATCACCCCAGGCAAGGTGTGGTGGCAGCAGGGGTCCCCAGGCTACGCCCTGCCAAGGGCCCTGCGCTGCCATCAGCCTCCAGCCTGCTGTCCATCGGGGCCACTCTGCCCCAGGTGCTGCTCCAGCCCCCTGGGTACCCACCCGGGGTGCCCCCGGTCCCAGTCTGACAGGGAAGGACTCAAACTGGGCTCCCTGCCCGCCCACAGACACCAGCCTGCCCAGCACCGCGGTGCTGCCGGGGGCGCCCCCCACTCACCGGCGCTGTGCGGAGGCAGCTGCTGGTGTGCGGGGAGCCGCTGCGCCCCTCTGCCTGTGCGCCGGGGGACAGGGAGAGGAGATAGTGGCTGTTGGGGGACGGCGGCAGGCTGATGTGCTGGGGGCTCTTGGCAGCCCCCAGGGGAGAGTGCTGGGGGGAGCACTGCGGGCTCAGGAATGTGGAGGAGGTGATGGTGCTCTGTCCTGCGGGCTCCAGGCAGTGGCTGTTCACAATGTGGGGCAGCTGCGGCACCCCACAGTTACTCAGCTTATCCGAGCTGCTGGCTTGGCCTTTCAGGGCGCTTTGTTTGGATGCAAACGGGCAGCTGGACACCACGTTCTCCTGCTTGATGGGGACGCCAAAGAAGTGCTGGGTGGGCTGCTGCTTCTCCTCCAGGCCGTTGCTTCTCTTTCTCTTCTGGAGCTGCATCCGTAGCTCCTCCACCTGCCTCTGCTCTTGCTGCAGCTTCCAGGTCAGTTCGTTGATGACCTTCTGCTTCTCCACCAGCATCTTGTCCTTCTCTGTGTCGATCCCTTCCAGCTCCAGCTGGATGCTCCCTCCGTTCATGCTGCTCATGAGGCTCTCTTCAGCGCTGCCATGAGCTGGGGATGGCTGCAGACCAAACTGGGGAGAGGACACGGGCCCATCGTTGAAGGTGTCTGGCAGGGAGCCGCTCACGGAGAGGTCGGAGGAGGCTGGGGAGATGGGTGGGGTGGAGCTGGTGCTGCCAAAGTGGTAGAAGCCGTTTGACAACATGCTGGTGGAGGACTGTGACTGGTAGCTTGACAGGGTGCTTGTAGGAGTGACGGGGAAGGTGACAGTGGTGATCTCACTGAAGTTGGGCCCCGTGCTGCTGCCGCACTCCTGGAAGGGCCGCAGCCGCTCCATCAGCGCTGTCTTGGTGCCTGACACTGGCAGGCCTCGTATTCGGAGCTGCTGCCTCAGCTCTGACACCTGCAAGGAAAGTCATGGGTCAGTCCCAGTGCCAATGAGCCCCTTCAACACCCAGTGTGTCTGACAAGGAGTCTCAGATCACCAGCTCCCTGCCTTAAAGCTGCGAGCCCTGGGTGCTCCCTGTCTCACCTGCACTCACCATGCACAGCCCTGGCTGCACGTCCTGCTGCACCTTCCCCTTTCCCAACAGGAAAACACCCTTCCTCCAGGAATGGTACCTGCACTCTGTGAACCAGCAGTGGTCCTTGGCTCACAGAGGTAACCCAGGATTCCCTTCCTAGCAGTAGGTCTCTACATAAGCAGAGGACTTTCATACAGACCAGGAACCAGCTGATGGCATCCTTCTGCTCAGAGAGTGTGACCTTGGAGCCAGACACTCCCTCTTCAGGCACCTGCACACGTCAGGCATCTGGGCCTGGGCATTGGTATGGCTAAACTCACGTTGTTTCTACCTCACCTTCTTTCCTTCTCTAATAATATTGTCCCCATGTCTGCTCCTGAAAGGCCCTGGCCTTCCCATGGTGGAGGCTCCACTAGCAAAGTACAGAAGAGCTGCTGATGTCAGGGATCCTCCTTATGCCCTGAGTGATCTAGGGACTGTCCAAAGCAGAGCTTGCAGCTGCAGGCTCCAGGAGGTACCTGCTTGTGCAGAGAGCTGAGCACCCATGATGTGCACCATAAAACCACAGAAGGTTTGGAGCCATGCTGTACCAAAGGCCTGACAGGTGCCCCGGAGCACTGCACCCACCCACAGAGCAGCACACCCATGTTTTTCAGTCACAGTGACCAGCCCCTGGCTGGGTGTGATGTGGTCCTGGGTTTGCTCACAGTGTGGTGGGTCTGGCTCCAGCTCAGCCTGGGGCACTGCCCTGGCTGCTCCAGGGGTAGCAAAGCACCTCTGGGTTATAAGATCCTGCTCCTGTGGTGACAAAGTTTACACTTACTTTCAGATCATCCAGGTTAGAAGGCAGAGGGCCTGGCTTGATAGATGAGACACAGGTCTGGCCTGAAAAGGTGGTTTTCACAGGGGAAAGAGAGTTGGTGTTGACAGAAGTTGATGAAGAATTTGAACTTTTGACCATTTGCTCATTGGATTGCCTGAAATGACAAAGGAGATTTGGGGTAACTTGTTTGCCCTCCCCCCAGGGTATCTGTGCCTGGTCTACCATCTCTCTGCTCCCCTGGGGCTGGTAACACCTGTATGAGATCTGATGGACTGCCAGCCCCATGGAAAACCAGGTTGGGCTGTAGGGAGATTGCTGGTGACCCACCAGTGGGTGACAGGTGGCCCAGACACTGCACAAAGCCAGGACTGTGCTGTGCTCCCAGGCTTTCACGTGTCACTTGCATCTATCCTGCTTCCACTGTCACAAATGGGTATGGAGGGGAAAAATCTGGATGGAGACAAAGCTAAACCCTGCTCCCAGCACATTGCCACTCACTTTAGCTGGCCTTGGTGGATCCCTGGGTAGCTGAAGTGCTGCTGCTGCTGCTGCTGCTGCTGCTGGCTGAGGATCTGGAGCTGCAGGAAGAGCTGTTGCTGCTGGAGGAGTCTGGCATAAGCAGAGTCCATGGGTGGGGGGGACTTCTCTGCCTTCTGGTCTGGAGGAATGTACTGATGATACTTCAGCTTCTTCACCTTGGGCTTGGTGTCCTTGGGCTTTTTGTGGCGGTTCTTGCTGTCACTGGACGATTTGGACTGTTGGCCCAAGAAGGAAATGAATTAGCAGGGAGAACAGCTTCTGCCTCCCCTGTGAGAAGTCAGGGGCCTGGGACAGACAGGGCAGCTCCTGCCTGCACCCTGACACGCCAGCTCCAAGAGCTGCTGAGCCTGCGTGTGGGGGACTCCCTCAGCACCATGTCTCATCTCAGCTGTGCTGCAGAGCACATGAGATGCAGAATGACCCTTCTTTCCTGGAAGGTATTCCAGCATTCCCTCGTATCTCCTGCTGCTCCTAGCCCCGGGGCCATCTCCAGGGCAGGACCTGAGCAATTGCCTCTGCCAGGGTGCAATGCTACACCTAATTCCATTACAAAATGAGTAAAATCTGGGTTTCTCACAGCAAGGGGTGGCTCCCTGAATTTTTCCAAGCCCTAAAGCCACCCCCCATACTTCCCACACACGTGGGGTGCAGCATGCAGGCACTTCAGGCTTGGATGCAGCCGGGTCCCCTGGGTTTGATCCCCCTCCCAGGGAGCCTGGAGGCGCAGGGGTTACCTTCACAGCCGAGGGCACAGGGAGGGGTGGGCTCTCCTGCCCTGCTGCCTGCTTGGGGCTGTCACACTGGCTGCCCTGGCCCGGGGCCGGGTCCAGCGCTAGGCCCTCGGTGCCCTGGGGGTGATCCTGCAAGGGAGAGGTGAGTGTGAGGGGAGAGGGGCTGTGGGGCCAGTGCCAGGGGCTGGCCAGCCCGATGGCCTCTGCCAGCAAGGGGCACCTGGTAACCCCACTGCCCTGCCCCACGGTGTCCCCACAACCCCAGCCCATCCCAGATGACTCCATCCATCTCAGTCCCCCCAGTGTCCATCCCAGAGCACTATCCCTGCTTCATCCAGTCCATACCGGTCCCCCCAGGCCCTCTGTCTCCCCAGTCCATCCCAGTCCATCCCAGCCCCTCTGTCTCCCCAGTCCATCCCAGTCCCCCCAGCCCCTCTGTCTCCCCAGTCCATCCCAGTCCACCCCAGCCCCTCCACCTCCCCAGTCCGTCCCAGTCCCCCCAGCCTCTCTGTCTCCCCAGTCCATCCCAGTCCATCCCAGCCCCTCTGTCTCCCCAGTCCATCCCAGTCCCCCCAGCCCCTCTGTCTCCCCAGTCCATCCCAGTCCACCCCAGCCCCTCCACCTCCCCAGTCCATCCCAGTCCCTCCCAGTCCCTCTGTCTCCCCAGTCCATCCCAGTCCACCCCAGTGCCTCAGCCCACCTCAGCCCCATATCCTCATTTACCCCAGCGCACCGTTGCCCCCTCAGCTGCCCCTAAAGTCCACCCGGGGCCTGCCACAGTCCCTCCAGTCCCGCTGCAGCCCAGTTCTCACCAGTGCTCCCAGTCTCCCCACCCCCGAGCCCCCCCAGCGCTCGGGCCCCCCTGGCCGCTGCCCACCGCCGCTGCAGTGCCCGGGAGCGGCAGCAGGGGGAGCCCGGCCCCGCGTCCCTCCCGCAGCCCGTGCCTCGGCCGGGCATCCCCCGGTCCCCCCCTCCGGCCCCCCTCCCGCTCCCCTACCTGTGCCGGCCCGGCGGCAGCGGCGGGGGCTGGCTCCGGAGCCTTGGTGCCGGCCGCTGACTCTGTGGAAGCCGGGGAATCCTCGCTCCTGGGCTGCTCCGGGGACAGCCCGTCATTGCTGCTGTCCTCGAAGGCGAAGGCATCAGCCGGCTTGGGGAAGCTGACCTGGGTGCCTGCCAGGGGAGATGGGGTGCCAGTCAGAGGAGCCCTGCCCGGCTGGAGGGGGATAGGAGCTCGGCGGGGGTATCAGGAGCCTTGCAGGATGCCCCTGTGCCCGCCTCCCCCCGGGCTGGGCTGTGGGTGGAGGGTGTGGGCTGAGGGAGCTGGGAGCCGAGGTGCAGGGGCAGCACCCGAGGCTGGTGGGGCAGGAGGTGGCATGGGCTCCTGGGCTGTGCCGTGGTCACTCAGGAGAGAGGGAGCTTCAGGGAGCCCAGCCAGGGCATGGGGGGCTCTGCCATCCTACCCCACCGCCGTGCTGAGCTGGGAGAGGGGCCTCAGGGTCACCCTCCCCATCAGCTGTCTCCCTCCCCGCGGGAGCTGATGGGGAGGGTGACCCTGAGGCCCCTCTCCCAGCTCAGCCTCCCCAAGCTGATGGGGGAGGGTGACCCTAAGGCCCCTCTCCCAGCTCAGCCACGGTCACTCAGGAGAGAGGAGGCCTCAGGGAGCCCGGCCAGGGCATGGGGGGGCTCTGCCATCCTACCCCACCGCTGTGCTGAGCTCCTGCGGGAGCTGATGGGGACGGTGACCCTAAGGCCTCTCTCCCAGCTCAGCCTCCCAAACCCACTCCACATAGGACCCTGCTTCCAGACCCTGTCCCTATCCACAAGCTTCCCCCCCTCACACCAGGCTGCAAAGCACTGCCATTGCCTCCTCGCTGCCCCAGACGTCGCCCGTCCCCTGCAGCACGCTATCTCCTAGTGAGATGGGCAAAGAGCTCTTGACCCTCCAGCTCCTGCTGATAAATCAAGTGCTGAAAAAGGAAAAGGTCTCATGGGAGCCTCAGGAGAGCTGCAGGTGGGAGTAGAGGAAGGAGCAGCATAGCCAGGCTTGTAATCTCCTCGTGCTGGGGTCTGGCATTTGTCAGGCAGCTTGGCACTCTGATAGTGAGGTGACAAATGAGGAAATAGGGTCTGGGGACAAGCTTCCACCTGTCCCTGCTGCTGGTCTAGCAATGTGTGCCTTCTCACTGACTCACCCCCCTACTCTAACCCCTGCCCCCTATCGTAGAGATAAGGGTTATCTCTCTTGCTCCAGCTTGTGGTGCCAGGGTGGGTAAGAAGCAGGGAGCCATGGTTCCCCCCTGAGCTGCTGCCCAGCCACCATATGGGATGGGAAGATGAGAGCAGCTGAGCACTCTGGAGAGCCTCTCCTCCCCACTCTCCCGGGCACGGGACTCCTCATGCTCCTGGAAATAGGGTCTATCCCCTCCCTGACAGAGGCAGCACCCAAACTGGGTCTTCCCTGAGGACCTGCACACCTATGACCTGGTGTGGCTGGAGCTGCTCCCCATGCCTGCAGCCAGGCGTGGGCATCCTCTCTCAGGGAAAAGTGACACCAGGCAAGGGGGAGGTGTGGCTCTGCAAGACTCCCCCTCAGCTGGCAATTAATAAACTTGAGCTGCCAACTGGTGCCAAAGCTGGGAGCCCAAGGGGCTTTCAGGACACAGCGGCAGCCCGGAGCATGACAAGAATGTGCTGCATCTTGCTGCTTGATACCAGGGGCCTGTGCTGGGTGGGGAATGCTGCCCTTATCTGTCCTGCTCTCACCCAGCCTGGGGCTGACCGTATTGTTTCTCCATCCCGTGTTCCTGCCGTAATCTTCAGCATAATGGTGTTTGCTTGGGGCTGTTTCTAATGCACTGGGTATTGTCCTCTCAAGTGTACTGGACAAAGTGATGACAAGGACCTGGTAAAAAAAGGTTCTTGTATCACTGCTCAGCTATGTAGGGCACTGGCAGGCTCCTGTCACCGGGACTTCAGGGCTTCGGTTGGGGTCTGGCACTCTCTGCTCGCCCTGCCGGAGGTGATTAGAGGAACATGTCAGCTGAACTTTCCACTGTATAAACAGTTGAGATTCCAAGGTTAAAGTAAAATGATTTGAAACCCTGTCATCTTTCTGGTATTGCAAAAACAAAAGGCTTAACGTTCAGAAGTGCCAGTGCTCATCTCTGCTCTGTGTTCAGCCCTTTACCCCGAACTGTGAGCACCTCTGACACCCCAGATCAGCCTGAGGATCCTTCAGTCAGGGCCTTTCTTCTGCAGAAACCTGGGGGTTGGGATTGTGCTCCTGGTGTAGGTGCATCACCTTCTTCTCATGGCACTCAACAGTACCAAGTAACCTCACATTTGACCCTAAGACGCTGCGTGTTTCACTCTAAATGGGATAAAACTCACTTACAGGGCACATTTTTCCCTCAGCAATGTGATGGGCATTGCTAAAGCGAGACATTTCAAATCAGTTTGAGCCAGACTTTTTGTTTTTAACAGTTTCATCCTGTAAATCTCTGTTTACCACAAGTTCCTGACAAGGCAGCTGGAGAGAAACTGCGTTCCAACTTCAGGCACGCTGGCCCAGCCTCCAAGCTCAGCTCCAGTGGATAAAGTCATGTTCAAACGGCCTTGAATGTTTATAAAGGGGGGGATTTTTTTTAAAAAACTTTTTTTTTTCCACTCTTCTCTCCTTTGATAAGTGGCTGGGGAGATTTTACTTGAACTCTCCTTAAAAATTCCTCTTCAGGCAGAGTCCTGGAACATTTCACCTTCAAAGGCAAGAGCTGTGAAAGGCTGGAAACGGAGCAGCTCGAGGAGCAGCTGCTGTGTGAACTCCACGTGCAGTTCACAGCAGGGAAACTAAGAGCAGGAACAACTGCAGGGCAGGACAGAGCCTGAATATTTCATGTCCTTTACGCTGCCTTCCGAGGTGAAAGGAAAGTCAAAGTGCTTCCTGGTTCAGTTTTCATTTTGGGCATCATTCCTGTCATCCCAAGACCCTTCCTCGTCCCACTGCCACTGTCCTGAGCTTGCTCTGACCCCAGAGCAGGGACTTCACATGGGATTATGCCATTCCCATGAACTGAAGAACTGGGAGCAACAGAAGGAGGAGTGCTCAAAGCCAGAGCATCTCTGAGTGTCTCACTGGGGACCTGAGGGCTGATTTGGACATGTGGTAACTTTGCCAGCCCCTGCCCCGTGCCATGCACACAACACAACTCACACACTCACTGTCAGTACCTTTTATGGCCTCCTTCACAGCTGAATCCACGGGAATAATGTTCTTCTCCACCAACTCCAAAGGGCCTGGCCTGAGAGCAATCTTCTCATTGAGGTCATCTGCCAGTCGGGCTCTTTTCAGCTTCATCTGAGTGGACTGAATGGACCCCTCTGCAGCTGAGTCTGAAAGGACAGGTGGGAGGCATCAGTTCATCTGTAAGCACAGTGCTCATTGAGGCAGTGCTCCCTGTTCAGCACAGCCTGCCTGGGCTGTGGCCAAGGCCTGAGCATGCCTCAGGGCACAGCAGGGGCTGCTCTGAGCCTGGGAGATGGGCTGGTTGGGTTTGAGACATGGGTTCCCCTCCGAGCCTTGGGTCCGTTCCCAAGTAGGAAACTCTACTGACCTAGGCTTGCAAACCCAACCTGCAGCCAGAGCATCCTCTCCGAGGCCCAGGAATGATCTGCAGTGGAAGCTGGCTAACACAAGGGCCAAAGGACTCCAGCTCCTACCCACCAGGATCCCATTGGCCCTTATGTTGACAGCTTCTGGGGAACAGCTGGAGAGAAGAACCACTAACAGTGTCTGACACCCAGAGAACAGCAGACTTTGGGAGTAGCCATGAGGACGTGGTGGGACTACAGTGCCCCAGGCCTTCAGGGGAAGAACAGGCCCGTAGAGAGATCCTCAGAGGCAGCTGGATCTGGAAGCTACAGCCATGCCAAACTCAGCTGAGATGTTCCCAGTTACTGAGGGGTGACAGAAGAGTGGCCAGTCATGATAGAAAGTGATTTCCCAAACAAGGGTGATCTGTGTCTGCTGGTGGCACAGGCGTGAGTGGTGAAGGATCAGGATCCTAAACTAGACCATGTCTATGCCCTTGGAGGTCTGAGGTTGGAAGGGCTGTATCTAGGTTGTGCTATCTTCAAAGACTGCACACTCTTCCAGATGAAATGCTGCTGGCAAAACAAGCTACAGGGCCTGATACCAAGGAAAGACGCTCTGCAGGAGTCAGGAGAGAGGGTCTGGGGTCACTGCTGGCCTCATGCTTTGGAGGGCAGTGAACACACAGGAGTCTTTCGAGGTGAACAGGGACAGGAGGTGTGCCTGGAAGGTATTTACATGGTAGAAGGTATCTGAGCTGGCCAGTTTCAATCATCACTATGTCCTGTTGTGAACCAAACAGACATGATATGCCAGGGCACACCTCCATGAAGCACAGAGCATGACAGGCAGAGGTGTGAGCAGGGCTCTGGCTGAGACGTGTGTCAGTGGAGCAGTCTGCTCCACTTCTCCTCCACCTGTGCCTGGCTGGCCCAGTCTGTGCCTGGTGTCTGCAGCTGCCTCCACATCTGTGTTACAGCCCCCAGACCCCAACTCCAGTCTGTATCATAGAATGGCATGGGTTGGAAGGGACCCCACGGATCATAGAGCTCCAACCTTGTTACTTAAGGGAAAGACACCTTCACCTGTTAAACAGGCAATGGTGCTGGCTCATTCTAGGGATGGAGACCCCTAAAACAGGCCCCTGGCTCAGCCTCCTGTGTGCCAGAGGAAAAAGAAACACAGGCTTCATCCATGCTGAGAGCATTTCCAGTTGCCAGAGAGTGATCTGCTGCCTCCAGCAGACTGACAGGACTCGAGGAGAGAGGCTGCACATCCTTCCTGTCTCTAAGGAGCTCGTTATCTCTGGAGATAATGAGGGACACAGCAGTGTTCTGCTGTCTGTGATGGGATGCAGCAGAGCCATGCCAACCCTTTGGCTGAGAGGGGATACCAGGATGGGAGAGGGGAGAGCTGCTGTGCCTCACAGGCTGATAGCAGGGCTCACCTTTTTGATACGGATACAACTTGGGTCATTGACTGCATCACCAGGAATTCTCACACAAAATATCTACAATTATGGCAAAACAAAAGATGTGCAGTAGCTGTAGCAACAACCTGCTGCAGGCATTTCAGCATCTTGGGCAACAAATGTGTTGGGCTTCTTTTCATGAGGATCAGACCTCATCAGTTGTTGACCTCTCACAGCTGTTCTCTCCCTGCTGTCCCCAGAGCACCTTACACTGGGCCCTGCCAGAGATGGGACAAGGATTAGATGGCTTTGGGTCTGCTTCTGTCAGGGAATAAATGTGTGTCCTGCCTCCTGAAGACCAGGTCTGGGCTGTATGACATGTGTCCCATTTGAATCTGCCTCTCCTGAGCAGCTGGAACAACGTTAATGGTGATGAGAGTCCTGAAGGGAATCGAGTGGGGCAGGAGGGATGTGAGTCACAAGGCAGGAGACACAAGGAGCATGTGGGAGGAACTCAGGCAGTCTTACCTTGTAAGATGTGCATATTGACCAGGTCTGATCGCTCAGGCCTGCTTCTGATCTTGTGCTTGAGGAAATCTTCAGTCTGCAGAACACAAATGCAGAGTGTTACCTGCCTAGAGCAGCAGTAAGGTAGAGGGAGCACCTGCCCTGTGCCATCCTGTAGCTCTTTTGGGTTTATTACAAGCTGGGTTGACCCAGTTCCTAAAAGGTTTTGGGTTTTTTTTTTTCCATTCAGACACTGGTTTGTTCTTGGGCAGAAGTTCTTTAGAAAGGGAACACTGCATGGAGCTGCTGGCTGCTCACTATCCCCACTCCTGAGCTGCCCTCTTTCCCATTTCCCTTACACTTCTGATGCCTGAAGAGCTTATGGGGAGAATGAGACCTTCTCATTGGGAGTGGTGGATCTGCTCCTAGCTTAGCATATCAAATCATCTACCAGAGCTCCAGCAAGGCAGCTCCAGAGTGTGCTGGTAGCAATGGCACTCTGGGATGGGATATAGTGCCAAGCAAGTCATGAAGATACCCAGATTCTCTACCCAGGTCAGCCAGGAGGCCTGGGTACACACACAGTCCTGCAGCTCCTGTGCTCTGCCACTACCCACAGCAGGTACGTGGTTATAACCCCAGGTATGATTTGGGGCTGGGAAAAACCCACTTTGCGGATCTCTGCAGCTGAGCCTGTGATGGACATTGACCTGGAGCCTTGATCCAACTTTCTCATGGCTTTAGGAACAGAAAGGCACCCAGAAGTATGATAACACCTTCCATTAGGGTCAAGAAAGCCAGTGCTGAGGGCAAAACCATACTATAGAAACAGAAGCTTATCCCTTGGTGAAGAGAAGCTAGAGCATGGCTGGGCCAAGCTATTGGCTGTTTGCTGAGCTGAGATGCAAGATGGAAAAGTACAAAAAATGTACATAGTTCAAGGAGGTTAAACTCTAAGGATAAATATAAAGAACAGCACAAACAGCTGGAGCAAAACTGGAAAACCCACAGTACAGAGTGCACAGGATCATGAGAAAAAGCTTTTATAAGCACTTCTGTAGCCAGGAGAAGGCAATGGAAAGTGCTGTCTGTGTTCCATAAACAGGAGAAGTGATTGTGGATGCTGCTGAGATGGCTACAGGATTTAATGCCTTTTAAAACCACCTTCACTAAAAAGATAAATGGCTATTTATCAATGGGATGACTAAGCCAAGAACCTGCAGCAACAAAAGGGAAGAAGCTCCAGTTATCAGGTTGGAGAATACTCAGATGAGTTAAATGTTCCCAAACAGCCTGAGATACACAAGGCCAGAGGAACAGCAAGGATCTGTGGGTCTCCAGGAAACTGGGCAAGGGAGAGCAGAATGTCTTGCTTTAAAAGAGAGGGAGAGAAGAAACCAGGAACTTGTAAACCAGTCAGGAAGATATTGGGCCAAGTAATCAAACAATCTATATAAATGGATTTTGAAGAAGGAGCTGAGTAACAGCCAGGATGGATGCATCAAGAACACATTACATCACACCAGCCTAATTGCCTTCTATGGAGAGGTGATGGATTTCTGTAAGAGCAATGAACAAGGAAAGTCATGTAGCTTGTCTTTAAGCATGTTTTGACATTATCTCACATGGCTTTCTCATGCTAGCAGAGAAATTTGTCCTGGGTAAGGCTTAACATAAAGAAGCAGCATAGCTGTGGGTCACCAAAGGAATTAGGAATGGCTCCCAGGCTGAACAGAAGAATGTTACACAGCAGCTTCCCCTACTAGTCAACAGAGTCTGTAATGCCCTGGGTGATAGAAGACATGCTCCTTAACTCTGAATCCCTCAAAGCCAAGAGGTTACAATGCTCCAAGAGATTTGGAGCAGTTGAGAAATGGTCTGAAATACATTTGATGCAATTTAAAGAAGGACATTTGGAAATGGCTGAGTTCAGGTCAGTCAGGCACCACGAAGTCATCTGACTAAGCACTGAGGTGGCCAAGGACTTAACCCACCAGTGATGGTTCTGTACTGGGCAGTGGCCTTTGGCAGAAATTAGTTACTGCATAGAGAAAAAAAGGATAAAAAGCCCTGGAGAATCAGGCCCTGAACCCCATCCCCACACCAGCAGGCATCTTCCCAGGAGACACAGTGAAGAGTGTCAGATGGCCCTGAGGAACAGCAAGGGCCCATTCTCTGCCCTGCATTTGAAAGGGTCCATGGGAAGGGGCTGGAGGACAGCTATGGGAACCACTACTGAGCCAGAGATGGGGTCAAAGAGGAGAGGATGAAGGGTGGGGAAGTTGGTCAGTCCAGAGGTGAAACAGCTATAGGGAAACAGGATGCTGAATACCACTAAAAAGTGCTACAGTAGAAAGATAAAACAGCTCTGCACGTGCAGGCAGGGAGGAGGAAAAAGAGTAAAGAGCTTAAACTGCATCAGGAAAGCTTGGGCTGGGAACTGGGAGCTTCCCAACAGCCCAGGGTAGAGGGCACTGGAGCAGGTTGGTGTTGGGTGGGATGTCTGTGGGTGGTCACACATCTGTCAGGAATGACCCAGGGGGAGTTGCTGTGCCCTGGGGCAGGGGCAGGGTGCCTGTTCCCCACAGTCCTTCCCTGCCACATTTGCTGGGCTGCTGGAAGTAAGCACTAAAGCCCTGCTGAGCCAGACTGCCTCAGGAAAGCCAGCTTGCTCCCCATCCAGCAATTCAGCAATCTATTATGGGACATTGACTTCAAAGCCTGCTGCGCTGGCCTGATGCCAGCCCCTAGCATAGCCAGTGACATGTTTAAACAAATAATAGACATTTTATTTACTGAAGTATTTCCAATTTCTTACCCTTCCCCCTGTATTTTCTCCCCAGCTTATTTGCACCACCACAATCCCTTGTTTGGACCACGTGTAGGTTTGCCTTGTTCCCCTGCCAGGTCAGAGCAAGCTGGTGTCTGCACCCAAGTGCAGTTAAATTCACCTCATGCATTTCCAGCTAATCTCTAGATCAGGTCCTGGCTTGGACTAAGCTTGAGTTGAGCCCAGCATTCACTCTGCCTTAGCCTGGCTTTCTCCTGTGACTTCAGTTCCTTTTGACCTTTGCTGTTTATCCACTGCCTTTGTGTCGCTGGGGTGCAAGTGGTGGAGAGAGACCTCAGATGTGGGGTTTTTTTAGCATAATCTGAAGCAGAAGAGCTTTCAAAGGACATGAAAGCCGTTATGGTTATCTGCTTTCTGTTTGCAGAGCATCAGTTTGGAGGAGTATCAGCTAAACAACAAATGCCACTGAGTAATTATCCAGACACAGCCGCTGCTCCTTCCCTGTCACAGCTCGAAGCAGGGCATCCTTGCAAAGGAGTCTATGCTTTGCTGTGCTCATTAGTGTCTTCATTAACATGCTCTAAAAATGCATGCAGTTTGGGGCAGGCTAGACCATCCTTCCCCTTTTCCCCAGGCAACTAGCCAGTGAAAGCCTTTGAAGAGCAAGACACAGAGACACAAATGTATACTTAAGCTGTAAAATATATGACACTTCAAGGATACTCTGGATTGCTTGAAGTCTTGTAAGCATACTCATTTTTCAGAGTCATGTTTCTTCTGCTAGCCATTTATTACCACAGGAGACTCAGGGCAAGTGATTTGGAGTGTGTTTAAGTTCTGAGGAGCACTTCTCCATATTTCACATTCGTTCCTCCTCCCAGCAGTCCTTCTCCACGTGACTGCCAGCATCTTTGGGAGATTAATGGAACAAACTCCCGGGCTCAAGCAAAGGCTGCATGGCCGATTGCTCCCTTTTCCATGGATGTTCCTCCAGCTTGGTCAAGGCTGGATGGTGGGTGCTTGGGAAACCAGTGTGATTTCCCCAAGAAGTGATGGCATCGCAGATTTTGTGATGTGCTCTGGAAATGGCTACTTATCTTATCTCTGCCTTCAGTGGTATTTAGGGCAGCCTGAGTGCAGTCAGATAAGGGGGCAGTGGGAGCCTGGCCCACTTTAGCCTCTCGGATGTTTTATGCCATAATGGCTGAGCTGCCCTGAGGAGCTAAAAGCCAGGCTCTCTGATGACAAGTGTGGTCTCCCTGGGGACTGGCTCCAGGTGACAAAGGGCACAGGCATTCCTCCTGCACACTTGCTAAGGAGTTAGGCTCTGGGGGTCCTGTTTGCTGCTGGCCCTGCTCTAAGCTCCCTGCCTTGAGCTGGAGTGGAGACCAGCCAGCACAGCCAGGAGTGGGCTGCAGACCTGGCCTGGAGGAGAAAAGAGCGGCTCAGCTAGCTGGAAGGGCTGCCAGTTCCATACTGAACTAAGCACTGGGCACAGCCTCTTGTAAAACCCAGGGCTGTTGTGAACCCCCACAGCTCTGGGTGCATCACTGTCAGGCTCTACCACTGCCCCTCTGCCCTTTTAAACCCCCATGCCTGGAGAAGGGTGCTGCACAGCCCTTGTGAACCCTGGCTTGGCCCCACCAAGCCTGGCAGCCAGGGAGAGACCCTGACCCTCAGCAAGCCTGGGTGGGGGATACCAGAGGAGGGGACAGGGGTGGGAGGTGCTTTCAGGCCCGCAGTGCATGCAGTGGGAGCCCACCTGCCCCCTCACTGGGGGGCTGCAGGAGTTACCTTGGCTCTCTCCAGACTCTTTCGCTGCTCATGGAATGCAGATGGGCTTTTCAGTGCTGCAAGAGGAGAGAAAGAGGAGCAGTCAGCACAGGAGTGGAAGCAAGCAGCCACCAGGATATTCAGCAACAGCATTTTAATGAGTGCTATAAAAATAGCAAGGCAAACTAGCCCTTCTCTTTATTGTGCTGCCTAAAAATAACCCAGGGAAGCTCAGGGAATCCCGTGCTCTCAGCCAGCCCATGGCAGGAGTGCAGGGGGGACGAAGAGCACGGGGAGCGCGGGAGGCACGTGGGCAGGGAGGGGGTGCAGCCCTGGAACCGTCAGGCAGCAGATGCAGATTTCCCCTGGAGTGCTTCTGGCAGGTCGTGGGAGGCACCACAGCCCCAGGAGACTGGCCTGGGCAGGGCAACAACCAGAGACAGGACCTCACCTGCAAGGAAAACCTGCGGATGACTGAGGCTTGAGGCAAGCAGGAACACCACAAGGACCTGCCTTGCCTCCTGGGGCGCAGCCTCCAGCGAGGGTATTCCAAGGCTATTCCCTGAAGCTGTGGTCCTGTGTCCCTCCTCCGTTGCTGACTACCCCTCCATCTCCTTTGGGTTTCCCCTCACTGGAAATTTGGGCAATTCCCTTGCCCAGAAGCTTCTGTGTGACACGGGGCCTCCCTAAGCAACTGCCTGGCCAGGTACCTGGCAGCAGGTCAGCATCCCTCTCACCATCTCCTGACACCAGGGAGGATTAACTCAGAGGGGCTCCCAAAGGGAAAGCTAGCAACCCCTGGCTCTTGGACCAGTGCACACCAGTCCCATGGAGCAGTCTGCACTGGAGTCATGGAGGAGCTTGCACGTTTCCTTATGCATTCTGGTTCAGTAGAAATCAGAGCAGGATTTGGACAGTGAAAGGGTTAGTATCTCTCAGATTCCACAAAAGATTATTGTCTGGCTGTGTAAGCAAGCCAAATGAACTGCTCCCATTGGGAGGGGGGAGGGAAAGGTGTCCTGACCCATACAAAGTCTGCTACAACTCTTTGGCAACAAAAATCCCCGTTCTGTCTTCTGAATGGGATCCAACAAGGACAGAAATCACTCTCACACAGGACATGTTATCCTCCATCAGCCCAGAGGAGGATGAAGAGAAGCCTGAGGGGTGGCCAGGAAATATTTGGAGGCCCTCTGAACTGGCTTTTGGTAGGCAACACCCAAGGGAACCCCCTCTCCCCCCACCACCACCCTCCAGTGAATCAGAGTAAAACCCAGAGGGCACCTTCCTGCTCCCAGCACCTGGAAAGCAGACACACAGACAAGCTGAGCGTGACTGTGCCATGCTGCAGTGAGCAGCCACGAGGACTGGTGACAGCTTCATCAAGCAAAATGAGATGGGTGCACACGAGAGGATGAAGTTAGCAAGAGAGAGGGGTGTTCACAGCCCTGCTCGCTGCGACGCTCGGGCACTGGGAGTGTGCTGGGGGCACTGGCCATGCTAGGCAGGAGGAAAATGTTGCAGAATTTAGTCATTTACCAAGATTTTTGGAGGAATTATGTGGATACTGCAGCTTGGATTAGTCTGCAAAACAAATAAAGATGTCGCTAGCACTGGTTCTTCAGACAACCTGTCAAGGGATGAGATGTCAGCTTGGAACGGCTGTGTGTCTGGAGGCAAGGGGGCAGAGCTGCTGGGCTTGGGGGGAGGTAAATCTTGGGGCTGTTGCCTCAAAGGTTTGAGCTAGAGGATGCAAGAGGGTCTTCAAGCACAGCTATTTCTGCAGCCCATCACAGTAGGGGAGACCTTGCCTTGAAGCATCCCAGTCCTGCAAGCTGCCTCCCCCCCATTTTGGGTAGGTGAGCAGGGGCTGGCTGGGGCCTGGGGTGGGTGTGGGTGCAGATCTAGAGGAAGGGTCCATCCATGCTCAGCCCTGCAGCCTGCCTTTCTGCAAGGGGCCTCACATGCTCTTGATTTAAAATGGTTTTGCTGGGTCTGCACCATGTGCCCAAGAATGGGTCAGGCTCTGCTCTCTCCTGCACCCCTGTGCATGGGGAGGGGGGCTCTGTCCAGCCAGCCTGCACCTCCCCTTGCTCTCAGAGACTCCTCCATACAAAGTCATGGGGCTGAAGGACCTGTAGACTGCCCTTGCTTACTGGTTTGTGTCTGTCTCTATTTGTAGAGCCTCTCTCAGTAGTATTGGTTGTTTTGCCAAACAGCTGTTCAATTTACAGCCTGAAAACAGCTGAGAACCAGAGTCCAGCTGTGAACCTGAGGTCCTGTGCAATGCTACTGCCTTCTGCTCCTGAGCATCCTCCTTTAGGCAGCTTCCTGCCTTCTCCAGTGATGGGGCCATCTGAGGCTTTCCCATGTCTTAGAGGATCCTCCAAGGGAGTGTGAACAGAGCTCAGGTATGCAGTGCCTTTCATCTTGTCCAGGCACACCAAACACAGACTGGGCTTTGGTAAGGACAATCACCTCACTGCTCTGTGTCCAGGTAACACTGAGGCTTCTCCCTGCATTATTCACTTGGATACCAAAATCCAGCCAGCTTTCCTGGACTTCCTCCAGTGCTTCATGCACGCTGCACTGCTGAACAGCTCATCAGGATCTGTGGATAGCCACCACCTCCTACAAGGGTTTCTGCAAACCCTCAAAGCATCATCCAAAGCTATTCTGTTACTCTCACCCTCACCTTCCTTCTCTCTGGTCTCTATAAAATGGATCAATTAGAAAAACAAAGTTTCTCTGTCCTGGGATTGTATTGGCAGCAAACATATGCAATGAGCTGCAAACAACCCTTGTGCAAAATCTGATGTGTGATGTGGGACAAAGGGCATGTTCCAAGCCTGGTGCCAAACCTGACTCTCACCACAGAGACCAGCAGTGCCCATCTTTTATCTTCCCAGAGGGGCTGTGCTCAATCACTGTGGGTTACAGCCCTGTGGGTTCATCCCTCACCCTCCTGCAACACGTATGAACTGAGACCCTGTGCTGGTGCACCTCCCAGAGCCCACCTCCCAGGACTTCCTGGTCCTGAGAGACAACAGGCCATGGCAAGCCATGGTTAAACAAGGACTGCACGAGCCCATGCCATGGGGAAGCTGGCTGGGGCTCCCATGGATTAACTGCCATGTCTAACCCTTCCTCCTGAGGTCCAACCCAGCAGTCAAATTCTGCCTGTTTGCTTTTAGCATGGCAAAGGTGCCTTTTCTTCTACTACTTTCAGCAAACAAACTGTGCTCAGGCTTCCCATAATGGCCTTTGTGGGCAGCAACCAGGCTGAAACAGTCAGCCCAGAAGGTGGGAGGGTAAAGAAGCAGCAAGTAACAGGAAAATACCCTTTGGTTGCCATCAAACAAATCTGCCCTAATAGGTCAGGCACACAAACCTCTGAGGTGGCCCTGCAGCTCTGTGCAGGTGTGATGGGCTGTCCTGCACCTTGGCTGAGCGTGCTGCTTCTACAGAGCAGACTCAGCAGCTCAGGGGCTGTTGGACAGTTGGTTTGGCCATTGTTTTGCCAGTGCTTGTGATGCTGGAACACATATTTTGCTTAAAGGTCCAACTCCTGGAGGCCTGTGATTGAAATGCCCTTAGGGTGCAAACAGCCTAAAACCTGCCCTCTGGGGCAGGGGGTTGGAGCTCTGTGATCCTTGGGGGTCCCTTTCCACCCAGACCAGGCTGGGATTCTATGAAAGAAGCAGAAGAAAACTGAAAAAAACCCCATTTATCAGCTTTAAAACTGTGGGATCATCGTGACAGTCATGATTTTGGTCATCCCACCCAAGGTTTCTTAATGCTCCATACTGGCAATACTGGACTGAAAGGTGTCTGCTGCTCCCTACCCTGACATGATCCTTTGGCTGCAAGAGAAGGGCAGAGGGATGGGCAGGGTGCTGCAAGCAGGGTGATGGCTGTGCTCTTGCTGAGTTGTTCTGCTGTTTAGACAAGAGCTGCAGCACAGTCTTCAAAGTTAGCCAGAAGAGACAAAAGTGGCACAGCCTCTGGAGAGTCATGATACCAGCACTGAGCCCCAGGGGCCCCTGATGAGACAGAAAGGATGATCCTCTACCTGGCTCCCAGATAATCACAGATTCATACATAAGGAGCTTGAGCTAAGTCAGGATGGAGTTACCCATCAAGCAGGGCCCAGCTCCCAACATCCTTTCTCCAGTAGTGCTACTGGTTTCATGATGCACCTGTGGGTGCAGAAGGGGATCACTGTCACTCCTGGGGTTCTAGCATCCAGCTTTTGGAAGCTGACAGATTACATGGCAATGGTGGCATCGAGCTTGTCCTCAGGCTTGGCTGCCAGGCTGGTGAGAGAGGGGAAAGCATGGACATCACCCTGCAGCAGGCAGGCCCAGGTGGGGTTCCACTGGCCCCTGGTTTTCACTGGTTTTAGTGCTTGCTGATAGCTCTGCCCTGTGGGGTCCTGTCCCTGGGCACAGATCCGCACGTGTCTCACTCAGCCAGGGGCTGCCCATCCACACTGGGACCAAGGCAGTTACCCACCACTTCGTTCTGCCACAGCCTTCCCCACCTCCTCCCTGTTCTCTGGGTCTGATCCTGACACAGATTCCTGGAGTTTCAGGAGGACATGAGGTGCTCTGCCCTTGCTGCATGAAGAGCTTTGTGAATCTTCTGCTTGGAGTTGGATATTCTTGTCCTGCTACAGTGAGCTCTGGGACAGGGAGCAGATGAATTTTTGGATGGTGCAAGCTAAGCATCTGTCCTGACTTCAGCTTGAGCAGCAGCATTATAACCTGTGTGGCAAATGCTGGGCACTACTGTACAGCACCAGGAACCGTGCTATTTCTACAGGGCAAGAGGCAAAATCCACCCTGGCAGCAATCTGCTCAGAGCTGAGAGGGTCTGAGATGGTGGCTGGTGCCACACAGTGCCCCAGCAGTGCCCCAAATGAACAGAACACAGCCCCCCTGAGCCGGGGGATGGGGGGGAGAAGGCAGAGCAGGATACTCACGTGGCATGATGCCTTGGTCTGCCAGCTGCTCACGGGTCCGTCGCTGCTGAAGCCGCAGCTGTAAAACTGAGAGAGGCAGAGGGAGCGTCAGGAGAAGAGACAGGGTCGTGCTGGGGTACTAATAATCTGTCAGGGACAATGTGTCTGGGGGTCTGTGTGTGCCACAGGGGTCTGGCACTGATCCCTCCTGTTGCTGGACCAGCCTTGGTGCAGCAGAGTGCTCCAGAGCTGCTGCATCGCCTGCACTGACCCAGCCCTCCCTCTTGCAGGCAGGCAGGACTGCTTGTGGGGCAGGCAGGACTGCTTGTGGGGCAGGCAACATCCCAGGGCTGCTGACAGACCATGACACCTGTGATGGCAATCTCAGGTGGCCATGGCTTTGGCTCAGGTGACTGCTCAGCTCTGAACTCTGAAGCTGGAGGTGGACCAGACAGTAAGACTGAGTGTGCCTGGGGCAGTCTCTGAGCTGCTGCTGCAGCTTGCAGCTCAGCAGATGCCAGCTCAGGGTCTGCACCTCTCTCTTACAAACAGGGCTGGAGGATCCTTGGCACCATCCAGACCACCACCACTTAGGTGCTTCCTGAAGAGGACTTAAAGCCTGTGGGAGCTGTGCCTGACCCCAGCTCCATTCCTGTCCCTCACTGTGTGTCTGGAGGCCTGAGCTCTGAGTGCTGCCAGTGACTCACTTTGAGGATGCTGTCACCAACCCTGGCTGGGAATTAGGTTTTCCTGGAAAAATCTCATTTTTCAAGCAAAGTGCTCTGTTAACACTTCAGAGAATGGTTGTGCTGGTGAGACAATCTTGGTCTCACACTCCCCCAGCATCCATGTTCCCTGTTTGCACCAACTCGGGTGGTGAGAAGACCAGGATGACCTTTGTAGGTCACTTCCAACCCATTCTGAGTACCCTAAGGGAGCAGTCATGCACACTGGTGACCCTTTGGCACCAAGCAGTGCTGGCTCTGTCAGCTGCCATCAGCAGCTTTCAGCAAACCTGCTTCCTCCTATGGCACCCCATGGGGAGACATCCCTCCCCAGGTGATGTGAGGGATGCTGGAAGGATTCCAGTGACTTTGCTTGATGGCTTTTCCTCTTAGAAATAATCCTCTCTTCTACACTAGCCCCACGTCCCCTCTAGCAATACAGCTTCCAGAAACATCCTCTGCAGTCTGATGGCCCCAGCTCTGAGCTCTGCCCCTGTCTTGCAGTCATGATTCATCCTCCTGCCTAGGAGCTGACCTCAGAGCCAGAGGACAGTTTGGGTCGTGCCTGGCCTGGTGATGCACTGGAAAAGAAATGTTTGACTCTTCCCTCCACCCCAGCAGCAGACCTGGCCTTCTGCACCAGTCTGCAGGAGCACTTTGAGTCCAGTGCTCAGCAGCTGCCCAGGACAGGGCTTTTATCACCTGCATCAGAGCATCCCCCATGCTGGGGCATTGCCAGAGCCCCCATAGCTCCCCCCTCTCTTTGGGGAATTGGCTTTGACAGCACAGGGGGCTGAGCATCATGGAAGCACGTTGCCCAGGGAGGTGGGGGAACTGCCTTTCTCACAGGGTTCAGGGCTCAGGCGGGCAAAAGCCGTGGCTGACCTGACCCAGGGCTGGTGACAGTTTGTCTCTGAGGAGGAGGCTGGATCAGAGCCCCCATCCCTCCCCCCCAACACTCAGGTAGCAGCCAGGGCAGGTTCCCTGGAAGCACTGAGGCTGTACAAGGCTTTCTCAGCTTTCAGCTTGGCCTTGAGCTGAGCTGAGCTGCCCTGGGGAGCTGCAGGTGCACTGCTGCTTGTGGGGGTCTGGCCTGGCATCTATCTATCTCCGACAGACCCTCTGGGAGGGTCCCTACTGAGGCAGCATCCCAACTGCTTTGGCTCTTCCCAGATCTCTGACGTGCTTTCAGGTGGAATCCCAAGAGTCACTGGCATCCTCCCTGCCTGGGTGGCACCAGTCCCTTTGCTCTGGCTGGGAACCACACTCACAAGCAGCACAACTGCTCTGCTCTCTGCTTCCTCTGAAATGAGTTTCTAGCAGAAGCAATGGCCAGTGGCTGCCTGCTGATCCCTGCACCAGCCAGTGCTCCTACCTGCGTGGGGAGCGGGGCCAAGACGTGACAGTGATGGGATCAGGGGTTTGACAAACCACTGGAGCTGGCACTGCCACTGAGAAAAGCAGCCACACATCACATCCCCCCTGCCAGCCACCCCAGCAGCTCATCCCTGCCCTTCATGGTCTAGCGCTGGGGTTTTAGGAGCCTGAGTGCAGCTGAATGGGGCACGGGGTGGGGACCGCTCCGCAGGGGCTGGGGGGAGTTGGGAGCAAATTGGGAATGGAGTGATGGGGAGGAGGGACACCTGTTTGCAGCAGCATCAGCAGCAGCATTCTTGCTTGTCAGACAGCAGCTGAGCCCATGTGAAACAGGTGTCTGTCCATGGCCATGGTGTGTACCAGAGCAGCCTGGCCACTCGCCCCTGCTCCCGCGCCAGGAGCGGCCCTGCCTGGGACACTGACAGGCAGAACTGCTGCCTGCTTTGGAGCTGGCCTTACAGAGGGTGTCTGAGGCGTTCTCCTGTGGGAGAAGCTGCCCAGTGGGACATGCACATGGGACCCTCTGGCTGTCCAGAGCCCCAGCAGGACAGGGGCAGGGCTGGTTTGGGGGCAGGGTGCGTCCGTGTGGCTTGTGCCTGGCTCAGGGCTGGGGCTGTTTGTGGTGGCTGCACCAGAACTGGTGCTCAAAGCTCCAAACATCCTGGGAGCCAGGGGCTGCTCCTTCCTGGCTGAGCAACGGGCTGACATCAACTCCTGCTGTGGGAGCTGCACTTGGGAGAATGTGGGGCTGCTGGGTGACAAGGCAGCCAGCCTCCCGGGTACCACCACTGCAGGGTGAAGCACAGGCTCAGCAGCCCATCACAGGGACTGCTTTTCTGGGGCTGCTGTTTGCAGAAACACCTTAGGCAGGCTCTGTCCAGAGCTCCCACACATCCTCCTTCTCCAGCAGAGTGAGGTGTGTTTCAGTCTGTGCTGTAACAGATGCCAGGCTGACAGGGAAACACACCTGTCAGCTAAAGCACCGAGGTTTGGGATGCTGGACAAACCAACCCAAGCACAAGCTGATCTCCATCAAGCCAGTGTGTTACAAAACCTTCATGAAATCGCAGAGCAGTGTCATCAGCTGCAAAGAGGCCGTGGTGTGGACACACACTGATTGTGAACTGCCTGAGTTCCCCATCTGAGAGGGACAGATGCACATGGGTCATCTTCAGACACCAGGAAAATGAAAATAAAGGTTCTGTCAAAATGCCCACCAAGACCTCCTCTCTCCTGCCTCTGTCAACCTGCTGATTTTGGTCCCACAGGCAGTCAGAATAAATTCCTCTCCCCTTTCCACCAGCTTCACTCTCGCCCTGTGTGTGAGCAGGAATCCTTTCCCTCCACACTTAGAGCTGGGCAAGTCTTCTCTGCAAATTCACATGCCCACGATGAGGACTGGACTCTACCCCACGCCAAGCCATGTGCAGCCATATTTAGAGTGTTAAACTTTCACTTCTCACCAATTATCTGAACTACCACTGATGTTATGCAGATGTCAGCCTTGTAAACTCGCTCTCCGTATCACCAGGCAGAAAAGGTCAGAGTTAAGGTTAGTCTGCCTTTGCCAGCTTTGCTGGCTCTGCCCCATGACAACACCTCTCTGCTGCTGGAGTACAATCAGTCTGCATTCAAAGCAGGAGATCTCTTCACATAAATGATCGTCTCTGGGAAGAGTTAAATAGGTTTCTGGAACAGCCCTTAGATGTCCTAGCTGATTTAGTGCATTCCCATCGATACTTGGAGCTCATGGGGCAGCATGGCAGGCTGGAAGGATCATCATCCCTGCAGAATTTGTCAGGATGACCTCAGATCAGTGTATTTATCTCTGGCAAAACAGACAAAACAAACAGGCACACAAATACTCCAGGAAGGGAAGGGGGAAACCCAAAGGCCTGAAGTGTGATAGTGGTTTGGTCCATCTCCTCTGGAGTTGTTCCTGGTGCCCAGCACCAGGGTAGCTACCATCTCCCCACACTGCAGAGCCATGCTGGTCCCTCGCTGCGGGCCACCAGAGAGAGAAGAGCAGGAGAAAACACTAGGGGACTCAAGGGAGGATTGCTGGGCACTGTGTGAAAAACCTGCTGCCTCCACCACATCAGCCTTTCCTGGGCAAACGCCTAGTGAGAGACTCCTAGCATATCTGGCCCTTGAGCCCTGTCCTCCCTCCACCTTCGTTCCACCTTCTTGCAGTTGCCATCTCCTCACCCCTCTTTCTGCCTGCTGTGTGCCTCAGAGATTACAGGGATTCTGGGATGAGGAAACAAGGAGCAGGTAATAAATCTCTAGCACCCTTTAACAGCCACACATGCAGAGTCACAGCTCTTTCAGCGGCTCAGTATGTACAGGAGAGACAGCAAAAGTGAAGTCACTACGATTTAGATTTACCTCAGCCCTCATTAACATTGGCCTGGAATCCTTCAGAAGGGATTCGGACTCGTCATGAGTCACAGAGCACAGCTAATCCTTCCCAAACCTGGGGAGCAAGCAAAGCCTCACACCTGCCCGTGCAGCACCGTGTCCAGGGCAATGTGAAGCCTCGGCATTTCAGGGCACGATCCCTCCCAGCCTGTCCTCTGTGCAAGCCACTCATCTCTCTCTGTAAACTGCTGGCATGTCACAGCCCCTGAGCCATGCAGGTGGTGGGGCTGTGGTGCGGGGCTGTGGTGTGGGGCCATGGTGCAGGGCCATGGTTGGCATGTCACAGCCCCTGAGCCACGCAGGTGGTGGGACTGTGGTGCGGGCCTGTGGTGTGGGGCCATGGTTGGCATGTCACAACTCCTGAGCCACGCAGGGGCCTGTGGTACAGGGCCGTGGTGTGGGGCCATGGTGCAGGGCCATGGTTGGCATGTCACAGCGCCCGAGCCACGCAGGGGCCTGTGGCACAGGGCCGTGGTGTGGGGCCGTGGTCAGCATGTCACAGCCCCTGAGCCACGCAGGGGCCTGTGGTGCAGGGCCATGGTGCGGGGCCATGGTTGGCATGTCACAGCGCCCGAGCCATGCAGGGGCCTGTGGTGCGGGGCCGTGGTGCGGGTCTGTGGGTTGTGGGAGATGTTCATCCTGCTGCCAAGCACAGGGAGGACAGTAAATCCCAGTAGCACACCTCCTGCCACCCTCGTGGGACTTTATAGCTACACGGGTTGGAGAGAACACCCTGTCCCATAGAGACTCTGCACCCAAGAGGTTTAACCCCTTCAACCACGAAATGTTAGCCTTTCCTTCTCTCTTCCCCACGCTCCCAAAGCTCCAGCACAAACTGAAAGCATTGGGATGGTTTATTTGTGTTCCTCAGCATCCTCCTGCCTGCAATGAGCAGGCCTGTGCTCTGGCTGTGCCCCTCATCACCTGCAGCCGTGCCGGCAGTGGGGCGAGCGAGGCGCAGACAGGCGCTTGGGCCTTTGGCAAGCCCCACACAAGCAACGTGAACAGCCAGACCCATCTTGTCAGATGGGAAATGGATCTTTCAGCAGGCATTAGCGAGGGATGGCAGCTGTGGGAGTAAGTCATGAACCAAAGAATGCCCCACGAAGCGACTGCCCTAGAAATGCTGAGAGGCAGAGGATTTATGGACGGAGAGGCCCGCAGAGTTTACTTTTACTGGAGAATCATTTGAAAAATATGTTTAGAGATCCCACTGCTGGTTCCATAATAAAGCCAGCTTACAAATAAACCAGAAATGAGCCTTAAAAACAATACTGGTTCATTTGAAAAGAATGCAGGGCCGTGTAACGCAGCCCATCCTCCTTCCTCAGAAAGGTGGCAGTGTTGCTTTGTAGTTGCTGAAGGAATTGTTATAGGCTGGGATTTTTTTTCCAATGAACAGCAACGTACCATAATATACCAACAAAATCTAAAGAATGACTTAATCTAATGAAATGTAAGATCAGAGATATGGAAACCACACCAAAGCCCTGGACCCAAGCTTTGTATAATTCAGCCAGACTAGGACACTTGTGTTTGCACACACACTCTTGGGTTCTCAACCAACTGCCAACTCTGTATTTGCTGAGAAAACAAAGTTTAAGTTGACCACCCAGCTATCTAAAAGATCCTGATAACACCACTCATATCTACCATCGGTATCATAAATCTCTAATTTCATTATCTACAATGTACAAGGAGGCAAAAACACCCACAGCACGGGTGACATGCCAGACGGGGTGCCTGTTCCAACGTGACTCCCCTGTCCGGTTTTACAGCGTCCCGTACGGCACACGCAGCTGGTTTGTCTGAACATCCCCACAGATAATATTCCCAGGGAGAACTTCACCTCTGGGAAGGTCAGAGAAAGCCCCTCAAGGATGTTTTCTGACGGTACCAGCGATGTTACAGGATGTTATGCTCATTAAAAAGGTTCCAAGTAAAGATCCGCGCTCACGAACACGGCATACTTACTATAAATACAGCCAGTGAATAAAGGCACGAACATCCAGCTCTGATTTAGCAGTGACTGTCCCATAGTTCACCTTCACTCACCTTCACTCTCGCTGAGGGTCCTCTGAGAAGCCCCTTCCCAGCGCTGTCCCTAACTTGGGAGGCGGAGGCATGTTTTCCTTGCGAGCCACCCGAGAGCAGCAATCAATTGAGTGGCTCTGGTTTTATTTCTCTGATGATGTCACTTTAAATACTTTTCATGTTCCATTTGTTATTTTTACTTCTAAAAATGACGCATTTCTTCAAACTCATTTTTCTCCAATTAGTCACAACTTAATGGAACCAAGTCAGCTGCCTGCCTGTCAGGGGAAGCCTCAGGCCCATCCTCGCTCCCATTACTGCCACGGACCCGCCAGAGCACCTGGAATATACTGATGGCTTCAGGAACCTTGTTTATCCCAGATGCCCTTCTGGCTTCCTGCCCAAACCCTTCACAGCAGGGCCAGGGCAGGAGACCTGGGAGCTCAAGTTTTACCGCTATAAACCACAAACACAACTCGAAGACAACGAAAAACCAGGGAGGGGGGTGGAAAGAAGCAGCGGAGAAGGAGGAAGATGCATCTCTCTGCGGGCAGAACAGCCTCTGCAAGAGCAAAGCTGTGACAGCTCCACGACCCCCTGAGCGCTCTGCTCACATGCTGCTTCTGGATGTTTAATGCAGAACAGCCCGTGGGTACAGCTCGCCGGAGAGAGAAGGTTTAAGAGAAATCTCAAGGTTTCCCCTACCTGATCTGAACTTGCTCCGAATCAGCAAGGAGTGCTCAGACCCCAGGAGCGTCATGGTGACTCGGGGACGGGATCCAGACGCCCCTCACTTAAACCATTAACTTCCTCCACAAGAGAACAGCCGGCCAGACCACAGCTAGTGCTCAGGGCTCCTCCAGCGCTCAGGATTCCTCCAGCTCTCCTGGGCTCGCTGGGGGCTTTTACAGCCGGCTGGAAAGAAGCAGCAAGCGGCTCCTGAAAGATTTGGTCCCATCCAGCACTGCCCCTCCACAGACACCAACTGCTGCCCCTCTGCTGCGTGGAGCCTCCTCCCGCCCGGAGTTTACTACCAGCAGCTGGGTGTCCTGCCTGATGTCATCGTCTAGCGGGGAGCAGCGACTATCGGGAAGGGTCTGAGCACAGACAGAAGTTTGATATCTGATACTAATTACTACCGGCCGGGACGCAGCCAATCAGGGCTCTCCCCGGCCCGGGACGGCTCGGGCAGCTCGGAGTATCAACAGAGCCGGAGCTTAACCCTTTGCTGCGAGGGGCACGGCGGGACCACGGCACGGCACGGCCTGGGGGCGCTGGGTGCCCCTCGGGCAGCGGAAGGGCTGGGCGCAGGGCGGGTGGCCCAGGTGAGGGGTGGCTGGGTGCAGGTCCTCCCTTCCCATCAGGGAGCCCGAGGAGGTGCTGCTGCCTCTCGTGGGGGTGCTGGAGCAGGCAGCGCCCTGGCGCTGCACTGGGAGGGATGAAAGCGAGCACAGGGGTGCTCAGGTCTTTCATCCGTCTCTCCCTCCTGTGCTCAGAGCTGTGCTGCAGCCTGAGCATCTCCATCAGGATGCAGCTGCAGGATTATCCACCCAAGGTGCCCCCAGACCCGTGGCTCGGGTGGCACAAGCTGCAGGCACTGAAACGCATCTCTCCTGCTGCACAGGCACGCAGAATAATGCCACACGGGTGAGGCAGGGCTGAGGCTTGACTCAACGTTCCCTACACTACAGGTGCACACAGCAGCCCCAGGGAGGCTGGGCACAGCCATGTGCAGGACATGGGGGTTTCTCCACCCACCAGGCGCTCTCAGGGAAGGAAAACTTTCTGCAAGCACATAGAGACACAGACCCTTTGAGCTTTTCTGTCCCCAAGCCCACCTCTGGGTCACCTGAGGGAAGTGGAAGGAGATGAACTGATGGCACCTTTGGCCTTGTGAAAAATGGTACAGGTCAAGCTGAGTCAAGGATGGGTCTCAGCTTCCCTCACACATGGGTCTCACCTGGGGAACAGCCACTGCCTGCAAGTTCCCACCTCCAGTCTTCTGAGTCCAGTGGGAGAGGAGTGAAGTCTCTGATTCTCTAATTGCTAATGCTGGGATCTCCACTGTGGGGATCCAGTCTCTGGGCCGGTGATTTCCCTGCTCTGGGTGTTATTTACATTTACTGATGCTGAATTTAATCTGATGTTATCTTTCAGGCATTCAGCAGGGTTTGCTGGAGGTTTTACTTCCAACAGCTTCAGTCACATTGAATCATCAGCCCTTTTCCCTGATGCTTCTGGTGAAGAACCCGCTCCCAGCACAGGTGCTTTGGTGCTCCACAACCAGCCTCACTCAGATGTGAAAGACACCAACTCATTCTTGTCTTTAACAAGTCCTTAGAGCCTGGAAGGCTCTTCCTCTCACTGCCTGCAAGCTTGGAGCTAGAGGTGTCTGAGGGGAAACCTCATGGAAAGGCTGGTGGAAACCCACAGGCACTTCTGAGGGATTGCTGGGTATGAGAATAGAATTCCTCCATAGTTCTGTTAAACCCACTGAGCAGATCACAAACTGGAATGAGTACTGACCCATTTACAGTTCCTTGGGCCCTCAATGGAGCTTTTTAAAAAATGACCAGTGGAGACATTGCAAGCATTGAATACTCCAGAGTTTTGCAGCCCTCCAGGACTACCAGGTTCCAGAGATTCATTGCTCCTCCTTTCACATATTTCTTCTAAACCCACTTGTGATGCTCTTTCAGCAGCTCTTAAATCAAGTTTGCAGGAAAGACAGAGCCCAGCTTACTACTGGCCCTGGAGCTCTTATTACCTGGTCACCATCCTTTCCCCCTCTTGCTCTTCTGCTGGTGCTGCTCCTCCCTCCTTGGGATGCTCTACATAGTAGGCCAGTTATCTATCCCAAATGGGGGCCCTGCCCTTATCAAGCCAGGTGAGAAAGGTAAGGTCAGTTGCACAGGTGCTTGGGGGAGAAGCAGGTCACCTCATGAGCTCCACCAGGCACCCTCCCTGGTTGCCCACCTGACATCCTCTCAGAGAATTAAGCAAAACCCAGTGTGCTATGTAGTGTCCATTTGAAGCAGAGACAAGCCTGTGATAGAATTGACAGTGAAGGAGGCCAGTTAGTCAGACTGTTAATCAATGTCCCAGCCTGGCTGGGCCAGGAGAAACTTCTCCTGCCACCTTGTGAGCACTGTACACGTGCTGCACCCACACTGGTACCTCCATGGGAGCAGTGACGTGGGCTTCTGGGGTGGTGCTGATCCCAGGACCTGTGCTTACAAATCCTTTCTCCTCTCTCCAGTGCAAACCCATTTGTTGCTGACAAAGGCTGAGAGCTCAGAAGAGCTGAAAGATATTTTCTTCTCCTCCCTCCCTCCATCCCTCTCCCTCCCTTCCCTCCTCAAGGGAATCCCAGTGTCCAAACCTTGCAAGCTCTCAGTTCACTGCCCATGCTTGTTTCTTAGGAGATGATACAACCTTTGTGAGAGGATTCATCCCCACAAATGACTCCACTGCTGAATTCACAGGCCAGAGCTGGTGTTTCCCTGTGCTGGTCATGACATGAAAGTCAGCCCTGACCACATGTTCTTGTTGTCCTCAGGAAACAGAGGTAGGTTGTCTCCCATAAACCTCACCCTAGAGACAAGGGCAGGTGCTGAGATCACACGCATACTGAGCCATTCTCCTGGAGGCTATCTATCTGCTTTCAATAGCCCAGAAATAGTGACACCCTCCTCAAGGTCTTCATGTGTTTCCAGAGTTCAGACTGCCCAGTCCTCCCATGCCTTGGCCACGTCTGCCACCTCAGTCACTGTTCAGCTCTGCAAAGGGCAGGCAGGACCACCAGCTGCCACCTCTCTTTGGAGGATGAAATAGGCACATGGGTACCAAAGGCCTCAAAGATCAGTGCTGCTCCCTCTTCTGCTTCCAGCACTGCCATAGGCAGCAAACAGGGGCAGATCGACTTCATCAAGTGAAGGAGTGAGCCTTAAATACCAGAATAAATCAGTCATGATAGGGAATTCCTTTGAACTGAGAAGTCACACCCCAGAGCCATGAGGGTATCAGCTCTGGTTGCTCACCAGATACCAGGAAGCAGTCCTTTCTAATCTCCCAGCACACCCTGTTGTTTATGGTACTGATTTATTTTAAAGCAGATTGTTTGTTTCTGTGTCCATTTGCATCTGTGGGAAAAAGACCCAAATGAGCTGCTGTTTCTGTGAGATCTCTCTGGGGACGTGGAGGGGTCAGTGTGTGACACAGTGTCTGTGCCACACAAGGCCAGACTCCAGCAGGTCTCAGGGCTGTGGAGCTGCAGCCTTGGGGAGGGATGTGTGCCAGAGCCCCTGGGTGGTACTGCCAGGTGAGGCTGGGCTCTGGCTCTGGTTCTCCCAGCCTTGTGCAGGGGCTTCTCTTTGCTTGGGACTCTGCTCTGCCATCTGCTTTCTGGTTGCACAGGAGATCCAGCCCTGCACCAGAGAAGACCTGCCATCTGACACGTGTCATCCAGTGGTGATGCCAGGGTCCTTCTCAGCACTGCCAGCAGCAAACCCCTGAGTGCAGCAAACCCAATTCACTGCAAGGGCTGGGTAGGATGCCCAGGAAAAGGTCTCACAAACAGTTTTCAGCTGTCCAAGCAGACAGTTTTTCCCCAAAGCTGGTATCCTGCCAGTCACATCTGCTCAGACCATCCCTTCCCAGCCCAGTTTGCCTCTGGTTCCCCTCTAGCACCTGGCAGCTCCATTTGGAGAACAGCCTTCCTGTCATGGCCTTAACTCCTTGAATCCTCACAGCATGCTCTGAGAAGATAACCCTGGTGGGATGAAGCCATGACCTTGACTCTCCCCATCACACATGTAGACTGGTTACTGCATGCTTGTGTAGCTGTGCTGGTCCTGTGGGGAGGTCCAGCTCCACTGGCAGAGTTGTGTGCTGAATGTCCCCAGGCTGGGATAACTGGGCATTAAAGGAGGAGGAAGGCTGGAGAGAGCCTTTAAAATATGTTTCTCAGGAGGAGTGTGTTCTACCATTCATAACCAGTACCACCCTGGTAAATGGAGCACAGGACAGGCATTACTGGGAAGCCAGTAGCCAAGGCTCATACAGAGCTCGCACATCCTTTGAAGACACCTGCTGTCAGGATGTCATCTCCTTGACAGGGAGTGGGAGAAGCAATTTTTCCTTGAGGGAGACCTTCACAATGAGCAGGTGAACTGCCTGTTAATGAGTCCCAATGAGGGACACAAGGGTCCCTGAAGTCACCTGAAGGTAGGGCAGGTGTGAATCTCCTGCTCTGAGACTGCCCCAGCATAGAGCTGCCTGTTGGACATGACCTTCAGGAACCTGCAGAGAAATTAGTTTCTCTTTGCATGCCTGAGACAGCCCAGGAGTGAATTGCCCAGGGTAGAGGTCCTCTGGCTCCCACATGGCAAAGAGTCAGGATGCTCCTCTCCATGACCCAGGACAGACACAGCTTTTCTGAGCTGGAGCCAACAAAACAGCAGTGTGTATCACCATGCAGCAGAGGTGTTCTCTGGGGAATAGCTCAGAATGATCCTAGCTTGGTCCTAGCTCAGGGCTTAGCCCAGAGCATGGTAATTCTTTGGCCAGGAAGCTGTGAGCATGGAAGGTCCAACACAGCCCAGCCCTCACCTTCTGACTGCACCAGGCCCTGGCAAGCACCACCACAGCAGCATCTGCCTACCTTGAATCTGGCACTGCTTGCCAGGCAGTGGGCTGCTGTGCCACCTCCCTTTCTCCTCCCAGGGCTCGAGGGCAGGAATTTATGGGGGAGATGTGGTGAGCTCTTCCCATTCTGACAGGCCTTGCTTGAATTTGAGCTGTGAACTATTTATCACAGTGCTGTGAGCATCCAAGCAAGGTCCCTCAATTTATGATGCTCCAGAAGGTATTATGCAATTGACAGCATGGACACAAAGACCCTTCTGCACACTCCTAAAGCTCCTATGAAGCTGCACGATCTTTTCATCCTAATATTTACTTCTTTGTAAATATGCTAAATTCTCCCATCCCAACTCAAACCAGAGAGATCAGAGAATGAAACTGGGGAGATGACAGAGCTGTTTAAAGATTATGTAAAATGTTTTTTACTGGGATAAATATTTGATTGTAAAACTCTGCTGGCTGTGTTTACTGAGCAGGGATGGGCAGTGAGTGCTGAGAGCTGCTGGGGTGGAGGCTGCCCCACTCCCTGCCCACCCTGCCCCATGCAGCCCAGGCTGTGGGGATGGTGGGTGCACTGACAGGCATCCCCATCTCCCTGGCTGTGGGCAGCGTGGGGCTCACTCCTGAGACACAGACTGGTCCTCGGGCAGCTGTGGTTGCAGCCACCCTATCCTCCCCATCCTCTTCATCATCTCCTGGAGTGTCAGGGCAGGGAAGATCCCAGGGGGTGAAGGAAGAGTTTAGGGCTCAAAGTCTCAGCCTGGTTTGGGTCTGGGAGGAGGGACACTCTCAATGGGGCAACTGGCCTGAGCAGCAGCTCTCAGGTCAGGCAGTCTGTGCTAGCAGTTCAAGGCACTTGGAGAACTCCTCTGTCCACGCTGAGCAGGCAGAAGGGCCAGTTAGACATAGACCAGGCTGGCCAGAGCACCAGCGGTCTGGTCTGTGGGATGGAAGATGCCAAGACCTGTGTCCTGACTCATGATTGTGGGGGGACACCAAGGTCAGGGTGCTGCCCTCAGTGGGAGGGACAGCACAGCACCACTGTGCCCCTGGGATGGACCCACAGGCAGCAAAGGGTCTTGTCCCCCACATCCCTGTGGGGAGGGGGACTGGGGATGGGTGTAACTGAGGGAGGGGTATGCTCTGTGTGTGCATACCTCGGTGTCCCACAGCCAAGGCAGGCACATTTCTACCTCCATCCACTGGAGATGACGGTTTGGGGGTGGTTTGCAATGGAACTGGGCAGGGACAGCAGAGCCTGGGGACTTGCTTCCCCCAGGGGACATCTCTAACACCCATGGCTGCTCTGACATCTCAGGCCAGAAGCAGGGTGCCCCAGGTGCTGCGCTCCCCTGCAGCAGTGCCCGGGCTCAGCCTCAAGTGCTGCACCTTCCTCCATCCTGTGCCCCCTGCACTGTGCAACCCCGGCCTGCAGCTGGCTGCCTGTGTCCTGCCTCCCACGTTCCTCAAGCTTCTCTTTCTCCTCCTCCCCTGAGCATCCAGCCACACAGGTCAACCCAGGCAGGAGTCCAAGCAGCCTTCACATCCCCAGAGCACGCTGCTAGATATGGTCTATGTGCTGTCTGGGCTGCAGGCTGAGTGTGTGTCCCTGGAGGGATGTCAGGGTGAACGGGGCTGCTGTTGCACACAGGGACTGCCTGGCTCCCCTGCCTTTACTGCCAGCCAAGTGTGTGTCCCTTTTGGGCAGCCCTCATCCCACCTCAGCTTTGCAGCACACGCTGAGGTGGCACTGGGTGCTCAGGAGCCTCAACCAAAGCACAGGAAGGGGAAAGCTGAGGCCATGGTGATACCTCTAAGAGCAGTGACACCTCTTCCCAGCCAGCCTGTCCGCTGGGACCACTGCTGGAGCAGTGAGGAGCATGAGAGCCTCCAGCCTGCACTGGGATGTTTCATGAGCAGCGGTGACCTTTGGCTGCTCACTGGATGGCCAGTGCAGGCAGGAGAGGGTTTTAGTGTCTGGCCTGGCTGCTCCAAGCTCTGGAGGCTGAACAGCTGGCTGGAAATGAGGGAATGAAGCACTAGCAGTGCCAGCACTGCATCCAGAGCCCCAGACTACACGCTTTGCTGACCTGTGACCCCCTCACCCTCTGCTCCCTCTGTTTGCAGACACACCCTCAGCAGTATGCAGGTGTCTGGAGGGGCTGCACAAGTCCCATTAGTCCTCAGGAGCAGCTTGCTGGCCAAGCAGCACAGAGCCCATCAGCCTGGCTGGCCCAGGGGAGACGTGCCTGAGCTCCCTGTGAGCTGCCCAGCTCCGCAGGGCCCCAGTCGGTGTGGTGACCTGGCTTGTGTTCCCCTTGCAGCCAAACCTTGGTGGAGTCACGTCTTCTTTTGGTTTTGTTATCTGTAAATGGCAGATTATGGGGCTAACCCCTTCCTAAAGCTCTTGGAAATCTCCCACCGAGCAGGGCCAGATAAGGGCTGTGTTGTTGTAAGCCCTGCAGCAGCTCCCAAGCCTGAGGTTTCACTACCGAGCAGCCTGCCCAGCCCTACCCCTGCTCCAGGATGCAGGAGGGTGTCAGGGAGTCCAGCACTTCCACCCACATCCCTCCCCTCCTGCCTGCTTCAGCTGCCTGGCTGCAGCCACTTGTTTAGTGGCTCAGCCCTAAAGAAGGAGCAGGGTTTTGGGGAGGGGGTGTGTTGGGCACTGGTGATACGAGGCAAGGCTGGGCCCAGGTTAGCAGCGAGCAGAGCTAAAGCCCCAGATATACATGGGATGGGGTGGGAGCATTATGGATTTCTGGAATGCCTTCTGGTCTTTATTAAAATGAAACCACAGCCAGTCCCAGAGAGCTCATCGCCCAGGCACAGGGCCAAGTATAAGTTACTTCTACAAATATTTATTTAACCATATCAATGACAAACTCTTTTGTATAAATGTTTTTATTTAATCATAATTTACCAATTATTTTAAATCAATTGTTTGCCTGGTTTCTAAACACTAATCAAGAGGCTTGCATTAGCATTACTCAGGAGGATTAGATGCATTATTTCACTGCAGCTCGTGCCATTGCTTCCCTGCCTTGGCCAGGGAAGAGGGTGCTGGGGATGGAGCCCGAATTTCACTCACACTGTTGGATTCCTGGAGGACCATGCCTGCAGTTACCCAGGTGACCTCTGGGCTCAGATGAGTTCCTCAGGCACAGGGATGCAGAGATGCTGATCCCTCCTGAGCCTCTCAGGACAGAGCTTTCTCTGGCCTCCCTGGGCTAAGGGTCCTTCCCTGATGGAGGTGCCATCCCCATCGCAGACACTCTGAGTGCCCTGCCATTGCTTACCCCTCATGCCTGAGCCTGGACCTTTCACTGCTGTGGAAGTGATTCCCCTTGGATCAGGGTATCTCACAGGAATACTGAGTGGTTTGGGCAGAACAGGAGCCTGTGGATGTCTCTGGTGTCCTGCACCTTGCTCCCAGCCCTCTGAGCTCCTCCACCTCCTCAGGAGCATCCTGGGAGGCTCCTGGCTCCCAGGAATCAGTTCCTGCAGCTCCCTCACACACGGACCTTCTCAAGCACAATCCTCTCACCTCCACCCCGACATCAGACAACACTTCAAACCAGAGAACCTGGGCCCTTCCTCAGAGCACCCTGAGACACGGTGAGGGCACAGTCTGTGCCCAGGAGATGGGCACTGCTGGGGTCCCCAGGGCCAGCCCCCATCAGCTCACCCCAGGGACCCCACTCTTGGGGAGCAGTGGGTGCAGCCACCTGCCCCTGGTGTTTATTTCTAACACTTCAGGCCCCTCAGCTGGCAGCTCAGCAGCTCCTGCTGCAAGCACCGGGCTGCACACAGGGCTCTGCTCATCCCTGTGAGGGCTGCAGGGTCTGAGCTCCCTGAGAGCACCGACTGCCCCACAGCCCCACAGCCCCACACAGGGCAGCTTCCCTCTGCCAAAAAGCCACCCCCTTCCCCGGGGCATCCGAGCTGCCTTCCTCCACCGGCTGAACAGGAGTTGTGGCGCTGTGAAGGCAGGAGAGCTGCTGCCTCATCCTGCCTGCAGCAGCCTCCCCACGAACCCCACTGCTTGAGCAGGAGAGAAAGCAGAGGCTCTGAAATGCTCCCAGCTGGGGAGGGATACGGAGGTGCCAAGGTTTGTGAAACACAGATTTGGAGATGAATAACCTGAGGAAAGCCCTGAGAGCTGCTGCTCTGCTACCGTGCTGAGCAGAGACCCTGACCTTCCAGAAAGCTCCTGCCAAGATGATAAAACCCAAATAAACAATGGGAGAAACTGGGGCAAGTTTGATCTAACCCTGGGGCTTTACCTACTATTGTAAAGATTATGAAGATGGGAATCAGTGCTCAGGGTGACCTTTAAACGTGCAAGTGTCTGGGGGTTGTGAATGCTGAGAAATAGATGGGCTGCTGGAGACAGTGCTGCATCCACTCCACAGAGCTGGGTGTCCCTGCAGTCCTACCTCTGCAGTGAGAAGCCGTCACAGCTCTGGTGATGGGCAGATTCCTACTGTTGACTTGTAAACAGTCAGGGAAGTTATTTGGACAGGGCTCTGAACTGCTGTGTAAACACAGAGCTAATGCTGTGACACAGATGAAGAGGAAACTCTTGGAAATAAAATCATTTCACACACTGCTCTAAAAGCTTTTTCCTGTCCTTTCTGATGGACAATGAACCAAAAGGAGGTGTCAGTCCTTGTTCTTTACCATTTCCTGCTCCTTACAAATATATATTTCTATAAATCAATTCTGTCTTTTTCTTTCTTTCTCTTTCTTTCTCTTTCTTTTCTCCTCTTCTTGGAAGTATTGAGGGATTTTTCAGAGCCTCATGCCTCTGGAGAAGGAAGAGACTCTGTGAGAACCCCACCAGTGCTGCCTGTGAGAGGTGATTCCTCCCTGTGCTGGTGGGAGGTGGCAGTCCTGGGACAAGCAGGGGGGCTGCTTTTAGCCCCCTTCTCTGTTGTACACAGCAGGGCTGCTGGGCTGTGAGAGCCACATTCATCCTTCCCAACTCGACTGTCTACACATCAGATGGAGAATTCCACTTTTAGATCTCCTGCACAGGTGAAGGGCAGAAGCAGATGCTGGCAGAGGACCATCTGCTCTGCTTCTCTCCCACCCTGAGCTCAGACTGGGGGGAACTGGTCTTTGGAGGAAAAGCTCTCTACACATCAAGCAGAGAGGAAGCCTGCAAGACAGCTAAGATTAGATCTTGACCTTCAGATACCTGACATGAGAGGAGATGAATCCCACCAGATGTGGCCAAGACCAAGGGACAGAGGGGACAGTTGAGCACTGGACACCACATAAAGACAAGTCTGGACAAAATGGACTTGTACAGGCCAAAGAGTGAAGTGAGAGGGATGCAGAGGTGTAGCAGGAAGAGAGCAGACTGGGATCTGTGGGAGTCAGGGACAGAGCAGTAACGAATGGTGGCATCAGGAAGGATGCACAATGGGGCAGGAAATCCTGGTGGCACAAAACAACTCACTCAGGGTGCTGCAGGACGTTTATTCTGACTTAATCTGTTTGAAGAGTGGGCCTCAGGTCATGCAGCATCCAACCTCTAATCCCAAACTGGTCACCCAGGCACATCTGGGAGTTTTAAATATACTGGGGAGCAAGAAAGGATTCCTGGGGTCTGTGCTCATTTTACACTGTGCATTTACACAGGATACTTCTCTATTTCCACGTTGTTTGTATGTTTGGGACCTAGAATATCCCACTGTGCTTCAATAAACCTGAAATGTCTTAGTGGACTAAAAGTGTCATCTGCTGTGAATGAAAGCAAGGTAACAGTGATGCTGACTTGCCTAGTTCATGCCTCAGCGAATGCTCCCTGGGCAGATGTTGACTCATACATCATTCTTGATTGGTGTTTCTTTTGAAAATAAATGTTTTATTCTGAGGAGTGTCCATACTGTGGAAACTCTGAGGAAACCAGACAAAACAGACCCTCCTTCCAAAAGATCCACTATTGTCACTAGCACTGCCCACCAGACAGATCAATACAAACATAAACTGACTTTCAAGCGCCTGCCATGACCAGGACGGCTTGTGCTGGTGCCCAAAGGTGATGGGGTGCAGCTCATCAGACCACCCATGTGCCTATCCCAAACACGGGACCTGGTCAGGCCCCACCTGGAGTGTTGTGTCCAGTGCTGGGCTCCCTGGGATAAAAGGGACAGGGATCTCCTGGAGAGAGTCCAGAGGAGGCTGAGGAGATGATGAAGGGCCTGGAGCATCTCCCCTGGGAGGAAAGGCTGAGTGAGCTGGGGCTGTTCAGCCTGGAGAGAAGAAGCCTGAGAGGGGATCTGATCACTGGGGATCAATAGCTGAAGGGTGGGACACAGGGGGCCATGGGCAGCCTCTGCTCAGTGTCTGTGGGGACAGGACAAGGGGCAATGGCTGCAAGTTGGAGCACAGGGAGTTCCACACCAACCTGGGGAAGAACTTTTCCCCAGTGATGGTGAGGGAGCCCTGGGACAGGCTGCCCAGGGGGTGTGGAGTCTCCTTCTCTGGAGAGATTCCAGCCCCATCTGGACACCGACCTGTGTGCCCTGTCCTAGGGACCCTGCTTTGGCAGGGGGTGGGACCCCATGGGCTCTGGAGGCCCCTTCCAACCCCTGTGATCCTGTGAGTCTGTGACCTGCCACCAAGCTGGGGACCAGCAGCCCAAGCCCTGGCAACAGGCACCCCCAGCAAAGCAGTGACCGAGGGGGGTTCATGAGTGAGGGGGACACATCAGAGAGTGACAGGTACAGAAGGAGAAGGGAATCACATCTTTGGCAAGGAAAGGGCTTGGATTTTTCTGTGAGGAGGGGGATTCTGTGAGCGACTCAGAGATCTGTCTTTGGGCTGAGCACAGGTAAGTTCACCAGCCTGCCAAGCTGGGGGATCTCGATGCCTCCTTCAGAGTCTCTGTTAAAGAACCCACCTCTGAGCAGAGACACAGAGGGAGCTTCACAGAGTCCTCACATTAGTGCCAGGTGAGGTTTACTGTGTTCCCAGCAAGTGGCATCTTGATACACAGGGATGTGTCTGTACCAAAGTGGGGACAGTGGGGACAGCCCAGGAGCCTGTCCTGGCTCTGGGACTGATGCTGCAGAGCCTGGCAGTGTGGGATAAGGGGAAGCAAAGGTGTGCTCAGCCCTGTCTCCATCATATAGGCTCAGAGGCATGAGCTCTGGTACCTGACCCCCCTTTGGAAAAGAAAACAGACAGGCTCTGCTCCTTTAATATGCCTTAAATATTCTGAAAATGAAAGGGGGCAGGTTAGCTTGATTTCGTTTACTCTGAGATTTGATTTTAATATAGGTTTGATAACTAAATGGAAAACAAATGTGGTGCATTAAGGGGAGGGAGCCCAGCCCAGCAGCAGGAACAGGAGCAGGGCAGGAACATTTTTCTAAAGATCCCTTCTGGAATGTTATTTTGAACTCTTCCAAACAGCAAAAGGTTTTTAGACATTGGATGTTTGGGTAAGTGCCCCTTGGGAAAGCTGGGTTTAAAATTAGTCCAGCTCTCTCACTTATTTAAACCCTTCCCTAAAATAGTGGATGTAAAATTTGGTGGGAATTCTGCTGAGAGCTTAAATTGGCCCAAACAGACGACCTAATGGAAATGACATTTGGGGAAAAAATGTGAAAAAACCTGGTTTTTCTTTCTGGCTTCCAATGACATAATCGGGACAGGGCAGGACTGCCTGCTCCTCCCAGCACAGCCCTGACCCCGGGGCTCTGGTCACCAGTTTCCCTGGTGTGGGAGAAGGAGGGAAGCAGCTGGGAGAGAGCTAAAAGAGGGAGATGACTGTATCCCCCCTGGGCTCACCCTTGGTGTGCATCACCCGGTGAGCAGGCCAGTGAACACCCACACCTCCACCTAGAGGTACGTGGTAGAGCTGTTGCTGGCTGTTGGGACACCTGTCTGGTTTCCATGCTTGGGAAAGGAGGGAAGGGAAATGGGGGAGAGTTCTCCTGGTGACACCCAGAGCCATGCTGAGTGGAGGTTCCCAGCCCAGGGGGACCTGGCTCATCTTCCAGGTGGTCACATCGCTACAGGTGAGCAACACCTTTGTGACAACTGACACCAGGGTCCCAAGGAACCTGCTTCTGGCCCAAGGGACCTGTTTCTGGGCAAGCCTGTGACACCCTGCCCTTGCCTAGGTCCAGCGGAGGCAGACACGTCCCCTCCTGCTCTCAGAGGTGTGCAGTGTGCTGACTGCTCTGGGTGTCTGCTCCATGCCCTGGTCCCGTTGTTCTCTGTGGGACAGGAGGAAGACTTGTGCTGGCAGTGGACACTCCTCCTCCAGTGGTGAGCTGTGACAGCTCAAAGCATGCCCCAGAAACACATCTGGGACCTTCCCCAACCCAGTAGCTTATTTACTGGAGGCATTTTGTCACTTGGGGAGATAAAGGCGCCTCCACACACCTCAGGTTCCTCTCAGTGCAGCTGGGAGATAAGGGCTGAGGGCCACTGGCTCCTGCTGGCTGTGAACCTGGGAGCATTTAGAGGAGAGGCCTCTTTGGGAAGCCACCTTCCCTATCGCTTTGACAGGTGTCAGCTGCTCGTCCAGCAGCCAGGCACAGAGATTAGCCACATGCAGCCCTGCCCAGGGTGCCTGTGCTCTCCAGGCATCGCTTCAGAACCTGGGCTGGGAAAGGACTTTGAGAGGAGACAGGGGGCTTTACTCAGCAGCAGCCTGGCTGAAAGACATCACTATCAGCAGCCCCAGCAGCCATCACCCAGGGGGGCCTTCCTGAGAGGAGTCTAGCTGATAGCAGGGGGCTGATCTCCCACCTCCCACCCAGGGGGTGGGAATGTCCTTTGCATTCTGCTTTCTGATCCCCAAGTGTGCCAGAGACACACTCAGAGCCCAGCAGCTGCTCGGGAAAGTGATGATCCCTTTGGAGAAGCAAAGCTGCTGATCTCCTGCACACATGTTACTGAGAAGATGTCTGATTTGGGGGAATATCCACCTACCCATGGATGTTATATCAGCCAGAGAAACAGGTGCTCCCACTGCTCAGGCACATGGGAAGCTGTCCCTGCCCTGAGCCCTCCCACCTGCTCCTACAGAGCACAGACCCAGGGCAGGGACCAGGGCCTGTGAGCAGCAGGGCTCCAAGGAGCTGGGGTATGGCCCTGGGCAGAAGGGAAGAGATGAATCCGTGTGTGGAGAGCAGGTTCTCCCAGTGATGGGGCAGGCTGCCATGGAGGAAGCGAGGGCTGCTCAAGGAGAGGCCAAGAGGTAGCCAGGAGTGCAGTGCAGTGATTGCAGCAGTGCAGGGACACCAGTGTCTGGGGGTGGTGGGAGCACTTCGAGTTGGAGAAGCTGGTTCAGGAGCCAGAGCGCTGACTGGCACCAAAGCTGAGGGAACCTGCCTTTGCAACCTGCCAGCTCAGGGAGGTTCCTCTCCAGCAAGTCACTTCTGGGCCTGCTTCCCCTCCCACACAGGCTTTCCTGAGATGCTAAATGCCTCTGGCTGGGGGTGCCCCTTGTCCTGGCCTGTGCAGCTCACACCCAAACGCCTCCTCTTCTCCCTACCACATTGTGGATGGCATTTTTTTCTGGAATTTGTGCACAGGTGCTGGCTGGTCAGGTCACCTGAAGCACCCTACAGCTTTCCAAGGGCTTTTGCTTACCAGAAGTGTCCAACCCATAGGTTGTAGTGCACAGCCAGGCATGGGAGAGGCACGTATTCTGGGATGGATGGATGTATCCACAGTGTACATCTATTGTGGGGCCCATTCTGGTAGCACTGAAAACTGGTATTCCTCCTGGTACCCACATTTTCATGCCAAGCTAAACTTTCTTGTCCTTTTCAGGGATATTTATAGATGGGAATCTTGACAAGAATGAGTTTCTGTTTTGGAAGGAATAGCTTCACTTATTATTAACTCTGATGGGAGTGTGTGTGTGCTCAAAGGTGCAGACAAGTGACAGAAGCATCACCTAAAGAGCACAGTGAGGGAATCCTTGGGGTGAAGGGTGAGGGAAAACAGGACAATCTTTGAGCTGGATGGTGAACAGTCGTGATACAGGAGCACACATGCTCCTCCTGGTATGGATGGTGTTGTGGGGCTAAGGCAAAGGGGCAGGCAGTGCCAGCTGCCTCGTGAGCCCCTCGCTGCTGCTCAGGCCTCACTGCAGCAGAATGGGCTTCATCCCAGTGTTTGCCAGAAAGGAATTGGTGTTTTTCCAGAGGGAAACTGTTGGCTAAGAGGATTATATGAAGTTATCCTCAATCAGAGTCACTGATGTCTCTGAAAGGCAAACAGGGAGGATGGGTTGGCTGGAGGCACAAGCTGCTCCAGCTGGGAAAGAGAAGAACCTCTCACAGATTTAACTGGAGGGTTTCCACCAATACCCCAGTGACAGAAGGCACGACCAGTAGACATGCTGGGAATGACAGTGTGTGTGTGTTCCTGGCAGTACACAAGATGGCAGGCATGTCCCACAGCCCCTGCCCTGGCTGCTGCCTGCCTCAGTCCCACCTCCATGTCCTGGATGGACAACCCACTTGACTTTCCTTTCTCCAGATCCTTAAGACATCCAAGCACTTCTGCCTCCTGGTGCCTACACTCTCCCATCCTTCATTCTAGGGTTGGAAAACACTCTTAAGCCTCTCAGAGGTTGTCCTCCAGAAGGCAGTTCCATGGCATTATGAAAAGTAAACCTGAAAATAACCCTGTTGAAACCAACTGAACAGCACCCAAAGCTGTGCTTGAGCCTCTGCTTGTTGGTGAATGCAATCAGTGCCTTCAGCAGAGAACTCCACTGCCACTGTTAGGTTGCTGTGGTGGACAGTTCCCATCCCTTCTTGGCCTCACACCAAATGAGCAAGGGAAAATCTACTACAGCCTGGGAGGAGAAAAAAAAAAAAGAAAGAGGTTTGGTTTTGTCTGCTTCTGCAAGTGTCTGCATCTTGACATGAGCTGGGATCCAGAGGAATTCCAGGAACTTGCACAGCAAGGGAACAAAAAAGGAAAACCCAACTGCTTGGAAGTATTTTGACTGCAGATTGCACAGGGAGCAACTGAAAACAACACAGCACAAGTGATGCAGCAAAGAGAAGTGCAGGGCAATGCTGAGAAGCCCAGTAAAAGGGGAGGAGCCTTCAAGCACCCATGTAAAGCATGGGTATCCAGCACTGCAGGTGTCCAGATGCAGGAGCACTGCAGGGCTGCATCTGCAATGCATGGGCAAGAGGCAGCTTCTGGGGAATGTGCCAGGAGCAGGGCAGCCCCATGGGAGGAAAGCAGAAGCTGCTACAAACTCTTCCCTTGAGTCTCCAAGATGGGATGCTCAGGCAGCTCTGCCAAGAGGTCCATGCCATCAGGGGTGGGAATCACCTGCCTAATTACCCCTCACCAGCATGACTTAGGAAATATAAGCCCTGCCCTGAGTCCTTCTGTCTCTTGTGTGTTCCCATGGCACGCTGCACAGCTCCCAGGGACACCCCAGGCTGCCCAGACCCGCCTGCTCCTGCAGCTCCTGCGAACAGGGGTTTTCCTCAGCAGCATCCTGACAGCCCTGGGAGGTGAAGCTGACAGTGATTTGTGTGTGCAGTGGTGTGCAGTGCTGTGTAATGCAAACAGTCTCATGGACAGGCAGCAGAGCTGGCTGCCTGGGGCTCAGTATGAGCCTAGCAGAGCCCTGGAGCAGGACTAGGGGATAAAACTGTGACTCCTTCAGCCAGAAGTCACCAGTGCCAGATGTCCAAGTGGTGCCAGGTCATCAGGAGGGAGCTGGGCTCGGTGTGCCCAGAGATTAACAGCTGCAAAGCTTTTCTCTGCAGAGGTTGACCTGCTGTGAAAGCCAGGCTCCTCTCACCATGTACAGGGGCTGGAGGATAGTTGTCAGGCTGAGGGAGCAGTAACCCTGTGTGGCTGCACCCACACTGATGCCCCTGTGCAGTGGGGCTGACAGCCAAGCCAGTTTACCCTAAGGAGCCTCTGAGTCCCAAGCTCTTGGCACAGATGTGCCTTGACTCCTTAGAGGGAGGCAGGGGGGATCTGAAACCTTTCTGGAAGAAACAGTATTCCCAATTCCCAGGCAGAAGGGGGGAGATGTGAAGCAATGAGAGCTTCACCCACGAGCTCTGTGCTCACCTGCTGTCCTCACCCCCAGCTTTTCTCACCCACAGTCCACCTGGTCAGCAGGCAAGATGCAAATGCATCTTGAGGTCAAAGCAATTCTGAATTAGGAGATATCCACACCCATGACAGCCATATGTGGCCAGGACCCCCATCCTGCTCTAGGAAGCTCCTGAAATGGGTTTCCTGTCCCTAGGACTGCTTGTGGTTTCCTTGCCAGGCAGCGTGAGTCCCCGTCGCCACACTGCCTGGCAGCCTGACAGCCACACTGCCCTTCAGAGGTTACACAGCAGTTCCCAGGAACTCTCACAGCACTTCCTTGGAAAGCCAGTGTGCCTGAGCCTGGCACCACACTGCTTCCACACCACAGTGGAGAGGAGCTCTGGTCCATGTCTAGTCCAGCAGCACACCACTGCCTATCTGCCAGGCAAGCTCCCTGTCTGACACGAAGAGCAGGATTCATCCCCTGTCTGAGGTTACTCAGCACTGTCTGGCTCCCTGTCTTCTCTGCAAGGACTCAGAGACTGCAGCAGGTCCCAGCTCCTGTTTCCAGAAGGCCTCTGGAGAGACAGGCTGAGACATTTTCAGATGGAGACATCAGACAGTGAGAAGGGTACACAGTATGCTGCTGGTGAGGCCAGTCACTGCCCCAGGGCTGCACCTTCCTGCCATGCCCTTTCTGCTCCCTCCAGCCAAGGGAGGAGTAGGGAGAGGTAAGGCTGCCAAGCTGGGAGGCTTGGTTAGGGTGCCAAGGGATGCTGTTATAGCCAGCACGTGTGGGGCCATTGCATCCCTCCTGTGCACACCTTCTCCAGACAAGAGGTGTGGGAGAAGGGGCTGTGGCACGACTGGACACTGTGCAGGGCTGCTAGCCACCGTGCTTACCTGCCCAGACAGAGGCCATGGCTTTGAATGCTTTACTAATCCATGATTCCCACCTCTGCTTGGCAGCCTGGATGAAGGAGGTGAGGCAGTGTCAGCAGACCTGGCCAGCCTGTACCTGGTACAGTGACCCGAGTTGTCATGGCAGCAGTTGTCCAGGACAGAGGTCACACCAAGGCTCTGAAAGCAGCACTTCCTCCAAGGGAAGATGTGCAGAAAAGATTACAGACAGGCCAAACGTGGGAGGGTACCTCCCCCCCAGTGCTCAGTGCAGGTGCTCAGTACCCCCCGTACAGAACAGGAGCTCTGCCAGGATGTGTGCTCAGCTTCCTGGGATTTCTGGGAGCGTTGGGGCTCCTGGAGAGCACGTGCTGGGGTAAGTGTGAGAGAAGCTGTGACCACCCTGTGCTAATGTGCAACAAGCACATCCTTCCTTCCCTCCACTCACATCTCAGCAGGCTCCCACCTCTTCTCTGCACTGAGCCCATGATAGGAAGGACTTACCAAGTTCTCACATGGGATGTGCCTGTCTCTCCCTCACCCCCACAACTGAGCCTTCCACACATCTCCCTACCTAGAAGTGGAGCTGGGACCCTCTGGGCTGTGCACAGCTGGGTTTCCTGGGGAGGAACTGGGAACTGGGATGACCATCTCCAGGAGCTGAGTGTGGCAGAGACATGCTGCCTGCCCTAAAAAAGATCCCCGTGGGGTCTGTGTGGAACTGAGATCGGTGGGGGTAACTTCTGAGAGTGCCTTTGCTATTTACAAGGCACAGAGTGCTCCACATTTCCAGCAGCAAGGGTAGCTGAGCCAGGGAGCACAGCTCAAGCACAGGAAAGGCGTGGGTGCCAGAGCCAGGCTGGCATCTCCCTCTGGAGGCTGCTCCTCAGGGCCTGCACTCCTGCCCGCTCGCTGCCAGGAGGGCCCTGTCCTGTCAGTGCAGGAAGCAAGCTAAGTGAAGCAGATAAAATCAGACTGAGAGTGGAAGCCCACAAATGAGCCAGGTGAAGGTGAAGTGGGCTCTGGAGCCAGCTGTGTGCGTGGGGTTTGGATGGGGACCCTCTCCCCTCCTGCGAGCACATGCCATTGTGAGCGCAGGCACAGCCCGTGCTGGGAAGGGCCCTTTTCCAGCTCATTGAATTGCACCAGTGCCAGAGCTCAGAGGGGGGTTTGGGAGCCTCCCCCCTGCTCTCTGCCTCGCAACCTGGAGAAAATACTCCTCGCTGCTTCAGCATGACAGCCCAGAGCTGCCTCCTGTGAATCCTCAGGAGGGTAAAGAGGGTGGCACGGGCCCGAGGGGGGCTGGGTGGGGAATGGCAGGGACACCATCTCCCCTTTACAAACAAACCATGGAGCACAGACCAGAGAAGGAACAGACTTAAAACTCGCCTTTGCCCCTCTCTTGGAGGTCAGGAAGCTTCTGAAGCAAGAGCACGTGCAGCTAAAGCCAGATGAACAGGAAGAACTGACCCAGCATCTTCAGAGGATTAAGGCAGCAGGCGTAAGCTATGCACCATGTAAGGCTCTAACAGGGGAAGTGCAGCTCTTTAATGAATCACTGCCTGCTCTGCTCTCTCCTGTGCCTCTCCCTGCAGGATGAGGCAGAGTGATAAGCATTCCCTAACCTGCCTCAAACAACGTTTCATCATTCCCTTCCCCACGCTGCTGAGAAGCAGAAGAGGGACACAGCAGCTGAGCAATGAAGCTCATGTCCTGCATCATGTCCTTTGGGAAAAACCTTTTGAGCCTTTTTTCCCCCACCACAGAGTGACAGTGACTTGTCAAACTTGAGATACCAGCTCTCATCTGCTTGAGAGATTGAAATGACTCTGGAAGAACCATGTCTACATGAACAGAGGTTTAAAAGCAATCAGGGAATTGAATACAGAGGAGATCTTGTCAACTAGCTGGTTCCATTAGCACTGTCAGGAACACTAAGAATATAGACATTACATGGCTTGAAAATGTTTCCAAGAGTTCTGTGTATTATTATGTTATCTCTGATCTAAACCCCTGTTAGGGATTTCATGCTCTTAGCCTTTGTTTGAGATTCAGCACATTAATCAGCGTGATCTCTCTGAGATGTGTCAACAAATTCAACCCTCTGTTCCCAGTTAGCTGCTCTGGGGGAAGGAGCATGGTGTTTAGGAGCAGCTCGGACCTGCGGGGGCTGAGTCACACTCAGAGCAGGACCTCGTGAAGGAAGAAGATGTTCTGGAGTGCCTTCTGCCAGGGCACTGGAGATCACAAAGAAACAGACCCAGGGGGACAGCTCTTTTGTACCCCCTGGCTGCTCCCCTCTTCACATTGCTCTCTTAAGAGGTGAAAATGGAGTTTCAAAGAAGAGCAGCTGAATGTCATGAGTTTGTGTAAATGGAGTATTTGGATGTTGATATAAACCCAGGAATGCTCCAGATGCCCCCCAGCCTGCATGCAGAGCAGTGAAGAGACCAAGTGGGGACTTGCCCCTGTGTCTTCTGGTGGAAGGAGAAGGACCTCTGGCAAAGGGACAGTGGCACTTGGGAGAAGGCAGTGGCACATTCTGTACCCCAGTGTTCCCAGTCACAAAGCAAATGGGGCTGCAGCCACGGAGCCAACAGAAAGGAGGACGTGATCAAAGGTTGCAAACTGTCTGTCCATCCATAGCTCGTGCTCCCTGCAGCATGGAGCGCTGGGGAAGGCTCGAGGAGGGCGCATGGATCAAGGTTTGGAGGGATGGCATTTCCACCAGTCCCAGGAATGCACCTTGTGTCCTGTCTGGATGCAGCCCAGAACATTAAGGCCAGAACACTCTGACATGGCAGCAGAGTGGTGCTGCGGGCAGCAGCACACCACGTCCATGGTGCAGGACCCCTGTGCCTTACTACAGGCAATAACCCCCATGTAAGCTGCGAGTCTTTGCGTGAGCGGCCTGGCAGCGCTCAGCACACACGTGTGCCAGTGGCTGTGTGAACGTGCAAGGGAGGCATCGTGAGTTTCCACACACCATGCCCTTAGATTTCATTTCCTCTCTAATGCAACCCATGCCTGGGACTCAGTTGGCACCACGGTGCAGTGTGGTGCCCCCCATGTACGCCAGGAATCGGGCCCAGAAGGCTCATTATTCTCCCTGTTGACCAACATTTCTGAGACAATAGAAAGATGAAAATTAATTGCAGAACTTATGTTTTTAAAAGTAAATGGAATTAAGCAAAAAAAAAAGGAAAAAAAAAAGGAAAAAAAAGGTTCTCTGCCAAAATCTGATTTAGTAAGAGTGAAAGGGAAAAGCAATGGAATGTCACGGGACACACTGCTCTGGAACCCCAGCACAGATAACCTTGGATACAGGCTCTGATCAAATCCACATTGTCCTAATGAGGTACCACCACATTAACCCCCTGTGTTTGTAAAGGCTGGAGCAGAGCTCAGCCAGCAGGTCCCTGGGGAGGAGCGGCACCCACAGGACTGGGCACCCAGCTCACACTCAGCTTTGCAGCAGCGCTGCAGCAGGCTGTGAGCAATGCCTGCCAGTGTGGGAAAGCTGCACTACCCCAAGTCTGTCTTTAGGCAACCTCTGTGATGGCAACAGTTCTCCACCCATGTGTGTGTCACAGAGTCACAGCATCACCAGGGTGGAAAAGCCCTTTGAGATCATCCAGTCCAACCGTCCCTGTCCTGTGCTGACCCAGATCCCTGAGCACCTCATCTCCCCTCTGTTAAACACCCCCAGGGCTGGGGACTCAGCCCCTCCCTGGGCAGCCTGTGCCACAGCCCCACAACTCTGCCAGGGAAGAACTTTGCCCTCCCAGCTGAGCTGCCCCTGCCCTGGGGCAGCTTGAGCCCATTGCCCCTTGTCCCATCTCCTGTCACCTGGCTGAAGATACCCTCGCCCACCTCTCTGCACCCTCCTGGCAGGGGAGGGGAGGTGGGGAGAAGGTCTCCCCTCAGCCTCCTCTTCTCCAGGCTGAATACCCCCAGCTCCCTCAGCTGCTCCTCAGAGGATTTGCCCTCCAGCCTCTTGCAGAGCAGACTGGGCATCCTCCACTCATCAGCAGAGTTTAATTTCTCACAAAAGTGTTTAATCACAGCCTCAGTTAACACTGATTTGGGGGTAAAGATACCCCTGTAGTTACCTTGATCCTCTGGTTTTGCTACAATCTTCCCAAAGCTTTTGGACAGGAATTTGTGCTTCACACTTTCCAGGCACCCAGGAGAGCAGGAGCCTCTCAAGGGCATCTCATCCATCACCTGAGCACCAGTGTGCCACTGCAACACAGGCAGGAAACAGCACTTCTGGCAGCCCTGAGAGTTGTCACCAGAATTTCATTCTGTCCTCAAGAGGGGATGGCCCTGGCATTGATCCTGTACCAGTGGAAGTCTGTCTAGAAACCACAGACAGGCAGAGATGGGAGCCTGTCCATGAGGAATAGAGCAATTCAGGGTGCTCTCCTCTTTTGGAGGGAGCAGCTGTCATGATCTCACCCTGCCATGGCCTTAGCTTTGTCATTGTCACAGGAAAGCCACACTGTCACCTATCTAACAAGGCCTCCAGAGCAGAGGAGCTGTGGCTCAGCAGAGCAGCCATCCCTCTGGGATGGTGTGGGGCAGGACCAGCCACTGCCCAGGGCAGGCTCACTGCAGCCCTGCATGAGTCCTGCATGGTTCAGGAAGGATCAGTGCTGAGCCCAGCTCCAGGCACAGACTCAGGCCCTTTGAAGACATGACAGCTCGAGCAGTGTCCGTGCCACCTGGAGCCCCACGGTGTGTGCAGAAAAGTGAGAAGAGGGGGATACCCAAAATAACGACTTTTCCTGAGCATTTACTCAAAACATAACAACAGATAAACTCCAATCACATGTTTCATTCAAATATTGGCATATTTATTCCAAATATGGTCCTGTTGCAATTGTATGATAAACATGAAAGCGAGAGTGCAGTTATTTATGTCCTGCCTTCAGCTTCTCAATAGCATGTTTAAGTTCAGGGTATTTATGCTCTTTCATCCAGCTGTCTGACTTTATCAAGTCCTGTACAAGTTGGGAGAGGCAACCATGCCAGCAGCAGAGCAAGCCCCAGCAGACCTTGATAGGATGGGCTTCCCTCGTGGAAAGCACATTGTGTCCCTCCTGCTTCTCTCCTGGCCCCCACGGAGCAGAACTGGCAGGAAACTGTTGTATTACATAGTCCCCTGGCAGGGAGGGAAAGCCTTTCTCCCTGGCTGGGGCTGAAGGAGCTTCCAATATCATTGAAATGAAACAATAACTTAATGGTAGCGAGTGAGGGTTATTTGGGGTGCTCCAAGAACGCACATACTGTGCCCAGGAGCAATGGAAAATTAGGCAAAGGGAAGTTTTGACTGAACAGCCAGAAAAAGCTCTTGGCAGGACCTCCTGTTCTCTGTGGAGCCACCTCTTGCGTGGCAGGATGGATGCCCCCCTCAACTGCTGATCTGGAATGGATTCACACCTACTGGCATGATACTACATTTACCTTCATGCTCTGAGGTGCTCTGGCCACAGACTGAGACTGTCAAGAGTCCCAAGGAGGGACAGGGCTGCCCAGCACGGGTGTTTTCCTGGTCAGGCTTCACCACTCAGCCTCAGAGAACAGGGACAGGGGAGTCCACATCTACCTGGCAGAGGAAACTTGAGGGTGCCTGGGTGGGGTGGTGGAGACTGGACAAGCCACAATCACCTGAGATGAATGCCAAGCCCAGAAGGAAAACAGCTTGCTCCTCAGCTTGCTCCATCTTGGTTCTGGAGGGAGTACCTGAGAAACCCACTGCTGACTCTCACTAGTCTGAACTTGGGGCTCCAGCACTGTGATTCTGGGGTCAGTCAGAGACCCTGGGGCTCTTTGCAAGTAGGAGTTAACTAAGAGAAACTTAGTAGGTGAAGGACTACTAGGGGGCAAAGTTGTGGAGACAAGAGCTGCTCCTCCTCCCTTGCCAAGCCCCAAGAACAGCATCATGCCAGCAGCCAAACATTGCAGGGATAGTCCAGCTTCTACCAACACACAGGTACCAACAGGCACAGCAGGCAGGTGTCCCACCTCTCCAGAGGACAGAGATGAGGGTTTGAGTACCACAAATAACAGTAGACAGATCCCACCCAGAGTCACCCTGTGCGTGGCCATGCACACACACCCACACACGCAGTGCTCCCCCGGGCCCTGCTCCTTTAAACCCCCAGGTCTTCTGCCCTCACCCCACATCACAGAGGAATTATTCATGACCTGTATGCCCAAGGAGGGCTCCTGGGGAGAGCAGCCTCTTGAGCCTGCCCGCAGCAGCAGGCGCAGTCCGTGTGTCCCACACACAGGCTGTGCTGGTGCTTTGCAGGGAACAGAGAACTTCCAGAGGAAAATCAGAGAAATGGTTCCAGTGAGTACTCTGCACTTTAAAGCAGTGTTGGAGAGAGCCTCTAAGACTTAAATTTATCCCCTGAAGCTTCGTCCCAGGAGATTTCTTACCCACACAAACGTATAATGTGCTCAGAATCCACCTGGTTGCTGCATTCACACATCCAGGTCCTCCCACACCTTTAACCTGCTGTGTTGTAAACGCACTGGATGTGTCCAGCACTTGAATGATGCCCACAAAACACCAAGCAGGAACCTCGACATGCTCTGGTGTTCCTCTGGTGTTCCTCTGCTTCCCTTCAGGTCTTGGGTCTAAATTCTAAGTCACATTCCTTGTCCCCAGGTAGGATGCTTCCTGCCTCCCCATCCTTTCTGCCTTCCTACCTTCCCTCCCCTGAGGGGAGGTGACTGATCCGTCCCAGCTGGGTGCCAGCCTTTCACACAAGCCTGTTGGAGGGTCAGGTTCTACCCTCAGTAGCAGTAAAAGTAAGCCCATTTTTGGTTGCTTTTGACTATGCTTTTCACTGACCTCTTGGGCTCAGCATACGTAATTCCCTTGAATGCAAAGCTTTGCACCAGCAGCTCAAAAATCCACTTGTCAGACTGACCTAAGTTTAGCTGGGTTCCTTCCAGTTTTGACTGAAGCCATATAATTTTCCAACACCTGCAATACTTTCCACTTCACTGTGAGAAGCCATCAGTGCATTATTTAATACTAATCTCATTAAAGCTTGTCCTCTCTCACAGATGTCCATCTGTTCTCCTAGGTTGGTTTTTGCAGGCAGAAAGACAACACTGAATGAAGAGGAGGCTTAATTATTAGTTATGGGTGTACAAGCAGAGAACAACAGAGCCAAGAAACACCTGCTGGGATGCATGAAGAGGCTGCCTGAACTCTTGAACCACTGTGGGTCATGCAGAGGAGACGGGTGGGCTGAGGAAAGTCAGACAGGCCTCTGGGACCTGAAAATACAAGTCCACAGCACACAGAGCTGTGGAAACCCTTTCCTGGGTGGGCAGAGTGAAAGGTCTGCACCACTTCTAGGTGGGCAGACAAGGGCAATCCCACTTGCAGGGGGTTTGGAGGGCACAGTTTTGTCCTGTGCACCAGTGAGCGCATTCTCATCACCCAGATGTGCTCCAGGTCTGCACATGGAGAGTTCCAGAGCTGTACCTGCAGTCTAGAGGCTCTTCTGCAGTCACCAAACAGAACCTCATCACCCAGCAGAAACCAGCACCTTCCACACCCACCCATGTAGCCCTGCTACACCAAGTACTCCTGCCCAGGCATCTCCCAAGTGCCAGGGAAAGCAAGGGGATTGTGCGGCGCCGCTGAGGCTGGGATGTAAACCAAGCATCACAAAGCCCTGCACGTCTGCTCGTGCTGGTGGTGGCATCTCATCTGGAAGGAGCCCAGCGTGTTTCTTCCAGCCCAGAGTGCTGTGGTGCCAGCTGTGGAAGACAGTTTGTCAGCTGAGGCCACTGACTATGGCATCTGCTTCTCCATCCTCTCCTGCTGCAGCTGCACTAATCTTTGTGCTTTCTCCAGCCCAGTGTTTCCTCAAGCCCTGTGCTGGGAAAGAGCAGTGGACAGCCTTCCTTGGCAGAGTTAAAACCAAGGCTGGAGGCAGGGAGATAAAACCAGTTCTCCCACTGTGCTGTACTCAGCAGAACTAATTGAGGGGCCTATTAAGAAACAATATGCAGCAATATAATTTCTGCAGGCCAGAACCACACTTAAAAACATCTTCCAGTTCTTTTGTCACCCATTTCACTTCCAATCTAGGGAAAATGAGCAGCAAGGGAAGCTAAGAACTTGCTGATTGCCTCAGATTACTCAATAAAGTGTCTCATTAGCTACCCTCCATCTGTGATCTCCAGGCAGTGTTAGCATGGAGGATAAGCAGAGGGGATGCTACACATGGGGTGGTAACCAGATCTATTTATCTGGTAGAACATCACAAGTTTTCTGCTAACAGGCATTGCTCATGCAGGCTTTTACATTCCAGGCCAAGCAGAGGATCCCAAACCCTTTGAGTACCGTGTACCTGCAGGAGCATTCCTATTGCTTGAGCCCTATTGCCTTCAAGAAAAGAGCTGACCAGCAGCTTGAAGAACTTGGAGACAGTATTTGTCTTTGGCATATGGGAATTTGGGCTTCAAATCTGGTAAAGATGAAGCTGATACTGGGAGAAACAGCTTGAGGCTGAGAGGTGTGGTGCCCACACCAGGTCTCCTTTGGGCTGGAGTTGCCAAGGGATTCCCATGGTTGAACAGGACAAATCCAGGGAGAGCTGGCCAAGGTCACACATGGAAGCAGGATGTTTGGATAGAGGTGTTCACAGGGCAGGCTGCTGCCCCAGCAGTGGCCTCTCTGCAGCCTGAGTGATGGGGTAGCAGCTGCAGCACCATGCATCCGAAATGCCTCCTCAGAGCATCTGGCTGCTGCATATGGAAACCCAGAAAGGGGGCAGTGAGATGGTTTGTGCTCAGGAGACTTACCAGGAGCACATGCAGTCAGTCTGTACAGGAGGAATGGTAGGGCTGGAGATAAGGAAGAGTTATGCATGAAGTTAAAAAGCATGAACCAGCCTCACCTGGGAAGAAGAACAGGCAGAGAATGAAATAAGAGTTTGCGATCACATGGCACAAGAAAGAGGAGATGTGGCTTTGGAGAATCACCTGAAAGGCTTGTCCTGAGTGCAAGGGAGCAATCCCTGCACCCTGGAGGGGCTCATCTGTACCCCACTCAGCCCTTCCAGCTCTGGTGCTGGGCAGGGCTGGGCACGGCAAAGCAATCCCTCTGCCCTGCCAGTGGCACACTCTGTACCCTGAAGAATCATCCCCAGAGGAGCAGGGGATGCTCTGGGGATGCTCCAGGGATGCACACAGCAGGGGGTGCACATAGCAGTTGCTGCTGCTTCCAGGCCATCAGCTGTGACACTGCAGCTGTGCAGGAGGACACAGTGCAGAGAGAGGGCATGGTGCCATGGGAGCATGCAGGGATCCCAGCACAGCATCAAAACATCACAAGGCACTTTCCAGGGAGAACACTGGGGTGTGACATCAGGTCATGAAGCAATAAGAAAAGGAACTGCAAGTAGTGGAGGGCAGTGAAGAAGTGGCTAGTCCACAGGGTGCCCAGAGAGCCTAGTCTAGACTGGGATGGCGAGCCCGAAGCTGCCCAAGGTGAGCTGAGGTGAATCCCAACCTGAAATCCAGCAGCAGCCTGAGGGAGCAGCTGCCTGTGGGCCAGGAAGGGATGTGGCCTTTCTCCTTTTATTTGCAAGCCCGGAGCAAGGAGACAAATATTTACTGGGATGTTTATTTGAGAACAAGTTGGTGGGAAGAAGAGCGCGGCTGATATCAAAGGAATGCTCATTCGTGTCACAGCCTTTGGAAACAGGCTCGATGATTAATTCATCTTTCTATGACCAGCACTATCCACAGAGTGTTTGCTATTTATTTATTCATTTATTACCCTTTTCTGTATCCATCAGCCTGATTTATGACATGTAATGAAGCGAAGATCATTAGTGCGTGACTGAGGGGCTGGTACAGGCTTATCTGCAGGACATTGCTCGGCAAAGCACCAGATTCTCCTCTGAATTTATTTTTCCCCATCAATGCATCATCTCAGATGTGGTGTTTTCTCCAGCCTGGCCATTCCGAAGATGTTATTTCCCTTTGGGAGGCCCTGGTTGTTGGAATATTCAGCAGTTGACAGCTGCCTGGAACACACTACAAAAGGATTAAAGCCAACAACATTTCTATCTTTTCATCTTTCTAGCCTGAGACTGAATCAGGCACTGGCTGCTACTTGTTGCTGCTATTCATGACATAGCTGGTGTTGCTGTGACCTTTTCTCTGTTATGGTTTTATCTGATGTTTGCAGGACTTTGTATAACTGAGGGGTTTATGTGTAACAACGTTTCTGGGTCGTTTTCTCTCTGTTTCTGGGGGAATTTATCACTGGGGAGAGGTGCTGCAGAAATGACACCGTGGCATGAAGTCCTCTGGGCAGCTATTGCAAGGAGCAGCTCAGCTCCTCCATGCTGCTCTGAGCAAGGCTGCCCCAGCCTGGGGTGGAGAGGGCAACCACATGGGGTGTCCCAAGATGAAGGAGGCAGAAGCTGTGGTAAGCTTTATGACAGTTCATTTTGGAAAATAAACCCATCTTTAGAGGAGTGACTGTGCAGCATCCCTTCCAGAGGCTGTATTCCCAGCACCCAGGGGAGTATGTGTGTGTCCTACTTTGAGGTGAGTCAAACAGAATCCATCTCCCCAAGGCAGAGTACCTTCTTGCCAGATGAAACAAGCCCAGCTCCTTCAACACACCTCACAGGTGTCTGCTCAAGCTTTCCTCTGCACTGTCCCCAGTTTCTCCCATCCACCATCATCTAGAGCATGGACCATGCTGCTCCTGGCTCAAACACTAAGGATCAGAGAAGCCATAAATGCCCTCCATTTGCTCCCCAAGCTCTTCCTACCAGTGCTTTGCCTTGCTCACAACCAGTGTGCCCTGGTTCAGATTCAACCTGACATTCACCACGAGTCCCAGGCCCTTTTCAGCAGGGCTGCTGCTCAGCCCATGGGTCATGAGCCCAGGCAGGGGGAGGAAGTTAGCAGAGCTCTTCCTGTAGCCCATTTTTGGCTCTGAAGAGCCAAGGTGAAGGGCAGCAGCAACAGAGTCACCTTCCTAGAGGCAAGAGGCAGCCAGGCCATGCAGTGCCTCTGCACCCTGCCTGTTCTGGCAGATGGCAGAGCCTTTGTCTCCAGCTGAACACAAAGACAGACATTCTGGGTGAGTACAGCCTACCTAGCCAACAATCCAGTCTCTGCTGGGGTCCCATAGCAGATGCCAGTGGAAGGACATGAGAACAGAGCAAGCATGAGAGGACACCTTCCCAGACTGTGGTTCTCACCTCCAGCACTGCACCTCAGGGACTATCAGGAGAGCTCAAAGTCCTCCTTGCATGCTATTATACAACACTTCTGCCTGATAAGCTAGGAAAAGTGCTCTAATGGGTAGTGGTTGAAATTTTAGGCAGATGAATACTCTCACTTTGGGATTGGTCCCCACCCAAATTCCAAATCCTGTGGTAATGCTGTTACACCACAGTGAAACAGTGATCTCAGCACACTGGGCATCACTGATGCTCCTTAACTCAGGGGCAACTGATGATGCTGGGAAGGGGATTGGTGCCCAAGGGAAACACACACAAGGAGTCTGCTGCACCCCAGCACACAGGAGCTCAGACATCCCAGGGGATGAGCTGATGGAGGGGAGGGATGGAGATCTCCATTTCACCCATTTCAGTCTGGGAGGACTGGTGCCACCTGGGCAGGTTGTGGTCTGTGCCAGAGGCTGCAGGAAGCTGGGTGAAGGCAGAAAGAATGGAAAATGTTCCCTGCTGTTTCTGTTTAACTTCAGGAACTGATCCAGCCCAGATAATAACAGAAGAGTTCACTTTGCCATGTCAAATATGCAGGTACTTTGCAGTATTAAGATTTGATGCCCTGTTCTTATAAAGCTCACCCCTGATGATGATGGGAAGAGAAAGTTGCCCATAAACAATCTTTTATTTCTTATTTAACGTGAATTCTTGGGCAAAAGGAGTCAATCAATTTTTCATAAAGTATAAAACAGAGATAAGTGCCTGGGATCATGTGTGAGTCCCTGTCAAACAGAACCGATAAGTCCATGATGCAGCACAGGGAGTGCTCTGCAAGTACTGTCCAAGTGACCTTTTCATTAGTTTGCCTTAAGCAGTTAATCTCTTTTTTCCAGGATACAGACTATTTTAAGTCCCATTACATCACACATGCATTTTAACTACTAATTTTTTTCTTCCCTGCCATGCCTAGGAGGATTTGGTTGGGTTTTACCTTTTTTAACAAAGTCCCCCCCCCATCGTGCTGAACTTCCCAGCAGAGTCAGAGTTAAGGATCCTCCCAGCAAGAGCTGAAAGCGCTTGTTTGCAGTGAGTATGTGATGCTTGAGGGGCAGGATGTGATTTGGGAAACCCTGCCAGGCCAGAAGCAGGGGTTGGGTGTCTCCAAAGGCAGCCCTGTGATGGCAAGGGAGCTACAGGGCTAGTGCCTGGAGGCATTTACTGCCCGTGTGTGGGGTACCATCACCAGGAGGACTCGGTGCTGAGCCAGAGCCTCAGCAGGGCTCCAGCTTCTACAGAAAACTACTTGAAAATGTTTGAGAGGAAAAAAAATGTGCTTCAGAAGTGTAGCTGGCATGTGGCTGGTTCTGACTCGTTAGTCATTCCGAGCTCCCTGTGCCACTTGAAAAAAACCCACCAAAACCAAAAGAGGTCCCAGCTGCTCCCTGCCAAGAGACCCCAGAGACTTTAAACAGAGATTCCTGGCCCCATGGGCAACGGGTGTGAAACATGCTTCAGCAGCACCTTCGACATGTTCCCATCTCCCCTGTGTTTGGATTCACTGATCTCCTAACAACGGAGCCCCCGGTGCAGAGATCAGCTCTGCATGAAGTTCACACTTTATTATTAGCCACAGCTGAAAGAACAAAAATAAATCAACTTGGTTCTGTGGGAGTTCTGGGGAAAACAGAGACCAGGGGATGTGTAACAAGGGGCAAAGGGTGAAGCAGTGACATGGTCTGTGGATGCCCAGCAGTAACGTACACTGCTGAGCCCTGGAAGCCTGTGCTCAGCAAAGCTTGCCTCTCCAAAACTGTGTCCTCTGAGAAGCTCCAGCCAGGCTGTCCCTCACTTTGCAAGGAGTCATAACTCTGCTGCTGGGGTCGCCCCAGATGGGCATCCCCCATGCTGGGGATTGGAAGGGGTTCCAGCCCCTCACCCTGAGGAGCACTGTGCTGCTGAGATGGAGGACTGGCTCCTGCCCGCACACATGGACCCTGGAGAAAGCCTGGGCACCCTGGAGAAAGGACTGGGCACCCTGGAAAAAGCCTGGGGACCCTATCCTCACCAGAACCAGGATGTCTTCCAGGTCCTGCTCTCAAACCCAGTGTCATGGGCTTGGAGCCCCTATTTCTGCCTTGGGCATGCTTTCTGCTTCTCCTCAACCAAACTTTCTGTGGGAGACAGCATCTGTGGAAGCACCCCACCACGAGATGAACACAGCTTGTGTAACTTAAAAAAATGAGTAATGGTTTCTGAGACCAGTCCAGTGAAGTCTAACACAGAATACCTGGACTTGGCTGCACCAAAGTCTCTTTCCCCAAACCTTCTGGAGGGCTGGAACTAACAGGACAATCACTTGCCATGGTCTTGTCCAAAAATGATCACCCAGCCATGGTGATCCCAGCCTTCTGAATCCCAAGTGAGGAATCAGGGACCTGGGGCCACGTGTGAAACAAGGCAAGGAACAAGCCAGTGTTGCACATCTAGTTTGGCCCAGTCCCATGCCATCTATTCTGGTTCCTCTGCCCCAGCAGTGGGACTTTTCAGGACTCTCTTCTCTGGGTCTCAAGTATTTGGGATTGCTCCTGTGAACCTCCCAGCTGGGACACCTCCAAGCCCAGATCTCACCATCTCAGAGCAGATCTGCCCAAAGAGGTTCCCCACCTCCCCAGAGTTTCACTCTTGAAAACTGTGAACCTCCAGTTTCACAGGTGTAACCCTGACCTGTCCCTGACACACTCACACTGTTTTGCTTCCCACAAAGGCACAACAAGGACTTAAAACATTTGGGGTATTTCTAAAATCATGAATTCCTGAGCCTTTTGTGAAGCATATCCCTCACCTCCCTTCCTTCTTATTAATAATACCTTTTTAATATATATTCATATTATACAATCAAGTTTACAGTCACAGCAGCACTTACTCTGGTAGCCCAGCTCTCCTTCCCTGGTTACATCTCATGAAGGTTTAGTCAACAAACCCCAGGCTATTCTTTGGACAGTTTTTTATTTATTCAGGGCTGCTGTTGTAATAAAAATATTTCCTTTTCAGCAATGACTTTCACACCTTTTTATAGCCAAAGGGATCCCCCTTTCTGGGTTTCAGAAGGAAGTTTCCGTCCACAGTGACAATGAAACAGCAACTGGTTTAAAAAAGGAAAGCAAAGCACTCCTTGTGCTGGGGCTGAGCATCCAGAGCTGATGTGCTGGCTGCCACACAGCAGATCCTGTCCAGTCCAGGAGTGCTTACACCAGGACCTCTCCCACAGCGATTTAGCCAACAGGAGGAGGGAGTTTAACTCAGAGGCACTTCTAAAGCAGCAATACTTTGTGAACATGCAGTAAGTCAGCTGAGCGTTATCTCAAGCTAAAGAGCCAAACACAGCTTGTAGCTACTTGATGAATTATTAGCAAGCTGAACTTTCTCCATGATTCCAGGGCCAGCTTGCCAGCTCTAGGGTCTGCCCAGTGAGCACCTCACCGGGCCTGACCCTCAGCATCCCCTGGAGCACAGCCCTACCACTGAGCAGCTACGCCACCGCCTACCCGATGCACCAGGAACATATGGACACGATCTCCTGCAGACTGTTGTGGCTGCTGCAAACACGTTGAAATGTAAATTGTGAAAGTGAAATTGCAAGGAGAGCTAATCTCCACATTGTATTAGACAAAATACCAGTGTGCATGCAGATAAGCACCAAGTGTGAAGTGTCCGGCGGGAGGAGGGTTCACATTCCGCCTGACTCAATGGAGACTTAAAATAGCACTTCCCACTGCCATACTTTAAACAAAGACATCCAAGGGATTATTAATACCATGAGACACAAACCAGTTTTATGTATTCCAACACAGATGGGCAGAAAGAGAGCTCTACATGTTTAGGCCATGGACGGGTGCGTGTGAAGGCAGCTGCTGCAGGCAGCTCTGCCCTTGCTGAGCGCCGGCTCTGCCTGCATGCAGGGAAGGAGCCTGGCTTGGAGAGGCTGTCCATGGGCTCCATCAGCAGGGACAGGGAGCTCCATCAGCTGTCCTTGGGTGGCAGCAGGGACAGGGAGAGGATTGTCCCTCTCTGCTCTGCCCTCCTGAGGCCCCAGCTGGATCCCGTGTCCAGAGCTGGGGCCCCAATACAAGAAAGATGTGGGGCTGTTGGAGAGGGGTCAGAGGAGCCACGGAGATGCTCAGAGGGCTGGAGCAGCTCCCCTCTGGAGAGAGGCTGAGGGAGCTGGGCTGGGTCAGCCTGGAGCAGAGAAGGCTGTGGGGGGACCTCATTGCAGCCTGCCAGTCCCTGAAGGGAGCAGAGGAACAGGAGGGGAATCAGCTTGTTCAAGGACAGAGACTGGCAGGACAAGGGGGATGGAGTGAAGCTGGAGGAGGGAAGGGGGAGAGGAGATATTAGGGGGAAGTTCTTTACAGAGAGAGTGGTGAGGGGCTGGAACAGGCTGCCCAGAGAGGGGGTGGGTGCCCTGTGTCTGGGGGTGTTCAAGGCCAGGTTGGATGGGGCCCTGGGCAACCTTGTGTAGCTCCAGGCCTAGAGGTTGGTGTCCCTGCCTGTGGCAGGGGGTTGGAGCTCTGTGATCCTTGGGGTCCCTTCCAACCCATGCCAGTCCATGATTCTATGATTCTTGCCTGTGGGATTTGCCAGCCTTCCTGCAGACCCAGAGGAGGAGTGGGACATGATGCCACAGTAGCATGCTGCTGCTTCCAAACAGCTGATTTCTGTTTGTGCTCTGGGAGGGCAGGATGAGCACAGCAGGGCTGATGCTCTCACTACACTGGAGAACATGGTGCTGGTCCACGTGGGCTCTGCAAGCTGCAGCAGGCACAACAGCTTGGTATGTCCCTCAACCCAGGTGTCATGCTGCTGTCTTGCATGCAATCACACAAAGCAAAGAGTTGATGTTGTCAATAGTAACATTCAGTCCTTGTGCCTGCTTGTCCCTTTTGCCAGCACAACCACTCAGGTGACAGGAGACACCACTTAGGTGATGCTTAGGAGAGGTCAGGAAATGGTATAGATTAATTTTTTTTTTATTCTAAACTAAATCTGTGACAACACAAGCCAGATAGGTGCTGCAACTTGATTTCCTTCAGGCCTGAAAATCAATTCTCCCCACCATCATCCACCAGCCTTTGCAGTTCTGAAACCCTGAATGATTAAATTTCACTGAAGAGAAACATTTCTGGGTGGACTAGGGTAATGCTTAACAGGCTAGAGAGACAGGGTATCCTGGTCCATCACAGTTAATACACTGCAAAAGATGCAATTAACAGACCCAGGCACACATCTGCATGAGCCCTTCTCAGCTAGCATTTACAGTTTCTAGTGATGTAGGTATGGTGAGCTGGCACTTCTGATTTCAGCTCTTGCTTAGGGCTGTGGATGGGGTGGCATTGCATTGAGGGCCCTTCTGCTGCAACGTCCCCGCCCACACCACAGTGCTGCTGCCTGGACAACAATGTGTTTTCAGGGACCTAAATAATTAATGCAGTTGGGTTTTAAGTACCAGGGCTTGATGCAACATCTTGGTGGAAAACCAACAAGGACAGTGACTGATAAGGACTGTCAGATGTGACTGATGCAGGTGCATCACACTGAGTCACAGATACACTAGTTATTGTCACAAAAATTAGCAAAGCTTCTGTGCTGTGCCTGGCTTGTTCTTGTCCTTCACTTTCAACATTTGGGGTGAGGAGCTTGGACCTGTGCTTCTGGTTAACATCTCCTCCAAAAATATGACTAACAAGGATCTGTAATTATTTTTTCCACATACAAAAAAATATTATTGCCAGGTTAAAAACACAGAGCCTGTTACTACCTTAAAGACATGAAGGGAAGGCAGAGTATTGCAAACAGACAAGCAGAAAGTGATTTATAATAAACAGGTATTGAACCAAAACTTCCTCACAGCTCCTTGCACTGCCTCTATCCACACAGGTCCCACAGCACTCACTGTCTGTGCTCCCCCCAACTCCCTGGATCACAGGGCGCCCGTGCCAGCCCGCAGCACACCCTGACCTGCCCAGCACGTGGGCATTGTTCAGTGGCTGAGCTCCCAGAACACACACTTTTCCCAGCTTGGATTCCTGACCCTGAGCACACTCCTGGGACTCAATCCAATCGCAGGCAGGGTGAGATCCTAAGCTGTCCATGAGACGGCACCCGCAGAGCGACACACTGACAGAAACCCTGCGGAGGTGTTTCCAAAGCAAACATCTTCCATGCAGCGATAGCATCTGAGCTGCAGCTTGCTTTTTTTTTTGCTGGAGACAACCTTTGTTGTTTTCCTTATGGCAAATCCTAATGAACTCAGTGGTAAAACATGGCATTTCCCAAACAGAGAGTCTCCTCCCCGAGATGCACCAGCTCCAGCTCCGACCTGTCATCCAGCCTTCGCCTTTAATCACTCAACACATGTTTCCAATCCGCCTGTTCATGTGCTAATAACTTCACTCTATTCGTTTTCATTTGTCAGACCAAAATGCCCTTTAGGTTGGAGCGTGCTGTAGGACATTGTCCAGGCAGGTTATTCTTAGTAACAAATGAATTTACAAAGAAAAGCCAGGTCTGCAGTTCAGCCTTTGTTTTATTGCCTGCGCTGCTCCCGTCATGCCTGCCCTCCGGTCTCTCCTCCAGGCCCTTCCCACCCCAGCAGCAATTGTCAGCTGCCCACTTTGCTCTGTGCTTTACATAAAGTTACCACAAAACGACAGGGACCTTCAAGCCCAGCTTCTTTGAGCTTGGGACTCCCCTTTCTGCTTCTTTCCACTACACCCCTGGCAAACAAAATCCCGTGTCTCACCAAGACCCTGACATAGCCAGCAGAACTAGGCTTGTGGATGCAAAGGTACAACAGTACACATTGCTGTGCCACTGCTGGACTGCCCAATGCCCCCTTGGGCAATGCTCTGGACCCTAAGGCTGCTAGCAATGCAGCTTCTCCATTAATAAAGGCAGCAGGATGCTGGAGGTGAGTTCTCCACAGCCACAACACACTCTGCGGTGCAGCAGCACCATCGCCCCAGGTAGCTACAGCCTGTTCCTACTACTGCAAAGTGGGGAACTGCATTTAGTAGCACTGTTTGTTTGTTACACAACAGAAATGTCATTCTTTGGCAGAGCAGGCTACTCTGTCAAAGTACCCTCAGAAAGCAGCCTCAGTGCAAGCCACATCAAGGCTAAAGCTCTCCTTTTTGCTTCCCTTTGGGGCGTTGTATTTCTGAGAGGCAACTGTCTGCTCAGGTTGGTGCAATCACTGCTCTGAGCATCACCCCTGCCAGATCCTCCTTCAACACCAACTCACTGCATCTCCTGAGCAGGAGGTGGTCTTGAAGCTGACACCCCAGAGGAAAGAGTCTCAGACTGCCTGACAAGTGACTGGTAGGATGGTTGTTTCATCATGGTTTCTAATTGCTGCACAGTGATCACAGATATCAGTGATATCTTCCAAAGGGCTATTTAAGCCTATATATGGTCAGAAGATCATTGGGCCTGAATACTTGTTTTGCTTTGCTAGAATCAGATAGCCAGGGCCCATCACTGACTCCACTGGGGTGGGGGAGAACGCTGCAGATGGGTGACATTTCTGGAACTATGGAGCCTGTGAACTTGAATAGGAGGAAATTATTTCTCCTTCTCAAAGAACAAATGCTGGGATGAAGGAGGGGAGTGAGAAAGAGCAGCAGAAATACCAGAGATAGCAGAAAAGCTGAAGAGCCATAGCACAGCTCTGAAGGGTGGACAGCACTGAGTCGAAGTTGCCTATTCAAATATTGGTAGAACAACATTTCCCAGAGTTTTCTTTCTCTGTGTCACTGGATACAGGAGTTTCTGGCTCTCAGTCAAGGGAGGATGCACATAGGGAGTTAATAATATACATTGGCCATGTCAGCTTAGCTGTAACTGATCCTTTCTTCCACAAGTGCTAAGTGTGATTAATCATGACATGAATTATTATGGCCTAAGCTGCAGCAGGAGCAGTTTGCAGTTCTGCTGCATCACTGTCATCAAGGATAGACTGGAGAAGCAGCCACCTCCCTGTGCCTGTCCCAGCCAGCCCCTTGCTTCTTCCTGCTCCTGCCCTAGGGCCTCTTCCAAGCCCTTGGCTGCAGGCAGCTGCCTGTCCCTGCTCTCTCCACTCACCTGTGCACACTGCAGGGTTTGGATCTGCTGCTCATCCCTGGGCTGATCTCAACCAACCTGCACATTTGCAGTGACCAGCAGCACCTTCCAAGGTGCCATGGGGGACACATAAGAGCAGACCCTCCCTTTCAGGTGCAATAGGAGAGAGAAAAACCCTGAGGGTCTGCTCTGTGCTGTTGGGGAGCAAAGGGTTTACAATCAACAGACCCAGTATCAGCCAGAGTTCTTGGACCTCCTCTGGCAACCAAGGTCCACATCACCTGGGCACTGCTACAGCCAGCACAACTGCTCCACAGCATCCACATACATACATATCTATATCTCCTTTCCAACTTGAAGACCTCTTCTAGGTGAGACTTGGTGGGTTCCAGATGGCTGGGAGGTTGGATGGTATGAATAGGAAGGGGCAGGTAGGGGAAAGAAGCAGATATATCTCTTGAGTCTACACTTGCTCACTTCCAAGGTTTTGCTCAGTGCTTGGGTTATATTATATTATATTATATTATATTATATTATATTATATTATATTATATTATATTATATTATATTATATTATATTATATTATATTATTACCTGAGTAATACAACCTGGTTTTCAACCTACTTCTGCCCTTGTATCCTTGAGTGTTTAAGAGGTGGCTGGCAGAAGGCACTGCTTGCGCTGGCAGCGCATTTCAAGGTGGCTCCTGGATAGCAAACAAAAATATTGCCAGGTCAAAAGAATTGTGACTGGTTTTGCTTTGCACATCTTACACCAGCAGGAGTGCAAAATAAAGAATGAAAATCTATTTGTGCCGTTTCAAATCCTAATCTGCCACAACTCTCCATTGCTGAATGAAAACCTAAATCAGTCCATCTTGGAAACACAATATATGCTGTCAGAATAAATATTTCTCTTTACCAAAGGGGACTCAGAGTGCACGTATGCAAACAAATGTCTGTCTGAAGTAAATCCATTAATATACATATTGTCAAAGCATTACATCAAACCACAGATATAAATCTGTCTCTGAACTGTCTCTGACATTAAAAAATGGAATAAGGGATTTGTTCCCTGTTTGTTAATAAGCAGAATTTTCTTTCAAGGACATATAATCCCATCCTATCATTTCCTGAGACACAATTATGCACAGTCTTAAAGCAGTGGTGTTTGACTTCCATGTTCTGATGGAAGCTAAAATGCAACTTAACATAAATTCAGCCAGAACTAGCAGATTTTTGCACTGTTCTGCCCTTTCCTCAGCCTAAGGCTGTAATCTCTTGATTCCTAAGTGTGCCTGTAACCCAAGCTGTGCCCCAAGCCTTTGTTGCACTGCCTGAATCCCAGAGAAGATCCCACTGCAGCCCCTGACTCCCTCCTCTGCTCCCTTCCCTTTCAGTCTCAGATGTCAGCTTCACACAAAAGACACCCTGCAAATCTTATGTCCTTGGCTTCTCAGGATGTTCTAGATCCAACAATCTCTACACATCAGTCTTCTTGAGAGACAAACTCCCTCACATGCTTTGAACCAGAGAGGATTCTTCCTTAGGCATCTCTGCTGGTCCTGCCAGACACTCTGATGGCTCTAGGAAGGTTGCAGGGAGCTGTACTCCAAGGCATCTCTCCTCTTCAGAGGGACATTAAAGCCTTTTGGATTGCTTGATCAGATAAAGAAAGAAACTGTGGAAGACTCCCTTCTTTTTTAGCTTTTGGAGGCCCGTTACCCACAGCAGCAGCATTCCAGACAGGTTATAGCTTATGCCAAACCAAGGTGCTTGCTTGGAATAGCATGTCCCTGTTGTCTCACCAGTCCACAGAGGCTTCTGAACAGGTGACTGAAAGGGATCTGAGCAGAAACTGCACCTTAGTTTCATTTCTTTGTTGCATTGTACCCAAGGGGAGAAATCCATTGGCAAGTGTCAAGAACTTGGAGTGGCAGGGATGTTGGAATGACCCAATTTTACAGAAAAGCAGCAGGGTCAGAAGCAGAAAATGACTTCTCCAATATGCTGTGGGTAATTAATAGCAGATCTGGGACAACCAGCCCCAACTTCCTAATGGAAGGAAAGTTTGAATAATGTTTTGTTTAGGAAAAACTGGTTTAGATTTATTATATTTCTGAAGCAAACTGGACCCTAAGTTTCCCTGACCCTGCCCTTTTTGTCCTCACCCCTGCAAAACCCTTCCAGCAGCTCCTGAGCCAGCACATTGGGCCAAAACAATTGCCTTTAGAGAGCTCAGAAGCTCCAGAAAAGTCAGAGAAAGTCCATGCAGGCGGCTCTGAGGAGTCATTATAGACCATTGTTTCATCCTTCAGGTGAAGCCAAAGTAACACATTTCTGGCAGTATGAGCCTTGCAGTCATGTACTACAAGCTTTCCCCAGCGATTCTTACACATGTGTATACAGAGAGCTGCAGACACCCAACAAAACAAGAGCCTCTCTGTACTGTAACCAACCTTCCTCTGACAACAGACCAGGGAGAGGGATGGACGGAGATGATCAAACCACAGATCACTGGTACCAGCAATTTCCCACAGCTAGCAGCATCCCTGCACCATATAGGAGTACATGCACTGCACAAAGCCCCCAGCAGACATGATTTATCTCTGAAAGGGAGTTTGTTTCTATTCGTGTTTCTGTAAAGTGGCTTTTCCACTGGACAAGCTCCTTGCCAGCAGCTCTTGCGCGTCCAGCTGCGGCTCGCTGCCTCGAGGGCCTGCTGGAGACTGTCTCCACAGCACTTGCTGCTCCTGTCTATAAATAACATTTCAGATGCCCAGGCCACACAGTCACACTGCAGGAAAGGTCAGGCAGAATCGTCATCGCCCGGAGAGATCACTCTGCACGACTGCCCCAGGGCTGAGGCCTGCTGTCTGAACCGCAGCCAGCGCTCGGGGCCTTATCAGAGCTGGATCGCGCTGGGAATTTTCTGATGAAACAATTTTATTGGAAAATGCTGATTCATAGACATCAAAATGTTTCATGGAAATGCACCAGTTTTTATTAATTTACAAGGAAACCCAGACATTATTTGGATGTACTAGTGGCTGGTCGGCTGCCAGGGTATCCCATGGCTTCCAGTGTGTCTGCTTGCAGGACCGCTGTGTCCTCTGGACTGCTTCACACACAGGAGCCCGGGCATGGCTAAGGCCCCTGACGGCCTTGCTCTGATCTAGCTCTTGGCAGCCCTTAAACCTCAGCATGAGATGGGCAGTGGGATTTTGGACACCATGCACTGAAGCCCTGGGGGAAACAGGTGCTTGGAGATCATGGGCTGCCACTGCCTTTCCTCCTGGGAATGCAGGGAAAGCTAACTGCTTTCTCTCCAGAAATATGGATTAATTAATTATCCCCCCAAATGACAATAATTGCATATACTGGCACAGCCTTCCCACTCTGGACAAACCATCTTCTACATCTCAGTGCTTCTGTGGAGCAGAAGCTCTGCTGCACCCCTCAGTCTGGTGCAGCAACCCTGCAGCCTGCCTCCATGGCTCCTGCTCTGCCATGAATTCAAGGCAGCACTGAGGCACAGACACAAATGCCTGGCTCACTTCCCCACCTCGAGCTCATCTGGGAATGGCCCAGCCATGAGCAAAGGTCACCCAGATTTACTCTGTCACCAACTTCTCAAGCTCCTTGTCCTTGGCAACCCTTCCCCATGCGGGCAGAGGAGCCCTCTGCTGCAGGACATCTCTGTGGTGTTGCACTGCCACGAAAAGCAGGGTCCTACGCTGGGCTTTGGCTCTGCCAGAAAACATCTCTGGTAAGACTGCTGTTGGGTGCTGGTTGGTCCTTCTCCTCTCAGGAATTTCCCACCTCTGCTCCAGCACCCAGCTCTGTCTCATTTCTCCTCCCATGGGCTGCCCTTCTCATCCCTGCCCCAGTGACAGAAGCCAGGATGTGGCAAACATCACCCTTCCCCCTGCAACCCATCTGGGGGTGTTTAACCAAGCCAGAACATCCACCACTACCCTGAGCAGAAATCAAGCACCCCTGTTCCCCTTCCTTGCCCCTCTCTGCAGCTGGAGCACTGCCAGAAGGCTGAAATCCCCCTGGCCCTTGGGGCTTCTCTGTGATAAGTCTGTGGGCAGAAAGGGAACTGATGATGCCAAATCCAGACAATTGGGGATGGAGCAGAAAGGATAACCACAAAATCTTTGCCATCTTGGAGTACAAAGCTCTGCTCTGAGCAGGACACATTTGACTCTGGTGGGGCTGGTTGAGGCTCTGCTCTCCCAGGGAGATGCCATGGGCACATTCCACTTTTGCTCCAAGAAAAGCCCTTCTCATGCCTGCCTTAAGTGTGGGGAGACCCTTCTCTCCAAGGAACAGTGCAAACCTTTGCCACCATGTGCCATTTGTCAGCCAAAACAAGCAACGCTGTGCCATGAAGATGCAAGACAAGACATCACTTGTTCTGGAGAGTTTAAGAGAGTAATTCCTTCCTGACATTTCCTCCACAACTCCTAAAACATGCAGGGAGACCCTTCTGTGGGAGAAGGGTTGAGGGGGCTCAGAGCAGCTGGTGTAGGTGTTTAGTACTACACTGCAGCTGCTTTACCCCACAGCTCAGTGTTGGGATATCATGAGAGACAGAGAGAGACAAAAATCCATGGTCCTGTGGGGTGAAACCTAAGTGAAATGTCAAAAAACCTGGCAGAGTAGCAGCAGCATGCCCAAAGCTTCCATGGGGCTGAGTGGGTGCTCAAGAGCTCAGTCAGGTCCTAATTCATGGGGCTTCTTGTTCCTACCTCCTGCTACACCCTCACAGCCTGTGAAATTCCTTGTACCAAAGAGGAAAAATGAAACAACTCAAATTTGCATCTTCCAGCAACCACCATGCCAACACCTGAGGATGAACAGCACCCGGTCCCTTTGCTCTCCTGCTGAAGGCCCTGGAGGGGAGACACTCCAGTACTGGTCACCACAAATACAGCTGCATTTCTCTGGTTATTATCTAACGTTGCTGTTTTCTTGCAGAGAAGAAAGAGAATATGATTCAGGAAATAAAACACAGCCCAGAAAGTCACGGCAGCCCAGAGCAAGTGAAAGTCGAACTGTCTGGAGAAGGTGAAAAGTGCAGAGAAGGGGTTTTCTTACAAAAAGCAAAGATGAATAAATCTCCAAGATCATTAAGATACAGGCTGTTGGCCTCACTGCCAGATTCCAGAGTTTGAGACAGTTCTGCTCATTCTGTCCTCCTTTTGTGTCTGTGGGGAGAACGAGATGCAGCCAGCCAGACCTGCACTGAAACACAGCACTCACCGACACTGACATACCATGGTGGACTGAATTCAGGGCCAAATTTACCCTGTAAGGGGGTAATTCAGGAGTAATCATCCCTGTACTCTGACAGCAGCATGCAGACCATGCACAGCAACAGCAGGATGTGCAAGGAGCAGGGCCAGTCTCTGTGAACTCCCCCACACTGAGGGCACTGGCTCTTACACTGCCCTTCCAGCAGCACCTCTGCCTTGGGAATACTTGCTTTGTTTATTAAAAGGGAATTTCCAGCCTCCATGCTGCTCTTCCCAGTGCTCTCCTCTGCCTCTCATCAGAGTGTTTCATTTCAGGGGAATACCCCTTCGTGCAAAGCACATCCCAAGCATCTGCCACTTGCCCATTGGACCAACAGCCCAGGAAGGAGTGAGGCTTGGAAATCATCAGTCAAGGTACAACTTGATTCAGCTTTCTAGGCAATAACTTGGAGATGTACATCTATTGTAATTTTCTAAGTATTGGCAACTTAAACAGATTTTAAAAGACACAAGGCTGGAAAAACACTCACAGCTTTCAGAAATGTTGAACAGGGTATCTGGGCTTGAAAAAGGGAAATTATAGATCAGCCAGTTTCACATCCCTTTCCAGAAAAGTCCTGGGATAAATAATGGAGCCAGCAAACAAAAACTGAAACAAATCAGGGGAAAGAAATAAAAACCAGCCAGTGTGAATGTGTCAAATCTAATCCTTGTGTGACACTGGTGGATAGGGAAGAAGCAGTACGTGCCATCCATCTTCCATTTAACAGGGCTGTTGACACTGTCTGACACGACATTCTCAAAAGCTTATTGGGAAAACATGCTCTGAGTGAAGCTGCTCAAGGTGGTGCAGCTGAGGAAGCTCTGCATGGGCCACGAAATGCCACAGAGCCCCTTGTCCTCTGCGTGTCCTTCTGCAAGCTGCAGTAGAAAATTATTTTATCCAATGAGAGATGAGGCTGGAAGGGGCACATGCATGCAGCAGAGCAGGATTACAGCTAGCAATTATTTCTTAGAAGGATTTAGGATGTGAGGACATTTGCAGAAGCAAATCCAATGAGAAGTGGTCAGGAATGGCCTGCTGGACACACACAATGTATAGAGCAAGATGCTCTGGAGCTGGTCTGTGGAAACAGACCTGGATCACGGGCCAGGGCCAGACCATTGATGGTGCTGGGCAAGGGGGAGAAGGGTTGGTACAGCACAGATGGCACAGTGAATCACTTAAACCTCCTGCTTGGCTCAGCATGGGCACGCTCTCAGCTTGAGCACCACGTCCTGATGAGATCAGAGGAGACAGGAGTGAGCCTGAAAGACAGACAGACAGGCCAGGCATCTGGAAAATAAGACCTTCAAGGGAAGACCCAAAGACTGAGGGTGTGTGTCTGGTGGAAACTGGGCTGAGGGAAACCCCAGCCTAGAGCAGGCTAGTGTTTTTTAACTGGAGAAGGCTTCTGTGGGAAGACACGCTGCTTTATTCTCCTCATCCCTACTGGGTAGGACTGGGAGTTATGGGCTGGCCCTTCAGGAAGGAGCTGGAGTGAAGATGGCTTGGGCAAGAGGTGGAGTATCCATCAAAGAAGGTTTTTAAGAGCAGGGTGGACAAACTTCTGTCAGGAACGACTGAGGTAAAGCTGCCCTTGGCTTTGGGCAGGAGAGGTTTCCTCCAGCGTGCCCATATGGATTTAGAGGGGGTGTCAGTGCTCAGTCCCAGGCTCATGACAGCACTATGGTGTTTCCTATCATTTCCCCAGATGCACACTCTCAGCTTTAACAGCTGAACACTGCTCCTTGTCCAAGAGAGCCCTTCTCCTTCAGCTCATCTGTGCTCCTGCTGCCTGCCCCACTTCTCACCCTGCAGAGCCAACCCAGAGACACCTCAGCATTATGAGAACCCAGTTTCCAGCCTCAGAACAGCCTCACAGCAGCTTCTGTAAGCAACAGAAACAGAGAGCAGAGGCAGTGGGCAGGGCGGTGCAGCAGCCGGGGGAGGAATGCTGCCTGTTGCTCTGGTTGTTGCAGCAGGGCTGTGATTTACACCCCTCGGGAGGCTGCAGCGGAAGCAGCAAATCACCCCCTTCACAGGGTCCAACAGGCAATTAGACAAATCCATGGAAGCAACATCCAGCAAGGCCATTAAATCTAAGGTCTGTCTCCTGGTTAAGGGAAGTCCTGCAGCGCTAATTGCTGGGTGGGAGAGCTGCTACTGTGTCACTCTCCCGTTTTCCCACTTTGTTTGGCTGCTGGGGCTCTGGAGGGGAAGGTGAGCTGCAGCATCCCCTGCCCAGCGCTGCCAGGACCAGCCCTCTGGTCGTCATGGCATTCTCAGTGCATCCATCGGGCAGGGGGTTATTAACAAAGAATTGGAGGCTGGAAAGGGGACAGAATCCCACATCTCAGAGTCAGGCCACATCCCAGGCTTGCTGTTTTCTGGATGAGGTTCAGGAAAAGCCAGGAGCCCTGTCCTGCTCTGCCTCTTCCCTAGGTAAGCCACGGGGTTGTGCTGCAAGGGGTCAGGACAGGATTTAGCTCCAAACCTTTCTCTTCCAAGCACATTCTCCCCTGCACTGGGCAGCAATAAACTGGCGGAGCAAATGCCACCCCATGCTCAGAAGCATGCTTTAATTTAACTAGCACTGAAGTTTTCAGATGCAAATAGCTTATTGAGTTGGATAATATTCATGGCAGTCAACATTCCTTTCTAACTTCACCCTACAAAAATATCTTTGAATAATAGGATTGCGTTTTTCCAGAAATATTCCCCCCTGATTTCCAGCAGTATCACATTCAAGCAAAGCATTAGACTTCCTTCATTAATGAAATAAGACACACAAGTCTTATTATATTAGTGATTTTCACAGAGTAACTCAGTAAGCTATTTTTAATATTCTCAGGGAGGCATGCCAGAAGCATAATATTTTTATGTTCTATAGCAGGGAAATATACTTTCAGACAGTTTTGACTGACTTTAAAGTCAGTCATGAATGCCCAGACATGTTTTTCATCCCTACAAAGTGACCAAGGCGAGAGGAGTTGGGAGCAAAACCTTGACATGATGAAATCCCAGCTGACACAGTGGTACCAGTGCTCCCCAGAGGGCACCAGGAGAGGCTGCAGGGAAGGGACAGTCACTCCTCCATCTCTGGAGGCAGCGTCACACGTCACTGCTGTGGCACTTCCCCATCAGGAATGCTGCGTTTCACCCAGCTACAGGTAACTGAGGACAGACCTCTTGCCCTTTCTCTGCAGTTGCCACAGAGATGGAAACCCTCTCTCCTTCCCCATCTCTCCCAGACTGCACTCACTGCACCTTTTCCAGTCCAATTCTCACCTTGTTTCTTTTCTCTTCAATCTCTCTCCACTCTTTCTATACATGTATATTTTTTGGTACTGTGTCTCAGAAACAGGGAGCTCCAAAACATTGCTGTCCTGGGTGAGGTACAGCATAAGCAAAGCAACACCTCTGAGCAGCCTGTGCACCTGTGGCTGGACCAAAGTGCAGGTATGATCTCAGCTTCCTTTCTGATGTTCTGTGACCATTTGCCTTCCTATGATACCCACCCCAGACAGCCCCATGCTGCAGAGGGCTACTTCAGGCCCAAGGAGGGGCTCTTACCAACTTTCAGGCTCATTTTCAGTAGAGCAAGGAGTGACCAGGACCACAGCACACATCAGTGGCTGCCTGGGGCTTTTAAGGCAGGCTAACACTTAAACCCATGTTTCAAACCCTGGCAGCCTCATTCAAGGGACATTTGGTCATACAGCAAAGCTGCTGACTGCTCCCCAGAGCTGAGGGAGCATGCACCTATCAGTGGGACGTTTTAGAGGTACCAGCTGCATATTTGGATGACAGCAGCCTGTGTCTGGGCAAACCACACAATGCAGATGGATGGATTCTGGGCAGGAGATGTCTGCAGGGCTGGTCCTTGAATCTGAGAAACCTCCAGTCATTGTCACATTCACATGTCCTTCTGCCTGCCTGGCACTGTACCCATCACAGGGCTCTTTGCTGAGCTTGACCACCACGCCTTGGGAGGATGCAGAGCCCTTGTTCCTTGTGGGAACTTCTCAGCAGGGCTGAAGGCACTCAGTCCAGGAGAAGCCTCTTGGCAGCACTGTCCCCTTCCAAAGGGGCCTCAATTGCAAACAGATGGTCATAGCTCTGAAACCCCAAGAACCACAGAAGGAGGCTGCAGCATGCTTGAAAGCACCTTCAGGAATCTCTGGCGAGATCTCCAACGTGACAATGGTGTTTATGGACCACATGCATCCCTGGGGAAGGCATCTCTGGTGTTTACAGGAACGTTACGATTCCTCTTGCTTTCCTGACAGCTCTGCTAGGAACAGCCTTCCTTCCAGGCTGCTCTGGGGGTCTGCACACACAGCCCTGGGTACAGGACGTGCAGTGCTTCTGCTGGCTTTACATGAGCCTCTCCTGAAGTCGATTTGGACACGAGCACTGTGACAAATGCACACCCACCTTGGTCTCCATGCCTGTCACTACGCAGCAAACCATGGCTGCTCGTAGCTGCAGGCAAGAGCAGCTCTGGCAGTCCAGAGCTCCTGCTGCTTGGGCCGTGCTCCTCTGGTTGGGAACAGCCTGGAGCCTGTTCCAGGCTTGCTCTGTGGTCCTCCAGGACTTCTTGCTCCACAAACATCGAGCCTCACTGCTTTGTGTTTACGGGCATGCTAAAACTCTAGCCAGCCTCCTGATAGCATCTAATGATTAACAGCGTTTCTATGTCCTGGTCCTTCTTTTCCCTCTCCCCTTTAGCTTCCCTGGATAGCTGGAAGCTTTGCTTCAGCCTGAGCAGCACTGCTCAGTGTTTACTTTCATGTCTCCAAACAGTCTCCTGCATCCTTCCCAGTTCAGCCATCCTTGGCTAAACCTCCTACCACTGAGGACAATGTCTATTGTCCTGGTGCTGCTGGCTGGCCAGAGGACTGCTTTGCATCTGGTGTGAGCGTTGTAGGACTGTGGCTTTGGGAGAAGCACCCAGAAAGGGACCCACCAAAGTTCATTGCTCCCAAGCTGATTAATGTTTAATGTCCACTGCTAACAGCAGTGTGTGCCATATCCCTAAAATCCATTTGCAATTGCTCCAGCTCCTGCAGCTCTTTAGGTGCTGCTGAGGAACAAGGACGAGGCAGCAGAGACTTTCCCATATCTTCTGAGAGATGCAGTGCAGGAGAAACTATGGGTGTGCAGACACAGGGCTGTGCAGTAGCTAGGGAGAGATTTTGCTGCTGCTCAGCAGCCTCAGAAGGAACAGCCCTCTCCCTGAGCCATTGTCTACGCCCAAGCCAGAAACAGGTCTGATTTGGCCCTAAACTCATGTATAACAACGACACAGCTGTGAATTTCCTCTCTTCTCATTTTAAAATATATGAGCTGGTTTGCACAATCCTAGCATGAAGCAGCTTTTCCCATCTGTGGAGCTGTTCTCCAGCCACCACCCCAGCAAACTACTGGGAAGATGCCACAGCCCTGAACATCTGTGCGAATCTTTTGTGCCAGATGTTACCAGCAGATGATGCAGAGCTGGGTCTGGAGATGGATTCCTGGAAGTGCTACCCCTTCAAGCCTGACCAGAACCAGCCCTGAGAAAGCAGGATCTGCAACAAACATGGGAACAGAGTGCAAGGGCTGCTGTGATCACAGCCTGCCCTTCCCCCTGGGAGATTTGGCTTGCCACACAAACAGAGCAACTGGGCACACAAGGGAGCAGGGGGGCAGGAGGAGCTGTTGAGACAGGAATGTCAAAGGAAGGGGGGAACAAGCCCCAGCCAGCTCCGAGCAGGTCTCCCACAGAGACCTTCCTGGAGGATGGTTAGCCATGGGAGCAGGCTCTGTGCTTGGCATGATGGTCTCTGGTGCTCCCCAGCTCTCCATGAGGTTGGTGGGTGACTGTCAGCGCACAAGCCCTGCCCAAGCAGCAGCCTGGGTCGTGCTCTCCAGGCCTGGGTGCCTGCACTATCCCCTCCCAGCCCCAGAGCAGCTGGCATCACTGCCCTGACTGCTCAGACCTCTCCTCTGGGCTTTGCCAGTGAGTGAAACACTGCACGTGAAGGCACAGTCCATCCCCTGTGCAGGGAGCTGAAGGCCAGCCCTAGTTCACCCCAGATACTGGCTCAACACTGGGGGTGGACCTGGTTCCTTGAGGAGCCTGGCACCCTACAACAGTGTGTGTGTGTGCCTCAGCTGTCTGGGGAAGCCCCATGCCCAGACCCTGGTCCACATGGGCAGCCCCTGGTTCGGGTCCAGACGCCCTTCCCAGGCACTTCACCCAGGGCTGCCTCTGCTGATGAAGATTTCCACCAAGTCTGTTCAAAAACCAGCTCGTGCTGCAGTGTGGAGAGTGTCCTGAGGCCTGTGTGGTGCTGGGGGTGGTTGGAGTGCCACTCCTCAGTGAACTGTGCAGAGGTTGGACAGCCCCCAGCGAAGTGCCTGTGTGGCTCACACACACACACACCCTTGCACACACAGACACCACTTATGGCCTCGCTCTCCTTGTTGCCTCTTAATTTAAAAAGTCATTCAGAGTGGAAACATGTTTCCTCTTTGTGAATGGACAAATCGAACACAGATGGTGCATTAACTGGAAACATCTTGTGCTCCAGGACGGTCGTATATTCCCTCTGTTCAAGGGCAGGAGCCACCATTTAGGATCATCCCTTCAGTGTTCCTGATCTGTACCACTCAGCGATCCCCTGCTAAAATCATCACCTCTCCCCATCCTGCCAGCGCTGCAGACACACCGGTTCAAAAGCTGTCGGTGTCCCCAGTGGGGTACCAGTTACAGCTCCATGCTGACGTGGAGCAAAACTGTGGTTGCATCTGACTGTAATGAAGCCTGTAGTACTTTGTGTCTCCTGTGACAACCTTCTGTGGCTGCTTTGGGCCTGCTGCTCACTGCCTGAGTGTGCTGAGACAACCCCCTGTGAAAAAAGGGCCACAGAAACTTCCCCAGATGTTCCTGCATAAATGTGTAATTTCCTTTTACATAAAGAATGGATCTTCTGGAAGGAACCAGCACACCCCAGCTGAAAGACTTCAAGTGCTGGAGTAAGTCCCTAGGGAAACTGGCCTGACAGACAAATTACCCTGAACCATCTAATCCTCATTTCTTGATGCCAGTTTGCCTAGGGACTTCTTCCAGTAGGTGCCTTTCCCTTTCCCTCTGGATTCTCCACTTGGGAATGCACACACTTGCTCACTATGATGATGTGGATGTCACCATTGCCTCCAGAAATACCATTTAGAATCCTCCTGATGGTTGGTGTCAGTGAGATCAATGTGGTACCGAGTGCTGGGGGCTCGACATGCATGGAGCAAACACAGTGTTCCTCTTGCAGAGGGTGTTTTCTTTTTATGATTTCAGGGCTGTCAGGTTTTATACCACAGATCAGCTTCAAAACCAGATTTCACTGTTCAGGTATCCTCCCCGTGCCATTCAGCAAGCTTGATCATGAATTAAGGAACATGTCCTGGGTTGAACTTTACCCTTGACTAGCTAGCTCCCCAAATGAGCTGCAAAAAACCAGGGAGATGCCAAGTGTAACCTGACTGCAGGTGCTCAGAGCAATGGCCTCAAGAATGTGCAGATGATGAAAGCAGCACAGAAACAACCACAAATGTAAACAAGACAAAACAAACCCAAACTGCACATGTAGGGATCAGTCCTCTTTCCCCAGTGCAGCAGGCAGAGGGAAGCTTACAATCACTGACATGCTTTGTTTATTTAATCCCAGGCCTGGTTACAAGGGAAGGACAACAGGCAGGGCCTGCGAGCGGAGTGTGAAGGCCGCTCTGACAGCAGAGTGAGGAGACCCAGTCTCCTGGGGGCTCAGTCCTGATGGGTGCTGAACCATGGTCCTGACTGGCGGGGCACTCGGCCTCACACCAGGAATGGGCTCACTGAAGGTAGCTGTGCCTCAGCACTGCTGTGATCTGCAGCACCAAGGCTGCCATGAGCAGCAGGAGGGGTTTGCTCCTGGAAACACCAGGGGACCTCGTCCTAAGCATGTGGAGATGGAACATGAAGGATCGTGACACATGGCTATCCCCATTTGTGCCTAGAGAGACGACAAAGCAGCAGCTTTGAGTCATAACGACATGAAGATTGTATTTAGAAACACCTTACAAGATACCTGAAGAAGAAATGGGAGTGACTCACACATATCCCACCATGGCGGGGGGGTGAGGTGCCTACACAGAGTTGGGCACAGCCTTGTTTTTGTGTAGAGACCAGCCAGCTGGGCAGGGCACCGTGGGACTGAGGGCAGGGTAGGTCAGAGGGTGGAGGAGAGGGGAACTGACCCATCTCCCAGCTGCCATCTTCACCCTGCACAAGATGTCCTCACCCAGCAGAGAAGGGCCCCCACCTGGGGAGCGTGGCCAGGGCCCTGCTTGTCCATGGGTTCTGTGCTGGGAGCTGAACTTGGGACTTGGCACCTGAGACAACAAGACTCGAGGTGACTCTGAGGCTGCGAGGCCGGTGGCTGCAGGAGGCAAAGGCCAGCCTGCCTGTGAGGTGAGTGCTCTGCAGGGTGGGCCACTCCTGTCTGGATGCATCCCAGTGTGAGAGGAGCTGGGACAAAACCATCCTGAGATGTAGCCCCCTCTTGACAAGACAGTTCCTTTGCCCTGCAGACTGCAGCTAGCAAGGGCCAGGAGCCAAGAGCAACACTGATCATGAGGTGTCAGGAAATGTTTGCCATGACTTTATCCTTAAAATAACCCCCAGAGACATTTTGATCAGCAAAGAAAGGTCCTACCCAACCTCTCAGTACACAAAGCAACACAGCCCCCCAAGGAGGAATGACGGGTCGCTCAACGAACGCACATTGACACGGTGACTAAACTCCAGACAAGGAACAGAGCGGGACCACGACTGGCTGGGCTCCTGTCCCCCACCCCACCAGCGCTCAGCCAGACAGAGAGGTGTGAGGGGTTTGAAGCATGAAGGCAAGTGGCTTCCCCCCAGCTGTCCCAAAGGACAAAGGAGATTGTAGGAAACACCCGAAGCTCTCGGTGCCTCAGTAGGGGAGTGATGTGTGTGTGGTGCTTGTGCAAGCGAGACGCAGCCCAGAGCTCTGTTGTGGAAATTCTGCTCTGTGACAAATATGTTCTGAATGACTTGTCTTGACAGCCAGCCAGCATGTTGCTATCACAGATTCGATGGCTCTAACGTACTGCGATAAATCATGGCAAACCTTGCTTGTGCTATCTTTAGTCACTGCAATGTTTCACTCTCACAAGTCACTCACAGCTCTAAAAATACAGTTTATATCATTGGATTCCTGGAATTCCTTTAGTTCTTACATTCTGATTTAAGTGGCATTAAAGCTGGGCTGTGTGGTTCGAGGCTTCAGGCTGATATTTCGTGGTGGATTAGCTATCACCTGGGGTCAATACAATGTTTGCAAGATTTATTTGATTTGGATCCAAAGGTAATTTGGAAAAATCTTCCTATAGATACACCTCTTACCTGGCTATGTGGAACAAGGGCTAGATTTTATTTGGGACTAGACAGTAATTTAATAACCATTCCAATATAGATTTAAACTAAAACACATGCTCACCACGGGAACTGAGTGGAGATTATGTGGGGTCTTCTCCCCCAAACCTGTAGGTATCTCACCCCTTCTTGCCTATGCACTGTGATATTGGGATGACTTCTGGGTCAGACACTTCTCTCTCTCTCCTTCTCTTTTTTTTCCTGTTTCACTTAGACTTCTTTCATACTACTTATTGATTCAGAAACACCAAGAGCAAGAAAGTCTTGACCTCCCACCAGCCTATCTGGATTTGATTACCAGCTCACCAATGGCTGATAGTTTGAGCAGAATTTAATGCTTTCTAATTTTCCTTGATAGGGACTACGAAGCACGTTACCTTTTTTTTATCCCAACTGGCAGCTCAACAAAGCCCAGCAATAAAAAGCTCCATTTGTGTAATAAACTGTTGTACAATCTACTACTTTGAACACAGGCCCTGAAAATGTGCAACCTTTCTGCACATTACATTAAATGCAAACCAGATGGGCACTGGAAAATCCTCCCCTTTGTTGCAAGGGGCTAGAGGAGCTGGTGGTCAGAAGGTCTGTTTCACTACACAAATAAACAGAAGAGTTTAACCACATTATTTTCCAAAATCAGCAATGGGAAACCTACGTGGAAACATGATGAGCAGTGAGCAAACGTACTGCAGAGCTGGAGTAGGCATGATGGCAGCAACTCAGCTCCCCGAAGCACAGTAGCCAGTGGCCTCTGGCCATGGTCCTCGGGATGGATCCATTGCCTGCAGTGGGAGCTCTGAGACCCAAACAGGGAGACATGGATACAGAGACAAAGGGGTACAACGAGTCTCTTCTCTGAAGAGTCTTGGTCAGAGCTGGTCATCCAAACTCCAAGAGTCACTGGAGAGAAATGGGACCCTGCAGAGGGGACTGAGCCTATCCTGAGCACAGCTTCTGAGGCACAGATCCTCCTCAGATCAGGCAGGATGTCTCACACTGAGGCAACTGTAAGTGAAATACATCTCCTTCTCAGAGTCCTAGGGCAGGGAACAAGTCCCAAGCCAGGGACTTTGCTGACTCTGGACTGCACCAGAGGATGCCTAACTCCTCACACCCTGAACACAGTTTTCAAGGAGCTGTTTGACAGTAAATAGCTCCTGCTTGTGCTCGACCCCCCTTCTGGTGTTTGTGTTATCATTAAACTCTTTCTGAAGTCCACCTGGCCCAGTTGGCACTGGGAGAGATGCATGGTCAGAGTCATCCACAGAGCCTGTCCCCTCTATGGATTCCTGAGTCAGGAGCCCCTACCCAGTGAGCAGGAAACTCAGCTTATTGCAGACACGAAGTGTTGAGGAGTGTGGTTACTTTCCCTGGCCTAGCAATTAGACCCCATGTGAAGAGGGTTGATCTGTAGACTCCTCTCTGACCCCACACTGGTCAGAGGACACCGAGTCTGGGGATAACTGAGCCTGTGAAGGATGCACATACAAAGCATCTCTGGATCAGGGGGTGGTGACAGTTTGTACCTGTACTGTCAGGCTGTGGTTCATACCATGCAGTGCAGACATGGTCCATCATCCCCAGGCTGAAGGCTCCAGCACCCTGGGGAGGTGGCTGCTGGGGACTCCAGTGCCCATGTGCCCACTGCATCCCAATTTATTGCTTTTTGTAGCTGCCTTTGTCCAACCAAACAGCTCTGTGAGGAACAGAGGTGTGGGCAGAGCATCACATATCCACACCCTGAGACATGCCACGCATTGACCTGGCAACCCAACAGTCTCACTGCACGGACTGTAGGTGGAATGGGCTGTGTAGGGATTGATTGAGAGGGTGAAGTCACCATGCTGAGCTCAAAGCATTTATCTCAGGCAAGAGAAAAGTGGAAGAGCCAGTGGAGTACAGGGCCAGTACCCAGTCAAGGCGCATGCACACTGGGTAGGGTGGGAGGTTTAGGCAGGTCTTGTAACTAAACCAGTATCACAAAGGAAGGAAGACCCACAGCTATGTTTTGCCTTAGGCTTTTCCAAGACAGTCATTCACAGCTCTTCCCAGTTCAGGCCAGTGTGGACCAGAACTTCTGAAGAGAAGATGTCATTGAAGATACAAACACCAGGGGCTGTGGGATTAGGCACAGTTGTGGTATAAGGGCAGCATGACACTGCACCATCCCAGGGGCAGAGAAGGACCAGGGGTTGGAGGTACAGCTGAAAAGGCAGATGTCAGGATTGTAGAAGAAACAGTATTTTCTTGGACCTATGCATCCAGTCCTGAGTTTTTGTAGGTCCTGCTGAATGGGCTTTCTGCTTGCTCAAAGGTGATTTATTTTTACAAATTTAAATGAAATCCCCTCAGCCATTTGCAGTAATACTAGAGTTAAAAAGACTATTTTCCTATTTAAAAAATATTTTAGCTAGACTGTTTTTATTAAATCAAAATTAAGTCAAATAAAGGCTGCAGTTTGAAAGTTCAGGCTCATGCAGGAGCTAGTCCTCTCTGGGGAGCTGTGCCCTTGAGAGATAGGTGTCTGTCCAGTGCCCACCAACCCACCACAGATCATCCCACAGCTGGGAAGAGCATGGGGAAGGGGCTACATCCTGCCTGCCTGAGGTGTGCACACCCTGTTACCCTCAGGAGATGGGATGGGATGAGATGGGATGTGACAGAGCAGGAGGGGTGGGAGGAGCAGGCAGGTTCTCTTGCACTTGCTTCTCCTCACATGCCCTAAAGACAACAGATGGGAGTTCCATCTCTCACCACACTCATTCCAGGGCATCGCCTCCTTCAGTGGCATAACCTTGGGTGGCGGGTCCCTGCTTCCTCTTGCAGCTCTCCCCCATGTATTTGTGGGATGGGGGAATGAGGGTGGCAGTGGTGAACACACCCATATGGGTGCACTTCAAGGGGGTGGGATGTGAGGAGATACTGACATCTTGCTTTTTCCCCATGGCAATCCCACTCACTGACCACCCTATGGTGGGGGGGGAGGCGGTAAAAGGTCCCTGCAGCAACAGCCCAACAAGTGGTGCTGGGTGTGACAGGGGCAGATCTGCTCCAGGACCCTGTGGTGCCCTGTAGGGCAAGGGGAGGTGGCTGCTGTGGAGGGCAGCCTGTGGGGCCACGGGGTGTCCCACTCCCTCTGTGCCTGTCAGGCTGCTCCACCGGCTCTGCAGGAGCTGTCACACCAGAGACTATGACATCAAAGGCTGGCCTGGGTGCTGCATGACATGCGTGACACTTGGCGGGCCCACCAGCTCCTGAGATGATGTGAGATGAACAGAGCCGGCTGTTCCCGAGCAGGGAGGGCAGGAAGAGCCCAGCCCCTACCCTGTCTGGAGTGTGAAAGAAAGGGAAAAGCAGCTAGAGGAGGAGAGCAAGGGGCTGGAGGGATGCCCAGACTGTCAGGGGCTCTTCTCATTTAGAGACTGCAAACAGCCCAGTAGAGGGGCTGCAAGGCTGGGGCCATGTCCTGCTGGGACGCCAAGCCGATACCCCTAGGAGCAGGAGCCCCTGGCACAGGGTCAGCTGCAGGGAAGAAGCTTGTGGTGCTCAGGGCACAGTGCAGTCAGTATCTGCATGTCTGCTGGTCCTGCTGGGACACAGCTTTTGCCTCTGGGCACCTGGAGATGTTTCTTTCTTTGCCTTGTGCCATAACAAAGAGAATGGACACAAAAGCAAGGATGTGAGAGGTACAGAGGAAATGCCATCACCAAACAATCTGCCTCTCTAGGAGTCTGGGTCATCTTTCCCACTGTTATCACATTATCTTAGGGGGTCTTTGGGATCTGGGACTGTAGAAATGAAGTGCCCTCGTTGGTGTGACTTAGTCTGACTATGGGCAGACCTGGGCCTGGTTCTCTGCTGTGTTACTCCAGTCTGACACCAGTACTTTGCCATGATGACATCATTTGGATTATTTCTGATTTATAGTGATGGAGAAAAATTGTGTCCTGTACAATAATGCAAACAACCAAAGGCACAAAGCAAAACCAGTGCCTCTGAGCTGCACTTCCACACTGCACGCTGCCTGCAGCGCTGACACTGAGAGCCTCAGAGTGCACACAAGGAATTTCCTCCATTTCATATATTATACAGTTGCCTGAAAGAAGTGGCAAACAACTCCTCAGCCTGAGCATGCTTTGTGCAGGCTGAGTTGTGGGGACTTCTGTCCATCAGCTCTCTTACCAACAGATCTCCACTGAAACTCGGATCAGTACCATCCAGCAATATCTGCCCCCATCACCAAGGAACAAACAACCCTTGCAGAGGCCAAGGTCTTCACTGTCACATTCAAGTAAATTTGCAGAAGATGAGGTTATCTGAAGCATCCAGTGCTCTGTGAGAGCAGAACAGGTCTATAAGTGCCCTTACAAACAAGACACCCTCTCCGTTTCTTCTCCCCTGGTCACGTCAGCCTGATTCACCAGCACATCCCATTGCTATGGCCAGAACACCAGTCTCTTCCTAAGACCTTGAAATGCCATATTTCAGCCAAAATGATACCAAACACTTGCAACAATCAAGGTAGCTGCCTCAAGCCTGACCACAGCATTTCGATCTGACCCAGACTGAGCTGAGGAGACACTTCCATCAAATCCCCCAATGCTGCCCTCAGAAACACCCTCAGAAGCACCACACATAGAAACAATGAGCTGCAAGCCCAGCCTGGGGGAGAGATGCATTTACCCAGCCCCCCCACCCCTCCCCTGACACCGCTGCGCAAGGGACTCACCGTTCTTCCTCTCTGCAAAGGGTGGTGGCTGGAGCCTGGTGCCATCTCTCACTTGGCTGGCAGCCTTTTCTTTGGGTGTCTTTTCCTCTTCATTGTCACTTGGGGGGCTTTTGTGGTCCGAGCGATCCTGCTTGATCCCACCATTCATCACCGTGCCTGAAGGGACCCGTCCAGGCTCTGGCTGCTCCACTTTGGGTGATGGGGTTGGGCAGGAGACACCAGAGTGAGTGCTGGAAGAGAAGCACAGCAGGTTAGAACAAAACCCCCAACCAGCCCTTGGAACAGTGAGCAGAGGCTGGCATTTGTGAGGCAATCAGACAATTAACCAGACAGAGAATTATTCCACCTGTTCTTCTGTGCAGGGGAAGACCTCAGGGTTCCCTGTGACCTGCTGGGTTCTGTTCACCTTGTCTGCTGGGTCTGCATCCCTGGCTGGAAGAATTCCCAGCCATAAGCACTGAATGTTTGCAGGAAGCCAGGGGAGTTATGGAAAAGGAGAGCCATGGGGCACCCACAAGAGAGCTCCTGAACAGATAGAAGTGCAGGACAGATCTACAAAGGAGAAGAATCTTCCTTTGAAGAAGGCTCTGGTGAGCTGAGCAAACCAGGTGACAGAAATAAGTCTGCACCACACAGAACAGACCACTAATTGCTTGATACAGAGAGCAAAGGATGAATGGTGAATGCCAGCTAGCTTCTCCACCAGCAACTGTGCAAACACCCTGCAAAGCAAAACATGATTGCAAGCCTGAATCTTTCCCATCAAAGCCATGGTCAGCACACACAGCCTTCATGAGGACTTTGACTGGGTCAGGTGAGATGTTTTCAAGGTCTCTGGAGGGTGAGAGGACTTGTCTGCTTGTTTGTTTACACACTGCTCCACTCCAAGGTTTATGTGGGGTGTACAGTGAAAACACACCAGGAAAACTCAGGTTTTGTACACAAACTCAGGTTGGGCATCTACAAAACCTCTGGTCTAGGAGGTGCTTCCTTTGATGCCACTTCTATCTCACTGGGAGCAGGGAGGGGAAGGACTCAGCTCACACCAAACCTATCTGTGGGCTGCAGGAGCCTGACCCAGGAGGGCTGCTGGTGCTGAGCTCCGCAGAGGAAAGCTGCAAGGAGCATTTCAGCACAGCCTTGTCCAAGAAAACAATAACCTCCAGATGCTAAGTGAAAGTGAATGCTTGTAAGAATCAGCACCAGCTCCTAATGAGTCCCATCAGGAAAGAGCTGAGGAGAGCTAAAAAAGGTCATTTGTGCAGAACAAGAATAGAAAAGTGCAAGATTGATTCGGTGATAAAATCTGATTTAATACAAAAAAGTTACCAATTTACTGTATAAGGAAGTGGGAATAGTGCACTGGGTGTGATAGCATCTCCTCCAGGCTACGTGTGCCAGCACTGCCTCACACCCCTCTTCCTACCCTGCCCAGCAGGGGGTTTGCCATCTGCTTGCTCATCCCTGCCCACCTCAGTGCCCACCTCAGTGCCCACCCCCACCTGCCCTGCCCGTTCCCCCTCGGCTGCGTCTCACAGCACGTCTGTCTGTCCTGCTGCACCCTGTGTGTTGTTCTGGGAGCAGTTCCATGGAGGGTGCCCACGTGGTGGGTGCACTGGCCAGAGAGGAGATCCCAAGGTGACCTGTGTCACTTTGCAGGTGGGACATAGAACTGTCCCCACGTCCATCCCCCAGGACAGACAGCATCCCCACCCAACCCCGCTGCCCAGGCTCGGAAACAAAACGCAGACCAGGTCTGACCCAAACAGCCCTTCCCTGAGCAAGGTCCCACATCAGACCTGCCCTTCTCCGTGCGCTCCCACCGCTGCCTTCTCCACTTGCCTTTGCAGGCCTTTCCCCATCTCCTGTGCTCAGCTATTCCCACCAAAACCTGACATGCTGCCGCCACACGTGGAAACAGCCCCTCCAGGCATCCAGACAGGCCAGGCCTGTGTTGTGTGCCACATCTTTGAACCAACAGTCTCAGTTTCCACCTCTGATCGAGCATTTTAGCTCCTCTGAACAGCTCATTGTCTCGTTTCCAGCAGTGTGACTGTGTACCATCACCACCACGATGGGCAGCTGGTCTGCTGCACAACCACCTGTGGGGAGGCTGTAGGGCTGCACACCCACTTTGGCACAAGCAGCACTATCCCCAGAGCTCTCCCTTGAATTCACAGCCAGTGCAGAGCATGCAAGCAGTGTTTACACTGCTATTTAAAAATGCAGAGTTTCTTAGCTCCCAGAAGTTGCTGATAGGATGCATCTTCCCAGTGGAAGCAGGGAGCGATGACAGGGCAATCCAGCAGCCTGCATCTGCTTACAAAAATGAGACTTTGTTCAGCTGAACACTAAATCTTTGATAAATTAGCCAGGGCTTTGGTGACGTGCATGTTGAACCAATATGACAGTTTTATATGGATTATGATTATTAATGTTTTTGAAAAATAGGGAGAGCGCGAGCCAGACAGCCAGTGCTGAAGCCACAGGACCACCAGCAGAGGCAAGAGCCTTGCAGGAAGGCTTCTTGCAGGCGCTGTGTGCGCTCCCTTTGCACTCACAGCATCTGCAAGGCTTTAACTTGCAGCGAGCATCCTGGGGTCCCCCGTGCCTGAGCCAGGAGGTCACGCCGTGACCTGGGGGACACACATGCTTTCCCAACACAGGCAAGTACCACTGCCTCAATGGTGCTTTTTGCCCCTCAAGTCAAATTTGGCCTCAAGACATCCCACATTGTTCACTCCCTTCAGCCTGAACTGATTGTACTTACAGAGCTTTTGAGGCTGGGAGCACATGGCCCATCAGCCCCTGCTGCCAGCACACCCAGTGCAGGGTGATGTGCAGCACGGGCTCTGGCCCACCTCCCTCTGCCTACAGATGTGAAAGGCATAAAGCTGGGCTGCCATGGTAGCTCACAGGCACTTCCCTCTGCAACGGTGAGAGGCACTTTATATGTATATAAATGTAAATATAAATGTAAATATAAATGTAAATATAAATATGATTGTAAATATAAATAGTGTAAATATAAATAGTGTAAATGTAAATATAAATAGTGTAAATATAAATGCAAATATAAATACAAATATATCTAGATATACATTTTTATATATAAATAGAAAATAAATAGATATGAATATAAATATATATATAAATGTAAATGTAAATATAAATATCCTCTGGAGCTGCTGCTTGTTTTACAAGCCTCCCCTCTTTCAGTTCAGACAGCAGCACAGCATGGATCAGGATCAAATCTGCTCTCCCATAGACCTGCCCACCCACAATGGCCCAGGTGGGCCCTGGTCACGTCTCTTTCCCAAGGACTTTGTTTCATATATAAACTGAGGTTCTTCTGAGACCAGCCCCTGCCTGCCTGGCTGTGGAAGGGGCACTACAACCCCAGCCTACACAGCCAGGTCCTGCAGTGAGCGTTTTCTGACACAGAAAGGTTTCCTGTGCCCTTTACAGTTCTCCCTTATCCCCAGCCAGGGGGGGAAGATACTTGCAAACAAACAAGAGGGAAAAGCGTAGCAGTTCACTCATACTATTTTCCTGCACAGCTATAAAGCATTTTTATCCTCCTCTTAGAAAAAATGGGCTAAACCACTGAAATTAAAAATTATTTTTAGAAGTGGAGGGAAAAAATAATTATTTTTCTAAGAAACAGTTTTACCTCCAGCAGCTCATCTTCCCCCAAAACCATTGAATTGTCGGGCTGGAAAGTTCCTGACTGAGAAATTCACTGTCCAGGTCTCATCTTCCACAGCTCAGGACTCACATATCAAGGGGATGCCTGGATCAAGCTGCTTTCTGCCCTTCCAGGAGCAAGCTGAGGTGCACACCAGAAATCAGATCTGCCACTCAGAGGGGCAAAACAAGACCCTCCCTGTGCCCAGCTCTGTGCTGTCAGGCAGGGACAGCCGCTGCCCAGTGCCCCTGCAGTGCTGCAAATGAATCCTAGTAACCCAAAAAGGCAGGAAAACCCCAGCTTGTCCGGCTCCAGGCTCGATGCTGGTGTCTGAGCAAAGCCCCCCAGCACCCCTGGGGTACCCCTGCTCCACTGGCCTTCAGCAGCCAGACCTGAGGCATCACTACAGGCCTGAGCCACCCATGTCTCCGCAGCTGGCTCCTGCCTGCAGCCTGTGGAGGGTTGGGCACAGCACCCCGAAGTGTGCTGTGTTCTAACCTTTGGAAATGGCTCAGTGAACGACTCTTCTACAAGGCTGGCTCCTGCTCAGGTTGGTGGTCTGTGTGGTTATTCCCTGCCTGGAATGGAGCCACACATCTAACCTCCCCTTCCCACCTCCTCACCTTCTCCCTGTGCCCCCTCCTGCGGGCACCCAGATGGGAACAAGCTTATCTTGCTCTTCCTCACACACTGGATTCATCCAAACCCTCCCCTGCTTCCCTGTTTGCTCCATCAGAGGTCGAAGTGTGGTCAATGTGCTTTGCTCTAACACAAGTGGGGTGCCTCTTAGGCAGCCGTGACCCACCATAAAACTTTAAATACCCAGAGAAGATCCAGGAGGGAGATGCTCAGAGATGCAGCTCAGCCTTATCCAATTCCTCACGTTTGTTGTTTGTGTTCCTGGGCTTCTGCTCCAGGAATGCTGCTGATAAAACCATCTCACTAAACGTGGAATTTGTGTGTTTCAGCTGATGTTTACAGTGCTCAGAGAGTAAGAGGAGTTCTGGATTCCCATGGGCAAATGGCCTGTGGATATTTGCACTGCATTGTTGCAGATGCTGGTAAACCCTGCTCCAAGCAGGATCAAACCCTGCTCCAAGCTCCAGCAGGAATCCTGCCTGGTCTTCCTTAGAGCCACATCATGTTTGGCAAGGCAAGAAGACAACTCTGACTGCTTTGCCTTGCACCCAGAAAGAGACCTCTTGCTTCTCTGAGACCCCCCTGGGGCTGCCAGGGAATGGCCAGGGAATGCACTGCTGCTACTATCTTCTTGTTTCCCTTGCAGCCAGCATCCCCGTTGGGTGATGCCCCTCACTGAACTCTGTGATGCCTCCTGGGGGACGCAGAAAGCCCCATCCCGGGACAGGGCTGAGGGCAGCGGCGCGGAGCCGCAGGCTGTTTCCCACAGCTCGGCACATTCCTCCCGTGCCCTGGAGAAGTGGCCTGCTCACCACTCCAACTTCCCCTCCAGAAGCTGCAGCTCAGGAGGAGCCCCTGGAAAGGTGGCCAGGGGACTTCCCCAGTGAATGGGAAACCAGCCAAGGAAACCTGTCACAAGCCTTGACACCCTCCCACCCCCACTGAGTCATTCCATGTGAAACCCCTCTGTGGGGCCAGTGCCAAGACCCCTGGCACAGAGCTGTGCACCCGTGACTCCGTGTGATCCCCACTCAGGGCAAACACGCTCAGCATTTGGTCACACTGTGACCCCCACGCTCAGCAACGCTGGCCAACTGTTCCCACCCCCGGGGGTTTTAGGATAGGATCTCCTTCCCAGCCTCCAGATTCCCAGTGCTGACATCAGCTCCAGGCTGCCCAAAAGCAGCAGCAGAGAGCCCAGTGATGGAAAGGGGCAGCTGTCTTCATCCAGGACAGCTCCTGGCACAAGGATGAGAGATAGAGGCTGTTCTCAGGAGAGCATCTCAGCTCTGGCCTTAGCCCCATCCCCATTTTTGAATCATAGAACCACCTGGGTTGGAAGTGACCCTTTAGACCACTGTTGCAGGACCTAGAAGCCAACCTGCTAGTCTGGAGAGGATGTAATCTGTAGGCTGTACACTGTGCCAAGTGTACCCTGTGTGCAGTGTACCCTGTACACTGCAGATGCTGTCACTATGAGGCAGCAAGGGAAGAAAAGCACTGTCACAATTGAGAACATTAAAGATCAGTCTGAATGACAATGGTTTGGTACAATGTGACCATCCTAAGAAGGGGAGGCTGCCAGGGCAGTGTGTTGGCACAGCGATGTAGCTGCAGTCTAACACTTTGGCAGGAGGTGTCTCCATGGAGAACAACCACCTGATGGGTCTGATGATCAGCAGGACATCCCAAAGGCTGCCAGCCCTCTCTGTCCTCCTGCTTGCAGTGCTGCAGGACTGAAGCTACTGTTATCTCTTTCCCTTGCTAGCACAGTGCCCTGGACATGGGATGTGTGGGCGAGCCTGGAGAGCCTGCAGCAGGGATGGGACCTGGGTTGAGCCCCTGGGGACATTTCTGAGCGATGAGCTCCATGGAAAAGGCAATGGCAAAGCACACCTTCTGTTCCCTGTCTGCCTACTGCTCCTGCAGCCCTGGTGATCCTTAGAGAAATAAAGGGTCAGTATTAGCAGTCCAAAAGGTAACAGCTTGAAACCTCTGCTAAACAATGAGCTTTCCTTGGGGAACCAGGAGCAGGCCTGTGCTATGCCAAATCCCTCAGATGACATCTGGGCAAAATCCAGAGTTGTACCCCCTGCCAGCTGACTGATCAGACCCAGAGCACCAACAGGCTCCAGTAAACACCCAGGGCCTTGAGAACAGCATGTCTCAGGTCAGTGACCTGGTGCAGCATCCAGAGCTCTCCCATCCATCCACCCAGCCGTCGCGGTGCAGGCGCTGGAGCCTGGCAGCCTGGGCTCCCTGGGCATTCTCCAGGGTGAAACAGGACTTCCTGGGGAATGGCCATCGTGCCAGTCTGTGAGCTGAAGAGCAGGAGAGATGGTCCCATCCCTAAAGCACCCACTGGCCTTAAAAAGATCCCGTGTGAAGGACTCAGATGGGGAAGTCTAACACTAGCTGGGTGTCCTCTCTGCACCATTTCCAGTGATTATTCCAGGGTGTCCAGTCCACAAAACGATGCTCCCAACTCAGAATCACAGAATCACAGAATCTTAGGGGTTGGAAGGGACCTCAAGAGATCATCGGGTCCAACCCCCCTGCCAAAGCAGGCTCCCTATCTCATATTACATTGATAGGCGTCCAGACGAGACTTGAATCTCTCCAGAGAAGGAGACTCCACCACCTCCCTGGGCAGCCTATTCCACTGCTCCGTCACCCTCACTGGGAAAAAGTTCTTCCGCATGTTGGTGCGGAACTTCCTGTGCTCCAGCTTACAGCCATTGCCCCTAGTCCTGTCCCCACTGACCACTGAAAAGGGGCTGGCCAATTCCCCCTGCCACCCATGTCTAAGATACTTGTAAACACTAATTAGGTCCCCCCTAAGTCTTCTTTTTTCCAGGCTGAACAGACCCAGCTCACTCAGCCTTTCCTCATAGGGGAGATGTTCCAGACCCCTAATCATCTTTGTCGCCCTTCTCTGGACTCTCTCCAGAAGGTCCCTGTCTTTTCTATACCAGGGAGCCCAGAACTGGACACAGTATTCCAGGTGGGGCCTGACCAACGCAGAGTAGAGGGGGAGGATCACCTCCTTCGACCTGCTGGACACACTCTTCCTGATGCATCCCAGGATCCCATTGGCTCTCTTGGCCACGAGGGCACACTGCTGGCTCATAGCCAACCTGTCATCAACCAGGACCCCTAGGTCCTTCTCCATAGAGCTCTTCTCCAACAGGTCATCCCCCAGCCTGTACTGATACAGTCGGTTATTCCTCCCCAGGTGCAAGACTTTACACTTGCTTTTGTTGAATTTCATTAGATTTCTCCCTGCCCAGCTCTCCAGTCGGTCCAGGTCTCGCTGGATGGCAGCGCAGTGTTCCTGCGTGTCAGCCACTCCTCCCAGTTTTGTATCATCGGCGTACTTGCTGAGGGTGGATGCTATTCCCTCATCAAGGTCGTCAATGAAGATATTAAACAGGACTGGACCCAACACTGAGCCCTGGGGAACACCGCTAGTCACAGGCCTCCATTCAGATTCTACTCCACTGATCACGACCCTCTGAGCCCGGTCTGACAGCCAGTTCTCAACCCACCTCACTGTCCACTCGTCTATCCCTTGTTTCCTCAGCTTCTCTATCAGGATGTTGTGGGAGACAGTATCAAAAGCTGAGGACTGTTTCAGAATTCAGCTGAAATCCAGTCCCATCCCAAAGCTGCATTTTCCCATTGTCTGGTGAAATGGGGATCCCTGGTCTCTGAAATTCCCCCTGGCACCAGCATCAGTGTTGCCATTAACATGGACACTGCTTCCTCTACCAGGTCATGGCTCTGACAGCTACAGAATTAGCAGGTTTCTCAATTTCAGTGTAGAGGATTCCTGAGGCCAGGCTAACCCATCTCCTTCTGAGATTCATGAGCTCATAGGCACAAATAGCCAGGCTGAATTTTCTCATAGCATCACACTGCATTCAGGACAAACCCTTCTGGTGCAGAGACCCTGCTGACTCAGCAGCCTGGAGTCTTCCCCCAGAAGGGTGGCTGTGCCTTGCAAGGCTGATTTACCTACGAGGGGCCCTGCAGCACCAAGACAGGACTCCAGCTGAGGTGCCCCAGCCCACATAGTTCCACAGCTCCATGCTGGGCTGGGCAGCTTCTGCTGGCCCTGCTCACATAGGCTGACACAGCAGGGATGCTCCTTGCACTGGGTGTGTGTGCTGAGCCCACATCCCAGGGGTGCCCCCATGCCAGCACTTCTGCTGAAGGCCAACAGAGACCAGCTCCCAGCTCAGGTTCTTTCTGCACATGGATTCTGGCCCTGCAGCCACCAGGAAGGTCTAACTGTGGGCAGCCACCCCAAAAGGCTCTGCTGGTGACACCTGCACCCCTCCCAGCAGCTGCCTCCCCACATTTCCACAGGCAGGCTCCTGCAGAAGGTCATTTGAATGCCTTTAGCTGTTGCTGCATTGTTTAATCATGTCCAAACTCTGCTGCATTCGTGGGTTTGTCTGATCTTTGTCTCTCCTGTTTTGTTACATTTTAGAAATGTCATAAACAAAATCTTTCTAAAAGAGAGAAAGCATGGCAGAGACTTGGAACAGAAAGTGAGCACAAGCTGGACCTGTACCCCTTGATCAGATGCCAGAAGGAGGGGAAGGGACAGACACTGTTAATAAAGTGATGGAGGCTGGAGGCAGAGCCAGCTTGCTGGCCTTGGGCCGTCCCTGTGCCCGGCGCAGGGGCCTTGCCAGCTTGAGTTGGCACAGGGAGCATTCCGTGGGTGGGAAAGGCCACTGACTGACCTAATGGGGCTTTGGGAAAGGTCCCAGACTGCTGGCAGAGCACTCATGCCCAGGGGTGTGTTCCCACTGCAGCAGGGACTAACCTGAGCCAGACCTGGGACGGGACCCCGGGTGCGTCAGGCTCTGTGTGCTGCCTCTCCAGCCCCGTGGCTGTGGCCTTGAACACTGAAGAACACGTCTGATGATGGGGCTCATCTCCAACTTAGCGACCTGGAGCCTCTCTGCCTTCAGCTACAGAACCACAGGGCTTGGAAGGGATCTCAAGAGATCGAGTCCAGCCCTACCTCAGGAAGCAGAAGCCAGGACAGGCAGGGCAGCTGCTGATCCCTGTAGACCCCAGCACCCCCTTGCTCAAGGTCTAGCAAAACTATGGGGTGTGCTTGTCCAGACCTCTGTGTCTCTTGACTATCAGCATGGACAGCAGCTGGAGCAGACATGGTCCTGCTGCACAGAGGGCAGGGAAGAGATGCAGAGGGATCTGCCTGTCCAGCCAAGCACAAGATGCTGTGTGGCTCCAAGTCCAGTGAGCATATTACTGTCAGCAAGATACCCCACCCACACAGGAGTGCCCTGACACCAGAGAGGCAGTGCAGCAGGTCCAGATCTCACCTCTAGCTAAAATGCTGTGAGAGACAGCAAGCTCCTTTCTCCATCCCCAAAGCCAGGTTAGAAATCGTATGGCTTCTTCAGACAAGCAACTAAAGCTCTGAGGCATGGAAAAGAGCACCAAGAACTGAAGAACCAATCTCTTTTTAGCAGTCTTCCAGAGACACTAGCAAATGAAACATTCACGGCCCATTATCCCATGATTTAATTTTTCACCCTAGGATCATTCCTGTCATGTCATAAAATCACTTCCATTAACTTATCAAGCTTCATCTAGAAACAACATCAGCTCCTTGCCCCTGCTTTCCGGTCTGGAAGGCTGCTCAAGAATGTCATTCCCCTACTGCCTAGAAATTTTAATCTACCCTCCAGTCTAAATTTATCTACAGAATCACCCAGACTCAAAGACCAGGGCTGTGACCAAAAAGGGACATGTTTAGGTGAGTACAGGTGGGGTTATTTCATGAAGCAAGGCTTGGCATTAACTGGAACTCCAGGTCCAGTTGCTCATCCCATCACTGGTCCCTCTTCTTTCAGTCACCAGCTCCCTGAGACACCTGAGGAGTCAGTTCCCTGTGTGTGGAAAGAACCAGGAGACACTCCAAAGCTGCATGGGAATTATAGCTCTTTGGTCAGGGAGAACACTGATGACAGAAAACAAACCCTTTGTTATCCCACATCAGTACAAGGGCAGATATTTGGGGTTTCCATGCAGAATCCAGCTTCTTGTTGGAATGTACTTTCCAGAGGAGCTGGGCTTGGGAAGGACACACAGAGCTACAAGGCTAGATGCAGTGAAGGATCTCCATGGATGGTTTTCTCTGTGTCCTGGCAAGTCCTATTCTTTGGGAAGTGGTGTGAGGGAGGAGATCTTCCCAGCCCAGCGTAGCAAATGCTCTGAGGAGCTCTGTGGCCCCACCAGAGCCAGGGCTGCCAGGGGCCATTCCCCAGAGCTGCCTGCTAAACAACCCAACCGCAGTTTCCTCCTTCTTGTGGCAAAGTTAAAACAACAGCAACATTAACCGAATTATACCCTGGGCAGAACAAAGGAGGGCTGGGGCTGCCAATCTCACTCATCCCAAAGGGCTCTTCGTGTGACACACAAATACTTTGCAATTACCCAGTGGAACAAGGCTGCCCTGGGGGAAACCAGGAACAATACATGCAGGGGCCACAGACCCAGGAGAGGAAGGATTTACACCGATTATTCCTGCTGCTATCCACACTTGGCAGGGGAGGGACCAGCATGGGGAGAGCCCATCATCACCCACCCCTGGAGATGCAGGTGGTGCTGTTCTCCCAGCAGTGCATGGGAAGGGGGCACCAGGAGTGGGGCTGTGAGGGGGTGTGCTGCCAAGGGATTCACAGCTTTTGCTGACAAGGGAGCTGAGGGTGGGCTAAGGGCTGGCTGGAAGGTGCTAGAACTGACAATGCTGTCCTCTCCAGCACAGCTGCAAGTGCAGTGTGCTGTCTGTCCTGCTGCACGGAGCGTGGAGCAAGCTGCCTGGGGCTGTGGCAAATGCTGGGGGCATTGCTCACACAGCACCAGCACGCTCGGGGCTGCTCCTGGCTCACAGAAGTCATCCTGTGGGAAAGCACAGGTTGGAGTTCAGGGTGAGGTACCTCCAGAGCAGGAGGAGTGGGATGCATGGTACTCACACCCAGAGTGCTCGGTGTGTTGACCTTGGATGGCTCCCAGCCTCATGTGGGTGCTGGTATTCTGGCACCCACTGATGCAGCATCACTTTGAGCATTTCCCCTTCAAAGATGGTATCTCACAGTCTTCCACTCCCCCATCCTACCTCAACTACACCCCCTGAAGAGGTCTGCAGGAGCACTCCAGGTTTCTATGCTCTCCACACCCAGGATGTACACACATGTGTACCCTTGGAGCAGAGCTGCTCTCCAGGAAGCAGGGTGCACACTGCAGCAGCTCTGGGGGATACAGATCTCCAATGTATATATTCCTGGAGACTCTGGCTTCTTTGACCATTGGGACTCCCTGGCCTTGTAAGTGTCCTCTGCTCTCTCAGTGGTCCTAAGGTCACCCTCAGATGTGTAACATGGATTAGTTTTTTGCAGGAGATCCCTCATGCATCCACAAGCCAAGCAGGAGAGTTCCCTGTTATGGGTGAGGAGCTCTGAGACTGAGACCCACCCCTCAAAGGCAGGGCTAGACACCTTGTTATTCCTCACAGAAACCATAAACCAGCAATTTGAGTGGAAAACAACTGTGGCTCTGCCTGGCTCCTGCAGGGGAGCCAGGTCTTCCCCTCTGCACCTCACTGCATGTGCAGGGCCCTCCTCTTCCTCAGCCCACTCATCTCAGCAGACAGGACAGGCTCTGTGCCAAGGGTCCTGAGACCCTTCCGCCCATCCAAAAGGGCTCAAGGACCTACCTGTGCCCTCAAGCTCTGGCTCTGGTTGGCCCCAAACTTCCTATCTCACCTTGCAGGAGCAGAGGTGCTGGAGCACAAGGAGGGTAGGGACATCATCACCTTAGAGACTCACAGAGGGGTAATTGTCTGATTCATATCAGCACCAGACCTGGTGCTTTAGAATGACATCCAGGCTTCTTGTTTTGGTGGAGTAAGCAAAAGCAGATGCAGGATGGAGCAGCCAGGGAGAAGCCTAAGGACTCCCTGTGGGTATGCACAGCCCAGCACACACAAACAACCCATCCAAGGAAGGGTTTTCTTGCTACCTAAAGCACCCTGCACGTCCAGATCCATCCTGGGTGACTGTGAGCCCTGCTGCCTCCTGCAGACTGGCCCTGTCCTCCCCTGTCTTGGCACTGTCCCTTGGGACTGACCCAGTGGCTGAGCACATCTGGCACCCCCCCGGGATGCTCTGCAGGCATCTGGCTCGGGGTGGCTTGGTGCCACCTGGGAACTCCTTGGCAGATGAAGCTCTGGGGGGAAAGTGATGCTCTTCAGCCATGGGCTCCCAGGGATGAGCTCGGGGACACACACAGGGCAGCACACAGGGCAGTACTGATCAGCTGCCAGACCACCTGTTTTCTTCCCCAGGACCCTGCAGCTCCTCCCTGGCACCAGCTAGCTGCTTTTCACAGGTAAGCTGAGCCCCAGAGCTGTACCACGTGCAGGATGGGTACATTATCATTTGGCAAACCATGCTCTGAGTCAGAGTGGGAAAAGGAAAAGCCCTGTGAAGCAGATCCATGTACTTTTTTGCTGCCACCAGCTCCAGGTGCATGGACATGGGTCACCCCACTCCCTGTGCAGCTGAACCCCCATAACCAGCTGAAAACCCCTCCAGGAAAACATAGCATCCCAAACCACCCCATGCCAGCTGTGTGCTAGCTCAGAGCACCCACGAGCACATGGGCAGCTGAGGAGCTGAGCAGAAGGAGGTACAACCTGTTCTCAAACATCCCTGGCATCTTCCTGTGCACCCTGTGTGCCACCACACGGCACAGCCAGGCTGGTTGCAGAGGGGTTTCCCCATGTCCTGGCCTCACCACACTGCCTGTCTGCAGAGGCTCTGGCTGCTCTGAGGCCATGCCCTCCAGAGAAGCACAAGGATGTGCTGGGGCAAGCTGGCACCCATGGGCACTGCCCTGAGGACTCTCCTGCATTATTTAGGACCAGTCCTGTTGGTGCCTCCCCAGAATCATGCACGTCCTGCTCAGGGCAAGTTCCTCCTGTGCCAGAAGAGGAGCTAGGGTCAAACAGACAAAGTGTGGGGTTCACAGGGGTGACTGCAAGGCCCAGGCGCAGGGCTGAGCCCACCACATGCTCCTCTGCAACACTCCAAATGCTGCTCACAGAACCCGTGATGGAGCTTTGAAGTCCCCTGTTTCCAGTCCATGTTATCATGTATTTCTGTAGTCTGATCACTGCCTCTGAGGCAGAGAAAGCCTGTGCCCTGGGACAGGCTGATGCTGCATCAGGAGAGCGACTAGTCAAGTGAAGACAGAAGGTGATGAAAAGGGATGAATGCATCCCTCCAGTCACCAAATCATACGGTCCTTACCCAGTGTGAGCTGCACCCCTGCTCCCACAGAGCCCCTGCCCGCTCCCAGCGCCAGCTCTGCCTCTGCAAGTCAGCACTACCTGTGCCAGGGAGGGAGCCCCTGAGCATCCCTCTCCCTCCCAGGCAGCCCTGATGCCACCTTGAGCCTCTTTCAAACCAGAGCTGGGGCCAGATGAGGAGGGAGCAGCCCGGGGTGCTCAGTGGAAAGTCCATTGATTACTCGGTGCGGTACCTTCCCGACATCATGAACACCTCAGCCCTGGGGGAAAATCTGGGTTCTATCAGCTCTTATAAGCAAGTGTTTCGAAAGGTTTACAGAAAAGTAAAGTAAACAGAGCTCTGAGTAACAAAAGAGCCCCGTTTATGCATTCTTTGATTCACTGTAAAGGATGGTGTAAACTGACTTTTTAACCAAGCATTAGGCAAGATTTGGGCCCCCGCCATCCTATAATAAACAGTGACATGGCTATATTAAAATATTTACTTAATGCACTGAAGTGACTTATAGTATGAGTGGCTACTCAATAGGATGGCCTAAGTGTTGAGGCGTCAGGTGCCATCGCCTGTATAAATACTCTGTGTGCACTTGTTTATAGGAAAACCCCATCTGGATTTGGCTAAAACAGCAGACACCCTGCTGACCCCAGCCTTTGCTATTGGAAAATATAACACAAGTGTTCACTCATCTGGAATAACAGCAGTGGTTAAGTGCCATCTGACAGACAGAAGGGTATTGGCTTTTCTCAATAGACAGCAGGCTTGGTGCTGTGAAGGGCTTCACAGCAGCAGCTCCCCAAGATTTACAGCATCCTGTGGACCAGGAGGCTCTGCCTCCCTGCGTGCAGACAGGAGACACCAGGATGCCTGGGCACGTGCAAAAAAAAAGGCACAGACATCCCCAAATCCTGCTGGAACACAGGGGTGGTGGGCTGTGCCACTGTGTGAGGAGGGCAGGTCTCCTTCACCTGTATGGGTGCTCTGAAATGTAAAGCAGCTTCTGCCCACCCCTGGTGCCCACCCAGTTACACGCACCCAGCAGAAGTACCTGTGGCCAAGTGAAGCCCATGCTGGAGCACGTTGCCCCTGCCTGAGCTGGCACTGGGAGCCTGGAACTCTGCCAGGCATTTTCTTAGGTCATTCCTGTCAGGAAAGGTGTGTGAATCCTCTCATGGGCTGCTCCAGTAATTCACTGTGCCATTGGCATTATGTGGCTTGTCCCTTGTATCTGGATCCTTTCCTTCCCCCACCCAAGGACAGACACAATCCCATCTGTACTGTCACTCTCAGGGAGAGCTGCCCAGAGTTTTGGGATGGCTTCAGTTCCCTAAATGATCCAGAGAAATTCAGCAGAACATCAGCAGGCCCAGCTGAGGGGAAAATAAGTGGATTTCACCAATTTAAGCACACTCAAACAGCTTTGTTTCTTATTCCATCCACATTTCTCCCCCTTTGTAGCTAGTTAATTGCATTAATCACTTCACTGAAGTTAATCACTCCAGCAACAACTGAAGCAGAGAAAGCATCGAATTCTTCAGCCCCACCATAATCTGTGGCTAACTGCCCCCTGCCCTGATCTCAGGCTCCCTCTCCCTGGCCTTCCTTGGCCATCCTCTGCCCAGCACCTTCTTTATCCAGAGGGAACTGCAGCCAGGCAGCCTTGCCCTGTGCCTGCAGGAAGCTGAGCTCTTCCCCTGAGCAAAGCCCCAGCAGCGTGCAGTGGGGAGGGCAGTGATGGACAGGCTCCCCCTGCATCCCTCCCCATGGTGGTCCCACACTGTCACCAGTCTGCCCCGAGGTCTGGGTGCTGCTCCTGCAGCTCTGCCTGTGCCCTCACTGGATTGCAGGGGGATGAGAGTGGTAAGAGACTCCCAGAATCGGAGCCTGCAGCTCTTCCAGGTCTGTTCTTCCCTTCCCTGCCTCCCCAAGCACTGTGCCTGTCCGCTGCCTCCCAGCCTGTAACCCTGTAACAGCCCCGGTAGTGTAAATACAGCCCAGCCCTCGCATCCTGTCAGACACCCCTCGGTGAGGCTGCTGCGGCGCTGGCACGGGGGCTGCACACGCACACCCGGCCTTGCACTATCTTTACGAGGAGCAGAGTTTAGTCTAGTGCCCTCTCTGTTGAATAACACCCTCACACATGGGGCCAGGACGCAGACGACAGCAGCCTTACCTTGCACCGGGGCTGTGAATTGATGGGAGACCGGCTGAACTTTGGTGTGTGTCAGCCCCACTGCAGGGGAGCAGATGGAAACCCTTCGGCAGGGATTTTGTTGCTCACAGGAACCTGCTCTGTGGCTGCTGCAGCTGTTTGCAGGGGGGAGTGGGGGAAGGGGGGGGCATGGCAGAAGGGGGCAGAGCTGCCCTGCATCCCACGCTGAGCTGGGAGGAAGCACTGGGTTTGGGGTGGTGCACATCACCACCTCTTCCAGGGAGCTCCCTTGCATCTGAAGTGGGTGAGAACCGACTTCTCAGGCAGCCCCTCAGGACACCTGGCCATCCTGCCTCCTCTCAGTAGCACCTCCTGCCCAAAGCATCATGGTGGGAGCACTGGGAGCACTCCCTGCCTTCCCAAGCACAGGGGAATCCTTTGGGTCCTGCAGCAAGGACACCTTCCTCTGGCTGTGTGAGCTGCTGCAGCCAGGCTCTCACTCCAGGAAGACTGTGATTGCCTGACAGCCACAGGCTTCCCCATCCCTTGGGGACAGCAGGAATCAAGAGCATCAGCTGCCTGCTTGGACCTAAAGTCACCAGCTAAAGATGGGCCCTGAGGCTGGGGACTGTAAATGCCAACATCCAGGTTGGGTGAGCATCAGGTGGGTGGGAAAGAGAAACCCACTAAAGGTGTGGCACAGAGCTACAGCATCCCCATCACAACAGGCACCACTGGGAAGGACAACCAGTGGTGAGAGTGGTGGCATTGAGGGAAAGACCAGAGAGGGTGAAACTGGTGGGAAAGGCTGGGACACAGGAAAAGCTGACATAGGAGGGAAGATGAAACAGGATTGCTGTGGGCACACTGAGCCCCCAATTAGTGCTGCCCCGTGCCCTGCGTGAGAGCCCTCACTGCTGAGCACTGAGTGATGGCACCACTGGAGCAAACACTGACAGGATCCCCTGGGAACAGTGTGATGAAAATGAAAAACAGAAGCAGAACACAAAGATCTGTTACTAATGCCCCCTCAGAGGGGGGTTGTTAGCAGCCTCTGCTCTCAACTCAGCTGGGAATCAGATGTCAGGGTTAAGTTTTCCCACAACTGCTAAAGTCTCAGCAAAATCCACCCAGCCACTTGGAAATGGCAGAACAACAGCTGATGGGTTCTACCAGCTCTAGAAGCTGAAGCAGGGAACTTGCTGTGAGCCTGGGGAACAGGAAAGAACCTCTTGGAAGTCATCTGTGATACCACCCACCCTGGGGGAGCCACAGGCTGGAGATTACCAAGGATCTGAAGATCTTGGTGCTGAAGCTCCACTGGGAGAGTGGGGAATGTTTTGCTTGTGTGAGCAGAATGCAGCCTGTGGTGCACCCACCCATCAGCTCACACTGCCCCAGGCACAGGGCATGGGGACAGGGTGGGTGCTACAGAGAAGCCCCTCTCTGATCCTTGTTACCAGCTGATGCCAACAGAGAGCCCTGTGCACCTCAGGGAGCTCCAGAGATGCCATGGGGAAGGGTCTCCTCTCCCCAGAAAGGTTTCTAATCCTCCCCATCCTTCCCTGAGGGGACAACTACCTTCTTGCAGCCAGACCCCAGCCCCTCATGACCCTGTGCTATGCCTCTTTGACCTGACTGATACCCAGGAGATCTCCTGCCCAGCCCAGCTCTCCTGTTGGGCTGCTGTGTAGGGTTGGAGCCCTGACTAACCTGGGTAAGCCTTAGGGGCCCCAGCCCTCTCCCATGTGTGTGGGCAGGCAAGCTGAATGCTTCTGGTGGCAGATCTTTGCCGACAGCTCAGCCACATGATGGGGAGGGGACAAAGATCCTCTCCCATTTCATATCCCTGAGGATCACTGGGCAGGGGTGAGACCAGCTGTAACAGACTCTATCAGCCTCCAAGTGCATTCAGCCTGCTCCTGCTCTCCAGACCCAACGCTTCCCTCCTTCCTCCAGCCTGCCCCAAGCAGGGAGTGCTGTGTGCTCCTGCATCACCCCTGCCTGCAGCACTCCTGCCCTGCCTGCAGTGAGTCCCCTGCATCACACAGCTTCTCCTGAGGCACAGCAGCTGTGGAGGCAGCTGCACCAGCTGCTGGGAGGCATCTGGCTGTGCCCAAAGCTGTCCCCCCAGGCTGAGCTCTTCCAGACTCTGATGTGTGAGGCTGGAGCTCAGCATGGTCAGGTATGTTCCCAGTGCAGTCTGCTGCTCAGCAGATGTAGTACTGGCTTTCCTGGGAATGACAACTCCATGCAGCAATTAAGAGGCTGCTGGGTTTTTGCACCCCCATCTTCTGTCTGCAGAGAGGTGATCAGAGCTGCAAGCACAGAGCAGTTGCTGCCTGCTTGTGTTCTAAGAGCATCCTCCTGGCAGGGCCCCTGACTCCTTCACAAGTGATGCAGTGTGCCCTGGGTAGGTTGCCCACCCCTGTCTCCCATTCACTTTCATGCAACACTTCATGCTTCAAAAGTGAAGAAACCTGGTCAGGACTGAAGCTTGAGAGGGAGCCAAGTACCAAGCACCTCCTCCCCCAGATACCTCCTTTCTCTCAGCTTCTGAAGGCTGAGCAGGTGTTGTATACTATGGGATATCCCTTTGGCCAGTTTGGGTCAGCTGTCTGGCCATATCCCCCCCAGTGTACTGCTGAAGGGAGAAATGCTGGAGAAACACCCTTGGTGCTGTGCCACTGCTCAGGAACAGCCAAAGCACCAGTGTTACCAACACCTTGGGTCTAGCTACTGACACACAGCTCAGCACTGCTATGGGGGAATTAACTCCATCTCAGCCAGACCCAACACAACAGGAACCCTGGTCCTGAGTGCTCATCAGCGTTACAGACCCTTGAGAAGTGCTGAGTGACCTGAACTGCAATTACTCCTCACTTGCTTGTCATTAGCAAGCAGCCACACTTCAATCTTCAACACTAAATTTCAGCTTTAATTGCCCTGAGCTCAGATTTGGTTTACTTCAGAGGCACCAGTCACTCTGTAAAGGGGGATGCTGGTGCCAAAATCCAGGACATTTTGTGTAAGATGAGATCAGAGGCATTAAAGTTGTCAAAACAGTTGTCTGAAGTGCCATTGAGAGCATGCTTGGTCTGCCCAGAGCAGGCAAGACAAGCCTGCACCCAGAACTGCACTGGAGCCCTTTGCCCACCCTGGGATGATGCTTCTTTCCTGGAAGATTCTTCCACCTTCCAGCTGGAGTTTGTCCTGATCATCAGTATAACAAACACATGTGACTGACCAGGTGCATCCCTCTCCCTGGGCTGCTCTTGGCACATGCAGATTCTCCTAAGCACCAATGCCCCCTGACATGCTCAAGCAGCCCCACACCCACCCCATTCCCACTTGGTCACTAGCACATGGACACCACAATTAAGAAAGGTGATCTCCAAGCTCACACACCTGACCAGCCCACACTGCAGCACTTCCAACCCACCCTGTGTGGGTACATTGCACACATCCTCTGAGACCAGCAGTACTCTGCTTCCCTCCCAGGCTGGGAGACCAGACCAGCACCCTCCCTCCAGCACCACCAAAGGGCACAGGCTTGGATTTCAGGTCCGTTTACAGCATGAGGATGTTTCAAGGGTGAAGAATTGTTCAGTGACAGAGATGAATTACTGATCACAGGCAGATTCAAGACAGTCACCACCTGCTTGCAGTCAAATCATAGGAAGATGCAGGCAAAACTGTCCCATCAGCTCAATAATTCATGATTGAGTTTTCCTGCCCCTGAACCCTGGGAGCAATCCCTCTGCCTGCACCACATAAACACCCTGATGCTGTGTGTAGGCTGAGCCCACCACACCTCAGTGCTGCTCAGCTGGATGTGCCGTGTTTCAGACCCCTGCTGTACCAGTTTGCATGCCTGCACCCATATAAACCTGTGCAAATGCAATTCAGCCTTTGGGGCTGCATCCAGGACACGGGGAGCCTTGCTCCCTGCAGCCCTGGGGTGCCTGGACCCACAGCTGGGCTCTCTGGTGCCTCTGTCAGGCAGCTCCAGCCTTTCCAGCAGCTACACTAATCCCCTCTCTGCAGCCGCCCAGTTCACAGCTCAAAGTTACTGGAGGGAAGAGACTTTCCAAGCCAGGGATGCTGCAGGCAGTGCTGCCAGGATCGCTGTCACAGGATCAAGCAAACCTCAGACATAGTTCACATTTACTGAATCTAAGTTTGTCACTTCCCCATCCTCTCTCCCATTTCCTTTCCCACCTTTGTTCCCTCTACAGTACCTTCACAGAGATGGCATCCTACATTTCCCCATCTGAATCCAGTCCTTGGGCAGTTTCCACACCTTTCTGTGCCTCCAGCATTAGGACCAGGCTGTGGTGGCTGGTGCCTGCAGCATCTCCACTCCTTCGGACCGCAGAGCGCTCCAGTAGGTACCACAGGAGCAAGGGAAGTGCAGCCTGGTGATGGTCTCCTCCCTGACAACCAGATGAGCTGACTCCTGCTCCAGTGTGAGTGCCCACAGCCAGACCACCTCCAGAGGATCAGAATTCCTTCTTCACCCTGAGGGGCAGGCTTGGAGCTGAGCAGGAGCAGCACCGTAGCTTCATGAGCAAATGGGGAAGAGCTGTGAAGGGTCAGAGGGGGAAGATCACCCCAAATCTGGCCCTACTGAGATAGAGGATTCCCTTAATCCATTAATCCCTTCTCCAGTTCCGTGGTACCGTGGGGTCAGTGCACACTCCACATGATTAAAGTACTGCAGGAACGAAAAGCTAATAAATAACTTTTATACTCTTCATTTCTTCAGTTGTGACATATATAAAAGAGATAAAACGAGCCCTCTGAGGATCCAGCCTCAGCCCTTATCTTCTGTTTGAACCCTTAAGTGCCAGCTTGGTTATTACTCATGCTCTTGACATGGAAGTTTTTCCTTGAGCAGTAACTCTTGTGCTGAGGTTGCTGCGAGTAATCTCTAGGATTTAGGCAGCTGCATGCTCAGGCAGACACTCACCACAGCCCAGCCAGGACTCCTGCTCCCCTCTCCCTCTGCTAAGCCCCAGCAGAGCCAGCTTTGACCCACTGCCTCCACCTGCACTCTGGGGATGGGGAGCAGCAGTGAAGTCAAGACCCCAGGGGCAAGGACAGCTAGGTCACCAGCCTGCCTTTCCTGGGTGAGAGGGAGGACAGCAGTTCACATACACAGCTGCCTGGTTCTGCCAGGCCAGGGGACATCTCCACTCACAGAGGCAGGACCTGTGCCCCATCTCCATGGGCCAGCAAAGCCACCAGCCTGGCTCAAAAGATCATGGGGACCATGGTGACTAGGAGACAGCTGTCCTTCCCACCTGGCAGGGGCACAGAGAATCACTTGGTGTTTGGGTTCTCACATTCAGTGGCAAGTTATCCTGTGTCAGAGATGTCCAGTTTACACAAGAGGTTTGAGAAGCACAAGCACCAGCCAGACATCACCAGAATCCAAGGGGGTGCAGGGAAAATGAGGCAGCTTTGGCTCACTTCCCAAGACACAAAGTCAGGCTGCCCAGGTTGGATAGGGATGAGGGCCTGTGGGTTTAGGACAAGGGGGAGCAGCAGCCCTGTATCCCCAGTGTTACCAGCCCAGGGATACTCCATTACACACTTTCCAGAGCAGATGCCAAAATAATTCTTCCCTTCAGCCTTTAAAGTGTATCGTATTGCTAACAAGTAAAGCAGTTCAAAAGGTACCTGTCTACTGCTGAAAACCTTTCAGAAGCTGTGTAAAACAGTGCTTGGCCATGTGTGGTGGTTCAGCACCGCTCAGTCTCACAGGAGGGACAAGCAGAGCCTCCATGGGCTGGGATAAGGACAGTTTGCTGACAAAAACCACTATGCATGTAGAACAACAATGGCCAATTACACTCACACCCATGATAACACAGAGTAACTTACTGACCTGATGATTAGAGTGCTGCTCCACACAACGACCAACCCAGCCACACTCAGACTGTCCTGGGGGCACCAAACCCTCACCCCTCCCCAACCAGCCCCTTTTATGGGGCAGTGATGTCAGGGGGTGTGGAAACAGCCCAGGATAACTCAGCTCACCTGTGCTGACTCAGCTCCCCTGGGATAACTCAGCTCACCTGTGCTGGTTGCTGGAGGGGGTGTTAACCTTAACCTGGCCACAACCAGGACACAATGCTCATCACAGCTTCTAAACCACCCATCTCATGAGCCCAAGGGTCTGCTGCTGCTGTCAGTATGGGTCTGCTACAGCCTGTCCTGAGAAAGAATGTCCCCCACACTCCAAAATGAGACTCTGCTCAGGACAGGACTCTGCATTGCCTGAGCTTCTCTTCCTGGTGAGGAGAGGAGAGCAAGCAAGAGGCAGGACACAGCATTAGAGCAGAGCAGGGAAACCCTGCGTGATGGGAAGCAGAGCAGATCAGGGACCTGACCATCCTGACTGCTGTACTTGCCTCTAGAGTGAAATCTCATTCAGGAATGCATCTGGATTTCACAGAGTATTAGAAATCAATACCCAGCCACTTCCCCCTCTCCAGGGAGTGAAGCCAGGTGCTTCTTTCTGAAATGGTTCTGTACTGGAGACACATTTTTCCAGCCATGGGAGTGGAGCCTGAGAACTCTGTATGCTAAAAAGCTGCAATAGAATCGATCATTTATCCAGAACAGACAAAGCCCATCTCACTCTGTTGACTTCCTTCTCTTATCATTCCTGGCAGGAGGTGGTGGGTCCTGCTGACCTCATGTTTCATGGGCAGAACAAATGACTTCTCTAGCAGCTTTCTGCTGGCAGGTTTCCCTTCTGGAACTTCAACGGGCCCCTTCTCTGCCATGAGATTAGTCCTTGCAGACCCTGTAAGTACAGTCCACAGCAAAACGAACTGCATTCCCTCTAGACTTTTCACCCTGCCATTGTAAATTCCCGCTGGCTTTGTGCCAAAAACTACTCTAGACACAACCATAATACAGTCATTTTTCTTCTCCATGTTGGAGAAGGAAACAGCAGAAATGCTATTCTTTCAAATAATTTAACGAAATACAGATCCCAGCTCAAGGTAGTTCTTTAACCTCCTCAGTGAAAGTCGTTGCTCGTGCCAGGGCTGTCCTGTCCTGCAGTCTGTCTGACCACGGCCACGTGTGGGGGGGTGCCAGGAGAGGAGCCCTGCACTGCTATCAGAAATCAGATCCGCTTACAAGCGTGCTGGTGGTGAGCAGCCCAGAGAGATGGAGTGAGAGCAGCTGTTCCCTTGAGGCTTTTATGCAGTGAAAGGTTAGACAAATGGAGATGCTTCTGGGGAGAGCATCTCCTTTGAGACTTGAGGCAGTCAATGAGGGGAGATGCTCTGTCAGAAAATGTTTGTGTCTCTCAACCCCTCAGGTCTGCAGCAGCAGCCTGCAGTGTCCCAGGCAGAGCCTGCTCCCTGTGCCTGCTCCTATTCACTCCAAAACATGCCTGTGACATGCAGACCCGCACGCTCCTGTGCCCCCTGCCCACCCCAGTGCACACAGCGCAAGGGTCCATCAGCTGCAGCAGGGCTGTGCCCAGAGAAAGCAAAGCAGAGAGGACTTATCTCCATACTGCACATGAGCGAGTCTGAGCAACACCTTCAAATAGCTTCAGAAGCATCTCCTGTACTAAGTGGGGCACCACAGAGGGCACAGGCTCCCAAACAGGGAAGGGACAGCCCAGAATGGACTCGAGGGTGGCAGTTTCCCGTTGGAAAGCTGTGCTTCTCTCTTCCTCCAAACGGTGCAATCACTAAGGCATTTTCTTTTCTCCATCTCTGCAAATACCAAGCCTTTGTACCACTGGAACCTGCTGTGATCCAGAAGCAGCATGAGCTGTGCTAGTGCTGACTTCATCTCTGGACTTGTAAGGCAAACAAACTTGTTTTTTGACCCTGACTTACAACTGTCTTGTAAACAAGGACTTTTCTCTAGAGATGCTTTGAAAGAGCCACTGGAAGGGTCTTTCAGCAGTCAGCATGTAAGAAGATGAGTACAATATTTTTCCCTATTAGGAAAAATTTCTTCACTGGAAGAGTGGTCAGGCATTGCCCAGGGAGGTGGTGGAATCACACATCCCTGGAGGTGCTCAGGGAACACGGAGACATGGCACTTCGGGACATGGTTTAGTAGACTTGGTGGTGTTGGGTTAACAATGGGGCTTGATGATCTTAGTCTTTTCCAACCTTAAAGATTCTATGTTAAAGGTCCATGAGAAAACAGGAGCTCAATTTGGACTAATCCAAAGCCTGAAGGGTCCAACTCTGTCAGAGGGGCAGGAAACACCCCCTGGCTCAGCTGCGCCGTGCGGCCTGGTGCGGAGCCCAGCCTGGCTCCTCACAGCCTTGCAGGCCGGCGCCCGTGGGCCTCTCCAGCAGGACAGGCAGTCACAAGTGGCACTGGTGGCCTTTCAACCTATGAGTGCTGCTTGCTGAAACGCCACCCGCCCCGAGAGCCAGCGAGACTTGTGGAAAGCACTAGCAGGTGTCAGCCCAGCCTGGCCTGAGGAACACGGAGCAGCCCCAGGATGGACGGCGCATCCCAGAGATGCTCTGCCTTCCTCTGAGGGTGGCCCCATGCCCTTGCCTGACGGCATCATCGCCTTGGCCCACATCAGCTCCCCCAAGACAGTTAACAGTGAACACTGCAGCTCCTTGTCTAGCCTGGACTTCACAGGACCTTTGAATTTCTGACCCCTCCTGCTCCTTCCCTTTGAGGCTGAGCCCAGACTCTTTGAGATGACACAGCTATGCAGCACAGCTGAGCCCAGTGGACCCCTGCAGAAACAACCATCAGATTAGGTGGACCATGGAAAACATCTCTTAGTTGCAGATAAGATGGTGAGTGATGTGCTTCCTGCTGTTTATATCAGAAAATAAATTCTCTAGAAGATGAGCTTTAACATTAGGCCTAAGGCCACTCTAAGATGCCAAACTCCAAATTTCCAGATTACCCTGAGTGCCAGGTACATGTTCCCAGCCACCAAAACCTCAGTATACATTGGATGTGGGGACATCCAGCGATGGACGGTGTCCAGCTCAAACACCAAGTCAAATCCTTTTTGAAACTGGGTTCCTGGGTCTCTTTCTCACTGCAAATGGGAGCAGAGGATTGTGGCCCAAACCTTGTTCCATGGGAGGACACAGGCAGACAACACTGTGATTGCCAAGTGCCTGGTTTTCCAGGCCGCCAGAGGAGTTCAGAGCATGGATGGCAAACTCCATGTGCTTCCTCAGGTGATCGACCCACTCCTGCATCCCACCTGCTGCCCTGTAACAGCTCGGGAAGAGGGTGGTCAGTCTGGATGAGCTGCCCTCCTGGATCAGGTCATCCAAAAGCGGGCACCTTCCCTGCATTTAGCAGGTGGCTTTGCTGGGGACAGCAGCCTGCCCTCTGCTCCTCTCCAGAGCAGAGCTGTTCATGCCTGTGCACTGGTCTGGGCTGACAGAGATACAGCAGAAGGCAAGAGCCCTGCATGTGCTTTACACAGCCCAGAGATCCTGCCTGGACCCTGCAGACAGAAAGGGCTTTTCCAGGGAAAAACAGGGCAGGAAAGACCTAGTAATCCCCCGAAAGAAACACCAGCACATTCCTCCAGGCAAACAGTTACGTGACAGGCGGCAGAAACGGCTCCCCAAAGCCGCCGGAGAATCAGTCGACAAGTACCATGTGTGGAAGTTTCAGCTCCAGCTCTGCAGCGCAGGCTGGAGTCTTGTAGGAGGTGTAAGCCAGCCCTGCCAAGCGCGCGGGGCTCTGCTCCGCAGGCGCAGTGTCTGCATGCAGCGTGCCCTCTGCCAGACCTGCCCTGCCTGTGCCCCAGCCCAGGTTCCTGGGATGCCCATGAGCCAGCAAGTTCTCATGTCTCCTCTGCAGAGGAGACACTCACTACACCTCCTGCCCAGCGCACCCAGCAGAGGCAACCTGTGAAGCCACTCAGGCTGTAACAAGGATGGTCCCTGGCTGTCAGGGTGTCCTGCAGCTTCACACCTTCTCAAGAGGGGGATGGATCTTGGGTCAGGGGGCACAAGGACTGGACTCCAGCCCGGGTGTCCATGAAAGCCAGTCCACAGGGCGGTCTGCTCTGCAGAACATTTTGGGCAAAAAAGTGCCAAATGAAGGTTCTCAGCTGAAATGTGGGTGTGAGAGTGTGAATCCAGTACCTCTTGCCTATGCCCCGAGTGTCACCCAAGCTGGCTCTCCACACCAGGGTCCTGTTGCTCCATATACAACAGCAGAGGGGTCGTCTCTTGAGCGGGACCATCTCAAGCAAAGCACCCCTGCTCGTTTTTCATTTGGAAATACAATCTGACACCAGATTTCTCCCCCTTTTCCCTCCCCCTGCCTCCCCTGCCACCCACCCTTGTCCTTTCTGGGAAAAAAGAATATGAAAATCCAAAGAAACCTCTGACTCAAAAGTGATCTCTGCAGCAGTAGATGGAAAAACAGTGGAAGGACCTCAGCATCACAGCAACTGGGTTCAGCTTCTAGATAAATGTCACAGCTGCACTGCTTCACAGATTGTAGCTTTCCATGGCTTGTGTCTTCCCTTCTGAAAAAACAGTCCAGAAACCTTGTCACTGCTTTATTTCTGGAAAAGCAAAGGGATGGGAAGCAGATTCCTGGAAATGGGGTGGGACCAGTGACAGGGCTGAGCGACCCGGGTTGGGTTCAGCCGCTTTAAGAACATCTCTGGGCGCGTGTGGTTTGGTTGCTGCTGAACATCTCATGTGGAGGCTCTGAGATAAGTGCAGTGATGGGAAGCAGCACCCAAGGCAGGCAAGGAGACAGACAATAAAGAGGCTCTTTCTTCTTTCATGAGCTCTCATCCCTCGTGGCAGGTTTATAACGGCTGACTCCAGCCGCGCAGGACTCTGGAGAGCTGGAAAGTCGTTACCCGCCTGGGAGCTGGCAGGGTAAGGGAACATTCACCTGGGACGGGGCCCAGAGCCTCCTCACCTTTCCAGAGCCTTGAACTTTCTGGGTGAATGACTTAGTTTAGATTAAAGGAATCAACAAAACCAAGCGCAAGGCATTCTCCACTGGTAAAACAGCATCAGCACTGCCAGCCGCTCCTGGGAATTTAAAGGAGAAGCACTCAGAAAGCTAATGCTGGGGAAATACAGAGATCCCAGTCACTGGGTAATGTGCTGGGAGCAGGAGGATGCATGGTCAGGAGAGAGGCAGGAGGATGCATGGTCAGGAGAGAGGCAGGAGGATGCATGGTGAGAGAGGAGCAGGAGGATGCATGGTCAGAGAGGAGCAGGAGGATGCATGGTCAGAGAGGAGCAGGAGGATGCATGGTCAGGAGAGGAGCAGGAGGATGCATGGTCAGAGAGGAGCAGGAGGATGCATGGTCAGAGAGGAGCAGGAGGATGCATGGTCAGGAGAGAGGCAGGAGGATGCATGGTCAGAGAGGAGCAGGAGGATGCATGGTCAGGAGAGAGGCAGGAGGATGCATGGTGAGAGAGGAGCAGGAGGATGCATGGTCAGAGAGGAGCAGGAGGATGCATGGTCAGGAGGGGAGCAGGAGGATGCATGGTCAGAGAGGAGCAGGAGGATGCATGGTTAGGAGAGAGGCAGGAGGATGCATGGTCAGAGAGGAGCAGGAGGATGCATGGTCAGAGAGGAGCAGGAGGATGCATGGTCAGGAGAGAGGCAGGAGGATGCATGGTCAGAGAGGAGCAGGAGGATGCATAGTCAGAGAGGAGCAGGAGGATGCATGGTCAGAGAGGAGCAGGAGGGTGCATGGTCAGAGAGGAGCAGGAGGGTGCATGGTCAGAGAGGAGCAGGAGGATGCATGGTCAGAGAGGAGCAGGAGGGTGCATGGTCAGAGAGGAGCAGGAGGATGCATGGTCAGGAGGGGAGCAGGAGGATGCACGGTCAGAGAGGAGCAGGAGGATGCATGGTCAGGAGGGGAGCAGGAGGATGCATGGTCAGAGAGGAGCTTTTTTGGGCTCCCAGGCACGCTCATGTTTTGATAGCTGGGTTACTTCTATTTTTCTCTTTCTTTCCAGTAACCACCAAGGAAAAAGAAACTGTCTGCTCAGAGATTATCTCTGCAGTGATATGTGGAAAGCAAAGCAGAGCTGTAAAATATCTACAGTTAGGGATCACAATCTGGAAGAAGAAAACAGGAAACATGAAACCAGTGGAAACCCAGAGATAAATGACCATCCAGAGAAGGAGCCTTCGAGACAGGGAGATATTTCCTGCTAAAAGAGAGGAGGGCTTGTGGAAGTGACACCTCATCTTATATATCAGGAGAAGACTTTCCATCCAAGAATGAGGCAGAAAAATTATTGCCTACCTTGGAGGAAAGGAGAAAGAGGAGAGGGAGAGCATTTCAGCCCCTGCACTGGGGGAGCTGACCCGTGATGGAGCTGGCAGGCAGTGCCCAGGTCCTAGGGCACAGAGATGTTTTTCTCTGCAGTGAGCTGTCAGCACTGACAGCTGTCAGTGCTGCTGCTCGCCCCCTTCTCTGAGCCAAGCTGAGCTCAGCTTTGTGGTGTGACAGGGGACAGGTCCCAGGAAGCCAAGGAGGGACCATCATGGGTGCAGCACAGCTGCTCTGACCACACAAAACCTCAGGAACCAGGAGCAGGTGGAGATGTCTGGAGCAATAAGCACCAAAGGGATTGAAGCCACTGTCCAGCCTGTGACCTCCCAGCCTCTGGGCCACACTCCACATGTCCTCCACTGGCTTCTCCCTGCCTGTGGGAACTTCTCCATCATTTTGCTGTCACCCCCCCCCCCCCCCAGCATTTCCTAGCTTTACAGCTCGTGCCATTGCAGCCCCCTTGGTCTCAGAGGGGAGCATTTGGGGGATCACTGCATGCATTTTTTCTCCTGCATCCCTTCTCCGTGGTCAGCATGCACCCTGTCTTACTGTGTCCCCAGGGGGCTGGCACCATGCTGTGCCTGCTCATGCTGCAGCCAAGGGTGGAGTGGGGAGAGGCTGGGAGAAATCCTCCTTCTCCCGCACTCCCAGGCAAACATCCCACTGGCTTCAAAGGAGTGAGGGTTTCACTTTCTGGTTTCCAGGCTGCACTTTGTTGGAGATCCACTTGGGAGCTTTATCAAAACAGCATCCAAGAGAGCTGCCATGACCCAGGGGACTGGAATGTGTCCCTGGGAAAGCCTCCTTGTCACTGCCTGCAGCATGGAATGGCTGTCCCTGCTGTGGGGAGCGTGGCTGAACCTGCCACTGCCTCTGATCAGACACAGCCACAGTCCCCAGCCAAGGCACCCACACCAGCTGCAGTCATGCATCGTGCCTCTGCTCCCCTTTTTCCCCATGCTGGAAACATACTGGCCCTGGATGTGGATCACACACACCCAGGGCTGGATCCAGCTCTGCCAGGATTAGGAAGACAGCACAGATTTATGGCACAAACTACACAGCCCATGCCTTGCAGTGCCAAGGGTGGGGGGGTCAGTAAACCCCCAGGCATCTCATAAACCCTCACCAGCCAGCTATGACTCTGCCAGCAGTGCTGCCCTCATGGCAGAGGGTCTTTGGCTCATGGAATTTGAGTGTTCTAGGAGGAGAGAGCAGCCTTTACAAAGAGCCTTGCCTTGGGATATCTGCTTGATGGTCCACTTCTCAGAGCCCTGACAAAACCCAGCGACTGGGATGCCTGACTCTGCCAGCTCCAGCTGGCACCAGCAACCAGCTCTCACTGAAACTTGTCCTTCCTCAGAGCTGAGGGTCTGTTCTTTGTTTCCTCCCTTCCTCCAAGCCCAGCTGCCTGCCTCCCTGCCCACCCCCCAGAAAACCTGCATGGCTTTATGCCTGCATCTGGCTTTGCACGTGTTAAAGCTGCAGCAGGGCCACAGGCAAACCACTGGGGAGATGCAGCAGAGCAGGGTTCCCCCATCAAGCCTCCTCCAGAGGGTTTAGAGCCAAAGACGCTTGCCCTCCCTATGTGTTTTGCTTTGGTATCTTGTAGGTCATTTTTTTCATTGCTTGAGTGTGTTATTTTAACCTCCTGCCATTATATAACACTAGAAGCATAATGAATAATAGTACCAGGCTCTCAGAGTATTTGCTCAGTGTTTCCCTGGGGTTTGACCCATGCTTGCTTTCCTGTCCTGCTTCTCTCTGTCAGTCTTTCCCAGCAAGGAGGGAGAGAGAGCCTGCACTCTCTCTGCCCTGTGCTGGGGATGCCTCTGGCACCTCAGTGCCCTGGGAGGAAGGACACCCCTGCAGCACAGGGTGTTCACTCTGCACAGCCGTGCCAAGGTCAGGGGTGCTAAACACACCAGTGAGGCCAGAAGAGACGCTCACAGAACCCCAGGCTGCTGTGGGTGGGAAGGGATGTCAAAGCCCACCAAGTGCCAGCCCCCTGACATGGGCAGGGACACCTTCCCCCAGCCCAGGGTGCCCCAAGCCCCATCCAAACTGGCCTTGAGCCTTGCCAGGATCCCAGGGCAGCCCCAGCTTCTCAGGGCAACCTGTGCCAGGGCCTCCCCCCTCCCCAGGAAGGATTTCTGCCTCCCAGCCCCTCTCCATCCCCCTCCTGCAGCTGAAGGCTGTTCCCCTGGGCCTGGCCCTCCCTGCCCTGGGTACCAGCCCCTCTCCAGCTCTCCTGGAACCCATTGAAGGATGCTAAGAGGCTCAGAGCTCTCCCCAGAAGCAGCCTTCTCTTCTCCAGGCTGAACCAGCCTGGATCTCCGAGCCTGGCTCCAGAGCAGAGGGGCTCCAGCCCTTAGATCTCTGTGGCCTCCTCAGGACCTGCTCCCACAGCCCCATGTCCTCCCTGCCCTGGGACCCCCGAGCTGGATGCAGCACTGCAAGGGGGTCTCCCATGGGCAGAGCAGAGGGGCAGAATCACCTCCCTCAGTGCTGCTTCTGATGTGGCCCAGAATATGGTTGGCTTTCCATATGGAAATGCCAACAATGGCATCTTTCCTCGTTTGGTCTATAGCAAAAGCCAAGAAGCAACTAAGGGGAATCATCCATACCCAAACCATGTCCTTGCCTTGGGGCAATGGGCCTGGAAGGGTTCTGTGCTCCCCCATGTTCCCTGTTCTCTTGTGGTCAGGGTTTGTACCCTATGGGAAGTGGTAGGTTGGCAGCCAAGAGCTGCACCAGCCCTCTGCATGGAAGCACTGAACATCTGGACCCTCCTCTCTCCTGCCAGTGTTATGGTCCTGGTGCCCATGGCAGGGGAGGACTCTTAGAGCATTCCACCTTCCCTCTTCCTTCTCTGGGCTTCTCCAGTAGATCTGCAGCCAGCTTGGCTGTTAGGGGGTTTCCCAGCTTCCTTACACAAGCAATAGGAAGGAAAAGGATCTGAGTTCCCACCTTCTTCTGGCCACCCAGTGCCTAATTTCAGGAGAAGCATTACATCAGACAGAGGGAATGTCCCTGTAGCTCCTCAGGCTTGCTCAGCCTTTGTGCATAGCTGGAGCTCTTCGTTCTGGCACCAAATCCTAACCAGCACTGGGAAAGCTGGAAGAACTCCCCCCTGAATGCTGATGTTTGGAGGCCAAGCTCCCTTCCACCCACAAATCTGACACCCCAGGCCTTACATCCTTGACCCCATCCCTGACTCCTGAGGTTCCTCCAGCCCTGCCTTTGTCCTGGCCAACCCTCTGGGGGTTCCCATCCATCCTCTCCCTGATGCTGACCCTCCTGCAGCTCTCCTCTCTTGGCAGTCTCTTAGTGGCAGCTGAGGCTTAATGGGAACCTGAGAGTGTGAGGAGATCCCCTGGGTCACCATACCCAGCCTCAGATGGCTTCTTATCTGCTGGCTGCTTTCTCTTGCTCCCACCCTGGGGTGGCATCTTAGTGCTGAAACTGCTGATTCAGCTACTGTCAGATGGGATGCAGGTTGGGAAGCCCAGGCACAGACAGCACAGGGACCTGAAATCTGCACACAAGAGCTGATGAGGAATTGGGCCTGAGCTCCTCCTCCTTAATGTTTATTTTTAACAAATGCTGGAATATTGTTCCAAAGGACTGGAAGAGGCCAACAGTGTACAAATATTTACAGAGCAGAGAATAAACTGTCAGCCTCTTAACTTGACATCAGTCCCAGATGAAGTTGTGGCAGGCTGATACAAGGCTTCTCAGAGAGAATGAAAAGCTGTTTCTGCTCTTAGAGCATGGATTCAATATCTAATGTTAGGGAGCTGGTCTGTAAAGGTACCAACTGGCACAGTGGACTCCTCCCCTGAAGGCTGGAGCTCAGTGATGTTTTGCCCTTGAGGTTACCATGGGCCAAAAAGGACTTTTGCTCTGCTCAGTGAATTTAAGTCATCCCAAGAGTCAGGTCCTGAGATGCCTCTGCTAGCAGGGTGCCATCCTCTGCATGAGTTTCCAGTGGGGGATGATGCCTTAGTGTCCAGCTCCAAGCCCTGCACAACACAAACTCTTCATCAGTCATCTGGAAAATCAGATTTCCTTTTGGGGGGGGAAAGGTTGGTTTTCAGAGCTCAGGAAATGTGTAGTAGTGGGAAAAGAGAGAAAAACAACCAAAAAAATATATATGTATTTAGCACACAGAGTGTCTAATTGTGGTAAGTGAGGTTTTGGCATTACTGCCCATGCATTTCACTACCACTGAAGCCAGACAGATGTTATGGTTTCAAGGAGGAAGATGAAGATGTCACTGGCAGGGCAGCCACGACCTTGAAGATGGCCTAAGGGTCACTGGGGATAATATTAGCAGGAATTGCCAAAGCCAGGGTTTGTCTGCACGTGGGAATGCCTGGGTAACACTGACTCTGAGAGGAGTGTCAAAGTTACCTGTTGATGCTATTGATAAGGCTGTACTGGGAGACTCTTCCCATTTTTGGCCTTATGAGTTTCCTTTAAGATGCTGAAAAATTAAAGAAGTGGGAAAGGGCTCAGAAAAGAGCTATAGAAAAGACACTGTGTCTGAAGGGCATGTTTGAGGGAGAGATTAAAGCAGGCCAATTATTTTAACTTCTCCAAGGAAAGATGATGGAGTGATGCACAGTGTTTACAGCTCTGCATTGCTACAAGAAGAATCTTTGATTCAGTGGAAAAATAAAGAGCAGGGCTTATAGCTGGTGATGGAAGTGAGGCAATGCCAGCTGTAACAGAGGTGTCCTGCCCAACAAACCCAGCAGCTCCACTCAGGGGGGTGGTGGGTGCTGGGTTTTCTCCCCAGGGTGTGTGCCTGGACCCCACTTCCCCCCCAGACTGGCGCTGGAGAGCTGTGGCACTGCTGGGCGTCATCGCTGCCCTGCGGCTGCCTCTGCCCTGCAGCCAGGGATCTGTGGATCTGGTCTGAAAGGCAGAGCCTCTCCACACTGCCTGTTACCTGGAACTGGGCTGCGGCTCTGGAAAGCATCTGCAGGGTCCATCACCCTGGTGCATGGGAGCCCAGCAGTGCTGGCTGTTGCCATTACAGAACAGGGCTTGGAGAGGACCGGATCCACAGGCTGCTGTGAGTCCTGGCTGTGCTCAGGCCAGGTATGTGACAGCATCTTAAATTAAGGCTGTGGATTCATGTTGTGCTGCAATATAAGGCAGCAACGGGCTCCACTGGCAAGAGGCACATGTGAGAGGGAATTTCATCCCAGCTGACAATAAACATGCCCATGCCAGCAGCTGCTTGGAGGTTGTACCCAACCACGTAAACTAATCCAACACAGGCTGTCAAAAGTAATAGGGGTCCATCCTTACTGCTCCAACTTGGCACCTTCCAAGTACTGTGGTGACACAGAGTGTAGAAAAGCAGCTGCATCTGCCCAGATGGGAATTCCTAGGGAATGACAGCAGCTGGCACTGCATGGAGGAGCCAGCACGGTGCCCCTGGCAGACCAGGATGCTTCTCACCTCTGGCTGGCCAGAAGCAGAGGACTGGACATGGGGTCCTTTGTGTGACAGTGGTTGCTCTGAATAAATAAGTTGGATCATTAGTTATCTTGTCCCTAAAGAGCAGAATGATCTCTGGTATGTTTTCAGTTTCAAGACAAATGCTTCCCCACCAGAAGATCTCCAGGTGGACTCCCAGGACCTGCCTTCCTGTCCAGCATGTTCCCATGGGGTGTTGCACAGGAGCTCCCTGGACACCACACCACATGAGGGGCAGCTCACAGTGGGGGGGTACTGCATTCCCACTCAGCAGGTCCCCATGCCAAACGTGGGACAGCCAGACCCCTCCATGGCTTCCAGCTTCTCATGCACAACAACAATGCATGACAGGATACAAAATGAGCTCAGTCCTTTTGCTTGGTGGCCAGAGCATATGGTAGGAATCTTCTAGAGTCCGACACATAAGGCATTTGGACTCTGAATCCTATTTTCTTCTCACTCTCTTGAGCACCAGGGATTATAGGCTTAGGCAAGTCAGCTGGGGATAACAGAGCCGTGTCCAAGGGCAGGAGTAGAAAATGGGGATGAAAATCTCTCCAAAACCTATTCCTCAACTCCAAAGAAAACATGAAGCAGCAGCATATAGCATCAGTTAATTCTCCTGCCACTGTTTTGGAGACTGCTGTTTACATTAATGTGCTAGCTCACATACAGAATGTATAGCTCCTGACTGCAGCCCTGAGGACAGGAACCGTGCACAGCCACCCAGAGCGAGCCTTCCACACAGAGGGGTGCTGGGGCTCCTCTGCAGCTCACCTGGCACAGCACATGCTCTCAGGTGTTTGGTAAGACAGAGGATGTGCCAGACTGGCCTTGTGTGCAGACATCAGCTGTCTGGGGGAGCTGGACAGAGCAGGACCTCCCACCCTGTCACGGGGGTTCCTCAAGCCCTTCACCTCCACTTCCTAACTGCAATGAAGTCACAAGACAAGGCCTGAGCCAGCACCATGCCAGACTGCCACACACTCCAGAGACACACCACAGTGAGAGCAAGGACATGGCCAAAGACATGGATACCATTTCCAAGGGGATGGGGATCCAGCATCAGGCAGCCATCACTGAAGGCTCCGTTGTCACCAGTGAAGGTATCTGTACATGCCCCCGAACAGGTGACAGCGACTACAGTCTACAGAATCAAGCAGATCTACAAGCTCTACCTCCCAGCTGCATTGAAACACTCCTCTGCTCTCAGATGGACCAGGCAACCTGTGTAGAGGACATCTGTGTCCAAGGGAGCCCCTGAGTTAATCCTGACCTTTGTCAGTCTAATCCTGACCTCAGTGAAACTGGTATAAGCCATGTGTGAGTCCACAGGGATGAGGATGTAGCCCAGCTCTGGGGTAGCAGTTCCCTGTTCCCTTCTCCCAAATCCTCTTTAACTGCTGCCCCCTCTCTGCTGCCCATGGCCATGGTGCCTCCAGACCAGACCTTCCTGCCTCCCTGGCCTGAGCCCCCTTCCATGCTCCCATGTCCCTCTTCCAAGATGAAAAAGGCCCAAAGTTTTCTCTCAAAATGGAATCAAATATCACACAAGGGTTCTTAAAATATCATCCCTCGCTGGAAAAGGGTGAGTTTTCTAATTAGAAAAGACATGTCAGGGCCTCATGGTGTTTGAGTCAGGCTGGACACCAGCCAAGGACTTTCACCATGCATCAGCCCAACTCACAGGAAAAACCTCATGGAGCATCATGGGCCATGTAGTCCCAGCTCAGGAGGCTGTCCCACACACCATGACCACGACAGGAGCTTCCAAAACTACAAGTCCAGTGAGTCAACCCTGTGGCATCCCTAGGTCACACTGCCTGGCTTCGAGCCAGTCTTCCACTGAAACAATGTGGGCTGAGACTTTGCACTAGAAAGTAAATAGTTTTCCAGAAAAAAGAAAGGAAAATAAAAAGCTTTATTTATGAGAAGCCTCATCTGAGCAGTGCAGTAACCACAGTGCTCCTCTTGGGGCTGCCCACCCCTGAGTGGGGGGTGACCTGGGTAGCCTGGGCTATGCATCCCTGCCCCCAGCAGCTTCTGGCTGGCTGGCTGTGTGCTTGCTGTGACACAGCCCTGCCTCTGCTCTCCCCTAGACCCTGTTTCACAAAGCTGAAGGTACAGGGCTTTCAGATGCTGCTTTTCACCCAGGCAAGGAGGCTGGGGGATTTCCCTTCGCCCTCCCTGGGAGCTGTGTGAAATCCAACCTCTTAAACCACTGCTCATTAGCAATGTGCTTCCTTATCAGGCCAGGCTAATTGCTGAAACCACTTCCCATTCATAAGTGTTCAGCTCTGCAGGAACCCAGGAAAGCTCTTGCCCACAGTGCTAATTCCTTTGATGATAAAGCTCTGGATGTGCCATATCAGCCCTCAACCTGCCTACGCCAGGAAACCTTTATTTAGCATCAGCATTTATCACCCCTAAACGTATAAATAATGCCATTAGCCACTCTGAGCAGAGATAAAATTAGCAGTGTAAACAGAGAAAGTGAGTGACCTTAGTGGAGAACCATTGTTGATTCTGACCCAACACCTACCAGTATGATTAGTCACAGCAGAACTGCTGGGGGAAAGGGGCCATTGGGGCTTGTTTGGAAATGAGAGACTCGCTCTGTTTATTTAACGGAGCAGATCTAATTCCTGCTGAGTTCCTCTGTAAGCACCAGGTCACGGCCCCACCTCCGCTGCTCGGACTGCGGCTCCCCGGGGGCTCATCAGCTGGGAGCCTGGGGAGGCTGCACTGTCTTCCAGGGCATCTGGAGGGGACACCCTTCCTGCCCCTCCTGCCTGTCCTGCCCCTGTGAGCAAGGGCTGGAGGTGCCACACAAACATTGGCAGATGAAACCAAGGCTCTTCTAGAGGCTTCTGTCACTTCATAGCCTGGCGATTGTCCACAGTCACAGAGACACAGCATCACCAGGGTGGAAAAGACCTTTGAGATCACCGAGTCCAACCATCCCTGTCCTGTGCTGACCCAGATCCCTGAGCACCTCATCTCCCCTCTGTCCAACACCCCCAGGGCTGGGGACTCAGCCCCTCCCTGGGCAGCCTGTGCCACAGCCCCACAACTCTGCCAGGGAAGAACTTTGCCCTCCCATCTGAGCTGCCCCTGCCCTGGGGCAGCTTGAGCCCATTGCCCCTTGTCCCATCTCCTGTCCCCTGGCTGAAGAGACACTCGCCCACCTCTCTGCACCCTCCTGGCAGGGGAGGGGAGGTGGGGAGAAGGTCTCCCCTCAGCCTCCTCTTGTCCAGGCTCAACACCCCCAGCTCCCTCAGCTGCTCCTCAGAGGATTTGTAATGATCTGATGTGTGTGGTGTCCCCCTGTGTTTCTATGCTGCAGAGCCTCCATGGACACTGGGGATGAGGAGAGCAGGAGCCAGCACAAGTCAGGGGTCTCAAGGATGATGTGTCTGCTGAGAAGCAGGACAATCTGGGAACGCAGCGTGGACAGCTACTCCAGCCAAAAAGATGGGCTGAGGGAGTTGTGCTTGTTCATCCTGGAGAAGAAAAGGCTTCAGAGGACCTTCCAGTACGTGAAAGGTGCCTATAAGAAAGCTGGGGAAGAGCTATTAACAAGGGCATGTAGCAATGGGACAAGGGGTGGTGGCATTAAACTTGAAAAGGGGAGATTTAAGTTGGATATTGGGAGAAAGTTCTCCAATATGAGGGTTAAAGATCACTGGAACTGGTTGCTCAGAGAGGTGGTGGAAGCCCCATCCCTGGGGATATTCAAGGTCAGGTTTGATGGGGGTCTGAGTGACCTGATCTAGTGAAGATGTCCCTGCTTACTACAGAATTACATCCTCTAGTACTGCTCTGGTCAAACTGCATCAGCTGGCAGCAGAGCTGAGCAGAGATGTCCCCTCGAAAAGCTGAAACTCATGTTGAGTCTCCTAGGGAAAGCTATTAATGGAAACACAGAAACATTGGTTGGAGGGACTTCAGGAGGGTGTCTAGCCCAAAGTCCCCATTGGGTTGGAAGAGACACAGCTAGTCAAACGATAGCTGATGTGGGGAGATCACAGCTAAACAAGGCTGATGTCTCTCCAGAAAGCTGACACGGATCTTTTACTTGATTTACTACCATTTAATCAAGCTTATCATTTGGTTAATTTGATGATCTGATGTCGAATAAGATGCACAAGTCAGGCAGGGCTGTGGGAGGAGTTCCCACCTCTGCCAACCCGAACATCGATACCAAACAACTGCCGAGAATACGTGCTCCCCAAGTGCTCACTTGGGAAACACTCTGGCCTCGTCTGCACTGGAAGACAAGCCAAATGACATCCTTCTTGGATTAACCAGCAGTGAATCTCTCAGAGCCCCTTTTCAGCCATCACTGGCTTTTCTCAGTTACCTAGTTCACTAGTTACAGAGGCACTGGTGAGGTCTGGTGCTGTCAGCATTTAGAGGCACCTCACAGTCAATAAATGAGAGAGAAATCTTGGAAGCTTCACCTGTTGTCCTACTATTGTCCTAACACCTTGGAGGAGGAGCGTGGTTGGGTTTGGCAGTGAGCTGGTTTCTGTGCAGTGGTTCTCTTCCCATGAGCAAGGTGGGCATCCAGACCTCAGGCAGAAGGGATGCAGAGTTTGTCCAGATCCCCAGAAAACACAGAACCTCACTGACTGTGAGAAACTTAGGAGAAACAAGAAGGACAATGCCCTGGTACACACCTCAGGGTACCCAGAGAAACTGCTGGGGGGTGGGATCCTTCATCCCACTGCTCTGAAGCCGACCTCCTCCTGCCCTTCCCCCTGGCAGTGCTCTTCCATGAGAGCTGCCCTTCATCCCCTTCCAGGGGAGAGGTTATCCTCTCATGGCAACCATGTGCAGCCAGACCCTTGGTAAGCCCCTCCTCAGGCCCATCCTGGACTTCACCAGTGTGCTTCCTCTGTCTGCTCCTAGAACTACCTCCAGATCAGCATTGTGGGAGGCTTGTGAGCTAACTGCCAGCACGTGCTGGCCAGCCCTGCCCCCAGCCTGATGGCCAGAGCTGTCCCAGGAACCCTGAGCCAGCCCTGCCACGTGTACGTGTCTCCTTAGCTTTCCTGTTGTGCTGCTGACTGGGGTGTGTAACCCAAACTAAACAACACCTGTGCCATGCACCCCACAGTGCTTTCCCACTTCCAACTGCCAGGTGCTGGCAAGCACTGCAGGGCTGCAGAGCCTTACCAGAGCCCACAGGCAGGCACAGCCTGCTGAGGCAGCTTGCAGTGAGCTGCAGCATCCTCAGGAGGGAGAGCAAACCGCTTTCTCACCCTCCTCTGCGATTTCCAGTCAGCTCCCTGCCCGAGTTCCCAGCAACCACCCTCAGCTCTGGCCCCAGTATGCATGTTGTCCATTTCTCAAGGGCCTTCCCAGGGTTTGGATCTCCTTCTGAAGCCTCCCAAACAGGGATGCGCATTCTCACAATCCCAGGCTGGCCTCAGGCGCCCACACTCGGTGCCACCTGGGATTTCCTTTGCTTCCCTTCACAAACTGTGTGTCACCTCCACGCCAAGGAGCTGGGCTCTCCTCTGAGGCCACCACATTCGCTGACGTGGCAGGCTGAGCCAGGTTAGTGATGGACCAGCAAAGCTCCTTTGCCTTGAAATGTGACACGGTGAGTTGAATGGTCACAAAAGGGCCAATTTCAGAGAGGAAGCAGAAAACGGGGTGCTGGTAGAGATACACCCCCTATATGGACACCCTACAGCTGCAGTGAGGGGAACTGAGGCAGCTGGAAGGGTGATACAGGCACCCCTCTCCGAGGAGCAAGGCTGTCATGAGCACAGTGCCACTCAGCTGCAGAAGGTTGTGGTGGCACTCAGAACATGGCAGTGACACAGAGAAGAGGCTCTGGTCACAGAGTGAAGAAGACTGATGCAGGAGGGTCACACCGATGGTGAGGAGCAGCTACACCCCCTTCGCTCAGTGAGTGGAGCTCCCCTGAGCCTGCGTCCCCCGCAGAGCACCAACTCACACCTCACCTGTCAGCCCCCTGATGGAGTTCAGGATGCCATCCCCCCCGAGCGCCGCAGCCCTGCCCTGTGCTGTCAGTCCTGGCACACCGAGCAGGGCACCCACATCCCACCGGGGTCTCCCCTCTGCAGCAGGGCCGTGGCCATCAGCCCGCGCCCGCCGGCAGACGCGGCTGGGCTGTGCGCTCACCGCCCTGCTGATGGGGATCTTGCTGAGCTGCCAGTTGCATTCCAGCTCGTTATGTTTTAATTTAGTCAATCCATAGGCTGCCTATTGTGAGGATATCAGCGCTGAGGAGCAAAATCCAAATCCAGAACATTGCAGAACCCAACTGCCAAGATGCAGAGACAGAGAGACAAAGTAAATCTGTCATAAGGCAGTCCTGACAGACCTCCCACCCTGAGAGGAGCCAGTTCCCAATTAGCACAAAGAACTTGGGCAAAGAGGAGGAACGGATTCAAAAACAAATGAAAGGGACCAAAAATGGTCAAGAAAAGGCCAGTGGAAATACTCAGGTCAGCGCTGTGCCATGTAGCACGGGGGGTGCCTCTCTGTGCCTTGGAGCTCTCCCCTGGCACGGACCTGCCCCAAGCCCATCTCAGCACAGGGACTGAGGGTCTGTCCAAGAGCAGCTCCTGCCCCTGCCCAGCATGCAGGACACTGGCCTTAGCCATGATGGCAGCTAGGGATGAGTGGAGCAGGTGGGTACAGGGTACAGGATAAGGCCATGTGGGTCGTGAGGTGGCAGTGATGTAATGGGAGTCCCTAGGGGCAGTGAACACACTCATAGGTGGTAGATGTGGGGATGCTGGGAGGAATGGACAGGCAGATGCCAAGGGGACTGAGAGGAGCCAAAGCCCCTTCCCAAGGTTGTTGTGGTGCCTCTGTACCTGTCCAGAGCTGCATTTTGTCCCCATGGAGCTCTCAAGGCATGGCCAGCAGGCACCAAGTCATGGCTGAGTCCTGCCTTGGTCCTTGCATGGGGACAGCAGGACAGTGGTGTCCCTTGAGGCTCCATTCCCTGTGACGTGTATGAGCTGGGGGCAGCGGTGCAGGTGGGCACATGGATGCTCCCTTGGCTCTTCAGCTGTTGGTCGGTGCTGATGGAGAAGGAGGCAGAGCAGGGCAGCAGGGAGAAGGAAAGGAAAAACTCCTCTGGTGGTATAAATCATCCAGGCTCCATGGCTGTAACACTACTCCAGCTGAGCATCTGCCTGTAGAGCTGGAGGCCAAAGGGATGTTGGGTCTGACCTCCTCCCTAGCGCAGTGCTCCTCAGTGAGTCCCTCCCTGCGCCAGGCTCGTGCTCAGACAGCACATTAAGAGCCGTTTCCCGGAGGAGAGCTTCCCAGCCCCGTCCCCATCGCATCCAGCTCTGCAGCTTGCACTGATCTCACTGTGATAAAATAGTTTCCAACTCACTTTGAAGCTTTCAGGCTCCAAGGTCAGTCCATGTTTGCTGGCTGACTCGCTTGGGATACTTAGGATGCTGTCTGGAGAAGGAGCTGACATCCACATGGCATAGGCCCTGGTGAGGGGTGAGGGGGGATTTCAGCTCCCCTGCAAGGATCTGGGACCCCTGCATCAATGCTGAGCCTTGCCCTGACTCCTGGCTCGTTGTTAGATCACTTTGTGTGAACACTACATCAGTTCTCCCGTGTCTGGGAGTATTGGAGAGGTCAGACGAGAAGAAGAGCTGGAGGAACGATGGGGTCACCAGCTGCCATGATATAAGCCCACTGAACTTCCTAAACCATCACTCCCTCCCTGACTGCCCTCTGGACTGCCTCATCCTTGTCTTTTTCCTGGTGGGCTTCTTGTCCTGCTCCTTACTCTCCCACCACCTTTCTCTGGGCACCCTTTGGCTTTCTCCAGCTCCTTGCAGTCCTCCCTGTTCCTGACTAACCTAAGCAACAAGCTTTCTTGCTTTACCTGATCACAAGATCTCAGGGAATAAAGTAAGATAGTGCAATTAATGAAGCTGGTTCCTATAGAAAAAATAACTGAACTGTGTCTTCATGTGACTAAACCACAGCACACACAGGGGACTGAGCCAGACTGCACCCACAGGGGACACACAGGGGACTGAGCCAAACCGCACAGGCAGGTTCACTCTCTGCATTGCACCCCACATCATCTTCCTTGGGTTCTGTACAGTCTGTACCGACACCTGACAGCACAGAACCTGTAAGGGGACCTGAAGCACTGGCACAGAGCTGCATCAGGACAAGGAACCCTTACTTCCCTTCCTGCCTCTGGGTTTTGGCACTGGCTGACCCAGGTCCCCCAGCCGCCTGTTTGAGGGACTCCTTTTGCAAGCCCACATGATTTGTTTTTCAGGCATCCTTCTTAGCCCACGTGCTCAGGGAACATCAACACAACCTCTGTGCAAGTGGTGCTGGGCCCATGCCAGCCCACCATCCCCATCAGCGGCCAGCACATGTGGCCCCTTGATCCCTCACAAACCCTGCATGAGCACCAAAACCCCTCCATGGATGGGGCTCTGCAGTTGTTGCCACTGCCAACTGTGCCCTGTGATCTCACCATCCTTAGGATGACAAATCTGTACCCTCAGACACCAAAACAAGGGCTTGGAATGAACTGATGGGTCCTGCACAGAGCGAATGCCTGTCCCATGTGCTTTAGAAGCTGTCTGGGTTGTTGGGGGAGGCTATGGCTAAGAGAAATAGTCAGAACTCAAGAGTGATTTGCATGCAATTCCCTCGCCAACAAGCTGACACCACTAATTTTTCCAAATTCCATCCAAGCTCCTTCCCCAGCGATGAAGACACCCGTGGCAAAGGCAGGCATAAGGCAGGGGAAAGGGATGCAGGCTCCTGCCTGCCTCCAGATCGTCTGTTACGGTCGTGGATAACTCATCCACCCACCCACGGGTGAAGACGACACCTTGGAGGACCAACCTCCCCATGAGCACCACCAACTCCTGTCCCTGGGTCTCCCTTGTCATCCCTTAGGGAGCAAAGAACAGGCACTGGCTCTTCCTGTCTTCTTAAAAATAATATTACACAACCCACTTGTGAAGAATGATGGTCTTTCCTACAGCCACCCTGAGACTTGAATATGTTATAAGGGATAAAGCGAATTCCAAGAACAGCCAAGGAGCTCAGAATGATCCGATCATGTTTCCAACCACGAGACCTTTGGAAAGAGCCCCAGAAAGCGGGGGGAAACACATTAATTTTCTGTTTTAATATTCAACAAACAGAGCAGGCTCTGCGGAGTGGCAGCGTCCAGTTGAAAGTGTGGAGAAGTTTATTTTTCTTCAGACCTGCAACCAGCCCGAGTTTGGGACTCTCTGTTTAGCTTCCCAGCCTTGTAGTTACATTGTGTAAACAGTTTATTTAACATCGTTTTTTGGCACTTCTTCAGTAAACCCACCATAATAATCCTCCTGGCAGACCAAACAGATCACAGATTAGCAGACAAAGCTGCTGTAAAACACCAAATTACCCATCCCCTGCTTTCCTGTTTTTGGGAGATGTGAAGGCCCTCTACTTAGCCGTGTTTACTCCTGGTTTCATGGCTGCACCACCAGGTCAGGGAGCTGCTCCGATTAACGCAGCAGCTCAGCCTCCAGCCTCCTCTGCAGCCTGGAAGCACCACGAAGGGAGGATTTTATTTTTTTTTTTTCAGCCCTTTTAGAAGCTCATAAAACGTGCTGGGCTGCTGGCTGTTGCTTAACAGGGAAGGTATGCCGGCTTGATCCAGATTGGAAGAGACTCTAGACTAATGCTGAAGTCACCTATTGCTTACATTTCATTTTAATGTGCTCGAGTTCAATAAAAGTTTATCATCTCCATTAAAACGGTGCCTATTGGAACTGATCTAATCTCGTTAGCACAGAAAACCACATGAAAGGAATCAAGCTCACGGACAAGATTGCACACAGTTACTTGTGGAGCATAAATTACATAAAAGCAAGGGCTAATCAGCCAGAGCCACAGTGCCTGTCACCTGCATGGCTCACGTACTGATGCCAATGCACTTTGCTAGGCAAGGTGCTGGGCACGAGCCATATCGCAGCGGGACTGAGAGCCAGCCAAGCACAGGGCTAATCGGCTGCTTAATGTCCCAGCATCAACACTCTGCTCAAGAGCCCATGAATTGTGTTACGTTTGGGCAAACAAATGTCATGTTTAGGGGTGCTGCTCAAATGTCTACTGGCAACAGGACAGTGCGGCTGTAAATCTTGCCTTAAGTGTCACCCTGCTTCTCAGCACAGCCGTTCTCCAGGGGAACACCAGCTCCACCACCAGCCTGGCTGCCCAGCAAGTGCCCTCGGTGCAGACAAGGGGCCAGGACTGTGCTGTTAGGGTGTGTATGGGTGCAAGGAGATAAGCAATGGGATTTCAGGTGGGACCTCATCTCTGAGCAGCAGCCCTGACCTGCTGTGTTCTCCACTGGGCACCACTGGCACTGCTGCTGTGATACCCTTGAGTAAGGAGGGTTGGTGGCTTCTCAGGGGCTCACCTCATCTGGGCAGTGGGCATGGCACCGCGGAGGCAGAGGTTTGCTCAGGGAGATGCCCTGGGCCTGCAGCCACAGCTTCACCTCCTGGTAATGGGGGGCCATGAGGAAAGGCACTCCTGGAACCTTGCACTCAGCTTCTACCAGCTCCATCCACGATGGAGCATCCTCTTCCCATGCAGCCATCCCCTCCTGCTGAGCTGGGGCCAGCCTGGCCTTGCAGACCCCTGCTCAGCAGGACAACTCACTGAGCTGCTGCCTGCTGCTGCCTGCAGAGCTGCGGTTTGCTGACAAGGGCTCTCGGAAGAACAGGAAATCTCTTGGTGTCTGGCCAGTATCAACACCGCACACCTCTGTCTCCCAGTTCCCCCAGCACGTGGGCAGAAGGAAGCACTGGAGAATTTGCCTCCTGTCCAGAGTTTTGCTCTGTCAACAGCATCTGCTCCTCCCTGCCAAAGTATCTGCATCCCTGTGATCCCCCTGGATTCTTCACTGCTGCCAGCTGACTGGTGCCATGGTGCCACAATGGGCAAACTATTACCTGTCCTTTCTGCCAACAGTCGGATAATTTTTGTCTCATTTCCTTGGGAACAGCCCCAGCTTTTGACCCTTCTGGCTGATACCCCGAGTCTGTGTCTGCCCTTGCTTCTGGCTGACCCCAACATCGGGGTGTAAGACACATCTATCCGTTACCTGAAGCTCTCTGTGGCACGAGCCCCACGTGTCCCACAGGTTCACCTCCCCACAGCCTGCCTACACAGCCAGGTTTCCCTGCAAGAACTAAAGCCAGGCAGGTGGGAAGAGCAGAGAGGCAGGACCACGGGTGCAGTGTGCCCTTACAAGCCATGCTGACTCCCTTCCCCAAGCTCAGGCTTTCCAAAGTAACTCTTCCACAAATATATGCCCCCAAAGCCCATCCTGACCTACAGACATCCTTAACACCCCAACAAATGCCCATGTCCCACACTCCCTGATGCCCTCCCCTGTGCCCACACCCACCTGCTCACTCCCTGCCTGCAGCTCACTTGGGGCCCAGGGACAAACAGATAAAGAAATGCACTTTAACCAAACTGTTTGTTCTTCAGCAGCCTGAGGAAGCTGTGCATGCTGGGGTGAGATACAGGCCTGGGGACAGGGGGGGTCCTGCCCCCTCAGCAGGAAGAGGGAACAGGCCAAGCTGCCATGCATCAGACTCAGGGAGGCTCTAACCCAGGAGGGACCAGTTAGCCAAACCCCTCACCCTGGTGCGACTCACTGGTGGCTGCTGTGGGGCAGAGACCAGACAGCAGCAGCGTCACAGTGCTTGGCCAACACACCTCACAGTCCCAGGGCTGGAAGGGGACGATGTCACAGTAATACAGCAGCTGGTCTAGGAGCATCTCGCAAGGGCCTGGCTGGCAGAGGAGCCCTGCACGGGCTTCACCGTGGCACTTGATGGCAGAAACCAGCCCCAATTAATTTGTGTGCACGCTCTGCTGCTGAGAGCTGCAAAGCATTTCGGGTCATTTGGATGCAAGGGGCCCGTGGTGACCTCATCCTCAGAGACATTTACAGGAAGAAGCTCTTTCCCATCATCATCCCACAGCCAAAGGGGTCTGAAGTGGGATTTACCCAGTACTGAATGTAGGGAAGTTCAGAGGGTTCGAGGAAGATTTTCCCCCTTTCCAGTGACTGCCTGTGTACACCACTTCAGAGGGAACGGACGAGCATGAAATTCAATTATACAGGCGCCCACTTAAACACTTGAAGCAGAACTGCTTCCCTTAATCTTTATGTTGAGGACAGGGTAAGACTGCGAAGCCACTCTCGGCATGACAGCCCTTTATTTCATCTGCAGCCCTGGTAAGATACACAATTCACTTAACTGAAGAGCAGGGATTTTGGGCTGTGTGCTCCTAACTATTTTTTTGTAAGCAGCACAGACTAGCAGCTCTGCCCATCACTGTCAGACCCCCCCCTTAGAAAGTCAAATGGTTAACAGCAGATAGTCACGGGCTGGCTGAGACAGAAGTCTTTGCAGGGCATCTAGTGATCCCACAGGCAGGAGCAATGGGGTGGGTGATCCCAGAAGGGAGAGCTCTGAGCAGCCCACATTCCCCTGGGTGGGCCACGGTGAGCAACTCATCTGTGAGGTCTTGTGCAACATCCCTGTATCCAGAGGAGACCTTTGCTCTCCACCCCCATCCCACAAACAGGCATCTTGGAGCTACAGCAAACTGCTGCCCACCTGATTTAAGGCTTGTTGCTACCTTCTGGAGCAAGATTCCATTCGAACAGCAAACAGCAGAGCTGTGCCAGCCCAGACTTAGCAGAGGCATCAGCCCCCAGCCAAGGATCTGCAACGCTGTGGCATTCAAGGAGGTGACTGAGTCTTTAGGTGGTCCAACTCGCTGAGTAACTGAACTGTTTTCTCAGTCCCTTCAGGGATACGTGTGTAAACTGCTCTGCTGTGATAAACTGGAAATCAGGAAGCCTTAAAGATGGCAGATGCGTTTGAAGCTGCTCAGAATGGGCTTTCTGACATGATTTAACAGTTCATAGCACTAACAGCACCCACAATACAATGCATTATCCTTTAGGCTGCCCGAAGCAGCAATGCACAGAGCTCTAATTTGATTAAAATAATGTGCTTTTCCTTCCACATCTGCCTCAGATTGCAAATCACTGGGGCAGGTCCCAAGGTCTGTGCCAGCACATGGCAGGGGAAATGATGCTGTGGGCAGTCTGTACCTCTGCTATGGCAGAAGATGCCCCAAAATCCATATTGACTGGATCATATCCCCTAATGTCAGGCAGTGGCATTACACCAGAGTGCAATGGATATTAGCTTTGACCAGGATCCATTTTGTTACAGTGTTCACAAACTAGAGAAGTCTCATTTTGGAAACCTGTAGAACCCACTGTAAAACCCCCAGAGCCTCTCTGATAATGCGTTTCATCCACCTCCTGCTGATAGCACTCCTTGAACATCACCTGGGAGCTTCATGCCCACACTCAGAGAATCACAGCATCACCAGGGTTGGAAAAGACCTTTGATATCATCGAGTCCAACTGATCCTGTCCTCTACTAAATGATATCCCTAAGCACCTCATCTACCCATCTGTTAAACACACCCAGGGATGGGGGCTCAGCCTGTTCCAGTGCCCCTTTTGGGAAAGAACCTTTTCCTAATGCCAGATCTGACCCTGCCCTGGGGCAGCTTGAGGCCATTCCCCCTTGTCCCATCTCCTGTCGCTTGGGTGAAGCCACCATGAGCAGCTCAGCTGACTGGCCAGCAGCCTGTCCCTGGGGTCAGGTTTGCTTTCTGTTTAGCAGTGCTGTAATGACTATTTCCTCTTTAAAAGGAGGAAAAACCCCATATTTTCTGGGGTGCTGGCTGAGGACAGCCAGCCCTACGGCTGTGCAAGTGAGCTGAGACCCACACATCTGGCTAAGCCCATGAGAAGATCAAGATACTGTCAAATCTGGATTCTGCAGGGGAGAATTAAAGCAGAAACACATTTTCCAGCACAGAACTGACTGTTCTGTCTGTGAGCAGGCAGCAGGACTGACCTTACATCCAGCCCAGCAGCCTCTCAGCAAAGGTCCAGTACGTGTACACGAAACATCTCCCAGGCAGGGGGTTTTAAGATGTTTTCCCAGCCAGAGAGCACAAAATATTCCGAGTTGGGGTTGCAGAGGCTGAAGAATTCAGTCGCTGCAGCTTTGCGAACGCGGCTTTGGAACATCAGGATTTTTCAGAAAGGGCAATAAATGTGTTTCCTCTGTTTGTGTTAAACACTGTGCAGAGTCCTGTCACGAGGAATGAAAACAGGAGTCGGGTCAGCAAATGATAATGAGCCTCCATGTGCCTTTCAGGGGGTCAATGCCAGATCACAGAGCCCGGACCCACGCCAAGAATCTGAGGGAGGTTTCCTGGAGTGGCTCAGAGCACGAACACCCTCCACACACTGGTCCCAGCACCTCAAAGGAGTCCTGAACTGGGGACCTGCTGCTCGTTTGTGGATACCTGCAGCTCTGAGGGGCAGGTATCCACAGACCTGAAGGGGTCTGACACACGGCACTGAGCCCCAGGGCTGGGCAGGTATTTTGTCCCTTGCTGAAGAGTGGCAGTTTCACCAAAGCTGAAATTTTAATGGAAAAACAATCAACTCAAACACCTCATCTTTCTTCCCTTGAACTTCTGGGAGGATTTTTGTGGAAGAAAACCAGGAGAATCCTTCAGAAGTAAACATTTCTCAGTTATTAAAAGCAAATAAACAACCCCTGTCATGTTCCCATGTAAACAGGAATGCTTTATTAAAAAAGATGAAAATGCTATGTTTTTGAGAAGGAAAAACTTAATTCCACAGTACCTCCCCATAGCCCCGCAGGCTTTTGGCCTGGCCTGGATGTGCCCCTCTGCCTCAGTGTTGGGAGCTGTGTGCCACCATGTCCTCCAGACACATGCAGGGCTCAGGGTGACCAGCATAGGCACAGGCTTCGTGGAGACCAGGGACCCTGTTTGCACAGGCAGTGTGCCCTGTGCCTGGTGTGACCTGGGCACCAAACTCCTTCCTGCTGCACCCTGAGCACTGGCGTTGGTTCAGAAGGGGAAAGACCCTCCCAGAGCACATGTCCCCCAGTCATGTCCCCCAGTCTCATGTCCCCCAGTCTCATGTCCCCCAGCCATGAGACGTCACATCACTCTGGATCAGGCACCACTGGTCACTCAGTGCAAGAAGACCCAGTCAGTTCAGGGTGACTGGAGGTGCTGCTCTTGTGCCCCAAGCTTTTTGAGATCCAGCATACAGTTTCCTTACACAACACCATGGATGTTGGGATGGAGATAGGAACCCTTGTGGCAGGATACCTAACCTCTGCTCCTGGGGGAGAGAGGATGACTGTTTTCTCTGCTGGGAGGTGTCCTTCCATCCTCTCTCCAACTGAGGATGCCACTGCCCTGGCACAGGGCCTGGCTATGGAGGGCAGGGCAGACTGGTGGCACAAAAACCTCTTCCAGAGCTGTGAGCTGCAAGCCTGCTTAGCAAGGTGGGCTCAGCAACCTTCACACCTGGGCAGGAGAACTGCTGTTCCCAGAAGGGAAGCAACATGCACAGAAGTGGTTGAGCCAGACTCCTCTCACCCAGACTGTTCCCTGAAGTGTCCAAGGCACTTCCAATAAGGGTTGAGCCCCTCGGGTGACCTGGGAACACTGACCTCTTCCACCACCCTTTGCTTACCCCTGGAGAGGAACACAAGATAATTGCTCGTCCTGTAGAGAAATTCCAGCCAGGATTGTTGCTCATTTTGGTGTTTAACATTCCCTTAGATTATCCAGCACTGCCTGAGAAAAATGTGCTTGGAAGCAGTGGAGTATTGTGTCTGGGGGGAGCAGTGGCTGCCCCTGGGGAGCTCTCCTCCTGCAGACCTTTCCTGCCAAGTCTCAGCTCTGACTACATCTTTCCTGCCAGCTCCCAAAGCTCTGGAGGTCTGATCTCTGCAGGGGCCTGAGATGGGCATATCCCCAACCTCCTGGTCCTCACAGAGGTTTGGACTAGGGGATGATCCCACTCCCACAGTCCCTGCTGCAGGGGCACGAGCAGGCTGGCTCTGTCACCTTGACCTGTCAGCGTGGGGATCTGGAGGGCATTACTTGGGACTTGGCTGCCTTTTGGCTGCAAATTTTTGTCATCTTAAAGCTGTGATTCAGGAGCCAGATAGGCACTGCTGCTTGCCAAGGCTCCGGGCTCTGCTCCAGCCTGCAGGCATGGGCCCAGGGTGAGGAGGACGAAGGAGTACAATCAAGGGTCCAATCCAGCTGATAGGATCAAACGTGGCACTTGTGGGGGTGAATTATTCCATGGCAAGGAGCAGGCTCAATCAGCAATAGCCCTCCACCAGCATCAGCAGCCCCACAGAGTTGCTCCAGACCTCCATAACTACATTTACCACCCTGGTGATACCCAACTCTGGCCTTGGCTCCCGCAGTGTCTTGAAATCAGGCACTGGATGGCCACATCTCTCTTCCCCTGCCAGTATCTCTTTCCTTTCCAAGCCACGGTGTGCTCAGCATGTCTCCCCCTACTCCTGGAGGAAGATGGAAACATCTACTGTGCTGATTTCTTATTTCCACCCTGGAATTCAGGAGTATTACAAAAAAACCCTCATGGTTTGATGATGAACCCAGCCAGGTGATGTCGATAATTCTCTGCTGTAAGCTCTCCGTGGCTCAGAGTTAGCCAGAGCCCAGGCTGGTCTGCCAGGACGTCTGCTTCCACTCGCAGATGTTGCAAGGACTCAGATTCAACAGGTCAGCGATTGCTCAGAACAGGCTTTGGGTAAAATATTGTGCCTTTCTCCATGATGAAAAGCTCCTGGAAGCCACCATTCACAAGTTCCAAGTGCTTTGCTCTGGAGCAAGGGCTCACAACCGATTATCTGTGGGGAAATGCAGCTCCAGTTGATCAAGTTATATGTCTCCACAAGTCTGAGTTTACACATCACGTCCCGTGGAAAAATAACACCTGCTCATGTAATCCCACACTATAGCACCATGCAGGCAAATGAAACTGCCCAGGCAACCAAAAAAGTTGGGAATTTATTCCCAAAATTTGAGTGAAACATTTTGGCACTGGAAACTCAGATCTGTCAGAACTGAAACCTCCAAGAACCTACTGACTTTTTAAATTTTTTTTTTTAAATTTTGCTTGTTAAAAGAGATGACAAAGGTATCAATTTGAAGATGTTGAAAGAACTCCCATCTATACATCTGTGCAAAACTGTTCCAGATTTTCCCCTCACAATGACACATTGTTTAAAGTTTCAGATTGCTGTATTTTGGTTTCTTAAAAGAAAAAAAGTCGAGTGAAACACTTCAATTTTTCTGAAATATAAAGTGTTTTTCTGTTCTGGCCTGAGAATTTCTGTAAGTGCCTGTTTGGGTGTGAAGAAGTGGCATGGTCATTCCGTGCTTAGAACACATCCAAATTTGTAAAGCTCAGCAGGGGTGATGTGCTCTGGGGAGTCACCTTCCTATCTCATCACCGAGTCAGCAGACATGGATGGTGCTTTTTGGAGCTCAGATGTGTGGTGAAAGGGTTGCCTGTGAGTGAGCACTGAGGCACCTGAATCACATCGCGTCATCAGCAGGTCCAGGGCAAGGATTGTGCCCCTGGACTGGGCACTGGGGAGGCTGCACCTCGAGTGCTGGGTCCAGTTCTGGGCTCCTCCCCATCAGAGGGACATGGAGGTCCTGGAGCGAGTCCAGAGAAGGGCAACCAGGCTGGGGAAGGGGCTGGAGGGCAAATCCTCTGAGGAGCAGCTGAGGGGGCTGGGGGTGTTCAGCCTGGAGAAGAGGAGGCTGAGGGGAGACCTTCTCCCCACCTCTCCTGCCCTGCCAGGAGGGTGCAGAGAGGTGGGCGAGGGTCTCTTCAGCCAGGGGACAGGAGATGGGACAAGGGGCAATGGGCTCAAGCTGCCCCAGGGTAGAGTCAGCTCAGATGGGAGGGCAAAGTTCTTCCCTGGCAGAGCTGTGGGGCTGTGGCACAGGCTGCCCAGGGAGGGGGCTGAGTCCCCAGCCCTGGGGGTGTTTAACAGAGGGGAGATGAGGGGCTCAGGAATCTGGGTCAGCACAGGACAGGAATGGTTGGACTCGGTGATCTCAAAGGTCTTTTCCACCCTGGTGATGCTGTGGTTCTGTGCTGGGGTGGCAGGGGGTCTCCCCATGAAACCTGCAGCCACAGGCAGCCTGCACCTGTCCTTGTGTGTATCCACCACTGCTCAGATGGTGGTGTCAGCAGGGACAAGGGGAGAGCTCGCAGGCTGGGGAATCTGGCTGCCCTCCTCCACTCTGTGCCAACTCTAATGCTGGTTCAGGAATTTCCAAACAAACCCACATGTTCCCAACAATACCAGAGGCCACAAGTACTCGCTGGCCTGCTCAGTGTCACTGCTGCCCCACAGGCTCTTACAAGGTACGAAGGAAGGGCAACACTTGGCATGTCATATCCCCAGTGACTCAGTGCTCTCTTCCACCCTCTCCTCCTCTCTGGCTGGCTCGGGGTGGGCAACCAGCTCAAGACATTATATGGACATCACTGTGCCCCTGCCTGCCTAAGCACCAGGCTGAGGAACGTATCTGCTGATGGTTGGGGCATGCAAGGAAGGGGATGTGTGCACAGATGCTGGCACGGGATGGTCTTGGGGCTTGGTGCCAGGAGCTGTAACCTTTATGCTGGTGTTGCTTCTCCCCAAAAGCTCTTCTGAGTTCTCTCTCCTCCTTATCAGTCAGGAGTGACAAGTTTTGTCCAGGTTTTATTCAGCTGCTCACACTGGCTCCCTGCTACACCTTTGAGGACACACCTTCCTGCTGCATCCCACGCAGCCCATCACCCTTCTGATCTCTCCACTCAGTGTCCCAAAGGCACTTTGGTAGCTTCTCTAGATCTTTCCACCAGCCTCTGCTCCACATCACACCCGTGCTGGCAAGAGCAGCTTTTTGATCCATCTTCACCTCCACATGCTCCACAACCCACCCAAAGCTCCGATGCAGAGTGATAGCCACAGCACATCTGTGGGCTGCAACGGCTCCATCCACACCACTGCAGTACAAAAAGTGGGGTCCTGACCAAAGGGCAGGGTCTCCAATCCCCAGGAGTGATGACTCTCCATCCCAGAAGCAATGGACTGCCTTCAAACTGAGAAGGGTTCCTGGGCTGCACCAGGCACTGCACCACACCCAGTACAGACTGGTGAGCCCCAGCAAAACCATGCCCAGGGGTACTGCATGCCTTGGTCCCTGTGCTCCCCTGGACACAGCCATCAGGTGTCAGGCACACTGCTATGAACACACAGAATCTGTACAGTAGAGAGAAGATCTCCCTGTGCTGTTATTCCCTTTCATCCCACCCATCAGATGTGCCTATCTCACTGCCAAAGGGATGGGCTGTTAAGAGCAACAATATGTCCAATACTAGGGGAGGCAGAAAGGAAAGCAGGCCTCCTCCTCATCTGAAGTCCCCACCTGAGTCTGCAGCTCTTGGGGACTTCAGGGAAACCCCCACTTTGCTGCACCAGCCTGGGATGCCCCAGAGAAATGACCGCAGCAGAGCTCAGCACAGCTCCAAGCCTGAACCTTCAGGAAGCAGTCCTGTCCACAAGCTTAGCAGCAAACCCTGGCTGCCTTCTTCCCATCCCGGTCCAAATTCTCACAGCGTGGGTGGGAAGCTCCCTGAATTGCTTCCCCACTTGCTGAAATGGGCTGAAATTCAGAGCTGATCACATTTTCCCCTGCGCCTGTCAAAGCCCAAACGGGAAGCCCAGTAACCGACATATAAAGCTACTACTGATAGCAGCACACTTGTTCCAGACAAAAGATCAGGAGACGTATGTCATAAAAAGGCAGAGATGTCTTCCAGATGTTTTTTGTGCATTGGGTCTGCACAGATGTTTTCGATGTCTGCCCATAAATGTAAGAAATGTAAAACATTTGTGTCCCACAGATGTAGAGATTAAATTATGCAAGAGATGTGATAAATCTCTGGGTAATGCGAGAAGACCATGAACTATTCACATTCATTGTTTTTAGTAAAATCAGCCCCATTTTCCAGAACGGGGCTGTGAAGGAGAGTTTTATTGTTATTAAATGTGACTAAACATTACGTAGGATGTTGAGAGGCAGCACGCACGGGGCTGCATGAAACCATATCCTGCAAGCGGTGTGAGCAGCTGCCTGAGCTGCAAGGTGAATGCTGGTGCATCCCAGAGGGCTCAGGTGGGACACAGGGGTGGTGGTGCCTGAGCATCCTCCACGCTGTCTGCAGATGCCCCTCGCTGCTCTACACGTGGGCAAACAGAGCCCCTCCTGCCCCACGACCACCCATCTGCTCAGGTGCTGAGGGCATTTCCAAGCCAAGCCAGAGTGGATTTTGCACACACACACACGCTCAGCGCTGCGAGTCCTGTGTGTGGGAAGAGCCAGGGGCTGACATGTGCTGCCCCAAAATGCTGTAGCACCTCTCTGCCCAGCATCCTTTCACACCGACTGCCCAGTCCACGCTGCAGCCAGGCTTCTCCACATGCCCACCATGCCCCTGCCAGGAACAAGGGACACGTTCCCAAGGAGAATGCTCTCCCTTGCCATTACACTGGAGGAAAGTATGAGTTTGTGTCTATCTTTGTCAGGCATGTTGAGGAGAAACCGTGCCCAGATTTTACAGCCTCCACGATATGCCTTCTCCTGGGCAGCTGATGGCTGTGCTCCCTGAGTGGCAGCCACAGGGGAAGGCAAGGTCCCTGTTTTGGGGCTCGAAATGCGTCCCAGCTGTGTGTGAGCCTGCCCTGCACTCACCTGCCCGTGACCACAGGTCAGCAGACAGCTCTCCCCCGCCCCGCTGCCTTATCTCGTCCCCTTCTCCATCACACCTGGGATGTCCTGGAGAAACACATTCCAGGTGAGCAATGGAGGACACCAGCTCATGCCCAGCTAAACTGGGACCCCAGCTCTGCTTGGCACCGCTCACCTGCTCTGTGTGGGAGATGCCTGTGGTCCCCGAGACATCACGAATCCAGGTAGGAGCAAGAGCAGCTTCCAAGGCCAGACAGAAAATTGCCCCCAGCTCTAGCTGGTCTGTCACCTGGATTGAGCGCTGGCTAGCTCAGATTAACACCCACACCCCTTTGCATTTTGCCAGGGGAGAGCAGCACAAGCGTTCCCAGATCCTCACCCCATCCCTGGGCCTGACAGGCAGTGTCAGAGGCTCTGACTCTCCTGTCACTAGGAAGACCTCAGTATTTCCCCATTCCAGTGCACTAAATCCTTGCTTGCATCAAAGAGACATGGCATTTTCTTGGGAATCCTCTCTGCTAAGAATATCCTCTATTTACATATTCACCAGTGTGGGGGCGGATGGGAAGCAGGGCAGTGAACTGAATGTACTTGGAAGATGTCAGTGCTGTTACTGTAGAGCTGTGTGGCTGGCTGTGTCTGTGCAAGTGTCATGTGTGGTTACAGCATCAGTGACAGCATCAGGAGTTGGTTCTGCCCTGACACCCGCTCGCTGCTCACAGGGCCCTGCGGTGCTTCCTGATGCCTTTTGTGCTGCCAGGGGAGCAGGGACGAGCTGCGTGTTGGTACAGGGGGGTGCTCATCTTCATGTGTGTTCACACGTGTGCATGAGGGTCTCTGTGATCTCCCTGGTCTCTTTTAACCCCCAAGGCACAGACCCATGTCCAAGGTACCTTCTCCTCTCTGCAGAGATGCCAACCAGCAGCTCACACATCCTGATGGCAAGGGACTGCAAGGCCAAGGTAGGTGTCTGCAGAGAGTCATTCCTCTTGTCTGAGGCTACAGCAGGTGAAATGGATCAGCCTGGGCACAAAGTCCTTAGAGCAGCCCCTAACTCCTGCTGATGAGCTACCTGGAAAATTACTGGTTCTGTGTTTTGGCCTGATATATTTGTTGCTAGGGAGAGAGGATGGCTCCTGTACACCTAATGGAGAACAGGCTGGTAACTGAAACCCTGAGCAGATCCTCCTCACCCAGAACAAAAGGTCAGACAAAGCCTTGGCAAGATGAGGTTTTCCAGGGCTGAGGCACGGGCATGTCTAACACCCAGTCAAATGAATCATGTGCTGGAGAGAGAGGGAGGCTCATCCCCCCTGATGGGGATGGCTATCTTTGGATGTTTAAAGACCAAAGCTGAAGGAGAAGGTAGGAGTTAATTCCTCTCAAGCTCCAAGTCAGAGAGGCAGAGGACAGCTCTGAGTGGGAGAGAATATGCAAAATACTGGGCCAGCCTGTGATGATGGTACACCCCCTGCACTGGTGTCCAGATCCACATGCTGACCGAGTATGTGGGACATCAAGGATCTCTCTGTGATCCTGCCCTGTGCAGTTCCCAGCCTCTGGGTCTGGTGAGCCAGAGGTTATCACTGGACTCTCGTGTCTAACAGTCTCCATGATTTTTCTTCCTGGATGTAATTGCTTTTCGAAGCCAGTTATGCTTTTGACCTTACACTGTCCCATGGTAACAAGTTTCATGATGAATTATGAGTTGCATGAAAAAGTACTTCCTTTTGTTTGTTTTAAATCTGCTACCTGACAATTTTGTGGAGTGCCTCCTGGTTCCAGAACAGAAAGCAGAAGGGACTGATTGTCCTCCAACCACCTTCCCCAGCCTGCTCTGGACTGCTGTGCCCCTGTCACCCTGCTCAGATGTCTCCTGTTAAGCAAAAAATGCCCTTGTCTATTTGGCAGTTACTATGGACACCATTAACTGCTGTGGTCATGGTGGTTGCCCTTTTCTGGTGTTCTGAACTCTCATGAGAAGACAGGAGGAGGAGGAGACAGGAGTGGCTACGCCAGCAAGCTCGGGGCGTGGGGATGCTGCGGACTTACCACAGCAGAGCTGCATTTTCTGTTTTGTTCCCAGTTCCTGCCCTAATCATTCCCGACATCTGATTCCCTTTCGTGCCCCATACTGAGCTGATGTTTTCCATGACCTAGCCCAAGAACCCCAGATTTCTTTCCCCAGCGGTAATTGCTAATTCAGAGCTCACTGCTCAGTTAGCAGGGAGTCCAACCACTGCATTGTTTTCATTCTGTTCCAGTTTGGGCTTGGATGTGACTGAAGGTATTTCAATTAAGAGTCCAGGCTAATAGTTCATTAGCTGTTTGCATGCAAAAATGGTCTAGGGTCACACGAGGTGCCCAAAGCACAGGATGGGCACAAGCCCCTGACACTTGCTCCCCTCTCCTTGGCACCTCCCTGACCCCAGCACAGCTTTTCTTGTCCTCCTGGTCTGCACGCAGCTGAGGGACCTGTCACACTGTGCTGTGATGGGACACATCTGGTGCCAGCACTGAGGCAGGGGGCAGGGGAGAGCAGCAGACACACGGTGAGACACACCTGAGGATCGTGGTGGGGAAGGGGGGTGATGGAGACCCACAGGATTTCCTGACAACAGCACTCAAGTCCTCTGCTATGGGAGAAGGGGAACCTCAAAGTGCCTGGCTGTACCAAGGCTGCAGAGCAAGAGGCCACCAAAGCAGGGACAGGAAGGTCCCATGTGGTGGAGAACCAAGGTGGGGGTGTCACAGCTCGAGTTGCAGGGGTGGCATCAAGGAGGGACGATGCTCAGGGCAGGGGAAAAGGCTGGGAGCTCACAGGCCCTGGGGATGTCTGTGCTGAACGGGACCAGGCTGCGGGACACCGGGGCTCAGTGTGTGCTGAGCTCAGCCCCATGTGAGTCACCCATCTCTGCAACCATCCCTGCATCAGGGTCACAGGTCTGCCATTCCAGCTTCAGGAAGAGCAACCCACGACTCGTTTGCTCGGTTATGAGGGGGGTGCTGTGTAGGGGGTGGGCACAGTGCAGGACGCTTCCTTCTCCCCTGCGCTGAGCATCAGCACAGCTATTTGGCTCTGGCACTGAGCATTAACTTCCTTCTGTCTTTTCCTACACAGATCTGAGTCAGGGACACTTTCTGATGAGCTTCCTACTATTTATTCTTTGAGAAATGTTTTAGTATTGGCTTTTATGCTTTTAGTAAGTTTTTCCTAAAAATATTTTTGGTCTGTCCTTATTATGGGTATTACATCTCTCAGACATACTTTATACTCCATTCTATCTTCCTTCTTTGGAAATTATTTCAATTTTGATGAATATCTCTTTCTTCTTATAACTTCTTTCACTACTAAAGCATGACAATTTTTTTTTCTGGATATTTTAGCACATTCTGGATAGGTTGTATATATTTATTCTGAGTCTTTAATACTTTGTCTTTAAACAGTTTTTGTGCCTTCTGTAAATATTTTACCCGTTTAGCTTTTCTTTTGGATTCCTTTTTAACTATTTTTGTATTTTTATCTTGTTCCCATTCTTAAAATTAAGCCTTGGGATAGATGTCTTTGTCTCCTTTTTTTTCTTTCCCCTTTCAGACCTGGAAGGATTTGACTTTTTGGGAGAAGTTCTCTTTGGTCATGCGCCCAGCAAGGTCTAACAGACAGTGACTGCAGAAGTCATAGCAAGATGCTGTGATGAAGCCTGAACCTCCCCACAAAACTTTTCTAACAAGACTTCAGAGAACATGTGGGGGCAGAAAGGAAACTCACACATCTTGGGAACACTACCTTGTGTGCTAAGCAAGAAGTAACCTGCTCCAGATCTCTGCACGCCTGCATCTGTGTACCTATGCATCAGGATGAATAAAAAGTGACTAGCCCCACCTCCTGCATCCATGGAAATGCTGTGCATGCTTCCTGGGGGAGCCTTCCTCACAGACACCTGCCCCAGGACCTGGCTTACAACACTGTGAGGTGGTGTTCAGTCAGTCAGAATGACAGATAGCACAGCCATACCTAAGAGTTTCAGAGTCCAGAGCCTCAGGAAAGCTGAGAGATGCCCGGCACGCAGCCTGCTGGGGTCTGGCCTGAGCAAAGCCCCGACAGCATCTCCTCCATCAGGGACCTGAGAAGAGCATATGTGCAGCCACGGGGTCCCCAGGGACGGCCGGCAGCCCAAAAGGCAGCCTCCCAGCTCATTCCCAGAGTCTGATACAGCAAACCTTAGAATAGATACCACGGAGGATCCCAGAGAGACGTAACAGCCTTATCCACCCCCTCAGTCCTCTCTGCTCAGTTTAGCTCTGAGAAACATCAGGCTGCCGAGTCACAGAGCTGCTCCGTGGGAATAAGGAGCAGCAGCCTGGCAAGGGGTGGGCACAGGACAGTTGTTATTTATCACTTGCAGTGACTGTGGATGAGCCCAGCCATTGCCAGGTCCTGATCCAGCTGTCCACCAGCGCATGCCTGGCAAGGACAAGGCTGAGTATGGATGGAGGGACCCCCCAAGGAGCATAGAATCATAGAATCACAGACTGGTCTGGGTTGGAAGGGACCCCAAGGGTCACAGAGCTCCAACCTCCCTGCCACAGGCAGGGGCTGCCTGTTCCAGCCCCTCACCACACATCAGAACACATCTGGTTAAAATCTATGCCACCCTTGTCAATAACCACACGACAATAGCTACCAATATGAAGGACCAGCAATCACACCACGATACCAGCAAGTGCATCCTAGCCTGGCTCTGCTCTGATGGATACTGCCATTGGCTCTTGCATGCACAAGGCAAAACACACTGTTTATGGCTTTACTGCAGCATCCAAGTGCTTTATATGCTTATTTTTCATAGCAAAATTACTTAGTCCATAAATCAGGCTAAACTCAGAGGCAGCTTCAAGCCATTACCTCAACCTTTTGCTGTAGATCAGCTGTTCATAAACTGTGTGTCCGGATTTGATGTCCGGAGCCGCGTTAGAAAGAAAATATTTGGGAAGCACAATTTGCATCACAGCTTTTTGAGTTATTTGGCTTCCTGGAAATGATGACTCATGGTTTGGATGTGCAGAAATGTACCAATAACATAACCTTTCGATCTTCTAATGCCAGACAGATCCGTATAAACCCAGGCTTCGCGCTGTCCAGATGAATGGCACAGCGAGCCCTATATAGAGCATCGCTTTGGACCAGATCTTCCTTGCAATGTGTGGGAAAGACAAAAAAGGGGGCAGAAGCTGACAGGGAGGTCAGTCAGCTCCCAGAGCCACGCTTTATCAGTTCATCTCTAATCAGCTTCTTGCTCTGCCCACCCGGGTGATTTAACAAGCAGCGGTTTCTGGAACGGGTCCCGTGTCCTGGCACATTTTATAGGATCTTTACAGCAGCATCTGTTAGGTATGAAGAGCTTTATGAAGAAACCTTCCAAGTGTGGGTCTAGTCCCTGGCAGGGTGAAGTGGCTGCACTGTTATTGCTTAGAGAATTTATTTAGAATTGTCACAGAAGAAGCCTCATTTGTTCCCTAACACAGGCACTTGGCTAGCGAGAGGCCGCTTTTCCAAACAGCGATGCTGGCAAGTGGGTGCCCAGCAGCCAGAAAGGGTCTGTGCAGAGCTCAGCCAGCCCTTAGACACGTGTGAGGCCACTGTGCTCCAGCCCTCCTCAAGCAGTCAGTGGGCTTCAGCTAGGTTCTGCAGAGGGGCACGTATAGAAGCGTACCCGGCTCAGAAGCTGGATGCAAAGCACAGAATAAACCAGAATAAACTAAATTCCTCTGCAGGACAAGCAAGCTCTGCTTTCTGCCACAGTGATTTTTATTTTTCCTTGCAGGAACCAACCTCACAGTTTTCCAAGGGATTTTTTTTTTTTCCTTTCCCAGCAATCCTGCTTGGCATTAACCCTGCCTCTGCCTCAGCTGCCTCAGCACATCCTCAGCATTCCCAGTCTGCCCAGTCAGCTGGGCTCCTTGCCCAGGAGCAGTTCGGATGAGCCTCGTGGGAGCCATGTGGCTGTGGCACAGGCAAGAGCTGTCTGGCCATCGAGCCCTGGGCAGAGGGCAGGCTGGGCACCAGGCGCTGAGCTCCCAGGGACAGGGTTGTGCTGGGGCAGATGGTGCAACACAGGTGAAAGAAAGTATCTTGTCACTTCGGGGATGGTGTATTTCTCTGAATATTTGGGTCTTTGAGAAATGATTCGGTTTTCTCTGGCTGTCAGGACAAAGAAGAGGAATAAGAGCTTCCTTCACAGCGGCATTCTGCTCTGCTCTGGCTGCAACAGAATGTCTCAGTACCACTGCCTTGGGACAACGGCCTCGTGCTCCTTGGCGGAGTTTATGGATAATCCTGGTCCTTGCACTGTTTGCAGCTCTCTCTAGATAGCTATAGCCCCCAGGCAATGTCCAGTCCAAGCATCTCCCCCCAGGCTGTGTCACCTTAAACAACCCCAGCCTGACAGAGCTTAAGAGATAAACCATGGAGCACAGATCAGCCCAATGGAAAGATGCTGTGAGAAGCAAAGCGTCACTAGACACCCTTTTTTGGGACTCATCCAGTTGCCAAATGAGGGAAGGCTTTGCCCCTTGCCCCTGTTGAGCCCTGGTGCACCAAGCCTCAGGGGTTTGCCTTGAAGCAGATGGCCAAGGATGCTTTGGTGCACAAGGTGTGATCAGTGCTCACACACCAGGTCATACACCCTGCCTAGCCCGGGAGATGGCAAAGCCCCAGCAGGACGCTGCCCCTCTTACAGATGCAGAGCTTTTGCCACCCACCCACCCCAGCCAGGCTGCAGAAAGCCAAGGGGATGCTGCTGCTCATGGCCTTGCCTTGCGGCCTCCCTCAGCTCCAGTGCACACACGGGGCTGCAGCTGGCACGTGGCGTGTGCTGCAGATGGATCGCACAGCTGTGGGCATCTGGCAAGCAGCTGGCTGCCTCGGCGCCCGTGAGCGATGATAACTGAGTGGGGATCTCCTTTGCTCCGAGGGGCCCCGGAGCAGCCTCCTGCCCCAGCACACCAGGGTGCTCAAACACTGTCCCTTCATAAAAACAACACTCCCCCACCCCTCCCCCCACCCCGGTTCTGCATGGGAAGGCAGGGACATGTGAACATGCCCATGGCTCTGCATTCACAGGGACACACTAGGAATCCCCCTGGGCTGTGCCCTGTGCTGCCCCCAGTCCCTTCCTCGCCCTTCTGTAGGCAGGGGGGCAGACGAGCCCGGTTACGTGGCAGTGTGAGCCTGTCTGACATCCCCGTCAGTCCCAGAGCTGTCACGGACACAAGCCCCGTGTACGGACAGCCCCAGCTCGCTGGGCTTCGATGCTTCCAGGCAGAGCAAATCCAGCACAGCAGTGACAGGGGCTTCTCCAAGCTCCTTCCACGCCTGCCAGAGCCTCTGCTTAGCAGGGCAAGGGTCCGTCTGCTTGGGGACGCCGGTCTTTCTCTGGCTTGGCCCAGCCTGTCCCTCCCCGGCAGGCAGAGAGCCAGAGCGCCATCACCTCCAGCAGGCAGTTTTACTGGCTGACAATATAAATGTACTGTGCTCTCATGGATTTGATGCTGTTTTTATGAACTTGGAGCTCAGTGCGGCTGTTTAGTTTGAGATGAGCGAGGAATGTATTAATAGTTGGGTAAAGCGCACTCCGAGCTTCTAATCTGACTGAGCTGTTTGCTTTAGGGAAAAAACACTTCACTTTTTCCATTCATTACTATTCTTTGTTAGTGGCTCAAGCACCCGCCCAGAGCACACCGGAGGCTGCTTTAACCCCTCTCCCACTGCACCCCAGCCACCCACGGTGTCATGCGAGGAGGGAGGGTTTGGCAGAGAGCATCCCCAAGACTTTCCCCCCTCTGGACTGTGCTGAGACACACAGGCATCAGTCCTAACCTGCATCACAGCGAGAGCAGCGACAGGGTGCTGGGCTCAGATGCTGTGTTGCAAATGCACGGCTGCTGGCACCGTACCCATGTCTCACCTGCAGCCCACCCAGGCAGTGCCCACAGCCCAGAGGTAGGCACCGGTTTAGCAGCTGTGTCCACCCCTCGGGTGGCCAGACCCCATCATCACAGCCCAGGTGCCGTAACCCAGCTGCTGCCCTGCTCTCCCACTGACAGAGAGGAGCACATTCACCAAACAGACTCTTAATTAAATTAGAGAGGACACGTCGTGTGCCGGGGGCTTGTCCTGCTCCTGCCCGCCCGGTCTGCCTGGAGCGCAGCAATTGATTTACGTTCAGATGAGGATCTCGGTGGCGTGCTGCTAAGTCTCTTATCCAGCATGAACTTTCCATAAGCAAGGCTCTATTTTTAACTCTGCAAGGCCAAGGAGAGGGGCTGCCTTGCGGGGAGGGAGGGTGAGGGACTCACTTTGCACAGCCTCCGGGTCCAGGGAGCTTTGACCCTGTTGGGGGAACTGGCACCAGGGGACCATCCTGGGCACAGTGGGGAAGCAGCAGCAAGATGGCATGCAGGCTCCATCTTGGCAGCTAAACATGGAGGGGTCAGTGCAAGAGAGGGCGCTGGGAGAGGCTGTTCTGGCAGAGGAGTGCCACGTATCCACTGCAGTCCAAGCAGACCTGGGGCAGTGCTGCCTGGCAGGGGGAAGGTGGTGATGCTGGGCCAGCAAGGGACCATGCAGCAGCTCCAGTGTGGCGGGCTGACAGGGCCGGGGTGGGGGCTGAGCTGCAGGGAGAGGTAATAAACCCAAGCCAAATTCCTCCCTGACACAGCAAGGCCATGATCCCACCAGGAGGGAAACTGAGGGACAGCAGCGACCCTCTCCCTGGGGCTCAGCAGAGACCAGCACCCCATACAGCTCCTCTCCCCTGGACACAAACTCCTCCGCTTACTCAAAACCTGAAGCCACTGAGGATCAACAGGCCCATCTCTCTGCAGCAAGCTTTTCTTTTCTGTGCAGGATAGATTTCCACACAGCCACCAGCCCACCATTACCCTCTGCAGCGTGTTCCCAAGCACTCTGTCCCATCCAATTTTAAGTTGCTCCAGCAATAGAGGGTTTGCTCTGTCCCGGGGGGAAGCCGCTCTGCTCCCAGACATCTTACTGCCTGGAAGACAGGATTTTGCTGATATCCAGCTCACATTTTCCTCCTGTTACAGGCACTGTGGGGCTCTCAGCTGTACTGCCCCAGGCAGTTACATCTCCTCAGCTTCCAAGGTTCCTCAAGCCTTTGCCTATTTGCAGTGACCTTTCTGGTCAGCAGCTTTCCCCAGCTCTTTCTGCCCTTTGGGCTTGTCAGCCTCTCATCAGTTTGCTTAGCTTTGCACAAGAGACTGGATCTCAGCAAGGCTCTGCAGAGGATTCCTACAAATGCCTTCCAAACCCACGTCAAGGTCTCCCTTCCCCAGCTTTGTGCTGCCAAGTGCTGTTTGATGAGGAGGTGCTAGCCTCCTCTGAGCAGGACTTGATGCTCTCACACCTTGTCAAGGAGGAGGTTTGCTCCCCTATCCTATCCCCTGTCCCAGGCCAAGTGTTTATAATTTTCCTTTCAAAATAAACCTGGCTTTACTGCTGAGACAGAGAGTAAGTGTTCGTCTTGGGTTTAGCACAACAGGCATTTGGAAGAGCCGCTGGTTTACACACGTTGTGGCACACAGCTCAATTCAGAACTTCCCCTACACTAATCTACAGCGGGGATTAATGACTTACATCCTGACAAATCTGAGTACCAGCAAGTCAGACTGTGAGGAGGCAAGGACAAGAACACGGAATTTCCACCCATCAGAAACATCAACACTGAGAATCTTCTTCTGAGTCTCATTAAATTAACGTGTAAAAGTCTTGGCATTGACCAGGTCAGAACTCTGAAACTTCCATATTGTCTATTAGTAAACCAAAGGTCTCGGGCTGCAGACAATCAGGCCCTGGGTCAGTGTCACCCTCTGCAAGATGTCAATGTGAATTTGTTGCTGGGAGAAGGTGATTATGGCACAACTGCAGCTCTGGCCAGAGTCCCTCCCGAAGGCTTGCAGCAGATCAAGCAACTTGTGCTCTGAGCTCTTCAAGGCGTTCTGGGAGCCAGAGGACAATGTTTTGTTCGTATAAAGCAAGAACCAGGGGAGCCCTTTATGAAATCTGTGGATAGACTTAATGATGCCTTAGAGAAGCAAGTTCAGAACGAGAGTGCTCAGGATTACGTATTGAAACAACTGGCAACTGAAGATGCCAGTTCGGACTGTCAGAAGGTTTTGCGGCCCGTGACAAGCCCCAGTGCTGATGAGGGGATCACGGCCTGTATGGACACAGGCTCCAGGCAGCACGAGCTGTCTTTGCTTGCTGAGGCGTTTGCAGCAGCGTCAGTCAGGCCGCAGCCATGTTATTCCTGTGCTCAGTGCGGGCATTCCCCAACAAACTGCCTGCAGACAAATGCAGATCAAGGCGGAGGGCCGGGTGCGTGCCCGCGCTGCCACAAAGGGCGGCACTGGGCTCCTCAGTGAGGCTCGGGACCTGACGGGAGCGGCAGCCATTGCCTTTGGCGGGAAACCCCGTGTGGCGCGTGGGGCAGGGCCGCGCTGTGACAAGCAGCCACCCCCCCGGAGCGGCCGCCTCAGGGAGCTGGGGCCGCCTGAGCCCAGGGGCCGCCTGAGCCCAGGGGCCGCCTGAGCCCAGGGGCCGCCTGAGCCCAGACACGGCTCAGGCCCGGGCTGGGCCGCCTCAGCAGAACGAGAGGCCTTTGGGTCACGGAACGGCAGCATTATTAATGGGGAGGTCCAAAGCCTGTCAAACCAGATGATGGCCCAGGTTGTGCAGCACATAAACCACTGATGTTTCTTACAGCAGTGGGGAGAGAAGCGTGTCACGGGCATTCCTCACTCTCCCACAGGATCCAAACTCGCTACTTGCTTCAGAATGGATTTCCCTACCCCATAATTTTGGAAAGACAGTGACCACGGCTGTTGACGTGAGAGCCATGGTCAATCAGAGGGGGAAGGAGCGTTTGCTGGCTTCACAGGGTACAGAGCCAGATAGGATTGATTTACCCCTTGATACAAAACAATTGACCTGATTATACAGGACAGATCAGTATTCATTTTCCAAGGCACAAAATAATACAATCTTTAAACTCGCTTTCACTATTGCCTGCCTCATATTGGCTGTTACTCCCATAACTAATGCCTGACGCTGTGTTTACTGACGGACAGAAGATGGGCCTCCTATACAGCGTCATTTTAAGTGGCAAACCCACCTTGAAATTAATAATAAAGCTTGAAATTAATAATAAAGCTTGAAATTAATAATAAGGCTTTGGTGATGATAAAAAATCCACAAACACATCAGAGGGAAGGCCCTTTCCCTCTAATGCCATGGGGCAGAGGGTAGGCTTGTGTTTCCACAGGCTCTGGCCCAAGATGGGTGCCAACACGATGGATCAAGCCCTCTGTGCAACCACCGTTATCACCTGCATGATGATCACCGCACAGACATCACAGTTGTCAGGATTTTGATGGACTCTATTGTGTGCACTAAGAGCCAGTTCACAAAAGTATTGACAAAGTGATGGAGGGGTTTTTTGCGGGGATGTCGGGTGGCTGCGTGAACTCTTGCAGATAGGATTAGAATGTTTGTTTTTGTTTTCATCCCAATGAGTGTTTGTTAAGATGTATACAAGGTTTAATAGATGGGGCTTTGAAACGACTTTTTTTAATGTAAATACAGAAGGGGAAATGTGGGAAGTGGAAAAGCAGCCCTGGAAAAGAGACAGTTCTGCTTGTTGGGGAGAAGCTGCAAAAGCCAGAGAAAAAGCAGGAAAAAGGGTCGTGTAGAGATGGCAGGGTGGCTTTGTCATGGTAAGGAAGGTGCAGACAGACAGACGCCCCTGGGACAACCTTTTGTATAGGAATGTTGTGGTTCTGGTGTTAATGGAAAGGTCCTGAAACCTGACTTGAGGCTGCTGCCTCAGCCATTAGAGAGGATCAAAGTTTGCTCAGTTATCAAAGTTGTCTTCGATCCACCCCAGTTGGAGACTGTGCCTTTCAATACACCACAATGCCTGGTTAATGATAACACCTGACAGTCTACTATAAGATTAGAAAACCCCAACATCCCAACATAAGAATAAAGCAAATTTCTTAATGAAACAGCATTTTAAAATTTTTTACAAGTGCTTCTAACATTTCAGTTGTGCATATAAAGCCTGAAAACCTCGATTTAAAGATTTTTCTGACAATAATGAGCATGGAAAACAAGGCATTTCTATGTACTCTTCACAGGAAGAAAACATTCAACCTAAAACCCCCATGTGAGGAGCCCTTCGGCCAAGGACCCCACCCCGCCCCCCCCCACACACACAGCTGAGCACCCAGCAGCCCTCCATGGCCATTGGGTCCCAAAGCACAAAACCTGCCTTGCCCTATTTCCCTACAAATTTTCTGGGGAAAAAATCCCAGTTCCCAGGATGTGTAGCTGGAAAATTAATTTTCTCCAGGTTTTTCTTTTTTCCCCCTCACTTTTCTTGTCAACGCACAGCCTTGGGAAAGATAAGGAAGCCAAGCATTCCCCCAGCATCACTGTGCCCTGAAATGCTGAGGATGTCACAGGTACCAAGGGATGGCAGATGCTGGGCAGATGCAAGGACAGGAGCAGTGGGCAAGGTGTCAGCAGTTCCCTGCTTCCCCTGAGCATTGGATGTGGACCTGATAAGCCACTTGCCAGCACCCTGCCTGCTGGGAGGCAGAGAGCCTGGCTCTCGCTGCGTTTCTACTGGCACATTTCACCTCTAATTTGGGAAAAAATCTGGCATCCCACCCTCACAGGGCTGCCAATGGCTGCTCTAGATAATGGCTTTAAATAGAATGATGTGAAGTCTCTCCACTCTGCTGATGTCATGGGCAAAATTCCTGCTGGATTCAGCAAGACCCTGGCACACCTGTGGTCATCTCAGAGATGGCCCTGAACCAAGCATCCTGCTCTGGACCCGTCCTTCACTGTAGCATCCCAGGGCTGTCAGAGCTGTGTGAGGTCCACCCTGCTGTCCAGAGAAAGTCAGGGCAGTGCAGGGGTTGTGCCCACGGGCTCTCCACAGTCTCTTAGCAATGGATGAGTTGCACCAGCCCTCAAGGAATCACCCCTCTTGCAGGAACTGGGCTTGGCCAGGATGCTCCTGGTAGGGAGGATGGATAGTGCAGCTGTAACCAAGCAGCATCCCAGAACTGGACCCTGTGGGCACCGGGAGCCACATGCGGGAGCTGCTCGGGGAGGCATGTATTTCCCAGGCTGACTCTAGGGGTCATCAGCCTTCAGCTTTTATGTGTGGGTCTTGTCAACTCCCTTATTCAAGCTCTCTGAAGGCAGCTGTCCCAAAGGGCCACCAAGAGACCCAGACAGCCGGTGGGTAAACAAACACTGTGTGTTTGCTGAAGGATGCAGGAAGGGTTCCTCACCACAGCGACATGATGCAGGCTGGAGCAGGCAGCAGGCGCTGGACCTTTCCGCAAGGAAAACATGCATAACTTCTGCTCAGTGGGCAGAAACCAGCTCTGAAAGGAGCCAGACCTGCCAGCATGACAGGCTTGCAGAGCACAGGGTTGTCTCTGGCCTTGCTGGGTGGAAGGGACTGGCAGCAGGATCTAAACCTTCCCCAGCCAAGCTGTTAATAAGGTGTCTGCAAGCATCTTATTTCAGGGCAGGGGCTGTTTCCTTAGTCTATGAGGGAATATAAATAGTGTATTTCAACAATGAATTAGCTGGCAGCCCCTCTCTGTATGATGACCAATTAAAAATACCTTCTTTTGTTTGGAGTCAGGGGCTGTAGTTGTTGCCCAGCATCCCAAGAGAAGCATCTCCTTCTCAGGGTGCCACTGAGCCTGGCAAAGGAGCAGCTTTGGCCAAATGACACAGACCATGAACAAAAAAGCCCCTGGGAAGGAGTCACACCAGCCACTCCAGACTGCCCAGTGAGGTTTTCTGGTGAGGTTTGCTCAGGAGTCATTACCACGGAGTAAATGGGGATGCAAACACAGCAGCTCAGCACCAGACACCCCACTCTGCACCCAATCAGGGAGCAGACACACACTGCTCCCCTCCAAAACCTCTGCTCTGCAGCACGGAGCCGGTGTCCCAGAGCAGAGCTGAGCCACCCACCCCACAGCCACAGCCCCCTGCTTCTGCCTACAAGGTGTGGACAGACCACAGCCTGACAGCGAGGAGCCAAAGCAAAGAGCCCGAAACAGAGTGTCAGCAGCATCGTGTCAGCCCCTTCATCCAAACGGGAACGGTCCCGTGGGATGTTTATATTGTGCTGCGCTGTGTTTTCTGGCTGGAAGGCTTTTTGACCAAGCTCTAAGAAGCCCTGTCCTTGGTGCATGACAGGAGAACGTCTCCATGGCCATCCAGAGTGGAACTGAGTCATGGGACGAGCCCAGCCCAAAGGGAGAGGGGGAGAAAGGTTGGAGCAGGGATGAAAGTGGCCACAGTGGTGCAGATGCACAGGGGGCATTCGGATGCAGGTGCACACCACGGATGGACACCCAGCTGAGGGGAGATAGGCTGAGGGTGAAAAGGTGACTACCCCCCCTCTGAGCTCAAGGGGACATGGGGATCTGGCAGGGTCAAGGGATGGGGAGGAGGTGGTGTGCTAGGGGACCCTGAGCAGGAGCTGCGCTCTCAGGGATGGAGGCTGCTGATAGTTACATGCTGGCAGCTTGTTCAGCCCCCACTGTGGTGGTTTTGGGAGGAGGCAGGAGGACTAGTTGAGTGCATCAGTGCTGACCCATGGGGGGGCACGCTGCCCGTGCTGCCCCCCCTCCCAGCTCCGCTCCAGAGGCATGGCAAGTGAGCTGGCAGGGTCCTAATCCCATTTCAAAGCAAATTCTGCCATTTGGAGATTTGGTTTTGTCTCTCATCAGGATGAAAACAAGAAATTTTCAACTGCCTGCTCACGTGTAATTTGAAGAATGGCACTAGGGCCAATTGAAGTAATTAGGTTTGATTTCTTTTTTTTCCACTTTTTTACTTTTTGTTTCCTATTTATATGAGGTGTACTGGAATTATAAAGTCAGTAGGATATAGAAACAAAAAGTCAAAACAAAAAAATCACAGTGTTTCACCAGCTAATGTAAAAGCCAAACATCTTGACATCAGCAGAATGTTTCGTTTCAATGGTTTTTCTAAACAAATTTAGTTCCTATGGAAAGTTTTCATTGAGATGAATTGGCAGAAAAGTGTGACCAGCTCTCCTGGCAGGGCACGGGCTGTCTCTGTGGTTATGCACATCCTTGTGCGCAGAGGAATGGTACACAACCCACCTCTGAGCACACACAGGCACCCACATGCCTCCTCCAGTATGTTCTTCAAATTCATCACCTAGAAATCCCTGCATGCCTCTTGTGGAGTTGAACTTGAGCTCTACACCCAGCTATCTGCCTGGGGCTTGTTATAATCCAGTGGTTATGGAGCCACCCAGCCACACACCACCTTCAGCTGGATCCCTTCAAACTGGAGCAGGGTCTCAGGGGAGGCTGTTTACCTGCAGTTGATGTTTATCAGGCTCTGCCCAAGGGAGGATGTTGCTGACAAGACTTTCGGGCATGGAAATGAGCATGTGGGCTTGTTAGCTCACTGCCTGCCCAACCAGTGCTTCCAGTCTGAGCTGGGCAGAAGGTCAGGTGGACTCCCAGCATGACTGTGGGAGCAGTCAACACATGGCACTGGTGGGTGTATTTGTTGGTTTAGATGCCCCCCCCATTTGGTGCCAATCTCTGCTCTGCCTGAGTAACAGCCATCTGCCACCCCTGGACAGGGGCAAAGAGTCCCCAGGTCACCCAGACAAAACACTGGAGACAGACAGAGCTTCCACTTCCAGTCCACCACAGAGGAGGCAGCAACGTACCCTGTGTCACAGCTGCTGTGCTCTTCTGCAGGCTCTCCCTGTCTCTAAGCACATGAGCAAAAGCCTGCTGGAAAGGACTGCCCAAACCCCAGCCACCCCCTCCCCTGATGCACACCGGGTGCTGGGGCAGAGGAAGGCTCTGCTTGCTCCTTGAGTCCTGCCCATCCATCCGTGGGCACATACTCATCCCTGTGCCTGGCTGCAGAGCCTGTGCCCCTGGCCAGAGCCGAGCTCTCAAGCTGCAGCCAGAGCTCCCCAGGAAGGGATGAGCCCACGGAGGGGGAGGCACGGCTGTGGCATTGCTTGTTGCAGACATCGCGGGGCACTCAGTGTGCCCAGGTCTCCGAGCACCACAGAGCTGCTCCCTCACCTTGTCTGCAGAGCCAGCAGCATCCTGCCTGCCAGTGTGGCACGCAGCAGGAGCTGGGCAGGAAGAGCCTCACCATTCCCACAAAACCCCTGACAGCATCAGAAAATGTTCCCACCCCACAGCAGGCTGAAACCAAAACCTCAAGCGATTTCCATGAAAAACCAGCGACACTCCCAAGTGGATTGCCATGGCAAGAAACCAGCTGGGGTCTGGGAAGGAGGACCAAGGTCTTCTCCAGTGCTGGCAGAGGGGTGGCTCTGCTGGAAGCCCCCCAGGCCCCAGCTGAGCACTGGACTCTCCAGGCGAGCGGGTTCGTACGGCCTGTCCCACTGCAACGTTCCACAGCATAAATAAAGGAATAATCACTTGAACTCGAGCCCGAGTCAGTACCTTAATGAGCAGACCGTGGTCCAACTTTCCCTTCGACTTAATGAATATTAATTAACTGTACACAATTGAGCAGCTCCAACAAGACAGCAAAGGCATGTGCTTGTGCTGGAGTGTAACGAGCGCTGTGCTCTGCTGGGACAGGGGGAATGGGGGTCATGTCTCTTCCCCCCCCAGCCACGTCCTGGCGGGTAGGTGCTGGTGAGCGCAGGGTGGTCTGCCTCTGTCCTAACAAGACATTCCTTCCAAACTCTGGTGACCTTTTCAGATAAGACTTTAACTCGAACTGGTGCATTCCTATGCAACATTTTCCTTTGGATTAATCAACTCTTTCATTTTCCACCCCCAGTGAAACTCTGTTGTGATGGAAAATTCCCAGCTGACATCGAGGTGGAGTTGCTGCTCACAAGCAGGCTCAACGCCACGGCTGTGGGCTGCTCTGCACAATCCCTAGGATAGGTGGGCACAGCAGCCTTGTGTTACTATGGCATACATGAAGAGATAGGTCTTTATCTCCTGCATCAGCCAAGCTGATTCCCAGGAGAGTTTTGAGACATGAGGAGACCTTTCCTTGCTGTGAAGCAGGCAGGTGAATTCACACGGGGGATGTGGCCAAGAACAGAGCAAGCAACTCTCCATCAGTGGAGCCAACACGGTTGTCCCTGCATCCTGCTGCAGCCTCCCTATGCAGGAGCTCCTTTCTGTTGGGAGCAGAATGATGTGCTCAGGCAGGACCCCATCTGATGAGATGGGGGCTTTGGGGAGTGGGGATGGGCTGTTTCTCTCACGCTGGGGAGAGCACAGCCTCCCAGGAGCATCCATGCCAAGAGTTCATGATGCTCTCCAGATGCTCCCTCTTCTGTTCACAAAGGCAGAGATTGACACAATAAACAAACTATTTGTAAAATTCCTCAGTGAGGGCAAAAAACCCCACATTAAATGGAAACATCGATACCCCCTGAAAGAGTGCAGGAGGGGGGAGCATTCCCAGGACCTGATGTTATACCAGTGGGTATAGAAATGGAAACATGCATAGGGCTGGATTTTCTAGCAGAGCAATTCACCAGAGAATATGAAGTTGCCAGTCCACAGTCCCCAGACAATATATTAACTTGCCCAGCAAAGGGGAAAGCAACGTGCCTGCCTGTGGTTGGGTGAGCTGGGGTGTGAGTGTGCAGGAGGGAGCACAGACACATCCCTCACCCATTGCCCCACACTGCTCCTGCCATCAGCTGGGCTTCTCCTCCTGGACTCTGTCCCGACCCCAGGAAGCACCAGGCATCATGGGCATGTTCACCACCTCATGAGAAGGCTCTGACCACCCTGCCTGGTGTTAGATGATGCTGTTTAAAACCCTGCACCCCAAAGATGCATGACTATAGGAGAAGTTCCTTTAAGTTGTTTGCTTTTTGAATTTCAAAGGATGGCCCAAAATCATGCCTTTACAAGGCTTGGGCTCACCAAATCAGCAGAACCTCAGAGCAGATTATTTTCATCCTCTTCTAAAAGCCAAGGCCTGTTTCAGTTTGAAACAGTATTTTTCAGCTAACATCAAAGAAACCCTGCGAAGCTACCATGGCTCCTTTGTGAGATCTGTCCCATGCTGCCCTCTGACCTTTCAGCCATCACATCATGCCACCAGGTAAGGTTTGGTTCCAGGAAACTCCTGCTCCTGGCAGCATTATCCTACTCATAGATTCCCTGAAATGAGATTAAAGAAGGGGGACAGCCCAGCTTGTCAGAGCATGACTTCAAGGGACAATCTGACCCTGTGTCCCTGGACCCACAGTTCCAGGCTGTTGGGTGCTCACCACTTCACAGCATTGTGACTGTTGGTTTGCTGTAGCCTGCTCACAGGGATTGTCTACAGTTAGCACAACTGGTGTGACCTGCTGTGTATGCAATGCCCGAGCCCTGAGGTCCATTTATCCTGACACACAACATCCTCACTGACCTAGGATTCATGGGATATGGCCCCAAAGCTGTCTATTCAAGCCCAATCCCTGCTGTGATGACCTCTGTGTCCTCTTTCTTTTTCTTCTTTGGAAGCTTTTCTGGTATTTTCCTGTTTTGATGGCTAGAAAACACCTATTCTGTGTTCATTATGAGATTGTCCTGCAGCTCCAATAGCTGTCTCTCCACACAGTTTACCTCTTTCTGTGTTCATATTCTGGAGTCACAACCCCTCCCAGCCTCAGCTCTGGGTTGTCTGGACATGACAAAGCCTCAAGTCCCACCTGGGATGGCAGTCTCCATCACTCACCTCTTGGAAGGTGAGTGATACTTGTGCTTTGACTGCACTTGGTAACCTTGCAGTCAGCACAGACTCCTCTTTTTATGGTAAAACCATCATTTGAAGCAATTTAAAAAGTGTAAGACTTCAGCACTTCTCTGAGGAATCCCACTGATTGCTTCTCTCCAGACCAAAGCTGCTCTTTTCAACATCATGGCCATCTTGCCTCTTCTCACCAGACCCTAACTACACCCTGCCCAGGGTCCCTTCCTCAGCTGGGTAGAGTCAGGTGAAGCAGCAGATTCCAGCTGCTGTGCCACAGATTAAGATGGAGCTGCAAACTCCTGCTCCGTGCCTGTCCCTGATATTGCTCTAGAGCAAATCCTATGAGTGCAATGACCAACGAGCCCCAGAAATACCACACTGTTCCCAGACAGAGCACACAACAGTATGCAATGCCAGCAGGACACCCTCCTCCAGCCAGCTGGTGCTGGTGGGGAGGTGGAGGAGCCCCGTGGAGAGGTCCTTTTCTTAGGCTGAGATGGCTGGCAGAGCGATGGGCAGCAGTGGGATGGGTAGCGGTGTCTTGCCAGCCTTACAGAACTGAACCCTGCTAACAACAGCCTTCAGCTACAGGCCCCTGGAGCCGGGTCTGGAAAGTGCCTGGTTGCAAGCGTGGCCTGTGCAGGAACAGCTCCAGGAGTGATTCAGAGTCAGAGTCTGCCTGATCCTGCCCCCGCTCCCATAGAGACCCAGTTTTCACACGACCTAGGTGGGCCATTCCTGTAACTGGTGTCCAGCAGCTGCTCCACTTCTTGCATCAGATAAAGCACCAAGGACACGTGTCCAGGGCTCACTAACAAGCAAAACGTGGAGCATGAGCAAGCTGGGAAGAGGAGAAAGGCCTTGGGTTTGCTGTGAATTCCAGCAGGCTTTGTGGAGGCAGGAAAGTCTTTCCTGGAGTTATTTCTGTCTTTCCCTTCATTGCAAGGGGGAAAATGGCATTTCTAACCAAGATTTCACTATACTGCTGCCTCTTCCTGATTTACCATCCTCAAATCCCAATGGAAGTGCCTTAGCTGGTCCGGGCCAACTTTTACTTTGGCAGATCAGGAGGAAAAATCACAAATGCCTGTGAATGTCACCAAAATATTCCTGAAGTTTTCATCACTTGAAGGAGCAAAGAGAATAAAAAGCAGAACAGAGAAGGGGGGAGGGCTGGAAGGGGTGCCGAGAGCAAACAAACATCGTTTAGAAAAGCATGCTGTTACTCCTGGAAGTTGGTTTGTGGAAACACAATTTACAATGCCTATGAAAAGTTTGGCTATTCATACCATTCCCATTTGGAACCAGTAACCACAATGGCAAGCTCTCCTTTTGTGTGCAATTACATAGCGTGATCTCCAAACCCAAACAGCTTCACCCATCCCAACATGCTGCATTTCCAGCCACGCTGCCTGGGCATGTGAGCTGCCTTTTGCACGGGGGGTAAAACTTGGCACCACGAAGGAGGCCAGGATAGAAAATTGCATTTGGCTTTTCTCTGCCCTGCCCCCTTTCTGCAAAAAGCAAAATGTTTTGCAGTTTGTTTCCAATTTGTTTTCTAGAAACCATAAAGGAATGCCTGCTGGTGACACAGGGAGGTTTGGAGGGGGGGAAATCAAAGAGCAACCACCACAAAATAGGTATGTTTTTTAAAATGGTGTCAAAGAAAGTATAATTTACATTGTATTCATCACCAAATAATAATAATAATAAAAAATAATATATATATATAGGGGAGACATTGGAAATTCCTACAGTTTTGTGATGAAACAACCCAGCGATGCTCAGCACAGGGCTACCTTTCCTGTGCCCCAAGGCAGAGAGAAGAGCTTGGGTGATGTCCAAATCTCTGTGCATCCTCCAACTCGCTGGAAGCATCAGCACTGACACCGGGACTCCTTCTGGCTTGGTCCCACTTCCAGCCAAGTGACAGATGGTGCTGTCAAGGTCCAGTCCCTCCTCCAAAAGTTCCTCTGGCATGGGATCACGCAGCCAGCATGGAGAAGCAGATACCAGTAGTTGACTAATTCTCCAGAACTCAGGGCTGTCTCCTCCTTCCTATGGCCACATCCTGGCCTCGCTCCCTTCGGGGCTGAGAGCTCCTAGTGGGGTAACAGAGCTTCTCCAGCAGTCCTGCACTGGGTTCCCTGTCCACCTTTGCCTGTAACTGCTATTTTCCAGCCTGCTATTGCTGGAATGTCATATTTGATCAGTCCAGCATTTTAAGGGATGCTCCAGTCTCCAGGAACCCAATTGCCTGGATTTGGATGGAAATTGGGTACCAGAAAAGCTCCATTTCTTCTGGTATAATCAAGAGGGAAATTCCCATGGCTACATTCCCTGCATAAGCAGGACCTGGGGCAGCAGAACCTGGTGTTACCTCCTAATGGTCTATGAAACAAATCAAAAGGGTTTTGAGCTCAAGGGGTTTTTTTTCCATCCTCTCTGTCCCTTTCCTATTCACTGGAGGAGGAAAACCATATCTCAGTCACCTTGGGGGAACAGCACAGAGAGACAAGCTGCCTTCTCCCATGGGTGAGATGGTCTTGTGGGGAGGAGGTTGCTCTGGGGCTTTGCTCAGACCTTACAGCCCAGGGCACACAGGGGAAGCATCTTAGTGAGGATTTACATCTCCCCCTTGGTGACTGTGCAACCTAAACAAGCAGCCTGATTCTCCCAAATCCAAGAGGTCTCCAACCCTTGCAGCTCTGTGCTCGGGCACAGGGAGTGGGCTGTGCTCAGCTCTCCGTTGCTCCTTTGCTCTCCCAGGTGCTCAGCTCCAGCCTGCATCAGTGGAGACCCTCGTAAAGACAGGGCCTGGCACTGCTGGGGGGGCTGCAACCCCCCAACCCCACAGCCTGGCAGGCAGAGGGCAGCCTCGTCGGGGACATGGCTTGTCGCAGCGCTTACTAAATAAAGAGTCCTTTAAAAGAAGTGCCAGGACATGCATGTTCCTGAGCTGGGACTCATGCTATTTAGGGTCTCTGCAAAGCAAATAAAATGTCTATTACAAAATAACTATTTAGAGCAAATCCTGCCGAAAGATCGAGAGAGAACTCTGTGTTTGAACATGGTCTGTTTACAGTGCATCATTGCTGGTCTGCCTCGAGCTGTGCTGTCACACAGCAAAAATGCATCTGCATTCCTTCGGTGCAAAAATACTCGTGTACAGACATCACAACAGTATCACAGCTATTTGCCTTTCTCCTTGGCTTTTTGTTGTGTTGTTGTTGTTTTGGTTTTGTTTGCTTTTTGGTACTTTCCCAGCTTCTAGAAGACTGACCTAATATATACTTGGCCCAGGCTAGTACTGTTAGTCAGATCACCAGTAATTAGCTCTGCCGCTGAAGTGCTGGGGAGGCTGGTATCTAGGGGACAGACCATCGATGCCATCACAGCACTGTAGCCTGGGGATGCTGGCATGGAGGCTTTATGTTGCTCAGAGTAAACAGTGAGCAGCGACCCATGTTATTCCTCCTCCATCACAGCTCATCCCTCCCTGGAGAGGGACTCCAGAGCTGGGATATGCCGTGGCTCTCCTGCTGTCCCACAGACCCACTGCTGGAGCCCCTTTGGGCACTGGGACCAGAGTGGGAGAGGGGAGGCAGGTGAGCTCTGCACTTGGGGATCCAGTCTGAATAGATGGATGAGGAGAAACACTTGCCAAGAAATCAGGCAAACTCTGCATAAACAACTACAGGAGTCTTGTGCTGGGGTCATTTCCCAGGCTGGATAAGGTGGATGGTGATAGTGGCAGGGAAATATTCCTAAACCAACGTGGCTAAGACAGCTTCCCAAACACAGACATTCCCACTGCCATCCCCATATCTCCATCTCCATGGTGTGCAGGCAGGTTGTCTCTGTCTCCTGATTTTAGATAGCCTGGGGGCTGCCACTGTGGACCTTGGGGAATCAAAAGCTTCTCACTTTGTTTTCTGGCCATGAAGCTGTTGGGACAAGTGGGGGATGAGAAGCCAAGGCAGCAGAGTGTTGTGTTCCCTCCTCAGGGAGAGCTCTGAGCTCCTTCTGCCATCCCTCCTGCCAGGCTCTGCATGCCACAGGCCCCAGTACTTCAGCACTGCCAGAGGCACAGGGCAAACCCCATTTGCCCCATCACCTCCTTCTAGTGCCCGTCCGCGCCTCTCGGCAACCTGCCCTCGGCTCCTGGGTGGGAGTGGGCTGCCCTTCCAGGAGCGTGGCTGTGCTTGCAGGGAGTTGAGCTGCATCATCCTGTGCTTTCTCACTTCTCATTCCTCCTGGATCTGTAGCCCTGTAACATCCATTTTTCCTCCTTCCCTTTTGCTGGTTTACGGCTCCCCAGCCCGCTCTGTGTGAGCAGAGCCCTTCTGGGACAGATTATTTACTAGAAGGTATTTGGTACATTGCTTTAATAATGAGAACAATTTTCTTCTTTTTTTTTTTTCTTTCCTGAAGCCTTACAAATATGTTTAAAATCTAAATACAATGAGGCAATGCAACATCATTTAATAGTTCCAATAATATGCCAAGCCTGAGAATGACAAAGGCTGCCGGCGGGGTGCTACGAAGCAGGGTTCAGAACCCCACTGCTTCCCAGCTAAGCAGAAACAGATTTCCAGCAGTAAGACATTTGTTAACCATTTTCAAGGCAGCAGGACGGGGTGCAGAGCGAGCCCGGCCGCCTGCGTGTCACTGCCTTGCAAAATCTTTGGCACAGGCACGCATCGGCGTCCTTGGAATTAAGGCCCTTGTGAAGACTTAAAGGCTTAGTGGACTAATATACTTAAGATGGATTTTTCCAAATATTATTCTAAGTCATTCAGAGACACGGTGTCCTGGTGCTGATAAGTGTGAATGAGCAGAGCTCCAGGAGCAGAGCCGGCGCGTTCCAGCCGCATTTCCTTCAGTGCTGTGCGTGCGGGTGGGAGGTAATGGATGGGGAGGTGGGACTCAGCCCGAGGGCTGTGCTGGGCAGCTGAGGAGTGCAGCGTGTCCCAGCCCGGATCCCAGGACTCGGTGCCTGCCCTCGGTCAGGGTCGCTCCTGACTCAGGGAGGTGCAGGGACACAGGCACTGCTCTAGGCAGGGCACCCGGGAGCAGGTCCCATCTGCACCCATGGGTCAATGGACATGGCCATGAGCCTGGACCCACCATGCTGTTGCTGGGGAGGGGAATGTCACCTCCCTGCCAGCACTGGTTCCTCTGAGCGGGACATCACGATGTCAGGACGGGGCCCCACAGGCTGGTGAGGGTGTTCACCCCCAGCAAGTGCACATCTTGTCCAAGGATGAGTCTGGCAGTGGCAGCCTTGGCTCTGCACAGGATTTTATACAGTCCCAGGCTGCAGGCTGGGCATCTCCTCATCACCCAGCTCATTAGCACCAGCCTCTGGGAGCTCAAACCGCATCCCCCTGCACCCCCTGTACCACCGTGTCCTCCGCAGCCCCGGCACTGGGTCAGCCCCTGGCCCCCTGCCACGCAGCACTGCATCCTAACCCTGCTCCACTGAAGGCAACAACGAGGGAGCGGCAAACCTTGCCAGAGGAGAGTCCCACCACACACTGCCCAAACTGAGACCCTGCTCAGGAGCGAGGCGCCAGCCTCTGCCTCTCCAGAGGACAAGGATGAGAAAAGAAAAGCTCCACTATTGACAGCAGCAGCGGAGCCAGCGGAGAGGATGGAGACCTAATGCAATCCTCAGCAATCAAAACCAGCCGCGCTTCCCTATTGGTCTCACACAGACCAAAAGTCCTAATAAACTGTTAATGGGAAAAGCGATCATATTTATTACAGGAAAACAAGTTTATGATTACTACAGAGATGACATCATAACCCCCCGTGCCAGTTTAAACAATATTTGGAGAATTCATTTGTTTTGTACTATTTAAAATTGTAGTGTGGGAGCCTATTTTAAGTGTGTGTGTGAGAGAGAGTGTGTGTGTGTGTGTGTGCTGATGTATCCATGCTAATGTTTATTTAAAACTTTTATTTATAAAATTGATGTTTCTACGCCTAAAATGGAAATTTTCTGCTCTAAAACATCTCTTAATTGCGGAAAATTATTGTATACATGGACGTTATTCTGCACGCTCACATCTGTATGTTTGTCACTGGGCACGTGCACATCTGCATGGTGAAACCCGTGCTGGGACCTCTGTGCTCCTGGCAGCAGTGCTGCCACCCCTGTAAATCCCCTATAAATGGCCAGCACAAGGAAGTGAGCAGTAAAGCTGCAGCACACACACCCTCCAGCCCAGACACACACCCTGGTGCTCCTGCGTGTCTGACCAGTGCAGTGGGCAGGGGACAAGCTCTCTGGAGTGGGGTCTGTCCCCTCCGAGCATCCCACCCGGCTGCATCCCTGCAGCTGCCCCGCTCAGCCCCACTCTGTACCGTTAGTGGAGCACAGACTCACTATGAGCCTTCTGTCAGCAGGGTGAGAATGTCTGCTGGGACAAGGACTTTGGGGTTCCATCTACCCTGCAGAAGAGAGATGCCCCCCTCTGCTCCTGTCACCACCCCCAGCCCACAGCTGAGCATCCCTGCCCTTACAAACTGAGCTGCCCTCCTTTCCACAGCACATGTTCACTCCTTTGGGGATGTCTCATTGCCCTTCTCACATGGAGAGCCTGGGGTTTTACCTGCTCCAGTCCTTCCTACCCTATGGCCAGCCCTGGTCCCATGGGGCTGAGACCCCTGGCCAGGGTGGAGCCATTTGCTGGAGACCCATGGCTGGAGCCAGGATCCCACCCTGACCCATCCCTTTAATTTCACAGCAGGGGGGAAGCTGGTGCCATTAACAGGGGGCGCAGACTGCTGTCCCCCTCGGCAGTGCTGCGGGACGGCCTGATGGCCAACACCACCCCATGCCCCTGGATGATGCTACAGCAGGGTTTCTGGCAAAAATCCCCCCTGCTTGGCTGTGAGATGAAGGGACAGACGGACAGAGATGGGCCTCCTGCCTTTCTCCAGGATGTACCTGTCCTCCCAGGCAGGTCGGAGCTGGTCTAGACACCAGGGCCATAAATCTGCTGGCTGCCTCCCTGTGCAACGCCCCTGCCATTGCTGGGCCTGGGGGAGGCAACCCCAGCACTGTCTGACTGGGAGCCCAGTGTCAAGACAGGCTTATGAATGGACTGTCTGAAGGAGCTGGAAGGATCCCATAGGGATACACCCTGCAGCCTCCTGGGCACCTGGGAAGCTTCAGCAGCACTGTGGAGCACCTTGGGACCGCAGGAGAAGGGCCCATGTGCATCCCAGATGATGTAGGCACTCAGCATGATTTGCCCAAAGTTTTTGGAGTGCTTCTCTTCCTTTGCAAGGGAGGAAGCTGAGGCATGGTCCAGGGTGATTTCTTCCTCTGGATGATGCAAGACTTTGAGCCACATCCCGTTCCTGACTCCCCTCTCATGCCATGGACCAAAGAGGGGCCAGGGCAGACCCCAGTGCTCCACCACTAACAGCTGCCATGGGGCACACTGGAGCAAGACCTGCAGTTACAGCTGTGGGGTTCAGGGCAGCACTGTCCCCTCCTGGCCCCTCTCCCTTGGGACTGGCCTTGCCAGTCTGGACCAGCAAGCAGTAACAAATGGACACATACAGGACCAAAACAAATGACTTGGGGTGAGGATGGATCCCTCTGGAGACCTCAGGACAACTTGGTCTCGTGAACCCTGTCCTTGACATGCACAAGTGGTGGGACAGCTGAGCCAAAGTCACAATGGTCCCATCCAACCCTGAACCATGGCCATGCCCAAGCCCTGTGGGTTTGGCATCCCCCCTGAGGACCCAGACCAAACAAGCTTGGTGGGTAAAGGTCACACACACTGCAGATGATCATCTTCCTGGCAGAGGCATGGTTGAAGCATTAAGTAACATTGAGTAAACTTTGTTTAAAGGAGACAGCTGTGCAACTGGAATGAGCTGCAAATGAGTGAGATTCCCAGTGACGTGTCTCCAGCTCTGCTGGAGCCTGAGTCTCCCACCGCCCACAGCGCAGCACTTGGAGGACTCTGTCCCTGAGGAGCAGGCGTGTGGCAGAAGTCTGGTTGGAGTTCTGGCAGAAGGTTTTGGCTCATTATCTCTCCTCTGCTCAGAGAAGAGTGCCCAGGGTACAAGTTTGAATGTTAAGCAATCCTCAACCTCTGTCCCCAGGCTCCCTTGGGATGCTGCACCCTCACAAAATCCATCCCAGAGGGAAGTGTGCTCCCAGCACCTCAGGGCGGGAGGCAGCACGTGCCTGGAACACAAACTACACCCACTGGGGACCATCACAGGCCTACAATTCCAGCTGAACCTTTCAGCACTGAGAGAAGCACTCTGCAAGACAAGGCAAGGCCTTTCCTTTGGGCGCATTCTCCCACCTGCTCTGGAGGGCCTGGAGAACATGCCTGAGCCCATTCTCACCCCTCCCAGCTCCGCAGCCAGGAAGAGGTGAAGCACCATCTGCAGCAGGCTGGGCAGATGGATCAGGAGGAAGAGCTGAGCTGTGGGCACTGGTCTGAGCAGGCTCCATCCCAGAACGGCCCCTACAGGAGATTCACCACTGAAAGACATGGCTGAGAAACAGGGGAAACACAGGCGTTCCCTGGGAGGAGGCCTGGACATGCCTGTCCTGAAAGGGGTGCAAGGCCAGGAAAAGCTTCTTGTGACCCCAGAATTCATTCAAAAGCCACCTGCTCATTTTTCTGAGCCTGTGTAGCGAGGCCAGAGCAGGAGGAGTACTGAGAGGCACAGACAGCTGTATTGTATACAGATGCTGCCTAAGTGAAGGGACTGAGGAGCCTGGAGAGTGACACAGGGGCAAAAGCCCTAAAAGGTGTGAAACCACTCACTAACGGAGAGAAGCTACATCAGAGCAAACACTCCTTACAGCGAGAGAGGCTGGGGCAAGGGTATGGCAGAGAAGTGACTCGTACATGGCTCCAAGCAAGGGAGAGCGATTGCTGTGCTTTGAGAGCACTGAACAGTGAGGGGAAGGGGAAAGCCCTGGGGTCCCCAGTTGTCAGGAGTCCCAGGAGAGGAGCTGCTGCTTCTGCAGCCCTCGTGAGAGGGCCCCAGACCAACATCCCATGGTCCTTGACAGCCAGCCAGGCTCAGGAGGTTCCTGTGGCCTTGTGGAGCTTCCAGGAAAGAGGACAAGGGTTAATCAGCATGTTGGGGAGAAGAGCCTGGGGGAGCACGGTCTGTCCATGTGGGTGTGTTGAAAGGAGTGCAGCTCTAGAGATTCCTTAGATTGTGGTGTTATCTCTCAGAGTCAGGGATGGGGACCCAACTCCAACCCGAGGAAGTCCAAGTATCAGGCTCCAGCGAGTGGTGATGCCTGGGAAGGGGCTAGGAGTGCTGAGGGGGAGGTCCTCAGCTGCAATCCCGTGCCCATTCCAGACTATAAAAGGCTATTTGCATGTCAGAAACAGAGTTGACTTCCACCTCTGACAGCTCCTAAGCTCCAATGTCTCCTAATAAACTCCGTATCTTTATGCAAAGGAGTTGCTTCATCTATACAAGATACGCAGAACGATGAGGCCCAGAGCCAGCCTGAACTTACAGACCTTCCAGGACAAGGAGTACTGTTGTACACCAGAGGTCTTCTTCAGGGAATTTTGCTCTGGAAAAGGGCAACCTCTTGCATGGGAACAATAGTTTTCAGGGCATCAGGCAACAGCAGCATGAGGGTCCATTCCAGCAGCAGGTGGGGTGGAATATCTTGTTGCCTCCATTGAAGTTCCAGTTGGACATTGCCTGAAGTGAGTCTGTGCAGGGCTGTGACACTGAGGAGTGACCTAAGGGGACATGCCCTCAGTGATGGATGGCAGAAGAAAGTAGCAAAATATTAGCCACCATCTCCCTTTCCCTCAGACTTCCCTCCAAGAATGACAAGAAGAATGTTGAAGTATGAAAGTATGAAAGAAAAAGGAGGGATGGACCCTGGACACCTGGGCTCACTTCCAGACAGGCTGCCTATGACTATGGCCCTACTTTGTCTCTCTTGTCACAATTATGTCACAGAGGGGAGAGTGACATCTTTCTGTTTTGGATGCTTACAGCCAAAGGCAGACCTGAGCTATGGAGAGACAGAGGCTGGTTGCATCTTGGGGGGGAAGCTGGGTTCGTGCCTGCCCCAGCTGTCTCCATCCTTGACACACACAGGAAGAAGACCTCGTGATCACAAGCTTTGCCACAGAAACCACAAGTATCACAAGTGCTACCAAGCAACAAGATCCAGGGTCTCTCCCTACATCAGCTTGTAGCAGTCAGGGTAATGAGCTGTTCCTCAGATGAGAACAACATGGGAATAATACGCCACTGCGAAGAGTCATTCAAGGTCAATATGATGAGCTTGCCAGAAGAGAAGCCATGCCATGAGGAGGGCATCCATGAGGCACAGAGGTGGCCCCTGTGAAACCACCCAGCAGACAGCTTTCAGCTGCTGGATGATGAATCTTCTCTGGATGAGCTCTACCTGCTGCATAACCCAGCTCAGCTCCCTACCGCTGCCCTCTGTCCGTGTCCAGGAGCTGTGGTCCTCTGCAAGTGTTAGCTGCGGGGTCAGTGAGGAAGCACTGGCACCTCAGCTGAGTAACGACGCATGCAGGCACATCTACAGCACTGCTAAAGTCACAGTACCCCACTCCTCCTCCCCCTGCTCAGCCTGGGAGGCCTCCGGCCTAGTGCCTGAGCCCAGCAGCTCCTCACCCCAGGCACAGTCACTCCATCCCCTTCCACAGACAGCGAGGCAAGATGGCGGCCGGCAGCCAGGGCTGGGTAGAGCTGCTGGTGCTCAGTGCCGTGGTCTCTCCTTTCTCTCCCTGGCTGTTCTCAGCCATGCAGGGTCACCACAGGAGCTGCCATCAGCCTGGCAGTCCCCACGGCTGCCCAGGCTGCCACACACGGCCTGTGCAGCAGCGGTCCTGGGGAGGGCGGCCAGAAACCCTCTCGAGTGGTGAGATGTGCTGGCTGGAAGCCAGCAGACAGTGTCCTTGAAACCGAAATTCCCTGGGGACAATAAACACTCTGCATTTGTGGGGCCAGCTGGGGTCTGCTCTGCCGACCCACCCTGCCCTCTGCTCATGGCCTTGTCCCAAGGCTTCCTGACACCAAGAGGCAGCGCAGAGAACCCAGCGTGGAAGAATAAACACAGCCCGTGATGCTCAATTTGGGCTGTGGGACACTGGGGAGGGCAAACACTTTGTGTGGATTTCACAAGCCTTTAGATAATTTATTCTGGGGCGCTGGGGTTAGTGGCTCTGGGCACCGTCCCAGGCGCCAGGCCTAGCCAGCTCCCGCGCTGTCCCAGGCACGGGGGTTAGACAGCTCCTTGGTTTGCCAGTTCAGATGCCAAGTCTGCCTCGGGGGCTGACCCAGCACATCAAACCAAAGGGAACCCACAGCTGCAAAATGCCTGTGGTGGGGCGGGAGAGAAGCAAGAAGCAGCAGGCAGGTGCTGATACCCAGAGCAGCAGAAGGTCCGAGAGCTCTTCCCACCACTGCTGGTGATGGGGCGAGTGGTTCAGCCCAGACCCACGTGCCAGATGAATGCGACGCAAGATGATGCTCAACCACTGCTGCAACACAGCTCATCAGGCTCCTCATCCCAAAGCTGGGGAGGAGCTGTTGATTTTCACAGGCCACGGTGGGCATCCTGGGGCTGGCTCAGCCAAAGGCGTCATGCCAGGGGGAGCCCCCACGAGCTCCCCATCCCACCCAGCACCGCCTGTGAAAAGCATTCTTTCCAAGCACCCCAAGAGGCTTTCTTCTGCAAACCCTTCCAGATAAACCCAACTTATTTAGCTGATAATATATAAACAGTTTATCAGCTTTGCGCATTTTCAGTGCAGCGGGATGGATGTTGTTCTTGGAATTCTGTTTGGTCATAATATTTAGAAGAGGGCTCTGATAGCAAAGATAAGCAGCTCGCCCGCAGCAGATGGCTCGCGAGACGCTCAGCGGAGCCAACATTCTGCAGGGAATGAATAAACTTGTAATGCAAGTTGTTTGTAAGTGGTTTTAGCTAAATGTCACATGTAAGACTGCACAGACATGCTCTGTCCAAGGTGTTTGAATTTATAGGAGCAAGGATTCAAAGTCAGGGGCCAAATTTGCTTTTAAACTTCCTTAAACAAACGTACAGAGGATAAAATACCTCTGGATTTGCTCTTTGAGCAGGGGTGTGAGCAAGACGTGTGCAAAGACACAGCCTATCGTTCCCCAGCAGGTCCCTGCCAAGGGGCTGTGCCTGCTGTCATGCCCAGTGCAGGCTGATGGGGCCAGGCAGGGCACCGTGACCTCTGCTGAGATCCCCCTGGCCCCCATCCACTTTATGAATGACCCCCGCTGTGGCAGGCTCATTCACCTTGCAGCATAAAGGAAGCAAAGAGATACTCTCTTCCAAGCAGTTACCCAGTGAACTCTTGCTTTATCCCCTTGGACCGCATGGCCAGGCTGCGAGCGGCTCCCGGGGCAGCTCTGGGCAGCCAGCAAAGGCATCCGGGTGCCGAGTTCCTCGTGGCAGCCATGCAGGTGCCTGTCCCCGTGTGGCATGAGTTAATAGCCTTGGTGTTTCCAGCCCACTCCATTCATCCAGCCTGTCCCTTCTGGGTACTAGAGTCACACAGGTCACGTTGCTCCAGCGTGTCCTCATGAGCTACAGAGAGCTTTGTGTCCCAAGAGCCAGGTTCCTGCCCTGACACAATGGTGTTGGGCTTCTTTAAGTGCATCTCTTAATTAGTTTTACAAGGCCCCTACTGAAATGCTGCAGACAGCATTCGGAGTCCCTCAGCTCTTGTTCTGTTTAATTCATTGCCTTTTTCCTGGGCTGTGGTTCCAGCTCAGCATGTGAAGCCCTGCCATTGCCAGCAGGCTCCTTCATTCCCAAAATGAGGCAGATCAAGGTCTCTGCCATTCTGATCCTTTCCCCTCCCGATCACTCCTCACCTTTGTTTTACAAGTTGTTTTGCTGGCAGATTCACTGAGGGCTGGGCACTCTCTTCACCATGCAGACAGCCTGGCTCTGGGGATATAAATTCCTCTGGCCAGCAATAGTGACTTTCTTGTTTTCCTGAGGAGGACATCACAAGTGCAACCTCCATGGGTTTGATGTGTTCAGAAAAACTTCATTTCCTCTGAGAGCTCATTAATAACATCAGTCCTGACACCTTTATCTCCCCCTCATTCTCCAGGGTTCTCTCTGAATCTCAGGCTGAAGGTCAAAAGCTTACTGATTCTGGTCACAGACTTGAACTTGGTCTCCACAGCCAGAGAAATACCAAAAGGAACAGGATTTGGGTACCCTGAGGTTGGTGCTTTCACCTTGAGGCATCCTCATAGGGCAGTTTCTTTTGACACAGACACTCGTGATGTAGGTGATCCGTGATCCCTCTCCAGAAAATAATTATATTAGTAAGAAGGATTTTTCAGCAACACTGTGATCAATTTACCTCTAAAATGCAGGATGGCCATGTATCTTATTCCTACTTATGCTTCATTCTTCTGCACATTTCCAGACCTCCTGCTGCAGTCCAGCTCAGCCAGTGCAGGTACCCCTGTCACACCTCTGGTCCTGCAGCTCCTCCACAGATCAACCACCAAGAAGTATCCCCTCCAGCTGCAGCTAACATGGGTGGCCAGAAGCTCTTTTGAAACCAATGAGGGAAGGCAATTCCCTCCCAGGGTCCCCCGAGCAGAACATGGGTGCTGGGCACACTCAGTGAGCCCTGTCTCTACTGCTCAAGGAACAGGAATCGTGACTTGGGAACTTCAGAGTAGTAGAACCAGAAGCTTAAGCAGCAGCAGAGCAGAGCCCAGCTGCCCCCTCCTCTGTCCCATGAGGTTCCCTCCACAGATGGGGTCCTTCAGAGCTGCGCCAGAAGCTGTTACTCTCCATTGAGATGCAGCCATTGAACAATCCCTCTCTAATTGGCATTGTTTGCTAAAAATAAACTCCTCCTGCTCAATGAAATGCAGCCAGGAAGACACAGCTCCCTCAGGGCTTGGGCTTTCCATTGGTCTGGCTGCCCTCATGCATGGCTGGGATCCTGCTGCAGCAATGCCCAAGCCGCTGGTGTTGGCATGGGAAAGCGCAGTCCTTCACTAGCTGGGAGAGCTCTGTGAGACTGTCACTGCACGTCCTCCAGGTGCCAGCTCTTTCACGGCATGTGGGACAGTTGCCTTGCCAATAGATTGTGAGTACCCAGCACAGAGTTACTCCTTTTCCATCCAAGATGGGGCGTCCCAGGGGTTTGGGTCCATCCTGGGTGGTCATGTACCTCCCCTGCATCTCCAGCAGTAAGAGCATGGTCGCAGGCAACCAGCACAGAGACACTCCTATCCAAACGAGGGGAGGATGGCAGATAGCAAACTTTGCATGCTGAATTTTCTAAAACTAACTATAAATGGTAAAAACTCAAAGTCTTGCTTTCTCTGGAGGTTTTCAAGCAAAATAACCCCGAGAACGGCAGCTTCGACTTTTATTTGGATGAGAAAACATTCTTTCATTTTGACATCATCTTTGTCCGTTTTTATCATAGGGATAAAGTATCTTTTATCTGCACATAATGCATCAAGTTGCAGAGTGAGTCATAAAGTGAACCTATACAATGGAGCCAGCGCTCTGGGCCTCGGTGAGGACTGGCAAAGGCTGCCTGTCCCACTGCAGCTCGAGGTACCTGGCCATAAACAGGCGTCTCTGCTTTCCGAGCTAACCATCTGCTTTGGTCTAAGGGGCAGAGGAAGCTGTTGGCTTCACTGCAGAGACACTCCTGTGAGGCTGGTGGGGAGCTGGGCACAGACCAGATGGTGTGGATGAACCTCCCTCACACCTACTAAATTCAGCAGGGATGTGGGGTTTATCGATCTGCTGCGGATCTCCTTACGCACGCTGGCACGTGGGCAGGTGTGGGAGCTGCTGTGGGGTGATGGCTCATGCTCCATCGGTGAGGAGGGAGCAGGGTTTCTATCTGCAGCATCCTTGGGCTCCCATATTTGGTGTCAAAGATTCAGCAGGTTAACTCAGCGGCTGGAAGACGTCAGGACACAGATCTGCACTGCATGTACCCTTGCACACACTGCAGAGGTGAGCCATTAATGTTAGAGAGAGAAAATCAAGCTTCATTCCTTCCTGGAATGCTTCACTCTCATGGTCCAGAGCCACCCTTGGTAGCAGGTGTGTCCAATAGTTCATCTTTTTTGGCAGGACAGGGACATCTGTGCATCACATTGGCTCTGGAGTGCTGGCTTGGATAGCCTGTGTCTATCAGGATCTAACCATCCCAGGGGCAGTAGTACCTTTTCCTTGTTCTGGAAAGGCTCCTGAGCCAGCTGAGGGAAAGCAGGAAAAGGGTCCCAAAGTATTATAGTTCTTTGTCTCCATGTATTGTTATTTCCCTGTAAAACCTCCTCAGAGGAGGACATGAGAAAATAAACTGACTTCCTTCTAACCACAAGCTGGTGCAGCCACCCCTGCGTGATGGGACTGGGGCTCACAGAGGCAGGGGTGGGCTGCCAAGGAACAGGTGAGGGCTCTTCTCAGCTAAAAGCAGCTTTTGAGGGCTGCCTTCCTAGAGATGCCAGTGGAATGCCTGTGGCTGCTCAGTGAGAGGAGAAGGGTGGATGCAGGGAGTCAGAGCTGTGGGTCCTCCCCAGGGTGCGAGGGCCAGGTTATCAGCAGCATCTGCAAACCAGGACCTGGGCCACAGCTCTGCCACGGGTGCAGGTGACACATTTCCTCCCATCAGGGACACTAAACCAGCCATCTTTCACTCCTCAGGGCGAGACAACATGACTCAGCTTTTACCTACCCTCTCCTCAGAGGGGTCTTTCACTCCCCAGAGCCCTCAACCACCCCCTCTCCCAGCTCCTACAAAGCTGCTGGATTAACATTCAAAGGTGAAAGCACAGCAGGAAACGCTTTGATACCAGGAGACGGACCAGCCCAGGAATGTTACAGGATTTTTCCGTGGCTGTTTCTTCTCAAGCATGTACACAAGCAGCACTGGGTTATGCAACTTCACATCAGTGCCTTTTAGCTGCTCCAGCCCGGGGGGACGCGGGCATTATTTAGAATACTCCTCTCCTTAAATCAAGCTGAGAAATGTGCGCTGGCACGAGCAGCAGGGCTCGCAGAGCCTGCTGCTTCCAGGCCTTACCACTCCTTTGTACAGCGCAGCATCTCTCCAGGCACAGGGGAAGCTCTGAGAGCCCACAGAGGTCTCATAATGTGCAGTCCCATGGGAGCACATGTCTTGAAGGCGGGTGGCCAAGTCCCTGTGGATGTGTCCTGGCTGGGATGACAGCGCAGCCTGACCACACGGCAGGGCCTGAAAAGCCACGCTGATTAAAGCACCCTTCCATAGCCTTATAGGGTTGGATTTCATTACCCTGGGGAGGCAGCTCCCCCTAACCTCCCCACATGTGGTCTCCTTCCTCCCCTGTTCTCCAGAAACACCCCACTGCTACCAGCTTCTCCACCATACTGGGCCACCTCAGCATCTGCAGGACACGGTTACGATGCCACATGAATGGCAGGAGACCTCAGCCTGAGGCTGGAACGAAAAGACATGGGAAGAAAGACACCCCCTTAGAGTGTCCTGACGTTCAGGATCTTCAGAACCAGACAAAAGCATGTCCTTCAGCTTTGAAGATCTCAGCTTTGCTGCCTGGCCCCATGATCTCCATGGGTTTGACTGCAGGAGAGAGGAGGCTACCTAGATGTCTTAGTTCTGGTGTTGGGGACCTGCCAAAGCTGTCTGAGAGCCCTGTTCTCAGCAATAATCTCAACTGGATGTCCCCCTTCCAGTCTGGAGGGATGCTATTGAGGGAACCAAACATCTTCCCTGAAGACTGGAGACTGCAGAAAGTACAGCCCAACGTGGGTGTTTGGTGGAAGAGCTGTGCCTGCAGCAGTCGTGCTGTTCAGTAGCACTCACATCTCTCATCCTGGAAATCATCACCAGCAGCTTGGAGTCATCATGCTTGCAAACCTCCAGAGGGAACGTGGGAGCTCTGCTGCCCATGCGCACTGCGGCTCTCGGGCATTTGGCTTCCCCTGTCCCGAAACTCCAGGCAGGAGTGGGACCACGGCTCCCTGGTGAGGGGGGTCACTGACAGCACCTCCTGAGGGCTGCATCAGCCACCAAGCCACAGCTTTCACACTGACCCAGAGGAAGAGCTCTGCTAATGCTCCTGCACGAGCTGTGCCCGGAGCACAGACCACAGGCAGCTGTACTGAGCATCTCCACTCTCCTGGCCTTAGGATGGCAGCACCAGGGTGAGGAGAGCTGGGCAGCACAGTCCCCACCTGCTCCTGCTTTGGTCAGACACCTCCAGCCTTTCCTCAGCACCCTGCAGCTAACGTGGAGCTGTCTGTTGAGTGAGTGGTATGGTGCAGGGACGCAGAGCACATCAAACACACACCCCAGGCTGCAGTTCAAGCCCCTGCTTCCAGCCAGGTGTGTTCTGGAGGAACCGAGCCCCTGAACGCCTGCGGAGCTCAGTGCCAGGCTGGGTGGCAGAACCGAGCCCGGTCCTCCCAGCCAGCTCAGCCTCCTGGGGACTGCACCACCATGGCTCAGCTTTTATTTTTAGCTCCCCCTTATCAGGAAGGAGGCAGCTGCCAGCTGCTCCCTTCAGTGCAGCACAGGAGAAATAATCAGCTCTGGCAGTGACCGCACTGGCAGCGGAGCCGGTGGCTGGTGAGCCAGGAGAGCCTGTGCCTCGCTGCCCTCAGCTCTGGGGAGTGGAGAGGGGCACGCTGAGCGCGGGCAGGTGGGCTTCCCTGAGGGTCCTCATCCTGGCCACACACAGCACATTGTCCCCTCCCCAGGGAAACTCCATGTATGCTTCGCAGGCGCTGGGGGAGAGGCTTGAAAGCCACCCATGTACTTGTGCTCATCACTAGGAAAGCTCCCTGGCTGGTGGGATGCAGGATGCTCTGCACACCCCCCAGGGGTTGTGTCCCCGTTCTGCTGTCGGCAAAGCTGACAGGCTCTTTGGCCAAACTAGGCCTGCTGTGACTGCCATGGCCCTCATCCAGCCATGGTCTGGACCACCTGCCTCAGCTGGCTCCTCGGAGGAAGGAGTTTAGTGCAGGTTGTGAAGGAAACATGAAGAGGGGTGAAGGATGTTTTTGGGACCCCTGGGCTGTGATGCACGTTTCCCAGAGGGCATAGTTTACCCTAAAAATGACAAAGCAAAACCTTTCCCAAATAAAGAGGAGGTCATCCAGAGCACAGCATACCCCAGCCATGAGCAAAGCCCTGTCCATAGCACACTAATTAACAAAGAGAGAGTGTATTCCACACACAGAGCTCAGGAGCGCGGGGCAGGCACTACAGAGACACCAAGGAACTCCAGTGGGGATGCATGTGCCCAACAAGTGCAAAGAGGACTCACTGCTGAGGTCCAGGGGGTCTTTTGGCACCGGACAGAGATGGGAGAGGCAGAGTGGGATGTCTGGGCTGCAGCTGGAGCAAATTTGACTTTGCATCTCCAGGCAGGTGAGTGCTGCATCCTGTCCAGAGAGCAGAGGCCAAAGGTGCTCTGAAAAAAATTCAAGCTACTGCCTGGGATGCAGCACAGTGATGCAGCACAGTGGTCTGGAGCACAGCTTTGAGAGCAGGTGCTATGCAATGCCCGGAATGCAGCGCAGACAGCACACTGATGCTCTGCCAAATGCCAACCAGCACTGACTATGACCCTTGAGGAAGGTAGGGTGAAAATAGCATTTCTGAGAGGGTCAAGTAGCTTCTGCATCACCTCCTAGATGAGCCCATGAAAAGCCATCTCCTCTACTCAACGCATCCTGCTCTGGGTCAGCATGAGGGAGGAACAGAGAAAGCTGAAACCCCACTGAAATCGCAGGAGGTCCCTTGTGGTTCCTGGCTCAAGCTGATGCGGATCCATTTCAGCTGAATGCAGGATTATCTTGACAGCCTGAAAGCTATTCTTGAACACAGCTCGTGCACAACGCACTGTGTAGCTGGGGGAGACACTGTAAATCACTGCTCAGAGGACACGGGATACCAAATAAGTGAAGAGGAGATAACAGACCATAATATAGGTGTGACTCACTTTGACAAACGTCTTTGAGATGGTGATTCAAGGCCTCGTTATTGCAGCCACATGAATCAGCAGAAAGGGCTGTACCAAGACCTGGATTAATGGATGATTCAGTGGACTCAGACTTGCTACCAAATCCCACAGCACCTCACAATTCCCACTGGAGTGAAGGGCTGCTGGGCTGCTGGACAAGAGCCACGGTGCCAGAATCAGAGAGGGTGCTGGGGACAAAGTCAGTTCATCCTAGAGACAGAAGTAACAGCTCCAAGAAACAAGGCAGAAGAGCTTCAAGGCAGAGTGCAAATCATTCCCAACACAACTTCTAGACAGGAAAGGGAATCCCAGGATACCCACCATGGGGTCTGTAATCACCCAGAAACCCCACTGTGATGCTCTCTGGGCTGTGGAGACAGAGGAGTGTTAAGAGTCCACAGGGCTGTGTTTTGGGAGCACCTATGCCATGACTGGCAGGGTGACCCAGGTGTGAGTATCAGGTTTATATTTTCTTCACACCACTAAGCATCCCTGTCATCAGCAGTGCTCAGGCTGGAGACAGCTTTGATTGCCCTGAGCCCACGACAAGAGCCAGGGAACAAGCAGCAGTCATTTCCAGCCTCGGTGGGGCTGGCTCTTTCTCAGGAAGCTCAGCCAGCCCTTTGTACCAGCCCCACAAACCAAAAAGGCTCTTTAAATGGTGAGTGTTGGAGGTGCCAGCATATAACTCAACCACTTCTCTTAATTTTTGCCTTCTTGCCAGTGCTCTTGTTTTACAGACAGGACATATCACTTCTGATTGCTCAGGACGCTCTGGCCAGGACCCACATACTGCCATTAATAACAGACATGGAGCCATATCTCAACCAGCATCCATCTCCCTTGCTCACAGCTCCCTCCCTTTCAGGTGTGTCCCTGCCAGAAAAGATTTGGGATCTGTGGCAAACTCCAAGGCTCTCTGAGTGCCTTTGGCCTCCTCTGCTGATCTCCAGCCCCAGCAGAGTGACTATTTGCTTGCTCAGTGCAAGTTTATCCTGGAAGCCCTCATCGATGCTCAGCCACATTCGTCACTTGAGTCTCTGCAGACCCTCTGCCAGTTCAGGTGGGGTTTCTCACTTCTCCCTTTCCCCCCAGCTCTTAGTTCTGCTCGGGCCAGCTCACAGAGATGCCTGGCTCCAAGCCACACATCAAGAGCTGGTATCAGATCTGGATCACTCAGTCTCTTTTTTATGGGGAGCAGTTTGGCAGCAATGGGCCCACTCAAACCGACTGCTAAAACCTCTCCTCTCTGCTGGGTTTCCCAGCCATTCACTGCACCAGGACACCAAACCAAGCCACAGGCACCTGGGGAGATTCCACAACAGACCCTGGCTGGGGAGCTCCCCCTTCCCATCTTTCTCACGCTGCTTTCCAATTGTAAGACCCATTTAAAAATGCAGATTGAAGTGTTCTTCGAAGAGACCTTCCTGAACATTCTAGAGACTTCTTCAAGCTCCTTTGCACACAACTGGATGGTGATTTAGACTTTAACTAGAATCTGTGCAGATTCCCAGTGTGTAGTGGGTATTTATGCTAACTATGACTGCGATTTAAATGCTGCTGATATATTTGAACGCCTTGTAAATGGCTGGTGTCCCTGCACTGGTGTCCCTGCACTGGTGTCCCTGCACTGGTGTCCCTGTACGTGCATGGTGACATCACAGTGTCAGCCTCCTCTTCCCCTGTGCTTTTAATGGCTACAGAGTGACCCATGGGTCACACCTCTGCCCTTGGGCGATCAGCCCCAGCCCCTGGCATCCCGTGGTGGAGTGGTGGGTCTCAGGGCTCCCAGCTGGCCCAAGGAAGCAAAGGTGGCCATCACAGCCTGTTGCAAGGGGCCCGTGCCTAATTTGGGCTGTCCCCAGGAAGCAAGGGCAGCCTGGGAATGCTGCTTCCCAGCTGTGTGCACTGCGCAGTGCGTGCTGGCCCCAAAGGAAGGGCTGGCCCACATGTGCATCTTGCTTGGGTTGTGTCTCCCGAGGGGTCAGGCAGCCCCTGTGGTGCTGTTAAATGTGGGCCAGCTCCTTGCCAGCAGTCTCTGTGTGAGGCCAGTGCACAAGGCAACAGAAAGTGATTTTACACTTGACAACAATGAAGTATTCTTGCGTTTAACAGCAACTATGTGCTCTCTAGACTCGATGCCTTTTGGAAAAGCCCTGAAATCCATCAGCCCCATCCTGCCCTCCCAAGGGGAGCAAGTGACAATCTGCCTGTGCTCTGCCTGGGGGGGATGTTCTGGGGCAAGCTGCTCGGGTCCCGTGGGACAGCCGACACCCCAAACCACAGGGAATACGAGCCAAGAGCTGTGGCTTCAGCCTGTGGATAGGAAGAAAGGCAGGGAGGGCTGAGGGAAGGAGAGGAGGCCAAGGTGCCTGCTGGTGCTGCAGCACGACAAGCCCTGGGCCCAGCTGGCAGAGCTGGGGGATCCCCAGTCAGGTCAGGATGGACCAGCAGACCCAGCTGGCAGCCTGGCCAGGTCGGGATGCAGTGAAGGGCTGTCAGAGCAGGGCCAGCCAGAGCAGGGCATGGGGACAGGCAGGCAGCCATGTGTCACAAGGGGGCATGTGGGGAGCCACAAAGCCCTGTGATGTGCACAGGGATGGGCCTGACCTGGGGCTCCCTTGCTGCAGCCGCCCTGGGAAGCGTCCGAAGGCAGCAGCATGGGATCAGTCACAGCCCATTGGTGGGGTGCTGCTCTCCCAGGCTGTGCTGCAGTGATTAGGGAGCGTGAACTACACCCTGCTGATGTTCAAAGAAACCTTGGAGACTTTCACTGCTTCCCCTTCTAGTATGAGCACAGCCTTAAGATCCTTTGGATGAGGAGCTGGCTGTGTTTGCTGTACTTCAAGCCACACCACGGCACTGGAAACTTCACTGGAAAGCTGATCTGGCAGCAATTCATCATGAACAGACTGCCTGGAAACTGCAGGTGTGTTTGGCCACATCTTGTGTGCCTGTGCCTGGTTCCCACCTTCCAGGAAGCACATTGCAGGGAACACCAGCAAGAGAGCCAGGCACCACCAGAAACTCACTAAAGCTCCAACCAATCTAAGACACATTCCAAATATTTGTCCCAAAAAAAAAGGGGAGGGGGGAATCACACATAGTGGAATCAAAGTGGAATCAAACAGAAAATCCTAATTTCTCACCATCTTTTGAAATGTTGGTTTTCAACTGAGAAATGCCACTGAGAAGCCCCCTGCATTCAAACACCACCACCCTGCTTTGATTCTGATACTTGCATTCACTACACTGATTTTTTTCCCCCCAAGAACAGACCTTTTTCTGTGCAAAACAGTGAAAAGCTCCTGGCCTGAGAAGCTGATGGGGAGGAAGAATCTGAGCACCAACCCCTGTAGCCCAGGAAGAGATGAACCTACGGCTGGTGCCTGGGACCGACATCCCTCTGCCCACCGCTCTATTCAAGCCCACCAGTGCTGGGCTGGAGACCCCCAGCACAGGTACTCTGTGCCCTCCCAGGACATGAGGCTGCTGTGACCCTGGGTGAGGGCTGCACGAGGTCGTGGGGGCTGGCAGGCATCTCTCCCTGAGCATATGCTGAGCTCACAGTCATCTCACTCACACAGGGCAAATGAAACCCAAGGACCACATCACTGCTGCACCTCCAACTGAGCTGAGCAGGCAGTGGGGTGTGCAGCAGGGAATCCGTGCTAACTCCCTCCTAGAGGATGCCACATGGCATCCCTGTGCCAGGGACACTGCCATGTATGAAACAGGGTGGCTTTCCTACCTCTGACAAGTGCCATCACTCCAGCCCCAGCTCTGCCCCTTCCCACAGCAGTGCCCATCCCATGGACCCCCCTCCATTCTCACGCTGCAGGGCCCTGCTCACCCCAGGCACTGGCCAAAGACACTAAACAAATCTGTGTGGTTGGTATTTCCAACATGAACTCAGTCAGGAACGAGGGGCTGTGGGGTGTGTTTCAGCTCAGCTCAGCAGAACAAGCTATGAGGTCATCATACATGCCATGGCATCCCATGGCATGGTATCCCACAGCCCATGACATCCCATGGCATGGTAACCCACAGCCCAGGGTATCACATGGCATGGTAACCCACAGCCCATGACATCCCATGGCGTGGTAACCCACAGCCCATGACATCCCAGGGCATGGTAACCCACAGCCCAGGGTATCACGTGGGGTGTGACCATGGGGTATATATTCCCCTATAAATGTCTGGCCTATAAATGCCAGAATCATCCTGCACCGAACTAAAAACATTTATTCTGGAAGAGTCTAGATGCTCGTGGCTAGAGGCAATAAATCCAGGTTTAATTTCATAGCTAATGCCCTGTTCAGGGTAAAATGCTCATTTTTAATATCATTGCCTGTGATCTGACATTACCAGCGAGATGTTGCAATACAATATCTGAGTCACTGCGCAGGAGATAATGGTATTTTCTTGAGTTCAATCTGGAGGAGAGTTGGCCCCATTAATCAGGCTCGAAAAAACTATGCCAGAGAGTCTGCCAGAGAGTCTGTCTGGACTGCTCTGAGCAGGAGTTACGTGACCCAGGGCTGCGGGAGAGGGGGAGAGCGTGAGCAGACCTGGATGCTGTGACAGGAGATCTCCCAGGAGCACGTCTCATGTGCCCAGGCCCTTTCTTTGGATCAGCCAAGAGGGTCCTGAGCCTGATGTGTGAAAGAGTCAAGAGGAACCACCTCACTCCAGCTCTGCCTTTGCTATTATGCTGCCCCAAGGGCATTGCTGCCCCACAGCAGGACCAGGGTGCCTCAGCACAGCTGGCGTGGCAAAGAGGAACTGACCAACGTGGCAGCATCCCTCAAGTCTGTCCATCACTAGGACAAGCCCTGCTGCTGCTGAGGCCAGAGACAACACTTGGTAAAGCAGAGAAAGAAGGAATGTCCATCATGGACAGGTCAATAAAATCTCCCAGGTAGGAGACATGGGGAAAGGAAGCCATGAGGAAACATCCCATCAAAGAAACGCTGCCCTTAGAAGTATGTGTGGGTCTTGTAGGTCTCCTGAGGGTAAGAAGCAGAAGAAGAGATGGATGGGAGCCTACCTGGGCTGCCTTGGGTTCTGGGAGCGTTAATGGAGCTCTAAATGTCTGGAGGAAAACAGGAGCTCTCCTGGGAATAGCAGGCTCTCGTTTCTGCAGGCAAGCAGGAGCATCTCCAGTTATCCAGCAACACCAGCGTGGGAGGAAGACCTCTCTGGCAGAGTGCTCTTCAGTCTGGCAGGCAAAGCCCAGGTTTTAGGCAGAAATATGCACTGCACTTTTAACACTGAGCTCTATTGGTCTGTTGGACCAGCTTGGCTGGGGAGGCAGCAGATTTGCTTTCAGCAAGAAGCTTTAATTCAAGGCTGGGCACTTCCCTGTGAGAGAAGTGCTTGTTCCTGACCAGCTGGTGCAGACACTCCGCCGAGGAAAGTCCCTGGTCTGCTATGTGGAGGTCAGAGCAGACAATTCCTCCTGCCCTTGAAAGCCAGTAAGTGGTTCTGCAGATACTTAGCATGTGAATGAAAAAGTGATTCATGATAATAAGACACGTTAACTCCTGCAGTCTTACCTCCAGAGGCAGTGTGCCAGGCTGGGGCCAGCAGAGGCTGCAGGACAGAGCTCAGCCTACCCTGGGGTCTCAGCCAGAGGACAGGGGAGGGAAAGCCCAGTGCTCATGAAGGACAACCCAAGCGTCCTGATCAGGATGGTGCACAGCCAGGGACTGTGCTGAGACCTCCTCAGCACCATCTGGAAATCTCCTGTGGGCCAGCAGAGACCCAGTGCCGTGTTGGAGTGGGCAGCCCACCCTCCGGCTCCTCAGGGGTTTCTGTGGGTTTCAGGCAGTGAAGTGCCTTCAGTGGCCTGTCCTGCTCTGTCCACAGCCCCCTGCCTTCCTCCTGCCTGCTCCTCACAAAGCAGCCTGGCCACACCACAACCCACCATGGGGTACAACCACTCCAGACTTGCCCTCATCCCTGGGAAGGTGCAGAGGGAGCTCTGGTATCCTGTTCCCAGCTGGGCTGCACGACTTCTTGAAGGAACCCATGAGCTCTCCACCACAGACAGGGCAGTTTGGCTGCTGGACCAGCACACGATGCCCAACAGTATTTCCCTGGCTCTTCTGAGGATGAGAGTTGGTCACCTGCTGCACCATTAGTCTGGATGAAGAGTGGAGAGTGGGACCCATTTCTGGGATGAAGGAGTCCTCCCACGAGCTGGGCAACCCAAGAGAGACCATCCAGCTGTAGGTATCCTCTGCAGAATGACTCACAGCTGCTTGTTGAAGCAAGGAAATGTGGTGGTTTGGACATCGAATTCCCAATCTCAAAAGGAAATGTACAATTTCCTTCAAAAATTATTAAAATTTAAAAAAAAAAAAAAAAAAGGAAATTGGGTTTGCAATGAAATCTGAACAACCCCAAAGTGATTTACAGAGTTTCTCATTTCAGCTCCAAACTCAAAATGTTGGGGAAATTTGGAGAATCGAAAAAGTTTTGGACTAAACAGCTCAATCTCCAGTTGCCAGAGGAGGGACAATGCCATCTTCATGCGGTTGGAGTTCAGACAAGCCTCATTTTATTCAAATTAATACTAATTTTGACCAAAAAAAAAAACCCCCACCCCATTTCATGAAAACAACTTTTCTCAGGAACAATTCCCATTTCCCAGTTCCGTGACCCTAAACCAGATGCCAACTGTCTCTGAGAGCTGGTGGTTTATTTTATTTAACTGAAAAGCAAAATGACAATAAAGCCAATATTTAAAGCGAAGCTCTGTGCTGAAAATACATCTACTTAATGCTAAAAAGATTCGGTTTCACAGAGCTGAAAGCAATTACCAACTGAATCAATTGGGAGAAGCAATTTAATCAGAAAAATGTGAATGCTAAGTGGGAATTGTTGAAAAACATTTCATGCCTTGCCCCAAAACCACAATCCCACAATTGAGAAAGAAGGCAACATGGGTTGAAAAGAAAGACGACTCTGGCTTGGGAGGGAAGTGAAGACAACTGTGAAAAATAAGGAAACCATATATATAACTTAAGAAAGTGGAAACTGATAGTAATGAGGAAGGAGTGAGAAACCGTGAAGAAGTGATAAGGGATGCCAAGAGCTGAGGACAATGTACGACCTGAAGCTAATGAGAAGTAATTTCTCTCAATGCAAGAGGAATAAATATAGCTCTTCTGAAGTTGGTGGTTCCATTAGTCTGTCTCTGGATGGATGCACGAGAGCAATGAACAGCGACAGAAGAGTGTTCACGTTGCCTGATGTTTATAGAAGTATTTGGCTGGACTGGAGGCTGGTGTCCCTGCCTGTGGCAGGGGGTTGGAGCTCTCTGATCCTTGGGGTCCCTTCCCACCCAGACCAGTCTGGGATTCTATGATTCTATGACTGGATACTGGTAGGGCTGTCAGCCTGGCATCAGATCCAGGCAGCCACCTCTGAAAGCAGCAACGGCTTGAGATTTCAGTACAAGAAATATGATTAATGCTCATTCACTAACAGGCCTGTGCAGAATAGGACATGTGGGACGAAGCTTCGTCTTCTTCCCAAAAACACAAGTCTTATTGACAAAAACAATATTGGTGGTGTGTAAGAGGCTTCTGCGAGGCAATCGAGTTGGTCCTGGATGACATTTTGATTAAGAAACTAGAACAATACACAGTCACCATGGCACATATTTAACAGATTAAAAGCTGGCTGGGTGACGTGTCTCAGATGCGCCTGTAAATGGGAACTCCGCACCCAGCAGGGTGGATTCAGCAGAGGTCCCCAGGGGTGGGCTCTTGCCCCCCTGCTATTCGATGGTTTTATCAATGATCTGAAAAAAATATTAAATCATCTGGGGTAAAGTTTGCTGATGACACCGAGATTGTGAGACCAGCAAACAGAGAAGCCAGATCACTGCTGCAGACCGGCCTGGGCTGCTGGTTAAGCTGGGCACAAGCAGCTATTTAATACAGCCAAATATAGTCATATATGGAGGGAACAGGAACGCGGATTATCAGCGTGTATGCGAGGCAGGGTGCTCTGTCCTGGGAAGTGGTGACTGTGATACCCTGGGGAGCCTGGCAGAGCTTGAGCTGGCTGTACCCTCCTCACACGTGGAGGGGGTTGGAAAGCCACCACGCTCCCTGGACAGCAGCCTCCAAGGGCAGCAGAGACATTACAGTGCCCTGCACTTGGATGCCTGTGTCCACTCTGCACCTGGCTCTGGCCTAGATGGCCTGGAAAGGTACCTTCCAACCCAAACGATTCTGCAATTCTCTGATTCTATGACTGAAGTGCACCTCTCACTTTATGGGCATGGCTGGACCCCATCTTAACCCCACAGGTTTACTTTATTATTGTCAGCTCTCCTAGGAATTAACCAAGGCCCAACTTATACCTGTTAGTGAATTTATAACACAAATTATGTGGATTGTTTATTATATCTACTTATTTTTAAAGAAGTGGCAGTACTGGCAAGCCTTGAACTCCTTTATATAGTGGTTCTCCTCAACTATTTCTGGGATGTTGGGATGATTGAAGAGAACCAGCCTCACCACGAGAGATCTCCAGAGATCTATCTACACTGCTTGCCAAAAAACAGGTGCCAGGGGGATTTCCAGCACATGGATTTCCCCCAGAAGACTCTCAAACCTCTCAGGTAGAGCTTTGCTGTCCAGAAGCCAAAGCCAGGCAAACTGAAACAAGCAATATGGCATAATACTTGCTAGCATCCCAGCAAGGGTGATTAACCACTGGAGTAATTCACTAGGGCAGTGTGGGAATCTCCAGCATTAGCAAATGTTATGTCATACTTGGTCGCTTGCTCCGATTCAAGCAGGAATAAATCTGGGCTCATATTACACCTGGTAGCCAAACTAGATAATCACAAAGGTATCTGGAGTCCTCTTAGTCCAAATAACAATGGAAAGGAACTCTGGAGATGAAATCATCACTGTTCTTGCCGACGCTACTCGCATTTACAGCAGGGCCTGAATCCCACTGTTCCTTCTCACGGGGCAAAAGCTTCGACACAGGCATCTCGACCAGTGTTAAGTTTTCTACAAAAACTTCTATGCCCAATTCTTAGGCCTGCAGGGATTGTACAGAGCAAGAGCAGAAGCAACTTCTCCTCCTTTCGGTTCTCCAGGACCTCCGTGCCCTGGCTGCAAGCCATGGGTGTTTTGAACACACGGTCCCGTGGCAAGCCCTGTGTCAGCGCTGGACCCAGGGCTGCCAGACAGGCCTCCAACACGGTCAGTTATGGGCACGTTCAGAAGGGACAGAGAGTCTGAAGGGTGACATGCCATGAATTCGGGAAGGGATGGGCAGCTGGCCAGGTGCACCTTCTGCAGAGCATTGGGAAGGGCCAGTGACTTCCTTCCCCTTCTGATATGTCACACCAGGGCACTTGTGGCCTCCGCTTACCTTGCCCTGTCCAGCTCTGATCCTTCTATTTGTCTTTCCTGACTTCCCTTTTCCATCCTCCTCCAAATCAACATTTTACTAATTGTTTTCTCCAAAATTAAGGCTTGTACTCTTTACAAGATTTAATTTCAAATTCTGAAAGGTGACTACAGGAAAGCTGGGGAAGAGCTATCAACAAGGGCATGGAGCAGCAGGACAAGGGGTGATGGTTTTAAACTTGAAAAGGGGAGACTTAGGTTGGATTTTAGGAAAAAGTTCTTCAATATGAGCGTTGTGGATCACTGCCATGGGTCGCCCAGAGAGGTGGTGGAGGCCCCATCCCTGGAGACATTCAAGGTCAGGCTCGATGGGGCTCTGAGCGACTTGCTCTAGTGAAGATGTCCCTGCTCACTGCAGGGGGGAGGGACTAGATGGCCTTTAAAGGTACCCTCCAACCTAACACATTCTGTGATTCTATGAGGGGAGAAGAGCCAGATCCTGGAGCCCTGCACGCAGCTCTTTGCCCTCATCTGGCCTGCACAGGTCCCCAGTTCCCACTGCCTGCCTGGAGCCACAGGGAAGAGGCAGGAAGATGGGCAGGGTGCTTCAGGCCTGACAGGGCAGCAGCAGGCCTAACCCGCAGGTATGACTGCGGCCATTCCCACAGGGAAAGGGTGCCTTCGGCCTGCCCCGGCTGCCTGGGTGCCAACGTCAAACATGTTTTACAACTGACCTGAAAAGAATGTGTGTCACTGCAGAGGATACATAGCCCTGGAGAACATAAACCACAGCTGGGTTGTTTAACAGTATCTCATCCAGCAGATCGGAGGAACAGGCGAGGCTGATCTCAGGGAGATAACTCTACCGAGCGTGGTAGCGGGAACGACTCCACTACCTTCGCCAGTGGAAGATTCTTATAAATTCACTCCTCCTGCCATCCTTTTGCAAAGGGTCAGGAGATGTACTGACAATAGCAGCATGCAAATATTTCAGAACTTGGCCACACGCTGAGCAAACACTCTGGATAACTTCACGAGTAGATTAAAATGCCAGATCAGTGAGCAGTGGTGCACTTTAAATACGCTCACTAATTTATTAAGTTTATTCTTAGCAAGCTTGCAGACTTCAGAAAGTTAAATTTCTCAGTGACAAATGGCTGGGGAGTTGGGCAGCCAGAGCTTGCGTGCTGCAGTCGGATGGCCCCGGAAAAGGCGGTGCAGGGGGGCAGATACCACCAGTACACTGTACGGGTGAAAATCCCCAACGGAAGAGCCTGCATGGGCTTACTGACAACACTGCTGTACGGCTACAAGGCACAAAACCAGGGCTCTTGGCACATCCTGCTCCTCCCCAAAGAGCTGCTGCCTCCCAGTCTGGGTTTAGACATCCCTTATCTCTTTCTCTAGGCCTGGCTATGTGCTATGGGTTAACTGCTGTGAGCACCAGTCCTCAGCACGCTCGTTACATCCCAGCTTTAGTAGAAGTCCCTAGTACTCTAGCAACAGTAATGCTCTACATGTGATGGCAGGTCACCTCCTGCACCTGGGGCTGAGCCCAATGCATCTCTTCTCCAAGGAAACCCTTCTGCCATGGTCCAAAATGACAACCCTGTCCTTCTTCCCAGGTGCCCTGAAGATGAAGAATAGCAGCAAGGCAGTGACATTATCCAACCTCTGGGCTGTGGGGGGACACTGATGGCCCCATGGCACTGAGCACCATGTGGACATGAGACAGCCCCTGCCAGGAGGGCCCTGAAACTGCTGCATGGGTGGAGGCTGCAGCCCCTTCTACATGTCTGTTTTGACTGCACTGCTAAAGAGAGGAGGATACCTCTCCTGCAGGAAAGTAGGGTGGTGGGATGGGGATGTGCACAGCCTCAGGAGCCCTGGCTGCTCCACAGGGCTTGGCCTTGGCTTCTGGTGGGACATGGACCTGGAGCCACCTTACAGAAAGGCCTGGGAGGAGCAGAGAGCACCGAGCGGCAGCATGGGGATGTGTAAGCAGCAGCACAAGGAGTTCACCGAGCTCAAACACCACCCAAAGGGCTGTTCCATGGGAACACCACTCAGCAGTGAGGCCTGGGGGAGCGGCAGGCCTGGCTCAGCTGTTTGCAACCAGCCTTTGCCCTTCGCTGGGCCACCACAGAAACCAGGCAAGGGGAAGCCTGTGCGGCACAGGGACACGTGTGCCCGTGCCACAGGGAGAGGCAGGCTCCAGGGAGGGAGCAGTTTGTCAGCCCCGAGCCTGGGGACTCCGTACGGCATGCCAGGCCGGCTCCTCGGGGCGGCGATGACAGCCGCTGGTGGAGATGCCTACGTGCTGTTTGTTGAGCAGAAACAAGAGCCCACGAGTTTTCCAGGGACAGAACGCAGCGGGGCCCTTTGAGCCGGAGCTTGCAGCTATGTGAGGCTGTTTCACAGCATTTGCCACATCTCTGGGGAGTCGTTATTCATCGCCCCACTTCAGAAAGGAGTCGAGCCTCTCCTTCCAACACTGGGAGGGAAAAAGACTTTCCCAACAGCATTTCCTAAGCTGAGAGCAAATCCCACGTGCCATTGCAACCCTCTGTCAACTGCAAATGCCTGTTATTGTTACTTGCACTGCGAAATGAGCTGTTGGACCCAAGGCAATACGTGCTGCTGCTGGTAGTTAAACAAACTCCATATGCCCCATCCAGCAGCTGGCTGGCCGATGTCAAAGCCCTGCGAAATGACCTGCTCTGACAGGCCTTCTCCCAGTGATCCACTTTGATTTACTGCGTTAGCCTGCAGTGCAGATAGGCAACATCACGCACAGACACGTGCTGGATCTGGATCTGCACCCAACTGGGTCCATGTGCTCTCTCCAGCTCTTTCATCCCCAGGTTCCTCTGCATTTCAGCAAGCCCTTGGATGAACGTCTTGAAACCATCTCCTACGGGGAGATGCTCTGCCCGATTTCCCAACCATTTGCCCTACCTCAGCAGTAGTTCAGCTTCTAGAAACGCAGGGAAATTGCAAAACTCGGTTTGGGGGTGTCACACTGTAATGCACTGCGGGAACAGCATCGCCCTGCTGCTACAAACACCTCCTAAGAACAGAGAAGGTCCTCTAATGAGAGTATGCCAGGGTCTCAGCCTCAGCAGGCCACAGCCACGTTGTTTTCTTCCCCTCTGCTGGCTTCAGCACCACACAGGGACCGGCTAGTCCTGGGAGGCCTGAGAATCACAGAACCACAAGGTTGAAAAGACCTTTAAGATGATCGGGTCCAACTGTTCCTGTTCTGTGCTGACCCACATCCCTGAGCACCTCATCTCCCCTCTCTTAAACACCCCCAGGGCTGGGGACTCAGCCGCCTCCCTGGGCAGCCTGTGCCACAGCCCCACAACTCTGCCAGGGAAGAACTTTCCCCTCACATCTGCTCTGACCCTGCCCTGGTGCAGCTTGAGCCCATTGCCCCTTGTCCTTCATCACACACCTCAGACACACCAGGAATGCTGCACCGGTTGACACTGGGAATGACACTGCACAGCGTGCAGCTGGATGGGCAAACATCCCAGTGAAAACAAGCCTCCTGGGAGGCTGCCCCTCTCTGTTAGGCAGAAGCTGGCCCCAGAGCACACAGCACACCCCAGGAGCAGTCCCAGCCCTGCTGGAGAGGCAGCAGACCCCACAGCTCAGGGAGGGCATGGCCCCATTCCTGTGCTCGCAGCTATCGCAGCCCCACGGTGAGGTCCTGAGCCAGGAGGCCCCTGGGGATGGCTGATCAGCCCCCCCCCCCCCCGCGTTCCAGCAGTGCCCGTGCTAGCAGGGGGTATTTTCAGCTTGAGGTTGGGACATAAATCAGTGCGAGCCACAAAAAGCAGCTGAAGGCAGAGGTACATCCCCTGGTCCCTTCGCCAGGACAGTGCTGCCAGCACTGAGCTGGTGGCTGCTGTGTCCCTGGGGCACACACTGTGTCATGGACACAGGCAGACCCACGATGCAGTGGCCAGAGGACCAGGACAGTCACTGTGCATGACATTTTGGATTCAGGATGGTGCCCCAAGCACCAGAGTGTGGAAAGGGCACCCCTGAGAGCAGCATCGCCCGTGTGCTCCGTGATGCCAAGGAGAAGAGCGTGCTAGCCAGGAAGCCATGTGCACCAGGGCAGATTCAGGCTCAGGCCACACCTGAGTTTCTCTGAAATCGCCTGGTAGCTTAAACCAAATTGTGAATACCTGATGAGCAGCGCCACCTGGCAGGCCAGGAGACAACCACAGCAAGCCATGGTGAGGCCAGATATGTAAACCCTGTCAGGAGACCCTATCTTGAAGCCATACAGACAGCAACACGTCGCTAGAAGGTCCCAAAGGCTGCCAGCTGGTGAACCACTCCCGGGCACGATGCCCCATGTCCACAGCTACCCTTGCAAGCCAGAAGCCCCCATCTCCTTGCTGCTGGGTGGAGGTGCAGAGCAGGCAGTGTCTGCATTGCCAGACTGCTCCTCCGCCCACATACTGGTGGTGCTGGGGCATAGCCACAACATCGGCCCTTGCCTCCCCTGATGGCATTCCTGGCACCATTGTCTCAGGAACTTGGGATCTCTCTCCTGAGCACCAGTACCTCTGCCACCCCTGGGCTTGTGCACCATTTGGGTAATCTCAAACTGGAGCTGCTTCGACAGGAGACACACGGCACGGGTGCAGGCTCAGGCTCTGCAGGGAAGTCTGCTGTCCTTGGATCACCTCAGCTAAAGAAACTGTGACCCTGCCTCCTGTCCCCTTCGAGAAAGGTCCTGCCCACCACAGCAGTGCCACATCTCCTGTCTCCTGAACAGCAAGGAGCTGGACACCATGACCTGATGTGCTCTTCTCCCCACTGCCCAGCGATCAGCTCACTGCCCCTCTCCAGACTTCCCACACAGCAGCTCAAGGTTGGACACAGTCTCTATAGCTTGGACACAGTCTCCAGATCTGATGCCTGAAGATTATGGATTAGATCATCTCCAGAGGTTCCTGCCAGCCCTGACCATTCTGTGATTCTGTGACTGCAGCTTGGAAAGCAAATATAGCACAAAGACACCCAGAGTAAGGGAGATGGTTACTGGTTGTTGTGCCTACATAACAGGAGGAACAATGGAAAATGGGAACGGGCTCAGAGAAGAGCTACAAGAATGATTTCCAGCCTGGAAAACTGCAGCACCAGGGAAGGTGGAAGAATCCCAACCCCTTTTCCTGATGTTGGCCAAAGCTCAGACAAGCCTGGATCCCCCCAGCAAGCACCTGGTGGGCAGCCCTCTGGCCCAAACCCAAACGGGCTCCCGTGGAGGCAGGGCGCTTGCAAACAAGCATGCACAGCCTCACTGAGGGGGCTTCCTCATCCACACCGGCTTCAGCATGGAAACAGGGGCGAACTCAGCTGAGATCCCAGGGATCTGCTGTGTGGGCCTGGTGTCCTGCCTTCCTGTTCGGGCGCAGTGACAGCGATACAGCCAGAAGGAAAGCACCAGGGACCGGGCTGACTGGGGTGATTTCATCTGGAGATGGGGGTGAGCACAGGAGGACCCATCTCCCTCCCCGCAGGGGCCGTGCCAGCCCAGTGAGGTCTCTCCTGGTTTCCTCTTGGCTGTCAGGCTGCGGGCGTGCTGCAGCAGCCATGCCAGGCTGCTCACACCAGCACCGCGCTCGCACAGCAGGGCCGGGCCGGCTTGGCTGGCCTCCATCCCCAGCTGCCACCAAACGGGAAATAAGGGAATTGGAGCCAGACCACAGCGACCACCAACCAGCTGCCACTGGCGGCACTGGGGCACCCTCCCCCTGCCCGCCACGAGCAGGCAGCAGCACGGCATCCTGTGCCTGCCAAGCCCAAATGCTGGTGCAGCCAGAGCACGCGTGGAGGAGGAGGAGGAAGAGGAGGAGGAGGAAGAGATCATGTGCCTTGCCCTCCTCAGATGCTCCCGAGGAGCAGGGCAGCCCGGATCCCTGGGATGCTGCACAGAGCAGACAGCACAGCCCTGCTCTCAGCAACAGGACGGAGTTTTCTGCTGGTTACATGTTTTATGAAAAGCTGTTGGCAAAAACGTGCATTTTCTTTGGCTTGGTTTTGCACAGATCTGGCAAAAACGTAACGTTAGTGTCTCCCCTTGAGAGAACTTTATTGAGTGGAACAAAGTCGGATATTTTTAGCTACCCATTGTTAGCTGGAGAACAAAGCCATAACTAAGATATTTTGTCTCTTACACTGAAACGGGACTATCAGACAAATCCATGTACAGTCATATGTGGCTGCCCATTCAGATGGAGCACAACTATTTTTAGCCTGTACACTCCACACAACAACCACATCCCCCTTCCCCTGCACGCTGGACCACCAAAACACAGGGACAGCACCGGACAAGAGCTGCATCACAGAGGGAGACCTGCAATCACTGACTTCTCCTGTCCCTCAGGCCGCCTGATGAATGACCTTTACAGCAGAGATCAGGTCATCAAATCCTAAAAAAAATCCTTTCCTCTTTCTTCCTTGGAGATTTTTGTTCCCTGCTCGGATCTGGAGGGATGCACCTCTCATCAGTGAGTGACAAGGAAGAGTCAGCAAGGACCAAGACGCATCGCATCACAGCGGCACCTGTAAACACCCGGCACTCAAACCTGCACCCTCACCCCCCTTCCAAAAACACCCACGCCTGTGCCCTGAGGGCTGCTCCAGCCAGGAGAGAGGATGCCCATGGGCAGCGCTGGGTCAGGCAGCCTGCGGTGAGAGGCAGCTGGCACGGCCCCATCCTGTCCCGCTCGGGCGCAGGGAATGTAACCAGGGCTGCCAAGGCAGCGCCCCCCGAGGCACCAACCCCGAAACACCGCAAAGGTCTGTGTGAGGCCGACAAACCCTCCCCTGAGCGTGTCAGCGCTCCACAAGTGACATCAGTAGCTTACCACTGGTGACATGTTGTGGTGTGTTGGTTTAAAGGGAACTAAGCAGCCCCTGAGCACCCTGGATACCCGAGCGGTGCCAGGAGCTGCTTCTGGACAGGGTTTGTGGGGGAGCAGCCGTGTGAAAGGGGTGAGCATTTGGTGCAGCCCCCCACAGCTACCCGAGCTGTGACAGGGTCCTTCTTGCTGGAGCAGGAGGGGCAATAAAAGCAGGGTGCCATGGCACAGCCTGCCCTGCTAGGAGGGATACCCCCGGCACCAGAGGGATTAGAGTAGCCATCAGAGCAGCCTCCAAACGGCTGCAGCAAAGCAGGAGCCTTTGGGAACCTCACATGGCCCTTCAGCATCATCCTCCGCGCGCAAAGCTGCATCCTCACCCCGCTCCCCAGCCGGGCTCTCCGGGAAGGCCAGCTCCTGAGCTGCTAAACGCACCTCGTGCCTCTTCCCAAAGGAGTGCCCGCTCCGTGGAGGTGTGCACAGAGCCCGAGCCCTGCCGGGTGCGGGCGGCCACCCAGGAGCCGCAGGCAGCAGCGATGCCCGGCCGGGCTCCCTCTCCCTGCCCCACGGAGGTGCCGTGGGGGGGCACGGCCAAACACACGTGTGAGAAAGCGGCTGGAAAGGCAGAAAGACGGGAAGTAGGAAACACAAATTACCTGCAAACTCTGCGGCTGAGCTGCAGTGTCCGGGGGGGAGATGCTGCCTTGGCTCCTGGCTTGCTCCGTGGGCCGGGGCTGCTTTTATCAGGGAGCACTGATTGTTTTTATAAACTTGAAGCACAGTAAGAACCGGTTTAAAATAGAGTGAAAGGAGCTGGTGCGGGTGGAATTAGACAAACTCTGAGAGCCGCTTTTCCAAAAATAAATTAACTTCTTGCAGCCCGCGGGGCAGAGGAGGGGGAGCCCCGGGGGCTCTGCCGGGCAGGGCTGCGGGCTGGCGGCGGGGGCTGGAGGGGGCTCTCACCTTGCCCGGCTCCGGCCCCAGGTGAGGGGTGGGCAGAGCATCCCCACGGGCGGGGAGCGGCGGCAGCCGGGACCCCCCCCCCCCCCCCCGCACGGCGGCGGGCGGCTTCCGGGGGCTGCGGCCGCAGAGCGGGGTCGGGGTGAGGAGCGGGGGGGCTCTGCCCGGCGCTCAGACACCCCCAACCCCCCCGCCCGGGCCGGGTTTCGCTGCCCGCCCCCGGGTGCAGCCCAGGACCGCGGGCTCCGCTCCGGCCCCCGCAAGAGTTAAGGAGGAGGAGGAGCCTCCCCGGGCCGGGCTCGGGTAACGGCGGCAGCCGCAGCCTCCCCGCGGGCCCGGGCCTCCCCTGCGCCCCCCACCTGCCCGCGCACCCCCGACCCGGCACCCCCTGACCCCCCAGCCCCGCCGCTGAGCGGGACACGCTCCGGGGCTCGCCGGGCATCCCTTCCGGGGATCCCTTGCCGTGCAAGGAGCCGGACGCTGCCCGGGGCTTTGCCGCCCCTGCACGGATCGCAGCCCCTCACCACCCCCCCACGTCCCCCTTTGTCATCCCCGCAGCCCCTTGGGGGTCTCTGTATTGGCAGGGGGGAGCAGGGGAGTGGGAAGAGCTCTAGCCCGGCAGTGGGGAGCTGGGCAGGGATCCCAGCCGGGAGATGGTGAGTAGGGTGCCAGCCCCTGCAACCCTCTGTGCCACCCCTCCCATCCTCAGGGCATCCCTGCCAGCCTGGTCCTTGGGGCACCACAGCCCAGCCGGGTTTCCATGAACTGGAGCTCGCTGCAGCTCACACTCCTGGCCAGGGCACCCCCATCCCCAGGTAACGGGGCACTAAAGGGGTTTGTTGAGTCCAGCCCAAGTCTGTCACCTCGGGCAGAGCAGGCTCTGGTAAGCAATGTGGCCTGGGATGTGCCTGCTGTGAAACACACCAGGACATCTCTGGCCCCTGCACCCAACAGCCAGGGATCAGTCCTGCTTTGCTTTCTTTCAGGGTATGAGACCCGTGTCCGTGCAGCCATGGCAGCCCCCACCCTACAGCCCCGCATGGCATGGGAGCACCAGGGTACCCAAGGGTACCCAAGGGTACCCAAGGGTACTCAAGGCAGCTTTGGGGAGCAGTGCTGGCAGGGCAGAGGATGCTTACAGACCCTGTGTCCTGGGCACACAGCCTCACCCCTGGGACTGAGCTGCTCTTCATCACATTTGCTGCATCAGCAGGACCCAAAGGACTTCATCTCCCCAGGCTCTGTCCTCAGAAGAGGATTGAAGAATGAGCTGCTGCCAAACGCCCTCTGGCTTTGCCTGTGCATCAAAGCCCTAAAACATCATCTTCCCACCCATAAACCCCTTTTCTGAGGCCTAGGCTTAGCCTAAACCACCCTGCACAGCAGAGCTGGGCTTAAGCTGTGCCAGTGCAGCCTGTGGCACCTTGCCACCCTTCTGATCTCAGTGCCTGGCTGGAGTCTGCAGGGAAGGGAGCCTGGGTGGATAGAGGGTGTTCCCCAGTAGAGTCCTCACTCTGTCTAATGATTGTTTGCTCATCAGTCCAGCTAATTAGTGTTTTCTTAACAGAGCAGCACAAGGCCCTGCCGCTCTGTACCTGCTTTCCCCATTAACACCTGTCCTGGTTCTGGCCAGGCCAGAGTCAGCCTCCCCAGGCAGCCAGCACAGGGGAGCTGAGTTAGAATCATAGAATGGCAAGGGTTGGAAGGGACCCCGAGGATCATAAAGCTCCAACCCCCCTGCCACAGGCAGGGCCACCAACCTCAGGCCTGGAGCTACACAAGGTTGCCCAGGGGACAACCAGATAACAAGAGTTACCCCAGGGGAGCTGACTTACCCCAGGGGAGCTGACTTATCCCAGGTGAGCTGAGTTATCCCAGGTGAGCTGAGTTATCCTGGGCTGTTTCCACACCCCCTGACATCACTGCCCCATAAAAGGGGCTGGCTGGGAAGGGGCAGGGGTTTGGTGCCCCCAGGACAGTCTGTGTTGGTCCTTGCATCGTGCAGCACTCCGACTCGGTAAGTTGCTCTGTGTTATCACTGGGTGGGAGTGTAACTGGCTGTTGTTGTTCTATCTCAGTGGTCTTGTCTGCAAACCTCTCTTATCCCAACCTAGGGAGGCTCTGTCTCTTTCTCTGGAAGTGAGTGAGTGGTGTTGCTGGGGGCTGAGCCACCACACCACCAAGCCCCCGGGCTCCCTGGCTGTGCTCTCCTCCCTCTGCCCTGCACGTGGTCTCCCTGGTGCTGCCTCCTTTGTGAATAAAAGCAGTGTGGTGTCCCCCCACCCACACCCCACGGGGGCTGTGCTGTGTGCTGGGGATGGTGCTGGCAGCAGTTTCCTTCCCCTGCCCCAAACTTTCACCCTCTAACAGATAAGCAATCAATCACAGCCGGTTTTTTGATGTGAGCAGGTAATTGCCATGAAGAAAACCCCTTTTCTGACTGGCATCCAGGGCAGGGGTAGCCTTCCAGGGCGTGTGGGACGCCTCTCCCCGTGCAGGGAAAGTCCCTTTTCCTCTATTTATTTATATTCCCTGGCTGTAAACTCGCCCTCCAGCGAACCTGCTGCTCGTACTAACAAACACGCTCTCCAGCCCCTGCAGAAGCTGCTGGCTGGGCAGACACATGTAGCAGGGGGATCCCCCCAGCCCATCCCCAGTTCCCCCCAGGGCTGTTTATGTGACAGCTTGTGAGTGGAGCCCTTTAGGCAGAGCTCCTGACCTAGGGGGGACCTAAGCCAGAGACCCAGGCAGGCCTGCACCAGTAATGTAATGGGCACGATGGTTCCTGTGGAACTTAACTTCCTCCCCCATGCAGACGTGCTGCCAGGGAGGTGTCTGTACAGAGATGTTTGGACAAGGCAGAGCTGCAGTCCAGAAAGTGCCCTTCAGGAGCAGGAGGTTCTTAGGACAGGGACATAAAGAGGGGTTTCTGAGGTGCAGAGCTGAGTGGTTGTGTACTAATGGGTTGTACAGTACCTGTATTGTTATTTAGGCTGTCATCATTAGGGTTCAGAGTTAACAGGGAGCAATGGAGCAACTCTCCCTCCTCTGAGCTTTCTTCCAAGCTGCCTGCTGCCCATCCTGCTGCTGCTGGCAGGGGACACTGGTGTTTTCACTGGAAGGTCTTCACACTGGGATGTCTTTGTGCCAGTTATGCCACAAGAACTCTGGTGGGGCAGGGCCAGTCTGCAGCTGGCAGGCAGGGTGAGGTGGGGGGAGAGGGAGCTTTGGGGGGTGATGGACCCGACTCACAGGTGGCTTTCAGAGGGAGACAGTGCCCCAGCCCTGCATGGGTTGCCACAGCCTGGCCTGGCTGTGCTGCTGGGCACCTCACAGGGCTTGCTCGGCACGGGGAGACCCAGGGTGTGCTGGGGGTGTCCCGACGGGGACGGGGTGCAGAGGCTGGGTCTGGCAGTACCCGGGGCTGGACTCCCATCCTGCCTCAGCTCCCCTCACCAGCTGTGCTCCAGACATGTTACTGTGGCCGCGGCTGGAGGAGCCGGGCCGAGGCTGTGTGGGCGGCCGGGGCCGTCAGCCCGTGCCTCCAGCGTGTGTGACACGCGTCCCGTGTCACCCGAGTGGGAGAGCGGGGAGCCAGCGCGCTGAAATATGAGCTGTGGGCTCGGCGCTGCAGCTGGAGCAGTCCCCCCTCTCCTGCTGTCGGGCCCCGCTCCCTCTCCGGGGCAGGTCGGCAGAGCCCTGCGGATCCCAGCGCCGGCTGTGTGCGGCCTGGCTGTGGGGCAGGACAGGCCCTGGCTGGCCAGGACGGGCCGTGGGGCAGGCCAGGCTGTTGGCTGGCCAGGACATCCATCCCCATGGCCGTGGGGCAGGACGGGCCCTGGCTGGGCAGGACGGGCCGTTGGCTGGCCAGGACATCCATCCCCATGGCCGTGGGGCAGGATGGGCCGTGGGGCAGGCCGGGCCCTGGCTGGCCAGGACATACATCCCCATGGCCATGGGGCAGGACAGGCCCTGGCTGGCCAGGACGTGCTTTGGGCCAGGCCGTTGGCAGGCCAGGCCCTGGCTGGCCAGGACATACATCCCCATGGCCGTGGGGCTCAGACCCGGGCAGCATGGGGTGCCTGGCTCTGGGGTGAGCCAGCAACCTTGCTGGGGGATTCTTCTTTGCAGCCTTTGCATCTCAGCTGCTCCTGAGCTGCTGGAAGGGTTGAAGGTCCCTTGCTCAGCATCCAGCCTGGTTCTGTGCCCCCGGCATGGGCACATCCCTGCTACACCCCCCCCTGTCTATTGCTCATCTCAGAACATCGTCTTGTTCACATCACAGCCCACACCAGCAGGCAGGGAGTTTCCCATGGCCAAGGCTCCCACAGAGGGCTCGTGGGTGCTGGTGTGGTCCCACTGACAAAGCAAAGGGGCTGCTGGTGCTGCTGTGGGGGAATTCTCCAGAAGCAGGATGCCAGCGCTGCAGCAAGGCGGCCAGACAGCTGCCAGGATGCCTGGAGCGTGATGCAGCCTGGGGTCAGCTCCTCAGCTGGGTTCCTAGGCATTTATTTCATGCTTGTGTGTGAGGAGGGAAGCCTCAGGGTGATGCTGTCTGTGTGACCCCACACGAGGTGGGGGTTCATGTGCACTGAATTCCATGTTGTGTGTGCGTGGGAGGGTGTGAGGTCGGGGTGCAGGGTGGTGGGAGCTCTGTGACAGGGTGCTCTGCCACTCAAACCTGCTTCCCCCTGCCCCAGCATCACCCAGCACATGGGGGCTGGATGGGTTGGCCAGTCAAAAGTCTGTGCTGGGGCTGCTCCTCCTGTGCTGCCATGCCCCACTGTGAGCAGCACCATGCCCTGCTCTCAAGAAAGCTCCTTCCCTGCTACGATCTGGGGGGATGGGGACACGGGCTGGAGCCTGTCCCCAGGATACTCCAAACCAGAAAAAAGGGGAGAAAAAAATAAGAGGAGTAAAGAAATACAAATGACCTTTCAGAGACTCTGGAGCCCCAAGCTCCAGAGGGAAGACATGGGAGCCCTGGGTCCCTGTGGTGGGGACCCTCAGCAGCTCTGGCTGCCACAAGGTGAAGTCCAAGGGCTCTGGTGTCCATGAGTACATGAAGCAGGGATGGGAATCCCAGCCCTGGGTGAGCAGTGGCAGGGCTGGATGCAGCTGTGCCCCAACAAGGGTAGCCAAATACTTCACTTGGGCACCCAGCTGGCCCATGGAGATGCAGGGATGCTCCCCAGCCCCAGGATGCTCTGCCCAAACCCAACGCTCTCACTTGGCAATGGGAACTGGGCACCTCCCACACTGATGGCACCTGCCTGTGCATGGACAGCCAGCCAGAGCAGTGCTTGTCTGAGGGGCACCCTGGGCCTGGTGCAGCCCCCCTCTGTGGTGAGACAGGGCTGTTGGCAGCTGGAGGGCCCCTGCTCCCCCCTGGCCATGCAGGGCTGGGTGGGGGGCACCGCAGCCGGCAGCGCGCTCCCCATGCTATTCTTAGGAAGGGTAAAGTTTATACAAGAAATTTAAGCTTTAAACCCAGGCACCATAAATAGTCTATTTTTCAAGGGCTCCAAGTCAGTTGTAGGCTCAGAGCCAGAGCCAAAATTTGGCAGCTGTCGTTGTTTAATGATTAATTAAAATGAGGTAACAAAACGAGACATATCTATTAACGAGGGTATTTGCAGCGTCAGGAGAGGATTCCAAATGGCTGAGTTTTTTTTTCCCCCTTTTCCCCCCCTCCCCTCTTTTAATCTTCAGACTTCTCCTTAGGAAAACAAGCTCTCCCTCCATCCGCAGTGGGGCTGGGTGGGAAGGGCTGTGCCGTGGCCCCTCGCCCTGGTAGCGGGAGGGGAGCAGCCCAGGCAGGGCTTTATCTTTATGGTTCTCTTCCTTTAAACAAAGCAAACCCTCTGCATCAAGATTTTTCCAGTTTGGAAATTTTATTAGATCTTTAAGTAAACTTCAATGGAGGGACCCTTGGCGGTGACAGAGGCAGGAGGGGGAAGGTTTGCACATTGCAATGCCTTTCCCTGGCTGGTGCCATGCACTGAGGGTTAAAGTGGGAGCAGAGGAGCCTTTTCCAGGCTCTATTTCACCTGTGCTGGGTGAACGGGGCCAAATCCATGTCCCCATGGGACAGCACGGGGGATTTCTGGGCACCCTGAGGACCTGTGAGCAGACAAGGTGACAAGGAGGATGGTGTGGATGGAGCCTGGGAGGTTTCTTCCCATCTGTTCCACTCTCAGCTCATCCCCTGACGCTGGATAGATTTTCCAGCTCAGAAAACCAAGGGGAGCAGGAAGCTGCCCTGGGTGGGAGGTGCCCATGGTCAGAGGAGAGTTAAAGTGCAGAGAGGTCCTGGGGCAGCTCTGGGGTGCACGAAACAGGTTCACCCACCCCGTGGCTCCAAAGACTGAGCCACATGGGAAAGCACCCAAGTATGAGGAAAAGGGAAAAACATCCCAAAATAGTTTAGTCTTGTTTTCTGCACTGAGACGCCCAGACAGGGTGGGAGTTCTGCTTGTGTCTGAGCTAAAAATTACAATAAATAGAGAAGTGGCCGCAAAGCCCCATGTTCTGGATGAGGAGGACACGTGCAGGCGCTGCCCATCGGGGTGGGGGGAGACGTGCTGCCCATGAAGGGCCAGAAAGAAAGGAGGAGGGGGATGGAGTTGAAGGAGCCCTGTGTCAGGGGGTGAACTGTCAGCTGCCTGCTGAAGCCTGTCTTCTCCCCAGGGCGTTTCACTGGACAGCAGGGAGCGATGAGGGGAGAAGCTTTGTGCCTGGGGATGCCTCCCAGCAGAGGGAGGGATGGTTCCCAGCAGAGATGGGGATGCCTCCCGGCAGCGTTGGGATGCCAGCATCCCTCTCCAGACACAGACCCCGCACCACTGAGCCCACCTAAGAGCAAAGGGGGGTCTCATCCTGCCCCTCTGACCCCAGGTCAGGATGCTCGGGGCTGTTCTGCTCCACAGGTGCTCCTCAAGCTGCTGGTGAAATCCTGGGAACACCCGAGCCTGGTCCTGGGAGAGGGTGGGACTGCGGTGCTGTGGGAGTGCCCAGCGCCTCTGGACGGGGCTGAGCCCGTAGCAGCAGCAAGTGCTGGGCAGGGGACAAGGGCTCAAGGGGCAGCTCTGGGGAGCAGGGCAGAAGGAGGGGCAGCAATGGGGCAGCCGGGCAGAGGCACAGGGAAGCACAAGGCAGGGCCCGACGGGGACAGGGACGCGGGGACAGCTGCGGGGCTGCCCCGGCATCGCCCCCCCTGCCTCCCCTCCCCTCCGGGCACCTCGGCCCGGCGGCGGCGCCTGCGGGAGCGCGGTGCCATCTAGGGCCGAGCCGGGGCTGCTGCAGCGCCCGGCCGGGGCTGCGCGGCTGCTGCTGCCGGGGGGCAGCGTCGGTGCGACCCCGGGCCCGGTGTAACCCCGCCCGGTGACAGCAGAGCACCCGACCGACCCGAGGGAAACTGAGGGAGCTGGGGGGCTTCAGCCTGGGGAAGAGGAGGCTGAGGGGAGACCTTACCACCCCTGCCCTGCCAGGAGGGTGCAGAGAGGTGGGCGATGGGCTCTTCAGCCAGGGGTCGGTGTCAGACCCCCCTCAGCTATGGAGCAGACCCCCCCAGGAAGCCCGAGCGGGCTGTGCACCCGCCCCAGCCCTTCTGGTCTGTGCTGTGGTCAATCTACGTGCCAGCCTGCTCTCCCAGGACACCCTGCCGATCGGGGGCAGTCCGGAGGGGCCCTGGGGGTCCGACCTGCGGCTCGAAGCCGGGTCAGCTCCGAGGTGAAGCCAGGCTGCTCGGGGCTGCCCCCAGCCCGGCGCTGGCCACCCCCGGGGGAGGCACTGCCCGGCCCCGCGGGGCCTCTCCTCCCCACATGCCGCGACGAGCCCGCGGCGGCTGCTCCGTGGGCGAAGCCGCCGGGCCCGCCCGTGCCCCGGCGCCGCATGGCCCGGCAGAGCGGCCGCGCGGGGCCAGCCCGGGCCCCGGCGCTGTGCTGCGGGCCCACCGCGGGCTCGGTGCCGCCGCCCCGGGACCGGGCGAGGCCGGGGGAGGCCCAGGGACGCCGGGGACGGAGGGCAGGGCCGGCGTTGCCAGGGCCGGCGTTGCCAGGGCCGGCGTTGCCAGGCGCCGTGGTTGCCAGGCGCCCCGCCCCTCGCGTGACGCCAAGCGAGCTACTTCCGATTGGGCAACTTCCGTCACGTGACCTCCTTACGGCTGCCGGGCCGAGCGCGACAGGGGCGCGTCGTCTCTCTCGGCTTCTCGCTTCTCACTGGTCCTCCCTCGTCACGTGGCGGAGAGGGAGGGGTGGGGTGAGTGTCAGGCGCTGCGCGCCGATTGGCTGCGTCGCCGCGCGTCGCGGGGAGAGGCGGCGGGGGGCGTGGCGCGTCGCGCGGATGTGGGCCGCGTCGCGGGCGCTGGGCCTGGCGCGCTGGCGGCGCGCGGCGGGCGCGGGCATGGCGTCGGGCGGCGCGCGGCGGCCCCGCGACGTCCCGCGGCACGTGTGGGCGCGCGAGCGGCGGCGCGGGGCGGGCGCGGGGCTGGCGGGGCCCAACACCGTCCACCTGCAGGTGGTGGCGGCCGGCGGCCGCGAGGCGGGGGCCGCGCTCTACGTCTTCTCCGAGTTCAACCGGTGAGTGCCGCGCCGCCTGCGCGCGGGGCACCCGCGAGCACCCCCACTCACCCCCTCGCCCCCCCCAGGTACCTCTTCAACTGCGGGGAGGGCACGCAGCGCGCCATGCAGGAGCACAAGTGAGCGGCGCCGCCTCAGGCCCCGGACCGGGTCCCCAGAACCCCGCCCCGCCCCACAGCCCCGGTCCTCAGCCCTCAGCTCGCTCCCCGGACCCCCACCCTGGGTCCCCAGACCCCCGCCCCGGCTCTCAGACCCCCGCCCAGCCCTCCAGCCCCGGTCCTCAGCCCCCTGCCCAGCCCCCCGCCCCGCTCCCCAGACCCCCGCCCCGGTCCTCAGCCCCCTGCCCAGCCCCCCGCCCCGCTCCCCAGACCCCCGCCCCGGGTCCCCAGACCCCCACCCACCCCACAGCCCCCGTCTTCAGCCCCCCGCCCGCGCCCCGGACCCCCACCCTGGGTCCCCAGACCCCTGCCCAGCCCCCCAGCCCCGGTCCTCAGTCCCCCGCCCTCGACCCCCGCCCCGGGTCCCCAGACCCCCGTCCTGCTCCCCAGCCCCGGTCCTCAGCCCCCCACCCCCAGTCCCCAGACCCTCGCCCCACCCCCCAGCCCTGGTCCTCAGCCCCCCAGACCCCCACTCTGGGTCCCCAGCCTCCCACCCTGGCTCTCAGCCCCCTGCCCCAGGTCCCCAGCCCCCCGTCCTGCTCCCCAGACCTCCAGACCTCCGCCCCGCTCCTCAGCCCCGGTCCCCTGCCCAGGACATCCGGACCCCCCGCCCCGAGTCCCGCATCCCCAGCCCCCCACCCCATGTCCCCAGCCCCCCGTCCTTCTCCCCAGCACCAGGGCCGCCCTGCTCCTCGCTGACCACTGACTGTCACCCCCACCCCGTCCCCCCCCTCCCCGCCCCGTCTCACTCCTCAGGCTGAAGATCTCCCACCTGGACAGCATCTTCCTCAGCCGGGTGGCCTGGGCCAACGTCGGGGGGCTGCCAGGTGAGGGGGGGTGTGGGGGGGATGCTGGGTGCCTGGGGACAGCCTGGCACTGGTCCCTGCCCTGAGGGCTGGTTGGGGCTGGAGGCAGTTGCTTCACCAGGGACAGGATGGGTGGTGTGGGGGGCTTGGAGGCCTGCAAGAGAGGAGAGGCCTGGCTGGGGCTCTGTGGCAGGGTGTGCAGTGGGAGAGGGGCTGCTGCCCCATCATGCATGGCTCTGCCTGCCTGGAATCTTCTGGAGTGAGGGCAGCGTGGGTGGCGTGTTGCCAGCATGGAGCTGTCTGTGAGTCAGGCTAATTGGAGGTCAGAGGGACCTGCAGTGGTTTCTGGTCCCACACCTGTCCTCAGAGGAGAGCATGAGTGTCCACTGACGTTCTGCAGACCTCCAAGGAAGGGGGAGGCTGGCACTCTGCTCAGGCAATGCACTCCAGAGTAGAGTAGCCAGGCTTGCAGATGCTCTGGTTCCTGGCAGGGGTAAGTGACTCAGAAGTGCCACAGAGCTGGGGTGAAACTGAATCTAGACCTGAGTTCAGCTCTGGTCCTCACAGAGAGACCCAGCGCTCCTGGGTGCTGAGAGGGGCCCCATGTCATCCTTTAATGGGGCTTCTCTGCTTTGCTCTAGGTATGATTCTCACATTGAAGGCTGTGGGGCTTCAGAGGTGTGTTTTCCTGGGGCCCCCAAAGCTGGTAAGTAGGGGAAGGGAACCCTCCAAGCGTTAAAGCCTGCCCTGGAGCTGGGGGAGCCAAGGCAGTGAATCATCTGCTGGGGGGGGTGCTGGTCTGAGTGTCAGCCCCGAGCTGCTGCTGGGGGGGCTGGCTCTAAAAGCCAGATCTCTCCAGCCACACGAGGGGGCATAGTGCTCCTGCTCCTCAGAACTGGCTTGTCAGCCAGTGTTCTGGGAAATCATTTTGTGGGGAAAGGGTGTCCTTCCTTTTCCCATCTGCCCCTTCCTCCTCCCCATTTTCCTTTGACAGCAGCTTGGTCTCTGACCTGCTCAGTGGGATCAGTGTCAGCCTGGGGCCGTGCCTGGGCTGGAAGTTCCCAGTCCTTGGCATTGTTGGGTTGCCCTGTGATACCTGCTGACGAAGCACCTTGATGGGGGAGGGCTGAGAAGGGGGGGTTCTTTATTTCCCTTTCTCTTTTTAAGTGGCTGCCTGCTGCGTTCTGGCTGTCTGTGTGCTGCCCAGTCTTGGTCTGACCAGGCCTTGAGCTGGCTGAAGGTGCCTGCAGCTCCTGGGAGGTGCTGGTGACAGCCCTGCCTGGGCACAGCCTCCTGACACACTGTCTCTCTTCCAGCAAAACTACCTGAAGGCCATTCGACTCTTCCCTGGGCCCCTAAAGAGGATGGATTTAGGTGTGTACATCAGGGTGTGCAGCTGCCACAAGCTTGTAACACCTCTGTTTTGGCTGTAGCCAAGGAGGCACTGAACAGGAGCAACTTCAGGCTGGATGCCTCAGGTTTAGATCCCCTCAGAGGAAGTTGTAGACGTTGGTTTGGGTCTGATGATTTGTTAAATCCATCACAGGAGCTGTCTGGGGTTAGAACAGCATTTCTAGCTCTGTTTTTGGGGGCTGCTGCCAGTCTGCCTGACTTGCACTTGGAGCCTTTGAGCGCTGTAAAGGCATTTTGCTCCCAGGGTCTCCATGGAACGTGCTTACTGAGGTACCATGGGCTGTTTCACGTGGGTGGTGGGCTTGTAAGAACTTTAATTGCTCATTGATCTTGGCTGTCAGGCAGAGGAAGGGAAGAGGGACGTTCAGCAGGTTCTGTTTACAGGTATGAAGAGAATGTTAAGGATGTCAAAGGGATATTCTCCTGACTCAGGTTGTTGGAAAGGACGGTCCTCTTGTCATGAACTAATTAATGCTGGTTTCTGATCTCCTTCCAGCTGTGCAGCTGCACACAGAGCCTGAGTATAAGGATGAGACCATGACAGTCTACCAGATCCCTCTTGCAGGTGAGTGTGGGGTGCTGCAGCCAGCAAGGAGCAGTGCTGGGAGGGTAACCAGGCTCAGGGGGGTGGCTCTTTGCAGGTCTGACTAAGGGGAGGTTCACTCAGCTGCATGCTGAGTGTTCAAAGGAATGGGATGTGCTGAGTCAGGGCCCTGGTTCCTGTCTGGGTGTGTAGAATGAGCCAGCTGAGTCTCCTTCCTCCTGGCAACTGCTGTCCTTAGAGTGCAGGCACAGACTTGACAGGGCTCAGCAGTTTTCAGGGACTCTAAAGGACTCTGCTGATGGATGGCTCCTGAAATAAGAGGGTGCAAGTCAGACTGGGGGTGTGGGAAGAGCTCTGGATTCTGGTGTAGTTGAAATAGGACATGGAAGAGGGAATGCTGCTTATGCTTTTCTAACCTGAGTGATTGCTGTCTGCTTCTGTTGGATTTGGGACAGGAAAGTCACTGGCTGCTGAAAATACCTTACCTCAGAGTCCTGGAGCATCAGCACAAGGTGGAAGTAGCCCTAAGCAGGACACAGGGCCTGGATCCCCCAGAGCTGCACAGCAAGGCTTGGAGGAGGGCAAGGAGAAAGCAAGCTCCAAGGGAAGAGGTGAAAGAGATGGAATTGCCCTTTGAGCTTCCCTGGAAGGACATGGATTTGTCCTCTGGGCTGTTGGCTCTCTGGAGGTGACGTGGACACGATTCCTGCTCAGGGTCTGGTGATACCTGGAGTAGTTTGCCCCAGGCTGGAGTGGGTGCTCCAGCATTTGTAACTGAACTATGAGTGGGTGTTGGGGGGATTATTTCCCAGCCTTGGGGTTTATTTTAATGCCATGGAGCTGAAACTGCAGGCTCTCTGGTCTTAGATGCTTGTGATGTTTTGCTGCTGGGCTCGAAACTGGCTGGGTGCTGTTCCTGCAGATGCCTCAGCACAGGGCTGTGTTTGAGCTGAAAGAGGGGTGATCCAGAGTCGGTCTGTTCTCTTCCACAGGTGATGAGCAGAAGTGTGCAGGCAGGCATGCTGATCTGGTGATGGCTTTCCTTTGTAAAGTAAGCTTGGACACAAATCCCTGACCCAGGGTAGGACACAAACCAGAGCAGAGCTCTGCAGTGAGCATCCAGTCCCACTGCCCAGCCAGCTCTGGGCTGAGCAAAGCTTCAAGCATGGGCATTGTCATTGTCCCAGCATGTCACCTCTGAGAGGCTCTGGGGTCTGAGCACCCCTCAGTGAAGACATGCTGCTTAATGTCATCAGGACCCTTCATCTGGCTCAGTGGGTTTCATCAGACCATTTCCAAGCAGGGCTTTGGGGAGATTTTGTGGTTCTACATTTGAAAGGTCAGAGCAGCTGTAGCAGGAGGGAGAACGTGTAAAAATGAAGAGATGCTTTTTTAGAAGCAGCCAGTTAAGAGTGTGTGTATTTATAACAGATTCTTGTGGTAAGGAGCTCTGTCCTGCTTGCTGGGCTAAAGAGGGGAGCAAGAAGCAGCAGTGTGATCTGGGGAACCAGAAGGTCTGATGGAAGCTTTTCTGGGGGCAAACTGGATGAGTGGCTGTGGAACTGGGAGGGAAAGAGAGTTAAAAATCCTTTGTCTTACGGGGAAAAACTTGGAAGTTTGTGGGTCTTGTTTCTGGCCCTCTGTGGCTGATAAATCTGCTTGTTCTAACTTTCTCCAGATCCACCCAAAGAAGGGGAAGTTCCTGGCAGTGAAAGCACAGGAGATGGGCCTGCCAGTGTGAGTGAGAGACCCCAGCCTGGGGGTGGGCCACGCCAGGCTGATAGGGGCCAGCTCAGTGTCTCTGTGGCCTTGTTTTCAGGGGAACCCCAGCGATTCTTCCCATAATTACAGCTCTCAAAAACGGAGAAAGCATCACCTTTGAAGGCAGAGAGGTGAGCTGGAGCTGCTTTTTGCTGTGGCTCTGTCATCCACCCTTCCAGGCTCCCGGGGTGACAGTCCTTGTGTGGGGTGTCTTGCCCTCCAGCAGGCCTTGGGGTGTGTTTAACACCCTGTGCTTGAGGCAGGGGTGGATGCTGGTTGTCTGCCTGGTTCCTCTCACCCCTGCTAAGGGGTTGGTGTGGCTCCTGCTCTTTCTGAGCTCTGAGTGGCTGCTTTGGTTGGTCACTGGTCCCTGTGCCAGCCCCACTGGATGTCAGTGCTGCAGGCCTGGGGCTGGTGCAGGGGTATGATTTGGGAAGTGTGCTCTGGCATGAGCTCCTTCTGAGTGCAGCTGGCTGCAGGTTGGATGAGGTAGTGGAGCCAGTCCCTGCCTGGTTTGAATGCCATGCAGCTCTCACTCCTTCCTGGCTCGGTTTGCACCTCTTAGACCAAAAGCAGCTCAGTGGCTCCTCCCTGTGCAGCCTTGAGCTCTCAAACACTGGTCTGCAGGGGGAGGCAGAGCCAGCCATGTCCCAGACAGTCGTGAGTGAAGATCCCAGCTTGGGGTGTAGGACTGGTGTTACTTTGAGTCATAAGGAGTTCATAGAGCATTTTTTTTTCTCATCAAGCTTTTCCTGCCATCTGACTCTGCTGTGGGAATCTAGAGGCTGCTAGAATTCCCTTCCCTGTGGTTTGCTCCCAGTCCAGGGTTTGGGATGGGTTGTCAGGCAGCAAAACATGTAATGGGGGCAGAAGGGGCATGAGAACTGCACTGGCTGGGGTTGCTGAGCATTGGGAGAGCCTGTTGGAGCTGCCTGCTGGGGCTGGGAGACAGAGCAGCTCTTGAGTCACACACAGTGACGTGAGACAGGCTGTGTGCATGGCCTGGTTGTAGTGTGATCTTGGTGTGTCTGCCTGCAGCTCCTTCCTGAAGAGCTCTGCACCCCTACGGACCCTGGGCCAGTGTTCATTGTGCTGGAGTGTCCTCACCAGGGCTTCCTGGATGCTGTCTGTGGAAACGAGACCTTCCGGAGGTAGCGGGGCTGGGACCCCTGGGGGTCTGGGGGGACCCCTCTGCCTGCCCGAGCTCTGCCAGAGACAGGGCCTTCTGCTTTAGATGGGTCTGTTCCTCTGGCTGATGCCTGAGCTGTCTGGCTGTTGAGACAGAGATGCAAGGAGGGGCAGTGGGTGGGTTTGAAGCCCTTCGGGAAAGGCTGGCACCCACGGGGCTCTGTAGCTGACAGCCCAGTGTCCCTCGGGCTTGGGAGAAGGAAGCGCTCTGGTGCCTTGCTGGGGAGGGAGGGATGGAGGGATGATGCTTCCCTGTGTGGTGGAAGCCTAGACTGCATGCACTGTCTCTGTAGGGCTTGTGCAGTAGCATGTTAGGCTTCTGGAAGGCTCTGCCCTGGTGGGGAGGGTGGAGGTCTCAGCCAGTGTTGGGCTGGAGCCTTGTGCCTGCAGTGATGTGGAGCCTTGAGCTGCTGTGCTGTGCCCTGCATCAGGGGATCCCTGCCTCTGTCACGATGGGAGAGGGGGAGGGCATGCCAAGGAGACAGAGGCCTGGAGCTCTGGTGTTCTTGTATTTAACATGCTGTAGGTACCAGGAAGGACTCCCTGAGAACCAGGTGGCCTTGGTTGTTCACATGACTCCAGAGTCAGTGCTACGGGACAGCCGCTACCAGCAGTGGATGGAGAGGTACTGGTCTGCTGATGGCCTGGTTTCGTGTCAGTGCTGGGCAGTGGGATGTTCTTAGGGTGCACGTGCTCTTCCAAGAGTAGAAATGTCTGCTGGGGGTCAGCAGGGCTCTGATGATACCGTGGCTCATGGCTCACATGCACGTACGTGCTCGACGAATGTGGGGCTGAAGCTTTGAGTGTGTGTTGTCTTGTTACAGGTTTGGCCCTGGGACTCAGCACCTGGTGCTCAATGAGAACTCCTCTGCAGTGCACAACCCACGCAGCTACAAGATCCAAACCCAGCTCAACCTCATCCACCCAGAGATCTTCCCTCTGCTTACCACCTACCAGAGCAAGGTAGGCCAGGCCCTGTTTGCCTGTGTACCTTACACCCCCGAGCAAAGCCTGTGCTTCACATCACTCTCCTCCCTGTAGGAAGAAGCAGCTGTGTGTAGCGTGCCCATTGTGCGGGGGGAGTGCCTCTTGAAGTACCACTTCAGGCCCAAGCAGGAGTGGCAGAGGTCAGTGTCTCTGTCTCAGGGTTGTCCTGGTTTGGGCTGGGATGGGGTCGATGGATGGAGCACTGGGTGGACAAGGAATCGGTTGTGTGGCCACACTCCAAGTTGTGGACAATGGCTCAGTGTCCAAATGTGATGAGTGGGGTTCCTCAGAGGTGGATGGAGCCCAGTCCTGAGGAGAAGGACTTGTTGATTGGTACAGAGCTCAGCCTGACCCAGCAATGTGCACTGGCAGCCCAGAAAGCCACCCATGTCCTGGGCTGCATCCCCCCCAAAATGGAATTGAAAGGAGCATTTGCCTCTCTGTTTAAGGCTGCTTTGGCTCTGCAAAGCACTGTCTCTTTTGGTCCCCACCCTGCCCCATCCTGCCAAGTGGCCTGTTCTTTCAGAGATGCTGTGACTGTCTGTGACCATGATGCGTCTGTAAGTGAAGCCTTGGACCTTCCTGACTTCCAGACTCGTGTGAGGGAGTGCAAAGAGAGCCTGCCAGCTGTCCCAGGTGAGGGGCAGCAACTCCCCTTGAGTCGGTGTCATGGGAGGTGGGAGCTCCTGGTGACCCCTCTGCTTTAGAGCCTGGGCAGAGCTGTGAACATGCGGTTTTCCTGCTCTCTGGGGGGTGTTTTAAGTCCTCCTGGAGCTGTGCAGAGGACAGGCTTTGTGCAGAGGACAGGCTTTCCTGGAAACTCAGCTTGTTTCGGTTGGAGTTGTGCAGTCTTGTGCTTGTGTTTGGGGATTGAGAGTGCTGTTGGGGGCAGTTAGAGGCAGGGCACTGCTGTGTGCTGGTGTCATGGCACAACAGCACCACTCACTGCCTGGATCCTGAGCCCAGGGTCAGTCTGGGCACCATGGAACCAGCAGCAGGTCCCTCTTGGCCTGCCAGCTCTGTCATGAGCTGTGAGCAGAGTCCTTGTTGGCCTGCCTGTGGCTGTAGAGGTGTGTGTTACATGTTTCCTTGGTGGTGCTCACTCTGTCTTCTGTCTTTCCTTGGAGATTTTGCTCCTGTGGGAAAGCCAGAGGCTGAGGGGGCAAAGTGAACGTGCTGGGCATGTGGGCTCCAGAGCTGCTGTGCTCTTGAGCTAAATGGTGCCTAATGGGGCAGTATGTGGGTGACTTCCTTACAAATCCCCCTTCTCTGTTCTCTCCAGGAAATGCCAGCCCTTACCCTGAGATTGTGTTCCTGGGAACTGGCTCTGCCATCCCCATGAAGATCCGAAATGTCAGTTCCACCCTGGTGAACATCAGGTAAATCCCAGTGTCCTGCTGGGTGCCTGGGGAGGGGCTGGGTGCCTGGGGAGGGGCTGGGTGCCTGGGGAGGGGCTGGGTGCCTGGGGAGGGGCTGGCTGCCTGGGCAGGGTGCTGCCCAAGGGCAGTTTGGGCCAGTACATTGATGACACAGGGAAGGTGCCCTTATTGTGGAGTCCCCTGGATTTTGGTTCTGGGCACCTGTCCCTCTGTAGCTGGGGAAGGCTTGAGAGCCACTGGTGGAGCCAGGTGTGCTATGTCCTCATTCACTCTGCCACCTGCCCCAAGGGGCACAAGATCAGCAGGAGCTGGGCAGTCAGAACAGGCTTTCTAAAGCTCAGCTTAGGCCATGAGTAGCATTTAGAGGCAGCACTGAGATCTCTCTGTGCCCTGACCCCAAGGATCCCCCTGATCAGAGCTCCTGCAGTGGCTGCTGAGTGTGTCTGTCCCTTCTCTTGCCAGCTCTACCCGCTCCCTGCTCCTGGACTGTGGAGAAGGAACCTTTGGGCAGCTCTGTCGCCACTATGGGCAGCAAGTTGACCAAGTGCTGTGTAACATCGTGGCTGTGTTCGTGTCTCACATGCACACCGACCATCACTCGGTGGGTTGGGGGTGTTGGGAGGGGAAGGGGCTCTCTGCAGGGGTGCTCTGCTCTTTGGGGCTCAGATTTAGCTGCAGGGGATGGATTGGGGCTGCCCTGCTCTTAGGGCTGCAGCTGCCCCCTTCATTCCCCAGGCACTGCTGAGCCTGTGTTTCTAATCCCTGGGGATCTGCAGGGCTCAGCCAGAGCTGCAGGGTTTTGCCTGTGTCCTGCACAGCTGCTGTCAGAGCTGAGCAGGGCAGTGTCACAGGAGGGATGCTGCTCTGCTCTGGGCTGGATGAGGCTGCTCAGGGCAGGCTGCTGCTGCTCTGCAGGGACCAGCCCAGCCCTGAGATGCTGGGTAGAAGCTTCCTGCTCTGCACCCTTCTACTGGGAGCAGGCACAGCAGCAGTGGGAAGGGCTGAGGGGCTAGTGTGTGGCTGCTGGCCACCAGCATCAGGCATAAGCTGTGGTGGTGTCAGCAGCTCAGCCAGTTGCTGTTACTAGAACCCCAGTCATCCATGTATTTCTGACCAGAGGCTTTCCAGAAGCTGCAGCTTGCTGGGCTGTGGTGGCACAGTTGCCACTTGCACCCCAGCTGTTTCTGCCCACACCTTACTCCTTGTTTATTCCCTTTGTAGGGCTTGTTGAACATCCTCATGGAGAGGAGGAAAGCTTTTGTAAGTAGGAGCCTTATTTTGCTGCTCCAGAACGTGCCCTGGAGTGAGGGGAGAGAGTGGTGGAAAACCACCAGTACTTCCCTGGTGATTCTGCTCTGGTTTGGTGTGTACCTGGTTTCAACCTCCACCCCCTTTGCTTTTCCAGGCAGCCCTTGGTCAGGCTTTCAGCCCTCTGTTCCTGATTGCACCTGAACAGATCATGCCTTGGCTACATGAGTACCACAACCACTGTGAAGAGATTCTGGGGGACATCAAGTGAGTGTCTGTAGCATGTGAAGGGTCCCTCCAGTGTCCTTATTTGGGCAAACCCCTGTCACCCATTCCCTCCACCCCTTAGTTAAGGTGGCTCTGACTCCCTCCACCCTGCAGAATTAAGGTGTGCAGTTTGCAGAGGGGAGGATGGGGTTTGTTGCTCAGTTGTGGTGCTTCATGAAGGCTTGTGTGCAGGGAACAAGTGGGCAAGGGGACAAAGCTGCTCAGAGGAGGGAGTATTTGAGAGTGGGGAAGAGGCTGGATGAGTTACTGGGGGTGCTGGGTAGTGGAAGCAGGGGGGGAAAGCAGAGGGGTGTGCAAAGAGGCCTTGTCTGTAAGAGGCTGAACTGGGGAGAAACAGGAGGCTTAAAAGTAAGATCAGGTTTGACTTTGTTCCTGCCCTCAGTTCTCTCTTCTCCCCTCCCTCACAGAATGATTGCTTCCCAGTCTCTAGTGACAGGCTGTGAGAACATCAAACCCAAAGCCAAGTGGTCTGTGAGCTCTCTGCTGGAGAGCTACGACTTGGCTGAGGTAAGCTCACCAGCTGGTGGGGGTCGCTTGTTCTGGGGGGCAGGAGGTGTCCTTGGGGGCCTGGCACTGGTGTCCTTGGGGGCCTGGCACTGGTGTCCTTGGGGGCCTGGCACTGGTGTCCTTGTTCAGTTTCAGACTTGTGAAGTCCAGCACTGTAAAAATGCTTTTGCCTGCTCGATGGTCCACAAGTCTGGGTGGAAGGTGGTGTACTCTGGTGACACGATGCCCTGCACAGCCTTAGTGAAAATGGGTAGGTGACACAGACCCTCTGCCTGCACAGCCTCTCTGAGGGAGGTTTGAAACTGTTGGTGCCTGCAGTGGGCACCCCCAAACCCTTGGCCCTGTGGCTGCAGCTAAGGGGGGGAGATGAGAGTTTACAAAGTGCCTGAACTGGGCTGTAATCAGCTGAGAGATGGGTGTTTGTTTACACAGGGAAGAATGCCACTCTGCTGATCCATGAGGCAACGCTGGAAGATGGCATGGAGAAGGAAGCAATAGAGAAGACACACAGGTGGGGTGTGTTCCACTGTCTGTCACTGTTAGGAGGGTGGAGATGTGCAGCTTGGTTCTGTCCTGGGAGCTGGTGATGAAAGACCCAAGTCCTGTAGATGGTCCTGGTGTGTGTCAAGCTCCTCAGCACTAAAAATGGTGTGGAGCTCATCCCAGCAGCTCTGTGACTCTCAGCCCTTCTGAGTGCCCCCAAAGAGAGGTGGGGGAAGCTTCTGGAGTGGGCAGCAATAATTCTACAAATAGACTAGCCCAAAGGAAAGGCCCTCTGATTACATTCCAGGACAGAGTTCAGGAGGTAGAAGAGTTGTCACAGCCCCCCCAGCCCCTCCCCTAGCTAAGGCTTCAGGCAGTGATGCTGAGTGCTGCCCCCAGGGAAAGTGGGGAGACCTGAGAACAGCTTCTCAGAGAGCTGGACTCACTGGCACCCCTGGGAGCAGTATCCAAGCCCATGTCCCCAGTTTCTGGAGCTCTTAGCTGTAGAGCTCCAGGGAACTGGAGCTTCTTTCCTGTGCTCAGAGTCATTTGGAAGTCAGCCTTGCCATGGGTGCAGGGTGCCAGAGGCTGTGGTGCCTGGGGGTGCCTGCAGAGAGCCGGGACCCCTGGTGCCCAGCACATGTTAGGTGGCATCTCACTCGGGCTGCTGGTGTGATGTGAAGCAGCCTGTCCTGCCCCTCGGAGGGGCACTGCTCTCCAGCCCCTGTGTGACCAGGCTTCCTTCTGCAGCACAACCTCCCAGGCCATCCAGACGGGCATGAAGATGAACGCTGAGTTCATCATGCTCAACCACTTCAGCCAGCGCTACGCCAAGATCCCGCTCTTCAGCCAGGACTGCAGCCAGAGGGTGGGCATCGCCTTCGATCACATGAGGGTGAGTTGGGACCTTCCAGCCGGGCTGGGGACAGGGCTCAGGGTTTCTCTGGCATGCCTGCTCCTGGATCTCACTTCTCTGCTTGCAGCATTCTGTCGATACACCATTGAGGGGCTCTGGAATGGCTCCTTCAGCTGCTGGCCACAGGCATCGCCAGCGTGGGGGAGAAGGGGTGGCATAGTGAGATGGGTGCTGGTGGCTCTTGACAGCAGGAGCCTGCTCGTAACGTGCTGGGTGCCTGCTTCCCATTGCTGTTCTGAGCACGCTCCTCCCACCTGAAATCCTGATTCTGCTTCCATCCCTGCTGTGTGTGGCCTTTCATGGCTTTGTGTGGGAGACATCCAGGAGCCAGAAGCTGCTGGCAGAGCAGTGAGAACAGCTCACCAGTGTCCACAGCATTTCTTGTGAAGAGAAATAACCTGGCCCCTGGGGGCTGTGGACTGAGTGGTGCAGGGCTGAAGAGACCTGACCCCCCTGAGGGTTTTCAGCTTGACCCCCCTGAGGGTTTTCAGCTTGACCCCCCTGAGGGTTTTCAGCTTGACCCCCCTGAGGGTTTTCAGCTTGACCCCCCTGAGGGTTTTCAGCTTGACCCCCCTGAGGGTTTTCAGCTGCATCAGAAGTGTCAGCTGCTGCTTCCAATACAGCTGAAGACTGTCAGTAGGTGAGGGCTCTGCGTGCTCCACAGAGCCTGAGGCAGGGCCTTGCTGTCCCAGCAGTTCTCATGCAGGTGCTCCCATGCTGGTTGTGTTTCAGGTCCGTCTGGGTGACTTTCTGACCATCCCCAAGCTGATGCCAGCCCTGAAGGCTTTGTTTGCAGATGACATAGTGGAGATGGAGGAGCGGAAGGAGCGGCGGGAGCTGCGGCTCCTGAAGGAGACAGTCATCGCCTTGGACAGGCTGGCTGAGGGGGAGAACAAGGAGACCCCACAGCAGAAACGGAAACCAGCCAAGAGCCATCGGGAGCTGCCCAACAAGAAGCTGAAAACAGTAAACTGAAGGGAAGGCAGCTGAGAATGCTCTGTTCTGTGCAAGGTGCCTTGCTCTCTGCAGGCCTTGGGCATGTGCAGCGCTGTGGCACCATGGAGAGAGGGGCTGGCCTCTGTCCAGGCTGGCTTGGTCACCAGAGGCTCTCCATGGGCTGAAGCTACCAAGCACACTGTTACAGTGCCAGTGCCTGCCTGCGCCGTGGCTGTTCTGGGTCTCACTGCTCCACGTGGCATTCTCTTTCTCGGCCACAAGCTCTTCCTGAGCTGTGTCAGGTTCGGTTTGATGCTAAAAGCGATTGGGAGTGTAACAGCAGCAACTGTGACTTCTGCAGGAGCTCAGGGGTGAGGGGCCTTGGGTTCACCTGAGTGAGGTGGGCAGGTCTCTCTGGCTGTGAGGAATGTTAACTGGTGGCAGAACCCAGCTCCCAGGAGGAAATCCTACAATAAAATGGGACCTGATTAATTTTTAGGTGAATTCAGGGCTGTGAATGCTGCTCTGTTCCCATTTTGGTTTGTTTTCCTCAGCAGCTTTTAAGATCCATTTCCCAGGACCTTTGTTTAGACCCCGAATAAGCCCCTGGCTGTTGGGAGCCTGTGTTGTGCTGAGGTGGCTGAGTGAGGGGAAACGAGCACCCAGAGTGGGACCTCTGCTGGCTGCTTCTGGACCACAGCCTTGGTGTGAGGACCAGGACCTGATGCTGGAGCCTTGTACCTGTTCTGGTTGGGTTTCCTGTAGCAAACACCAACCTGCCTCTTCTGTCCTGCAGCCTGAGCTGCACTTCTGCCTGTTCAAGCTGCTGTGGCTTCTGAAGGGCTCTAGAGCAGAGAGCTGAGCCTTGAGCAGAGCCGGGTCCTGGGTGCAGGGGCCAGGGCAGCTGGCAGAGCTGAGGGCAGGGCTGCAGCTGCCAGCAGGAGCCTTTTCCAGGCAGCAGCTGTGTGTTTGCAGGAGGGAGGGAGAGCGTTGGCCTGTTCCCTGCCGGGTTTGGTTTTCAGATGGCTCTCGAAGGGGCTGGGCCCCGGGTGCTGCTCAGCCAACGGTCCCAGGGTCTAGGAAAGATCCCAGACTGCGGCTTGACGTGGCAGGAGGTGAAGACAGGCGCTGGCTCGTACGTGGCTGGGGTGGTGCTGCTTCTCTGAAGAGGTACCTGGGCGCCCCAGCAGGGCCAGGGCCGGGACTGGGCCTGTGGAAGGGAGGTGGGTGCCCCGGGGGGGCAGGGACAGATGGGTTGGTGGGACAGCAGCGTGAGAGGAGCCAGCAGCTCGGGCAGCCACCACCTGGCTGCTCCGGGCCCGGCCCAAGGAAGAGCCGGGCTGGGGCAGCGGCATCACGGGGCCGGGCTGGGTGCCAGGTTCCGGCGCTGGGTGCCGGGTGCCGGCGCTGGGTGCCAGGTTCCGGGGCTGGGTGCTGGATGCCTTGGCTGGGTGCTGGATGCCTTGGCTGGGTGCTGGATGCCTTGGCTGGGTGCCGGGGCTGGGTGCCGGGCTGGGTGCCGGGTGCCGGGGCTGGGTGCCGGGCTGGGTGCTGTGCCAGCGCTGGGTGCCGCCCCGGCCGTGCCCAGGAGGCGGCTCCTCGGCGTCCCGCTCCTGCCCCGGGCTCATCCCCCGGGCAACGGCGGCTCCTCCCCGCAAACAGCCGTCGAGCGATGGAGCCGGCGGCGGAGCCCGGGGCCGTGCGGCTGGCGCGGTGCGCGGCGCGGGCGCTGGGGGTGCCGGCCGAGCGCTGTGCGGGCGGCGGGGCGGCGGCGCTGGGGCCCTTCCTGCGCGGCGCGGCGGGCCCGGCGCTGCTGGCCTGGCGCGGCCCCGCGGGGGAGCTGGCGCTGGGGCCGCCGCCGCCGCCCGCCGCCGCCCGCCCCAAGGCGCTCTTCTTCCTCCGGCCGCCCGGCGCCGGCCCCGGGCAGCTGCTGTGCGGGGACCTGCCCGCCGATGCCCTGCGGCACTTCGCCGCCCTCGTGGAGGAGGTAAGGCCGGGGCAGCCGCGGGCCGGGGCCGGGGGCGAGGTGCCCGCCCCGCCGCCAGCCCCCGCTCCCGCCTGGCGCTCACGGCGCCTGGTGGCCCCGGCGGTCCCTGGAGCCCCGCAACCCCTCGGTGCCCGGGGGGACCGGCCCAGGGTGCAGCCCCGCGGAGCGGCCGGTGCTGCGGGGTCCCGGGGGTCTCCTGGCCGTGTCTGCTCACCAGGGCACCCGGGGGTCTCCTGGCCGTGTCCCTGCTCGGCAGGGCACCCGGGGGTCTCCTGGCCGTGTCCCTGCTCGGCAGGGCACCCGGGGCCGGTGCCAGCGCCGTGCCAGGAGCTCTGCGTTTCTGCAGGGTTGGAGCCCCCCAGCCCCCCCAGCCAGCGCCCCGGCACCGCCCCGTGTTTCCCGGTGTCGGGACAGCTGCCCGCGGTCCGTGCCGGGGTGATGCTTCCCCAAAGGGGCTTCCCAGGCTCGAGGGCTCTCCTCTCGCTGTGCTGGTGGCCCGCTCCAGGCAGCGCTGTCCTCTGGTCCTGCCGGCCTGGGGGAGCCGCGGGGTGAGGCTGCCGTGGGGGGGCAGAGGAGACACTTGATCTGAGGCGCTCTGCTGGTACCCTCGGTGTGAGATGCTGGCCAACAGATGGGGTTCCCATGAGGGGGCTGCCAGGGCTCGGTGTGGGGGGGTAACGTGTAACAGACCCGGGCTGCCAGCCTGGGTCACCTGCTGTGGTGGGGTAAGGTGACACGGCCCCAGCCTGCTCCAGTTCCGAGCTGTTCGCTGAGCCTGAGGCCTCGGTGAGCCCTCCCAAGGGGTGGTTTGGGTGTCGTGGCCCCATCACAAGCGGTGGCCGGGGGCACCTGAGGGGCACTGTGAACACCCTCTGCTGCAGAGGCATTCTGGGGTAGGAATGTCTGAGCAGATCCTGACAGAGCCTGGTTTCTGGCTGCCTTCAGCAGCTGGATCTGTGCATCCCGACTGCCTGTTTGCAGGCTTCCCCCCCCCAGGCAGGTGCCTGGCACCTTCCCCCCCCCCCCCCCCCCCCAGGCAGATGCTCTGAGGGGAGTGGATCGAGCCTGTCTTTGGTCCCACTTTCCTTCCAAACTTCACTCTGAGGAAAAGAAGGGTGGTGCTGTGTGGGGAGGACAGCAAGTGTCTGTGTCAGGCTCTCTGTGGGTTGTCTGGGTCGTGGGGACAGGCACACCAAACCCCTGTCTTCATCCAGGGTGGATGCAGGTAAGTGAGCTGCAGGTCGCAGCTGGGGTACCCTCCTCTGCTCCTCACACCCAGGCTCCTGTGATGGCTGGAGGGAGCACACCTCCCCTCCAGAGCTGGGGTCAGTGTTTTAACAGCCAGGAAGGAAATGAGCAGCAGTCGTAAGTCTGATGACAACACTGGTGGCACTGGGAGCCCCCAGCATTTAAGTAACAGGATAATCTGGCTCGTAGTGTAGTTACAGCTGTTGCAGGTGAGCTCAGCAGCATGTCCCCCAGTTTCCTGGGGCTGTGCTCCCCCTTCCCACAGCTCCCTAAGCACCCAGGCTGCTGATGCTGCTCTTCTTGGGTGGACAGGTTGTGGTTACAGTGTCTCCAGCATCCAGGGACAGCTCAGTGTGGTGCTGGGCTGCTTCAATCCTCCTCAGTTTCGTGCCCAGTTGGAGCTGTTGTTAAACCTCTTGGTATCCAGCCAGCTCCCTTCTCTTCAGCCCTGGGAAAAGGAGCTCGCAGCAGCCTCCCTGTGCCTGGCAACACCACGGGCTGTTGTCTGTCTCCAGGGACAGCCCAGCTTGGTCAGGTGGTTCCAGTGGCTGGTCCCTGAGCAGAGCCAACCCGCTGTAGGTCACAGGCACTGCTGCTCTCAGGGCTCAAGCCCGAAGCAGCTGGAGCCCAGGCCAGTGCTGGCCCCCCCGTGTCAGGTCAGCACAGACCCTGGGGGCTTCGGCTTGTCATGGCAGGAGTCGAAGTGGCTGTGCTCAGTCGTGCAGTGCAGGTGGGACCCTCACCAGGAGATCCCAGGAGAGCTTCCCTTTCAGAGCGCTGGGTGTTGCTGTCAAGGGGCAGCTTGGGCTTCAGCCCAGCCCTCCTGGGCTTGAAAGGCTTCCAGAGCCCCGCCTGTGGCACTGAAACGGGGAGCAAGCAGCAGGAGGGGCTGTGTGAGTGTGGGGACCAGGAGCTCTTCCCAGCTGTGGGTTCAGGAGGCTGGGAGAGCCTGAGGATGGGGCTGCTCGTGTTGCCTGCTGGTTTCCTCCCTTCTCAGCTGGTTGGACTCAGGGGAGGGGGTGTACTAGGGTACAAAGTGGGCTTGTGGAGAGGCCAGTTCACCCTCTTCTGCTGTGTTTCACACAGGCAGGGAACAGCTGGGGACAGCAGCGTGTGTGGGTCTCCAGACCCAGCTGGGCAGGGACCTCAGGGCCTGGTGTCCTGGCTGGCTCCTGCAGCATCTCTTCCTCTGCCGTTTCCCCTGACTGCTGTAGGTGATCGTGCCCATCCTGACGAACCAGAAGAACCACCAGGGCTGGCCACAGGTGGTGTCACAAGACCTCACCCGCCACGTCCACAGCCTCCAGAGCACCGTGTGCAGGGTCCTCGGCCAAGTCAAGGGCAAGACCCTGCTGCCCCTTCCCCCTGGCTCCCAGGGGATCCAGGATCTTGATGTGGGGAATGAGAAATTGTGAGTTCCACCCCTTGTTCTCCACTGGTCTTTCTCCAGCTCAGGCATGTGTCGTGTCTTCTGGGCACCTTTCCCCCAGTGATGGTGATCCTTGCTGTGCTGCTCCCCCAGGCTGCTGGGCTGGGTGCCTGTCCCCCTGCCTGCTCCCACCTACCTGCTCCATCTCTGGGGCCTGTGTGAGGAGAAAGCACAGAGGTATCTGGGCACCTGGAGAAGCAACTGCTTGGCTCACCGAGGGAAAGCCAAAGCCTGGGGGCAAACCCTCTCCTGTTCTCCTGATGCTGATGGCAGGGAAGGCAGGATCCTGTCTCCTATCTCCTGCCTAGCAGAGTGCTCTCCCAAACGGCACTGATGGGGGGGTACAGGGCTCTCCTGTCAGGGATTCTGCTGCCTGCCTGGTCAGGGTGATTCCACCTCCTTTAGAACCAGATGTGTCATGCAAAGGGACAGTAAAACCCACCTGCAGCTTCCTGACCATTTTTGGTCCTGTAGAAAGATTGGGAACCTGTTGCATCTGTGCTAGGGAAGGAGAGTGGCTTCCCAGACATCACTGCATCTCCTGTCCCCTCAGGAGATGAGTGGGGGCATTCATTCCATTCTGCTGCACTCACAGATCGATCTCAGCAGCTGTCAGCATCTGGAAGTTCACTTACTGTCCCCAAAGGACAATCCCCAGGAAAGCCACCCCCCTGCCCCTAATTTTCTGGCTCTCAGTAAATCAGAAGGTTGGAAAAGGTCCTTGAGATCATTGAGTCCAACCATTGCCCCATCCCTGCCAGGTCCAACCATGAAACCCTGTTCCTGAGCACCACATCTGCACGTCTTCTGCACCCCTCCAGGGACTCCACAGCTGCCCTGGGCACCGAATGGCTGTGGGGAGACTGGGAGCTTCAGGGGGAACAGCACTGGGAGAGAGGCTCTTGCTGGAGGTTTGGTTCTCCAGGTCAGGCCCTGAACCCAAATGGGTGATGTGGCAGCAACTGGCTCCTCATTCCCAGTGTTTGTCTTATGAGCAGTGGTGGTACCCATGCTGCTGCAGAGCCTGAGCCATCTCCAGGGGCTCATCCCTGTGTTAAAATAACAGCAAAATCCTGAGGCTTTGGATCATTTTGTTGCTTGGAAGCTCAAAGCTGGTGTCAGCTGTGGCTTCTGGCTGCCCATGGTAGTGTTTGAAGCAGGTGCAGCTGAGCAGCACCCATCAGCAGGTGGAAAGCAGGCAACCATGGTTTGTCTCTGCAGCCTGGAGCTGATAGATAAATCTCTGGTGCATGCCACTGAGTCTGCCATCATAGACTGGAGCTACCAGATCCAGGGAGCGCTGAAGAAAGAGTCCTCAGAGCCTCTCCTGCAAGGCAGCAACCCCAGCCCAAGGGTGGAACTGGAGTTCTGGAAGAACAGGTACTGTGGGCAGCCTGGCCAGGGCACGGTGGTCTCTTCCACTGGTTTTGGGTGGAGGGATGGGGCTGGTGGCATAATGGAGCTTCTAGGAGTTGAGAAGAGCAGGGCTGCCTCAGGGTCAAGGCTTGAGCTAAGGAAAACTGCTCCTGCACATCAAATAATCATGTTCTGCAAACTGGGGGGGTCAGTGGGCAGCTGGCTGTGTTGTGGCATCACCCCAGCCCAGGGGCTACACCTCAGGGGAGTGTGTTTGGAAATGGTCCTCCCATCACTGCTTACTGGGAGCCAGGCACACTGGGATGGGGGCTGGAGCTGGTGCAGCTTGGCTGGCTGCTGCTCCTCTGCTGGTGTCCAAGGGGGTTAGATGCTCAGGAGCCAGGGAGTGGCATTTCCTCCTGCCCCCTGCACCGCTGTGCTGGGACAGGCTGGCTCAGGCCCTGCCTGCTGCTGCCTGCAGACACGCCTGCTGGCTTCTGCCAGCAGCAGAGCTTGGTCATGCTGAACCCTGGGGCCATCTCTGTCCCATGGGGCTTGTCCTTGCCTCTTGTAGGAGCTTCCTCCTGTTTCCCCTCTCTGCTGGGGGCCCTGAGCCAGCCCAAGGGGGGAGGGGTGGGTGGGGGGAGGGGTGGGTGGATGGGTGGGTGGGTGGGTGGGGTGTGTGGACAGCTGATCCTCCCCAGCACAGGCCTGTAAGGTGTCTTGCTTGCTGTAGGTGTGATGACCTGGAGTGCATTTATAAGCAGCTGAGGACGAGGAAGGTCAGGAACATGATAGAGGTGCTGGAAAGAGTTCAGAGCAGCTACATCCCAGCCTTCAAAGTCATGCTGGCAGATGTTGAGGCAGGTAAGATGCTGGGGCACCTTCAGCATGTCTGTGGGATGGCTGAGTGTGGTGGTTGCAGCCCAGCCTGGAGTTTGCTGTGAGCCACTGTGGGGGCTGCAGCCACGTTGCTGTCTGTGCCTCTGGTCCATGGGGTGAAACTGGGGGTGCTTGTGCTTGATCTGATTGTTTCCAGGCTGGGACAGGCTTGCTCACTGGTCTGTGGAGCCAGGCTCAGAGGGGTTTGGGAATGAATTCTGCTGTAACAGGGGATTGGCATTAATCCAGTGGGACTCACCCCAACCTTCCCCATCTCCTGCAGCCCCAGTCTGCAGGCTGGGAGCTTGGGGAGAACAGGACACATCTTGTGGCCCTGTAGCTCAGTGCTGCTGGAGGATGAGCAGCCCTCAGCATGCAGGGGGTGGGTGTGCTGGGTGCTGGTCAGGACTGCTTGTTGTCCCAGGCACCTTGTGTCTGGTGAGGGCAGCATCCAGCTTGTCACCCCACACGCTGCAGCTTGGTGGCCTTACCACCCCTTCCATCCCTTAACCCAGCTTTGCTGGAAGCTCAGGACATCCACCTGCACCTGACCCCCCTCCAGCACCATTTGGAGCGCCTGGAGACGGTGGGTTTTGGGGAGGTGAAGCCCCTCCTGGTCCCCCTGCTGCACGTGGTGTGCTTGGTCTGGGTCACCTCCAGGCACTACAGCGTGCCCCTGCGGATGGTCGTGCTGCTCCAGGAGATCTGCAACCTTCTCATTCAGCAGGTGTGTGGCCAAGGGGGGTTCTCTAGTGCAAGTTCCCTCTCTCCCCCTTTCCCCTGTCCCTCCCCAGCACAGCAGTGCCTCCTCACGTTTCACTTGCAGGTGGGGTTCAGCACAAGACCCCACTGTTTAATGACTGTGCTGTTCCAGGCCCTGGTTTACCTGTCCCCAGAAGATCTTCTGAAAGGGGAGATGGAAGAGAGCCTGGGCAAGGTGCAAACAGCACTTGACATCCTGAACACCTTCAAAGAGGCGTTTGAGGAGCGGAGGGAGAACCTTCACACCTATTATGAACCAGGCCAAGAAGTGAGGGAGTGGGACTTCCAGCCCTCCCTGGTGTTTGCAAGGCTGGACAGCTTCCTGAAGAGGCTGGAGATGGTGGAGGTGAGACTCTTGTTTTGAAAAACACTGCAAACCTTCTGGAGGGCTCTGCAGCCATGAGCTCTTTCTGGTCTCTTCCCTTCCCTGTGCCTTCCCTGGCTGCCAGGGGTGGGTTCCTTTGCTGTGAGGTCTCCTGTAGCAGCAAGGGTAGGGCTTTGTTTTACCCTGTGCTGCTCAGTGTGCCTGCAAGCTCTGCAGTTGTGTCCTGCTCAGGTCAGTAGGTGTCTTCTGCTCCCAAGAGCCCCGTTGGACTCCTTGCTCCTGCTGGGGCCAGGGGATGAGGCTTACTGGGAGCAGTGTTTGGCATGGCTCTAAGGGAAGCAGTGCAATCTCCCAGCCTTCCAGTTGTCATCAGACACCCAAGTGTGGGGTCCTGCCCGACCTGGAGAGGACACGTGCTCCCCTCAAGGCTGGGTGCCTCTGGGCTGAGCCATGGGGGCCTGGGGAGGAGTGGGGACGTGTTCCTCACTGGGTCATCCCTTCACACCCTGCTGGTCGGCCCAGCTGGGGTGCAGTGGCTCAGGGGTGTCCCAGTTTGCCAGGGTGGGACCTCAGCTCCCAGCATGGCTGAGGGCTGCTGGAGCTGGGGGGGCTGTTCCCCTGCAGGGAGCAGGTGAGCAGGGTGTTTCCCTGGGAGGTGGCACTGCAGGGTCAGGCCCTGCCAGGGTGGGCAGGGGGGGCAGGGCAGAACCTGTGCCCCCATCTCAGCAGGGGGATCTCTGGGAGGGGTCAGGAGTGCCTCCTGCACACACAGCAGCTGTACTGAGCAGGAGCTTTTGGGCAGCTCAGGTCCCTGTAAGCACTGGGGGTCTCCACGTAGTCACAGCCTTGACACTGTGGCTCTGGGCTCTGCTGGGTGACATCCCAGGGCCTCACAGGTGCCTCTACATCCATCTTCTAACCCCCTTCGGGGCAGTTTGACAGCTGGCACAGTACCTGGTGGCAGCAGAGGCCCCACGGGGGGGATGGGGGATGTGGTACACAGCCCTTGGTGCCTGTGGGGGGCAGGGTCCTGCTCCCCCCTTCCCAGCAGCCTGCTCAGTGAGCACCACCTCTACCTGCCTGTGCCTCTGCAGGGTCTCCTGGCAACTGCCCTGGACCTGGAGAAGCTGGGCAAGCTGGAGTTCAGCGGGGTGAGGGGGAGAGCCCTGGGCCAGCAGGTGCTGCAGCTGCACGAGCAGTTCCAGGAGGCCCTCGGGCTGTTTGCAGACACAGCCTGTGGCTGCCTGCGCCTCACCAGCACGGTAAGGTGGGCACCAGCTGGGGGGAGCTCTGGCAGCACACACAGCAGGGATGCAGCAGGGATGGAGCCTCCTGTGCAGCCCCACTGGCTTCTTCCCAGCTCCTTCCTCCCTTAGCTCTGTGCGCTGAGCTGCCAGTGTGGGGAGCAGAGACCATGTGCTAGGCACAGACCTGGGGGCACTGCCAGGAAAGGCCAGCAGGTCTCAGGAGATGGGACAAGGGGCAATGGGCTTGAGCTGCCCCAGGGCAGGGGCAGCTCAGATGGGAGGGAAAAGCTCGGGGTGGAGACTCCAGAACCTCTCTGGGCACCCTGTGCCAGTGCTCTGAAGCTGCCTTTATTGTTGCCCCCCTGCCAGCAGCTCAGGATCGAAGCCACAGGCTGCCTGTGGCTTGAAGGTGGGCTGGATTTGGAAGTCAGCAGGTGCTTCTGTGGGTTTCTTGGGCAACTGTGTAATCTCCAGGCCAGGTGGAAGGGAGAGGGTGTGGAATAGCTCACCATGCCCCTGGGCTGAAGTCAGTGCTGTGGAAAGCCCTTGGGACCAAAGGACACCCATCCCAGAGGGCTGTTATCCCAGCCATGGGCAGCACAGGAGGGTGCTCAGGCTCTGGGGGCTGCTGCAGTGGCTGCAGGTGGGCTGGAGGAGTGCTAATTCATGGTGAATAAGAGGAGGACAGGCCTCTGGGTCAGGAGGTGCTCAGTGTTGTCCCACAGCCTCACTGGCTGCTCTCTCTTCCCACAGGAGTTTGAGGAAGATGCCTTTGATTTCCAGAGAAAAGTAGAAGACATCGACCAGAGGCTGGGCACTGTGTTCAGCCAGGCTTTTGATGAGGCCTCAGACCTGCAGCACGCCCTCAAGGTCTGTCTGTCTGTCCTGTCCCCTCTCCAAGGGAGATCGGGTGCCTGTGGTTTGTCTGGGTGGGAGCTGCACCCAGGGGAGCCAGGTACTGCTGGGGCTTACAGGCTGGTGTTTGGGGATGGGAATGGGTGGTGGGACAGGGAGAGTTTGCTGTCATTTAACCCAGCCAGCAGCTGGAACAGCCACACAGTTCACCCAGACCCCCCAGTGGGATGGGGAGAGAATTAGGGGAAAGCAAAACTTTACTTAGAAAAGTAAAAACTTTTATATTTTTATATATATATATGTATATATATATATATAAATATATGTCTATATATACATATATATAAAGCACTAATCACCGTATTGATAAACATTCTTTGGAACCAAAGTTCCAAAGATAAAGTGAAAAAGGGTAAAGATTTGGTGAGATAAGGCCAATTAAAAAGGACAGAAAAGGAAGGGGATGATGGTGATAATGATAATAACAATAGTAGTAATAATACAGTATGCCAACCAAGTGAGTGCACAGCATGATTGCTCACCACACACAGACCACTGATGCCCAGCTAGTAAATAGCACAGTAAGTAGTAAAGAGGAGATTTCCCTTTCCCAGAGTGCCCATCAGTGTGGGCATCTGAGCTGGTGAGGAAGATGAAGCCTCCATGCTAGTGAGGAACATAGAATCCCAGCCTGGTCTGGGTTGGAAGGGACCCCAAGGGTCACAGAGCTCCAACCCCCTGCCACAGGCAGGGACACCAACCTCAGGCCTGGAGCTACACAAGGTTGCCCAGGGCCCCATCCAACCTGGCCTTGAACACCCCCAGACACGGGGCACCCACCCCCTCTCTGGGCAGCCTGTTCCAGCCCCTCACCACTCCCTCTGACAGAACTTCCCCCTAATATCCAATCTAACCCTTCCCTCCTCCAGCTTCACTCCATCCCCCTTGTCCTGCCAGCGTCCCAGGGGGTGTCTCTGCAGGGGCTGCAGTGGTTTCCCCCTCTCCCCCTCCCTCCCTGTGTCCCCACAGCTGCTGGCCATGCTGGGCAGCCTCCTGCAGCGCCCGGCCGTCGCTGCCGCCGCCGCCGCCAGGCACTCCGTGCTGCTGGGGATGCTGAGCAGGGCCCTGCACCACGCCAGGCTCATCTACTCCAGGCACATCCAGGCAGAGCTGGAGCTCGGTGGGTGGCGTGTGCCCAGCAGCACTGCTTCGACAGGAGGCTGGGCTGAGGTTCACTTCTGGGGGGGAAGCAGTTCGCTGTCTCTGAGGAAGCCAACGCCTCCCAAGGGCAAACGCTTTCCACTCCTGCAGCTCCTCGTGGCAGTGGAAATGCTGGGAAGGCTCTTTGCTTCACAGTGAAGCAGATAATCTCTTGGGGGGAGAAACACCCCCCATGTCCTTTTCACACTGCCTGTGCTCTGTGACCAGGAGTGCAGACACGTGGTGAGCTGTCCCATGGGGAGCTCCCCCCAGCAAGGCTGTGCTGGGGAGTTCCTCCCCACCCTGTGTGCTGCCTCCAGCACCCCAAGGGACTGGCAGACCTCGTGTGCTCCTGACATGAGCTTCTTGCATCTCCCTTGCAGTGCTGGCAGTGCCAAGCATGTGAGGGGGACTTTGTGACCCAGGGTCTCCTCCTCACGTGTTATACCCCAGGAGTGTTGCCTCAGGAGGGGCTCCCATCCGACTGTGAGGGTTGGAGTGTGTCTTTGAGCACCAACCCCTTCACTTGCCTCAGAAATGGTTCTGGAACTGGGCAGGTGCAGCAGAGGCAGCGCTGCTGGAACCAGTGTGGGTGAGCAGGGCGAGTGGAGCTCCCTGGAGGAGGAGGCTGTCATTTGCTGCAGGTTTGGGTGTGAGGGGGCACTGTGGGTGTTAGATAGATGGTCAGAAGTCCCCTCAGCAGTGTTTGAGGGGAGCAGGGAATGCACCCCTGGCCTCTGTACCTGCTCTGACAGTGCCAGGCAGCTGCTTTGATCTCAGGGACTTGTTTGAGGTCCAGAGGCACCACGAGCCTTGTCCTGGTCAGAGAGATCAGTGTCACGGGCACTGGGATGTGAGGAGGGACCCTGGGAAGCAGAGCAGCTCTGTGCAGCTGGGGTTCTGTGGCTGTATCTCTGGGGTGACACCAACGTCCAGTGACATGCTGTTTCCTGTGCCCTCCCAGGGTCCCCCCCTGTGCACAGGAACATGCCACCAGTGGCTGGAGCGCTGTGCTGGGCTCGGGAGCTGCGAGCACGGATCCAGGAGCCCTTCAGTCTCCTCAGGCTCATCCCACCCCCGTGCGTGCCTGCTCCAGCTGAGTTCCTTCTTCACCTCCTTGGTAGCTTCTCTAACCCACCTGATGTTCTTTCCCTGTTGAGCATTATCTGGTGGTTATAGCCAAAGTAATTCTTAGTCAAAGAGGTGGAAAGTGATTGCACTGGTGCTCCTCAGCATCCCTCTGATCACTTTTTAAAGCAGCTCGTTAATGGGACTTGGTTTGAGGTGGTTAAGAGGCACAGTGGGATAGTTCATGGGCCATTCAGCTTTCAGATGTGTGGCTCAGCACTTCCCTCTCCACGTCCCCCCCTCAGGAAGCTGCAGGGAGCAATGAGGTTGCTCCCCAGCTTCCTCCTCTCCAAACTAGCTGATCCCAAAGCTCTCAGTGGCTCCTCACAGGACATTCACTCCAGCCCTGCCACCACCTTTGTTGCCCACTCTGGACACATCCTTCTTCAGTTGTGGGTCCCAGAACTACACACAGTGGTCAGGGTGAGGCCACAGCAGCTCTAAATACAGCAGGAAAGACTGCAGGTGAAACCCTGGGGAGAAGCAGGCCTTAGAGGAATCACTCTGGGCAGCTATTCCCTGCCAGCCTGGACAGCGTGGCCAGGGTGCTGCCTCCTGTGCCTTGGGATGCCTTTGGCCATCCCTTCCCCTGGGGTCTGAGGGGCACAAACTCAGCAGCCTCACAGAGCTGGAGGTGATGCTCAGCTTCTCCACTGTGTCCCCAGCTGCCTGGACTCTGCTGAAGGAAGAAGGGTGATGGAGAAGTATGAAGAGCTGATCCAGTTGCTCGACAGGTAAACAGTGGCTCAGGCAAGGGGGTAACTGCATGAAGAGATGTTCTCTAAGAGCTCTTCCAGCTTGTTTGCCATCCCAGGGCATGGGAATGTCCCTTTCTAAGCCAGAAGGAGCTTCCTGGTGGGAGAGGGGGAAGAATCCCGTTGCTGTATGCCACAGCCTGCCTGCGTAATGGCTTGAACTGGGAAGCTTGCACAGGAGGAATGGGAGCTGTGCAGCCTAGCAGGAGCATTGTAACAAGCTTCTGCTCCATGCATCCTGTCTGGATGCTGTCACTGGTTTTGGGTGTTCCTCCTGGTGTTCATGGAGATGGTGTGGGTGGGTTGTTAATGTTCCTTCGTGTTCTTTGGTCCTCAGGAGTGGGCTTTGCTTTCCTTTGGTTGTATGCCTCATTCTCCCAGCTTGCTAGCTCCATGGTGTGGTTTTGTCTGGGTTTTTTTCCTGGCAGGTATAAGGAAAGGCTCTATGGAGACTGGTCCCAGACAGTCTCTGAGAAGTCACAGTACAACCTCACGCAGCCGCTCATCCGCCGAGATCCAGGAACCAACCTCATCACAGTCAATTTTGATCCCCAGGTAAAAGCTGCTGCTGGTTGGCTTTCCTGCCTGCCCACGGGCAGCTCCCAGCTCTGCCCCACTGTGTGCAGGAGGTCTGGGGTGCTCAGGGCTACAGGACTCGTGCTGAGGCCTGTGGAACCCCTTCTGCGATGGGTGACGTGGATTTACCCCCTCGCTGTGGGCTCTGTCTCCTGGGGGGGTGCCAGGATTGCAGTGTGAGCAGAGAGAGTCCTGCCTCTGGCAGGAAGTCCCTGAGTTGGGATGTTTCACTGGGGTCAGCATCTCCAGTCCAGATGTGATACTGGTGTGGGGAGTGTTGGGGCATCATCTGCAGCGGTGGGGGTGTGCTATGTGAGTTGGTGCCTGAGAGGCAGGTGTCCCTTGCACTCCTCCTCACCTCTTCCCTCTGCTGGTGTTCAAGATGCTGCAGTGCATCGTGTGCTGCTCCTTTACCACCCCTCCAGGGGGAGACTGCACGTTGGCTTCTGCCTAAGGTCGGGCAGTGATGGAGAGGCTTCAGTGATGGCCCTGCCTGTCACCCAGTGACAAAGGCTCCTGCCCACCGAGTCCCTGCACTTGTGGCTTCACCTGCTGCTGGTCATACCTGCAGCTTTCCAGTTTTCCTGTTGAAAATAGGGATTGAGAACTGGAACCAGAGACCATGAACTGGATGGGACCAGAGGCCATGAACAGCATGGGACCAGAGGGCACTGAGTGCTTTTGGTTGGGCTGGGAGAAGTTTCTGGAGCTTTTGGTGGAAGGTGGCCACAGGAGGACTTGAGTCACTGGGTTTGGGGCCATGGTGGTTCTCTGTGGTGGGGTTGGTTGGTTGGTTGGTTTGATTTGTGGGGTTTTTTCCCCACTTGTCAGTCAGCCCAGGAAGCCACCAGAACTGGAGCCATCTTATCTTCCCCTAGAAGACTGCTAAGCTCCCCTTGCAGGCACAGTGCTGCTGGCTGTGGATGAGGATCACTGAGAGGGCCAGACCTTGTAGAGGCTGTGTGGAGTTTGCTGGCTGGGCAGTTAACAGAGCTGCCCCTCTTTGCTCCGCAGGACAACCAGAGGCAGAGATCAGTGGGAGAGCGATGGGATGGGCTAGGAGGTGTCCAGACCCTTTGCAGAGCAGGCTGGAAACCCCTGTGACACTGATTGGAGAGTGTCTGCCAGGTCAGTGGGGCTGGCTGTGTGGTGTTGAGCTGTCCACCTTGTTTCTCCAGCTGGTTTCAGTGCTCAGGGAGGTGAGCTACCTGCCTGGCAGCCAGAAGGGAGCCATCCCACCGACAGCAGCAGAGCTCTATTCCTCCAAGGAATCCTACCGGCACCTGGTGGCCAACTTGGAGCTGATGGTGAACAGATACAACAAGATCCTGAAGACAGTGCTGGAGGTGGAGTACCCTCTGGTACAGGGGCAGCTGCAGGATGTTGACTTGAAGCTGAAGGAGGCAGAGGAGACACTGAACTGGAAGATGGAGGGTGAGCTAGCTCTGGGTTAGGGGGAGAGCGTGCAAACACCAGGGTCTCATCAGAGTCCCCCATGTGCCCAACCTTGTCACCACTGAGACCTTCTCCTCCCCTGCCAGGAGGGTGCAGAGAGGTGGGGGATGGTCTCTTCAGCCAGGGGACAGGAGATGGGACAAGGGGCAATGGGCTCAAGCTGCCCCAGGTCAGGGTCAGCTCAGATGGGAGGAAAAGTTCTTCCCTGGCAGAGTTGTGGGGCTGTGGCACAGGCTGCCCAGGGAGGGGCTGAGTCCCCAGCCCTGGGGGTGTTTAACAGAGGGGAGATGAGGTGCTCAGGGATCTGGGTCAGCACAGCACAGGGACGGTTGGACTCGATGATCTTAGAGGTCTTTTCCACCCTGGTGATGCTGTGAGGGAGCTGGAAGCAGCTCTGTGGGTTGAGGTGTCTTATGTTCATAGTTGGTGAGACCGTGGGGCAGAATTCAGAGGCTGGTGTTGGGGTGCCCAAGAGCTTGGCCTGGCAGCTCTGCACAGGAGTCCTCAGGCATCTCCTGTTTTACCAGGTGCCTGGGGTCAGGTCTCAGTGATGCTGGATGCTGTCTGTGACCTTGAGCAGAGGATACAGAAAGCCAAAAGCAATGTGGAGGAAATCCAGAGCATCGTGGGATCGTGGGTGTCACCCATCTTTGAGAGGAAAGATGGTAAAAAGGACTCACTCCTGAGCCTGGAGGACTGTTCAGACCAGCTGGAGAGACACTACAGCCTGGTCAGGGAGTCGGGGCTGAGGATTCATGCGCTGGTGAAGGTGAGGGGGGCCCTTCCCCAGGGGTTTGTCAGCTCTCTGTGCCTGTGCTCTGGTGAACGTGTCTGAGCTGTTTCACCGTAGAATGAATCCCCTTAGCTCGTCTGGAAGTCGTGCCCGTTGTTAACTTGCCCTCCCGGTAAGGCTGAGCTGGGCTGGCTGTGTGGTGCTGCTGGCTGGGCAGCGCTGGGCACCCACTTGGGGCAGGGCTGGGCAGCTGCAGCCCAGTGAAGGAGTCGCTCCCAGTTCAGCTGCTGTGGAACCACTAGAGGGGAGTCGTGCCTCAGGCTTTGGGATGCTGCTCCCAGGAAAATCCTGCTCCAGAGCCCTTAACCTGCAAACAGGGATGCCGCTGGCTGCCACTCACTCTTCTGTGTGAGACCCTGCCCCCCGCCGGGGCAGGAGGAGATGCTGAGGGGCAGGAGAGGTGATGCTGAGGGGCAGGAGAGGTGATGCTGAGGGGCAGGAGAGGTGATGCTGAGGGGCAGGAGAGGTGATGCTGAGGGGCAGGAGAGGTGATGCTGAGGGGCAGGAGAGGTGATGCTGAGGGGCAGGAGAGATGCTGCCCGAGCCCTCAGTGCTTTCCAGCGGCTTTGCCAGAGCCGAGTCCTCTTGGTGAGCCAGGAGAGAGTCCAAAGCTCTGCTCCTCACCTCTCAGTGAGGTGCTGTCCATGTCAGGGAACGTGGCCTCAGAGAAGAGGCAGGAGAGCTTGTCACAGAGCTGCTAAGCCTCTTCTGCACCCCGCTTTTACCTGGCAGTTACTTTGAGCTGTTTCAGATGACAGGGCAGCCCTTTGCCACCAGCAGAAGCATCCATCTGGCTGGCTGCACGAGGCTGGTGCCCCTCAGCTGTGGGCAGCTCCTGGGGGACAGACTCAGCCCTGCTGTGTTTGAAGGCATCTTCTTCTTCTTCCAGGAGAACCAGAGCCTCTTACTTGCAGACCCAGCATCCGATGCCTGGAGGGCCTATGTGGATTACGTGGATGAGATAGTCCTGGATGGATTCTTCTCGGCCATTGAGTGCTCACTGAAGTACCTCCTGGAGAACACAGGTGGCTGCTGGCTCCTCTCCCTGGGTTCTGCTTCAGGCTCACCAGAGGGAGGTTTCTGTTCTGTGCTCTCCCTCGTGCCTCAGAGTTCTTCCCTTCTTCCTGGCTCCCTGCAGTGCCTCTGGCTCTGCCCTCAGCAGGGCCTGGGGAGCTCCAGGCAGGGTGGGTGGCTCTGCCAGTCACTGGAGCAAAGTCTTGCTCAGGGGAAGGGATGGAGAGGCCTCTGCAGCATTTGCAGGGATTAATGGGCAGACTAAATGAGGAGAGATCCCAAGTCTGTGCTTGAGCCCCTGCCGTCTCCCACCCTCACGTGCACCAGGTGTCAGAGTGACCCCAGCTTCCATTTGTGGAGAGTCTCAGGGGCTGGTTCTGCTGAGGAAAGGCACGAAGCCAAAACCTTCCCTGAGCTTTTGTCCAGGGAAGAGGTGAGGTGGGAGCAGAAGTCCCTCAATCAGACCTCCTGTCTCAGGCTGCTGTGGAGGGTCACTGGCTCTGCCAAAGGCAGCTTGTGTCCAGCTAAAGCCCATCTCCAGGAACGCTCCTCTCTGGGCTGTGGGGACACATGGGGGGCAGGACTGTGTCCAGCTCCTCACTGTCCTGTTCAAACCCTCACACAGAGCTTCACGTTTGTGTTTGGCTGCAGCCTCCAGAGCTGGGTTTCTCATGCCTTTCTCTAGTAAATTAAAGAGCCTCTTGGTTCCTGTTGGTTTTCTCCTCTGCAAGTACTTAGGCACTGTAATTGCTCAGCTCCCAGACTCCCTTTTGATTAGCTAAAGAGCCTGCTCTCTGCAAGCCTTCCCTCCACAGCGTTTTTTCCAGCCCTTCAATCGCTTGTGTCTGCTCTGTTCTGCAGTATCTCCAGTGGGTACCAGTACCTCATCTGGTTTGCCAGCACCTCCCCTGTGCTGGGTGCAGACATAAAGTCACTGCACCCAGCCAGTGTGTGTCTGCATCCACACCTGCCTGCTGTCCCTCTGGGGCACGTGTGTGTCTTGTGGTGGGGTGGTAGTGGTGGCCTGAGATCCCTTTTCTCCCCATGGAAGAGATCCTGGCACATCTCCATTCTTCCCCACCAGATCCCCAGGCAGGGCTCACCCCCCTCTTTGAGGTCCAGCTGGATTTGGTGGTCCCAGAGTTGGTATTTCGTCCCCCCTTGGAGCCTGGCACAAACGATGGCTTCTCTGACGTGGTGGAGGGTCTGCTCAGCGACGTGTACCGGCTCTCAGCACTGGTGCCCAGGCTGGCTCAGCACAGCGGCTCCCCACACTACCAGGTCTGTGGCTGCAGGGCAGCCTGGGGCTGCGAGGCAGTGAGGAGGTGCCACCCTGCTCCTGCCTCACTGTGCTCTCCTTGTCCTCTCTTCCCTCTCCCTCCCCTCTCTTTCCCCTTTCTTCCCTTTCCCCCTCTCCCTCCCATCTCTTCCCTTTCTCCCTCTCTCTCCCCTCACCCTCCCCTCTCTTCCCCTCCTCCCCCTCGCCCTCCCCTCTTCCCCTCTTCCCCCCTCGCCCTCCCTTCTCTTCCCCTCTTCCCCCCTCGCCCTCCCCTCTCTTCCCCTCTTCCCCCTCGCCCTGCCCTCTCCCAGGCTGACATGGAGGACATGGCTGACCTGGCTGACATGCGGCAGGCCCTGATGGGGCGCGTGCAGGCGGTGGTGGCAGCGTGCTGTGAGTACCGCAGCGCCTTCGACCGCTTCTCCTCCCTGTACGGGGAGGACAGGAGGGAGTTCTGCCGCCAGTTCCTCCTCTACGGGCACGTCCTGAGCGCTGCAGACGTGGAGGCCCACGCTGAGGACAGGGTCCCCGAGGCGCCTCCCACGCTGCAGCAGGTCAGGGAGCAGATCGACTCCTATGAGAAGATCTACGAGGAGGTGAGTCGCATCGAGCCCAGCAGCATCTTCCAGGGCTGGATGAAGGTTGATGCTCGGCCTTTCAAGGTGTCCTTGCTGAACGTGGTTAAACGGTGGAGCCTGGTCTTCAAGCAGCATCTCGTGGACCACGTCACACACAGGTGAGGGCTGTTCCTGTCTCCTCTCCCCAGGATCTGGGCTGAGTGAAGGGGGTTTCTCTTGCCATGGCTGGGCTTTACCATGTTCTACTGATAACCAGCAGGCTAGTGGAGGAACAAGAGAGGAGAAGCATGCCAACTCCTTCATGTCCCTTGTATCTTCCTTCCTCTGGTCTCTGCTGGGAGTGAGTGTGGCAAGTGTGTAAGGTGGAAGCAGTTCTATGGGCTTGGTACTCCTGACATGCCCAGGAGCCAACTCCTGGGACCTGTGTGTGGTGTTAGGTAGGATGTCTTCTTGGCCATTCATCCTGATCCAACCAGCCTAATCTCTGTAGGGCTCTGCTGTTGGAGCACAAATTGGGCTTCTGGTGCCCTCAGCTGTGGCCAGGCCCAGCCAGGCCTTTCCCCTCTGTGCTAGGAACTGTCCTCATCTTGTCCCCTCCTGCTTTGTGTTACACAGCTTGGCTGACCTCGAGGAGTTCATCAAAACTGCCAACCAAGGTCTGAGTAAAAAGGTTGAAAAAGGGGATTATGATGGTTTGGTGGAGATGATGGGTCACCTCCTGGCTGTCAAAGAAAGGCACAGTGCCACCGACACCATGTTTGAGCCCTTGAAGCAAACCATCGAGCTGCTCAAGGCCTATGAGCAGCAGCTGCCAGAGGAGGTCTACAGGCAACTGGAGGTGGGTGAAGACTCGTGGGGGACACGCTGGTTTGCTGGGGAGCAGACAGCAAAGAGAGTTTGAGATGAGGCAAAGAGAGCGTGTGATGCAGAGCGCTGCAGGAGCGCTTAAGCCCCCGCCGCCTGTCATTAGAGGGCCTCAGTGGATAGTGCTTGGCTGTGGTGGGATGTGCCTGAGCAGCTCTGAGTGTTGGAGTTGCACTGAGATTTTTCTTCTAAAGCTGAGATTAAGCCTTTTGTTGGGGCTGAAAAAGGGAATTGCCAGCGCCGGCTCCCGGCGATTACTCTCCAAAGAAATTAATGCATTTCCAAATACATCTGTTAATTAGGTTGAATTATAATGATTTTTAAATAAGACGGATCTTGGCAACTGTGGAGATGGGGAGGCTGGTGTTGGCAGAGGAGATGCCTTCTCATAGGACTTCAGTCCTCCACTGGGTCTGTAACACCAAATGTGCCTGACCCAGGGGACATCACTGGGAGTGGGTTATGAAAGTGTTTGGGCACCTTTCCACAGCTGGCTCTGATGAACCAGTTTTCTTTTGGAGATTCCTTCTGTTTCTGGAAAGGAGACCGTGAGGTGGAGGTTGGAAAAGACTGCAAGGTGACCAGCCAGCCCTGGGGAGCAGGAGACCAGGACTGGCAGCAGCTGGGGTATTGCAGTGCAGAAGCCCGTGGCTAACGTGCTGATGGACACCCTGTAGTCATGGGGTGCTGCAGGCAGAGGGGTGGGGGTAGGACCTTCTGGAGAGATGTTTCTACCTTGTGCACCTGTGCAGCAAAGGCTCCAGTTCTCTGCTGCAAGTTTGGGTGGGAGCTGAGTGGGGTTTGGTGGTTTACTCTGCTTTTCTGCTTGGGTGTCTGATCTGCGGGTGGCCAGGTCACCACAGCTGGAATAGTTAAGGGTCCTGAAGATACCTGGGTTCCTACAGAACCCCTGAAATCCAGGAGAACTGCATTACAGGGATGCTCTGGCTGCTCTGAGAGCTTGAGTCCAGCATGGAACCAGGTGCTGTGGGGAGCCCAGCCCTGCAAAGTCCTCTGCCCGAGAGCTGCTTGTCTGGGGCCTTTTAGTGCAAGCACACTCAAACTACTGGTTGGTTTTCCTGATCTAGAAGTCCTGCTGGTGCAACATCTTCTGCTGCAAGAGCTGACAGGAAATGTCCCAGGCTCTGTTTCTTAATTAGCTCTGGGAAGGCAAGAGGATCTGATGAGTTGTCCTCTGCAGCTCATCCTCCTGCCCTCAGCCTCTCTGCCCAGGCTCCAGGCCCTGCTGGGCTTGGGGTTAGGATCACTGCTGTCTGTTGAGCACTGAACCATTCTGGGAGCCCAGAGCTGTTCTGGGACCCTTCTTCTGAAGTCAGTGGCCATGGTGTTGCAATCAGAGCAGTCAGTTATAACCTCTCAGTCTTCATTAATCTTCAAAAGTGTGAATAATGGGCAAGTTTTATCCCAAATCCTGGGGCTGGCCTTAGCATCTCAGAGCTTCCTCACAGCCCTGGGCACAGAACCCGTTGCTTTTCCTGCTCTGTGATTATCCATCAGCAGATAGACTCGCTGTACGTTGGGTGTTAAACACAGCCCGCTGCTTGCAGGAGCTGCCGGAGAAGTGGAACAACACGAAGAAGCTGGCGGTGGCGGTGAGGCAGCACGTGGCTCCTCTGCAGGCGGAGGAAATGGCGGCGCTGCGCAGGGCCTGCGCGGCCTTCGACGGGGAGCAGCACCGGTTCCGGGAGCGGTTCCGGAAGGAAGCACCCTTCAGGTCCGGGCAGATCACAACGTCAGAGGGGAAAGGTGTTCTGGGAGCAGTGTTGGGAAAAGTGTTGCTGGAACAGGCTGCCCAGAGAGGGGGTGGGTGCCCCGTGTCTGGGGGTGTTCAAGGCCAGGTTGGATGGGGCCCTGGGCAACCCTGTGTAGCTCCAGGCCTGAGGTTGGTGTCCCTGCCTGTGGCAGGGGGTTGGAGCTCTGTGACCCTTGGGGTCCCTCCCAACCCAGACCAGGCTGGGATTCTGTGATTCTATGATCATCTCCCGGTGTCCTGAGAACATAGGTTTGAGCCTACAGACATTTCCTGCCTTCCCACTGTGTTTTATCTGTTGTGTCTGGCTGTTCTTACCCTGTGAGCACTGTCCAGTGGTAGCAGGAGGTTTCATCTGGATGCTGAGTGTCCAATGTCACTTTAAGGTGGCGTCAGTAGCGCCACGTGGCTGTGCCATCGATGTGTAGTGTGGATGTTTCATCTCTGCTCTGTCTCTCAGAGGCACTGTTTGTTTTATGTTTTCTTTAGAAGTTGTTACAGTATCACTTAGGAAGAATAAACATTCCTTTCTAGGTTTGACACTGAAAAGCCTTATCAGCTGCTCGATGCAAAGCACATGGAGATTAAACAAATGGAGTCAGCCATGACCTCGATCTATGAATCAGCTGGTCTGTTTGAAGTCATGGTGCCAGATTATAAACAACTGAAGCAGTGCAGAAAGGAGCTGTGTCTTCTCAAAGAGCTCTGGGATGTGATCTCCCTTGTGAACACAAGCCTTGATGACTGGCAGACCACCAAATGGGTCGATATTAATGTGGAAAACATGGATCTGGAGTGTAAGAAGTTTGCAAGAGAGATTCGGAACTTGGACAAGGAAATGAGGGCGTGGGATGCCTTCATCGGGCTGGACAGCAAAGTGAAGAACATGCTGACAGCCCTGAAAGCTGTGGCAGAACTTCAGAATCCTGCCATTAGAGAAAGGCACTGGAGTCAGCTGATGCAGGCAACGGGCGTGAGGTTTGCAATGGACTCGGACACCACGCTCGCTGACCTCCTGAAGCTCAACCTGCATGACTTTGAGGATGAGGTCCGTGACATTGTGGACAAAGCAGTGCGAGAAATGAGCATGGAGAAGGTCCTCAAGGAGCTCCAACTGACCTGGAGCACCATGGAGTTTCAGTATGAGCCTCACCCCCGGACGAGCATCCCACTGCTCAAGTCAGATGAGGAACTCATCGAAACTTTAGAAGACAACCAGGTCCAGCTGCAGAATTTAATGACCTCCAAATACATTGCCTTCTTCTTGGAGGAAGTGTCTGTGTGGCAGAGGAAGCTGTCCACTGTGGACTCTGTCATTTCTCTCTGGTTCGACGTGCAGCGTATGTGGTCCCACTTGGAGAGCATCTTCATCGGCTCGGAAGATATACGGGCACAGCTGCCCAAGGTATGAAACCCCAACCCCTGCTCTCTCCCTGTTTGGAGAGTGCTGAAGAGCCTCCCTTATATGAATCAGGGTTATCTGTAATCCAGGTTCCTCAAAGCTGGGCTATCCTCCTGCTGCCTGGCTTCTTGGAGGCTCCCTTGGTGCTGTAGCTGCTTCCCTAGTGCTGCCCCAGGATGATCTTGCACTGCAGGTTGGGCTTGGGCCATGTGGAGATGCTGATTTTCTCCACCTGTGGACAACCCAGCAACACCCAGACAGTACACCCCTCCTCTCCATCCCTTCCCTCTGGTCTGCTGGGGCTGTGATGTGTCCTTTGTTCTGCCTCTCAGGACTCCGAACGCTTTGAGGGGATTGATGTGGATTTTAAAGAACTGGCATATGAAGCTCAGAAAACCCCAAATGTAGTTGAGGCCACCAATAAACCAGGCCTGTCCCAGCAACTGGAGGACATTCAGAGCAGGTAGGTAGAACCAGTCCTGGGGTTTTATGTGAGACTGGAGCTCCACGTGTTTGTTGAACCTGTGCTCTGAGGCTTTCTCCCTGGACACTGTGTGTTCACAACTCACAGCATGTCAGACCTTTCTCCAGGCTTTTCCTTTGTGCCCCCTCACCCTGCAGACCCCAAAGCAGAGTCTGGTTTTGTGTAGGTGCCAACTCCCACCCCAAGTATTGATTTGCACAAGGCTGCTTTTGGTAACACAGGGCCTCTCCCCTGCCCCAAACACACCCGGCCAGGCAGACCTGCAGCAGGGCTGTGCCTGTGTCCTCTAACTTACAGCATTGCCTCTGTGTGAATACCCTTCACACATGGTGTAGGTAGGCTGCTGGACAGCACCCTTAGTGTCCTGAGCTTGGTACCCTTCTCCCTGGAGCTCCCTTGGAAGTGAACACGGTGGCTGCTGTGTCAGTAACAACTAGCACTTTGAAATAAAGAGTGTATTTTTAATGGGATGAGGCTGGTGTTCCTCACAGGGGTCTGGCTGTGTGCTGTGTATGAGCTCTGTAAGCTGAGCAGTGGTTTAGTGTGTAAATCCTGAGAGAGTCACTTTGGATCAGAGTTTCCTTCAGGCTTTGCAAGCTCTGGGTGGGTTTGAATTGGACATGACAGCTCGTTGGAATACAGGCAGCCACAGAGGCCTTCATCAAGGTGTGGAGTCACCTGTGGCAGCCAGGAACAGGTTGGACACCAAACCCTCTCCAGGCTCTTCTCCCACCTGGGTCTCTTCTCTTTTTATGAGGCTTCTCTGGCTCTCAGGCTGTTTGGCCCCTGGGAGTAGAGGGAGATCCATGAGTTACTCTGTGCTTTGTTGGGCAGTTTGGAAACCAGGACCATTCTACAGCCTCAGCCCAAGTCTGGCACATCCCCATGGTAGGGGGATAGAACATCACAACCCAAAACTCTGGCATAGAACCCAAACACTGCTGTGGAAGGATAAGTGTCCTTTCGTGCTCCACTGACCCTTTCAGAGCCTGTCCTAGGCTCTGTTTCACTGCTTTGTCTCCCCAGGTTGTCCCTGTGTGAGAAGGCTTTGGCTGAGTATTTGGACATGAAGAGGTTGGCCTTCCCCAGGTTTTACTTCATTTCTTCTGCAGATTTATTGGACATTCTTTCCAATGGCACCAACCCTCAGATGGTAAGCCTGGAACTGCACCATCTTTGTGTTTTCCAGCAATGTCCTGGTGGAAGATGCTGTCCTGGGACTCTCCTGTAGCTTACCCTGTCTTGAGGGCTTTGTTTCCCACCCACCTTGGATTAATAATAATCCTTTCACAGCTAGCCTTTCTCTGTCATCCTTGAAAGGCCACACGTGCTGTACAGTGTCTGATCTAACCCTGGTGATGCTTGCAGATGGTTCTGAAGTTGCTGCACAGAGTAGACCTGTGTTTTGGTGCCATAAAAACAATGGGTTTGTTTCTGCTGGGATATGGTGATGTTGGAGGAAACATCTTTCTTGAGCATCTCAGCCAAAACTCATCTCTGACCTTGGACCTGGGATACCACCAAACAGCATCTGCTGTTGGATGCACCACACACTGAACATGCAGATGTGGAAATGTTGGCTTGGAGAGGGCTCTTTTTTTAGGCAGAAGAGCCATTTACTTGTCAGCTACTTCTTCCTTCCCCCATGCAATGACCTTTGGGATGTCCTGATTATAGGGGGAGAGAAGAACACAGCCTGAAGACTGGTCAGACAGTGGCTATGGCCCAAGCAAGCGAGTAAATCTCTTGGGTTGCCATCCCTGTGTGGCTCAGGGGTATCTGACCTCCTGCTTCTGCCAGTGAAATGTGATTTATGGAGGCATGTTGGTGTTCTAAATGATGTCGAAATAGATGGGAGAGATAGCAAGGGGCTTGCACTGGCAGTATCCTGCCCATGTATGAGATGTGGTGCTACCAAGATGCCCAAGGTCATGCTTTGTGCCTGTGGTGTGTGTGGTTCTCCTCATCCTGTCTCAGTTGCTTTCTTTATACGTTTCCTTTGCAGGTTCAGCGTCATCTCTCCAAACTCTTCGACAACTTGGCCAAGATGAAATTTCAGCTGGACTCTGAGCAAAAGCCAACCAAGGTCAGCCTGGGAATGTACAGTAGAGAGGAGGAGTATGTCAGCTTCAGTGAACCCTGTGACTGCAGTGGGCAGGTGAGAGGGAAGACCTTGCCTATCCAAACTGTCCAGTGGAGCCGACTCTCCTGCCCCTTGTGTGGGCATCTGTTGCCAAGACACTGTAGAGCTTCACTACTCTTCCTTTATGTGTGAGAGAGGCTGGTGTAGAGGTGATGTGTATTTCAGTTTGTCCTTACAACACAGCCCTTGGTCCCACTCAGCTTCTCTGTCCCTGTAGTTGTCCCTTTCTCCATGGTCCATGGCCATCGTCCACAGTGGCAGGTACTGCACTCCCCAGTGATGGATCTTGCCTGCATGTAAACTGCTGTGGCCCCCAGAGCTGCTCTCACCCCCCTCCTCAACTGGACAGAGGGGAGGAAATGTAACCACAGGCTCATGGGTGGAGATGAGGGCAGGGAGAGACCATTCAGCAGTTACCATCATGGGCAGAACAGATGCAACTTGGAAAAACGAATCTAATTTCTCAGTCAATCAGAACAGAGCAGGAGAATGAGAAATGAAGCCAAACCTTAAAGCATGCCCTCCTGCCCCACAGCCCTCCCTCATCCCCCAGTGGCACAGGGAATGGGGGCTGGAGATCCCTTCTGTGATGTATCTGTTCTCCAGGTGGAGGTCTGGCTGAACCACGTACTGCACAGCATGAGGGCTACTGTGAGAGATGAGATGACAGAAGCTGTCATGGCTTATGAGGAGAAGCCCAGGGAGCAGTGGCTCTTCGACTACCCTGCCCAGGTATCTGCCACTGCTGTTCATCTCCCCTCAGGCTGCACGTGGGGGGGGCAGAGCTTGGCTTCCCCTCAGGCCTCCCCTTCTTCCCCTTCTTTTAGCAGTGGCCTCTAGCTGTGGATGGGGATGTTTCTGGCCCCCACTGTGCTCTCCAGGAGGGAGGAGGGATGAGTTGTCCTGTATCCTGGTGATCTGATGGAGTTCTGAGGCTGAGCTGCATGCTCTGATTCATGCTCCAGGGAGGAGGAGGTTACAGAGCTCAGGGGCTTGGGCCATGCCTGCTGCACCCTGTGGGTCACGGGAGGTCTGCATCCCCAGAGAGGTGCCACAGGAAAACAAGGTGGTGAGGGCTGATGAGAGAAGAGAGCTCTTCAGGCTGCTCTGACAGCCCTGTGCTCTCTTCCTCTGCCTTGTCAGGCACGGGAGAGGTGCTGATTTACTAATGAGTAGCTGCTAAATGTGGTCACTGATACCATGTGTTAAATGAATGTCATGGGGCAGGTCCCTGTTGTCCCATCTACTCTGACTACTGGGTAAAAACAGCCTTAATTTCATGTCATGGGTACTTCAGCCTGGATCTTCCTGTGGATCAGACACTCTGGAAGAGAAGGAAAGGGGTGTTCTCCCTGATACTGAGCCAGCCCCTTTCCCTAGGTGGCTCTTTCCTGCACCCAGATCTGGTGGACAACGGAGGTTGGGATTGCGTTCGCCAGGGTGGAGGAAGGCTATGAGAATGCCTTGAAGGACTATCACAAGAAGCAAGTGAGCCAGCTGAACACCCTCGTTACCATGCTGGTTGGACAGCTCTCCCAGGGGGACAGGCAGAAGATCATGACCATATGCACCATCGATGTGCACGCTCGGGATGTGGTGGCAAAGATGATCGCACAGAAGGTTTGTGTCTGTGGCTCAGGCTGGTCCCAGGGTGTTGGAGTGGGGCTACAGGAGTGAAGGGTGATGTGAAAGGGCTTTCCCAACCCGGTGATGCTGTGCAGGTGGACAATGCCCAGGCGTTCCTTTGGCTGTCCCAGCTCCGGCACAGGTGGTCGGATGAGGAGCGGCACTGCTTTGCCAACATCTGTGACGCCCAGTTCCTCTACTCCTACGAGTACCTCGGCAACACCCCTCGGCTTGTGATCACCCCACTGACTGACAGGTGAGGCCCTGGGACACCCTGCCACAGCCGGGCTTTGCCACACAGTCAGAGCAAGCTGCCAGCCAGAGGTGGGTTCAGTTGGGTCACCTGCATCCCTCTTGTTCTTTGTGGCCCAGAAATCCCATGGCAGAGCAACACATCTCACCAGCTCTGTGGTTTGCTGGTGGTACCCTCTCGACATCTGTGCCTCAGATCCCGGGGTGGGATTCAGCTCGTGGGGTCAGATGTTCTCCTGTGCATGTCAGCCTGTGCACGGGATGTCCACACCTCAGAGCTGGTGAATCTCAAAGGCTTTCACCCTGTCTTGAGGTCGACAGCCCCAGTGCTGTTCCTCCACAGCCCAACAGTGACCCACCTCTTAGACCAAGTCTCACTCCTCTTCCTTTTGTCCTTCATCTTTTGCTGTGGAAGATGCTACATCACCCTGACCCAGTCGCTGCACCTGACCATGAGCGGGGCGCCTGCGGGCCCTGCAGGCACTGGCAAGACAGAGACCACCAAAGACCTGGGGCGAGCCCTGGGCATCATGGTGTACGTGTTCAACTGCTCCGAGCAGATGGACTACAAGGTACTGCCCAGCAGAGTTAACAAGCTCAGGTCGCTCTGGTCTGTCACCCCTCCTCAAAACCCTGCTACGTCCCTTTCTCCTGCACACCACCACCACCCACCTCCTGCACACCACCACCCACCTCCTGCACACCTTTTTGTCCTCCTTTCTCTTCTCTAAGGCTTGTGCAAGGTCCTCCAGGAGGCAAAGGCCCAAACTGGGCTCTCTGCCCTGTCACACCTTTCCCTTCCCTTCTGGAGTGATGGTCCCTGTGAAATACTTCATAAAGATTTTGGCTTGTTCAGTTGAGACCAAGGCTGTGCTGGTACTTCCCCCTGGTCTGTCCTTCTTGGCTGGTGGGCTGACAGACCCTGGCATGGGATGGGATCTCTCCTGGGTTTCTCAGCATCTCTACCCAGAACAAGGCCAAAGGGTACTGACCCTGCAGCCGCTGCAGGACGCTGAGCTGTGGGGCTGAGTCTTGCCCTCTGCTGCTCTGGCACAGTACAGTGGGTTTGGTGGCCTTGGCTCCTGTTTTATTCAGTGTATGGGGCCCTCAGGTGACCTTTGAATGGAACCAGTGCAGGGCTATGTCAGGAAAGCCCAATTAGCAAATCAGATGTAGCTCTAAATATCTCCATGAGTCGTGCCCGTGGTTCCCCTGCACTTTCCTCAGTACCCACAACAGGCTGTGAAGTGCTGTAAGGAAACAGGCTGAGAAGTAAAGCCCAGTTCTTGCTGCACTCGATTCTGTTGGTGATTTCACTCTGGTAAGGTTTTTCTTTTCCTTTTTCTTTTTCTTTTTTCCCCCCAGTCTTGTGGGAATATCTACAAAGGCCTTTCCCAGACAGGAGCCTGGGGCTGTTTTGATGAATTTAACAGGATCTCCGTGGAGGTGCTCTCTGTGGTGGCTGTACAGGTAAGTGGAGAAACACCTGTAAATAAATACAGAGGAGGCAGCACCGTGCTGCAGCCTTTGGAGTGAGGGTAAATATGGAACGTGTGTATTCCCAGCTTCAGATCCCTGTGTAGGCAGGTGAGGGATTATATCCTGAGATCTATCACATGAGCATCACAGTGCTGATGAGATGTAGCAGTCATGTGCTGCAAACACTTGTTTGTCACTTCTTCCCCAGGGTTCTTTATAGCATCTTTCCCCAGGTCAGCATGCACCATGGCTCCGTGCCCGCTCCTCCTGAGGAACCCTCGTGCTGTCAGTGTGCTGGGGGGTGATTGCAGTGTGGGGTTTGAGGGATGGGAGCTGGCTACTCAGTCTGCCATGTGGGGAATACGTTGCCTGGAGGAGAAGGGTGTTGTTTGGGGCTGCCTCTTCTGGCCCTTGAGTTGGAGAGCTGTGTCTGGATGTTGTCCTAATCCTAAGTTTCACTGGCATCCTCTGAAAATGCCAGGTAAATGCAGTGACCGGGCGAGTTTGAGCAGAGGGCGGGTGCTCATCTGCACTGTTCAGACTGAGACAGCTCTGACTTGAGCAGAACTGGAAGTGTTGAGCCTTGGGGAGCTTCAGTGCTGAGAACTGAGGTGCCAAAGTATCTAAGTTTTTCTGGACCCAAGCATCAGCTTGAGCACAGGTCTCAGCCTGGAGAAGAGAAGGCTGTGGGGGGATCTCACTGCAGCCTGCCAGTCCCTGGAGGGAGCAGAGGAACAGGAGGGGAATCAGCTTGTTAAGAGGGCAGATAATGGCAGGACAAGGGGGATGGAGTGAAGCTGGAGGAGAGAAGGGTTAGAGGAAAGATTAGGGGGAAGTTCTTTGCAGAGAGAGTGGTGAGGGGCTGGAAGGGGCTGCCCAGAGAGGGGGTGGGTGCCCCATGTCTGGGGGTGTTCAAGGCCAGGTTGGCTGGGGCCCTGGGCAACCTTGTGTAGCTCCAGGCCTGAGGTTGGTGTCCCTGCCTGTGGCAGGGGGTTGGAGCTCTGTGATCCTTGGGGTCCCTTCCAACCCAGACCAGTCTGGGACTCTATGATTCAGGACCCCAGAGCTAACTGAGGTGCTGAATTCTCCCTAGACCCCCTTTGGGACCCAGTATTGCAAGAAGAAAGATCTAGAGCTCAGTGCTTTCTGCACTTGTGTAAATGTTTCAGTCAGAGATGTTGTTCTGAACCTCTCCATGAACTTCTCACTCTTCTCATCTCTCTCTCCCTGGTAATTGGTACCTAACGTGACGTCCCAGAGACGCCCCAGGCAGGTACTGGAGTTCATGTCTCGTTCCCTCCTTGTTTCTCTTCCGTCAGGTTTGAGTTTAAAGTTGTGATTGAAAAAAGTCTTTGAGGATCTTAAAATAAAAAGGGAAACTGAACAAAAGAAGCCCAGATATGACTCAACTGCTAATGGTCCCCTGGCTTCTGGCTGGAGCTCGGCGTCTGCAGCAGGCAGCGCGGCTGTCACTCCATCACCGTGTCTCCTGGCTGCTGTTAGGATTGTAACCATGGCGATGTTTAATTGGCTGTCTTAGTCATGCAGCTAATGTCGATATGGTTCCTTACAGAGAAGAATTCGATTAATTGCTTAACTTCAGGCTGGCAAACAGGGGTAAGGTGAGAGTAGTGAGTATGGAGAGACTTCTCCCTCGCTGGAGTGCTCTTTGCAGAGGCAATCGAGCCGGAATAAACCGGCTCTCCTTGGGAGGTGAGGAATGAGCAGGAGAAAGCTTAGGTGAGGAACAGACAGGCACAGGAGGGGTTGGGGATGTCATGAACAACAGCAGTGTGTATGGAGAGGTGAAGATGGGCAAAGGGATTCAAGGACCCGTATTGTGTCAGCCTCTTGGGAGTGCATTTGGTTGTTGCCTGTGGTAGAGTCATAGAATCATCTGGGTTGGAAAGGACCCCAAGGATCATGTTGTGGCTGCCTGGACAGTCCTTGCATCTCACCTCATGCATCTGGCCTCCTGTGAGGTTGGGAAGTTTGTGGAAGTGATTTAGCCTTTGGTGGTGGTGGTGCTGTGAGATGGGCTGAGAAGCGTCCCACAGGTGGTGTCCAAAGCCCAGGTGAGAGGCAGGCAGCCCCATTTGTCAGGGGGGCACCTGTAGGGAAGGCAGCACCACTGTCTGGTGTGGCTTTCCTAACTGAACACCAGTACTCCAACACAGTCTTGGTTTCCAGGTGAAGTGTGTGCAGGATGCCATACGGGAGAAGAAGAAAACCTTCAATTTCCTTGGGGAAGATATTAACTTGGTGCCCTCAGTGGGCATTTTCATCACCATGAACCCTGGTTACGCAGGGCGAACCGAGCTGCCTGAGAATTTAAAAGCTCTCTTCAGGTGAGTCTGGGTCAGGGCTTGTTTTATCATGTAAAACTGGCAGAAATGATCTTTTGGGACATCCAGGTTTGGCTTCATTTCCTTGGGGAATTCACTTGCTGTGGGAATTCACAGATAGCTTCTGCCTTGAGCAACAAGCCTGGCTCTGGGAATTGCTCAGGAGGGGCGAAGGAGCTCTGTCCCTGGTGATGGGAAAGGTGGGGTATGACCTGGCTTATGGGAAAGGAACTGGAAGATAAAGCTGAAAACCCACTGCTCCTCAGACCTATGGACAAGGAATATTTGTTCTGGAATCCTTTCTCACCTGTCCTTGTAGGCCCTGTGCGATGGTTGTGCCAGACTTTGAGCTGATCTGTGAAATCATGTTGGTGGCTGAGGGCTTCATCGAGGCCCGGGCACTGGCCAGGAAGTTCATTACCCTGTACCAGCTCTGCAAAGAGCTCCTCTCCAAGCAGGTGAGCTCCCTTTTCTGACTGACTGGTGTACAGTGAAGCCTGTTGACCTCCAGAATGAGCAGAAACACACCGGGTTCCATGGCTGGTGCTTCACTGCTTTTAATGTCTGCATCTGTGTTAGCTGCTGGGAGAAGAGGATGCTTGTGGTCATCAGAGCAATGAAACACTCAGTCTGCTGAATCTGCAGAGACAAAAGCAGCATTAATGGGAGAGATCCTTCAGTGTTTCTGTGTTTAAAAAAGGGTAGATCAGGTACTTAGGGATAAGGTTTAGCATAGGAAAGGAATGTGTGGACTTGATGATCTTAAAGGTCTTTTCCAGCCTTGTGATTCTGTCACTCTGTGTTTGGGGTAGTGTTCACTGACCCTTTGCTTTCCAGTCTCTTAGTTCCTGTTGATTGTCCTGTTTGCCCCTCTGAGTTCAGCCTAACAGTTCCAGGTCTTATCAGGTGTTGGCCAAGTTGGGTCCCTTTCAGTGCAGAGCAAATCAGACTTTTCCTTGTCATTGTCTGCATGTTGTGTCCAGAGAAGAGCTGAACCAGGACTCTAGGTGGAAAACCTGGTCTTGGCTGTGCTGGCATGAGGCTGGGTGGGAAATGCCTTACCACAGGAACCTTGGTGTCTTGGAGGTCTGGGTGGAAGCTGTGACCTCCCACACAAAGCTGTCAGCTGTCGAGCTGTGCCCTGGATAGTGTTAGAGTAGAAATATAGAGTTGCCTGTTGGTTTGAACATTCTCTCATGCCTTTCTGTGGTCCTTCAGCAGTGTCTTTACTGTCCTCTGCTTGGTGGGCTGCCTCTGAGACCAAGCATGCTTCTAATCTTGTGATGGGCAGGATGGAGAAACTTGGGTGTTTGGGCCTCATAATGGACTGCCAAGCCTTTCACCTTGGCAGCTCCTGCAGATCCAGGGGTCTGGCTGACCTTGCAATTAGCTGCTTTATAATTTAGGTGAAACAAATTGCTTAGGCCTCCAGAGTGCCAGTCCTACTGCTGCCTTGCTGCCAGCTGTGAGCCCGCATGATGGTATGGAGAGATGAATTAGTTGAGTCTCTAATACTGCCCCTGATGGGAATGTCACTTTCTGAAGTGGAAACCAAGGTAACTCAGGCTGGTGGAGGTCTCTGATCAAGATGCAGATAGCAGATATTGATGTATTTCCGTTGCTGCCTGCTCTGGCAGGTGGGAGATGCTGGTTCTTTGTCCTCCAAGGTGATGTACAGCTTATGCATCAACTCATCCCTCCTTTTTTTCCTTCTCTGTCATGTAGGATCACTATGACTGGGGCTTGCGTGCTATTAAGTCAGTGCTGGTGGTTGCTGGCTCCCTCAAACGAGGTGACCCAGAGCGACCTGAAGACCAGGTTCTGATGCGTTCGCTTCGTGACTTCAACATCCCCAAGATCGTGACCGATGACGTGCCCGTGTTCCTGGGGCTGGTTGGGGATCTCTTCCCTGCACTGGACGTGCCTCGGAAGCGTGACCTGCATTTCGAGTCACTCGTGAGGCAGGCTGTGTTGGACCTCCATCTGCAGGCCGAGGACAACTTTGTGCTCAAAGTAAGACCAAGTGAATCTCTGCTGTGCTTAACTTTGCCATCAGATCATTTGGGTTTTCTCAACTGTCTTTGCTCATACAAAGAGGGCTCTGCACAATATTCCCCTCACAGGCAGATCTTGATCTTGGAGCATGGTCGGCTATGCTGGGCCTGGTGCAGTAGCACCTGCCCCTAAAGGCAGCGCTGGCTCAGTCTCACCTTAAAAAGGGGCTAACTCCTGTAGGCTCATGGAAACGTGGCCTCTGGAGAGCAAATCCTCATCAGCTGATGGCTGCCAGAGGTAAATAGTGCTGGAGGTTTGTCTGCACGCTGAGGATTTCACCCGTTAAAGCAGGTAGAACAAACTCAGTGTCAAATCCACTTGTGTCTCTGGGTCTCGTCTTTCGAAAGAAGAGGCCCAAAGGGAACTTACCCTGTAGATCTGAACTTCAGGAGGCCCAAAGGGAACTTACCCTGTAGATCTGAACTTCAGTTTGGCATCTTGGCCTAAAACCTGGGAGTGTTTTTCTCAGGTGGTGCAGCTGGAGGAGCTGCTGACGGTCCGGCACTCTGTCTTCGTGGTGGGTAATGCAGGCACGGGCAAGTCCCAGGTGTTGAGATCCCTGAACAAGACTTACCAGATCATGAAGCGACGTCCCGTCTGGACAGACCTCAACCCCAAGGCAGTCACCAATGATGAGCTCTTTGGCATCATTAACCCAGCAACAAGAGAGTGGAAAGATGGTGAGTGCCTTTTCATGCCTGAATTGCTGTTTGGAGGAGGATGTTTTGAATGAACTTGCTGAGCAGCAGTGGGATGGCTGATGCAGGTCTGAAAGCCCCAGCAGTTGTCTGCTGCTCACAACCATGTGACAGTTGTTGAAAGCATGCATAGGATGCTTTTAAGCTTTTTGATCTTCATATGGGAAGGGTAGCATAGACCAACTTCATCCTATTGCCCTAAGAATAGTCATTGTGTCCATTGATACCAGCACTTACCAGTTCCTAAATGGGGGAGGCAGTTTCCTTGTGTTGGCTGGACTGGTACTGGAAGAGGGGATCTTATAAATGTTTATAAATATCTGCAGTGTGGGACACAGGGGACATGGCCAGCCCCTTCTCAGTGTCTGTGCGGACAGGACAAGGAGTGATGGCCTCAAATTGGAGCACAGGGAGTTCCACACCAATCTGGGGAAGAACTTCTTCCCAGTGAGGGAAGGGTTAGATGAGATACAGCAGAGAAGTTCTTTGCAGAGAGAGTGGTGTGGGGCTGGAACAGGCTGCCCAGAGAGGGGGTGGGTGCCCTATCCGTCCCTGGGGGTGTTCAGGGCCAGGTTGGATGGGGCCCTGGGCAACCTTGTGTAGCTCCAGGCCTGGAGGGTGGTGGCCCTGCTTGTGGCAGGAGGGTTGGAACAGTCTGATCCTTGGGGTCCCTTCCACCCCAGACCAGGCTGGGATTCTATGATTCTCAGTGGGAACTGAAGCTCATGGGTAGGTCTGCAGTCCCGTTCAGTGGTGGCAGCTGGGAATGTTTTTCTTCCTTCAAAGCAGCCTAGCCCCATGTTGGGATACAGGAATATTTGTGCACAGATGTGTCGTTCTGAATGCTTAAGAGGAAAATATTAATTGGAATTTTTGTGGTAAATTGCTGGAGAAAACTGTTCAGAGCAGGTGTTGGCTTGATTGTTCATCAACATATTCCTGTTACTCTCCCAGGACTGTTTTCATCGATCATGAGAGAGCTGGCCAACATCACACATGATGGTCCCAAGTGGATGGTACTAGATGGAGATATCGATCCAATGTGGATTGAGTCTCTTAACACTGTGATGGATGATAATAAGGTAATGAATATGAGTTCAAGAAGCTGGTATCCTTTTACTGCCTGGCACGATTCAGCCTGGGAGAAACACAGATGCTGAAATACTGTGTCCTACAATAACACAGTTGTGTTCCTTCAGATACACCAAACAGTGTTGCATAAAGAAAACGGTACCTGAAGGAAACAGCTCAAAGCATGTTTTCAGTGGAATTCCCTTTTCCTGTCGAGTTGGGCTCATGAGTTACCACAGATGTTCTGTTCCTAACTTCAGGTCCTTTAAAAGTAGAGTGGGATCATAATCCTACACCTTTCCCCCAGCCAAAGGGAGTGCTCTTCCTTCTGGGTCATGGAAGAGCAGGATCGTTCTGCTCCCTGCTAGGAATCAGCTGCTTTGCCTTGAGGAACTGGGCTGACAGCAGCCAAGCTTTTCAGTGCAGAGTGCTGAATGCTTTTCATTCCTGTTCCTGAGGGAGGTGTCTGTCTGTCTGTCTGTCTGTCGGGTGCAGGTCCTGACCCTGGCAAGCAATGAGCGAATCCCTCTGAACCCGACAATGCGGCTGGTCTTTGAGATCAGCCACCTGCGCACAGCCACCCCAGCGACCGTGTCCAGAGCAGGTGAGTCCTGGCCTGAGCTTCACCTGGCCTTCTGCATGAGCCAAGTAGGACCTAGTGCCATTAACCAGCCTTTTGTGGGCAAACTTGGTTCCTGTTGAAGGTACCTGACCTGGGTTCACAGCTGCCTTTGGTGGATGGGGCAGGTGTCTGAAACACACACCCAAACTGAGGATCCTGACCCCAGATCCACAGGTGGAGCTGTCATCTTCTTGGCGCTCTCAGGCTGCTGATGGGTGATCACAGCTTCAGCATTGCTGAGAGAGTGCTCCTGTTGTACAAAGCCCTGTGTGGGCTTGAGGAGAGGGACAGTCCCTCCCTATCACAAAGAGCTCCTGATCTTCTGGAGAAATCCCTGAAGTCTGGGGGAAGGGAATGAAGGTGTCCCCTAGTTATACAGCTGGGGAAAAGGGGCCCAGATCAAGAACATGACTCATAGTAGATTGTGTTTGAATCCAAGCCAGGGTCACAAAAGGTGTCCTGGTTTCCTGAGTTAATTATCTTCCCTGTTGATGTTTCTGCTCTCCAGTGGGGCAGGAGGGGGTGTTATGTCATGGGGCACCCAGGTATATTTGGCAGTCTTTTAGTTGTGTGAATGTAATGAGAAATTCTGCTGGAAGAAAGGAATAGTCTGGGCTGTGTCCTCACTACATGTTGTCTCTTACCTTGGGCCTAAAGGAATCCTGTACATCAACCCATCAGATCTGGGCTGGAACCCCCCAGTGAGCAGCTGGATTGACAGGAGAGAGATCCAGTCTGAAAGAGCTAACCTGACCATTCTGTTTGACAAGTACCTGCCCGTTTGCCTGGACACCCTCAGAACAAGGTACCATCTGAAGAGTGATTGTATCTCTGCTGGCGAGTGCAGGGGGATGGATGTGCTGAGCTGTGCAGGCTCATGCTGCTCCTTGCCCCAGAAAGCCCCAAGCATCTTAAGCTCAAAGATACAACCAGGTGAGGTGGAGGAGCTGACACTCCTCCTGTCCTGGCTTGGTCAGATCTGGTTTGCCTCTGGTTTTCCTTTCAGTTTAACTTCATTGCTTCTGTATTTCCTGTACCAATTATCCTATCTTTGAAGCAAAGCCAGGAGATGGGAAAGAGAAAGTTTGAGTCTCCTGATGTGTCAGGTGAGACCTCAGTCCAGCCCATGAGTTATTTTTCACACTGCTGCTGAAGGAAAGGTTTCAGTGTGCAGCATGGAAGGTAGAGGGAGCAGATCCTCTTTTTCCCTCTCCCACTTCTTTTCCTGCCACTCAGTGATGAGAAGAAAGTAAGTTGGTGTTTGTGGGAGGGGGTGGGATTGCTCTGCTGACAGTTCTCTCTAGAATTGCCTTCCTGATGTATTTGAACAAGGTGAAGTCAGTCTGTGTGGGCATCCAGCCTGGGCACGTTTCATGGCTGGACACCAGTCTGATGATATTTGGAAGGGTTCTGGTGTTTCTTGACTTGAGTCAGTTTTAAAGTGGTGCCTGTAGAGAAGTTGTGATGTTCTTCCTTATCATTGTGGGAGACAGCTCTCACACTGTGGTGAGGGCTGGCCAAAGGAGAGCCCCAACAGACTTGATGAAGGGAGCTTCTCCCATCCTCTGCTTGCTTCCTGTAGTTGCATCTTGATTTAAATAAATTGATAATGATAATAAAGCATACAGTTGTGCATGGGAGTTGTTGACCAGAACGGGGATGTGTCTGTGGTCTTTGGAAGCAGGAGTTGGGCAACTTCCTAGGGATCTGCTCCCTGGGGGACCAAGCTGGTTGCAGCCAAATCCATCAGACATTTCCCACTCTGCTGAACATTGTGTCAGAGCATGACATGGGAGGGGTTAGCTGCAGGTGCCCCAGTGCTGAGGGGTTTGGTGGCTTGCCTAAAGCAGGGCTTGTAGAACCAGCCTGCCCAACAGCTGCCATTACTTCATGGAGGATGCCGGTGCTGCTCTGGTGTTTGTTTGGGATTCTGTAAGTGCAGCCTAAATGCCTGTAGAATGCGAAGATGGAAGGGGCTGGTTCATTGCTCCTCTCTGTCACTCCTTCTGAGCTCCTTGTTGCCCTCAGTGAGTCTCCTGCTCTGCTCCTTTCAATGGGATCAGAGTTTCAAAATGCTTGAAACTTTTGCTGACTGTTATTACTGGTCCATGTGCTGTGCCAGCAGGTCAGGGACAGGATGGGGAGTCTCTTTCCTGCAGGAATAAGACATGCACTGCTGACAAAATGCTCTGAAAAAGCATTCCTATGAGGTCTTCCTGGGTCGTGAGCGACTGTGGTGTTGGACCCAGTGATGTTTCATGTCCTTTCAATTTCCATCCCTTAGATTCAAGAAGATTATTCCCATTCCTGAGCAGACCATGGTTCAGATGCTGTGCTACCTCCTGGAGTGCCTCCTGACAGAGGAGAACACACCTCCTGACTGCCCCAAGGAGCTTTATGAACTTTACTTTGTCTTCGCTGCTGTCTGGGCCTTTGGTGGATCAATGTTTCAAGACCAGGTAGGAAGGAAAATGTCACTCCAGCATCTTTTACACAGATTTTTTTATTTCTCTTCCCAAAACACGGTGCTGTATCAGTAGTGCTGTTTGCCTGATGGTAGTAAACCAGCAACCCAAACACAAAGATTCCTCTCCCAAAAGGCCTCCTTATCCAGGGTGTAACCCCACAGCAGAACAGCTGGGTGAGGGGTGAGTGATGAAGGCAGAGGGGTGTTTGCTTGTGCACACTGCACTGGGGAGAAACATGAGGTTAAGTTATAGAGGCCCCTGGATGTGCATAATGTCACCAAATTAAGGCAGGCTGACATCAGTCTTCCAACCATCTGACCACACAGGTTGACCTTGAGCTGTGTGACACGACCCAGCTGCTGCCTTCTCACTGCTGGCTTTTGCTAAGCATAGGTGGGTGTCATGAATTGACAGTCCTCAGCTTCTGAGAGAAGTACATAAGAGGGGTGGTTGGCTTGGCAGGGGGGCTTTGGGGATTCTGTGGATGTAGACAGTGGCTCTGCTCTTTGGAACCCTCTTTGCTGGGAGCATGCTGACAGGGTTGAGGTTGGTGATTGCAGGCACTCAAATTGGACTCCCCTCTGGGCAGCCAGCTGCTGGGTGGCCTCTGGTGTGAGCTGCTGGGCTCAGTCAAGCCCTTGGTGGATGGGTGTCCACATATGAGACTGAGGGCACAATCTAGAGACCAAGATCTCCTCAGGACAGGAGGGTTAATCAGGTTGTGGGTCGTTCATGTTGCCCTGATGTTCCGAGCACACTTATGCCTGAAAGGCAGGGGAAGCCAGGGCACTGCTCTCCATCCTGCTTCCCACAGTACTTCTATCCTGTGGATTGATTGCCACTGTCAGCCTCAGGATCCATCAGCTGGCATTAGACAAGGGGGGTGTGAGCTCTTGTGGGGTGATTATTTCTCAAGATCAGTGTTTGATGCTGCACATTTCCACCCCCCTCTCAGATCCTGGCCCTTAAACCAGACCCTTCCAGCTGCTGTGGTGTGTGAACAGCGGGGATCTGGGGAAGGATCTTCTCCAGGCTTGCCTGGGGGAAGCAGGGTTGTGCTGCTGCCTCTGACCCCCCTGTTGTATGTCACTTCCTGATGTCTGGTGCCCAGGAGAGGAGAAATGAGCATCTCCTTTCACCCCAGTGCCCCGTTCTGCCCCATTTTCTGGCTGCACGGCTCAGCTCTGCACAGCACAGCGGGGCTGTCTCCTGATTTCCGAGTAATTGGCAAAGCTGCTGCTGTTTTACAACTTCCAACTGTTAAGAGTAATAATGGACAAGAAGACAGCGGTCTGCGTGTCAGAGCCCTGCTGCCAGCACTGCTGCCCCTGGGCCACCCTTGGCTCTGCTCCCTGGTTTGTGCCTGTGCCTGCAGGATGGCTTCCTGCCCTCGGTGGCATCGTTCTTACGGACTGATGTCTGGACAGGCTGGAGATGTTTAATGTGAGTGGTTCAGAGGCAGGCAGGAGAAGCCTGAGGCACTTGTAGAGGGGTCTAAGAGCTCCTGTGGCACCTGAGGGCCTGTGCTTTGAGTAGCAGGTTTTCAGCAAGTGCCACAAGGACGAGTAGTGCAAAGCCTGTGGGTGGAACTACGCTGGGCACCTGCTGAAGCTGCTTGCTCTGGTCCTGCCTAATCCTTCTTGGGTGGTTGCATCTCCCAGGCAGAGGATACCAGTGTGCCATCCTGATGTGTGGGCATGCTCAATGACAGGGCACTGCTGTCAAGGGCTCAGATACCCGTATCTGGTCTCTGGTGGGCTTTGTGTCAAGCTCTGTGTTGCCTGGAGTATGTGGGAGGTCTCCCAACGGACCTGGCTCCTCAGCTCGGATGGAGGCACTGCTGTTCTCAGAGGCAGCTCACTGGGGTCTCTTCGTACTTTATCCATTTGCTTTGTGCCAAGGAGCAGATGCTTCCAGAAGTGACCAACAACACAGCTCACACTCAGCTTAGCACTCACTTGGTGCCATCGTGCCTCATGGCCTGTGTGAGACCAGCTTGCTTGGTCCTTGCTGAGGCTTTCACCCTCCATGCCCTGTGTGCCAGCTGGGAAGTGCTCAGCCTTTGGGCTGCCAGTGTAGGGTGGCATTAAACACCCCCCCCCCCCCCAGCAGAGCCTGGGAGGCACTGCTTGTCCTTCCCTCAGCAGTGCAAGCTGCAGCCTAATTCTAGGAGCTTTTAGGTCCTTGAGCAAGTTGGCAGAGCGTGGTCAGGTGGAGATGGACACTGCATCCACAGGCCCTGCCTGGCTGTCTGGGGAGCGGTGGGCTCTCCCAGGGGTGTGGGAGGAGCTGCATCCCTCTGGAAAGGTTTGACTCTGAGGCTGGACTGTGCGTGGCTGCTTGTGATGCTTTGTAAATGTCAGAGCTGCGAGTGTGAGAGTACAGCGGCCCGAGCTGGGGGAAGCCTGATGAAAAATGATCCAATATAAAATCTGTTTATTGCTCCCCATTGAAGGTGCCCTTCGGGCTGACCTTTCGCTGCCGAAATGTCAGGAGAAACAGCCTGGAAGGCTTCCTGCTACTCTGTGCTTGCTGGTGGGGAGCAGGGCCCTGTATAAAAACACATGATAGATCTGCCATTTCCAGGCTCTGAATTTAGCAGAAATCCATATGGGGTTTTATCAAGGAAGGTTTGAGCTCCACACCATTCTGGCAACAGAGCTGGGGCTGGAGTGGCTCCACTTAACGGCTTGGCTGGGGCGGGCAGTTTGGCTGCACAGGGTAAGGGCACCCTTGTGAGAAAGCTTTTAGTGGTGATGCATGTCCCCTCTGCTGCAGGCTGCTCTGCTGCCCGTGCTGAGGAGTTAGAACAACAGGAGGATGGAGAATTACAGTTATTCCGCCTCTCGGAACAGCTCGAGCCCGCAAAGTCAGGGATACTAATAACGTGGTGTTCCAATCCTCCAGTCTTTTGATGGATGGTGGCTCAGGAAGCTTTACAGAGGATGCTGGGTTCGGTTTGGCTTCAAACCCAGGTCTCCTGACAGCAGCTTAGCAGTGCACAGGTGATGTGCCAGCTGTCCCACCCGTGCTCCGGCCTGGGGAAGCACATTGGATGGCTGTGGGGAGGAGACCCACAGATGCCCCAGAAGGAAACTGCTGTTTAAACTGGGTAAATCATCTCTCTGGGATCTGACACATCTCTTTAGGTGCTTTATTCCCCCCCTGCTCCCCAGGGCAGATGGCTGTAGTCCCTGTGGCTGCATGGGAGGACGTTCAGGTGGAGGGACTGGCAGGTGTCACACAGGCTATCTGGGTCAAGGGGGGGACCACTTAAGTGTGCTCTGCAAGTACTGACCTGGAATCTAAACCAAAACTGTCTCCCCAGCTATTGAAAAACTTCAGATGCCCCAAAATCTCCACACATGGAGAGATGTGATGGGGAAGGAGCAGGCAGCGGGGGCTTCCAGGGCGATACGCAGTGCAGAACCACAGCAGAGCCAAAGGGGCGTCACCCCCTTCTGGGGCTTTGCTCCCCAGGAGTCTGCAGTCCTGCTTCTCCAAAACATTGGGGCTTGGAAAGAGGCCAGGATGCAACAACTAAATATTACGAGAGCAGTGTGATTTATGAGGCAAGGCGTTAGCATGCACGCTCTGACTAACCATGACCACGGATGGAGACGGATGTGGTGTCCTTGTCTGTTGGAAGAAGCAGGCACCAAGAATCAATCAAGTGGCCTGTTTAGTGGTAGGCACGTCTTTCTCCCATTCAAATTGATCCATCTATCTCATCACAGACATACCCAGAGTGATCAACACAGGGGATGAATTATTTAGGTGAATAAATAGGAGCGATGAGGAGAAATTAAGGAAATGAAAAATTAGGCTTAATAATAGGGAAAAGGATAAGATCACTATGCTGTGGAATATATTTTGAGGACTAATCCCACTCTGCTGGACAGGGATAGATAACGTTCTCCATCACTGATGGATTGCTCCAGATGTTTTCTCCACGTTTTGTCTTGCAGCTTGTGGATTACAGAGTGGAGTTCAGCAAGTGGTGGGTGGCAGAATTCAAGGCTGTCAAGTTTCCCTCTCAGGGCACAGTCTTTGACTTTTACATTGATCCAGAAACAAAGAAGTTTGAGCCTTGGTCTAAACTTATTCCCCAGTTTGAATTCGATCCAGAAATGCCACTACAGGTAAGTGAACCTCACGTGCTTTGAGTCTGGGAGGAGCCCTTGCATCTTAGTGACTGTACATGGGCATCCCGCTGGTGTCTCATTAAAGGTCAAGCACTTCATCATGAGGATGGAGTTCGTTACGAGGTGCCACTTAATTACCCAGCTTTCTTTAATGTGCTTTGACTGAAGCCACATCCTCCATCCGCCTCCCAAACAGGAGTGAAGTGCCTGAGGGTCAGGCTCAGAGCCACCCCAGTGACCCAGGAGCTGGTGTGCCCAGGGTGTGATGGGTGTGTTTGGCCTGCAGAGACAAGCAGGATGTGAGACAGTGCAGTGACAGAGACCCCAAGGACACCACGTTGTGCCTGAAAATAGAGATGTTTTTGGGATTTCACAAAAAAATCTGACTTTGGGCAGGCAGTGTGTTGCCTTTGCCAGTGACACTTTCCTTCCCTCTTAGAAATGCCACAGCAAGCAGATGACTTGTAACAATTATCACCATTTTAGCACAGTGTGTTTTTGGGGAGATGCAGACGCTGCTCCCAGCATCCAGCTGTCACGGTTTCATCTGGGCACGGTTTGATTTTAAGGACCAGCAGCAGCCTAGCCTTCCCTTCCCAGTGCAAACTGAAAGCATGGGCTGGCACTCCCAGTTTTCCTTCTCCCCAGAAGGTGGCTGTGGGGTTGTGGCAAGGGTGGGAGCTCTGACCTGCTATTTCTGCCCCTCTCAGGCCTGCCTGGTGCCCACCACTGAGACAGTCCGTGTGCGGTACTTCATGGACAGGCTCCTGGAGCGCCAGCGCCCCGTGATGCTGGTGGGCAATGCTGGCACAGGGAAGTCTGTGCTGGTGGGGGACAAGCTCTCCTCGCTGGACACGGATGCATATGTGGTGAAGAAGGTCCCGTTTAACTACTACACCACCTCTGCCATGCTGCAAGGTAAGGCAGTGGCTGGGTCACGGGGCTTCTGCCTGGCAGGTTAGCAAATTCCTGTGGGAATTGGAATGGGGAGTGCACAGAAAGCAGCTTTCAACTTCTGGTTTTTGGGTTTTGATATATAAACACACAAAGGCTGGTGATTTCTTAGGCAGGGTGCCTGTTAGCACAGAAGTTTGTCAGGGGCACCCTTTAGGGGAAGCTCAGGTGGGCTCCGTGGCTTTCAGAGGTGCCATGTGTGTAGGGTTAAAAGGAGCTGGACACCTTTCTGCTTTCCCTGGGCCAGCTCTGGGGTTTTCTTTGCTTAATGCCACTTTCTATGGCATTTGCTGCTCTCTGAGCTCATTTCCCCACCCCTCTGCTCCATGCCCTCTTGATCTCTGCTCCTCCATCAGGTGTAGCGAGTCAGCACCTTCTGCTCCAGGTCCCTCTTGAGAAAACTGAGTAAACATTGGGATTTTGGGGTTCCCCCCTTCCTCCTTGATCAACAGCCAGCAGGTGATAGGAGCCGTGCTTGCGAAGTCTCGTTCACAGTGAGGGTTTCTTTGGGGTGCTAATTTGGGTGTGAAGGGTCTCAGAGACATGGGCCCTTGCTGAGTTCTGAGATGGGCTTTGGATTGGAACGTGGCTTTCCCAAACACGTCGCTTGATCCCTGGTAATTGCATTTCAGAGCCCTGAATCTCCTGCGTACTTTTTAACCTCAAAAAGGGCTGATTTTATATGTTAATTAAGGACTAATTAAATTGAAATTAAATGCTTATTTGAAACACTTAATTTAACTTGCTGACAGATTTCAAATATTGTGGTTTTACGGAGGGGGAGAGGGACTCTGCTGAGGGAAGGTTCATCACTCCTCCTAGCAGGAGCTGTTCCTGTGTGCCACTGCTGGCTGTGACAGGAGATCAGAGGAATTGTGAGAGGTGGGAGAGACAAGCTGGCTGTGGAGCACCAGAGCAGTGGAAAGAAAGGGGGAGTTAAAAGATTTGAGGCCTGAAAAAGCAGAATATAAATCGTCCTTAATAACTTCTGCACGTGATAAGGAATGGCTGAAGCCGTTTCCATGGGGAGGTTTTTATCAAGATTCCTGTTTCCATTTTCCAGTCTTACCTATTGACAAGGGCTGGCAGCTGACTGTGCTGCTCTGTGGCGCCTTGTAGGGCTGTTGACACCCTAGAACTGTGTAAATGAAGCTAATTCTGCTTCTGTCTTTGGTAGGGGAGTGAGCCCCTGGGAGTGAGGATGCTCTCCGGGATGCTCTCCGAGCACACACACAGTGGAGAGCCCAGCCCAGGATCTGGGCAGAGCAGAGCTGCTGCTCTTTGCTTTTCCACTTGCTGAGTCAGTAAAGGTTGCTTGGGCTGCAATCAAATGAATCAATAACCTATAAAACATTCAGTGCAGCGACACGGGGTGATTTTTATTAAATCTCAGCCCAGCATTACAAATATTCCCCATGTTTTACAATAGAGAGCTACACAGAGCCTCAGCCCTCTGCTAAAACGAATTAAAACCTTCCCAAGTTAGGTAATGGGAAACTTTTCTCTCCATGCTTTCCCTTGCTGGTGTATGACCCTATGTAAAACTAAGCAGTAATTTGGGAGCTCTTGTTGGGATTGCGTCTTGTGCCATTGTCTGGAGGTTTGGGTAGTGCTGGGGAGCAAGTTGGGGAACTTGGGGGTATTCAGAGAATCACAAGGTTGGAAAAGACCTTTAAGATATCAATCCAAACCATTCCCATCCTTTGCTGACCCATATCCCTAAGTACCTGATCTACCCTTTTTTTAAACACATCCAGGGATGGTGACTCAACCCCCTCCCTGGGCAATTCTGTGCGTTTAAATAATTGGTGAATTTAAATAGCAAATATTATTATGGTTGTTCTGCAGGTGTCCAGGAATTTGGCCCCAAAGTACCTATTTCTTTTGTGTAACAGAGGTAAAAAAATCAGAGAATCATCTGAGTTGGAAGGGACCTCGAGAGCTCACTGAGTCCAACCCCCTGCCCAAGCAGGTTCCCTAGGACAGGTTGCACAGATAGGTCTCCACTTAGACTGCAGAACACACTTAGACTCACAAATCCAGCTTTGCTCATGAGCTGCTGTTCGCACAGCATCCCCCTTGCTGCTTCCCAGTGCCCAAGCCCCACAGCCATGGGGATGGGGTGCTCGCTGCACGGCTGGGGCAGGCCCTGGGGGTGCTCACTGCCCTGTTCTGGGTGTCACAGGAACCTCAACAAGGGAGATTTGGTTTAAAGAATAACGCAGAAAGGATTCAAAAGGCTTCATCTTGCATGAAAGCTTGGGTTTTGCTCTGAAGGAGACCTGTTTTGTAGCAGACTCTTAGATTTTGTGTTCTGCTTGAAAGGAGGGATTGAGAGCGTGCTGATTTGGGTCAAGTCAGACCAAAGAGCTGCCCAAGGGTCGCTGCCAGGCCTGTGCAGGGCTGCTAGCCACGCTCGGGGACCAACACTGTCCTGCCAGTGAGCAGCATCCTCTGCCAGGGCCAACTCTTCTTCCCTAAGCAGCAATAATCAGCCCAGGTGTCAGCTGGGGTGGGCTGGGGGCTGCAAGCTGAGCCCTGCCTGCCCTGTGCATAGCTCAGCTCCTCCTGGGGCTGCTGTAGCTTCACACCACATCTTGCTGGGATGGGAAACCATTGCTATTTTGGCAGCAATGACCTCCCGGTAGCTTAGCTCTGCTCCTCTGCCTCCATACAGGTGTGCTTGAGAAGCCTCTGGAAAAAAAGGCTGGCAGAAATTACGGCCCTCCAGGTACCAAGAAGCTTGTGTACTTCATTGATGACCTCAACATGCCCGAGGTGGATGCTTACGGGACGGTGCAGCCCCACACGCTGCTCCGGCAGCATCTGGACTACGGCCACTGGTAGGACACAGCTCAGGCTTGGCTGTCTCAGGTCTGGTGTTGGGGATGGGCTCTGAGAGGAAATGAAAGGGTGGTTCCCTCTTCCCATCCTGTGTTGGTCATCGGAGCCCAACAGGCTCTGGGTGAGCATTGTGCCCCCTCGGGGTTTCCCTCTCCGGGCAGACCCTGAGGCTGTTGCTTACAGGCTGCTGTCACCATGCTGCTGCTTTTGTTCTGCCTGAAGGTATGACAGGACCAAGCTGTCACTGAAGGAGATCACCAACGTGCAGTACGTGTCGTGCATGAACCCAACGGCAGGGAGCTTCACCATCAACCCCCGTCTGCAGGTAAAGCCCTGCTCAGAGGCACGGTGCTGCTTTTGGTGTCCAGTGGGTTATTTAAGCATGAGGCCAGAGAGGACCCACTGGCAGGTCCTGGTGTTGTTTTATCAGTAGCAATGGCAGGGATCTGTTGACTGACCGTAATTCCTAATGAGGAAGAGGTGGACTTGCTCCCTTATTCCCTGGTTTGTTGTAACTCATGTTCTCCAGCTCAGTCAGAGGGAGGAGTCACAAGTCCCTAGCCAGCTCAGCACCTATTCAGGACCACCTTCAGGTTGGAAGAGGGAAATAGCCTTGTCCAGGTGGACTGCAAATCATAGAACCGTGGAGCATCCCAGGTTGGATGGGCCCTCAAAAGTTCATCTAGTCCCACCTTTCCTGGGCAAGGGAGCCTAGATGAGATTATCTAGCACCGTGACCAATTGCACGTCCCCAAGGGCATTTTGTTTGAGAAGTGGCTGCCAGTGTCTCTGACCTTTCCATGTTCCTTTCTCTTCCACAGCGTCACTTCTGTGTCTTTGCTCTCTCCATCCCTGGTCAGGAAGCCTTGTCCAGGATCTACAGCACCATCTTAACGCAGCACCTGATGGGGGGGAATTTCTCAGGGGCTGTGCAGAAATCAGCTCAGCAGCTGATTGCCCTGGCCCTGGGGCTGCATCAGAAGGTGGCCTCTACTTTCCTGCCAACAGCTATCAAGTTCCACTACATTTTCAACCTGAGAGACTTTTCCAATATCTTCCAGGTAAGTGCTTTTGCTGTCCTGTGGCATTTGAGGTTTGTTCCATGGCGATGGGAGGCTGTGGGCATGTGTTTTGCTGGCCAAGTACCCTTGGTGAGCAAAATGTGGTCTCCAACCTAGCAATAACTCAGCATGTCTGTCCCCAAGTGAAGGGGGTGACCTTGGGTCATTACCTAAGCTATCACCCGTGACTTTAAGGAACATCAGTTAGAAGTTTATCTCCTTTCTGGCCTCCTGGGGTCATTGGAAAGGGAGGAATTGTTCCAGGAAGAGGTGCAGGATTAGGTGGGTTGAAATGTCTTCTGGCTGTAGAAGGGATGAGCTGAAGGGAGCTCTGGGCTCCTGAGTGACTGTTGGTGAGTGATGGAGCTGGCCTTGTCTCTCTGAGCAGCAGTTCCACACTGGTACCAGTGGGTATTAACAGTGCCGTTCCACGCAGAGACTGTATAGCACTGAAGCCAGTGGTAGGTACTTGGTGGGCTACTGGTCCTGAGGATAGGAGAGCCATACTTAGTTCAGCTGCTCTGCCTAGAGCCAGGACAGCTTGCTGGCCCAAACTGGTACATCCTCTTTGCTTCTTGATGGCCAGCCACTTGGCATGTGCATGGAGGATTGCATTTAAAGAGCTGATAAAGAGATCAAACCCAAAGGCTCATTGTCCTTGCACTGCAGCACTCACTGACATTACTGTGGCAGGGGCAAGGTCACCCTTCAGTCCTTTACGACCTCCCGGGCTCATCAGAAGGTATTCCCAGCTCTTTTACCTCTGTAGCAAGTCCTGACCGTGCTTGAAGTCCAACACTGCTTTGCCTTGCCTGACTGTGGCACCTTTCCCTGCCTCTGGGTCCCACCAGGCTCTGCAGAGGTAAATTGATTGGTACGCTCCAGGCAATTCACCCTTGATTAGAGAAGCCAGGTCTCTGCAGCGACAGAGTTGGGGATTATGCTCTTTAAAAATCCATTCCCTGCTGGCTCTCACCAGAGAAAGCCCTGTTGCTGTCTTCCCTTCCATACGAGAGGGTTACCATGGTATTATGCTCTAAATTATATCTGTCATCTCTGTAAAATAATAATCAGGGACTCAGCAGGGCTGTATTTTGCTTTTTATTCCCATTTCTAACAAGATTTTCCAGCAGTGTGTCACATTAAGATGTGTGGCAGTTGAGGAAGAGCAGCCTCCCTCTCTTGCTGCCAGCAAGACGGAGGCAGCGGCTCTGCCAGCCCTCGCACCGGCTCCGCTTCTCCTCATGGCTCCAGCCTTCAGCAGGCTTCAGTCCCCTTTGCGTGGGGAGGGGTTTGCCTACTTACCTGAGCTCGAACTTCCTGAAGAACCCTGTGAACTTCAGGCCTGTGAATGCCAAAATGGGCCTTGTGCTGTGGCTGCTGGTGTGTGGCTGGGACCAGCAGCAGCTGCAGGGCTGGCACAGCCTGGGCAGCACCGGCGTTGGGCTCCTTGGCTCTGTGCGGTGGTTTGGCATGATGTAGCCCTGGGTTTGGCTGGGATCCTGTCCCCTGAGCCCCTGGTTTCTGAGTTTCCCCTCCTTCTGTCTTGCCCACTCTGCTGTTCCTCTTCCTCGCCGCGGCTGGGTTTGAGCTGCCCCATCACACGCAGCAGCCACAGCAGAGTGTGGTGCCCATGGAGTGGCTGGACCCCTCTGTCAGTCCTCCCCACTTGAGCAGGTGTTGAGATTGGCCCTTTCAGTGGGACTGTGGTTTGTGGCCCACACGCTGTGGATGGTAATGCTGTGTCTGTCACTGTGTGATGTTACTGCTGTCCTCGGGGTGCTGGGGCTGCCATTTAGCTGGGTGATGTGGGAGGTTTTGGTACCATGAGCAGGACCAGGACTGGTGCATCTTAATATAGCTCAATGGGTGATGCTTTCGAATTAAACCTAGAGCACCTGAACTTAGAGATGGAGGAAATGGTATTGCATGGAATGGCTTCTGAGATTTCGGGTGGAGCCAGTGGTTGTGGGGGGCGTACAGCTCAAGAGAGCTCTGTGGAGCATGTGGCCATGGTAGATGGTTTTTGGAGACTGTTTCTGGTTAGAGGGTAGTCATAACACCGCATCTGGGGCAAAGCTGTTGGCTAGGACTCAGTAATGGAGCAGTGGTGGGAGTTGTCCTGCCTTGTGTACTCATCACCATTTGCAGAGCAGCAGAAATATCTCCTGGGCTTCCCAGGGCTCAGTGTTGGTGGGTGCAAGAGCACATGAGGTCCTGCTGGGAGGGGACACACACCCTGGCAGGCTGAGGAGGCCACGGGTGCTGCTCACTCTCCTCCTTTTCATGGACGTCATGGAAGAAAACGAGCAAGTGGCTGAGGTCAGGTTCTGCCTTGTCAGAGCTGCCACAGCCTGTCTCTGCTGGCGTGTTGATGCGTGACGAAAACATGGCAGCTAAGTCATGCTGGGGTGATTAGCATATCCCCTGTTCCCGTGCCAAATACGCATCATCTCCTGGGGTGATTATTAAGCTGCTGAGCAGCCTGTCACTCAGAATTACTCGGTAATAAATCCTGATCCGATGGGTCTTGGCTGAGGATGGCGGTTCCCCCGCAGCCGCAGTGATCCCCTCATGGCCTGATGGGCACGGCTGCTCCTCCAGCACAGGCCTTTCCTGGCACGGCCTTGCCTACGGAGAGAGGCTGAGGGAGCTGGGCTGGGTCAGCCTGGAGAAGAGAAGGCTGTGGGGGGACCTCATTGCAGCCTGCCAGTGCCTGAAGGGAGCAGAGGAACAGGAGGGGAATCAGCTTGTTCAAGGGCAGAGCCTGGCAGGACAAGGGGGATGGAGTGAAGCTGGAGGAGGGAAGGGGGAGAGGAGAGATTGGGGGGAAGTTCTGTGCAGAGAGAGTGGGGAGGGGCTGGAAGGGGCTGCCCAGAGAGGGGGTGGGTGCCCCGTGTCTGGGGGTGTTCAAGGCCAGGTTGGCTGGGGCCCTGGGCAACCTTGGCCTGAGGTTGGTGTCCCTGCCTGTGGCAGGGGGTTGGAACAGTCTGATCCTTGGGGTCCCTTCCAACCCAGACCAGTCTGGGATTCCATGATACTTGATACAGGATTTGTGACGTGTGAATTCCCTTCTCCCTGAGGAAGCCTTACATGTCCCTGCATCAAAACCACAACAACTCCTGTGGCTAGGGGCACCTTTAGAGTCCCCAAGGGATTGTTTTATTTGTTTAATTCCTTTTAAAAATCAGTCCAGGCCCTGAATGGGTTTCACCTCCCTCTCCCCATGTGATCGGCACCACTCACTACGTTTTTCCCTGAAATCAATAAATTAACAATTTGGCAGCTGTAATGACAAAGGTGAGACCGAAGCGGTTGGAGCCACAGGCCAGGGGGCTGGGCAGGACCCTGCTGAGCATCATTGCCGTTGCGGCTCCTGCTTTATGGACAAATAATTAGATGTTGGGAATAAAAGCTGTCTGTTTAATTCCTGCCATTGAGAACCCTGTGTGCCATTAACAGGCTCAGTTCTAGGCGACACCTCTTTGAAATATCATTCTTTTATGCATTTTAATGGAGCTCATGGTAAACATACTGTGTGAAGCAGACAGCAACTAGCATTTCCTGCGGGCAGAATGCACCTAATTAAAATTAATTGATTTAAAAAAATATATATAAAATAATTGCCAGTAAAATTTCCTACCTCTTTTTTCCTCCTCAACAAAGCCCTGACGGCGTGGTGTGAGGATGCAAAAGCCATGTGGCTGGGCTTGTGCCTGGCTCTGTGGGCTGTGTGCTGCTGAGATCCAGACCCCCAGCCCAGCCAGCTTCCGTGGGGGATGCTCTTTGGGCTATTGACATACTGAGTCTAAATTGCTTTGGGGAGTTGGGGTCAGCATTTCCCAGGGGTTGTGAGTAGGGGTTTATTCAGGAATTCACTCTCCCATCACTCTAACAACTTTGCCTTGGGAGTTATTCAGCCCTATTTTAGCCTGGGTGCTGGGGTGAGGTCATTCCCAGGTGGGGTTTTCTGCTGTCTCTGCTCTCCACAGGGCCTTCTCTTCTCCACTCCTGAGTGTCTGAAGCAACCTGAAGACCTGGTGAAGCTCTACCTGCACGAGTCAAACCGCGTATACCGGGACAAGATGGTTGAGGAAAAGGATTACAGTACCTTTGATAAACTCCAGCAGGAGATGGTGAAGAAGTTTTATGATGTAAGTGTTGGGGTTCACAACCCTGTTAATAACATGCAGGCTCATAGGGAAAGAGTTCATGGCAGAGCAGAGCTTGATGCCCATTCCTTGTCTTCCCTGTGCATTTGTATGGGCACAGAAAGGTGTATGCTGGAACTCTGTACTTTACCTGGAAGGACGGCAAAGAGCTGCGGTGCATCTCCCTGTACCTGCCACACACATATATGTACCTTTCATTTTTGTTTCCTTGGCAGGACATGGAGGAAACCTTAGAGCAGACCAAGAAAATGAACATTTATTGCCACTTTGCTAAAGGCATGGGTGAACCCAGCTATCAGCCAGCTCCCTCCTGGGAGGAGCTGAACCAGATCCTTGTGGAAGCCTTGGACAACTACAACGAAGTCAATGCTGCCATGAGCCTGGTGCTGTTCGAGGATGCCATGTGCCACGTGTAAGGGGGCTTTATGATCCCATCGTAGCTTTTAGCTGTGCAGATTGCTTCTGTGGAGATTCCTGAGGATGGAGGTGTTGATAAGTACAGCTGATGGAGCTGGAGCTGCGCAGGTTGTCCAGCACAAGCTCTGCTCTGCTGCTCTTGCTGGTGTGCAGAGCAGGATTTTAAAACCCTGGGGATGTTGGAGGCTGTCAGGGGAAGGGGTTGGGTGCTGGGGCTCTTCTAAAGCCTGCTTGCTCTTGTGATGTCTTTGGCCTTTGATGCTCTGCATGAGGCACAAACGTTTATTGGACGTGGCAGTGTTCAAGCGCTTTATCGCTGGTGTGGGTGTTCACTTGACAACCAGCTACACAACCAGTTGTACTGGGATTTCCCTACAAGCTTTCAGGGCTGGTTTAGAGCCATGTTTACACAGGTTCTTAGTGGGATTTTCACATGTATCTAAAGTGAGATTATGTGCAGTCAGGCTGCTAGTTTAAATGGATGGAGGCGTTTAAACTGCTTTGATCAGTCCTGTGTGCCTGGAGGTCCTGATAGATGAGATTCCCTTTGGAAATTGGATGCGTGGGACTATGAACCCCTGAGCCCCTGAAGCTCTCTGAAGGGAATTGTTTGCCAGGGAAGCACCCCAGAGCTTGGAATTTCATCCTGGTTTTCCATGTCAATGGGAAGTACTTTTTCCTTTCTCCTCCCTGCGAAGATGTCCAGGCCATCACCTTAAAATACCACTGTCCAGCAGGACTTGGCAGGTGGAAGAGTCTGAATTGCCACCAAACTGTCCTCTGTGTTCTGTGTGTAGGTCTCAGCTGGGCTGTGGGTTGGTTGCTGACGTGTCTCTCAGGTTGACATTTTTCATCCCATTCTGAGTACAATTTCTTAGTGAATAAAATACATATTGAAAACAGAGAACAAGAAAAATAATCTTATTAATGAGAGGTTTTGTGTGCTTGGGTTTAGGTGCCGCATCAGCCGTATCCTGGAGTCCCCCAGAGGAAATGCTCTCCTGGTTGGCGTGGGTGGAAGTGGCAAGCAGAGCCTGACCAGGCTGGCAGCCTTCATCAGCTCTCTGGAGGTTTTCCAGATCACTCTGAGGAAAGGGTATGGCATCCCGGACCTGAAGGTGGGTGATTTTTAAGGCTGAGGTGGAGGGGAAGGAAATGAAAAGCACAACTTACCCTGAAAACTTTGTCTTGTTGCCCATTGAGTGATGCTCTTTTGAAGGTACCAAAAAGTCCCATATAGGAGACTGTGGGAAGGAGCCATGCTCCTCAGAATACCTTGCTGAAGACAGACCTTCTGTCCTCTGCCAGTTCCCTGGGCCATTGCAGCCCTGGGGCCATTCCAGCTGCAAACAGAGTGCCAGTGTTGGGCTGTGCCAACGATCCCAGCAGCATGGGCACCCACATCATGCTTGTCCAGCATCCATAAAGGACCAGAAAAATCCTGTGTGGTTATTATTTCTAAATAAACCAAGACATGGTAATTAGCTCATTTGTGAGGTGCCTGTGGTGGAGTTATTTGGAGGTAGAAAAGGAGCAGGGGAGAGTAGGAGGAGAGTTCCCAAATTGTCTCCAGTTCTTCTGGCCTTCTGTGTAAGGGAGGGATGGGAGGATGGTTAATAAACACCGTGTGCCTGAACCAGGCTGGCGAGCTCAAAGCTAGAAATTAACATTTTAAAATATCACAATACTTTTTTACAAGTATTTTAGCTGCTGGCAAAATGATTCTCAATAAAAATGCAGAAGTCACAGACAGGGTAACTTCCCTGTGTTCTGCCTGGGAGCTGTGATGGCTGGTGAACCCTGGGTCCCATCAGCCTCAGGATCTGTGACTGTGCACAAGTTTTCACCGTGTCACAAAAGCCAATCCCACCATCCATTGGGTATTTTTGGCTCTGCTCTGTGCTTCCCAGCCCCACTCATGGGGTGTTCTAGCTCCTACCTGTGTACTTGCTGCAGAAGCCTGCACTCCCATCAAGGAACATAGGTCAGTGCTGGCATTAATAAACTTGTTTTCAAAGCATCTCTGCTTCCCTGTCTGTGGAGGTAGATGACTTCAGCCACATCCATTGACCTTGAAGTGTTTCAGCCACTGGCATTTCCCTTTGTTGGTGCTGGGCAGGGCTTTCTTCTCATTTCCATCTTCTAGAGACCTGGGAATAATGAGGTCCTGCTTGGTAATGTCTTACAACCCCCCATCTCCTCTGGAAGCTTCAGCCATGAAGATGGACAGTGACCAAAGCTCAGTTCCATGCTACTTGTACCTGTAGCTGCTTTGTTCTCAGTCAACAGGAAGGTTCAGAAATCCCCCACTTGTAGAAGTGGTACCTAGAAGGTGCTTTGCAGCATGTAGGTACAATCCCTAAGTCCATTTGCTCTTCAACCCCCAGGCAGACCTGGCAAACCAGTACCTGAAAGCTGGTGTGAAGAACATTGGCACCGTGTTCCTGATGACTGACGCACAGGTGGCGGATGAGGAGTTCCTGGTGCTGGTCAATGACCTGTTGGCATCAGGTTGGTCTCTCTCTTTGCACTGATTTCTCCTCTCCCCCCTTCACTGTAGATGTGCTCATGGCGGCATCAGTCACTCTGGAACATACAGAAGGGCAGGATATGGTGTGCTGTGAATGGAGAGGAGGTTTGTGGGTTAAGCTCTAGAATAAAAGCTGTGCTAAGCTCTCCTGGGGGAGGATGTGTTCCATCATCTGGTGGGTTTATTTCTCTCTCTGATGTCCTGTACACAGTGTTTCTGTACTTTGATGGCACACTGTATGTGCATGTTCAGTGTTGTGTCCTCCTGTGATGCTGCAGCTTAGGACAGAGCCAAGAAATGCATCAAGAGAGAAGGAGCATGCCTATGGATGCCATGCATCCCCACTCTACCTCTTGTTCCTGGCTGGAATATCTAACTGGGATGTCTGTGAGTTGGTGGGGGATGCACAGCCACTACGTGAGGGTGTCTGTGTGTCACCTAGCCGCATACCTCGTCCCAGTCCCTCTCTTTGTTCTTCCAGATGTATTTTGGTTTCTGAGTTTCTGCTTGCCCCAACAGTAGCAATTAGTCACCCTACATGTAAACACTCTGTTTGGCTGTGGAACACAGCACGAGAACGTGTGGGTGAGCACTGCCTGCCATGGGCACGCTGCAGCTGCGTGGGGAGCGTGCAGCTGGCTCACTGTGACCGTGCTGGGGAACCTGCAGTGGGCTTATTCCCCAGACCCCCCTGCTAAATCACTGCAGCTCACTGCACACCACTTGTAGCTTTATTTATGAGTCAGGAGCGCGAGGCTACCAGCTGGTGCAGGTGACCACCGTGGAGGGTGGAGAGTTTGTAGCACAGGGGAGCGATAGTTTGTGCGTAACTCCAGAGCTGACATATGTGGCTATAAATTGGCCAGATGGTTTGAGCAGCAAACAAGCCCTGCCTGTGATGGATTTGTAACCAGGAGTAAGGACAGGGGTTGTCATGGAGGGTGGTGAGTAACTCCTACCACCTCTTCTGTGTGGTGTAGATGACACAAACATCTTGTGACAGGGAACTACTGGAAAGAGCCCAGCGTGGGGCCACAAAGATGATGGAGTGGAGCATCTTCCTCATGAGGAGAGGCTGAGGGAGCTGGGGCTCTTTAGCCTGGAGGAGACTGAGGGGTGACCTCATCAATGTCTAGAAATATGTGCAGGGTGAGAGTCAGGAGGCTGGAGCCAGGCTCTGCTCAGGGGTGGCAGTGACAGGACACTGGGCAGAGGGTGCAAACTGGAGCAGGGGAGGTTCCATGGGAATGTCAAGAGGAACTCTGTCCCTCTGAGGGTGACAGGGCACTGGGACAGGCTGCCCAGAGAGGCTGGGGAGTTTCCTCTGGAGACATTCAAACCTGCCTGGATGTGTTCCTGTGGGATTTGGTCTGGGTGATCCTGCTCTGGCAGGGGGTTGGACTGGATGGTCTTTTGAGGTCCCTTCCAACTCCTAACACTCTGTGATCCTGTGACTTGAGGTGGAGCTCAGCAGTGTCCTGTAGCAAGGGGCAGGTGGAGCAGCTTGGATTCGAGATGTCCAGGTCCTCTTATAGTGCTTTTGAAAGGCATTATCTTTTGCTGTGGTTGCTATGTGGGCAAGTGGAGGCAAAGCAGAGGTCCTCACTTCCAGGGACCCAGACTTGCAGCTGAACTGGGAAAGGGACTGTGACTTCCCATGACAGGAGCTAGCACTGCCCTGTGGTTGCTGACAGCTGGGTTTGGCTGGTCTCTGCTTGTTCTTCTGACTTGTCTCACTTCTTACCATCCTCTAAGAAGCTTGAACGAAATATGTATTTTCATCTTTCTTATAAAGGAGCAAATTCCTGATTAGTGCCTTTCCCAAAGTGATTAACACTCGTATTGACAGCATCTCAGTAACGATGATTTCAATCAAATCAGAAGCCAGAAAGGAAGTGAATGGGTGATAAATTAAGGAACCTCTAAAAAAATACCTGGTTGGCAATCAGTGGTGTAACTATTAACTTCCAGAAGTTTTTAAGAGATGATTAACTTCTGAAGTACTTTCGTGATGTGGAAGCTGTGTGACCACTGCTGGGCAGGGGGCTGAATGGCTGCAGCATCCCTGCAGCTCACCAAGTCATTTGTGAAACTAAACTGATGTTGTGGTTGTAGGGAGGATATTAGGCATTTGATTTCTTTGTGTGAACTAATTAGTGCTGTAGATCAGTAGAAATGGCTCTCTGCACTTGGGTTCTGTTCTGTGTTTTCTTACCTTGTGCTTTGATAAGAAAGTTTCATCTCTCAAGTGTTTCTTTTTTAGCAGAGGGACCTTTTTGCTGCTGGGGCCACCAGGCCCAATGATCTTTCTTGAGGAAGGGGCTTCCTCAGGCCCCCCAAAAAGAGAGGCACCCTTTTCACTTTGCTCTAAGACTGCAACAAAACCCAGGCCAGTAAAACAGACCCTGCCCCCTTCTCTTAGGTGAAATCCCTGATCTTTTCCCTGATGATGAAGTTGAAAACATCATCAGCAGCGTGAGGAGCGAAGTCAGAGGCCGGGGGCTGCTGGACTCCAGGGACACCTGCTGGAAGTTTTTCATTGAGCGTGTTCGGCGCCAGCTGAAGGTGGGACAGGAGTTTGGGGAGTTGGAGTGGGGAACTTGGTGTGGGGACGTTGGGACGTTGGGAGGAGACGCCTCAGGCTGCATTGTGGGGGGACAGAGTGCAGCCTGAAAGGTTCTGCCTTGAACTGTGATTCTCTGAGCAAGCGGTACCAAAGCAGAGGACATGCTGTCTCTGGGCATCGATGCTCACTGGGCTCACTGTGGGAGTGGAAAACTTTCTCTTCCAGGAGCTGAGCAGGACTAACCAGTTCTCAAGGTCAGGGGCTGGGGTTTCACTGGGGTACAGCAGGTCTTGCTGCTTGGAGAAGTCACATAGGGTTCGCTCTTCGTGTTGCTGGTAGCCCATAGCCAGAAGGATTAAAAACCTGTTATCTTAAAACCAGGGTGCTGGGAACTGAGTGGGACATGATGTGCAGGCAGGACCTCACCCGTTGTAGCCCCTATTCTAGCATAGAAAGGCCTTATAAATCTATCCTGACATCCCAGAACAGTTCCAGAACTTTCCAGGTGTGCCCAGTACATGGAGAAAGTACAGCATGAGACAGAGCTGGACCCTTCCAGAAGGTGTTTACCCATCTGCAGGACAGCATGGTGCTGCAGCCCCAGAGCAGGGATGTGAGGGTGGGTAGGGAGTGAGTACCTGAGCTTTGTTGATGAAAGCTTATCCTCCTTCTTCTTGGTTGTGTTGGTGGGACATGTTCACTGAGGTAGGATGGCCTGTTCCCTTCTTGGTGAAGTTAGGTACGTGTTTAGTGTGGGACAGTTGAATTTTGTCAAAAGATTTGGACATCACACCACAACATAGATGCTCAAGGAGAGGGAACCCAGTTCATCTCTCTCCCCTTTTTCCAGTATGGAGGGGAATTTCTGATGAGTGCTGAGCCTGTTCTGTAGCTCCTCTGGCACCTCGGTTGCCTTGTGCCCCGTGTCCCTGTAGACACATTCCTCTTAGCTGTGCAGTGGAAGGGCAGCATGGATGTCATTTACTCCAGGCTGATCCCTTTTCCATGTCCTTAAGAGCATGTTAGAGCAGTTGGATGGGGCAGCTAGGAGGCTCCTCAGCATTTTGTGGTGGCATCATGCACTGTGCAGAAAGCTGATGGGGCCATTGCTGGTAGATGAGGTACTGAGAGACATGGGTTAGATAGGACAGGAATGGTTGGACTCGATGATCTCAAAGGTCTTTTCCAACCTGGTGATTCTGGGATTCTGTGCAAAATGCAGTGGGCAGGAGAAAGGCATTCACAAATCCTTCTCTTTCCCCTCTGCTTTGTTCAGAGATTTCCCTATTTTAAAAAAAAAATTAAAATCTTGTCCTGATAAAAGCAGCTTTTGAGTTTGAGCCACCTCAACCCTTTTCAGTGCTGGCTTTCAGGGAACCAGTCCAGGCCTGTGGTCCTGCCAGGAGAATTTAGATCCATTCACTTTAATTCCTGGTTGCTCCACTTGAATCTGGACGCCAGTTCCCTGCCAGGCGAAGCTTTGTGCCGCTGCTGAAGCGGAGCAGAGTGGTTGTATTAAACCCTGGCTGCAGCCAGGAGCGCGTGCCAGGCTTCTGCTTCTGACCATCGCCTCACTTAGTGCTGCTGCCTGTCTTTATTGCAGAGCAAAAGATGTGTTTACTGCTAGATGATGCCTTTCCCAGGCCAGGCTTGCTGGCTCCAAGTACAAGGGCTGAAGGATTGAGGTTGCTCTGCTGCTGACAGAGACAGGACAAGGGGCGATGGTTTCAAGTTGGAGCACAGGGAGTTCCGCACTAATATGCGGAAGAACTTCTTCCTGGTGAGGGAGCCCTGGGACAGGCTGCCCAGGGGGTGTGGAGTCTCCTTCTCTGGAGAGATTCCATCCCCGTCTGGATGCCGACCTGTGTGACCTGTCCTAGGGACCCTGCTTTGGCAGGGGGTGGGACCCCATGGGCTCTGCAGGGCCCTTTCCACCCCTGTGATTCTGTGTGTGATTGAGATCCTCCTGGAAGAGCCCAGGCTGGGCTGGGCAGCTGGAGCCCGCTGCCTGCTCCTGGCTGTATCTTCTCACCCTCTCCTCCCTCTGGCCCGCAGGTTGCCCTATGCTTTTCGCCTGTGGGTACCAAGCTGCGCGTCCGCAGCAGGAGGTTCCCCGCCATCGTCAGCTGCACAGCCATAGACTGGTTCCAGGAGTGGCCACGGGAAGCCCTCGAGTCCGTCAGCCTCCGCTTCCTGCAAGGAGCAGAGGCCGTGGAGGTGAGCGCCTCGCCCCGTGGCGTGTGGGGTGCCTGAGCCAGGCCTGGCTCTGGGTCCCCCCGCGGTGTGGGATCACCCTGTTCTGCAGAGAGGCTTCACTCACCTGTATCCAGGAGATCTGGGGAACCACCTGGAGAGCAGACACAGGTCGTGGTACAGCACATCAACGTTAGCAGAGCCGTGCTGGAAATACAGCCTGGGGTTTGAGAGGGGGGCACAGACCCTCACGGGGGTACGGCACACACCATGCTCCTCTGCCTGTGTAGCCAACAGCCTTGTCAGTCAATAGCTGCTTTGCAGCCTCCAAATCCATGTGGGTAATAACCTAATGCTTGTGATCACTGCAGGGAACATGCTCTTTTCTCTCCACAGAGGCATCTGAGTGTCTGTAATTCTCAAGGGCAAAAATAGGTCAAGTTCCCATTGATGCCAACCCGCTACTGGGCTAAAGAGAGATTGGGGTCTGTTTATTTAGCTTTCCTGGGCAGGATTTTAGGAGAATAAAGTCTGCAGTGTTTCTTTTTGTGAGTGTACTTTCCCCCTTTGTACAGGAGAAAAGCCCAAATATATACTTCAAAGGCTGTTATTGTATAGAGCTGAACGCTAGAAAAATTGCTTGGAATAAGGTAAAGGATGAGATAAAAAGATTTAAAAAGAGGTAGAAGGTATGTGAGCAGACAAAGTTATTTTAGAGATAACAAATGAAAAGGGATCAACTCGGATGTGAGATCCTGGATTTCGCTGCAGAATGAAAAGTTAATAAATGACTTGTCTGTGGCACAGCTCTGGGCTGGGTAGAGCTGATTTGTTTCAAATGTTTTCCCCTTGTCTTCTTATCTTACCTGTAGGATTCAGTGAAAGATTCCATCAGCAAGTTCATGGCCTATGTCCACACAAGTGTCAATGAGGTATCCCGGCTGTATCTGATCAACGAGCGGCGGTACAACTACACGACCCCGAAGTCGTTCCTTGAGCAAATCAAACTCTATCAGAACTTGCTGCTGAAAAAGGGCAAGGATTTAAAAGCCAAAATGGAGCGGCTGGAGAATGGCCTGGAGAAGCTCAGCACCACCTCTGCACAGGTAAGCAAACCCCTTGGGGGTAAGAGCTGCTGGGTTTCCTTGTGTCTCTGATAGAGACACCTCTGCGTCCTGGTTCAAAGGAGAACTTTACAGGATGAAACTGTGTAGGGTGTAAAGTGTGTTAGATCTGGCTCTAGTTTGGCCTGAACTGGTTCCTGGAAGAGCAGGAGTTGTCTTCTGTACTGGGAAGGAGAAAGGAAGAGGTTTGTGTCCAGTCCTGTGTGTGTGGTGTGGATCCCAAACAGCAGATTTTGCAGTGAATACAATGAGATGGGATCTGTGCATCTTCCAGTGACTGTACTTCAGCCCTGGTGACAGAACTGCTGGTAAAATACAGGCAGCTCAGTGATTTTTGGAGTTGAGTCCCAGAAATACACAGTGACTTGAGCAAGAATCCTCTCTTCCAACAGCACAGCATCCTTTTCAAACACAGCTGATGCTCATTTTCCCTTGCGTTGTGCTGTCCCTCTCTAAGGAGCACTAATGCATGTCTGAAATGTAGATGAGCCATCCCAAAATCACCCAGCCACGGAGCAGCACTGGCACTCTTCTGTGGTACAGGCTGGATGTGGTTCTGGGCATGTCACAAGCCTCTCAGCAGTGACTCATGCTGCCTGCCAGAGCTTGGCCGCCGGCATCTGTTGCTAAACTCCCCTTCTTCTCTCTATTTCATCTTCTATTAACTCTTACAAATGCTCATGTACGGGCTTCTGCTGTGGCAAATGGGCCTCTCCTGAAGCTGCTCTGAAGAAATGCAGAGCTTGATGTGATAGAAGGACTCTCAGGCTCAACCCCTTCCATATATATGCTCTGGATAACGCTGGTGGCATCAATCATGCCTGTCGTGCTCCAGGCCTCCGTGGAGGGTGATGTATGGGCTTTATTAGTGTCTCCCAACTCTGATAGTCTACGTCTCACTTTAGACTGTCGCTTTCTTCATGGTGCAGGACAGGTCTTTGAGGACACAGGAGGGAAGTGGGTGTGTTTCACGTCCCCTTTGTGGGTTTTGGCATGTCCTTTGTGAGGACGCAGCCAACCAGAGTGATAACCACATGTGCTTGATACCTCTAAAGTGGAATTTCCCACTTCACAGGAGCAGAAGTGTGTTTGGGTCAGTGCTGGGACACTGTTTAATTAGGGGTTAGATGTTCTGACTTGCTTTGCTAAAATGCATCCTTGAAGAAGAGCTGAAAGGAACCATCCTGCCCCAGCTGGTGCCAGAGCTGGAGGTGGCCAGAGAGCCAAGGTAAAAGTGGCAGGGGGAGTTCACAACCACCCACCCAATTAAAGGGCTATGCAGATGAGCCCACACCCCTTCAAGGAGCATGCATGCTAACATGCAGATGCTTGACCAATAGTAGATGATGCGGTAATTACACCAATTAGTGTAAGTTTAGGTGGGTTTCTCTAATCCTGTAATGAGATCAATGGGATGGTATGAATTCTGCTGGCTGTGTGGAGTTACCCCAGCCCCATCTCCACACAGCCACAGAATCATTCCAGCACCTCTGCCCTCTGTGTGTCCTGGTGTCCTGCGCAGCAAGTACCGACCCCGCTTTGGGACAACACCCTCACCACAAAGCAGATCTTACTCCTGCTTTACCCATGGAGGCAAGTAATTGTGCCTGAAGCGTCCTGCTGGGTTTGATGATGCCCCAGCAGCAGATGAGATTTGGGTTTTATTTGGAGGAATGGATATGAAGCTGACCTTGGGAGAGGGAAGGATCTCCTGTGGTGTAGGTCACCGTAGGGACCCTTCTTCAGGCATGCCTTCATATGGGTGCTGTGAGGGCAAGAATGATCTGTCCCATCATAGAATAGGGGCTGAGGGGTGGGGGAGGCTGGGGGGAAGATGGGAAGCCTCAGCACCCTGGGGTCCTGTGCATTTTGGAAGAAGGGTAGAACACAGAGTTTGCACCTGGTTGGAGTGAGGCGGGGGTGAGAAGAGCCCGTGTGTGGAGTTAATTAAGATGCAGAGCAGTGAGGACAAATATGTCAATTTTGCATCTAAAATTAGCACTTGGGGGCCTAAAATTAAACACCTCAATTATCAGGTGTGTGCAACAGTCAAATCTGCTGTTGATTTGAAAGCAGAGTGGGGGTATTCAGCAGAGCTGGAATTCACACCAGAGCCTGCAATCTCCAATGTGGATTGAAAGGTCTGAACTCCACATTCACCCCTGGACATGGCTGGTCTTGCTGTGGAGAACGTGACAAGTCTTCTCCTGACTTGGGTCTGTTAGCACCAGGTTGTGCTCCTGGTGAGACACTCTGGGGTTGGGGTGTTTTTGCAAAGCAGAGTGATTTTGGGAGGGCCAAAGCTTGGATGCTGTGACAAGTCAGGATGTTTGTGTTTCCACAGACTTCTGTGCAGCCTTGACACGAGAGCTGCTGGGAGGGGGATGCAGGGTACTTGGTGACTTCCCTGGGAGGACACTGGTAGGACAAGGGGGAAGGAGTGAAGCTGGAGGAGGGAAGGGTTAGAGGAGATATTAGGGGAAAGTTCTGTCCAGAGAGAGTGGTGAGGGGCTGGAACAGGCTGCCCAGAGAGGGGGTGGGTGCCCCGTGTCTGGGGGTGTTCACGGCCAGGTTGGATGGGGCCCTGGGCAACCTTATGTAGCTCCAGGCCTGAGGTTGGTGTCCCTGCCTGTGGCAGGGGGTTGGAGCTCTGTGACCCTTGGGGTCCCTTCCAACCCAGATCAGCCTGGGATTCTATGATTCCCAGATCCAAAATAACCTCTCCCTGCCTTTTAGTCTTCTTCCTGCTCCCCCATTGGTTTTTTCCCCTGTCAGATTTGTCCATCCTGATGCCACTGACCAGCTTTTCTCCTAAAGATGTGTTTTCCATTCCCTCACGTGCCCACCCATTGCCCCCTGAAGACAGGGCTGTCCTCAGTACTCCAGAAAGCAGAAGCCAGCTTCCAGTTATTAGGCCATAACAGACTGGGGAAGATGTTTGGGATGAGTCATTTGTTTTTCAGAGTGCTGCTCTCCATGGAGAGGTCAGTGCTCTGCTCAGAGCCCACTGCTGAGTAATTTTGAGGATGACTTTGGTTATATTGCGTCACTGGGTTCCAGACTCCAGTCTTGCTTGCTCTATCAATTAATTGCTGACCTTTGTGATGTATTTTCTGTTCTTGAAATATGGCAGGGACAATCAGATAAAATGAGCCTTCTGGGAGCCTGCCCTCCAGGTTTGCTGTTCTTTAGTAATTCCTCATACACCCTCCTGGCAGTAAGCAGGCACAGCTCCTTCCCTTGCTGGACACACAGCACATTACCCTTCAATCTCTCATTTCCTTTGGTTTTTTCCTTTCTACCTCATATTACTAATTGCTCATCAGCAATGTTCTGGGCTCAAGGAGCTGCTCACAGGCTTGTCACATTTCCTGGTGCTGTTTGGGACCATGTGCTGACCCTCCTCTGGCCAGTAACAATGCTTTGTGTGCCAAGGCACGTGCTGGATCCGTCTGCTCAACACCCTGGTCTGGCTGTTACCCCCCTGTTGCCTATGGGAAGGAGGTTAATGGCATTCCCTCTTCTCTTTGGGGTGACAGTCTGCTGTGATTCTCCATGCCACATCACCTCTGTCTCTCTGTACTGTAACTCTTTTGTAGTTCTTGCTCTCTTCTGCTTACCAGCTGTGTGGTACCCAAAGGGCACCTTCTCCTTTCACCGGTGTTGGCACACACTGGTAAAGTCAGTGGTGTTTTTCTTGGCTGCCCTGGACGTGACAGTGACTCTTCTGTGGTGGGTCTGAGTGGTCACAAGTCCCCCCCAGTAAACCTGCTCTGGTGTGGGCCCCTCTCTCCATGGGCTGCAGGTCCTGCCAGGAGCGTGCTGTGCCGGGGGTGCTGCTGGCAGGGGCACATTTGAGGTTTGTGTTGTGCCTCAGCCTTCCTGAGGTGGTGGCTTGAGCCTTCCCTGCTCCCTGGTGTCTCACCAGGAGGTTTTACACCTGGGCATTGGGATATGTGGGAGGAGGAATGGATGTGATGGACTGGCTTTGCTGTGGATGGGAGTGTAGGACTGAGGGAAACTCGTCTGCTGTGCCACAGGGGGGACACTGGAGGAGTAAAGTTCACCAATGTCTGTTCCCTGTGCTGCCCCCAGGACACCGTGCCAGACGCTGGGTTTGGGATTTTGGGCATAGCGCCTGTTTCTCTCTTCCCACTGCACAAACGCTGCTACATCAGCTCTGCTCAGAGCTTTAGCTGCCTTGGGGAAACAAGTGTGCCCTTTCATGCCAGCAGGGGAGGCTGGCGGTCAGCGTGTGTCCCCTGGGTGCGGTCGGGGCAGAGCCTCGGACACACATCACAGCTCCACTTGGCATCCTTTCCCCTGGGAATTTCACACGTAAGGAGCTGGGCAGGGCCCTTCACAGCAACATCCTCTTCTGGGCTTCCAGATAGTTCTTTCAGGCAAAGCCCTGCCCGAATTCCTTGCTCTTTCAAAATCCTGACAGCGTTACAGCCCATCATTCCCCCTCCCATCATGCGTGTGCCTGATGAACACAGGGCTTCTCAGGGTTTGCTGTCCTGTGCTGGAGCCTGGGTTTGCAGCGCTGCAGAGCGCTGGTGTTAATCCTTCCCTTGTTTTGTCGTGGTCCTGTAAAGCCCTAAAGCTCCTGTCTATCCAGCACACGGTTCCTGGGTTTGGGCAGGAGGTCACAAGCTGTATCTGCCATCAGTAAAGTCTGCCACTTCAATTTCCTGCAATCCCGAGGATGTGGAGCTCAACAAGAAGCTGCTGCTGAGTTTGCCAGCTGAAGGGATTATGTGCTCCTGCGAGCCTGGAGCCGCTGGGATTTACGGTCAGGTTTTTGTCTGGTGAGAGCAGCATTGTGGTGCCAGCAGCAGGAGGTGACAATGGCTGAAGCACACAAAGAGACTCCAAAGGAACCGTGCTCCACTTGAAGCACAGCGTCAATAGCTTCAGCTTGTCAGGTTGCAAATTGTGTTCTGTTTCCTGGTATAAAACTGGAATTATCAACCAAAGCAGGTGTCTGACTTCCCCTCACCTGAGTGTTTCTACTGAGCACCCTGGGAGCTGGAAGGGACCCGTTATGAGCTGAGCAGCAGGACAGTGAAAAAGTCTGTGGTCTGCACAGAGCCTGTGTCAACTGACCAAAACCAAATGCTTCCAGAGACTTTCTGCCTTGGAGTGGGAGCTGGTGCCAGCTCCCCACCTGCAGATATTCCAGCCTCTGGCTGGAGAGGCTCCTGCCTTGCTGGGTGTGAGGAGCTGCTCCGAGGAGCTGCCACCGCTGCTGTGGCTGCCAGTGGAATGCAGATCCCTTCTCATGCTCGTTGGACATCACATGTGAAAGCCCCTCAGGGCTCTGGCCAGAGCTGTACCTGTCAGTCCACCCCCATAATCTGTCTGCTGTGACAGATGCCTGTTGTGACCGCTGCGAGGGGACTGTCAGGGTGCTGCCTCTGCCTCGAGTACGGGATGGAGGGGTGGGTGAGTGGCGTGGGGCGAGTGGGCAGCCTGGGGACAACCAGTCCCAGGGCTGGTTGTCAGCTGGGGTGGAGTTAGAGCTGCCTTTCACAGGGAGGGGACACGGCTGGGCAGGGTGACCCAGCCAGAGGGGTGTTGATACCATATGGCATCGTGCTTCCCTGGGCAGGGAGGAGGTGGCAGCTCAGGCATGGGCTGGGTATCAGGTCGAGTGAGAGAATTGCCTTGTGTACCCCCTGCTTTGTGTGTCATAGGTCCTGTTGGTATTTCTCCCTCCCTTTGCTGTCCTGGTAAACTGTCCTTATCCCAACCCACCAGTTGTACCTTTTTGCTCCAATTCTCCTCCCCATCCCACTGGGGAGGGAGCAGTGGGCAAAAGCAGCTGTGTGGGGCTGAGCTGCTGGTGGGGCTGAACCACAACCGCAGGTCCTCCTCAGAACCTGGGCACACCAAAATACCACGTGCCCTGTTCTAGTGGGGAGGCTGGGAGGCAAAGTGAAGTGGGGCTGCAGGCTGCTCTGCTGTGTGGACCGTGCCTGTGGGCTCTCCAGCTGGGACCGAAGCAACGGTGAGCAAAGGAGAGCAGCAGTATCCCTCCTTTTCTGTGCTGCCAGGGCATTGCTTCACACAAAGGCCCTCCATGCTTCTGGGTACTGCTCAGCCCTGTTTGAGTATGAGCTTGTGCTGCTGGTCGCAGCAGGGAAACAGGTTGGGGAGAGTCTGTGCTCCCACACGTGTGTCTTCTCTCTAGGTGGATGAGCTGAAGGCCAAGCTGGCAGCCCAGGAAGTGGAGTTGAAGCAGAAGAATGAAGCTGCTGACAAGCTGATCCAGGTGGTGGGGGTGGAGACAGAGAAAGTGAGCAGAGAGAAAGCAATAGCTGATGAGGAGGAACAGAAGGTGGCCCTTATCACCCAGGAGGTCGAGCAGAAACAGAAGGACTGTGAGGAGGACCTGGCCAAAGCTGAGCCTGCCCTGATCGCTGCCCAGGATGCTCTGAACACCCTCAACAAGGTAACGTGAAGATTCCTGTGGGAATCTAGTATCTCTCATCTGCACTGTCCAGGGGCAGTGTCATCTGTTGGCCCAAGTTTTTGGGCATCGTATTGACCCTTCTTCAGCTCCTTCCCAGGCGAAGGATGGCGATGCTCTTGGTAGGGTTTTGTCAGGAAAGCCTGACTCCCTTGGAACTCCTCCCTGGACAAGGGTGTCCCCAGAGATGAGCTGATTCTCGAGGGGAGCTGCCTGTTCACCCTGGTGCCTGCTCTCCTGCTGAAGGTGCTGAAATTTGGGCTGAAATTTCCATGGCCCCATGGAAACAGGTGCACAGGAAAACTTCAACAAGACCCTGGCAGACTCTGGAACAGGGAGTGCTGAGCAAGGGAAGGCAATTTTAGGGGGGCTGTTTATAGAGGTCATTATTTGGAAGGGTTTCCTCTTCCTGACCTGAGAGGGCAGAAAATCTCCTGCTCTCCCAGGAAGAAGGGCTGGCAGCAAGGAGGGGTGGGGGGCAGGTCCCTGGTGGGAAATAAGGAATTGGGGTTGGGGTAAGCTGTGTAGGGGTGATTTAAAGGCAGCAATGTTCAGAAACCCAATTTATCAGATTGATAGCTCAGGAGCCTGACTCTATTAGTGGCACAGGGAGAAGAAAGGCCATTTGTTTTTGTCTAACAACCTTGTTTTCCCCTTTTCAGAAGAATCTGACAGAGCTGAGGTCCTTCGGGTCGCCGCCTTCCGCCGTCAGCAATGTCATGGCAGCCGTGATGGTGCTGATGGCGCCGGGAGGGAGGATCCCCAAGGACAGGAGCTGGAAAGCAGCGAAAGCCGCCATGGCCAGGGTGGATGGCTTCCTGGACTCCTTGATCAAGTTTGACAAGGAGAACATCCACGAGAACTGCCTCAAAGCCCTCCAACCCTATTTACAAGATCCCAAGTTTAAACCCGAGTTTGTGACCACCAAGTCCTACGCGGCGGCCGGGCTCTGCTCCTGGGTGGTGAACATCGTGCGCTTCCACGCGGTGTACTGCGAGGTGGAGCCCAAGAGGCAGGCCCTGAGCAAAGCCAACGCGGAGCTGGCGGCTGCCCAGGACAAGCTGGCCAGTATCAAAGCCAAGATTGCAGTAAGTGCTTGCTCAGAGGTGGGACCCATGAGGCAAGTCACTCAGCGAGAAGAAACCCTCTGCGTTGGAGAGCGCTGCTCTCTGCACTCTGTGTTGCTAAGGGAGGGGTGGGAATCCAAGGCTCAGTCCCTCAAAGTCTTTCCTGTCCCCTTTTCCCTGCATTCCATCTGTTCTTCTCCAGCCTTGCTTAATGCCTTAAGAGGCAGGCAAATTATTAATTCTTATTATTCCGACCTAATTTTTAAAATGTCATTTCCCTCTACTCATGGGTCCTCAGAAAACTCATTACCTCAAACCAGTATGTTCCCAGTGCACTACACGGGGCTGGGGAGGAGGAACCGGAGGCTGACTGGGAGCGCTGGGTTGTGCTGGCTCCCTGTGCTCAGTCCCTGGCTGTGGGGAGGTTTTCCAGGATGAAGACTGCTCCAGTACGAGTCTAATAACTTGTCACCACACAGGTCCCTGTCAGCATGTCCTGTGTGTCATCCTCATTTAGATTTTTGTTGCTTCAAACAAAAAAATGTAGGGAAAACCCCTCATAGGACTGGCTTGATGAGGTGGGAGGAATGAAGCCCCTCAGGTGGCAGCGTGCATCCCACCACTCGCTGTTCTCCAGGTCCCTCCAAACCCCACCTTTCCATAGGATGCTGCAGGTCTGGGATCCCCCATTGGGCAGACAGGATCCTCTGGAGCTGTGCCTTTGTACTGACACCCTGACTAGTGCCCAATCCCCATTAATAACCAGGGTGTGACATCTCCCTTGGATAAGGGACTTTGAGATACTCAACTGGAGAGGGGCATCACAGCCCCCCCCAGCTGAGCTCGTCCCAGTGCTCAGCGCTTCCACCGGCACGTTTCCACGTTAGCAGATACAGGTTCTTTTGATGCCTCCCAGAGCTTATGATTCTTAAAACGCTTACTACACTTTTTAACTAAAAATACCCAAGAAAGATCTCCAGAGCTCTCTGGTCGGCCCTTCCTCCTGTAGATGAAAGGAGGGCAGGCACAGCACCTGGAGCAGGGATGGATTTAGAGATCTTTACACTCTAATTCTCCCATCTCAGATGTGAAATACAGCACTGGGGAACTTTTTTCATCTTTTATGCTGCTCCTTTCCAAAGCTTTTAATGCCTGAGCTTTTCTGTTTGCTTTTTTCCTTCTTCTTTTTTCTCCTTTTCTTAACAAAGGGGGATTTTGTTCAAGAAAACGTCAATCTCTGGGGGATTACTGGTACTGCACTGGCATGCAGCCGTAAACCTGGCTGGGTGAGGTGAATTTTCTCCTCTGCAGATGGGTAATGATACCCTGCTCAGCATGGGGGTGGATGTGGAGGTATATCCTTGCTTATCAAGCTGGGATATCTTGGATAGCTTCGCTGATGTGAAGCTGATTCATACCTGCTCCCAGCTGGGCGCTGAGCTGTCACATCCCCATTTACAGCAGTAAATGAAATACTCTGATTGTTGGAAATACCAAGTGCCTTCCGCTCCCCATTACCTGCCTGGGGAACGTGGTTGCTGGGAGTCTGGGGAGGGTGGGGAAGCAAGATGAATACTCACAGGTGGGACCTGTTCTCCATGGCTCACAGATGCCCATATATCAGATCACAGGTGTGGTGGGGTTGTATAGATCTGTATGCACATATGGCTGTAAGGACACACAGGCAGAAGCTTTCCGTGTTATTAATTCCGAGGCCGGTTGAGGAGAAGCTGCTCTGTGTGTCCTGGAGAGCTGCAGATATCCCTAATATAATCCTTTTTCATTTCCAGGTTTGTTTCTAGTGTGTTGAAGCTCAAAGAGCGTTGGAGTGATTTACGAGCCGTTCAGCCTGCAGCAGTTTGCATTGCGTGCTGATAAAATCAATTACTGCTGCTGCTTCTCTTATCAGAAGCAAAGTGCTCCAAGTGCTTGTGGGAGCGTTTTTGGGTTAGACCAGAGCGTGAGCAGCTCTGTCCAAGCAAAAGGCTCTTTTTCTATTTCTCTGGGTGCTTTGGGCTCTTTCTGCTCCTTTCCAGCCACGCAGCACTTGGCAGGTGACCTGCATGTGAGATGGTCCCACCACACACCGTGCCCCAAGCTGGGCTCCTCACAGAATCCCAGAATGAGAAGGTTGGAAAAGACCTTTAAGATGACCGAGTCCAACAGTTCCAGTCCTGTGCTAAATCATATCCCTGAGCACCTCATCTACCCATCTGTTAAACACCCCCAGGGGTGGGGACTCAGCCCCCTCCCTGGGCAGCCTGTGCCACAGCCCCACAACTCTGCCAGGGAAGAACTTTTCCCTCTCATCTGCTCTGACCCTGCTTGAGCCCATTGCCCCTTGTCCCATCTCCTGTCCCCTGGCTGAAGAGACCATCGCCCACCTCTCTGCACCCTCCTGGTGCCGCAGTGGTGTGGGGATGCTGCACACCAGCCTGGGCAGCATGAGCTGCTGTGGAGCTTGGCCAGCCCCCGTGACTCATCTCTGGAGAAGGGTTTTCCTTAAAACCGTGCTCTTATCTTCTCCTTTTTCTCCTCTTTCTCTTTTCCGTGGGCAGCGCCTCAATGAGAACCTGGGGAAGCTCACAGCCAAGTTTGAGAAGGCCACTTCAGACAAACTCAAATGTCAGCAAGAAGCTGAAGCTACAGCGTGTACCATCGCGCTTGCGAATCGCCTGGTGAGTGTCAGCAGATGCCACTCTAAAGGCCTGAATGGGAGGTACCAGGTGCTGCTGAGATGCGAACCACGTGTGCTCAGTACATTGCATCCTCTCTTTTATTCTTGTTTGGAATACATTTCCTGTGCTGCAGCAAGTTTCAGGAATGGAAAAGCTTTGGCACTGGCGGGTTGCGTACGTCAGGACAGGCACTGCTCGTTTTGAAGAGCTGGCGATACTCTCTTCACAGCTCTCATCTCCTTTTTGTTACTCAAATGGGTGATTAAATACTAATGGGCCAAAACTGTGTGCATCAAAAATTGGTTTGTAGAAGCAAAAGCAGGAATGTGCCAGAAGCTTTTCAGGTTTTGAAAAGAGAAAAATGTTGATTCAGAGGGCTGTAAAGATAATTAAAGGCCTGGAGCATCTCCCCTGTGAGGAAAGGCTGAGGGAGCTGGGGCTGTTCCCCATCTCACTGCACAGGATGGGGAGGTTAGCAAAGTGATGGGTGAATATTTCCCAACCCCAGGTTTTCAGCTTGAGCAAATGGCAGGTGAGTTCAAGGACAGGGTATGGACACAGCCAGGTCCTGAGCTGCTGCTTAAAGAGCCACCGTGGTGATCGGTTTGCTTTGGGAATTGTAGGTGGGGGGACTCGCCTCTGAGAATGTGAGATGGGCTGAAGCTGTGAAGAAATTCAAGCAGCAGCAGAGCACCTTGTGTGGAGACATCTTGCTGACTACAGCCTTTGTCTCCTACCTGGGCTACTTCACCAAGAAATACCGCCAGGAGCTCCTGGATGGAGTCTGGAAGCCATACTTAAACCAGCTGAAGGTAAGCCCTGCTTCCTCTGGCCAGAACTTCTCATGTCCACAAGGGTTCCCCCAAATGAGAGGCATCCCCGTGTCCCCACCGAGTTGGACTGAGGAGCAGGACATACCCACGCTTGATGTACCCCTCTTTGGGGAAGCTGTGGTGTCCTTGCTTCTTGCAAGTGACCCTGTTCCTACAAGCACAGAGGGAGCACCCTGCTGCAGCAACCCAGTGCCTGCGCTGTGTGGTTTTAGCCAGGAGCCAGGGATGGCCTAGAAGGAGGGAGGCAGTGTTGGGGTTGCTTGGAGCAGACAGAGCTCACTGCCAGCTCTCTCACAGGTCTGGAAAAACTCCAGATGGTTCTTCATGCTGGACACAAGCTCTGTTCCTGCTGGCCGTGCCTCTCGGCTGGTCTCACCCATGTCTTGTTTGAACCAGATGGAGACTGTCTTGCTTCAAACTGGCTTAATAATCCACTGATTTTGATGAGCTCCTCTCATGTATCAGTGAATGCTCTGCAGGACCGGGCTTTTGAGCAGCAGTACAGGAACTGGAGGTTATAGATACTGGTGAGATGTCAAGAAGCTTTTAAATAAGGTCACAACTGGGCAGTGATGTCCAAGTCAAAATGCTGGGAGAATCAGCAAGCTCCTTAGGAAGAGAGAGAGAAAAAACCCCAACACTGTGCACTGCTTAATCCTAAGCCAAGAATTAGTTAGGAAGGGCACTATTGTCCAAAAATGGCCTGGCTCCAAGCTTAGAAGTTTCAAGGAAGTGCCTGTATGTCTGGTGGAAAATGGAAGGCCCATTCTGCTCCAATAGCTGGCACAGATCACTTTCTGGTTGTCCCACCCAGAAATGGCCTCCCATGTCAGAGAAGTGTTTCTGGAACCACTGATACTGTTTTGCAACTCAGCAGCAGGCTAACGAGGGTGGTAATTACATTCTTCCAAGCTGTCATGATGGAGTGCTGGAACATGGCAGTGTGGGATCTGAACCTGCTTGGCTGGGCTGTGCCTGTTCCCGGTGCTGAGGGCCACAGGCAGAGATCTCTGGGAGACCTGCATAATTCCTGGGGGGAAAAAAATACTAAATACTAAATCAAAACTGTCCTATAGAATGGGAAACCATGGATAAGTGTGAGTTACCAGCTTTTAATTAAGCAAACCTTGAAGTACTTCTCTGTCTCGGCGCTGGTGTGGGTCACGAGTCTCTCTGGGTTTTGCCAGCACGCTGGGAAACACTTCTCTTTCCCTCCCAGGTGCCGATCCCCATAACTCCATGCCTCGACCCCCTGAGCATGCTGGCAGATGATGCTGAGGTGGCAGCCTGGCAGAACGAGGGGCTGCCAGCCGACCGAATGTCCACCGAGAACGCCGCCATCCTCAGCAGCTGTGAGCGCTGGCCCCTCCTGGTGGATCCCCAGCTGCAGGCTGCCAAGTGGATCAAAACCAAGTATGGGGATCACCTCCGAGTGCTCCAGACCGGGCAGAAGGGGTAAGAGTGGCCTCACCACAGAACGCCTTGGCATGGTTTTCTGCCTGGGGTGTTTGTGGAGCAGTGCAGCCGCCTGAGCCAGTTGTATTGAGCAAAACCCTCAACCATATTTGTGCATTAGCTGCTTATTCATTAGCAAAATGATAGAGGTTCCTCATTAACTAGAGGGTCTGTTTAGTGCTTGGCTTGGTTACCATGGAAACTCCTCTGAGAACGGAGAGAGCGATGAGCTGGAGGCTGAGCTTCATGTAGGACTGTGGCATCCTCCATTGGGCTCATCTTACATGTCGTATCCTGACTCAGTTTCACCTAGGAGGGTGTGTAAGGCTTCCTGCATCTTGGAAGGCAAGAGAGGGCCTGGCATAGAGGGTGAAGCTGCAGTGAAGGTTGCCATGCCCTGAAGACCAGCTGTGCTGACTCGGGTCCCATGCTCACACTAGCTGGAGGTTCTCATTGCAGCACCCCTGCATTGATCTGGCAAAACACTTTATAAGTATTTGCTAAAAGTAATGCCAAAGTGTCCCTCCTTTGTTCACTGATTCTTATGCTCTTTTCTTGGGAAAGAGGACATGATGGTTATTGCTTGGTCTTGGGAAGCCTGAGACCAGATAGTTTTTTTTTGGACAGCCAAGACTGTGCCAGTGCCCCTTGCAGCATCATATGCTGACACTCCAACCCCTCTTTCTCAAGTGCCGGTGTGTGCATTTAGCTGCCATCACACCCCTCTGTCCTCCTCGTGTCCCCCTTGCTGCTCAGCATCACATCTATCCCCGCTGTGCTGTTTCCCCCCAGGTATTTGGACACGATGGAACGAGCCCTGGCTGCAGGAGAATTGGTTTTGATTGAAAACCTGGAGGAATCTGTGGATCCAGTTTTGGGGCCATTACTGGGGCGAGAAACAATCAAGAAAGGAAGGTGAGCTCCAGGGAGGTTTAATGGGATGCAGGAAGGGGTTCTTTGTGCTTTCTGTTGCTGACCTCAGGTTGTGCACGTTCATATACAGCAGCACCACCCTGTCTTGGGAAGTGAGGGTGTTTTAAATCAGGCAGTCACAGGTGATTGAGCCATGGGATGGCTTTGGAATAAACCTCGAGTTCTCATTTCCTCGGACAGCATCATTCAGACCTCATGTAAAACAGAGACCTGTAATTCTCCCTTTGTGTGCTGACCTTGGTGCCTGTAATTGGCTATCTTGACACTGAGTTATTACCAAAGTAGCTATTGCTGTTGTGAAAACAAAGTAACCTTGAATTTGAGCAAACATCGCATGGTGCTTTGGAATACAGCTGAGTGTTTGAGCAGCAAGGGGATGTAAGTGGCGCTTAATGAGGGCAGGTTCTTCATGGCAGCTGCTGGTCAACCTGCAGACAAGAGGAGGCCAGTGACAGGAGCAGCAAGGGAGCTCACTTTTGCTTCACATACATACAGAGAGACAAATAAGAACATTTTTAGTGTGCACTCAAATAATGACAACAATTAAACCTGTGTGCTCAGCGCTGAGCTTGATTCAGGGACTTTCTTTGTGTTGCTTTGCTGGCTTTCTGAGGGTGGGGTCATCTGCCTCTAGAAGGACGTGCATCATTCAGGCTTTTACAGGTCTTTGCTACCAACATCTTTGTCTCTTGCAGGAACCCATCACAGACTCTGTGCCTGCTGCACTGCCTCACCAGGCCATCCTGCTCTTGGCTTGGTCAGTAAAAAACACATAGCCTGTTAAGCTCTGCCTTCCATGTTCCCCAAGCTCTTTGAGGATCATTTCCTTACTTGCCAAAAATATCTTAGGATGATGGAAGCTGCTGGGAAAGGCAAGCTGCCTGGAATCTTTGCAGGGGAAAACATCATGGGAAGGTGTCTGGTTGTGGATTCGGCTGTTGCAGGGAGGGGAAGGGTCGTTTCAGAGGGGTGACAGCCCTGGTGGAGGGGCCTGAAGTGTTTGATAGTGGAAATGGGGGTACAGCAGAGGTGGTGGGACTCCTGACACTCCTGTAATGAAAAACTCAGTATGCTCTGCTCTCAAAACTCCTTGCCACTGGCTTCCCCTGTTATATCTGGAGCATGATGCTATATGGCAGGGCACATCCCTTTGGCCAGTCTGGGCCAGCTGTCCTGGCTCTGCTCTCCTGGCTTTTTGTGGACCCAGCAGGGTGTGAGAAGCTGAAAACTCCTTGACTTAGTGTGGACACTACAGCTGCCCAGCAACAAGTAAAGCCATCAGTCTGTTACCAGCACTATCCTCCTGCTAAATCCAAACCACAGCCCTGTCCTGGCTACTGGACAGAAAATGAATGGAATCTCAGGCAAAACCAGGACAAGCCCATAGAAGGTTGTTAGTAGTCACAGAGAAAGAAGGGTTTTTGAAGTTGGGGCTCTTGGCAGTGTTTCTGGGTGCTGCTGTGAACTGCCTGTAGTATGTGATTTCTCTCTACCTCAGTAATTTACAGCTATAAAAGCAATCAGGGTTTCCAAGAAGACACCTGGTGAGCTGATGTTTGGTGGGAATGTGTATTCCAGTTCCTGTGATAACAACACCTTTCCCATAGCAGTCCAACCTCATCCTTGAAAGCATTTCCAGTTTTCTTTTCCTCTGGTTCCCAAGGGCTTTGTTAAACTTGGGTTCAGGGTATGTTGATTCTCAGTGTCTCTTTAAGTTTTAGACTTGATCAGAAAGGCAGAACAGGAGAAGGTTGTGTTTTCCTGAGTGGTGTTACCTCTCTGGAATGGCAACCAGCTGTTCTCCAGGTCTGGCTTTGCTGCTCAAGTTCAGTGCAACCACAGAGCTGTCCTGATCAGAGCCAACAGAGTAGGCAGTTTTAGTTGTGGCTAATTAAAATCTCAATGCTGAGAGGCTTTTTCTCCACTAAACTCTAACTTTAGGTAGAATGCAGCATCTGTAAAAAGCAAGGAAGGTTCATGGTTGAAGTGGCTATCCTGCTGCTGGACACTGTGAATCTTCTCAAACAGGATCCAAAATACAGGGGCAACTGTTGAGGGGTGTTATCAGAGATTAGAAGTGATTCAGACTTCTCCAGTCTAAATACCTTTTGCTTGAGCAGTGATTTCTGTGTGAAGAGTGCAAAGCCCCATGCTGGTGGATGCTGGTCCTTGGGTGAGGCGCCCTGGGAGAGGCGTGTGCTGATGCTTCTTCCGCTCTGATTCCAGGTACGTGAGGATTGGTGACAAGGAATGTGACTTGAACCCAGGCTTCCGCCTCATCCTGCACACGAAGCTGGCCAGCCCCCACTTCCCCCCCGAGCTGCAGGCACAGTGCACCCTCATCAACTTCACCGTCACGCGGGACGGCCTGGAGGACCAGCTGCTCGCTGCTGTGGTCAGCATGGAGAGGCCCGACTTGGAGGAGCTCAAGGTAAGGAGGAGTTTACACTCAGGGGCACTATCACTACTACAGAGCAAATAGCAGCTCACGTGCAGGAGATGCACATCAGGAGGTTTCCCTTGAATCCATAAACACTGAGGGGTTTTTGTCCAGTCTCTTGTTTTCTTGGTATTTTGGGAACACTGAAACTGTGACTTGAAGCTTTCTCCCAAAAAATTTGGGGAGAAACCTCTTTCTTTTCCTACTCCTCTTGGAAATGGAAACGGAGATTCCCATTATATGACTGGTTATATTGGGGGAAGCTCTTTGCAGAGAGATTGGTGAGGGGCTGGAAGGGGCTGCCCAGAGAAGGGGTGGGTGCCTCGTGTCTGGGGGTGTTGAAGGCCAGGTTGGATGGGGCCCTGGGCAACCTTGTGTAGCTCCAGGCCTGAGGTTGGTGTCCCTGCCTGTGGCAGGGGGTTGGAGCTCTGTGACCCTTGGGGTCCCTCCCAACCCAGACCAGTCTGGGATTCCATGACTTTCTTTCCTAGACTCTACAGAGTTAATTTTGGAGGTAGGATTAATCTCACTTCATTTGAGGCATTTATGGTATAGGATTCCCCCTGTAAATACTGTGAGGCTGGTAATGCAGTTTCCCTGTCCTGTTTTTGCCTCCCACTTGTTTGTAAGAGGCCAGAATGTTCTCTCTCTCTCTTGATTAGTAAGTATGGCTTCAGTTTCAGGATAAATTTTTTTAAGGAAAATCCTTTCTTCTAATGGCACCTTTAACAATGTAACAAATATGTCTAATACTAAATATTTACTGAGAGTGGGAATAAATTTACTGCCCATGCTCAGCCAGGCCAGTTCTGTAACAATCTTTTCATTTAATGAGGTTCTAAAGTGTGTTAGCTGTGCAGCCTTAATGATGCATTTAGTTTTAAAGAGGCTGGTGTGCTAACGAGCCAAAAGATGGCATCAAAAATACATAATGAAGAGATTTAATGCCTAACTGTGGCTGTCTTGCTGGGACCATGAGAGACCCAGAGCCTCCCGCTCAGGCCCCAGGTGGCAAACAGCCGCTCTCCTTTGAGGGGGCAGGGGGTGGCCATGAGGAGCACAGTTGTGTCATTAAGCACTGTTGTGTTAAGGACTGTTCCTCTGGCGTTGCTGGGAGTGGTGTCACAATACAAAAGACAAATTCAATGTCATGTGCAGTCAACAAACCCACAATTAGGCTCTGAAAATGAGTAGCTCCAGATCGGTGGCACCTCCCTCCTGTGCTGTAAAAAACCTGTGGATTAGAAAACAGTGAACATTCTGTGAGTTTGGGATCTTTTGAAGTCGCTGCTGCTTCAGGGCATGTGTGTGGTGGGAGAAGGAGTTTGGGCAGAGGAGCAGTAAGATGTGTCCCTGGGTGCCAGCTATGCCACCAGCTGAGGGGGGTGTGGGGCTGCAGTCTTGCCTCAGAGAGCACCAAGCAGATACAGATTGGTGTGGGATGTAATTTTCTTCAAGAACATTTAAGATCTTTTTCTCTATATCATTACAGCAAGATAATACCAGAGCCCACTACCTCTCTGCTCCCTCTCATCTACTTCCCTCCTGCTGCCCCAGCAGACATCAGGGAGGAGAAAAGCAGCCTGGTATTCAAGATGTTCTGCTGGATGGGGAACAGTCAGCCAAAAAAACCAACCACTTCCCTGCTGGGATAAAAGCAGAGCCTTGTCTCCTTAGATGTGGTGAGGGGAGCTGGCTGTGGCTGTAGATGACTGCTGGCCAGGGCTGCGTGTCTTCTTCTGCCTCCACTCTAACCACTGACATGGAGAACATCACTAGTGGCTGTTGTCTCATAGCTGGGGGAAACTCCTCTGAGACACAGGTTTGAGTCTTTGAATTCCCCAAAGGAGAGGTCACTTCTCTAGCTGTGCCTTAGTCCATCCTCTCTGTCCTGGGACAAAGAGGCAATGTCTTGGGAGAGTTTAGGTCTCTGGCTTGTGGGCAGATGGAGGTAACAGCAACAGTAGTGCAGAACAGTGTCTGCCCTCAAAATCCTGTTGTAGGCAGAGATGGAGCACATCTATGTGAGGCCTAGAATTTGTTGTTAGTATAATCACAGAACCATAGTCACAGGATGTGTTGGAAGGACCATCTAAAGGCCATCTAGTCCACACCCCTGTAGTGAGCAGGGACACCTATGACTAGAGCAGGTTGCTTGGAGCTTCATCAAGCCTGACCTGGAATGTCTCCAGGGATGGGGTCTCCATCACCCCTCTGGGCACCCTGTGCCAGTGTCTCACCACCCTCAGAGGGAAGAACAACTTAATGTCTCATCTAAACCTGCCCTGCTCTAGTTTAAACCATCACCCCTCATCCCATCACTCCCTGCCCTTACAAACAGCCCTTCCCAGCTTTCGGTCCCTTCAGGCTCTGGAAGGGGCTCAGAGGTCCCCCCTCAGCCTTCTCTTCTCCAGGCTCAACCAGCCCAATTCTCTCATCCTGTCTCCACAGCAGAGCTGCTCCAGCCCTTGGATCATCCTTGTGGCCTCCTCTGGACCTGCTCCAAGAGGTCCATGTCTTTCTTGTGCAGAGGGCTCCAGAGCTGGATGCAGCACTGCAGGGGGGTCCCACCAGAGCTTTGGCAAAATTATTGGGCTTTTCCATGGAATGATATTTGGAAGGGTCTGAGTAACCTGCTTCCAGAAGCAGTGCTGGTTTTTATCAACTGGGAGATACCAGATGATGAGCTCCACTGATGACCTTGCTACTGCTGAACCCAGTAGCAGGATGAACCTGCAACAGATGCAGGCTGTGGTGGGGGATAGGCCTTGTATGTGCTTCTGAGGGTGTGTTTCAGAACTGCTGTGGTGGTTACAGGCTGTTGGAATAGGAATCAGGCACATCCTCACTCATAACTCCAGGGCTTCCAGTCTGTGGCCTGGAATAATAGCTTGGGAAATGTCATTTTTCAAGGCATGCTATGCTTGAATGACAGGAATGCACAAGATCAGCCACGTTACCTTCCCGTTCCAAGACTTGTAAAATATTTACCACCACAGGCAAACCCCTCCTGTGTGTAATGCCTGGGGAACAGGCCTTTCAAACCAGCTGTTTGGAGCTGAAATGCCAATAAAAGGCATGCCTCAGTGCACACCCTGCCCAGTGCTGGGGCTGACATTAACGTGGAATGAGTGTGTGTGCAGCAAGTATATGAAATTGAAGCCCAAATATTGAAAGATGACTTATTAATGAAAGAGTTAGTTAATCTGCTTGGAAACCTCTGACAACAGAGCAAACACTTCCAGGCTCACTGATGTCTTGTGGAATTGGAGGAGGCAGAGGGTTATGCTTCCCATTTCTGGGGTTCTTCCAGAGCTTGTAGGTGGGTTATGTTTTCCAAAAACTGCCTTTGAGGCATTAAATTCTTTGGCTTTGACCCCCTGACTGACAGGTGCCAGTCACCATGCCTCAAAGCTTGCCTCAATTCCCCATTCCCCATGTCTCTTGGCCATTCTTCACAGGGCTATAACACATTTCTTTTGCAAGCTCCTTGATTTTCTTGGCTGTGTCACTTAAACACAGTCTGAGGATTAAAAACGTGCCACACAGTAGTGCTTTATGTACCAGGCTGCTAGTTCTTGGCTTTGCCCAAGTAGAGAAGAATCACCAGGCTCGTAGCTCAGCAGCATCCAGATCAGAAGCACAGCTTTCCCATCGGATGTTTTCTGTGATAATGCTAAAAATAGGTGTTCACAATAGGCCCACGTGGTGGAATAACATAATATACCTGAAATCCAGGAAGGATGCCATTTCCCTGAGCAAACACATAGAATAGGCCAATCACACTTCATGGGAGAGAGCTTATTCTGGAGGATCAGCTCAGAAAGGGGCCAGATGAGTCTTTGTTTCCACTGTGAGCTGTGTTAATGACTGGTGCTTCTGCAGGAGAGAGGGAAATGGAACGGGTGCCTGGGGAGAACGGGAGGGAGCATTTCACAGGAGCTGGAAGAATTTGCACTGTTATTCAGAAGATCTGCCCTGGAGGGAAGATGGTTGTGGCTGGTCTGTATCTGCTCAGCTGTCTTTGTGCTGAGTTTGCAAATCCTTTGGCAAGGGGGGCTTTGCCTTTGCAGTGCACAGCTTCTAGCACAGGAAGTGCCTGGTCCCAGGGAGATCCAATTCTGGAATGAAAACGGGAGCAGCAGCCAAGTGAGGCTGTGGCTTTGCCCTCACTTTGGAGCCTGGGATGTGCTGTGCTCACTTCTGGACCCAAGTGACGTTGCAGTTGCTTTTCCATCAGGTTTTATCTGTGGTCCTCCATGCTGGTGTGACTGGTGTTGGTGTGTAGAGCAAGTGCCAAGGTTCACCAGGAGGGTGAGAAGCAGCAGGGACTATCTAGGCTGCCTGAAGCTCGCTAGATAAGTATTTCTGAAATGAAGATGCAGGGTGTGTGTTTGAGTTGGGGATGAAGGGCTTTTTGCTCCTGATTCCTTCCCAGCCTTTTAATATCCTCCTAGTGAAGGAGCTCAGTTTCCCTGGCACTTTCTATACTCTCCAAGGCTTCTGTGTGTGGCTGACCTGTTGGATATGAAATGATCCCCAGAGCCCTGCCTGTGCCCAAAACTTGCAGAGAGCAGGAATAAGCAAGAGTGGACTCTGGCAATTGGCAGCTAGAAGCCTGTTCCCATGGGAAGGGGGTGAATCTTTACTGCTTGTTTTGTGGCTAAGACTTTCTGGATTTATTATTTGCAGTCAGATCTCACGAAGCAGCAGAATGGATTCAAAATCACCTTGAAAACGTTGGAGGACAACTTGCTCTCCCGTCTGTCATCAGCATCTGGGAACTTCCTGGGTGACACAGCACTGGTGGAGAACTTGGAGATCACTAAACAGACAGCTGCAGAAATTGAAGAGAAGGTACAGAGACAGTGATAGCCTAGAGGAAAGCATGTGGCTTATATTATTTTTAAAGATTTCTGGGTGGAACATAACTTCTTTACTCTGCCCATCTATCCCCCTTCTGCTGAGTAGAGAATAGAAAGTGGTGTAAACTGAAGTGCTCTCCATCCTGGACAGCTTCAAGGCATTTAATTCTGTGGAGCTTTTGTATGGTAAATGGCCTGCTTAAGACCAAGAGAAAACGTCATTGCCTGATGTAAAGACAATAAAATTTACACACTGTATCAAGGCAGCTTGAAACTGTTCCAGCATAATCCCAAACACATCGCAGTCCCTCAGTTAGGCTGGATTTTAGTACTGGCTAGGGACTGGAGTCTGTTGAGTTTGTGATCTCAAGGAAGTCTGCAGGAACTTGGGCATTTCATACCCCCCACCTTCCTTAGAGAATAAATCAGTGTTAGGATTGTCAGCAGATGTCAGCCCTCCCTGGGCCACACACTTGATTCACAAAGGTGTTTTCACAGCCATTGTGTTCTGGGTTTTTCTCCCAGGTCCAGGAGTCGAAGGTGACAGAAATCAAGATTAACGAGGCCAGAGAGCACTACAGGCCTGCTGCTGCGCGGGCCTCTCTGCTGTACTTCAGCATGAACAACCTCCATGCCATCCATCCCATGTACCAGTTCTCCTTGAAGGTATTGTCCCCCTGAGCTCGCAGCTGCAGAGGCAGTGCTGCTGCTTCTCTCTCTTACTGAGGTTCAAAGGCATTGTCTTGGGCCTTGAGCAGCTTCTGAACACCCGCTTCAGTAAAAACCAGAGTGCAGACAGTCTCTTGGCTTGGCAGAACAGTCTCAGTAGGCCTGGCCAGTAGAGACCCTTTGAGGTATTTATTGAAGAGTTCTGGTTTGAATAAAGTGAGGGATTATTATTATTATTTACCACAGGAGGAAGGTATTTTGGGGGATGGAGAGTTCAGTGAGCTAGCATCCTAGTCTAGAGCTTCTTCCAAATTATTTCTTGCCTTGGCAAGTGAGCTGGAAAAAGTAACTGAGCAGAGAACACAACATTTTGAGCCTCATCCACAAAGAAGCTTTTCTTTTTGATATCTACAACTCTTCTGTCGAAATAATTTTGCCAGGAAAATGTACAGCCTATCTTTTGTGCAGGGTGCCCTTTGGAAGATTCATTCCTCACACATACATAATGGATACAGGAGTTCCTGAGGTTTCACCCTTAATCTACGTCGTCTGGATTTAGTTTGGTTTATGTTTCCCAGTTAACAGAGGCAATGTGTATAAATGCATGGAAAATTAGTGGGGGAAATGTTTTTATCTAATAAATTTTGATGACAGATCATAAAACATTGGGGAAAGATGCACAGAGAGGGTTTAAAATACTCACCTCCCAGCAAGAAGCCTGTTATGAATTAGAGCGCCCAGGATTTACGTGCTGCTCCACAGCGTGTTCTACCACCATTTAAAGAAACGTTGAACAGGAAAATGCATTCTGTGATTGTTTAATAATGCAGCAAGTGTCAGCAGTACTTTAATTTGTTGGGGCATCCTTTTGCCTTTGTAGAAGCCAAACAGTAATGCTGCCAGCTCAGTCATGCCTTGGCCAGTCAGTGCTGCTGGTTTGTGCAGAGCCCTTGCACTGCTGGTCAGGACTTGGAGCCCTTGCACTGCTGGTCAGGACTTAGGCTTTCCCTTTTTTCTTTTTTTAAATTTTGCCAATTGAATTTGATAATTTGCTCCTGGGTTTTTGCCTCCTGGAGCTGGTGGGCCACACTGCTGGACAGATGGGGATGCTGGTTTTGGGTCCCAGAGATACAGTGTCTGACTTGGCTTCCCTTACTGCAGTGCTTCAGGTGGTACCCAGGAGTGAGCAAAGGGCATCTAGAAAGGGTTGGTGTCCTTGTCTGTCTCCCCATCCAGGCGTTCAGCGTTGTGTTTCAGAAAGCCATTGAGAGGGCACCTCCAGATGAGAACCTCACAGCGCGTGTGCTGAACCTCATCGACAGCATCACCTTCTCCGTGTTCCAGTACACAACTCGAGGGCTGTTTGAGTGTGATAAATTGACCTACACCGCTCAAGTTACCTTCCAGGTGAGCCTCACCATTTCACACAATTTATATGCAGTGATTTATTTTATAGGCAAGGAGATTGGCATGCAGAGAGAGCTCCAGCCGTCACAGCCGTGGCCTTCAGCATCAGAGCAGGAAATGCAAGGGCTGGGGAACTGATTTTCTTCTCAGCCCCTCTTGCTGATAAGTCAGAGATGCTGAGTTTGGTTTGCATTATGGTGATGAAGCGTTTGAGAGAGTAATTCCTGCTTGCAGGGCCCAAAAAAAAAGGGCAAAGCAAGTTTGTTGTGAAGGCGAACTGGTTTTGGCCAAAAGAAAGTGCTTGTGAGGCAGTTGCTGCCTTTTGTCTGGTGTGTTAGTATCATTTTTAGTCTACAGTCTGAGCAGGAAGAGCCTGGTGTATCCCTGTGCTGGAATCCGATTCAATCCATAGATGGTGTTTGGTGTGATGTTGGAAATTGGTTGCTAAGTTTGTGCAGTGAAGACTCTAAGTCTGAAATCTCTGAGATTTCACAAGTCTGGTAGTGCACTCTTGAGAGTCGAGTAATTAATCTGCTAGAGAATATTGCAGCTCTGTGTCCTGGGTGCTCCAAGGTATTTTGGTTGTTTGGAATTGCAGATACTTCTGATGAGCAAAGAAATCAACACGGCAGAGCTGGATTTCCTGCTGAGATACCCAGCACAGACCGGAGTCACGAGCCCTGTGGAGTTCCTGTCTGATCACTCCTGGGGAGGAATCAAGGTACCTGTTCCCTTAGAAATGTGTGAAATCAGCATCCCTTGTCTCCTCTACAAGCCTTCCAGCAGCCTTCAGGCAGGTCCTGATAGTGTTTGTTGAACAAAGCTCTGACCATACGTAAGAAGGTGCACGCAACCACCACAGAAGTGGAGAGTTCTGCAGGTACAAGACCGACTCTGTGGGCTCTTCATGACTGTGCCCCTGGTGACCTGTGTGTCCTCAGCAAGGCGGTTTTTCCCTCTGATATTTAGGCTTCTCTCTCTGTAAGAGAGGAGTGAGAATATCCTCTGGGTTTTTGTGGTTGGATGTGGAGATCTTCACTGGATTTGGGAGGAGGTGGGAATTTAAAGTAGACGTGATGGTCTGCAGAGCTGTGCTGGGGACAGAGTAGTGACAGCTGACAGACCTGCCAAGAAACCACTGTCATGGCACTGGGAAGGTTGAAGGGCTGCCATGTATTTGGAGTGAGAGGTGAGGAGGAGGATCCCAGAGAGATGTGAGTTACCCCATTTATTGGCCAATAAAGCTGAATTCTGCTGGATTTGACCCTGATTGAACAGGCTGAGATTTGTTTTCCCAAAGGGATCAAAATGCTCTTCAGATGAGGCGTCCTCCGTTCACACCACGCTGGGTCTGGGGTTGTGTCTTCTGTTTTATTGCTGCTTCTGAGCAATCTCTGGCATCAGCTGTGATTTCAGAATCTGGTTTATTTATAGCCTGCTCCCCTCATGGGGCTTTTCTCTGGTGTGAGAAAACAGAGAGCGAAGGCACCCTGGTTTCTTTGGGATATTCTAAGATTAACACCTGGGACACTGGGGTTTCCCTTTCTCTCCCTGGCAGAGAATGTGTCTGCATCCTGGAAGGTGACCTAACAAAATATCTTCATCCAGACCCCAGACATCTCTGAAATTCTTTCCCTGCTGCTGTTGTTTTGTGGAGCTCTCCAGCGATTCACAGGAGCCCTGGTTAGGGTGCCACGTGCCTTTCCAGGCCAGCGGGTGCTTGACTGCCTTGGCAAACACTGTCTTAACCCTGAGTCACGGCTCTTAAGTTGCAGGCTGCAGTTCCAAAGTCAAATGGAGCTGATGTCTCTAAGCCAGGGCACCCACAGCAATTCCAAACGGTGGCATGGAGCAATTTGTGCCAGATGAGTGTGCCCTGACCAGATATTGTCATCTCTGTCTCTGCAGCAGCAGTGAGAATGGGGCCTCTGCCTCATGCTGCCCACACACAGGCCCTAGCTCCTGTTGAAAATGTCACAATCACATTTTCAGCAATAAAATAAGCTTGGAATTTCTGGCTAAACCAGCCCTGTTCATCTTCTAAAAGGCATATTTCCATGATAATGGGGGAATTAGAACAAATTCGACACCCTTTCTTTAATCATCTTTTGTTCAGCAGTGTCATTATGCTGTTCAGGCAGCAGCAGTTTTATTTTTGTTTCTCTTTGAAGACAAATTAAGTGGACACTTAGGGTCAACACACATAATCAGGGGAACTCAGCCATCGAGCCCATGAGATACACACTCTGCAGCAGTGTATTGTGTCCTTGGGCTGTGCAGTCAGAGAGACTGGAGGTGTATATGTGTATCACTCTGTGAAGTCACAGGCTTTCTCCACTCTGCTCTGTCCTGCCCATGTTCAGCATGTGTGTGGTGAATGGTGCTTCTCTGCTGGAGTCCTTCTGGGTTGGTGTTCTTCATTGCTTGGGAGAATCCCTCACCACAAAGCTGCTTTCTACTTCAGTCCTCTGGAAGGTGGATTTCCTTCCACCACAGATCTCAGAGGTTTCAGGCTCCAATTCTTATTTTGGAGATCCTTTTATACATCTCAGGAAACATACTGCTCTTGTAGTGCCCCAGGATGCCTTTGCTAGTCCTGCCTGCTGGTGGTATGTTCTCCAAGCAGACACCTTCTAAGTGTGCAGTGAGTTTTCTGTGTGCAATAGTCCTGTCTGTGCTGCCCAGCTTCATTCAGTGGGGGTGAAAAAGCCTTTCCCATTCCCTGTGTGCTTCACCATGACTGTTCAGCTGCCTCCCTGCTGTGATGCAGTTGGTGCAGCTGCCAGCTCAGGGTCACAAACACCAGAAGCAACAACTCCCAGTCAGTCATTCTTCAGACTTTTCTCTTGCGTTGCTATTTGATGTACCCAGGAGAACAGGCATTGCTTGGCATCAGGGGTCAAGGAACACTGTGTCAGAGCCTGTTATGAAATCAGCAGTAGGGAGCTTCTGATCAGAGCTCAGACACCCTCAGTGGAGTCATTGAACAAGGTCTCCACCCCTTCCATCAGCTCTGCGCCCCAGCCTTGCCCCCCCCCAGCAGCCTGCACCCTCTCATCCCTCAGGCACCCAGACCTGCTGCAGAGTTGGCTGTTTATCGTGTGCTCACCCTGTGTGTGGAGCAGCTGGAGACTCCTGAGGTCGGCAGGAGCTGAGAGTGAGCTGCCACCTGAAGTTACCTTGCAGTAACTGCTTCTCTTTGAGATAAGCCCTTCCCACACAGCTTCCCCTCTCCCCCAGAGTCTCCAGAGGTTTGTGGTTGAGATGGAAACTGTGTGAAGCTGCAAACTGCTGCTCTGCAGCTACACTTTCACTGAGCTGTGAGCTGGTAGGGTGTCTGTGTGTCCAGGTGTGCTGCATGCATCAGGTGTCTTCAGCCTCAGCGTGCACCCGCTGCCCTGATACACTCCCAGGTCCAGGAGCTGCAGTCCCTGGTCAGTACCCACACTGTACCCACACTGGCTTATGTATCTCAGGATCTTCAGTAGCCAGTTCAATGCTGTCAGACATGGGACCCTCTTCAGATTGTCTCTTGTGATGTTTGTAGCGATGGCTTTGCTATACAGAACATGGCTGGTGTCAATGTTATTAGTGTTTATGTCCCATTAATGTGTGTTGGTTTATTACCCTTGGAGTTTTTGGCAACTCCAGTTACTTGAGGCATGGTTTTAGTACAATCACATTTTGTCACAGACTGCTATAATTAGGTTAATTAGTCATGGCTTCTATACAGCTTATTAACAGGCTAAAATCTCCTTTTCTTTCATCAGGAAGATTAAGTGCTGTAATAAATTGTTTCTTCAACAAAGCTTGAGCAAAGAACATTTCAGATTCATGTTTCAAACTGGAAGTGGAATTTAGCATTCTGCTAATTTTTCACCCAAACACTGAAAATGCTCCTGCACAAAGTGCTCCTCTTTGCCAGGGCTTTCAGGCCAAGACAGTAGTGCCAAAAGAAATCAATGTTGATATTTGTGGCCCAGTCTGTGCCTCCCATTTTGGGCACATTAACTTCAAAGGAAACCTCATTAACTGTTGAGGGCTCTGGGCATGCATGAGGCCTTGGCTCGTTATTTATTGCTGTTTGATTAATAATATATATTGGCTCATAGTCCTTTGTGTGGTGTGCAGAAATGTTCAGCTCACAGTGCTGGAGCATTTGACACAGGTTTATGATTTGGTCTTCCAGCTTCTTTTAAGCTCAGGAAGAAGTTTCACTGAGCTTTTCACTGCCACTCGTGTGCCAGGGAAGCTCAGGATTTCCCTCTGAACACAGAAGCCCATCTACCTGTGCAGGACGTGGTTTGTGGGGAAGGAATCTTTTGTCAGGTCTGCTGAGAGACTTGGAAAGAACAGTTGTTTTAGGCTTCTTGGTGCTTCTTCAAGCCTGAAACAGAAATTGAATTCAAACTAAGTATAGCTTGAGAAGAACTGCTCTGAACTTGGGGACTGGAACATCTCTCACAGGAAGAGGCTTGGGACTTGGGACTTTTTAGCTTGGAGAAGAGAAGACAGGGGGATCTTATTAATGCTGATGAATTCTTGAGGGGTGGGGCTTAGGAGGATGGGGTCAGTCTTCTTTCAGCAGTGCAATGAGCACAAGCTTGACTAGAGAAAGTTTCACCTAACCCTGAGGAGGAACTTCTTTACTGGGAGGGTGGCAGAGCCCTGGGCCAGACTGCCCAGAGAGGTTGGGGAGTCTCCATCTCTGGAGACATTCAAAACCTACCTGCATGCAGCCCTGTGCAGCCTGCTCAAGGTGGTCCTGCTCTGGCAGGGGGATGGACTGGATGGTTTCCAACCTTCTGTGATTGATGTTAGTGCCCCTTCTGGAGAAGGGGGAGATGTTAGCAAAGGACAGTCATTAGCCTCTGTGCAGATGCTGCCTCTGGGTTGCTGAGGGGATAGTTAAGAGCAGAAAAGGGACAAAAGTGACTCATTTCATGAGTTCAGTGCCTTTGCTAAGTCCCTGGCTCTGGAGCTCACTGGAGTTGATCATTTTGGTTCTCAGGCCTGTCTGCTGCAGGTTCTTAATAGTGAGGTCTGGAGAAGTCAGAAGTGTTCTTTCCCTCTTAACAAGGTTTTCTGTCTTTTTGCATTTTCCTCCCTAGAGTCAGCCTTGCAGCCTTCACACTCTCTGGTCCCAGTGCTGCACTTGGAATTTGTTATTGCTGGGTTTTGTGGTCATACAGGGCTGTCCATTCTCCTTTCCAATGTGTGGACATCCCTTAGACAGCAAGGGAACAATGCTGCTGCTGCTTGAACTGCACAGGACCTCAGGCCACAGCCATGTGCAAATGATGAATTTGATGTTGTGTGATTGAACTTCACATAGAATCAGATTGTCCTTTGGAGGGTTTTCACCCATTTTTTTTCTTCTTTTCCTCACTGGAAGGTCTCCAGTGGCATAAGATGAAGGTGTTGATACACTTTCATGTCTCCCTTGGCCAGAACCATCCCTGTTTAGGAGATGAGGGTGGTTCTCAGGCCACTGACAGGTTGGGTGAATGGTTTTCCCCATGACCCCAGTGATCTCTGCTGTGAATTTCTCCCATGCTCCAGCTCCCTCCACGCTGGGCCCTTCCTGGGGAGCCATGTCTGTGTCGCCTCGTGGCCTTGTACCCCTGCAGAACTTCAGTCCCTGATTACCCACGCATGCATTTGTCTCTCAAGGAGACAGCCTGTTCCCAGGGGCTGGGTGCAGGCAGCTCTGGGTCTCCTCAGCACAGACAGGCATTTCCCAAGGCTGATTTCCTTTGTGATATTCTCTGCAGCGCCTCTTCACTGCTGAATGCAGATGTGTCCCACAGGAGAAGGGAAGCTAGTTAATATACAGCAAGAATACACCTGGCCAACTTGGATTACTTCTTCATCCCAATCATTTCTCTCATCTTTTTCTGAAGAGGAAGAATTTTCATTATGTAGATATGAAAACGCTGCTGAAAGGGCATTGTTTAATAAATGTGATGGTGAATAATGAGCTCTAAATACTGAATTCAGCTTTCGAGGAGGAGAACAGCAGCAGACAAAGTCGTATATTAACTCCATATTTATCATCTTGCAGAATGCAGATGATAAGATTGCAGCTCATGAGATAAAGTACCAAATCATATACTTTACATCTAAGAAAACTGGCTCTTTTTTTTTTTTTTTAACAAAAGAACCGAAATCTCTCCTTCAACTTTCACTTTTTGTACTTTTTTAGCCACTGAAATGTTTCATCCTCGTTAAAGAGTCATTGTGACACAATCTGCTGCCTATGTTGTGCTCTTGGCACATAAGCAAGGTCCTTTGATCATGGTCAGATAGGAAGAGCTTCAGCTCACAGTTCTCCACGAACATTCTCATTTATTATTACACCAGAAAACCATGCTCTTAATTAAATACCTTCCTTTAACCCAGCTCTTCAGCTGTACAGTGTTTTAAGGCATCTTTGATAGAAAGCATTGATTATGACACTTCAATGTGCATTTATCTGCTCTTATCTAGAAGTTTCCTAAGGACATTCATCTGTCCTCACCAGCAACCGAATCCCAGAGCAATGTTCTCAGTGTCACAGAAACACAACTTGAGAACATTTTGCCTTCCCCCCCCCCCCTTTCCCTTTCCAACCCGCTGGCTGACGGTCTGATGTTTAGCTGAAATACAGCAGAGGTTTATTTAAAGCTGTGCTTTGCTGGTTTGATTGCAGGGTGGAAATGGGGTTTCTCTGGATGCCCTCACAGCCGTGGTGCTCGCAGGGCACCCATGGTACAGAGCCCGCTGCCAGCCGGGCGCCGGAATGCACAAGTTCTCTCACCCTCTAAAGGGAAGTAATTGCTTCATCAGAGACATCTTTTAGATACCAAATCCATCTTTTTTTAGGCATTGGGTATCTTTTCATGTCCTATTGCTTTCTTAAAAGAGAAGAAAAATGTCAGTTGCAAAGATGTGAGTGGCCTGTGGGCTCAGGAGTGACCACAGAGGGGTCGATGGCAAAGCTCTGTGAGCAGCTATGGGTGTGCAAGCAGCCAGCCCACTTTCTGGAATGGCTTGGGTTTGGTTCCTCTTTATTAGTTCGTTCTTCTAAGCCCAGCTCTGCCTAAAGGACCTTCTGGAGCTCCTTATTTCAGTGGCATGGTGGAGGTTGTGAATGTTTTGCTCACATGGCAGTGTTGGTTCACATGAAGTCTGCAGAGTAATTGCCCAGCTAAATGTTGACTGGGAACAGTCTCTGGAACTCTTATGGTAACTCCAAAGCTTTGCCTGTGTTGAGACACGTGAAATGGCCTTTTGTGGAGGATACATGGGCTGGGTATCATCCCTGCTGTATCACCTGTATCAGCACTACCTGATTAGGAGCATCCCAATGATCTCTTAAGATCCCTTCCAACCCCTACAATTCTGTGATTCTTTGTGCAGTTAATAGACCAAGGGACCAACTTCTCCCTTCACTCAGCCAAGCCTCTGCTGGAGTCTGGTTTAATCTGTATTGCACTGTAAGAAAGCTGTGGACCTTCTGGAGACAGGGTAGAGGAAGGCAATGAGAAGTGTCAGATACTTGCAAACATGACTGTGAGAAGGGATAGAGGAGAGGGAGAAGGGGAAGGATTAAGTCTGAGGGCCTCACGACTGAGGGGACAGGAGGATGTGCTCCTCAAGGGTGGCCTCCCCAGGGAAGGAGCCATCATTTTTCTCTGTCAGTAATGGGGAAAGCCAGGTGCATCTCCAGGTGCTGTGAAGGTCTCTCACCAGGCACACACCAGGCAAAGCTCATGCTCTGTGATAGAAGATGGGGAAGGGGTGGTGCAGGCTGCTTGTGGATTCCCTTATGGAGGTTGTTTGAGTGGATCATGTGGCAGATGTATGAGGATTAATGATTCTGTCAAGGTCCTGAGGGGCCCAGGGACTCTGCAGCTTCTGTACTCTGGTTGTCTGCTCTCAAGGCCAGCTCTGCTCTGGTGCCACCATGAAACCTTGGGTCAGACCATGGCTGTGAAAAGCCTCATCAAGGGATGGATCTGCACATCTGTCCACGTGTCAGGACACAGAAACTTGGACCTTGAAAACCTTCCAGCAAGTGACATCCTGGAACGTGCTTCAGCCAGCTCATGAGATGTATTTTCTCTTGAAGTTTTGCTGTGCCTGGTGATGGCACATCTGGGATTTGTAACAGCTGAATCCAGGGAGCTCTTCAGAACTACACAATACCACCTTTCAGCTGCGATCCAGGACCCGTGGCCAGCTTCTGGTTCTGGCTCTGTGTCCCTGATTTGCTGGAGAGCATCAAAGAGTGAAGAGGAAAGGTGGAGAGTGTGGCTTGGCAGAACAGCCTGACTTCACCAGGCCTGTGCTCAAAACAGCCTGGACAACCTCTGCAGCACATCCAGGGGGAATGCCAGTGTGGACCTGGCTGTGAAACATCTCAGGCAGAAGTTGGAAAACTTGGTGGGTGGTTGTGAGCAAGAAGAACACAAAGACTGTGACTAAATCTCACTTGTGTGACTGACCTTTCCTATCCAGCAGAGCTGTCTGGAAGGAGCACTAGTAGGAAGGACTGGAGTGCTGAAACCATTGCTCTCTGGTTCAAGATACTGCCTTCACTGGGAATTCTCCAGAAAAAAGAAGATAGCAAGATCCAACCCATCATCTCCTGTTGTCTAGCCACAGGCACTGCAGTTTGTGATGCTCCAGGAAGGATGGTACAGGTAAACAGAGGGTTGTTTCTGTGGTGTCATGTCCCACCACTAGGTACCTTTTAACCCTGGCATTATTTCCACCTAGGGGAAACACAAGGAAGGGTTTGAATGTAGACAGGGGCATACAGGGCTGTGAACTTGTCAGTCAGCTTTTTGGCAATAAATAAGGAGGATTAAAATAACATTTTTGTGTTGAGAGGTGATTGAAGTTTGGCAAATCCATCACGTCTTTATTTTTACCTTCAGCAGAGATTTTTCTTACGAGCTGAGTAATTCAGGTGGTGCAACTAAACAGAACAGAACACCTCCAGTGAATGAATAATACACACCAAAGCCTGCTGTGGGAAAGATGGCAAATAATCCATCATCTTCTACATTAATCCTTCTAGTTAACAGTAGTATTCAAATGGAGCAATTCATCTGCTTCTACGTCTGCTTCCTGAATGATCCAATCTATCAGTGTGGCCAGAGGCAGGCTTGACTTTGCTGTTCTTCCAGCAGCTGTCTTTCTCCAGCTTTGGGGGTGCTGGTGTTTCCTGATGAGATTTGGGCCACCTGCAGAAAGTGAAGAAGAGAAATGAGGAGTACTGGGAGAAAGCCCTGTGAGCAGAACTCGCAGGGCACATGGACAGGGTGAAAGACTTTAGAAGGGTTTTTGGAAAACACAGACTGCTTCAAACTCTGCAAGCCCACATGCAGACAGACACCTGGGAAGCTGTGCTGTGGTGGGACCTTCCCCTGCATCCCTGGAAACCTGGGTTGGTGTGAAGCCCAGCTCTGAAATGTGCAGCCACACAGCTCCAGATTACCAGAGTGTGTCTGGGCTTTGGATCTCATCCTGGTTCTGGTATTGGAAACATTCCATTCCAGCTGGATAGCTCTGCTGCACGCCTCACCTGACATGCAAAAAGGATTCCTCACCAGCTATCATCAGCCTACAGGCTTGGCTTGCCATAAACCCAGCCTAAGCATGTGCACATCTCTGCTGGAGACCTGGTGGTGTCAGGCTGTTGCCTTTCCAAGGCACAGTCTCAGGATCAGTTGCACAACTGCTGAGCACTGTGAACCTGAACTGTGAGCCCGATTCGCTGACAAACTGTGGGGTGTCATTCATAAACAAACATCTTATTCCTGGGAGTGAAATCCCCACTGGTCAGTAGAACTGAGTCTCTCCTCACAGGCTGGTAGAGCTGTGAGAACAGCAGCTGTCATTTCTTTCCAGTGTTGCCAGGTGTTATGATTTTTATAGAGAGACATTGGATGTTCAGTGTGTTTCTTACAGAATCACACAGTGCTTGGGTTGGGAGGGATCTCAAAATTCATCTAGTTCCTCCTTTGGTGCAGGACCCTACTCTTGCCCTTGTTTAATCTCATAAGGTTTCTCCCTGCCCAATTCTCCAGCCTGTCCAGCTCTCTCTGGATGGCTGCACAGCCTTGTCAGCCACTCCTCCCAGCTTGGTATCACCAGCTCACTCCATCCCTTCAGCCAAGCTGCTGATGAATATATTGAACAGGGCTGGACCCAGGACTGACCCCTGAGGAACACCACTTGTTGCCCTTCTGGCCTCTCCTGGCCTCTCAGAAGGGATGTGTGGTAGGGAACCCTTGTGAGCACACCAGCAGCTGTGGCATTGAGGATTTCTATCTCAGAGCCCATGGCTGACACACGTTGTGTTTCCTACAGCTGGGCAGGGAGGGGGGAGAGAGAACTTTGCATCTGTGAATATGTGAATTTCACAGAGCTGCTGACACACCAGCTCCAGTTTGAAGCTGGTTCTGACTTTGACAAGCAACTGTCAAAGAAAACCAAAGTGATAAGGAAAGTTTTCTGTGATTCAGTGACTGAAAAACCATCTCCTGTGAGCAAACAATGGTGCTTGCCTTGACGTGGTGTGAGGAGACCTGCTTTGCTGGCACGGCCTCGTTTGGAGGTAGAAACTCAAGACCCTCCTGTTTCCAGCCATCAGAGATGATTATAGTGTGTGCTGTGAAGACACAGACTGGAGACCTCCAGCCCTTTTGATGGCATTTTATTTTGCTCAATGTTTTTTTGTCTCAATTTCCATGACAACTCTAATTGACAAAGGAATGCGTCATTACGGGGATAAAAATAGCCCCGCACACAGGTTGGTGTGTAGCACCCATCTGCTCTCCCAATGTACCAGCCCCTCTTTAGCCCTGCTGCTTGGGAACGGTGATTTATTATTGTTGGTCTAAGTTTCTTGGAAAATTTCACAGCAGAGGTATTGAAAAGCAATTAATATTCACAGAGAGATGAGGGGCTGAGATAGCTTGCACTGCGCCGGCTTTTAAATAGCAGCATGTCTTATTAATACCATCACTCCTAATAAATGCAATTAAAATTGTTGACTAATGAAAATTTTAGTGTTAATTTATATAATACAGACTTTATCCTTGCAATTAGAGCTTTCTTGATTCTGCAACATGTTGTTCAGGGAGAGAGAGAGACTATCATCTCTGATTACGTGTCTGTCATTCTGCAAGAAGAAAGCAATTTTTCAGGCTCCCTTGTTAACATCAACCAAGAGACTTCTCAAAGCTGCCAAAGTGGTGTTTTAAGTCAGTCACTTCAGAAGTCAACAGTGTTAAAATGTTTGATGTAAGCACTTGCATTGATGGAGCCACTGAATTCAACGTGCACCAGTGCCTTGTGCTCAGCTGGGAGAGGTGCACTGAATATACTGGAGTGCTGGGCCCAGTTCTGGGCTCCTCACCATCAGAGGGACATGGAGATCCTGGAGCCAGTCCAGAGAAGGGCAACCAGGCTGGGGAAGGGGCTGGAGGGCAAATCCTCTGAGGAGCAGCTGAGGGAGCTGGGGGTGTTGAGCCTGGAGAAGAGGAGGCTGAGGGGAGCCCTTCTCCCCACCTCCCCTGCCCTGCCAGGAGGGTGCAGAGAGGTGGGGGATGGTCTCTTCAGCCAGGGGACAGGAGATGGGACAAGGGGCAATGGGCTCAAGCTGTGCCCCAGGAACAGTTGGACTTGATGATCTTAAAGGGCTTTTCCAACCTGGTGATTGTGTGATACTTACTGCTGCAAGGACAAGGTTCTGGCAGAGCCCAACATGTGGCATTGATCCCCTGGATTTCGGGTCCTTGTGCTCTCTGGTTTCTAGTTTTCCACAGAAAGCAGGGTACAGCACTGGATTTGTAACCAGCTCTTCTGTGCTGCCGTTGCTCCATGTTCATGTTCATCCACACATGGCAACAACATCTGTTGAGTTGCTGCTTTGCTCAGAGGCTTCTGCCCAGCCTTGGCAGGATCCCTGGCAGTTTAGCAGGGGGATGGTCAATGCCAAGTCGAGTTGCTCTGTGCTGCAGCTCTCAACTGGTATGGCAAGCACTCTGCTCTTCCCTCTGCCTTTTGAGGAGGTGTTGGTGAAGTTGTGGCTTGATTTGTTGCAGAGTATTCACAGTAATATCTGCAGGTGCATCTCTGCCTTTGGCTCTGATGCTGGCATTGGGCACATGGCCAGTGAGGGGAGGTGGAGGGATTTGTCCAGCTGTAAGATGACAGAGCCAAACTCTCCTTGTTATTGGCAGGATCAGTTGTGACAAACTGTAGGTAGGGAGATTCAGCCTGAACATACTGAAATACAACATCTCCATTGTGAGAAGAACAGTGCAGCTCTGTGACAGGACACCCAGGGAGGCTGAGCATGCATTGTTTTAGGGGTCAGCAGTTTGGCAGACAAAGCCATGTCTGACCTGATGCACTGTGGGCTGTAGTCCTAGCCCAGGCATGAGGTTTGACCAGACACCTTCAGAGGTTTCTTCCAACCACTGCTTATGTGATGCTGTGAGTGTTTATTCAAGCAGTGTCCCAGGTCAATGGCACCCCCTGGGAACAGCTTTACAGCCTGTTTCTCATATGGGCATTCCCACTGCTGCCAGCATGACCTCATTTGTTACAAGGAGCCCCTTTTACTGATGCCTTCCTTCCCTTACATTCACTCTCTGTGATGAAGCACAGCATCTTCGCTAAATTCAGTCTATTAGAAGGACCAAAGTTTTACACTGATCCTGTCTTCTCACTGGGAAGCCTTTCCAGAGGGAAACTGCAGCTTTCCTGAATGTTTTAGAGCAGTCTTCTGCCTCATCTGCAGCAGCTGGTGTCCAAGGCAGTCAGAGAATCATAGAATCCCAGCCTGGTCTGGGTTGGGAGGGACCCCAAGGGTCACAGAGCTCCAACCCCCTGCCACAGGCAGGGACACCAACCTCAGGCCTGGAGCTACACAAAGTTGCCCGGGGCCCCATCCAACCTGGCCTTGAACACCCCCAGGGATGGGGCACCCACCCCCTCTCTGGGCAGCCCCTTCCAGCCCCTCACCACTCTCTCTGCACAGAACTTCCCCCTAATAATCTAACCCTCCCCTACTCCAGCTTCACTCCATCCCCCTTGTCCTGCCAGTCTCTCAGTGGTTCTCAGGGTATCTGCAGGACTTTCAAAGCCCTTTGGCAAGTGCCTATTTTCCCAGTGGCTCTGAGCAAGGTGTGGCACCAGCATTTTCAAGGAGCTTTCCCAGTTGCTTTTCACAGTGGAGCTGTATGGGATGTGAGCTGGAGCGTTACTGGTGCAGAACACCTCTGCCTGTCAAGAAGCTTCTGCCTCTCTCTGAGCGTGTCCTTCTGTCTCTACAGAAAATAGCTCATTCACTGTCTTTTATACTTCACTTGTCTTTTCCACTTCATGTTCAACTGCTTACAGCCTCAGAATATGCAAAACACTCTGAAGATGTTTGTTTCAGCGAGAATTTTGCTTAAAACCCAGCAGAACCTCCCAAGCTGTGCAGTGCGCTCTGCCTCCGCTTGTATGAGAGATAATTTGAATTCTCCACTTCTCTGCATAACATTTACACTTGCTGCTTCCTAGCTGCAAAATGTAGCTACATTTTCATTGTAATTACCATTTATTTACTGCCTGCCTCAGCTGTTCTTGGGGGCATTCTTCATGTACCTGCTTCTGCTCCCGACTCGGAGCACCGTGAAGTTAATCTTCAGGAGTGTTTGGCAAGTGTAAAGCTGGGGGATTTGATTTTTACAAGGGCACAGGGTGGTATGCATGCCTGTCCAAAGCACCCACCCACCCACTGGCAGTTTGCACTGTGTTTGCTGAGGTTTGTGGCTCTGTGGTCACCGTGGCTGGAGGGTGAAGTCTCGGTGGTGTGTGCACAGGGTGTGTGCACCGGGCTTTGCACAGAGGGGTAACAGGGAAGGAGAAATAACTGCATCAGTATAAAGATGAAGGCAGCTAACAATCCGACTGTGAAATCCCATCAAAACCTGTTCTGGTGAGCATGGCACACCTGAATCTCTGCTTAGCTTGGATACAAAAGCCTATTTGTCCATCAGTTGTGATTCTTGCCTCACAGTTCTCTTTGTGTCTGCTGAAGCAGTGAGGAGATGTTCTGCAGACTTGCAGCTCACAGGAATTCCAGCAGTGTGCTCTCCTGTCACACAGGGGCTGCAACTTTCCAGCTCCAAATCAGGCCTTTCTGGGATACCTGAGGTTTTCCAGTTCTGGTTTCAAAACTGGAGAACAAGTTCCTTCTCCCTGTGGGTTACAGAGAACCCATGCATGGTGTATGATGCTGAATTCGTGTCCCAGCAGCTGTGCTGCAGGGCCTGGGTACCGCATGTGGCTTCACTAGCTGGGTGAGGGTGGGGTGGTGATGTGGATGAGGGTCAGGGAAGGCTATGTTGGGGGTGGTGTGATTTTGGAGCTGACATTCTGTGGGCAACCTGGAGACACAGTACAGTTCAGAAGACCTTCCACAAGTATTAAACTGTCCTTCACCATTTCCCTGTGGCCTTGCAAGTGTGCTGTGTGTTCCTGTTTTCATGACAATGTCCTGACAGTGGGGTTCAGAAACAAAGAATGGACAAAGTCTGATGTTGGTGGGCTTCTGGCTGTGGTTTCCAGGCTCCAACTCTGACCCTTCTGATGGAGCACAACACGAGCAGTGGGCAATGTTAGAAGAATGCTTTGGAGGCACGCAGCATTGCTCTGAGACCTCCTTTGAATTTTTCTAGGCTCTCTCATCCATGGAGGAATTCAGAAACCTGGATCGGGATATTGAGGGTTCTGCAAAGCGGTGGAAGAAATTTGTTGAATCTGAGTGTCCTGAAAAGGAGAAGTTCCCTCAGGAATGGAAGAACAAGTCAGGCCTGCAGCGCCTGTGCATCATGAGAGCCATCCGCCCCGACCGCATGACCTACGCTGTCAGGTAGGGACCCCTCCTTACCACCTCCCTGATGCTCTTGCTTAGCAGGCTGTGTATTCTGGGGAGCAGGAGTAATCCAGGAGTATGGTTGGGTCTATTTGCTATGAAGTGTGAGGTGGTTCCCTGTAAAGGAGCCTGCTGAGCGTCTCATCTCTGAACGCTGCAAGTCAACGCGTTTCACTTAACTGGGATGTCTTGCTTAGGGAGATCTAACCCCAGTATCACCAGGAGTGATGGGGCAGCATCACTAGCACTGACTGAGGAACAGACATGCCAAGTCAGGAATGGACATCTTCATGCAGGTGTCATATACCTGCTGGAGTCTTTCAACCATCAATACAATGTCTAGAGTCGAATAAGGGAGATTTTACTTACTAGATCCTTTAGCACAAGGATCTTACTAGTTCCTTCAGCACAAGAACAAAGTGTAGAAGCAAAGAAAGTCTTACAGAGGTTTTATCTCTTTTTTTTCCCCTGTAAAATGTAAAATGCATGTGATGCTCATTCTGAAGGTTGTAAATTATGTACTGAAGGTAACTAGGCGAGTCTAAACTTGATGAAGGTATGCACAAGCAACGTGCTTGTTCCAGGAGAAACAAAAGGTCTTTAACTCCATTAGGACTTGTTTGTTCCTTCCTTGTCCTGGTGGTCTGTGGTTTGACATTTCTGCAATGCCTCTCATGCTTCTGCCTCTCAAAGAGTTTATATTGCTCCACCATCTGGCCTGTGTGCATACGTGTGCCTGTAGCAGATTGAATTACTCAGTGGATGAGCTACACTTCTGGTTGTGCTTTAAAACCCACAGAAAAATTCAGACAGGACTGAGGGAAGTGTCCCCATGGTCAATGTTAATCTGTTTTATTAAATTAAATACTCTCATTTATCATAATCACACCATCCCAAACCATCTTCTTTTTCATTTCTTACTGTTTCAGGGCTGGATTCTCCATATGTTCTCTCACTTGAAAAGACTGTTTTCCCTGTTGCTTAGTTTGAGTAAAATAAGCTCTTGTCTTTCTAAACTTTTAAGTTCATATTTCCTTTAAGGAAGTTTAATTTCTTTCTTTCAGTCAAAGGGGTGGTACTCACATAGCTCCAAAATAACTAGAACATAAAGTTTCAACAACTTTCATATTTCCATTCTGTGAAGAGGTAAGGGAAGCCAAGTTCAAAAGCTTGGCTGGATATTTTTAGGGTCTGGGCATGTCAAGCTTTCTGTTTGCACAAGAGTATTTAAATGGAGTGGGAGGGGGTTGTTTTGTTTCTTAAGAAGTAGGTTAGAACATAAACATGTGCAAACAGTAACAGTTCACAGCACCTTTCCTGAGACTGACTTTGCAGATGTCTGTGACAGAAGTCTTCTTATAATACAGGAGAGTCAGACTCTAGGCCCAAAAGGCTTAAGAAGAGCTTCTGTTTAGGGAAATCTCATACCCCAAAACCAAATGTGAAATTATTAGTGGTAACAACCACAGTCAGAATGTGTTTATCTCCCTGGTTCCTCCTTGACAGTATCATCCCCCTCCAACCTCAGCTGCTGAATCACAGAACCATAGAATGATTTAGATTGGAAAAGACCTTCAAGATCGAGTCCAACCCTCTATCCAGCCCTGCTAGGTCCAACACTAGACCATGTCACCACGTACAACATCTGCTCTTCTTTAAACCTGCTAACATTAAATGCCTTACTGCTGACCAGTGAGCATCACTACTCGTCCTAACCTTCCCATCTCTCTGAGAGTCTTGACAAGTACTTGAGCACATCTTAGGAATCAGGAATCATAGAATGCATTGGGTTGGAAGGGACCTTTAAAGGCCACCTAATCCCACCCCCCTGCAGTGAGCAGGGACATCTTCAGTAGAGCAGGTTGCTCCTGACCTGGGATGTCTCCATCGCTTCAGAGAGCTGAGGCTTGATGTCAAACAGCAATGCTGTGACCTTGCATCTGATGGGCATTTCTAAACCTTGTGTCCTCAGGCTTTACAGCAGCTCGAGCAAACCTTGACCCAGACTGAGAAATCCACTTGAAAGAGATACCAAACCAAGTGAAGGCTTTTTCTTTGCCAGTCCCTTAGGCATTTCCATTCCAACTGCCTTTGGTCCTTGAAGAAGAAGGCTTTCAGCTCCCTTAGAAAGAATTTGGCCTGTATTCTGGTATCATCTACCAGGTGAAAACTGGCCAATGTTTATCTTCTCTGTGGTGCTGAGGCTTTCAAAAGGCCTGAGTCACACAGCTGTGCTAGAGGAGCAGCTGCTTATTGCTGGGGTTTGAATAGAACACTCCTACCTTTGAACTGACGCTCACTGTGTGTCGTCTTTGTCTAAAGCTGTGATGCTGGTAAGCTCATCCTGGGGACATTCAGCCTGGATGTTCTCCAGGAGCTCTGTTCTGAGGCAGATGCTGTGGGGCTGCCTTTTTCCAGCCCTCAGTTGTGTTTTTCCCTGTGCCTCTCACTAGGGGCTGAGCTCCACGTGCTCCATGTTCTCAGAGCTCTTCTCCTTTATCTCCCCAGAACAAAGCCACTCTGTCCATCAGCTGAACTTTTGGTGACTTTTGGAGCTGTATCCAAAGGAATGCTGTTCCCTCTCAAAGGCTCTGTGGATCACAAAGTAGACAGCAGTTTTCTCTACATTAATTTAACTATTTATCCTCTCCTGAGATCCCCCTGTCAGGATCAAGCCCCTGCTTGTGCTGAATTTGTGAACACCACGTTGGGCTGTTAGGTCCCACTGTTCCCCCTTCTTGCTTCCTTTCATTTGTCAGGTATTAGTGTGCCATGTGTCACTTTGCACCTCTAAATAGATCCCAGCAATGCTGAAGAATCATTGCTGCTGAAGCCCAGCCAGCAGATCCCCTCTAAAATTATTTCACACCCATTTTTTTTCTCCTTAAGTTTCTAATTTCTTTGAATCAGCAAAATGAATTGATTATTTGCAGGGAAATCAGTCTTTGCTGAACAACAGCAGGCTGGGAAAACGTGTTTTTCTGTCTTTTGCAGAGATTTTGTAGAAGAAAAGCTTGGCAGTAAATATGTGGTAGGGAGATCCCTGGATTTTGCAACAACCTTTGAGGAATCAGGACCTGCAACCCCTGTGTTCTTCATCCTGTCCCCAGGAGTCGACCCACTGAAGGATGTGGAGAAACAAGGTAAATAAATCCTGTCTCTAGGCACACCACAGCATTGCTTTTTATTTTCTGCATAATTATCTTGGCATGACGTTCTTGTTCTGGGGTTTTTTTCCCTTTTTCTCATCTCTTTGTAGATAATGGGGTAATCTGTTAAAAATAGATAATTGTGAGAGAATGCCATTGTGTCTTTTTTTTTTTTTCCTTAAAGGTTTTTTTGGATTTTAATCTAAAGTTTAAATTAAACTTGTCTCTTTCCTGCCTTGCCTGGATTCCCAGTGTGGTTCACACTGCAACGATTTCTGAGCTGGTCTTGTACACAACCTATAATTCACGTCAGAGATCTCTAATATGCTGTCAGATAGCTAAAATAAGCAACAGCTCCCTACAACAGTCTGCTGGCTAGTGGCAGGGTTTGCAGGTTTTAATCCCATCCTTCCTGGCTTGGTTTTGGTGTGGATGGTCAGATGTGCTGTCAGCCAGCTTCAGAGCCAGGGGGATTTCTCTAGGGTGCTCATCACTGGAGAAGGCAGTGGTTTCTGACTGCTGCAGTCGGTGCCCATGCTCTGAAGCTGCCAGTGCACAGGATTTGCTCTGTGTCTCAGCTCCTGTCTGGAGGAATTACCGTTTTCAGCCTGAACATGACAGAGTAGGTCTGGAAATGGGGTGACTTCTGACTGTTGATCAGAGGTCACTGAAGTCACCTGGGGCTGTTTGAGCAGAGGGGCTCCATCCCCCTGGCTCACGTGTGTCAGGCACCCTTGGGTACTGCTTTAGGGCTGCTCCAGATTGCCATTCTGTTCCTCAGGTGCCTCTTCTCCTCCTCTGGCAATGAGCTACGTGTGTCTCCAAGCCCATGACTTGTGGTCCATCTCTGATGCCCCCAGAAGTGTGGAGTATAGTATATTTAAACTGTTTGAAAAAGGATAAGGTAGAGCAGAGCAGGATAGAGCAGACTAGACTACACTGGACTGGACTGGAACAGAACTACTTCACTTGGAGGGGACCAGCAGTGGTCATCCAGTCCAACTGCCTGAACCCTTCAGGGTTGACCAAGAGTTAAAACATGTTGTTTTGGGCATTGTCCACATACTTCTGCACACTGACAGGCTTGTAATTCATAAACCCCTTGTACAGACCCAGCTTTCAGACATGTTAAAGCCCAGTGCAGGCTGAGCCTCAGGCTGGCAGTGCTCAGTCATGGGGAGTTCCTGGATTTGGGTTGTGTTTCATGCTCCTTCTGCCCTGACATCAGGCCTCATTATTGTGGATTGAAGGGGACCCCCCCTGAGGAAGGTCCTATCACATTTCTGGCTTCTCTTTGGATCCACACCATTGATCCTGTCTCTCACTGTGTTATTTTCTTGTATGGGAAATGAAGCACTAAAATCCAACCATGAGCAGTTTAATTGGGATTGTTAAGATGTGTGTGGCTGAGCACCTGGGGTCAGTCAGCCAGAAAAGTTACAGCAAGTAAAAGTGAAAAAAATCTCTTGAAATCAACCCATTGTCTCAGTGCAGCTGCAGCAGGCTTAAAGCCTGCCCTGCTGGGCTTGGGACTTGGTCATTATTTGGGGTCTTCTCTGCCCTTAGGTTAGCTTTATTAAAGTGCAAATCTGGCTGGATAATTCTTGTGGATGGAAGATGCCTCATTTCAGATGCTGCCCACTCAAGGGACCTTCCCTTGGTGACATGGGGAGAACCCTTCAGCTAACACCATTGGGCTTGGAAGGCTTCCCCACCTCCCTCCTAAAGGCAACCTGATTGCACCATCCCCTCTCTGAGCCACTGGGGAGTAAGGCTGGTGTCATCTTCAGTGAGGCAGACAGAGCAGACTCAGTGTATCCCTCTGCAGTCCTGTTCCTGTCTCTGAAGTGGAAATAATTAACTCATTAATTATGTTACTAATCACAGGGTTTGGGGTAGCACCAGGCCTTCTGAAAACTGCCCCATCCCTTCTTGAGAGGGTGGGTCTTGAAGGCAGAGGAGGAGATTAGCAGCTCTCCAAGTTGGAAGCCACAAGAGATGGTAAGAAGGAAAACCAGAAAGCCTCAAGCCTGGGGAGAGCTGTGTCCCAGGGGCTTGCTGTAGTGAGGCTAAGCAGGGAACTGGAGCAACTGGAAGAGTTGGGATGTTTGTTTTACTTATGGCCATCTGTTTCCAGTCTTGTACTGAGAGCTGAATCCTCAGCCTTGCAAGACAATTTTTTCCCCTTGTTTTACTAGAAAACTTGCCTGCTTTTAGCAGAAATCAGGAATTAAGGGTGCACCATCTGGATGAAGGCAAATCTGTGTGCAGAGAGAAGTGTAGGCAATCCCAAGGGATCAGCACGTGGGGACATGTGTACTGACTCCCTGGCTGAGCCAAACGCATCCTGCTGTGATGTGTGGAGCCAGCATGGGTGTGTGTTGGGCTGCTTCCCTCCTCCAGCAGCAAATTGCTGCTCATCTTCTGAGAAGCACACTGCAGCAGGAGCTTGCTCCAGGCAGCTGCTTCTGCTCTGAGAGGAGGACCAACTGGAGTCCTGCATCTTTGGATGACAGATGCAGAAAGCTAAATAGGAGATCTTTAGCCAGGATCAGATAGAGGAGCTGAGGCACCAGGGTGGTGCAGAGAAACCAGGTGAGCCTGAAGGATACCACAGACTAAAGGAAGAAACACAGAATTGCTGCTGTCTCTGAGCAGAGGGGTGTTGAAGGGACTGTAGGAGGGGATCTGCAGTGGCTCCTGGGGCACTCCTTCCCATGGGCTTTGCTGCAGTCCACTGATGGTGGGCCTCCCCACACAGGTTGGGGTGGACCCAGAGGTCATCTCCCCCCCAGCCATGATGATCCACAAGCAGTCTGGAGGGCTGACTGATGTGAAGCTCCAGGAAAGCTGGAGGCTTTGGTCATAGCTACAGGAACCTCAGCCAGATTTCCTCTCAGCTGCCTGCTCAAAACCAAACGGGTTCCTTACCTTAGTGCTGGGGCTGGCATGCACCACAGGGTGCATCTCCCCACCAAATGATGTCTTGTTCAAAGCCTCTTTCATCAGCAGGAAGTGATTTTAATTTCCTATCCCTGTAAAATATGTTTTTACACAAGGTTGCAGGGGAATAATGTTCTTTAAACAAGAGGCACTTTGTAATAATGTACCTTTGTGTTGATGCCTCTCTGTAATTAAAAGTAGCTGGGAAGAAGCTACTGCTGTTTTCAGAGCCTTGGAAAGGACCGTGTGAGAGACAAGATAACTATGATAAGGAGTGTGATAGCTCTTCCATGAGGGTTTTTGATAAGGCTGAGGAGCTCTGTGGTGCTGCTGCTGCCTGAGCTCAGCTGTGCTGGGTGCTGCTCCAGGTGCAGGGCTGAACATGGCTCTTTTTCTCTTCCAGGGAAGAAACTTGGTTACACATTTAACAACAGGAACTTCCACAATGTTTCCCTTGGACAAGGTCAAGAGGTGGTCGCTGAACAAGCTCTGGATCTGGCTGCCAAGGAGGGTCACTGGGTCATCCTTCAGGTATGGTGTCTTTGGAAGCAGCCCTGCCATCCTCCTGGGTTACCTGGGACTGAGCACCTTAGCAAGGGCAATCTGTCCTCCCTACCTGGTGGGAGATGGGACAGGATGTCCTCTGTGTGTCCAAAACAAACCCCTCCTGCTTCTTGCTGCCATCAGTGGCTTTCATCAGGCATTGTCACTTTGGTTTCCTCACTCTTTGAGCCTTCTGTGGGGTGTGTAGCTGCAGGGAGCCCCTTTGAGGGAAGGTTGTGCCACACTCTCCCATGAATCAATAAAGAGCTTTGTTACAGCTCTCTCAGTGCCACTCAAAGCTTGCTGTGTGTTTGGATGGGCAGTGGGAGCATGCACACCACCGTGGGAGAGGTGAAGCAAGGCAGAGGCTATCCTGCAGTGCTGCAGTTCCTTTGTGCATCCCCAAAACAGGGACAAGTTTGAGCCCTTGTCATCTTTCAGAGCCTTTTAAGGTGCAAAGGGAGTTCTGTCTTCATCAAGTGCTCCCTGGAGCCACTTGCTCAGTGAGTGCTTGGGCTGGCTGACGGGAGGAGTGAGGATGCCAGCTCTCCTTGCAGGTGCTGGGAACCCTGATGAGTTCCTTGATGTGGATTGTATAATTGTTTATTATCTCTGAATTGTTTGGATAAGAATTAGGTTAAGACAAAGCTCAGGGTCCTGATGGGAGCCTGATTTTGGATGTAAATTAAACACTGCTGACATTTTGATCTTTATTTTTCCCTTTCTCTTTCCCAAGCTCCCCCCAAGGTAGGCAACACTGAGCTGCTCAAGAGCCTTTAATACAGGTGGCTTAGCACTGGCCTCTGCCTTGGAGATGGGGAAGGAAACATGCAGATTTTTGTGATGTATTCCATTCAGTAAGGCAGAGTGCAGGGGCTTTTCTGCAATTAGAGCGCGATCCTGCAAAGGGTCTGTTAGCAATGTCAGGGTCTGTGTCTCTTCCTTCAGTGCTAGCAGATGAGTACTGTGGGCCTGAAGAATTCTTCACATCTTCCTGGTCATCAGAGCAATCAGTGAGAGGTCACAGCAGAGGCTGAAGGTTAAACCAGAAGAGCTGCAGAAATTAGATTTCTGTGAAAGAATGGTTCTGCTGGCTGGGCTAACTGGTTTTCCAGCAGCACCTGCCAAGTGTGACTATCTCTGGTGGCACAGAGCAGACAGGTTCCCCCATGAGCTCAGAGAGGAGCTTAGTTCTGCTGGCTGCTGGCAGGTTTTGATGCAATCTGTGTGGGGCAAACTCAGTGGTGGCTCTGAGGACAGGCTGCCTGGTGTCCCCAGGCTCCTTTGGGCTTTTCTAGTTCTGTGTTGTGTTTGGTTTGGAATAAAGCAATGTAGGCAAACTGACTCAAAACAGAGATTAGAGTTCTTCCTTCCTTTGCCTTTATGGTCATAGACCTTGTGAGCAATGCAGGCAGTGAAAGCCCCACTGGGAGCTGGTGTCATGCCTTGGTGGCACTTCACTCTGGGGACAGGCTAGGAAACACCCAGCAGATGGTGGAGGCAGGCAGTACCATTTTGTGTCTCACTTAGGAACATGGAGTGACAACAAAGACATGAACTTAATCATCACCCAGGTGGAGCTCAGCTCCAGAACCTGCCTCTGTGTCTCACTTTGTGTCCCCACCTCTTCCCAAAAAAAGAGAAAGAGGGAGAACAGCCTGAGGGGCTAAATCTATGTCCCCTACAGACAGAGAATCATAGAATGGCATGGGTTGGAAGGGACCCCAAGGGTCACAGAGCTCCAACCCCCTGCCACAGGCAGGGACACCAACCTCAGGCCTGGAGCTACACAAGGTTGCCCAGGGCCCCATCCAACCTGGCCTTGAACACCCCCAGACACGGGGCACCCACCCCCTCTCTGGGCAGCCTGTTCCAGCCCCTCACCACTCTCTCTGTCAACAACCCCCCCATGTAGCTGGATAATGCCTCTCCTCCTGCTGTGCAGCTGGGTGGGAAGGTGAATCCCAGCAGACAGGGCAGTGCCATTCCCATAACAGCACCTTCCTGAGCTGCTGCTTGTGATTCCCTGGGCTCTTCCTGGAATATTCTGGCTATGAGAGTCTGGTGCCAGCTCTCTCCCCAGGTTGAAAGACGTGCTGTCCTTGAGGGCTGGGGCTGTTTGAAACACCCCCACAAACGAACGTTTCTTGGAAACAAGATTTATTAAAAATAGGAGGGCAATCAGATCAAAGAGCATGATGTGCTCAGCTCAGAGGCCAGGTAATCCTACCCACAAATGTGCCAGCACTGGAGGAAGAAACTGCAAGTCCATTGCAAGGCTTTGTAATGAACCTGTCAAATCAGAGGATGCCATCTGACTAGCAATTAACAGATTCTTTAGTATCTGGATTAAAAACAGTGGGAAATCACTGGAGCAAATGAATGAGTCTAAACTTGACAGAGTTCCCTAACAAACTTTGAAGGGCAGGATGGGGGCTGTGGGTAAACCTATCAGATGTGCTAAGGATTTGCTGAAGAGGGAGCAGGTCCCTTTGATGCTTTGTGCTGTGAAGGTAGCTGAAGTTTCAGAGGAGATAGAGCAGCTCTAATTGATGTGGACTGTAGAAGAGCTGCAGAGATGGTGCCACCTGGGAATGGATTAGGGCAGCTGCTGAAGTTGTCTGTTGGTAGCAGGACCCCGAAGGCACCGTCACGGGGCCAGTCTGGCCTAAGCCATGACCTTGCCTTCAGAAAATTAGTATTGGTTAATGACTTTGCACTGAGACATTATTAAGGGGGGTGTAGGATGAGATTTAATTGAACAGTGCAAAGTCTTGTGCTCAGGATTAACTGCAAGGAGAAGAAAAGCTTGTGCAGGTGGGAGACATCCCTGCACTGAGAACAGCAGGTATGAACTGAAGTGGGAAGTTCTCAGGCTGGCTGAGCAGTGGCTGTGCTGCACAGCCTGCCCAGAGGGGTGGTGGCCAAGCCATAAAACATCCTGAGTTGGCAGGGATCCATAAGGATCATCGAGTCCAGCCCCTGGCTCCACACAGGGCCAGCCAAGCCAGAGTGTGGGACTGAGGGCATCATCCAGATGCTCCTTGCCCTCAGCCCAGCTCGGGCTTGAGATATGATGATTTGGGGATTTTATCAATCATCAGCTCTGGAAGCTAGGGAGTAAGGATTAGCGTCTCCCAGTAGTGTCTAGTGACAGGACAAGGGGTGATGGGGGCAACTGGAAATACATGAAATTCCATTGAAAGGTAGATGCAATCTTATTTTCTGCACTGGAAGAAGTTGCTCAGAGAGCTTGTGAGGTCTCCCACCGTGGAGATATCCAAAAGCCAGCTGTGTCCTGGGCAACCTTCTCTACCTGGCCCTGCTTTGGGCAGAGGGTTGGGACTAGGTGACCCCCAGAGGTGTCTCACCCTCAGTGATCTGTGGTACCTGCTTTCCCACTGCCAGGTTACCCATGAAAATAACAGGGTGTAGCCTCCCATGTGTGGGAGGAAAGAGCTGTGTACATCAGGGAGCATGAAGCTGTGAGTTACCACAAACTGGGGCTCCTCAGATTCCCTCCCTGGGAAGCTTTTTGCTGAGACAGTGACCATCACAGTCACCAGATGATGTTTATCAGTGAACAGCAGAACACCAGTGAGATTTGTTGATGTGCTTACAGATCCATGTCTGAATGAACTGATGCAGAGACAAGTCCAGGCATTAGATATTCCCAATTTCATTGGAGTCTTCATCCATTAACCAGAATGTCACTTCCTCCTCTTTGTGATCAAGTTAATTTAATTCCTGAGCATCTTTCCATTTCCATAGGTTGTTGCTTCACTGAATCAGGTTCATGCACTGAATTGAATAGCAGTGAGCTCCTAGCACAAACCTGTGGGAGACTCAGATGCTGGCAGAGCCCTTCTTGTTGTGTTGTAAATACAATGGAGCCTTTTTCTCTGCACTTCACAACTAGTCCTAGGTACAAGGATATATATATACAGGAGATACACTGTCCTGTGTAAGACATATTGTCCATTCAAGGCACACATAAGCATTTGGCTTCTTCAGTAAAGAGGAGACAAAATTTCCTCCCAGGCACAGGATCTTTTCATTCCTATATATATATATAAAAGGAGAAATACCCACTCTACCTCCAGTTCTCCTCCATGGTTTTTGGGACAAACACTCTGCTGGAGAAAGGTGCTGGATTTCAGACAGCTGTTTGCCTTCCTGCCTCATGTATCAGCAATCATTCCCATGGTTTTCCAGTTGCACATCCACTTACAGACCAGCAAGTAATCCAAACGTTGATCTGGGGGGGAATTAAGTTCAAGTTGGCCTTTCAGAACCCTTGTAACTACTGCAGACCCAGTTTTCTTGTACAGCTGCTCTGAAACTTGTGTCTCAGGACGTATTTTGGGTTAAAACAGAAATGGAATGGAGTCCTCATGAAAATGAACTTTATTTTCCTTCGTAGAAACAACTACATCTCCTTGCTCCAGGAGCTGATTGGAGATAAGGAGGGAAGGAAGGAGCCACTTTCAGAGATGTGAAGGGTCTCCAGTCACTATCAGCAAAGGGAGTGCGTTGCAGGGTGTGTGCTGGTTTATATATATATATATATGGTGCTATTTCTGATGGTTACCATAGCAACACTTGCATCCTGTGATATATGTTCTTCCTTGAGAAGTACAAACACACAGAGGTGTTTGGAGGTGAATTCCCAAAGAAAAACCTCTGGTGCTCCCACGTTCCCACCTTAGCCCTGCTCTGGCTGCAGACGCTGGTCCTCCACAGCTGCTGTCCCTCAGCTCTGCTCCATGATCACAGAGTGGGGGGCAAGGTGCTGCCATCACAGTCTGTGTGCACGTGAAGATGCTTCAGATTTCTTTTTTGCCTCCTTTTGAGCAGTTTGCTGTCAGCAGGCTTTGGCCCCCACCCTCCACTCCTAAAGCCAGGTAAGGAATTTGAGACCCTTGCCTGTTTCTGCCTGCAGCACAGACCTGGACATGAGCTGTGGGGAAACAGGGGTGCAAGGGAGTTGCCTTTCACTCTTGCACAGCAGCTCTGTCACAGAGCTTGAGAATCTGGCTAAGGAGAAATGCAGTAATGCAGTGCATTACCTTGCTGTGTCCTGGGCACATGTGTCTTCAGGGAGCCTTTGGAATGAGGAGGACATAACACTGGGGCAGTGTAAGCTGTATGTTGTGGTTGAAGGGCACAGCGCTGGGAGGGCATGAAGCCCTCAGCCAAAGGAGGTGGACAGGCTGGATTATCCCATCTTTCTCCTCAGTGAGATCATGGGGTAGCCTGTGAAATGGGTGGGAGGAAGGTTTCAGAGCCAGCAAGAGGAGGCTCCTCGGTCGGCGTGTAGCTCAGCTGAGAATGGTGTTAGCACAATGTTCTCTGTGTTATGTCCTGACTGGTAATTGACACATCATTCAATTAATACAACTGCATCTGTTGTCATTAGTCCTCTTCTGTCAAGCTGTATTATCTGCCTGCTGAGGATTAATCTGCAAAGTTTCCTCCAAACCCCTGAATCCCCTCCACAGCTCTTCTGGCTGGTTTTTGCAGACATATCCCGTAATGAACTCTTAGTATAACCCATGTTTTGCTGTGTATATTTCTCTTTTCCATCCCCTCTGTCACAAAGAAGATAGTATATAATTGCACTCAATTATCATTAGATTAGAAACACTCCCTAAGCTGGCTGTTAGAAGGCAGCAGGACTGACAAATTGTGATCATTGGTGTCACGTTAACACAAGGCAAAGCAATTATTTTTCAGCCATCTAACACCACAAAAGCAGATGTGGGAAGAAACTACCAATTAAAGATGAAAATACTTAAGGTCAGGTATGTAGTCTGTGATTAAGCCCATCCTTAAAGCCCTTTTGCTGTTCTGCTGAGCTCTTTGCCTGCATTACTAAATCTCTGTGGCTGTCTGAAACACTTTGGTTACAGGTTTCAGTCCACTCCTACTTTACTATTGGCCTTGTGGTTTTAGAGTGAGCTGATTGCCTGGACCTCGGGGATTACCTCATCACCCAAAATCCTAAATGCATCCAGCCAGCACTGGTGCATCAGTGGTCACATATCTTTGCATGTCTGCTGCTCTCCACGCAGTTGCTGTTGATGGCAAAGCAATGCTTTCACACAGTCCTGTGTGGTCTAGTCCAGGTGACCCTGCAGCAGGTTTAGACTAGGTTATCTTCTGAGGTCCCTTCCAGCTCCTTATGTTCTGGGATCCTGTGATTCCCCAGAATGTGATTCCTTTGCTCAGTCATCTCCTCCTTGTCTTCCCCCACACCCCAACCTCCACCTCACCTGTGTACATGAGCAGAGCCCTAAATCCTTCCAGGGAAGGGGACTGACTTTGTGCAGGTCCAAATAAGACATACTGCTCCAAGCAACGTGAGCCCTCGATGCTCCTACCTGCAGCTGGGCTATAAATGCTCCGTGCTGGGGCAGGCGAAGGCTGTTCCCTGCCCCTGAGAAGGCACATCCTGCCTCTGAGGGACAGGGCATTAAACAAGTGCCAGTGTGCAGGGCAGCTTCTCTCTGTGGATCTAAGCTCAGCTTAGTTCTGTGATTCTCTCAACTTCCACAGAACCCTGAGACAATAAACTGCAGGTCAGTTGTGTGTCGTAGGAAAATGTAGTTCCACTTGCTCTTGTAAAACTTGCAGCCTTCTCTGTCCATCCCTCCAGACCTGTTCTTCACTCACCCCTCTCCACCCCAATCTCCTCTCCCTCTCCAAACTCAGTCCCTATCAATGGAGTGTCTCCTTGTGTGGAAGGTTTATCCTTTTGGCTATAGACAGCTGAGGGCAGGGTACTGTTCCCAAGGCCCAGGTCTGCTGTGGGTTTGTGGAGTGACATGGTAATGGTTGCAGTTTCATCCTCCATTCCTTTGCTGACTTTCAATAGCTGTTGCATTGTTAAGCACTGAACAGTTATTTGCAGGAAATAGCTGTAAGGACTCTGAGATCTCTTCCCTGAGTGGTAATAGCTAATTCTGAGCCCATCACTGTTTATATCCCTAGCACGGGTTGTTTCTCTGGGTGCATTACTCTGCATCTATCAACACTGAATTTCTTCTGCCACATCATTGCCAATCACTTAGAATGATGACATCCTTTTTGCAGTTCTTTACCACCACATTTTATTTTCAATACTTGAAATTACTTTGTCTTATGAGTAACTTTCTCAGCTGGGTAATCATTTGCTCCTTTGGGTGCTTTCTGAATTCAGTGAGCAGCTCAAACTCCATCAGTACCCTCCCACCCCCTGTATTCCATGCCTTAACCAGTTGGTAGCCTGTGAGACCTTCCCTCTCACCTGCAGTAACAGCACAGGTATTGCTAACTGAAAGGTCAAATAACTGATACTGGTGAAACTCCAAGCTCTGGCCCAGGGAAGCATCTCCTCCACCATCCAGGGTGATGCCTGGAACCCGTGCAGTCAGCTGCTGGGCTCGTTTTCCGAGCAGCTGCAGAAGGGGTTTATGGTGAGAAGCTCAGAGTGGGATATTCCCTGTCCACAGCGGGTTGGAAATTTTCCTTTCCTGGTTTTCTCTAACTTGCAATGTTTGTGTGTTGATCTGTGGCTCACTGGAGCCCCTGCCAGCTTGCCTGGCGCACACCGAGGAGCAGCACAGCACTCCTGGACCGCGAGGTCTTTGGGGTGGCATCATCTGGTCCCAGGAATCGTTACTTATTAGTTTATCAATTTTTCACAAGAAGCTCTTCATCTGCTGCTTCAGTTTAGGAGTCGTTCCAGTGATTAAGGTGTTGGAACATCTGTTGTATGAGGAGAGGCTGAGAGCTGGGATTGTTTAACCTCAAAATGCGGGGCTTTATCAGCAGGTTTAAACACCTCATGGCTGGGGGGAGTACAGGAGGTGGAGCCAGACTCTTGGTAGTAGTTCCCAGGGAAAGAGCAAGAGGCAAAGGGCAGAAATTGAAATACAGATTTCCTGTAAATATTTTATTTTATTTTATTTTATTTTATTTTATTTTATTTTATTTTATTTTATTTTATTTTATTTTATTTTATTTTATTTTATTTTATTTTATTTTATTTTTTTATTTCTTTTAATTTCATCTCATTTCTCATATTTTTGCTGAGAGGATAGTTGAACACTGGCCCAGGTTGGTTGAACACTGGCCCAGATATATTGCAGATGCAGGGGGGCTGCAGCTCTGTGATCCTTGGGGTCCCTTCCAACCCAGACCAGCTGGTACCAAGGGTTCTCACTGTTCTTAAACTGAACAAACGTTTCTGTCTGAGCTTGGTAGATCAGGGGCCATCACTCTGCCTTGTCAGGTATCACATTCCTGTAACAAGGAGGAGAGTATTGTCACTGAGATCCCCAACACCCTGGCAGCAGCTGATTTCATCACTGGTGATTGATATAGATCATTTTATATTGTAAAAAGTACGTGATGTGACTGAATGTTGCACGCTTGGACTACTGGGGCAAGTGCCTACTTACAGAGCATCACCTTGGCAGGTGTGTGATGGATTCGGTGCCTGTTCAGTGCGGGTGTAAACGGAGGGGGACTGACAAAACCTTGTCTCCTCTGTCCCTGCTAGAACATCCATCTGGTTGCCAAGTGGCTGAGGTCTCTGGAGAAGAAGCTGGAGCAGCACAGCAAGGGCAGCCACCAGGATTTCCGTGTCTTCCTCAGCGCAGAGCCAGCACCATCCCCTGACAGCCACATCATTCCCCAGGGCATCCTGGAGAACTCCATCAAAATCACCAGTGAGGCCTCCACAGGGATGCATGCCAACCTGCACAAAGCCTTCGACAACTTCACCCAGGTAGGTGACATCATCCCTAGCACCCAAGGACATGCAGAGGGGAGCAGGGTAAACCTCGCTGCTCTGCTCTTCTGGGGAACCAGGGTTGGAACCCGTGTTCTGGTCACATCCCACATCACCCTGCAGAGCCGTGCAGGGGGACACAGCAGGGTGTGCCCAGAAGCTTGCTGACATCACAAGGGTGGCAAAGTAGAAAAGCAAAACCTGTGGGAATGACAGGAAACGCTCCTTTCCTGGTGCTGCAGAGCGTGTGGGTCAGTGCTGGGGGCCTGACGAGGTGATTCATGGGCCTGAGGAGGTGATTCATGAGCCGGCTCCATGGCCTCGGTTGGTGGCTCTGGGCACAGTGGGGTGGGAGGCTGCCAGGAGCAGTGGGACATGGATCAGGAGCCGGTGGCTCCTGGGGCACAGCCTGTGTGTCCAGGCATGCTGGAGCCTGCCCTGCCTCACTGCTGGAGCCTGGCCTGCCTCGCTGCTGGAGCCTGCCCTGCCTCGCTGCTGGAGGCGGCCGCACTTCTGCTGAGCCCGTTTTCCCCATGCCACAGAAGGCCAAGGGCTAACTGCTGGCATTTACCATGAAACCTCTCCCAGAGACACAGGCCGCTGCCTCCTGCTGCCTGTTACCTCCACTCACCCATCGCCGGTGCCTTGGCACGCTGAGCTCCCACAGCCAGATCCTGGCTGTGAAATCGAGAGCGCCCAGAAGGGCTTGAGGGCACTGCCACCCCCAGACCCCCTTCGTGATCACTGAGGTTACCACAGCCCACCCGTTCCACTGATAACGGTGCTGGGAAGGCACAGGGCAAGCAGGATTGCTTCCCTTCCTCTCCATACAGCCTCTTGTTGCCAGGGACCAGGCAGGAGCAACCCCAGTCCATTGCCCAGCCCAGGCACTGCTCCACGGGGCAGAGAAGTGGGGGCAGCTCACAACTGGTTGTGCACTTAGATGTTGGTTGGGAGGGAAGCTCAAGCGCAGGAGCTGACATTGCTGAGCAGGTGAGACAGGGAGGTTCCACACAAGGATTCATGTGAGTAATCAGGAAAGATTATTCCCTTTTTAGCTGCTGTCAAGTCATTCATCATCCTGAACTCCACAAAACATCCCGGAGAGCAAGGGAGGGGAGAACCTTCACCCCAAGTAACATTTTCATCCTGCCTCTGCTCATTTCAATCAGATAGTAATTAGCATTTTCAAAATTGCTGGAGTATTATAAGATGTCTTTTATCAGAAATCCTGAAGTGAGTGGGTGGGGCCCCTTTACACCTCATTTCCCTGCTTTATACAGAATGGATGTTCAAATTTAGCTTTCAGCTGAAAGCTACAAAGAAAGCCCATTATCCTGTGTGGGGAATATTGTTCTGCTTTGTAGCTGAAGCAAAACGGGTAACTAGAGAGGCCGATGAGCCTGAGCTGGATTCTTGCTTGGTGTGTGTTCAGGCAAGCTGCCTTTGTAGTCCAGGGACACTTTCTAAAATGAGAAAGGTGTTCAACATGTGTTTGAACTGGTTCTTCATCAGGTGGATGATAATGAAGGAAGCTGAGAGTGCTGTTTCCTCAAGGGGCAAACAGTGGGTGGGATTTCTTGATCCTTTTATGCAGATGGCTGGCGTCTTGCACACTTCAGAGTAATGGGTTTCCTCTTCTTAGCACAGACCCTGAGCAATGCCACTCAGTTGGAAAAGAAAATAGTCAGAAAATCCACATCAGAGTTGGCTGGTAACTTTGCAATGTGAAGCCACCACCTGAGAGAATCACCCAGAAATGAACTGACTGGGCAGATCAATTCACCCCTGCCCAAAGCTGGCTGTGTCTGGGAGGCCTGAGCATCACTGAGGCTGAGCGATGACACAGCCCTGCCTCTCTGCCTGTGCTTGCAGGACACCCTGGAGATGTGCAGCCGTGAGAATGAGTTCAAGAGCATCCTCTTTGCCCTCTGCTATTTCCATGCCGTGGTGTCGGAGAGGCGCAAGTTTGGCCCCCAAGGCTGGAACCGCTCCTACCCCTTTAACACTGGAGACCTCACTATCTCTGTGAACGTGCTGTATAACTACCTGGAGGCCAGCTCAAAGGTATGTGAATCAAAGGTGGTCTGTCTGGGGGCTTTTATCCACCAGCGATGGCCTGGCTTGTGCTGAAGCCCCTGGGAGGTCTCCTTAAATGCCATTTCCTTGGCCTCTTTGGGGTTGTAACTTCACAGTTCAATGCACCTTTGTGGTGAGATGGGAAGCTTCAGAGCCCCTTGCACGTGTAGCAGCTGACAACTCAGAGCAAATAGTGCCCGTGGTCCTTACTCACTGAAAGTACATCATGGCCTTTGGTTTAACAGAGCTTAGACTAGATTTGCCTTTCAGTGGGAGACTGCACAGTCCCGTTCTCCTTGGGCAGGATTTAACTATTACCTGATGTTTGTTTACTTAGAAAACTGAAGCGGTGAAGTGGAAGCACTCACTGTGCAGACCCCTGCCTCGTGCTGAGCCTGCAGCTCAGCAGTGTGGCTGGGGGAGCTCCTGCTGCCTGATCCCCTCCCTGGTTCATTCCTCAGGTCCCATACGATGATTTACGTTACCTCTTTGGTGAGATTATGTATGGAGGTCACATTACAGATGACTGGGACAGGCGGCTTTGCAAAACCTATTTGGAAGAATTTATTAAGCCAGAGATGCTGGAGGGAGAGCTCCTCCTTGCTCCAGGATTCCCCCTCCCAGGAAACATGGACTATAATGGCTACCATCAGGTAAACTCTTTGTTTCCTGGCATTATTTATCCACATAAATGTAATGTCTTCCATAACCACCTATAATCTGTCTTGGGGGGCAGTGAATAGGGCTGCAGTGCTGCAACACACCTTCTGTTACTAACCATTACACTCTGTTTCTGTGGATGTTTCAGTATTCCCATGGATGAGCCAAGCCTAATGGTAATCTGCTACTTCATCATGGGCTCATTCTCTTCATGCATGAATAGAACAACTGTATTGGCTCTTGAGACTTGAGTGGGGCTCCTGGAAAATTACATCCACATACTGTTTGCTAAAGTGGCCATTTCAGGCTCCTTTTATCATCAGCTTCCATGAGAAACACTGGTCTTGTGGATCTACTTACTGCTCTCATCTGTTCTTTGCACACAAATGTGGTAGCAGAGATAGGCATATTAGGCTGGTTTTGTTCATAAAACTTAACTACTGGAAGCTAAATTCCCACAGGAGATTTCAGGATATTGATGCTGAAATGCACAGCGGATAATTGCCAGAGAAGGTCCAGGCCTCAGCTGTGTAGCCAAGCCAAACTCCAGCAACTGCTGAATTTTCCCAGCAGGAGCAGAAGCAGTTCTGTAAACAATCCTACATCCCTTTCTCCCATCAGTTTGCTGGGGCCTCAGCCACAGGCAGAGTTATGTCAGCGGGGGCTTCACTTGGGAGGGTGATAACTGCTCTGCCATGGGCTCTGTATCCACCCTGAACCTGAATTTCTCTGCACAGTACATAGATGATGCCTTGCCTCCAGAGTCTCCTTATCTCTACGGCCTCCATCCCAACGCTGAGATTGGCTTCCTCACCCAGAGCTCAGAGAAGCTCTTCCGCACGGTGTTGGAGATGCAGCCCCGCGACACCAGCCTGGGCGAAGGGGCAGCGGTGACGCGGGAAGAAACGGTGAGTGGGAGAGGAAGGAGCTGTGGGATTTCCATCCCTGCCTCGTTCCTCAGTGGTCCTGTCTGGCTCAGCTTTGTCTCTCAGCTGCTGCTTACAATGTGCTCTGCCTTTGCTGGGTACCAACCACGTGGCTAAAGCCACTAGCTTCATATTATGCACAACATCACCGCGGCGGGATGTAATTGGAGTATTGTCAGTAATAGGACAGTGGCTTTTAATTACCCCCTGAACTGCAGTGCCTTCATTATCATCCTGCAAAGACGTTGCAGATAAACCTTCTGTGGCCTCCCCTGTCTCTGAGCCACCGGTCCCTGTGCACTGTGCTGTGACTGGCATACGAATGGGCTCACTGAGCGCTGTCTGCCAGGCACCAAGTGCCACCCAGAGCTCAGCCCACCTCTTAACTGCTGCCACCACATCCCTCTTGGCTCCCAAGCTCCCAGGGGACTTGTAATTCCTTCTTTCCAGCTGAACTCCTTTGCTGTGCCTGTGTACCAGGCTAATCACAGGCCTTCCTCTCAAAACTCACAGCTTGTTAAATCTGGCCTGGTAACAGGATCTGACACCAGCCAGCACTTGCTCAGGTTATTATTTCTGTAGTCTTAATGCCCTATCTCCTAGGGAATGGAGCATCTCTCTTAGAAGGCAAGGCTGAGGGACCTGGGTCTGTTCAGCCTGGAGAAGAGAAGGCTAAGAGGAGCTCTGATCTGTGTGTATAAATACCCAAAGGGTGGGTGTCTAGAAGATGGGGCCAGTCTCCTTTCCCTGGTGCCAAGTGATAGGATGAGGGACAGTGGATATGAACTGGAACATAGGAAGTTCCACCTCAGCATGAGGATAAATTTCTTTACTCTGAGGGTGATGGAGCACTGGAACTGGCTGCCCAGCCAGTATCTCCCTCTCTGGAGATACTCAGAACCTGCCTGGGCACTGCCCTGTGTGACATGCTTGGCAGGGAAGCTGGACTCGATCTCTAGAGCTCCCTTCCAACCCTGACAATTCTGTGATTTCCAGCTCCTGCTTTGGCTGAGGTGATTTTAAGGAGTTTGCAGGGAAACAGTCAGCCTGTCATTTTCCTGAGGCTCTGACAAGTCCAGTTACTCCCACAGGTTTCTGAGGCCCCATTACAGAAAATGAGCTGTAATTGTTGTGAAAGGAATCGGAGCCACAGGGGTTGCAGGAGATTTCTGGGCTGAAGAGCTTTTCCAGCTGATACTTAACTTCAGCCACCTGTCTGGTTGCAGTAAGTGCCTGCACATCATCACCTCACACCCTCTGACGTGGGTGTGGAGGCTTTGGAAGAGCAGCAGTGGGAGGAACTGGGAGGACAGTCTGACATACGGATGTTGGTGAGGATGGTGATAAAGTTACCCTGAGCTGCCTGTGTCACTGGTGCCTGCACACCAGGATTTGCACATCAGAGCTGTAACCACGTTCTCTGCTCCTGAGAAACCCCTAAATCCTGCTCAGGTTTCAGCCCAGCTGTAAAGCAAAACATTGTGTGGGACACATCTGTGGTCCATGTAAACCTGAGAGATACAGCTGATCCTGTGAAGATTAGGCTCTTTGTGCCTCCTTGTCAATCAGAAAAGGGGTTTTGTCTCTTTTATTTCTTTTTTTAGACACTGGAAACATCCTCTTATGTTGGAGCTTTCCCTGGTCAGGATTTAGAGACGTAAAGCAGAGGTTCCAAATCCAGCTTTGACCAGAAAATAATTGTTTCATTATGCTTTTCTTCCCTGGTACAGAAAGCCAAATTCAGCTTAAAATTCAATTGTATATAATCACCTCTCTCTATCAATATACCACAGAAAAGCAGCTCCTAATCTCAGCTGTCCTGAGGCTCAGCTGAGGCTACAGCCCCATCCATCTTCTTGCATTGAATCCAACCTTAGGAGAAGTAAGAACACAGGCGTAGGGCCTGAGAAGAAGGGAGACTGCTCCATGTCACAGTGACATTTTAAACCCAGCATTCTGAAAGCTTCTTATCTCACATTAACTTTTGTAATCATTTGAATTTCAATAGGATGGGGCAAGCTCTGAAAGGTGCTGTGCCCAACGCAGGCACCAGTCATTGTTTTGGGAGACACTAACTGGCAGACGGAGCTTTCATGGAATCCCAGACTGGTCTGGGTTGGGAGGGACCCCAAGGGTCACAGAGCTCCAACCCCCTGCCACAGGCAGGGACACCAACCTCAGGCCTGGAGCTACACAAAGTTGCCCAGGGCCCCAGCCAACCTGGCCTTGAACACCCCCAGACACGGGGCACCCACCCCCTCTCTGGGCAGCCTGCTCCAGCCCCTCACCACTCTCTCTGACAAAACTTCCCCCCAATCTCTCCTCTCCCCCTTCCCTCCTCCAGCTTCACTCCATCCCCCTTGTCCTGCCAGTCTCTGCCCTTGAACAAGCTGATTCCCCTCCTGTTCCTCTGCTCCCTTCAGGCACTGGCAGGCTGCAATGAGGTCCCCCCACAGCCTTCTCTTCTCCAGGCTGACCCAGCCCAGCTCCCTCAGGCTCTCTTCATCCTGCTTTCAGCTGAGGAAGGCCAGTGGGTCGCTCATCATCCTCCTCTCTTTTCCCTTCGGCACACAGGTGAAAGCTCTTCTGGAAGAGATGTTAGAGAAGCTGGTGGATGAGTTTAACATTGCAGAGCTGATGGCAAAGGTGGAGGAGAGGACCCCATACGCCGTGGTTGCCTTCCAGGAGTGTGAGCGCATGAACATCCTCACCAGGGAGGTGAAGCGCTCGCTCCAGGAGCTGGAGCTGGGGCTGAAGGTAGGAGCTCAGGATGCTTCTGGCTCTGCATACAAGGGTCACACCCAGCACTGCTGGCTGCAGCACCAGCCTGACTCCATGGGGAAGGGTTGACAGGTGGAGTGTTGTGTTCAAGGGTTCAACAAGGCTCGTTGTCCACAAGCCCAGGCACCAGGAGATATTAGATACCCACAGCAGTGACTGCTTCTGGGAACAGAGGCTTCTGCTCCCAGAACACTTCTCTCACCCTGATATTGTAGCACAGCAACAATAGGTCGCTCAGAAATGGAGATGTGGCCTATTTAAAGGTAAGCCAAAGCATCACAGCTTTTTACAGACTGCTCAGGTGCTGTGGGGAACTGGTAACAAAGGGTTCCCAAAGTACAAGCTGAGCTGAAATCAAAGGAAAGATCAGTGATGGGCAAGGGCACAAAATGTCCAGAGCTATGAGAGAAAAAGCCTAAAAACTCAGGAGTTTTGGAAGAGAGACCGCTCTCCTTGCTGGGTATGAGTCATTTGCCAATGGAGGGGGTCAGGAGCAGGTCTTCTCTGTGGAGACACTGTCCATGATTGCTCTGCCCACAGATGCTTCTCCACCCTGGTATGAAGCTAGACTCTGCTCCAGGATGGTGATGTCTGTATCCCTCTGGGTGGTGGCTTTGGCCATGGCTTGTGGAGAGCAGTGAGGAGCTCTGGGGTGGTTGGGTTGCACATTTCTGGCTTCAGCAGGATGTGGCAGAGGGCTGTGCTTTGTGGCTGCATCCACTGTCAGGGGAAGTCATCTGCTGAATCCCCTCCCAGGTTGGAGGGACAGGCCATAAAAGGGCTCTGACTGCACATTATGGGCTAAATCAGCTCAGGTCAGGCTGCACTGTGAGCGAGGACCTGCCTCACCAGCCCTGGTGTCCTGTAGCAGCATTTCCCCCTCACCTTGTCATCCCACAAGATGCCTCCCCATAGCCCAGTGCTGTACATCCCTTGGAGAGGCTGAAGGGCAGCAGAGGAACGCTGCCCAGAGCCTGCAGCACAATGCTGGAAGCTTCAGCACTACCCCAGTGCCTCTTGGCTCCCCTGCCTCACGACAGGAGTTGCTCCCTGCATGAGTTCATGGCGTGAGGCAGCAACTGAGAACATCAGGCTCTGGGCATTCCCTGCTCCATCATTTCCTGAGGGACAGGGTGTCATCCCATTCACCAGAAGGTTCTGCTCACAAGAACACTTTGTGTAAGCTGGGACCCATCACACCTGGAGGAACTGCAGCTACTTTCTGGCCCCATTAGTAGCAGGAACTGACAGGTGAGCAAGGACACTGGATCTTGAGACTGAATGACAGCCCCTACCCTCTCCTGAGGGCAGCTGTGAAGAGACATCTTCAGAGGGTGTTCTGCAGTGTGCACACAGAGGGGATGTTGGCTCTGGGGTTTTGGGTGGCTGCAGCTCTGCAGGGGTAGGAGTGGGCTGCTGGTAAATCCCAGCTGTGCTGGGAACCCAGCAGCTTGGGTCTGTGCTGGGTCAGACGTGGCTGCACTGTGTTCACTGGGGGATGCTGCTTGTTTTGGTGAAAGGGAGTCACACCCTGCACGCTTCATGGTGGCCCAGGATGTACAGATCATTGTGCAACAGGCTGATATTTATGTAGTCAATTATTAGAGACAGATTCCCTTTATTTTCTAGCATAAGGCAGTGGGATTGCAAATTCTGTTTGCTGAGACAGGTAAACAAAAGTGATTTAATATTTCAACCCTGGAGCACCAAACACAATATCACTGTAACTGGGACAATGTGTAGCAATTAGATTTAACGTGGAGAAGAAGCAGCTATTTAATATTGGGAGGGGGAAATGATTGGGTGCACAGGCTTAAATAAACCACAGAAATCAGGCAGCAATAAAGGGTGCAAATTCCTCCCCAAAACCCTGCCACAAATCAGGGCAGGGAGATGGTGTCTGAGGAAAAGGCACCTCTGATGACTACACAGGTTGGTACCAACAGCCCCAGTGCCTACACTGAGGTTCAGAGGCACCACAGGACCTCAGCATAAGGACTACAGAAGGGCAGAGGAGTAGCAGTATCTGTTGTGTTAGCATTTCTTCGTCTGGTGTGTGATGAAAAGACAAATCTGAAGGGTCTGAGGGGGCAGTTCTTCCATGCCTGCAAGCAAAGGTTGCATGTGGATCCCTGCAGAGCTGAGTTAGACGTTGTGCAGGGCCCACACCACTGCCCAGCATCCCTGAAGGGGCCATTCCCATGCCTTGGGTACCACATGAGGGCTGGGGGATGCTTGGCCCTGCTGTTGGCTCTGCAGGCAGTGTCCTGGCTTGACAGTTAGGTCC